>CM036590.1:15721705-17092328 GCA_020745705.1 Hemiprocne comata
TGGATCTTTTTCCCAATATGCAGTCATATACGTGGCATGCAACTGGGATATACTGCTCTGTATAGCTGTTCTTGTTATTATTTTATGGTTTATCAACAAGACTATAGCCAAAGCCATGATCTATCATGTGATAAGCTATTTAGTGACAGCCAGCTTCTACACATTCAGTCTCACAGGATACTGCAAGGTCAAGCAGTAAAAAAAAACCAACCAAAACCCAAACAAAAAAACTAACAAAACCAAAGGTGTTCAAATCAGGAATGTCTACACAACTTAAATTTAACACATTTTCGGAATAATTGGTACATCTGGTTGTGAAATTGAAGCCACCTTTCCCCAGCTGACCCCTTTCTTACTCTTAATGCATAATGAGGCATTCCTACAAATATTCTGTTCTTTTCCAAAGATCAGAAGATTTACGAGGTGAGTGAGAGACAGATCTCTCTCGTTTTGCACCGACAATTATTTGGCAAAACTTACGCAGGCGTTCCTCGGTTTCTCATATGGAAATTAAAGCGCCTTTACTTCAGAGGGATGCTATGAAGATAAGTCAGTGTTTCTAAAGCGCGGAGATGCTAATGCAGGGATCGTCACAAAAAAACCCCAAGGAAATTAGCAACCCTTCACGCAGAGTAAGGCTTCCAACCCACGAGTTACTGTGCCCTGGACCACAGCTATGCGTGCCGCACCTTTAACCTCGCTGCAGGGAGGCGATGGAATCCCCGCGCCCGGACGGGACACAAGTCTCGGCAAGCGGCGACCGCGACCCTGCAGCCGGCCCGGCGCGGAACGGCACAGCAGCCCCCCCCAGCGCTGCCCCTCCCCTCCCACCACCTCGGGGCCGACTCACAGAATCACAGAATTACCAAGGCTGGAGCAGACCTTTAAGATCATCAAGTCCAGCCTATAACCAACACCACCACACCATCTAGACCATGGCACTAAGTGCCACATCCAGCCTTGCCTTGAACACATCCAGGGACGGTGCCTCCACCACTTCCCTGGGAAGTCTATTCCAATGTTTAATCACCCTCTCCGTGAAGAAGTGCTTCCTAATATCCAACCTCGCGGGAACCTCCACCGCCCGGGGACCGCCGGGCACGCCATCTCTCGCGCAGCCCTCCCGCAGCCACACACTCCGTCCCCTTCACCCCGCCTGCACAGCCGGCACCCTCCACAGCCTCCCCCGCCCCGCTCCTCCGCGCCCCGGCCTCCCCCGCCCGGCAGCGCCGTGGCGCAGGAAGCCCCGCGCGCCCCCTCCCCGCCCAGGCACGCGCACCTTTCCGAGCTGCTTCCGCAGCGCCTCTTCTGACAGCGCCATGGCGGCGGGGCGGGCGGGGCCGCCTCCCAGCAGCCCCCGCGCGGGGCGCCCGCCCCTGGCGCTTCCCCAGCAGGCGTGGGGTCGGCCTGCTTCAGGGGAACCGGGCTAAAGAAAAAGCTCTTTTTTAATTTTCACTGTAATGGATTTGCGAGTGGGATGTCAAATAAATGCTTCAGTACGTTGCTGCGACAGGTGAACCCAGAGAGCTTTCGGCTGGGTACCATTTCCAGCCGTCATGGCATACACCAACCTGCCAGCTAGGCCACAGCATCCAAAACAGACAGAAATCTGTGAAAAAATCCCCAAACCTTTACAGCTATCCCGCTTAGCCACGTTCTTCAAGACGACAGGCAAGGGCAGGTCACACGTGGCCAGAGAGTAGAGGCCTTGCAGGTTCCCCACATGCTGCTGCTGGGGCACCCACCTGGCAGGTGTGTATCCTGGAGTATGCCTGCCATTGCCTGTGCTGGCAAAATGAAATCTGCAGAAAAAACATTACAGAGCTGGTGTGGAAGATGAACAAATGCTTCTCCAGGAGATGGCTTCTAATGTGACAGTGGCCTGACAGTTCTCAGCTGCTGTCCTCCTTTCCTTCCTGTTTCTTCTCTCACTAAGATACGTTGAATGTAGCTGGCTCTGTGCAATAACAGAGATATAATCTCAGATATAAGACCATACGTAGATATTACAGGGATTCAGGGATTTCTTCACTGTGTGTTCACAGTATCAAAACTGATTTGCAGCTTCATGAAGTTAGAAGTACAGAAATAAAAATATGGAAGGAACTTCTTTCCTTATATTAATCTATCTCCTGTGTTTAAGTCTCCCTAACACACAGCAGGAAACTGCCTTTGGAAAGTGGGCCTTGTGTCTGATGGCAAATTCAGTGGAAAAAGCTGTGGGTTCAGCTAGGTAAATGGAGAAAAATGCTAGTCCTGTCCCCATAATCTACCAGAAAACTGCCAGATCATAACAGAACAGACCAAACATAGCATCTTTCTACAAGGAGTAGGATCTCAAGAAACCTCATACAATTTTCCCCTCCTTCACTGATGTGAGGCCTGAGGCAGACAGTAACCAAGAGCACAGGTTGTTGTTGGCACAGCCATAGCAAAAAAATAATTAGGTTTAGAACAGCCTTTATCATGTTTTTCCATCATGTTTTGTTTACTGATGCCATCTGTTTCTGTGCTGAAATTGTCTGTGGCGTAACAAATCACCTTAGAGTTTCAGTGTTCAGTTCGGAGAGTAGCACAGCCTCAAAGGAAAGCCACAAAACTGGACTGCTCAAGATCAGTCCATCAAGAATTCGCATTGTAGATTCTAGCATGTGCCTTGCATAATTTGCCCAGCAAGCACAGTGGCTCTTTGGTGATCAAGTTCTGCATGCAATTATACAAGAGCCACTACCTTTTGGATGTTGTTTGTTTTGTGAATAATACTGAAGTACTGTGAGGCAAGTTCAAAATGAATATGCATCCCTTCAAAAGTGCCAGCTGTTTTATGCAAAAGAAGGTCATAATACCACTAGGTGAACTCTCAAAAGAACACTTTTAGAGTTTAAGCTGTTTCTGCACACTACACCAACAAGGCAGAACCCAAGATGGATTTTTTTTCAAGCAGCAGCGCATTCCCTCTGCCAGAATAAGTTGCTGTAGTTCAACAGACTTTCAATAACTTACGCACACTGAGGATATGCTTCCTGGCCCTTTGAGCTTTCTCAGCATCAGATTATTTTTAAGTCTTGCATATTAAGACATGACGTTCTCCGTATCAGAGGCTGATGGTAGAGCAGGCACTCTAGTTTCCAGCTGTTCACATTCAATGCAACTAAGTTTCAGGAAGAAAATATTGACAGACAACTAACCTTAGCTTTTTCTGCAATAGGATGCTAGGCCTGTTACATATTGGCCTTTCTTGCACTTGAGAATGCCAGTTAGGAGGATTCACAATAGCATCTTGTATCCAAGGCTGTGTAAGCCCATACAGAAGCAGACACTGTAGCTTGGCATTGAGGAGGACTGTGTCTCATGGCTGCAGCAGTGGTGAGAGTGGTGGAAATAGCCAGGTTGACACTCAGACCCTAGCAAATGACAGCTGGGGCTTTGTGAACCCCAGGGTGAGAGGGAAAGGGTTATGGGACCTCTTGAGTGGGTGAGACATAGGGTAGGATGCCAAATTCACCATGGACTGGTTCTCTATGAAGAGGAGATATGGTGAGGACTGCCTTTCCTCCTTCCTTATGGTCTCACTTTGCTTGGTCCTACCATTCCTTGAGGCCGTATTTGTGCAGAAGCTGCTGATCCGCAAGAGTGTTCATGAGGCAGTGTCGCGGACCGAGATAGGTAAAGCCGCGACTCACACCCCCACCTCAGGGGATCGAGAGCTGAAGACCACTCCCCGTCACACTCACAAACAACGCTTAGGAATCAATAGATTTATTAGAGGCACTGAGGGTTTGGCAAGTCTGATAGCAACTAACACACAGGGTCTATCTCTATATCTATATCCACACCTATATATCCATATACCAACAGCTATACAACACTACATCTATATACCAATAACAACACACACAGAAAACAAGAGAGAACCTCCCCCCTTCCCCCCTGTTCCCGTTCCCGGACAGGGATAAGAGGGAAAGCCTGGAGAGAGCCTTTGGGAAATAGAAGAATATGGGAAAAGAGAAGTGAGTGTCTGGTATGTGTGAATATTATGTAGGAATGTTTGTAGGAATGTTAGTAAGATGTCCGCAATTCTCACCACCGGGGTACGGCCGAAGCCAATCCCTGGTCGGGATCCACGTCCTTTCCCTTGAGACTCTGGGCAAACGGTCCGCTCGGTACGTCCACACGCCAACAACCACAGGGAGCAGCGCCGCAACGGCACGGCAGCCTCCGCAGCGGTACGCTCACCGCGGCGGCTGGATCCGTCCGTGTTCACAGAGCGCGCGTCTTCTTGCTCCTCCCTTTCTTTTTTTCAGTTCCGGCCCTGCCGTGCCTCCTGGGAGCTGTAGTCTGCAGTCTGTGCGCATGCGCCTGGTACCTCTGTCCTCTCCCCACGAGTGCCGGGGGGGCGCATCGCCAGGACTGGTCAGTGAATGTCGCTGGATTAAAGGCCATTATAGAGTCTGTCTCTCACAGGCAGGATGCATGGAACAGCAGCAGCAGTGACCTGGCACATCACTTCCAACCCCTACTCTGTACTGTACATGCAAGGCTGGCAGCAGCCGAGGTGCTGTGTTCATAACCCCACCACCCCAGAGAAGCCTCTGCCCTGAAGAGGTGAGAGAGGAAGTTTGTCTCAGGGACTGTCACCAGTATAACCTTGCACACTATGTTCTCTGGGGTGGTGGGTGCTGTAGTAGACACCCGCTGTAAAGAGGGGGAAGTATTCTGGGCAACCTGGGTTTTGTGGTAGGAGGAATGGGAAATTAGAACTTTATTGGGACCCCAAGAGCTCTGATCTGGGACACATGTAGTGGCAACTGCCTTCACCCCAGCCTGTGACAGACTCTGGCTACGTGCTCTTCTGGGGAGTGGAAACACAGTGAACTCTATGATGAACCATTACACAATGATCTGCATTAATATTTATCTAAACTCTTTTAAGAGACAATTTGAAAATAATTGTTTCACAAAGGTCCTAGCACAGACTGACGTTTGAGAATAGAGCATTCTTTTTGTAAATTTTTAAGCTCAAGCATTTACATTTTTAATTTCTCCCTATTTCATAGCAAAAACAACTGGGAAAGTTGTTAGCAGGTAGGTGTTTGGAAACACTTCTAAAAATCTTTATGTGCATACATAATCAAAATAATAATAGAAACCAGAACAGTAACAACACACTCTTGGTAGTGACACACCACTATCATTGGAAGAATAAGAGTGGTGGTAGTGTTACTGTGCAAGACTAAGCCTACACCCAAACTACAGATCCAAGTTGCCTTAGTACTCACTGTTCAAACTCTCTAAATTCAGAGCTGTCTGTGCTCTCTGACTCAAAATCTGTTTGAAACATCATTTGGAATGAATAACTCTGTATTAACAGATCCTACTGAAAACTAACCTCTAGGCAATGAAATATCTTGCTAGTAGGCTGAGGTTCTGCCCACACAGATAATCCACATACCACCCTGTACCAGCCCTCCAGTAGTTCCTCTCCCCATTACTTGATCTCTACCTTTTGTTAAGTTCTCTTCTGTAGTTCAGTTTCTGAAGCTGGCTCTCGACTTCCCTAGCCCATCACCTCCCAAACATTAAGCAAGAAGGAAGCCAGCAGTACAACTGTTCTTTCTGAAGGTATTTTCTGCCAGTTATTTAATTCATCTGTGTATGACACTGGAACAAGTTGTCCAGAGACAGTAGATGCCTCATCCCTGGAAGTGTTCAAGGCCAGGCTGGATGGGGCTCTGAGCAACTTGGTCTAGTGGGAGCTGTCCCTGCCCACACATGGGGTTTGGAACTAGATGATCTTTAAGGTCCCTTCCAACCTGACCATTCTATGATTATACACTAATTTCAATCAGCCGAAGTAGTATGAGGCAGGCCCGAGGCACTCAGGGTAGTGCTGAAGGGAAACACGGCCAGATGGAGACACTGATAGCTCCAAGAGCAACGAGTGTGTTCTGTTAAATGCAGGCTTGAAATACCACACCCTGTCTGTGTGTATTGCACACAGATGTACATGTACCATGGTGTACATCCATGGGTGGTTGCAAGGTAGTAGTGAGATGTCCTTTACTGGACATACTAAATTTGAAACTGCTACAAAAAGGTTAGTTCTTTTACTCTATTTGATCGTCTGTTGGCCAAAGTTTGGAGTAACATGTCTGATGTGGTGTCAGTTCTAAGTTTTTATGATTTCTAGAGGTAAAATCTGAAACTTGGCTTTCAGGATCAGGTAATATTATCAAACACTGTCTCTGCTCTAGAAAAGCTTTCAAACATATATCAACTTTCAGTACAAATAATCTGGTAAAGCCAGTGCAACTGGTAACACTGTGCTTTTCTGAATGAGGCCATAGCATTTTGCATGTATTGTTAACAAAAAAGCTACAGAAAATGCCCCAAACTGGCATTTATTGAGCAGTGCATCTAACTCATTTTATTACAACTGATTTCTCCATAAAAGCACACCCTATGTATTAAAAAACATAGCATTTTGCCAGCAGTACTGATCCTCTTACTGACTGAGAAGTTTTATTTGAGACTTGGTAGAAAAGTTAAGAGGGTTAATTATACAGCAAATAGGCTGTGGTTTCTCAGGTGCTAAGGGAGAGGGCAAAATAAAATTACAGTCTTGTGGAACACAGAGCTCATTTTATGGCATGTAGCTTTTGAATTTTATTCAGCTCGATACTAGTGGAATGGAAATACAGCATAACTTTTACTGTCTTAAACTTTCATACTCTAAATGCTAGTCTCACTCTTCTGGTAACCCATGAGCATCCTACATAGATAGGCCACCTTAGAGCAAAGCCAAAGGAAAGGGTTCTCAGTGACAAGAAACTACAATCCAGGAAGCATTTCAAAAATTTTTCTCCAGTGGAGAAAATCATGCAATACTGTAAGTTGTTAAGAGCAATGGGATGGAAATTACAAGTCAAACTTTTAAGTATTACATACTATGGGCAAAATTTGCACTTCTGAAATATGCTTGAGTGATGGTTCCCAGATACTGAAGTTTGGGAATAAAAGAAGACTCCAACAGCAACACCAGTGGCAGAGGCAAGTTTCCTCACGAAACCCAAACTGGAAAATTCAGGAGTAAGAGCATTATTCACCTCAGTGTTCATCTTTGTTCTGAACAACCAGTAAGTCTCCTGTGTGAGTGAACTGCACTGTGACCATTTTATAGATCATAACTATCAGTTAAAAAGCACCATACAACCATGGCTGGATTTAAAGCAGCAGTTTTGAGGTACATCAGACCTCATTGCCAACTGCATATGGCAGCAAGTAGTCTTCCACAAAATAGTTGTTTTCCTGCAAGTTTCAGCATCTCTCACGCTGCCGGTAAACAGGGCTCCCCATGCCCCTGGGCCACATCACACACTGTATGCTGCCATCACTCTGTGCCCTGTGTAGACACACCTAGCAAAAAGCCAGGTTAATAAAGGGCTTGCAGGTTCACTCTTTTTGGCAGGGGGAAGAGAATTGTTAACAACTGTGCATCACTGTGCAAACTCTGAACATTCATCTTATGTGACTGGGCTGCCTGTCTACTCATCTTTTATGGTCACATTTCACAAAACAGACTTCCTGCACATTTGATAGAAAACAAGAACCAGCTAAAGTGAATTGACTCATGTTAGTGCTCCTCCTGTGCAAAAATCATGACAGAGTCCTTCATCAATTGCAGAGCAGCTGGTCAATCAACAGGTGCAGTGGTCTAACATACACACTGCTTTGTCTGGACATATCTCATGATATACTGGATGTGTTGAGGGACCACAAAGCATTAATGCAACACAAGAGCTGGAAGAAGCTGGCAGGGGGGAGAATTATTGTGACAGGGCACTGAGAACAGCCCCCTAACAAACATATATCCTTAGTTGCATCATTCAAGGAAGTTACCACTCATGAAGAGTCCAGAAAAGCAGTTAAATACGTTGAGAAGTACATGCAAAAGGATGTTTGAGTGCCTTACTCTCAGTGTATGCCTAAGTATGCTCTCATAGTTATTCCAAGTGCACTATAAAACCTGGAACACTACACTCAAGTGTTTTTCAAGTCAGAATCAAGCCAATTCCTTTAACAGCACAAAAAACCAAACCGAAGCTTTTGATTCTCTTTGTCAATTGCTATCAACTTTCACACACACGCAGTATGAGGAGATGGCATCAGGTACTACTGAGTGATGTTCAGAAATTGGGCAGAAGTTGCATCCAGCATACAAAAAATTTCCTGAATTTGCCACTGCAGGAAAAAGGATATAGGTAAAAAACAAGACTTCCATGAGGAATTGAACAGAGAAAAATCACCAAAGCAAATTAAGCAGCAGATGGTTGATGGTTTGGGGAAAAAAGAACCAAACCTTCATCAGTAGTGGACAGCGAAGTTAAAACTAAACTGGTGATGTTTCATTACTTGAGGAACCTCTTCTAATTTAATCCCACAATGTATGTTAAGCATTTGTCAAAAGCTTTTTGGATCCCTAGGCTCATGGAAGAATGAACGTTTCCACATGCATTTCAAGTTATAAGGCCATCTATGGGAAGACTAAACTGAAGTTCTGTGTTGTGGAACTAAAATGCTATTTCAAATAAAATACAATTTAAAACTGCCCTCAAATGAGAAAAACTTCTATTTTTTTCCTAACTTGAGTAATCTTTTTGCTTCCAGAAAAGTACATCTTAATCCAGCCAGTAAAGGTAATAACTCACTATAGAATCACCCTTTGCCTGAACAGAATATATTTGCTTTGAAATGACTGACAGCAACTGATTACAGCTATTAAGACACATTAAAAATCTCAAGGGAATTCCATACAAGGTCATTCCAAACAAGCTAAGATTTCATGCCTTAAAAAAAAGCCTATTCATAGGACACCGATCAAGTCCTAATTTGCAATCTGTTTTTAAAAAAAATTCAGTGCAAGAGTGTACAAGCATTGCCGTTTCAAAGGCAAGGCAGATGGGCTCACTTTGATGTGTTTTCATTTATCTGTTTGGAAGTGGGCAGCAGGACTAGCTGATCAGAACAGTCACTTCTACCTGTCAAAGCAGTAAACTGTTCCATAGGAGACAGCAGTCATGGAAGTTCAGATTCTTGACATGAGAATAAGAGAATCCAAGAAAGATGCTGCTTATGAAACATCACACTCCAAATGTGAGAGATTAAAAGCAACAGGCATGCTTATGTACATTACAATTCTAAAATACATGTACCTGCAAATATTATACTATGTCACAAACCTAAACTGCAGGAGACACCAATGATTTTCAGATCTTTTCTGAATACTTAAGTGACTCCATTAATTTTTCATGCATTCTTGCTGGCTCCATGAAAACAAGAGAACAAGAGAACAATTCTTGGAGAACACAGCCTAAGGCTGTTGTATGTGACAGCTCAGAGGAAATCAGAAGTCAAGAATTCTGAAAAATCTTCCATAAAGTAAACCAATGAGAAATAGCAGTAAAATGTTTAATGCCTGTAATTTATTGTATACATACTCAGCAAAACTTATATGCATTTGGTGTGTGCAAAAGTATACACTTTCGTGACAGCACCAGAAACAGTTAAGCTAGGTACGAGTTTTTAACCTGATTTGTCACATTGTGTAAAAAGACATTGTGCACAAATATCCCCAAAAGAAAAAAAACACCATTGGCTAAAACTAGAAGCACCCTTATTTACACATTAAAACTTTAATATTGCGTCACACCCACTCACCAAAATAAATAGAAGTACATTCATCACAATTTAAACACCAGTCTCTCCATATATTTATTTTCTTTGACATGTTTTGGTCTCCAGAAATATGCTATATCTAGAAATATGCATCAGCTACTAGATTATGTTACAAAATGCAAAAAAAATATAAAGTTAGTTTTCCTGGACAATATTTTGGGCTTTACACAAAAATAAATCCAGATTTCCATAGAGATCTTATATACTTCTTGAAAGTTTTTTATTTTAAAGCACAGCACAGAGTTGCACACTAAGGCTTCCTGTGATATGCAAAACCCTGGCCTCCAAAAGACATCGCTGTGAAGTGAAATACAGCTCCAATGTAAATACAAGACATTTTCAAAAAGTAGTCATCAATAGAAAGTGCCCTTCATTTGATTTAGCATTAGCAGTAAAGAAGTTGCTACTGTAATTGTGCAATCAAAGCCAGACCTGGAAGGGTTTTATGAAAAGTATGTCATTTCACACTCTCAAGTCTAAGGATACAGAATCTGAGATAGCAGAAACCAACCAACTTTTTTATATTCCTACATTCATTATTTTTTTTGACACAATTTAGTTAAAAAAGGCACATTATCAAACAGTGAATTAAAAAATCTAAAAACCAAACCAGAATTTCATTAACTTCAATTAAATCATTAGCTTAACATCAGATCCACATAAACCAATATAAGCATTCTTTCAGGTTTTCTTAAGCTCAAATTCAGATGCACTTTGGACAAGTACTGAAGTACTCTTGTTAGATTAATACTATTAACCTGGCAAACAGTAAACATGTTATTGGATACAAGATCAGGAATTAAAACCCCCAAATTTAATTCCTTCCTACCCAAACATTTGTATAAAATTTGAAAAACATTAGCATCCTGTGCCAATTATGAGAAAGTACTTCTTGACTGTAAAATTACAAATGTGTCCTTGAATAATTTTTGGTATGAAATAGACAAAATTTAAGCAATCATCACTGTGTGAAGAAAGTTATACAGTGTCTTAGGGAGGCTAGCAGAGTACATTCCAGTCACCATCTAAAAGACAAATGACAAAGTGCTTTACAGCTAAGAAATGTAACTGATCTTGCATGATTAAATAATCAGAAAGTGGTGAAATAATCAGGTTGCATTTAACCCATATTTATCTGAAATGCAGATTTAGTTCCCAACTGAATAAATTTTGAATTAATGTATTTCTTTTGCTTCATAAGAGACTTTTTTCCCCAACCAGGCAGGAAGTTGCTCACAACTGATACAGCTGTCTGGGTTGATAGACCTAGAGCCTTTCTCCAGCTAGAAAGAACTAAAAGTAAAAAACCCCAAATAGTAACTTGATCATGGTCCCAGTGTTGTGTTGAATGGATAATTCTAGGAACTACAATACAAAATTTTAGATGGTCTAAATGGAGCAAAGTGAATACAACACACTTTTAGACAAGCAGTGAGGTTACACTATCTTGCATGATCTCAAGTGCACACACTGAGAGGGAGTATTGTTAGTCAACGAAGAAAGTTAAAAATGCAGAGGAGCAATTCTGGTATCTTCATCTGGGCTCCCTGTCAGCTAATACTGAATTAGTTTCTAGAAACTATCCCAATAGCTTACTCATGTCATTGTTTTACTGAGGCAGTGAAATGCTACACCATACACAGAAAACATCTTAAAAAGGCAAATCTGTTTTTTCTTACATTAAGAGTCAGATGTTTAAAATTCAGCAGCTTCCAAGAGTGTTCCTTACAGGTTGCTATCCAAACTACTTCCTAGAAGCAGCATTGTTATAAATAGCCCCTGATAGGAAAGGTTCCTTTGTCACTTTTCTACAATGTATTTTTTCCTTTATTCCTTTACTATTTCTTCTCCCAACCCCCATCCCCCCAAAACACCCAATGCCCTTTTTGTACTTCTCCAAGTACTTCTAGCATTAAAACCTAAGTGCCTCAGCAGCTGAAGCCAGAGGTACTATCAATGGAGTACTGGAGCTTGAGGCAAAGCTGAGTGGTGATACTGATGAGTTTTGAAGGACAACTTGGGGGGAATCAAAGTAGATGCAACACCAGATTTGAGCTTCAGACTCTCAGTACAACTCCTGTAGACTTACATGAGCCCTGTGCTGATTGTAAACAAATTCAGTTACTGACAGAAACAGTCTTCAAGTGCATAGTTAGAAATACTGTGCAAATATGGGCATTAAGGTAAGTAACTGAACTAACTCTCCTGCTATATGTATAATTTTAGATTTTTAGTTTGATAAAATTAATCACAAGCATGAACTAGTTAACATGAAGTTAATATTGAAAAGCTGCAAATACATTCTAACAAAACTTAATTCTGATGTGCTTTCTAAACAGTAAACCTAATTAGATAAATGACTGCTTCACATTTTAAATCATTTAACACATCAGATGTTTAATGCAAGAAAAAACATGTGCATCGTACACAATTTGTAAAAGCAGCAGCAGCTGTTAAATGTGAAGATGTACAGGGCAGGAAAAGAATTCCCAAGCATACACTTGAGCCCAAAAGCACAAGTTACATACAAACACTAGAAATTCCTGTTTTCAGGGTGTGTATTTATCATACTGAATTAGACTGGCATTCCAGACACAGCGAAAGCCAACATAATCATGTGCCCACATCTATAACTGTACAATTTGCAAAGGACATGCACTTTTCTATTTAGAAATAAAGAGGTTCAAATTATTTTTATGGGTCCTCAAATCAGAAAATATGCAGCACTTTATTGCTTTGAAAATCTGTGGCAACAGCTGAATTTACACCCAAGCTGCTTCTGTATAGAAGATGACATTTCAATACTTTTGAGGCTCAAGCTGGGAGACAGAGTAGGATATGATGCAATTTCTCCATGTCTCAAGAAATATCAGGAAACAAGAATGCTATTCCTTTCTTTCAAGCAAATGCAACATTAGTTTCTTGGTATATGGGCACACACAGTTCCAAGTCAGTGCATAGCTAGTCAGTATTTCTGCTGGCATCTTGAATTGGTTTAATCAATGGAAACATCTATTAAATTTATTCCACTTAGTAATATGCATTAGTGCATTAATTTCTTCATAAAAAACCAACGCTGGCAAGTATTAAAAATAAATATCTTATTTAGGTCAAACTAAAGCCTTGCTTTTCAGTACTTTAATCCCTTTAAATATTCTTTTGCCCTCTAACAAGCAAATGGAAACTGAAGTAGAATAAGAGATGTATGGAGGTGGAGGGTAGCAGGAACATGAAAAAAGTCAACACCAGAAGTCAGTTAACATGTCCTCAACTTCTTAGACTGTCTCTTGCGCTTTAATTCTTCTTCTTCCCTTCTCAATTCTTCTAAGTCCTCCTGAACACCAAGTCTCAAGCTGTCAAATAAGATGAAAACCTTTACACATTGCTACTCAAGAAACATGAAATTTTAGTTCTACCCCTCCCCCCAAAAAGCAATCCTAAAATTATTACAACTGATTTGAACAAAAATATAAGATTAGTTCAACAATAATTAATTTTCTTTACTTATAGCAGGAATGCAGCCTTAGGAAAAGAAACCAAGATTTTCTCATTAGACTAAAATAAAATCTGAGGGACTTTTAAAAAAACTTATCTTAAAGATTGAAAAAAGTTTTTCATATGAAAGGTCTTTTTTCTGAAAAGAAGCTGCTGAAACATCTACCAGTTCTTGCTGATGTAACTCTTACATACAAGTCATAGCAGGCCTGACTCTTGAAATTCTGAGAACCACCTAAATCTTTGATATATTCATTTGCTGCCTTGCCAATGTAAAACGGTAGAGAAGCAAAAGCTACTGTAGCAACTTTCTGACTTGAGGCACCATTCGGGTAGCTACAACCACAACACTGCTCCACCCTCAGTTCACTCAGCTGCTATGGCTCTGGTGAACAGGCCCATGAAAGAGACTCTGATAAGAAACATATTCTAGTTACAACCCTGTGTCATTTCCTCAGCTTCCTAGAAGTCTGTATGTTGAAAGTGATACTTAAAACAGTATCTGCAATCACTGATCTCTCCTTCAATAAATAAGGGGTGGATAGGCTTGCTAGCTTGATGCTAGTAACAGGTGTGGCAAAGTGACCATGTCATGAGCTGCTGCTGCCTCATTTGCAGCACTACCAAATGCATTTTTACATCCATCATTCACTTGGAAGCAACACAAGGCAGTGGCAGCATGCACCTCGATGCAAGAAGCTCAACCACACAACAAT
Organism: Hemiprocne comata; assembly: GCA_020745705.1. Lineage (NCBI taxonomy): Eukaryota > Metazoa > Chordata > Aves > Apodiformes > Apodidae > Hemiprocne > Hemiprocne comata. The sequence continues at coordinate 15,735,652 of CM036590.1, forward strand.
GAGGATTCAATTGTTCTGAGCTAAACTGCTCTACCACAGGCTCTAAAGTTAATTTCATGTGTAAACAAGGATAGCAGAGTTATCTTGTATTCAGGAAACTGCAGCCATCTAAATTAAAGTTAGAAACAAACACATCCAGGATCTGTGCAATAAAACTGTGTTGAAGCATCATTTTTAAGTTCAATTTAGAACTTAACAACTATAATTTTAGTGGGTTTGCTTGGTTAGAAAAAGTTACTGATTTCAAGCACCACAACACTTTTAACCAAACCTAGTGAAAAGCAGCTGAGCACTGAAAGCAGTTAAACTCAATTTTAGTCAAGTTTCTTATCTCCCCCTCCTTTACACTAGCATGTGTAGTTATAAGTTAGCCAGGTAGTGAACACTGCAAAACCTCACTCTAGGTCTTCAACGGAGAATTTGGTCAATAGCAGTATCACTACAATTCCAGTTGTCTCCCTCTGACTCCATTTAACAGACTGTAGCTTTGCATGAGCTGCAGCTGCTTCCCAGGAGCAAGGAGGAATAGGGACAATTACTGTAACTTCAAAACAGTGCAAGTTTCCAATGCTCAAAGCACCAATGTTTTTTTCCATTATCTATAAAAACCTCTTTCAACTTGCACAAAGCTTGTTCCACCAGCCTTTAAAAAAGAAAATCAGCTTATGAACATCAGGTTTTATGATAGTGACATAGGAATTGTGTATGTCTAGAGGCCAAAACCAATAGTCAAAACCAATGTGAAAGTATAATATTAATATTTGAAATCACAGAAAAATTAATCACAGTACTTTTTACACTTGCATAGAAATATGCACACAAACATATATACAGATAAAAATGAATCTTATTCTAGTCTTCAAAACTAGGACTTGTAATGTTTGTAACAAATTGAAAGGTTTAGAATTTAGACTGAAATTTAAAATATTTTAATATTTTTAGGCATAAGTTGGTTTTTTCTTTTGTTTTGTTTTTTTGTTTACAAACTTTACAAAGTTTGTGAGGCATGAGAACGAACATATGAGATTTATTTACTATACCCACCACTGGATGGCTGAGTTTCATCTTTACCTAAGCATTCTTATAAAAAACGGTAAGGCTTATTTACCTGTGCTATAAAAAGCAGCAATTACCCACTCTGACTTGGACAATAAACTACCCACTTTCTATCTGAATTTAAATCCAGGCATACCTCCTAGCTTCTTCTTTCTGTTGCTCTCTCCAGCTGCTCTCCATATAACGTAAGGCATAATCACTTTCATCTTTGTATCTGGAAATTAAATATTAGTTTTTCAGCACACTAAAAAACATGATAATGTACAGTTCAGTTATTAATTCACATCCTTTCTTAGAAAGAATTACCTTGCCATACAGAGATTCTAATGTTTTGAAAGAATCTAAGCTACAAGCCTTAAAATGCTTGCTTTCTTATACCTTACTGTCAGACAAGAAGGAAATATTTCAATAAGCTAAGTAAGAACCTTCCTTTTCCAGCACCTCTTCATACCAAGTTAGATCCTCTCACAGAACAGCTAACACTATTGCATCTAGCAGTTCATATTCAGGCAGCTACATGTGATTAATTCTGAAATACTGCTGACTGCTATAGAAAATATTTTAACATTCAGTAATAGGAGAGCTGTTAAGAATTATACAGGTGAGCCACTGAAGAGCTGTATTGTTTTCCAACTATGTCCCATTGCATCAAGTTTTATTGCTCCCCAGAAGAGCATGACAAGCAGTGTGAAAATTCAAGGTCCCTTCTGCCAGAGAAGCAACTCTAATGTTTGTTAAATTTCTGCAGTGTAAAACCATTTTTGGATACCAGCAATTCCCCATTTCTAAAACATTTTTATTTATTGAACTACCTTAATTTCTGTTGTTTGTTCTGCAGTATCTTAAAATTGTCATTTTTCTTACCTTTTCCGGTCATAGCCAAATATTTCCCGAATATGTTTTGATATTTCTTCTTGGGGTTCCCCTTCATCTTCAATGAAGTCATCCATTTCAGAGTCATATTCATCATCATCATCATCTTCTATTTGTCTCTTGTAACCAACAGGTGGTCTTCCGAGACCTAAATTACAGGGGAGTGAAAAAAAATCATTAATTAAAAACATTAGTATAACATTAATTTCACAGTACTACTTCTCTTTATACTTTGGGCACAGACATTTTACAACTTTGGCCTTCAAGGTGAAAAACTTCTGTCCCAAGTTAACTAGCAATTCTCAGAAACTCAGTAATAGGAAGTACTTCCTCCAAGTTGTGCAACAGAGGATTATATATATCACCAACTGCATCCTGAGGAAACTACCAGACAGAAGTCTATGTTCTTGTTCAGGGTTTTCTAGGCGCTTATTTGCTAGAGTCCATGCTGCTTGTTTCTGTTCAGAAAGAAATGTTTAGAACTGCTTGCTTACTGATGAGGTGAATTTGCCAAAACACTTAAACATCAGTCACAGGTTTACTGCATGGTTTAATTTTCATGTACCACTTTAAGCATCTGTTATTTAAGGCACTATGACATTTTAAACACTAAGCATAATCAAGCTTCAATTCTTTTAAATTCTTTGCCTTCTAGCAGTGTTTGTATACCAAAATCCATCACAGGCTGCTTAGTTTTCCTTTATGTAATATTTCACACCACAGGCCTGTATTTCAATGAATACAAGCATAGGTAAAAATAAATAAAAAATTGCAAAGCAGAAAAAAACCACTCTACTATTAAATGCACTCTTTAAAAGACAAATATGGTATTTTGTCCCAGTCTTCCCAATTTCATCCGTAAATTGTCAAAGACCCTCACTGACCTCAATTCAGGCATATATAAAAAATAAAAACCAAATAACTAAATGACAAAATTATTTGCTCTAGAACTTTGTACCTTGTGGATGTAACACAGGTCTATGCCCTTGAAAAGATCTCACTCCATTTATCTGTCCATTGCTAGGTCTTGTGACTAGGTTTTTAGAAGAAATAGTTTCCGATACAACAGTACACTTCGGTTTTACAGCTGTACGCAGGCCACTGCCTGGTCGCCCCGGTCCTGCACTTGGGCTGATGCCTGGCCTTCCTGGTCCTGTTCCCAAGCTGCTGCCTGGTCGCTTGGCTGCTGGGCTTGGACTGATTCCTGGCCTTCCTGGTCCTGTTCCCAAGCTACTGCTGGGTCGCCCAGGTCCAGTACTTGGTCTGACTCCTCCTGGTCTTCCTGGTCCTGTAACCACACTGCTGCCTGGTCGCCCAGGTCCTGCATTTGTGCTGCTGCCTGGCCTTCCTGGTCCAGTGCCCAAGCTGCTGCCTGGTCGCCCAGGTCCTGTGTTTGAGCTGCCAGCTGGCCTTCCAGGTCCCATGCCTGAGCCACTGCCCAGCCGCCCAGGTCCTAGGCTTGAGCTGCTGCCTGGCCTTCCAGGTCCTGTGCTTGAGCCACTGCCCAGTCGCCCAGGTCCTGGGCTTAAACCACTTCCAGGCCTTCCAGGTCCTACACCAGAATTGCTGCTTGATCGCCCAGGTCCTGCACTTGGACCACCACCTGGATGTCCAGGTCCTCCTTTTCCTAAGCTGCTGCCTGATCGTTTTGCATTGGAGCTGATTCCATGCTGAAGGGCTGCAGCATTTCCTGATTTTGTATGGACAGCCTTTTTCAGGCTAGATTCTTTATCAGATGGTAGCCTCTGAGCCCCATTGGCTGCTGGTTTTGAGGGTGGCACATGAGAGCTTGAACCAGACTTTCCAATACCATTGACAGGTAATTTAGCATGACTGCTACCAGTAGAGCTTTTTAAAGAGCCGTTGTGTGAGTTTTTTTCCATTTGCTCAAATCTGCAGGAAGATGATGACCGTGAGTGTTTTTCAGTCAATGCTGGTGCTTTGCATTTCTTATCAGCAACACTCATAGAAGACGACAGGCTGCCTTTTGGTGTGGAATGTTTATCTACTGAGCTTTTTTTAAGTTTTGCATTTACAGATTCTTTCTGAGAAAATACTTTTTTTGAAGAGCTGGATATCCCTGTATTTTTAACCTCCCTCTCACTTTTCTTGTGCATTTCTACTCTTTTGTTTTTGCGTCCCAAATACTCCCTCTCTCTCAATTCTTCTGCTGTTCTGGGTCTCTCTTCTACCTTTTTTACTACTTTTATTTCTACTGGTTCATACTGTTTCTTTTCAGCGAGCCTTAAGAGCTCTGCAAAGTTCAGAGGTGGTGGTGCACTTTTGGGAGGTGCCTTTGGTTTCACTGCAAATTTGGATGGTTTCTCTTCATATTCTTCTTGCTCATGCTCAGATTCAGTCTGACTGTATTCGAGTTGCTCAGTTTCATCTTCTGTTGCATACTCAGCCTCAGGGGCCTGAGCAACATTCTCACAAGTCCTCCTCTTTTTAGGCTTCTCTTCAACAGGAATGCCATTATAGCCATAAAAATTATCCTTTGTTCGTGAGGCCATAGCTCTTGCCTTTCTGTCATGTTTCAGTTCAATACGTTTAGCCAAGAGTTCTTCTTTCTTTCTTCTTTCTTCCAGCGCTGTAAAAGAAACCCAGGAGAAAGTTATGCAAAAGCACTACTTTTATTTAAATTTCTTCCAAATTGATAAAACCATTTAGGACAGTAGTTTAATGATATCTGGCTAACAGCTGTTCAAAATAGACCTGAAAGTGATCAGAGGTCTGCCAGCAGGACAAGCTAACCCATCTGAATCAGCTACTCCAACAACAAAGGCAAACAAGTCAAATGCTTACTGCAAAACACACTATTCAACTGAAGCAGCTCTCCAGAAGGCTATGCAAACTAAGGGAACTGTGTGAGGAGGTACATCTGGGTAATGGAAGGAGTTCTGAGACCAAGCAAGAGAATTTTGAGACTGCAGAGAGTTTACTATCAGATGTTTAAGGGAGGATGAAGAAATAGAGGAAATCGAAGAGAATTGGGGGGATACGAATTAGAAAACAGGATGAGTGTGTGTGTAGAGGGGTGTAGGGGAGAAACAGAAGCAGCTAGCCACAGATAAACAAGGTGGTCACTACATGTGGCTGGTAGACCCCTGTGCCCTATCTCTAGTCTGTCCTGTATTCTCACAGAACCCATTTAAGCTATTTTCTGCAGAAGTATGCTCTCTATCTTGAGTCTGTGTGTGATCTGCTGAAAAAAATTTAGGCTGAACTAACTGGTGAATAGGATGAGAGGTCTGAATGCCAGATACTGGAGAGACCAAGGGAGTGGGGGCTAAATAACAGAAAGACTCAGAAAAAGTACCAGTTCCTAGAAGCTGGACTGGGCTATTCATGCTGTGAGTGCCTAGAAAGGTATCATCCCCTGCCTATGTTATTTTTGTACAGTCACAGCCCTTGACAATGAGTGGGTGTGCAAGCACGCCTATGTGGAATTCATGCCCAGTCTTGCTTTCAGCTGGACCTGGCAGCAGGGGTAAGGAGCAGGCTCCCAACTGGCCCAGGAGAGGAGGAATACCCTAGGCCATCCAGTCCATCAGATATGGTTACCTTCAACAAAATATTAACATCAGAAGCAATGTAGTATTCGTTTATTCTATAGACTATTTAAAGAAAATACACAGTGGAAAAACTGCCATATAACCTTATAATTCACACTGTATTGATACATTAGATTAAGACACAACAGGAACTTTTACTGTTTTTTCACACAAATAAGCTTTTCAAAGTTAAGTTATCAAATGTCCAGATGGTTTCTTGCAATGCCTCTTCACCTTGACTATTTCTCCATCTCCAATAGTAAATGCCAGTGTAGCTGATTAAAATTCAACTCCCTAGGAAAGTATGCAAACATCCCTGGTTCTTACTTAGTTCAAGCTTTCCCCCAGCTTCAGCTATGTGCATAAATTCCAGAAACAGATGTGTAGTTGTATATGCAAAAGCTTTGCATAAAGTGACAAAGTCTCAAAGACTGAATGAAAGTCTCCCATAGGAAGCATTTGACTATTACCTTTTTTTCTTTTTTCCTCTTCTTGCCGCCTGAGAAATGCTTGCACTGCTGCAGACTCTACACCCTTGACTTTCGGAACCTTTTTGGGAGGACCAACAGCCAAACTGTACCTTTTCTGCAAAGAACAAAGAAATACATCAGAAAAGTCGTAAAACGTAAAAATCTCACTTTTCAAAATTGAGGAGTTGTGTAATAGTCCAACAGATGCACTTGACCCCTTCAGCAGACTAGCAGTAGTTTGGTACAGGCTCCAAAGGACATAAAGGCCTGAACCATGTCCAGGCCATGAACCACCCTAGTTTCAATCTGTTCTCTGAAAACCCACAAAGGAGTAGTGTGACACAGTGAACACTGATGCATGTGAGCTTGGATCAATCATGCATCAGTACATCAACAGCAGGTGGCTTTTCCAAGACTCATTTATCAAGGATCAAAGAAAGTTATGGGCACAAGGAGTTTCATGCATACCTTTTCTACCACTTGTAATTTGACTATGAGCCAACCACTTTATCCCATAAATATGACAGCCTAGGTGAGCCTTTTGTGCTTTCCCTACTAGGCAGGATGGATGCATGGCAGTGATCTCCCCTTGAGCAGGGACACCCCCCAAGTTGCTCCTTGAGGCAGCAGTACCATTTACCAATGGCAGATCTTTAGTAAGCAACTGATTCCACACAACCCTGTAGTATGGCAACTTTGATTTTGCCTTGGTAGCTTGGATTGCATGCTGAACTGATGCTAATGAAACATTACATAAACTTGCATGTATCATCCTTAGGCATAAGCCATTGACCATGTCTGGGACTAAGTTTGGATCCAGCTGCACCTAGACTCCTCTCTGAGAAGTACAGAAAGCAAGAGGGTCCATTCTGAACCTCGGAACTCAGCAGGAGAGCCTTCCTCACCCCTTCTGCCTCTCTGGTATCTGTGTTAATCAGTCTAACTTAAGTGCAGTAATTAACCAAGTGTACATTGCCATCAAATCTTGTTAAACCACTGTCACATTTACCATTGAGCTTTGTTAACTCACTGTCTTACATCAATAAAATATATTGTTGAAACATAATGCTACTCTTCTCTTTTGAGTGAGGTGCATTCTACTCCTCTGCAAAAAATTGGTGCAGTCCTTCCTTACCGAAGGCAGAGAAATCCCTTACCCACAACAGATCCTCCATACCTGACTGATAGCATGCTGAATTAATATTATGAAACAATATTAATCCATGTGGCTACTCAATATTATGATAAACAGTGTATGGATAATTCCATAAGGCATAAACCAGTGACCAAATCTGAGATTAAGATTGGAGCCAGACACACCTAGGCTCCAAAAGGAGTTTAGAAAGCAAGGAGGACCACTCTCAACCTCATGACTCCACGTGAGGATCCTCCTTACTCTTTGCATTGCTGGTTTCTGTGTGAATCATTGTAACTTGATTCTAACTCAATTTTTCTTTGTATGTTTCTTCCATGCAGTATTAAAAAGGTGACCCTTGCAATCAAACTTATTGAACCTTGTAAAACTAGTTAAAACTTTGTAAAAATGTCATTGAACTTACTGAACTCTGTCAAATTATTTTATCTCAATAAAATATATTGCTGATTCTCTCTTTTGAGTGAGGTGCATCCCACTCATCCAAAACAAGAGTATGTTCAGCTTTTTGAAGGAATAAACAGGAAACCAGAAAACAGGTAGGGAAACCAAGAGAAATGAGTAAAATGCATTAGACTGAGAAGGCATACAACAGTTGTGTCAGCAACAGAATAAAAATAATTCTGATTCAGCCTTAGTCTTTGACCAATGAAGTTTGCAGATCCATTACAGCTTTCAGCTTTTTTCTGGAAGCTCATTTCAGTTTCAGATTATCTTATTCAATGAAAATAAATAAATCAACTAAAAAATCAACTCCAAAAATACGTTTGAACTGACTTCACCAGCATAATGAGTAGGTTGATCTAAAACCAGTGACACTGTTTTTTAGTTCCTATTGCAGTGATCTTAGAACAGAAGGCTACTGTACATCAATGACTTAGTGATCTACCTACCATTTTACCTGAATAGGCACAGGCCTGCACTCTACTGTGCCTACACTTGAGACCAGTGGATGAGCTCAGCAGATTAATTGTGACAGAATATGCAGCCCACACTTGGCACCTAGCAATTACACCACTTGCATGACGTATAATTTGCCTGGAGGAAAGCTCTGGGCAGACCTTATTGCAGCCTTAAGGGGGCTTTATAAGACAGATGGGGACAGACTTTTCAGTAGGGCCTGTAGCAACAAGACAAGGGGTTATGGTTTTAAGCTAAAAGAGGATAGATTCAGACTATATATAAGGAAGAAATGTTTTGAGAAACATTCCACTGGCAATAAAACAAACACTGGCATAGGTTACCCAGAGAGGTAGTACATGCACCATCACTGGAAACATTCAAGGTCAGGTTGGATGGGGCTCTGAGCAACCTGATCTAGTTGAAGATGTCCCTGCTCATGACAGGGGTATCAGACTAGATGACTTTAATAGTCCCTTCCAACCAAAAACCATTCTATGATTCTATGTTGCATTGTATCTTGAAGTGAAGCATACAAGATCCTTTGGCTTGGCAGTGGGAGTGATAGAGCTGTTTAACTCCCAGAACATCTTATAAAAGTTCTAAAGACTACAATGCTGGTGATCCTCACTACAGGCAGGGTTTGCTCAGCTTGCCATGCCTAGATGCCCATCCAGTGCTCTACAACTCAGGGTATGCTATTCCCTTTTTTACTTCTCCTGTTATGTCCAATAAATATTATTTTAATGAATATGTTTAGAGGCCAAGTACCTTTCCTACTGGCATCTAACGGACACTTGCACTAGCATGCTACACCTGCTCAGATGTTACCTTTCATAAATGTACCAATTATCAGATTTGCTTTAGAATGATAAAATGGAAAGACAAAGGCTTTTTGATCTTCCCACAGACAGACTAGAGAAGATAAACAAAGCAATGAGGACAGACACAAAGATAAGTACAATAGAAGCCAGTTAAACCCAGCAGCAGATGGAAAGAAGAATACATTTAGAAAAATACACACCCAAGAAAAGCTCTTACTTGAGGTTTGAGATTTTTTTGGATTTCAGTAGTACACCAATAGATTATAACCTAAACCAAGTTAGGACCATCACCAAATAAAAACAATATCACTAATTTAAAAAAGCCACACACAAGTCAGTATTCCCATAAATACCTTCCTATCCTCATATAGCCTTATGAAACATAACTAAAAAAAATAAATTAAAATATCTGGTAAAGATACCTACATCCAAATGTTTTAGAAGTAATAATCCAGCAAGCTAGTAGCATAACTCCCTACAGATTTCAGTATCGCCAAGTAGAAGCCTTTGTTCTAATTTCTAAGTCATTGAATAGAAGCATATGAATAGATCCTTGGATTAATTTAATTACTAACATACAAACCCATACAATATCTTGTATATACATGCACTAAAAAGAAAGGTTCAGAATTTCTAAAATGAAGCCAAAACTGGCTCCAAGAAGGGCAGCACCATTCACATATGTTGCAGTAGTAAAAACTGAAGTGTTGTCTTATCACATTAAAGGCCAACTACAGTCAAATTCATTTACCAAGATTCTCCTCTGTGCAGGAAAGTTTACCACAGTCTGATTTTGTAAATCCTTATCAGTTGAGAAGCTCCAACTCTGAACAACTTTTGATACTTAGAACTGAAATAATCAGAAACCACTGTCATAGTTAGGAGTATTTAAAGGATAAGTAGACAGCTGCAGTTGGGCCCCCCTCTTCTGGACAGCTGAGGTCCTTCCCTTCCCAATTTGTGTTGTTTACACCAGAAGTTTTTCAATACCTAATTGTTCAGGAAACCTGAACGAGCTCCTGACTCAGTGGCCCAGAGTAATCTGACATACTCCATCTAAATCAGAGCAGAGAGAGAAGCAATGCAATCCATACATTATCTGTGAAAATCATTCAGAAAAATGTTGAAGCAAATTCATACCTTTGGTAACAATTTGAGGTACTCTGTAGTATACACATAATAATGTCTACGTAAATTATCTTACTCCCAAAGGCAAACACGTTATGTTTTGTCATTAGTAATCTAATTAGTAACCTTTTGAAAAACTTTAATTGTTCAATTTCTCACAGTTTAAAAAAACAGACAAAACAATTTTCAAAACAGAGGATACAGTTGGACTTGATCTTAAGGATCTTTTCCAATCTAAATCGTTTCAGAATCATGTAAGAGTTTTATGCCCAAGGAGCACCCTTCAAAACTGCCAAACAGCAGAGACAAATGTAGATTAATCTATTCTGTTACGAAGCCTTATAAAGAATTAAAGTGATGGGGAAGCAGTTTTCAGGCTTTGCTTTGCTGCACTACAACCAACAGTCCTATCCAGGACCATGTTTGTAAAGCAGCTTTACAGACATGCCGTTTTCTCTCTGCCACTAATGTGGCACATGGTGCAAACCTCAAGTTTTAAAAGTCTAACAGTAGTATTTCTTTATATTGACTAACAACTGAAAACACAGCTAAATGATTAATATATTAATACCTGTTTTCTGTACTGTAAATCAATTGTTGATGAAAGTTTTGTTCACCTTAATTTAGAAATAGCATAAAAAAAACAAATAAAGTTTAGTCTTTTTAGAAGCACTGGACCACGCACATGATCCACAAGCACTGATAAAGTGTTTTACTTACAGTGCAAATGAACATGCATCAGATTTCAGGTAAACCAGACATAAGCTGGGCATGTCACTACTTGATCATCCAAGCTGCAGTATTCTGGCTTATTGTGGCTATAGCCAAGTTGGTTAAATCAACAGAAAACCAGAAATGTTTAGCCTCTAGGAGAGAGCAGGTCAAGCCAACCCCAGAACACTGTACTACTCAAGCTGTCAACCCTGATTATCTCTCTGGGTAGAACCTAGTGACAGGTCTAACTGAATACTGCTGAGATACACGAAGTGGGCACTGCTTCACCCAAAGGGAAGAGGAAAGGTTGTGGAAGTATCTCTCTTCAACTGGGCACCCTCAAGAAATAACAAGTTTTTCACTACCAGAGGGCAGTATTTCTCCTGAGGTTTCTCATTTTTTATCTTCTCTGCAAACTTTGCTATAACTACCTACCCAATACCTGGCTCTCCCTGAATTGGATCCATGGTACCTTAAATGTACGGTGGAAAGACCATTATGGTGCAAAATCTTATTAATTTTCCACTTGCAGCCAGAATAAATTGTTTCAGTGGGCACACAAAATTACATAACTGACAAAGAAGCAGATTTTTGTCTGAAAAGTATACCTCAAAATAAAAAATTAATTTAAAAAAGATTGGTATGAATATAGTAAATAAAACACCTCCAACACGCTGTATATGCCTGTACATTCACATGCACGCTGACTTCAGAGATATGTATCAGATATAGTTTATATACATATAAGCATCTATTCCTGAAATGCAGAGTGCTAGGCACCAGCTTTGGCCAGCAGGCAAGCTCCAGGTCACAAGTTTAACTTGGTGATCTGCAACCAAGCTTCTGCTCTTAAATAACTGACTTTAAAACAAGGCACATGATCCAGTCCAATTGCAGCTCTTTTTATATCCACATTCAAGTGCCAAATCTTGGACTGTAAAACATTTCATAAATTTACTGTAAGCTTTGTGGCACCCAAATGAAGCCCCAAAAGATTTAGAACAAATACTAGACCCAGACACAAGCAAGAGAAGTAGCATTGCCTGTAATGATGATCAATACTTCCACAGGCAGCAATAAAATATGAGCAATCCATTCTGCCAAACTCGATTCTCAATTAGAGCACCTAGTGCAACAAATAATGTTTGCAACGGGCTTGCACACATAATGTCAAGACAATTCCACTTGTGCTACTCAGTATGAGCAACTGGTTCTCACAGGGTGGGTTTTCCTGCTCCCTTGTTTTTTCACTAGTAAGATGTGACCCCTGTTCTTCCTTACCATTCTGGGAGACATGTAGCCTTCTTCAATGGCAAGTCCCTGTTTCTCCATTAAATGTTCTTCAGAATACAACTTTCTGGTAACACGAGTAACTGTTCATTCACGGAGTTAAGGCAAACACCCTTGTTTGTGTCACTCTTGCAATGCCCCAATACTAGATCCTCAAAAGGCAGCTTGACAAGCAACCACTTATCAGCTTGGGTTTAACTGCCCAGGGGCCTCTGCTATCATTCTGGGGTTGTACTTTGGAGGCCTCTTAGGACTCTGCTAAGTCCACTCTACAGACACCATGCAGGGGTTATCAGCAGCTCACTTTCTTAGAATACGTGTATGTAATGCCTTTTCAACTACTGTTACCAATATCTAGTTATGACAAAGCAAATGGTGGTTACCAAGCATGCTTAAACTTGTTTGATTCTCTTCAGGTTCTAACAATCCCTACCTTGAGAAAGGCTTTACTGGTGAGAGTATTTTACCTATTGGTTCATACTGTTCTCGTCTCCCAGAGCCAATACAAGAGTCATACACTTTACTCCTAAAATTGCAAAAATAATTTTCTTAAAATTTTGCAACTGCTGTCATAAGACCCAAGCTGAACTGTTAGCTAAAAAAATGCAGGAATTTCTCTGTTAAATGTTGCTTCACACAAAAAATGAATTAAAAAGCATACTTTATGCTTTCCTTTATGTAATGATATTATGGTCCCCATTTTCACCAACTTATGCAAAAAGAAATACCAGGAATGGGAAAAACTCAAAGTTTTATACATTTTAGGCAGTCTTTGTAAGTGCCTGGAACTTAACTATCAAGTTCAGCAAGTTGAGAGCAAAAGCCCTCCTCACTCCTTGCCAACTTTTTGCATTGTGTATCTTGCAGTTCTCCTCATGTGGACACTGATATTTATAGGATTTTTAGGTCCTGTTTTGAGACGAATTTTAACCACATAACAAATGCATGCACAACAATCAGTCTGAATCTAAGACAATCTGTACTTTATAGCCATTTGTACTATTCTGTATCAGATTTTTTATAAGTTCTGTACACCAAAGATTAATCCTCAGTTAAAAGGAGTAGGGAGATACGAGATAATTTCTAATAAATTATTAATGACAACAGAAGCAAGGTGAAATAAAGGAATGACTTGGTTCCAACTATGCTTGGTGCTTTTTAAAAAACTGCATTACAGTTTCATACCTTTGAGAATATCTTTGATACAAATACCTCAAAGTGGTCTACGACATCCATTATGTCAACTAAAACCTGTACCATAACAGGGTACCAATTTCACCAAAAAGAGTAACATAGAAAGTATTTAAATCTTACTGAAATCAACATTAAATGTAATAACTGGTACCCTGCATAATCAAAGAAAGATCACACTGGAAATGTAATGAACTGCTAATATGAACACATAAGGTAACAAGATATATACACACAGTACTAAAGCCCCTAAGGAACATAATTTGAGAAAAACTGGGGCTCTTTTCAGCAACTGCTATAATGATTATTAGCAATACATCATTAATAGCTTATATACTAGTTTATATGTGTACTATTTAGTAAAAAATCTGATGTAACTAACAGGGCATTGAAAGGCTGATTTCAGCAGTGTTCTTTTTGAATCTGGTTTTCCATAGGGAGATGAACAAGCAGATCCATTTTTACAGGGACATGATGCAATACCTGCTTTACACAGGTCCCTCTTTTATGATACCATATTATTTCTTAAATTGAGTTTTTCTGTAGTTTCTATCTTTGAGATATATATACACTAATTGTGTATTTTACTCTTTCTTCGTTACAAGAGGCATGGAATATTTAGTTCAGTGCATTGGAATGTTTGTTTTAAAATTCTCAAAGAAATTCAGAGGGCATATGCTGAATGATGCAGGAACTAGCATTTCTGGAAACCTGTTAATTTTACATACCAGTAAAATTTATAATTAGTCTATAAGGCATTTTAAATAAAAGTATTAAAGCTTGCACTATTATATTAACATATTTTGCATACTAGCTTTAATCTAGAGTAGCTACCTTGACATCCATTGACCAGAAAACCTCCATAGGCCCTCTTTCAAAGCCTGACAGCTGCAGATAACCTCCACTTTTGCTCAAAGACCAAAGTTAGCTTTACAGTTAAAAGCTGCACCACTAACATGCTAGACTGGCAGGGAACCAAACTGCTTCAGGTATGGATTGAATTAAATTCTCACTCCAGGAGTTAATCAGGTAAGCAAATCCTAATTCTGCCTTTTCTGAGAACAGTAACAAAACCCTCATCCATTGCACAGCAAGTAGACTTGCCTCCCTCCATCATCACATCTCCAACAGAGAACATGGCAGATACTTCATCAACTCATCATCACAATTTGTAACTATTTGTGACAAAAAATAGTGGTACAGAACATTAAAGCTGCATGAGAAAACTAAGAAGATAAAAAGGTTTTAAACACCTACAGTAAGAATTACTATAACCCAATGACAATTTAGTGCAACGGCTTGATTTAGAGTCATAAAACAGGCATTTATATACCTTGAAGTATTGGTATATTTGATACTTCTGTATTTATGATAAAGACCATATTTCTATATAAAGTCAGAGACAAACTAAATTGGGCTACAATTGGTACATTTTATAGGATTTTTAAAGCACAATGGAATATGATTAATTACGTGTATCTACCATATGGTTGGTCCATATTATCAATTGGTCACAATATTAGTGAACATTACTGAAGTTTTACTGATGGTATAGAGAGACTGAGATGCTCTCAATTCTTGAGTGTCTCCATTTCAGCAGTGTCAGAATTAAAGAGTATATTTTTCTGTTTTTGCTACAGTTTATGCTAAAAACAACTACTCTTCATTTACACTGGTTTAAGCAAGCTAACCATAGAAACACAGAACTCTGGCACTCTGTTAAAAAAACAGCATGAAAAGCATTTCCTGAGCTGGTGGCTAACAAAGAAAATATTTTATATCCAAACAAACACTTATAATTTGGGTCCTGCCAAAGGAATTAAACCCAGTAAACTAATGTACCAAAAGGCCACAGGCCGTTCCTACTGACAGACTTCATTCAACCAAGTAAGTGGGTTATTTCATACTGAATCAATGTAAAACTAATAGCTTGAGTTAAAATACAAACTGCTGAAATACAAACTTCAGAATAACATTCATACATAAACCAAATGCATTTTACCAAACATCCCCATACAGTTATTGCGAGTTATTCCTAGGCAACGGACACAAAGGTACTGGACAAAGCAGCACATTCACCCAAAACTTGTCATTCTTCGAGTCGCATTTGAGACGTGGCAGACTGCTGTTTTCAGAGCAAACAAAAGGACTTATCCGACTTTTAATCACAGCCACTGCCTTCACCCTGCACGAGCGTTTTTGCTCTGAGGATCTCGGTATTTTTGGCGACCAGAAAGCGTAAACGCCAGCTGTCCCTTTCGAGCTCCAAGCGTGCCGACACCTGTTGACAGAATGAGCCCCACTTCGCCCCCCTGCCTAAACACGCTTCTCCAGCCCCGAAAAGCGAGTACCCGCGGACGACGAAGCGAAAGGCCCGGCCTCGGGCCGGCCGGGCAGGCTGCGCCAGTGCCAGCCAGGCCCATGAACCTGCCTCCGCGGGCGGGGTCCCAAGCGGGAGCCCAAGAGAGGCCCGGACAAGACCCTCGACGCCCCGTAAGACCCGGCCCAGCCCGGAGCCGCCCCCCCGGGGGCCACTAGAATGCGGGCAGCGGGGGTGCGCCGCCACCCCAAAAGCTGTAACGGCCACCGTGTCTCGGCCTCACGCTTCGCCGCCGTCCCCCTCCCCCGCAACAGCCCCGGCCACCCCCGAGCTCACCGGCACCGAGTTCAGCCCCTGCTGCTCCGAGGCCATCACGAGAATATTGTGGAAATCCATGGCTGGCTCGGGAAGAGGGGGTGAGGCAGCCGCCCTGCTCCTCCCCACTCCTCTCCGCACCCGGCAAAGGCGACCCCCGCTGCCTGCCTCTGCCTCCGCCCGCCCCGCTCCCCTCGGCTCCGCTGCGCTCGCTTCCGGCCGCCGCTGCCTACCCTTTATATCACCTCGCCTCGCGCCGGCGTCACCCTGCCCGCGCGTCACTTCCCCTGTGACGAACGCCGCTCCTCAGTAAACACGTCCGCGGGGGGCGGTGGGGCAGAGGTGGGCTCCCGCTTCCAGTGGCGGATGGCGGCCCGTCTCCGAGAGCCCCGGGAAAGCGGCGGGGCTAGGGGTTGTGGCGGAGCCGCCCTTATAAGGGCCGCCAGGGCCTCCCCGGCCCCGCCCGCAGCCCTCCGCCAACAGCTGGCGCTTGGGTTTGTCCCTTCGGGCTCCCCCGGCAGCGCCTGTGTGCCCCTCAGGTTCACCCAGAGACATACTTCATCAGCTCCAAGGCCTTGATGTAGAGATGAATCAATAAACCAACATAAATCACTTTTTTTTTTTTTTTTTTTTTTTTTTTTTTTTTTTTAATAGCACCTGTTGCTGTTTCGCTGGCGGTGAGGCCGGTGGGGTTTTGAAGGGGAAAAACTGGGGCGGTTGCTCCGAAACGCTCCCCGACACCTGTCCCTGTCCCCCTCGCATTTCCAGCTCAGCCCCAAGCACCAGCTCAGCTGCTGAGGGGGCGGCGGCCGAGCAGAAATCCCGTCACAAAGGAGGAATATGTGTCAAGTTTCTTTCTCGAAATTAGCAAGACTTGAAAAACGGTGCGTGGCTTCTAGGGATGTCACAGTTAAAGCAGCAATGCGCTCCTGGCCACATGAATACCACCTGATAAAACAGGGCTCCCAGGAGCAATGTTGACCTTTGGAGTGGACCAAACAAAAAGCTCTATGTGTGGTCAAATATTTTGCCAAGCCTCTGACAAGCCGGAAAATTGTGCAAGAACACCAGCTGACGGAAGACACTTTCGTTGCATCGGTTGTCAGCTCTTTTCCTATGTTACCTGAGATCCATCTGACAAAAATACCTTTGCTCCATGCTGCGTCTCATAGAAACCTGGGCATGGAAAGGAAGCTTTTTTCCCCCCCACTTCATTTTATCCTTTAACAGAAAATCTTCTTTAACACTGCTATTACTTGACCACTCTCAATTTTTTTTTTTCCTCCAGGTTCCTGTGCTTTCCAGGCTCCCTTTGCCTCTTTGCTGCCCTCACTTTATTTTTTCCATATCTGAAATTCCTTTTTGGGTATAGCTATAAGCCATGTTGCAGCCTAGTGTAAAGATGCCCAGTGTGGCCCTAATTGAAGGGAGTAACAGGACAATTAATTTGAGTGAGGCACTGAACCAGTTAACTTGCAGGGCTTTTGTAGTTCTTGAACTACAGGAGATCTGAAGTTGTTTCTGTAATGTTTGCTCTGGTATCTCTGTGTGGGGTACATATTCCTCCTGATCTCCCACTGCTTTATCTTGGGCCACAGTCTGATTTAACCCCTTGTCCTGTTTGCCCTTGTCCTGTTTGAACTTCATCTTTCTCTCTCTTCCCCTTTTAACTCTGATCTCCATAAGACACTGCACTGACTTTCTT
Source organism: Hemiprocne comata (assembly GCA_020745705.1). NCBI lineage: Eukaryota > Metazoa > Chordata > Aves > Apodiformes > Apodidae > Hemiprocne > Hemiprocne comata. The sequence goes on from CM036590.1 coordinate 15,753,145, forward strand.
ACTTCTGACTCAGACCTAGATCACCTCTTTTGGTTACCGCCCTCTCTATATTATTACTTTATTTAAATTATCCATTTAAGTGTCTTTTAATTTTAAGATTTTCTAATCAGTCTCTCTTCACAGGCAGTGAGTGGCTCACAATTTTTTTTTTTTCTTCCTAATTTTTGGCATTCTGTTACCCCCTGTGGTACTGTCAAGAAGGATATGATGCCATTTTCTGATAGTCCTATCTGCCACCCATCTCTGCTGTGGTCCTTAATCAGGATTTCCCTCATCTGTCTTGAATTTCTTGAATCTCCACTGTGCCCTTCCTTGAGAGGCCTTTTAGTATGACTCAGATTCCTGTATAACAACAACAGTATTGACAGAGTGATGACTGTTGCTCTTCAGCTTTTATGTTTGCTTACTTTGGTCTGTGTTAGGGTTGGCAGGAATACTTGGCTAAATGCAGTCTTTATTCTGCTGACTGCAATCCTGAAGATGAGTGGAGAAAACCTTTACCTTCATCTAAAAGAGAAGTTACAACCAGGCATTGCAGTTGTTTGTTGCCTGCCACTTTTTGGAAACCTTTAACCACAGTTGTTACCTTTTCCTGTGTATGATAAAACTGATACCACGTTCTTCAGCAGAGGAGATTTACATTTGTGTTGGGGCCAATGGGAGAAATAATAGCACTGGGTAAATGTGTGCTGCAGACGTTTTATAGAGCAGTAGCAAACAGTGCTGAGCTGTGTCTGGATTCCCAGATTGCACCCATGGCACTTAAACCCAGATCTAGCATATGTCATACATCAGCACAATGCCTTGATGTGGTCCAGTCTCTTTTTCTGGCAGCAAATGGGAATCTCCATGCTGTGTATGTCTACAGCTCTGTCCTCCTTGTATCTTAAATCACTTCCCAAATTGTGTTCACTCTTCATAATCCTTGCATAGGTTTACAATGTGATGAACTGATCCAGACTAAGCTTGCCAGGATTCCCAAGAACAGCTAATCCATCAGCGAGAAGGAACAACTTTTGTGCTTTTAAACCAAACTGGTATTTCTGATAAATAAATACAAAGATAGAAAATGTTTCTTCCTCTTTTTGTAAGTCTGTGATCTGGGTGATTCTGTGCATACCTAATCTCAAATTTACATTGAAAGAATTGTAAAAAGTTAGTTTAAACCTCCTTCTTCCTGAAAACCAAAATAACTCCTCTCAAATCTCCCAAGAACCTGTAATTTCTTCCTCTGAAAAAGTTCAGATCAATATATTCTTTTTGTGTACGTATTTTTAAGACAGAACTTGATTGAGTTTTATTTTTATTAAATATCTCCAAATTAGGAAATTACTCAGGACTAGAACTGTTTAGATATGTATCTTTGTTGCAAGTTTTTAATCAGCTGTAGTCAACAACAGTTTTTTGCTCCAGCCATGCAGGATTTGGGCATGTGACTAATCCTATTAACTTTGAGTTAAGTGTGTTTGAGTGTTTAAAGGATTAGAGTCTTAATTACAGGCCATCTGTAGAGGTCAAATATCAAAGGCTGTTGAGAGCCCGAGTTTTAGCCCTTTCTGAATTAGTAATATTTGTGTGAGTTTTTCTTTCCCCTTTTCATCCTGCATCCTCTCTGCATTAAGTTAAATGGGTGTTCCAATATGGTCTTTATTAAACGAACCGAGTCATCCTCATGTTCAACAGACAGGTCTCTAGATCATAAACTGTTTAGACACTAGCAGAGCTGGCAGTATGTGCTCAAAAGAAGTCTAGGACTTGGAAAACACAGGATTGGTAAACCAAGTTTGTATAGCAAGATGCCACCCTACCTTATTGCTGCTACTAATTTGAATTATTGACCACTAAGCTTTTTTTTTTCCTAATGATGTATTAAACAGAGATGGAATGCAAGAGTCTCAGGATGATAATTAACTAGTATTGACAATGTATAATTTAGACATCTAACTTAGGTGTCTAAATTATGACCTTTGGCTCCAAACAGGTGTATCAGAAAAAACAGGGATGGGAATTGTCTCCTTCCTCTCACCCAAAAAGCAGGGTCAAATATATGTAGATAATTTCTGATAGATACTTGTCCAATCTGCACTTGAAAACTCAAACCCAAGGCTGTCACACCTCATAGTAATCTCTTGCTGTTTTTCTTTTAATCTGCACCACAAGAAAGCTATTTCTAACACCTAATCCAGATCTCTGTTGCCACTGAGCCTTTTAAGCAGAGGAGATGAGTGTATTGCCCTCTCCTGTAGAAATACAGTGCACATATTTACAGCCCCCCTACTGGTTTTCCCCTTTCTCTGCGACAAACCAATTCCTCCAATGGTTCCTCATAAAACCTGTAATTCTCTATTCTAGCCAAAGCAGAATACAATACTCCAACTGAAAACTTACTAGCCCCAGGCATAACAAAAGAATAGCTTCCTTTGCCTGTCAAACAATATTCCTTTTTATATATCCCCCAGTGCTATTTGTCTTTTCTTTTTTTTTTTTTTTTTTTTTTTTTCAGTGGCGTGGCTGACTCTTGTTTGGTTTGTGATCTGTGCTAACCACCAAGTCTGTTTATACAGCCTGTTTATCAGACCAGTAATTCCACAACCTGCATTTGTGATGCTGCTAATTCTGCAGAGAGTGAAAGCATGTCCTTCGAAGCGCTTTTCCCTGGCTGTAATTTGTCAGGCTCACTGAGATCCTAGCCCTATCCTCCAACACTTCCCGCCCCTCCCAGCCAGTGGGTTTGGTAAGCAAGTTTTCTATTCTGCCATCCAAATTATTTAATGAAAATACTAAATTGGTGCTACAGAGATACTCCTGCAGAATTCTGCTGGATGCGTCCAGCCAAGTTAAGAACATACTCTTGCTAAATATTCTCTGGGTCCAGTTTACACCCAGCTGTGAACTCATCCGTTCATGTTTTTCTGTGACTTGCTTGTGAGACAGATGGTCATGTGAGACCATGTGAGAAGTCTTTCTAAAACCAAGGTATCTGGCACCTGTGGCTTTTCTGCCATACACAGGAGCAGTGACCTAACCAGAGCTGGAAATGAGCTTGTTTAACACGATTTATTCTAGGCAAAGTAATCTCACTGATACTAATGTCTAGGTACTTAAAAGTGTCAACGGAGGGAGAGGTTTAACTCAAGCAGCTCATTGTTTAATAGCTCATATGGTCACAGAAAAGGTACAGCTAGCTAACACAGGAATGCAGCTAGACCAACTAAATTAATAGAATGTTAATTTCTTTGTACATTATCTAAAATTATCAGTCATCTAAAGTCCATATATTTCAAATCCAGAACAATCACAAAGTACCACTTTTACACAGCGGACAGAAACAAACTTAAGATGCCAAGGAATAAACTTCCCTAGTCTCTAAAAGTGATTTCAAGTAACTGCCTTGGATTTTTCAGGACAATTTTCAGCTTCATGGTTTAAATAAAGGCTATGAAACTTTCTGGTCCACAGAACAGACCAAATATAGTTGCACCTCACCAAGCAGCTCACTGTGTAGCACTCCATGACTGCCTGTCAGCATCCAGTGTACCCTAAAGTCAATGGGTGAATTGTGTTACAAAGGTGAAGAAATGGGTCCTGTGGATCACCTGCGAAATCAGGACACTACTGATGAAAATACTAACATCTTCACAGAAAAACCCCACTACATGAACAAAAAGTAGGTCTGCCAGAAAGTGAGGATATGATACTGAATAACAGCAGCTGGTGGAATATCTGTATTTGCAAAGTATTCTCTTAACCAGCAAAGAAGGAATTGAATAAGACGAACAGCTAAACTAAATAGAAGTATTGTCCTTTTTTCCCATTCTTAATCATCCTTCTTTGCTATCCATGACAGGATAGGCTGATTTACATGCTGGAGAAACAGGAACCTCTCTAGAAAGAGCATCCCAGATAAGAAAACCCTGGTTCAGCAGATCCATCACTCAGTGCTGGCAAGCTCTCTGCCCTAGAAACTACCCTGAACCAACCCGCCTGTCTGCATTTCACCTGAGCTCCCAAGTAAAGAGACGAAGTATTTGCATGGAATATAAACTCTCAGATGGTATTTCAGGTGCATAGCAAGCAATAGTTAGCACTGTTGAGCGGCTGTGAGCACACACATATACACACAGAGGTATGTACGTGCTTGCTAGCTATATAGTTACTTTGACTAGGAGTACTTCTCCGTCCCCATGTCGCACAGTGGGCGACATCCCCAGAGAGATGCAGTGCAGCGTCACTGCCGGCTGCTCACCCGCACGCCAGCCCATATGACTGGTAACAGGAGTTTGTTCTTTCTACCTGGGAGCGAAGAAATAAGTAAGGTGTAAGAATTGAGAGCGACACTAGAAATGACAAAGTTGAAGTTGAGAAGCTAAGGCGCTGGCCCATGGGAGTGGCTGGGGGGCAACGGGGAGCTGGGGGCCTCCTGCGGGACTGTCACCCTTAGGCGCGCTCCCAGGCTCAGGCTGGATTTGTGACAGCAGATGGCGGTCGTGTCTTTAGTACAGCAGCAGCTGGAGCCTACACTGCCTGGAGATCCTGCACAATAGCATGTTCAGACAAGCATCTGTGACCCTTTGCTGGTGCCAGCCGTTGTTGTTCATGTTGGCTGCTCCTCAGGCACTTTTGTACACAGTCTTCTGCGCTGAAAGGCTCATCAGAGCCCGTCCCCAAGCCTTCCGGGGGAGATCTTGCCACAGAAAGCTGCTGAGAGATAAGTAAACAACAAAAAGAGCATACCGAAGGTTTAACTGTTTTACTGAAAGTACTCAAAGCTCTTCAGAATCGTATGTGCTTGCGAAGCTGAGAAATTTGTGTTTGCCACATGCAGTTGCAGATGGTTGCAGCATCTGAAGCAGATAAAATGAATTGTACATTTTCTCATATTGCTCTGGAGCCAAAGCATCTTCTTTTCAAACACTTAAAGATATACTTGGATTTATTTCCCAAACAGTGCTGAAAGCCTGATTTGAAGATCTACTTCATTTTTTAGGGCTATGGTACTTCTGAAAGTTTGACTCCCAGCTATTTTTACAGATCTCTACTATACTATACAGGGAAAAAAAAAAACCCAAATTTTTTTTAAAAAAGCTGCCAAATGAAAACAACTTAAAATGAGTGGTTTCTTGACACTCTGCTCCTATACCAATTGCACCTCTTCATCTCATCCTCTCCCTGCCTTGAAGAAACTCATGCCCAGATTATCAAGTACCCCCGCCCTGCACTCCAAGATTAACAAATCCAATCTCTTTTGCATGTTATAAGGGAACAAGCTCCAGAATCAAGGACACAAAAACATTGCAGCTATCTATTAGATCAGAATGTTATCTTGAGTGTTTCTTCACTTATGCTTGGCTAATTTAGCAAAGTTCATTGCAAAACCACAGAGGAAGGGAAGTTTATTTTATTTTAAGCTGATTTCACACATTGTCTCACAGACTGTTCTCACTCCTCCTTTCATGTGTATGAGGATGGAGATGTGCGTGGCCACGTAGCTTGGGCAGGGCTCTCTGTGGTGCAAGCCAGGAGCTGAGGGTGACCCAGTGCTTTCACTGACTGGGTGCTGTCCCTAAATGTGGCGCACAGACCTGGATACTGATAACAGCGTCCATCAACAGTCCCAAACAAGGCAAAGTTAGTGAATCAGGTCCACGGATCCTCCAGCAGTAGCAGGAGATGGGCACCAGAGAAAAGGCTTGAAACAACTCTGCAACATAAGTCCAAGGTTTACCCAGAAGATGGGGCTGAAGACAAAGCTACAGCATAGGTCCGAGATCCACCTAGGGGACAAGGCTAGAGACAAGCTACCTGCAGTTTAGGGCTAGGAGTCACGGTTGGAGAACAGCTGCCTACAACATAGGTCTGTGATCCACCCAGGAGGCAGCCCTTGGTTTTCCAGACCCAGCTACCTTCAGAAGCTGTACTTGCCATTCCTTTTCCCCTTCTTGTTGTTTCTTGATGATTTCACACTTGTACATTGCCATTCATAACTCATCCATACTAACCTTAATATAACTGTGTCAAACCCCTACGGTTGTACCATTGCATTACAGGAGAAGTTGTTACCTGGTGGCCAAGCTGTAGACAATTCAATGCAAACTAACACTTCAGTCATCATCAGGAAGCTAATCAAGAGCTAGTGTAGACTGAAAACATCAGCATCAGATGTTACCTATGGCAAATGGAATGTAGCAAATGGGCTGCTGCCTCCTATGTGAGCTCCATGTTTGGAGTGCAGCCCCCATATTGAGCACTTCACAGTAGTGTAATCTCACATGCAATTTTCTCAGCATGGTTCTCTGCAGTGATAAGCTGTATTTACCATGCAGTTAGCATAGTCAAAATCAGGAGTGTTCTATTTAAAATGAATAAAATAAATTCTTCATTACCACCTTCTGATAAGTCTGGCTTTGTGCAGTGGGCTGAGCCTCAGTGCACGATTGTGGACTTAGAAATAAAGAACGTAAGGTCGTTTGGAGCAATGTTGTTTCAGTTAAGCAAACAGAAGGGTGTATTCGTTCCAATATATTTCATCAAACTGTTTGGCTTCATATATTTTAGCTTTCATGCAATTGCTTATTAGCTAAACTTATTTCAACTTCCATTCTGCAGATTTATCCCAGATTTTCTAGAAGGTGGTTGTAATTTGTGGATCATATTGTACTCATTGGGTGTAACTCTGAGAAATAAAAAACGTATAGCATTGTAATGAATGATGATATAATTTCTGACTTTCCTTCAACAAAACTATCTTATTAACAGTTTTACATCAACATAGACCACCATTTTATTGCTGGCACAAAAATTTATGGGAAAAGTAATCCATTTTGTCTGAGCATACCTTAGTAAATCTCATTCCATTCCAATAAATGAGCAGTGCAAAGAGGATTGGAGCTTACCATGAAATACTGAAATAAAGGTCAGATTTGTAGCAAGCACAAATCAACATTCTTGCATGGCTTAAGTGGATTTATGCCCATTTATACTAGGGAAGAATCTGGCTCATTACCACTGGATGAACTACAAATAGAGCATCAAGCAGGAGTTTTGAGTTTTAACACTTATTTCCTTGACTTTTTAGCTTAAATCAGATTCTAAATATTTTGAAGACTTTCTGTTCACCATAACTGAGGACGAGTTGATCTGGAGGTTGGTTATATTCCCTCCCTTGAAAGTAAGCATTTCAAACAAGGTCTCTACAGTGCTGTTAAACAGCTTGAATTGTCAGCTTTTCCAATCCTTACATTTCAGGCTTTTAAATGTAGCCTTTAGGGGAATATAAACAACAAAATCAGTCGATCGATTGTCCAAGGTTGCCAAGATTTGGTGGTGCTCAGCAGAAGAAGATTTGGTGTTTTTTAGACCCATTCCCTTTTGAAGCACTCTCCTCCAGATTATGCCATGTGAGTATTTAAAAAGGATGCAGCACACAGAAATTGAGCGGAGTGCAGTAGAGGGAGGAGCAAGCCCATGCTAGGGTCTGTGGCAGAATTGCAGAAGAGTCTGATTAATCATTTCACAGGGTTTTACATTTGACATGGTTGCATCAAGCTTTCCTTGGAGGAGGCATCCCACAAGTGTTTGTGGACGGCCTAAGCCAATGCAGCTGCTGAGAGAATAAACCTCTGCTCTGCTTGCAGAGCTGGCTTTTCCATCACCCCTTATTTGTGCTGGCATCAGGATTTGTACAATTGCACAATGAAGCCAACCAGGATCCATTCAACTGGAAGCAAACCTAACAACAACAACAAGTTAGTTCCCCTAAGGCCACAGCTTTCAGCAGTGCAGCCAGACTGTTGTTCATTGGACTATGCTCTCCTTGTGGGCTGGAGAAGGAGGATAAGGTCACTGCTCTGCAGAAGGCCAGCTACCTGCCATTTTCCCTCTTAGATGGGCTCAAGCGCAGCTGCGACAATGGGTTCTAGTCCCAAAACACTGACTGCCTGGCCCTCAGCAGGATTGGAAGGAGGAGGGTGAGGGACACACAGGAGAGAAACCTGAGCAATGGGGAGTGTCCCTGTTGGGCAAAAATGGGGGAGATCATAGATCAAGCACCTCACCTGTAGGATCTCTGCCTCGAGACCAGCCAGGCTCTGGCAAAGTCAGATCTGGTTTGTGAAATGCAAAAACTGTGCACAGTTTTTTTTCCCCTGGGTACCAATTGATGAATAATGAATGCTTTTATGCTCTGCCCTTTTCTCAGTTTCCTTTGCTGTTACTAAAGTTGTCTGACTTAGAGAGGTTTTGTCTTCTTGGCTTGGTGTCTGTAGCCAGATCCTCCACCAAGGTCAAACTCCTGTGTATCATTCACTTCCACAGAAAGTGAAAAATGCCAGTGTTTACTGCATATTGCTAAGAAGAGTAGAGAAAAACCTCTGAAAAAACAACAGTATTTGAACAAAAAGGTCCTTTTTAACTATCAAATGTGTTCAAAAGTATTTTTACTGAAGCATTTGAAAATATGCGTATTTAGGAGCAGAATAGCCTAGTTGTGGAATTGTGCTATTGTATCTCTGAAACTTCAAGGCAGGTATATGGTTGGAAGAGGAACTGTGTGGAGAAGCAGCAGACAGTGCAGAAAGCTGTGATGAGCAAGCAGGAACACCCTTTGGGGGATCCCCTGTCCACCTGATCTGTTTTTTATGTAAATCACAAAGCAGAGGCCACGTCCACTTACAGATATCAAATGTCTCTTAGTATTTCCCACGATCATGAGAGTTTTAGCCCTTATGTCTGTCTTAGCTAAATGCTGTTCTTATTAATTCTGTTTCCCTTGTATAAATTCCCTGGAAGTTTTCAGTTCAGTTAGTTAAATAAACCATAATTTCCTGCCTCAAATGTCAACTATTGTGGCCCAAGGTTCCCTAAGGGTCTTGTTGCCTTTAGATCAGCTGCTTCACAATCTGAGCACATTCTCCTCCTGCTTTAAAGCATTTTCTTTGCTTTTTTACATGAGGACTTCCCCTGCACAGGAAATCCAGGCTTTAACAGTAAAGATAATAGGCAAGTAATTTTCTTCAGCATCAGAGGGATTGCAGGAAGCAGTGCAGCTATGGCACTGAATTGTACATTCGGCTAGTTCATGGCACTCAAAGGAGACTTCCTTTGGTTGGGCTTTCAAATGGTGGAGGGATAGTTGCAAAGTTATGAATTAAGACATGTACTCTCTTATTGGTAGTCAGAGGCTTCCACCATGTTACAGCATCATTTTTGGCCTGTATTCCCAGGCTGCCTCCCTGTATGCATTTCTGCATTTCTGCTTTTTGGTAAACAACCCCAAAACCTTCTGAAGATCTCTTTGGACTTTCCTCTACAGGTGAGGAGGTCAGAGCTCCTTTATCAGGCAAACTGCTGACTCAACAACAAGGTGCAAATAGCTGCAGAATTTGAGGTTGCAGTTATAAATTTAATTCTTTCCTGAGTATTAGCATGCAAGAGGTGGAGAACCGATACCATCCTTTCTGGTAAATAATATCCCTGATAACAGTCTTGTATACATTGCAAATGCTACTCAGCATTCGCTTAATAATGGCACTTCCTCCTGAAGGTGCTGCTGCATTTGAGCAGTGGAACAGAGGATATTGATCCCTCTTGGGTCCAGTGCTAGAGAAACCCAGTGTCTGACAGACTTTTCACTCTTCAGAAACCTCCTGATCTACTTGTTCAGCAGTGGATGGTTTAGCCGGTCTGCAGGTCCCCTCCCGCCAGCCAGTCTCCCTGTCTCTGTTCAGATCCACACAACATTTCTGCTGGGAGCAAAGGCCACAGGTTTGTTTGCTTGTTTTGAAATATGATATAAGCAGGTGGCATTAGTCAGAACACTGATGGTGACTCTTACCTAATGCAACAGTAACACTGCACTCCAGAAACAAGAATATCTCTTCTTGAAACAGGGGAGCGCTTGGCTCTTGGTAGTTTTCCAAATGTCCAGATATATGAAGATCTCAGGCAAAGGCTCTCCCATGGAGGGACCTGCAGAGTGCATAGGGCCCCAGCTATAAAGCTCAGCAGCTCTTCACCTTTGTGGTAAGGTAAGGAGGTCTCTTGCCCTCAGAGAAATCACCAGGCTTGGGTGATTTAAGAATGGCCTCTACCTGCTACTTAACTCCAGGTCCTTTCTGTGTGAATGGTTTTTGTGACAAGCATAGCACAGACAAATTGTGATGGCTTGTTTATACAGTCACACATTCAAAATTAAAGGTCAACCCCCAAGGTCCTTAGTGAGGCAAAGCTCTTAGACAAGTGTGTGTTTCACAACCTGGCCATGTTGGGCAAAAAGCTTGTTGGTGGGAGATCTCACTGATTTCTGTAGCTATCTGAATAACACCCAGCTTAAATCCTATCATTGTCAAGACTCCTGTCAGGTGCAAAAAAGACAAGTTTCTGATGTTTGCTCAATATAAACTCATGTCCCAAAATTTTCCCAAAGCCTACTCAAAAGAGCAAGGCACTGAGTCTTCTAATTTATGCTTTTGAACCCAAACCAGCAAGAACCTCCTGATGTGCAGTGCAGAGAAACTTAACAGGGCTGGGGAGCACTCTCTTTGCTGACCTCTAGAAGAATTCAGTTTTTCCTACCTGTCTCTAGTTGTCTTCAATTTTATGTCACCTCCTGGCAGTTGTCACATAATACATCAGCTGCTGTGATATTTAAGAAAACACAACCCAGTAACAGCAGCATCTTTCTTTCTAAGTTTGAGTATTTACAGGTTTGCTGCTTCTTGAATCTTCCATGTCAAAAAACCCCACCAAAACCCACTCAGAAGCTCTGTCACTTCTGCAGTGTAGAGGAAAAGATATGAGGCAAACGTGTCTATGTAAATGCTCACACTGCTGTATAAATGAACATTATCAAGTAGAAATTTGATACCAGTTTTACTGGCATTTAAGTTCAAAATGGTAAGATTTGGGAGACTCTGCTTGAGAAGTACCTGTAAATACCGAGGAAAAAGATTTATCTATATTTGGAATAAAAGGAAAAGTTTACAACCTGGCTTTGTGGCACTGAAATCTGATTCTGGAGCTAAAACTGGGGTAAGGAGTTGCTATTGACATCTCTTCTCATTCATCTTTTAACCTGAAATTTGGGGGACAAAATCTCTTTCAACCAAACTGGGCAATGTTCAAGCTTTTGCTGATAATGCCCAGGGCAACTTCACAACTCTGACATTTAATGAGTACAACCGATGCCTCTGAGGGGTTTGACCAGCTGCCAAATTGATACGTCTGTGTATCCCATCACTGACAGTTATATCTTATTTAGATGGTTTTGTTTGCTTTGGTTTTTTTGTTTTTTTTTTTTTTAATCTGTTAAATGGATTTTTGGCCAGATTGTTTGGCAATCTTGCTGAAGCATTGCAAAGTGGACAGGAGACAGGAAAAATGCTAAGCAACCTGATGTAAAAAGACTGGAGCAATAAGAAAGTGTATTTGTTTTTCCCTGTTTAAACACGATTTACCAGCTGGGAAACTGTCTTTCAGGTTATACTGCAGTTCCATTAAACTAATCCAGAGCATAAATACATCACACAGTGTGGTCTTACAAACACACCTCATGCAAATAACCCTGCATGCAGGAAGTCATATGGCAGGAATGGCTTAGGGGACAGTCACTGGACACACAGATGGGAACAAAGGGCTGTTTAAGAGAAAGGCTACATTTTTCCTGTATGTGAGGGATCTCCATTGACGTGTCACAGCTGCTCGGAGAACCTGTGGGATCACTGGAACACTGGCAGAGCCAGGGCTGGAACCAGGATGAACACAGACATGAGAAAAGTGCCAGGGAAGAGGGGCTGGAGAAAGGAGGACATCAGCCAGACACCTGCAGTGTTGCACAGATGCCAAACTTGTGCCACAAGCACAACATTTAAGACCCTAGATACAAAATGAAGACGCTAAATACAGGCAGCTAAAAAAACCAAAGTGGTGGATCATGACAAATACTGCATTGCTCATTTCTTGATTTACAGAGCCTGGCCCTTCTCGTTACATTTGTCCTGCCATACTGGTGGGCTGCCAGACAGTGTTGCCCCATTGGCCTCTCCTCCACCAGCCAAGAAATTTCTGCCTCTGCCCCAGCGATGAGGGGGATGGTGATTATGAGAGAGGAAGGAAAAACAGGCTACCTGCTGTCGATTTTAACCAGGTAGGCACCACTTGGCAAAACTGAAAGAAGACCATTAATGGCAGAGATCTCCACTGCATCCCAACCCCACTGGCTAGCATCCTTCCATCTTACAAATGTTGCCTTTCCTTGCACAAAGCCAAACCCTTTATGCTTTTCCTATGAAAGCCTCTTCTTTTCCTGATCTGAAAAAGGGAATATGCCAAGCAGACAGTATAAATTGTGTCATTAGGTGGGATAATGCCACCTGAACCTTCACTTGCCAGTCAGGAAACTGCTCCTAGTTGGAATATCAGAAAGTAGCTTCTGAGGGACCAAGTCCCATTAATTTGGCTTGCTTTGGCCTCTCCTGTGTCTGCTTTGACACATGTGCAAGATTAATCACCTCCACCCCCACAATTTCAGCCCTTCCCTGACTTCCTCCAGCCTTATCCTCACCTCTTATAGCTGTCTTGTCCCTATTGACCCAATTCCCTGTCTTGCTGGCTGCTGCCCTGACCCAGCCAGGCCAGCTCTTCAGCTCAGTTACCCAGAGGAGAGCAGCAGAGAGTGGGCAAAACATTGGTTCTGCACCTGCGAGCCACACTGGAAAGGTCCCAGGCTGCTCACAGACCTGCTCCCAGGGCTCCCAGGGTGCTCCACTGCCCCCTGTTCAGGGCATCCACATGTCCTGGAACCCCCCTTGTATAACACAGCCGTGGTTTCAAAAGCTTAGGTGAGGTTATGTTCACCATCATTGAATGAATAGCTCTTCTTCAGAGCTGTTTTATACCTGATGGTCTGAAAATTTTAAGGATACAAATGGCCACTGCCAAGTATTGGAAAGGGGAGGATTTTTACTTTGTTTTGTAAGATTTATTTCCAGGCTTGCAACTTTGCAAGGAAAAAATCATCAAAATCACATCATTCTGATTCCCACCACACCTTTTTTTTTTTTTTTGGTCTTGATTTTAGAGGCTGCTATTTTAATAACTGCTTGCAGTTGAAATGAATGCCATGCAACCCTGAAAAGGCTGAAACCCCTGCTTTCCCAAGGGAAAACATTTCCCCACCCATCCCTATGGGACAGGGCAATGTTCAGCCATGTGTCTGTTCAGCAGCTCAGGATGTCTCTCGGATATGGTGTTTGCATCTTGTCTCCTTCCCCATGTTACTGTGGACATGGTCATTTGCAACCAGAGCAGGTTTACATGCCTCCAAATCCACGTATCTGCCCAGGTATAGGGACCTCAAAGATCTGAGGAATAGGGGAATGTGATGGTTAGACACTGCATTATGTTATTGTGGTCTATTTTTAGCAGCTGTGGTCACTGTGTATTGCAAACTAGAGTCACCTCTGAACTTATAGTCACAAAAATGAAACTGAAAAACAAATTAATTGGATCTGCAGACTGGCCAAAAAGGAATCTTGTCTCAATATTTATAGAACAAATAAACATAAACAACTGTAAAAATGTCTTTCTGTTTCCTCTGCTTAAACATAAACAAGACCTCCTCTGCTGCTGATCTTTTGGCTGTATAGTAAATGTGCCAGCGACCGAGCTGTGAATAATCGTTGCTGGGACTTAGTGTTTTTTTAGGTCAGTGACACAAAAGTGTTATGGCTACTAGGAATTGCAAGGGCCCAATGCCAAGTTTTGCACTTGTTCTTTTAGGCTTGAACCTTTTTTTCACTCCTATAATTTTTACTTAAGTGTACCTGTGCTGAAATGAGTTGCTCGAGCATAGTTGCTCCTGATTTGCATTGGTGGAAGTCAGAAGAGCATCAGCCCGCTCGTGCTCAGTTTTCTTGGTCCGTTTGAAAGAGTCTCAACCCAAATTGATATATTTCTCTAGTTGGTGGAGTGATGTGATTTCTCATCTCACACAGGTTGCTCTGTTAGCTTTGTTCTCCGCAGTTTGTGAATGTAGAGGGGTTTTTCCACGTTTGCCATTTGATTTTATGTTTTCTCATGCCCAATCTGTCTGACTGCCTTTGCCTTTCAGTCACTGTTTCGCAAAATGGCCCCAACAACCATTTTTTGCCATCTCAGAGGGAAGGCACAATTGCATTATTGTACTAAGTGAATGCATTTTCTCATACATATAGCCAAATGGGAGATTATTTAAATATCTTAAACACTCTCCTAATTGGAATAATGACATGCTAGGAATGGGAGTGTGAGGAGAATTTATATTCAGACTGCTGAATTCCAGTGAACGAGTAATCAACACTCCATCACTTCCTAGAAGGTTAAACAATTTTTTAAGCAAATGCTTGCTGTAAAAACACCATTTGACCGCTTTAAAACAAACAAGCAAACAAACAAAAACCTAAGAATGGATATTTCTGGTGATCTTCAGATCATGTGAAAGCTTTGTGGACCCCTTGGCAAAGAAGTAACAGACTCAAAATGCTGCTGGCTGGCTGGCACCTCAGGGTTCCCCCACCAGCACTGCCCCATGCCCATCCCAGCCATCCTGTTTCTCCTCACCTTGTGCTATCCTGGCCCTGGTGACAACACCAGTGCTTGTAAGCCCATGCTCTGAGCCAGAAAAGGGGCTGATCTGGGTTAAAAAATAACCCAGCTTGTCTCTGTGCGTGCGTGTTTGAAAACAGGCTCAGTTCCCCATGTGATTCATGGAAAGGCTGTACCAAGGTCTGTGCTGGCACGAGGGCATGCAGGAGCAAGGGGGGAATGGAGCAACCCCAGAAGCCAGGAAGGAAAATGTTGCTAATTGATATTGCTGCCAAATATTGTATCTTCTGAAGCCACTGCTTTAGATCAGAGCAGTTGACATCTGTATTTTAGCAAGGTTGTCCCATCTTTACATCTTTGCTTGCAGCCTTATCCTTATCAACAGTTTGATCATCCTTTTGGTCAGTTTATTGCTATAAAGTCAATTATATGCAGTCACACAAAAGTCAGTGTGTAGTGGTAATCTAATCTAATCTAATCTAATAATTTTTATACACAATATCATTTTCCTGTCATCATATTCACAATAATTACATCAACACTTTTGATCATTTAACTAAAAATGCCTTTAAGCAGTTCTGAGTGATTAAGCTTTGTTGCCACTATTCTCTTTTGCATCCTCCAGTCCTACGCTTTTCTTTTTATTGTTTCTTTCCTGCAAATTATTTCTGTAAGTAATTTCATTGGGCTTGATCTGAAGCCCATGGAGGTGAATGCACAGACTTTCATTAATTTGAAAAGCTGCAGATCAGACCTTCTGTAAATGCTTTAATATGCATGGGTCAAGGACATGAAATGAAGAATACCTGTTTTACTGTGTGTTTTTATTGTTATTTCAGGTAGCTTCATCAAACTAATGATAATGATGCAGACATGCAAACTCTTGTAGGCACAACAATGGAAAGTAAAAGGCTAACCTACATTTATCACAACAGTACTTAGAAATGCCAACAGCAGCGCAGGTTGCACTGAGCCTCACTCATGCACCCAGCAAGAGATGGACAGTGCAAGACAAACAGGCATTTTGTGCTGAACCGAGACTTAAATCCAGACAACACTAAGTGCAACTTTTGTGTCTGTCGCCTCTCCCAGCTATGCCCCTCGTTCTGCTGAGCCACAACAACATGTGTACTTGTACAAGTGCAATATTATCTAATCATTTCCTTGTCTGATAATGTTACAGGAGGCAGAACATTAATCCAAAAGGAAGGGCTGACTCTTGGATGTTTCTGTCATCCCCAGAGCTGTTTGCTTGCACAGCAGCAAATATGGACTCTGCCACTGACAGCAATCAAGAAGCCACAGAGTCACAGAATCATGGAATGGTTTGGGTTGGAAGGGACCTTAGTAGTTCCAACCCCCTTGCATGGGCAGGGACACCTCCCACTAGACCAGGTTGCTCAAAGCTCCATCCAACCTGGCCTTGAACACCCCCAGGGCCAAAACATTTCCGAGTGTTCCCCTGAGAAGAAGACTCTTTCCAAGAGGTCATGCTTATATGTCTCACAAGGCTCAAAGTTCCCCAATCCTTTTGCCCTTGTGCTTTTCAGTGTTATCAGATGCACTGCAATGTCCAGCCTTGGAGGAGAGGCTTGAGCTGAAGGGACTTTTGCTGCCCAGTTTACATGGTCCTGCTAGAAAGCAGCCATTTGTGACTTACTGCAGTAAAAACATAACAATTCCAGCTCCAGTTGAAGAAAGTCCTTGTTCCCATTAATTACTCAAAACAAAACATGAGTGTTAGTGCACTGTCCCTGCTGGAAAGTATACCATGCTCTCACGAAACTAAAAAGTAAGCCTTAATTGCTAAAAAAGCTGTATTTTTTTACAGCAGCAGCATGAGCACACATGAGTTATCATGAGATGAAAAGGAGGCACTTAGCAGTGAACCCTGAAGTCAGCAGTTCTGGACAGACACATGAGCTGATCTCAACATGTTTACCTCACAGCAAAACCACATTGTCCTCTTCTGACTGTTTCCACCTCAGGAAAACAAATCAACGTTAACAATCCAGAAGTCTTAAAAAGTAAAAAAAGCTTAAAAATTTAAAACCTATTTTTATCGATGAAGATCAGTTTCAAATCTTGTCTTTAAGCTTCTCATACATTCGTAATTCGCCTCTTGATCTAAATCCAGATCCAGTTATTTATGCTGGATTTATTGTCCATTATGCTTTGGCCACTTGCTGACCCTGTGTCAGAGGCTACATGAACTCTGGTGACAAACGGAGTTTCCTCTGTGCCAAACAGGAAAAATTTAAAAATATTTATCTGATATGATAATCCTGATAGTGCAGAGAAGCACTTTGGACTTCTCCTAAAGGGTATGCTGAACTTCATTATCTTCTATTTGTATTTCTTTTTGCCCCATGGAAGAAAGATTAGAAAAAAGCCAACTTAGCTCTGTGCTTAGCAGAAATACAGAAGATTATCACTGCATGGACACATTGTTTACCTGACCCGTAAGAGTGACTTTGGAGTGCAGTCTAACACGCTTTCTGAAAAATTTTGTTAGACTTCAGCTCCTAAATGCTGCCTACTCTCAACTGCCAAAATAGGGATTTTTAAATGACTTGCCTCCTACAGCTGGTTAGTAATAGGGATAGTAATTTGTAGGCACCATCTTGATCTTCCTCTGCAAAATAGTTTTTTTTCTTTAGCTAAAAATGTTCAATAGTTTAAATAAAAATTCTAGTTTAACCATCTCAGTCTTGCAGAAGACAAGGCACAGGACAAGCAAAAGGGCAACTGAGATCACAGAGCTTGGCTATGGTCTGGCGAGCAAGGTACAACTGTTGTGTTCTTTCCTAACATGAGAGGTGCTTGTTAAAAAGCAATCCTCTGGTAAGGCAGTCAGAGACAGTCGCTCCAAGACAGAAGCCACCAGTAACCAGATTTCCATGTTTCTCAGGGCCTGAAATTGTTCTCCAAAGACATCAGTTAACATCAGCTTTGCCTACAGAATTCTGATCTCATTTTGAATGTTCCTCTGTATTTCACCCACAGGCAAATGTCTGAAGCTTGGACATTTTTAAGGTATACCTCTGGAGGAGCTGAAAAAAGTCCCAAATGAGCTTAAAATATTTCCATACTTGCAAGAACAAAACGTAATGACTGAATTACCTCACATCCCCATGTTCCTGGGGCAGAGCCTTTCCAGGGGCAAGAGGGAGGTTGCTGCCCTTCCTCTACCTGATGCCCCAGGAGTGTGAGGTGGGTCAGGAGGCAGCCTAGCAGCCTCGTTGTGCCAGCCTGGTGCTACTGTACTGCTGCTTAACCTAAAATCTCCTCTTGCCTTCATTCTCTGCTCTTGGCAGCTGTGCTAAAGCCTCAGTGCACCAGGTGGAAAGGACTGGCACCAGTGCCAGCATCTCCCCTTCCCATCAGGAGACTCATGCCCTCTCTTTGCAGCATTTGTCCTTCCTGTGTAGATGTGGGAACCACAAATGCTGAAGTACTTTGAGTTTAATGGCTCAGTAGCATACTGAAATGTTTTAAAAAAAAACCCACTGAGGGTGGCAGGGGAAAATCATTGTCTTTGAGGCAGCTATCACAGATATTTCTGGTAAAGAAATGCTGGCCCAAATTCAAGGCTATGTCTTCCAGCTCAGCAACTTAAAACAGGTGAAGCACAGGGGTAGTGTGGCTGAAAAAGGAGCTCCTCCCAAGTTCGTGTACTGCAGTATCTAGGACATTCATAGACAAAAAGTGCTATTCCAGGTAAGAGGGCAATGCTGGTAGCTATCTTAAGCTACTCTCCAGTCTCTCCTTTCCTGATATGTTGGCACACTGGTAGTTTCTGAGAGAAGTCAGACATGGATCCTGCCTCACTTCTCTTTTCCAAACACACTTCTGGGTAGAATGAGCAACAAGTGTCACCACGGGTAGCTGCACGAGTGCATGTCTGTCTGCATTCGCTTGTTCAAAACTGCCACCATGCAGTCCTGGCTGGAGAAGACTGGAGCAACCCTGCTGGGAGCAGAAGTTCCCAGGCTGGGGCATAGCATGACCAGCAATGCTGAACTGCACTGCTGGCAAAGTGCCTAGGGCCTGACAGCATGCCTAGGAAAAGAGAAAACCCTAAGGGAGAGAAAACAAACAGACCAAAAATAAGTGCAAGAGGAAAGGGGCCTGCAAAGGCTCCCTTACATGGGCTGGTAGCTGCTGCTCATGCCCTTGGTCCAAGGGTTCCTGAGGGCACCTAGGGCTCAGAAAGCCCTTTTCACCACTGACTTTGTCCTCTCCAACACTCCCTGACCACATCACATAGGTTCCCACCTGCCCTGGAGATGGTGTGTTGGCCTTGGACAAGGGGCAGCCTCCAACATTTGGGATGGGAATTGCTGCTGTGCTCCGGAGCAGGGTCTACAACATAGAATGGTTCCAATAGCACTTTCCCACATGGACTCGCTCACAGTTCTCCTCGGGCTTCTTGCAGGTTCTTTACAGAGCTGTGGAATCCATGGAAAGATGCTGACACAACAACTGGGAAGGGATGGTGAAAGGCTTGAGATGTCCAAGCAATCCAGCATGGACACATGATAACAGAGCAGCATTAAGTTTGTTGGAAAAATGAATCCCAGCTGCTTACTTCTACTGTTTTTACTGGACCAGTCCTGGATGGGGCTGTGACATTTCTGATCCTCTCTTTCTTTGTCCCACACATTAATTTATTGTTTCAGAATGTGATGAAGGAGTGGAATTTGGGTGCTGAAATTTCAGAGAAAGGAAACACTGTGCCTTGTCTTTCCAGCTCTTTGTAATTACTTGGCTTTCTGGGTCTTCCCTGGAGGAGTCTTCACTTCCTTCTGCCAATTGTATATGGAAATTAATTACTCTGCTTCACATCCTGGACCCTGGCACCTGCTAATTAGGTGATTGTAAGGGCTACACATGATGAATGCCCTACGTAGGGCTTCCTGAACTCATCCCAGAAAGGTAGTTAAGTGAGGATTTCCTCTAGTGCCAAAGTTTGCTCAAAAACCTCCCTCCCTCCTTTTTCCATCGCAGGCTGCTCGTTGCCCCTCTCCTGGATATCTCCAGCCCTCAGTTTTTTCTTTTTAATTCAGCACAGCCCCACAGAGAGTTACATGGGCACAATGATGAAATGAAGGAAAGGAGCAGGGAACGGCAGGGAGACAATTGCCTGTCCTCACTGAGCCTCTGCAAAGGGCTTTTAGGCTCCAGTGATGCCTCCAGGGCTTAAAATACAGGTTGCAAGTGCTTTGCTGTTCCCAGGTGACAGTGTTAGTGTCAAGATTCAGGTGTGATTCTCTAATGCTGGGCAGTGATGCATAAATACTGACCATTAAAATGAGAGCTGTGCCACCAGGTCTAGTCTGAGCTCAGCATGCACAGGCATGGCTCTTGTGTGATTTTTGCAGTGAGAGGCCTAAAATGCATTTGTTTTTTCCTCACAGTTGGCTCACTGGAGCCAAGCATGACCTATCCAGAGTGTTATGAACATAGCTAAGTCTAAACTGTAGGCTCCCAGACAAAGCCACTTTCAATAAGGACCTTTTTATAGCCCTCACATGGAAAGACAAACCCTTTTGGTTACCCTCATTTCTGCTGGGTTTGAATTAGACTGTGAAAGGCATAGCACTCAGGCATGCCAAGCACATACACAGGGGAAAGCCCCCCCATACTGTTACCCTGTTCCTTCAATAACCACACAGTAGTGTTTGCTCCCATCTCTAAGCTTTGGCAAGACTGCGGAGAACAAAGATATTTAAAGAAACATCTCCTGAAGTTGTTTAACACTCTCAGATGAACCTGTCTGAGCTGTACACAATCTTACTGCAGACCCTGCAGCGGTCCCAGTGGGCCACATAATGGCAGGAGGGACAGACCACACTGTTACTTTGACTCTGGTTTTGGTTCCTCTCAAGCTATTTTGGGGGTCTTTCCTGCTGACTTAACAGCTCTCGTGGCTTCTGCCCATATCTGTGGAAAAATCAGCTGCTGATGCAGCTTACTTATGAAGGGGAACCTGAGTTTGGGTTTTGAGGAGGCAGGCAAGCCTCCAGGAGCCTTCCCCTGTTCCCAGGGGAACCCCAGAGCCAGGATCGAAGACAAAGCACAAGTTTTGGTTTCAATTCACTTTTTTAAACTAGTGTCTTTTCAAAAACCAGTTTCCATAGTGACAGGGAACTGTGGCACCATTGTGAAGGTCCAAAAAGTGCCGGCCGGGTAATAGCCAGAAATTCAGAAGTGCATCCAGCTCAAGAGCAGCCCACCCCAGCACCTGCTGTGTTCACAGCAGGGCTCTGCTTCAGATACCTTCCCTGCCCACCAGCCACACTTTTAGATCCCTGTAGGCTGCACTACCCCTGAACGCTACAGCTTCACTTAATCACAGGTAAAATTATATATTTCCAGAAAAGGAATCTGCTTTGTTTGTGTTTAGCTGTGTTCAAACTTACCTTGCTATATAGGGAAAAGCCAGATTTGAAGCCAGCTTTCAACTACTGTTTCGTGATGCAGACTGGTGTGAAAAATATGAAATGTGCTCATGATCATGCAGCAAGTCAACAGAGGAGTCCAGCTGAAAGCCCAGGTCCAATTTAATTATTATTTATGAGAACACACTGCCTTCCACCTTCCCTCTCGCTATCTGACATGCAGGGTATTTCTGCCCCTGCATATAATCCAGACATCCCAAAAGGACCTAGGATATCTCAGACAATCCTTTTATTCTTCTGCTTCTTGCTGTAACACATACGAAGTGTGCCAGAACGGCTCAGAACATCTGCCAGGTTCGGCTCAATGCCAGGTGGTGGAGGTTTGCAAGTGTCAGACACCACCACTTATTCAAAGTGCTCATTGGCCCCCATCCTTCATTATCTGCTGGATTACATTGCATTCTGTAGTATGCAAAGAAATACAAACACAGCACACTCTTACAAGTCAAGTCTCAGCTAAAATTACAAGTAACTGTCCAGTGCTTATGTTACTTGTAGCTTTTAGCTAATGTGCATTATGCATGTGCAGGAGGTAGAGCAAAGTGTGTTTGGTCCAGAGAAGGGCCACGAAGATGGTGCTGGAACACCTCTGCTATGAAGACAGGCTGAGGGAGCTGAGGGCTGTTCAGCCTGGAGAGGAGAAGGCTCCAGGGAGACCTTATAGTGGCCTTCCAGTACCTGAAGGGCTTACAGGAAAGCTGGGGAGGGACTTTCCACCAGAGAGGGTAGTGATAGGACAAGGGGTAATGGTTTTAAATGGAAAGAAGGGAGATTTAGGTTAGACATCAGGATGAAATTCTCCACCATGAGGGTAATAAGGCACTGGAATAGGTTGCCCAGGGAGGTTTTGGATGCCCCCTCCCTGGAGATGTTTAAGGCCAGGTTGGATGAGGCTTTGTGCACCCTGGTCTAGTGCGAGGTGTCCCTGCTCATAGCAGGGAGGTTGGAACCTGACGATCTTTAAGGTCCCTTCCAACCTTAAGCACTCTATGATTCTGTGATATCTCAGGAACCCTTTCAGTAGGTCTGGCACTTATGTCTTTCCTCAGAAATACCTAAGGTCAGGGACATCTATGAGGGTCTCTGAGGCCTGTGGTGCCATTCAGTGTGTGTACTACTTTTCTGCAGACACAGACAACCAGATGGGGACAAGGACGCCTGCACAAGGGGCACTGGGATGTAATGGCCCAAACAGGTACCTCTGTGCACATAGAGATTTTGGATCAGACAGGAGCCACAGCATGGAGCCAGCCAAGACTCTTCTGGCACCTAAGGCAGGGCACCAGCCCCACTTGAAGTTTACACTGGCCACCTCCTCCAGCCCCAAACTAAGCACTATCCCTTTCAGTTTTTTGATAAATTAACATTTTCCCTAAATGTTTAACAATAATTATTCCCTTCCTGCTCCTCCTGTTTTTGCCCGCATATCTGTGCAACACTTTTGGAGCTGAGATTGCACGTAAGAAAACAGTGAGGTTGGTAACACACTTTTCATCAGAGAAGAATGTTTTGCAAGTTGTTTCCTGTTAAACCATTGGAAATGGTATACTAAAAAAATAATTGTCCTTCTGGTGCAAGATTTTAACTCCAATGAAAAAGGCCATGTTCTATAGGAAGGCAAGCAGAAAGAGAGCCATATTTAGATCAGTTGTTGTAGCAGTATTTCTAATGTAAGGGTAGATGTACTGCACCAGACTAAGGATTTGTCTGTGCCAAGGCCAGTTAACTGCTGCAGAGCCTCAGAAGAGGCCAAGAGGCTAGATATATTTGCTTTGTATACTCCCAGCCTCAACGAACCACCAGCTCAAGGATGTAACAAGACAAAGCACTGGAACAGGCTCCCCAGAGAGGTTGTGGAGTCTCCTTCTCTGGAGACTTTCAAGACCTGTCTGGATGCCTTTCTGAGCAATCTGCCCTAGTTTTTGGTCCTGCTCTGGCAGGGGAGTTGGACTGGATGATCTTCAGAGGTCCCTTCCAACCCCTGACATTCTGTGATTCTGTGATTCTGTGTGTCCATTTCCAGAACAAGCTGAATAAAACCAGAACTATGTATATCTTGAAAATTAATTATTGGGATTCACAAAAACTCAAGAAGTGCACCACTCTGTCTTAGAATTGTGAGTGAAGGCACTGTCCTAGGGAGGTATTTCCTGCAAGAGATGAAATTTTCCCTTACTTCCTTGAGCCCTTCAAGTGACCCTACTGAATTGTTAAAATTCCATTAGAAAGTGGCTACTGGGAACATGTGCATAAATAGCTGCTAAGATCAATGGCAGTCTTGCTGACTTCAAATCAATGTATTGCTTGCTGACGGTGCTGGTAGTGTTTTCCTCTGGGAAATGTAAGAGCAATTGGCTTTAAATAAACACAGTGGTAGAGAACTTTATCTGAACTCATTAATGACTCAGACTGATTTTAGAGTCAACCAGGAGGTGGTAATAGCTGGAGTGTTAGAACATACACAAAAAGAGGCAAAGACTTGTCCTGGGAAACATCATCAGATGATTTGTAGGGAAAGAACATGATGCAAGCTGTAGACAGCCCGACCAGAGGAGAAGGGGTACTAGACCTGTTGCTTACCAACACGGGTGAACTCATGAGAGATTACAAGATCAGTGGCAGCCTGGGCTGTAGTGATCACACACTAGTGGAATTCACAATCTTGAGGGATATAGGCCAAATGAAGAGCAGAGTCCGGACCCTGAATGTTAGGACAGCAAAATTCCATTTGTTTAAGGAATTAGTGCATAGGACCCCCTGGAAAATAGCCCTCAGGGACAACAGAGCTGAACAGAGCTGGCACCTCTTTTAGGATATTTTTCTTGTGGTGCAAGATTTCTCGATTGCCACATGTAAGAAATCAGGAAAGGAAGGCAGAAGACCAGCATGGCAGAGTAAGGACCTCCTGGTCAAAATAAAGTGTAAGAAGGCAATGCACAGGCCATGGAACCAGGGACACACATCCTGGGAAGAACCCAAGGATGCTGCCTGGATGTATAGGGATAGAATCAGGAAAGCTAAGATTCAACTGCAGATGAATTTGGAAAGAGATGTGAAGAATAATAAGGACTTCTTACACAATGGGCAGGAAAGGCAGATTAAATAAAATGTACCACCACCACCCAGTAAATAAGACAGGAGAAGTAGTGACAACTGACATGGAGAAGTTTCAGTTTTCAATGGTAATGCCTCTTCTCACATAGGGACTGGACAAATGAAGTCTGTCTCATCAAAAGTGAAGATCAGGTTTGAGACAGCATGAGGAACCTGACCATTGTATTTGAAAAGTCATGGCAGTCAAGCAAAGTCCCCTGCAACTGCAAAAAGGGGAGTTTTTACCCATTTAATGAAGGGTAAAAAGGAGGACCCTGGCAACTACAGACCAGTCAGCCTCACCTATGTGCCTGGGTAAGATCATGGAATAGATCCTCCTGGAAGATATGTTGACACATATGGCTTCACCAGGGCCAAATTGTGCCTGACTAATTTAGTGGCCTTCTGTGATAGTGCGACTACGACAGTGGACAAGGGGAGAGCTACAGATGTCATCTACCTGGACTTCTGTAAGGCTTTTGACATGGTCCCCCACAACAACTCTCTTTCAAAATTGGAGAGGTTGTAGATGCCCCATCTAGTTGAAGATGTCCCTACTCTTGGCAGGGAGGTTGGAGCAGATGACTTTTAAAGGTCCCTTCCAACCCAAACCATTCTATGATTCTATGTTTCAGCATACTGCATCAAGCTTCAGTTGCTTCAGGTTGCAAAAAACCAAGCTAATTTAGAGAAGTCTATTTGGACAGATCTTGCTTTTTTCAGGAGAGTCTGCAAATTGACATTTACTTCATTGGGAGATCCAGCCTCTGCACCTGGCCATTCTGTGGGCTCAGCTCTTCCATCTCCCAGCATCAGCAATTGCTGTGTGGATTGCCATGGGTGGTGTAAGCCCTTCTTTCCCAACCCTCATCTCTTCTCCTCTTTAGAAAAAACCACTGAGCCAATAAACCAAGAAAATAACAGGAAAAATGCTTTCCTCCTCTCTTGTTTGATACTTTGGCGACTGGATTTTTACTCCTCTGTCCCCTCCTGGTCTCCCCAGTCCAGGAAGAACACTGATGCATGGGGTGTGGGCTCAGCCTGGGGCCTTTGAGATGGAGAGGGGCCAGGACACATGGCACACAAGGGCAGGCTGAGGGAACTGCCTCTGAGTAGTGATAGATTTAAGTAGGTTGCCCAGAGAAGTTGTGGATGCCCCATCCCTGGTAGTGCTCAAGGTCAGGCTGTCTGGGGCTTTCAGCAACCTAGTCTAGTAAAAGATACCTGACAGACTCACCTCTGCCTGGGAAGATCATGGAACACATCCTCCTAGAAGCTATGGCACATGGAAAAGAGGGAAGTGATTCGAGACAGCCAGAAGGCTTCACCAATTCACCATTTCACAGAATGCCTTTCCAAGTATCTACCAATTCCAAACAAAGTCCCATAATGGACCTGCAGTCTAGATCCTGCCTAGCTATATACATGCTCATCTCTAGATGAGAAGTGTTGCCCTTCTGCCTCAGTAAATAGCCTGGAAAAGTGCTCTCAGGAGGTGTGAATTTGCAGTGTCCACCCTTTACTTCACTGAGACATTAATTCTGCTGTCTAAATTTAATACTTTATGTTTATTATCATTATGGGAACTGCCATCATGAGGGAATCAAAGGTACTTCATTAATTTCTCTAGGCACCTAAAAATAAATCTGTATAGAAAGGAAACAGCCCAGCATGTCCTCATGTGCAGGGAGAAACACCAGATTAGTTGATGTGAAAAGTATCAGGAACTAGTGCAATGACCAGTATGCAAACCACAAATGGGCCTGAATAGAGTTGGGTATGACAAAACAGAAAGCCAAACTGGATGTATCCCACAGTGGTTGACATGAAGACTGCTGTCTCAGGATCTGAGTGCACTGCACTCAGCAGCCAACAAAGAAACAACTTAGGAGCATCTCACACAAATGAGTCAAACAAAGCTTTTCCAGCACTTAACAACACACTTGTTTCTGGTTCCTCAGTAGTTTAATTCCCAGGCACTTTTGTCTTAATATTAAATCTGAAAGTGCAAAACAAAGCATTTGCATCCATGGCCCCCTGGCAGAGCCTGTTCCAGCAGAGATGGAGCCCCCCTTGTCCCAGAGGCACCTGGACATGAGAAATGGTTTGCTGTTCTTCCAGTCATTGCTGGAGGAAGGACAACCTCCTTGAATAATAAACAGCTAGAAAATATAGAGCTTTATGGTTGTACCAACATTTTCCTAGAAACACCTATTGCACGTAAATATCCACCAACTCTGGCACTTTTTGGAAGTCTGTCTTTTATGGACTTGTTTGAACAGCATTTAACAACGTGGAGTTCTGAGTCTTCCTGATGCACTAGGCTTCAGGACAGAGGGGTGGACCCAGCAAGGAGGAACTAGTGGAGTCCCTGGATTGACATTTCTCCAACAGAGTAAAACAGTGGAAAAAAATAAAGAGGGGAAGAAAAAGAGTCAACATATTGGAATTTATGGTGGCTAATTTAAAAAAGAAATAATATGCCTGCATGAGCCATGGAGCTACTGCACATAGACAGAGCCATGGGACTATGTGCTGTACATTGAACAACATGGGATCCTTCAGAAAAAAACCTGGCTGTGTAGCAGCCTTGCTGAAGATGGATCTTCTCTTGCTTTCTTTTTGTTCTGCTGCACACCACAAAAAAGGCCCAGCAGAGGCCCAGCAGAAGCATTTTCAAGCACAAACATCCACAGAAGTACTTAATGCTCTGTTTTGCTGTGCCCAACCCCCCTCCATTTATGGTCACGTAATTATTGCTGTTTGCCTACTGATAGCAAGTTAAAAATACCACACACTTGCCAAATTACAGCTATTTTCTGTTTTTTTTTTTTTTTTTGTTAAATCGCTGCAGTTGAAATAGAACAAACTGTTGTGATGAGCCACATGAGATCTCTCTTGCCTGCACTAGTCAGGACAGCAAACTGCAACACCACTAACAAAAAAACTCACAACACCAAATGTATGGCACGGACAGAACAAGACAAATATGACTGTGTTATGAAGCCATTGATCCTGTGTTCTCTTTGCTTGCTGCATCTGTTGCTTGGTGTTTCTACAGTGGGACTGGATTTCTGCTGGGACCTGTTCTGAGCCTGCATTTAGATAAAATGTAAAGTATTTCTGCTCTATTCGAATTCCTAATTTATACTCCCAGTTGCCCCTAATTTAGATTAAACATTAAATATTTCTGTTATTTAGATAAAATGTAGATAAAATGTAATTTAGATAAAATGTAAAATGACATGTAAAACATTTCCATTCTATTCAAATTCCTAATTTATACTCCAAGGTGTCCCTCACTTGCAAGGTATTACTTATTGCTGATGTAGCAATTATTTTGATAGTGGGAAATGGACATCATCCCATGAATAATTTTGAGAGTCACACGAAATTAATCTAGTATTACATAAACAACATAACAAATTTTCACCTTATATTCCAGTTGTAAAATCTTTTTGATAGAAACCATCTCTTTATTACATACAAATACTGTATTTGCCATTAGGAGTTCTGAATCTCTCTTTTTAAAAGGTTTATGGAAGGAACTGTCAGGAAATCACAAAAGGTCAAGCCCCTCCCAAGCAAAATGAATGAGATTGAGTTTCCCAGTGCCTGTTTGAGATGGGAAAGTCAGGACATACACACAGTTTCCCCTCCACTTCTGATAGTTTTCTTTGAGCTAGTAACATAGCATGGAAACCCACTCTGAAGTGTTAACTTATTTTGAATGTTTGCATCAATGACACAGAGAAATACCTCATTTGTGAGACCACGTGCAGCTTCAGCTGGTAACCAGTGAAAAGAAGACACTGCATGGGAAAAAAAGAACAAAATGCAAAGCTGCATCCATCCTAATACTGTCTCCCACTTTCGAAGCAGCAGAGACAATACCTGAATGCAAACATGCCCTTACCCATTGCACTGGCTCGTCACTTAAAGGCCAGGATAAGCAGATGAAGAGTTTGGCTAAGGACCAAGAAGCAGATTTTTTTTTTGAGGTATTTAAATGCCATATTTAAAAGACATAATCAAGCTCCCAGAGGGATTTTCAAAAGCAATTAGGAGCCCAAGTTCTGAAAGTCCATTGGTTCTTCTAAAAATCCTCTATGGAATCAAATTAACTGCTTTCTTTGACATCTAAATACCTCAATTTCCTTGTGCTGCTTCTCCTAGGGATCATCCCCCTTGATTTCAGCAGGGCAAAGCCTTAATTGTGAAAAGCTGTGAAATTTCTTCCCATTCTCTAGTTCACCAAGCTCCCCCCCCAAAAGGGAAAGCTTATCCTTCTCTTCTGGCTTAATGAAAATGTTACTGCCCTATGAACTATTTTAACTGAAAATGTAAGAACAGCACTCAATCCCCTGGCTGTGGCCACATGGGTCTTTGCTGTACAGAGAGAACAGTTTGCTTTGATCTGATTGAGGTTTACTTCCCACAGATTTCACTGCAATGCCTCTCTGATCTTATAGTGCAGATTTGCAGTTTCTGTTTTCGGGTAGAAATCCCTCTCAGATTGGTAAATGACGCAAAGGTTGCAGTGTCCATCCAGTCCCATCAGATGGTGATGGGCCAGACGCTGCCCTCTCTATTTACATGTCTCTATTAACATAAATTGGGTTGCCTACGTGAGATCTTGGGACTGCTGTTTGGATACATTTCACCCTCAGAAACATGATACCAAACTATTGCACAAAGGCTGCAAAGGAATTGCACAGATATTTTTTTTTTTTTTACTTTATAGAAGAAAATGTTCCCTTGATGTGATAAATACTGAACATGACTTTTGCTCTGGCTGCAAATAGCAGACTACTTAATCATCTACTATTTAAGTACCTGTTTGTTTTGTTTTGAAGTGAAACTTTTGTGCAAGATCATGTTACATGCTGCTTCCTGCATCCTTAATACTAATCCTCAAGAGAAAACAGATTGAAGGTAGTCCCAGGGTCACTTTAATAATCCTGTGCTGCTGCGTCCCACTCTTTAGTATCCCACATTACACGTTCCCCGCACTTTGTGCCTATGCAAACATTTTTACAGCCTCTGGGTGACCTTGGCAGGAGAATGGGGAGGTGAGCCGGGAGGGACCTTCTCCTGGGGGTGGCCTAAGGGCTATCACAAATCACTAGGAACAGGAACAGGGCAAGCAGCCAAGCACCTGTGGGTCTTAAGATGGAGGCAACTGAAAGTGTCAAGGAGGTGGTCGTGAACTGAGTGGAGCCCCTGGAAGGGGAAAGATGGGCAACGGGGGGTGGCGAAGAGTCAAGCTGGAGCAGAAAGGTTGGTAGGTCACAGGAATCTCTGCAAGAAATAGGGATATGAAAAGACAAGAGTGGGAAGAGTGGCAGGCGGGGAGCCACGGGAAGGCAAGGGAGGATTAAGGCTGGGGCTGGGGGTGTGCTGGCACAGGCAGGCGACCAGGCGGTGCCGGAAGGGCAAGCTGGGGCAGGACGAACCCGAGATAAGGGAGGGGTATAAGGGTGCGCTACCCCTCGCCCGGTGCCTGGTACCGCCGGCACCGGCAGCTCTGGGCGGTGCCGGGGCAAAGGACGCGGAGGCTTCCAGGCCCGGGGATGGCGCCGAGGCGCTGCCGTTGTGGGGTGGTTACCGACGGGCGGTCAGCAGATCGGCCGCTGGCCCCCCTCGGCAGGCAGGGAAGCCGTTTGCGAAGCGGGCCTACGCTTAACTCGGCAGAGGGCGGGCGGCCGGAGTACTGAGGCCTCGCTAGTGCTGCAGCGGGGAGAGTAAGGCGCTCTACCCCGGTACGGGGTGTGGGGGAGGACCGTACTCGGGAGGCAGCCCCTGCGCCTCCCCCAGGGCCCGGCAACGAGCTGCAACCGGGGCTCGCAAGGACCGGCCCAACCCCGCCGCCTGCCCCGGAACTCCGCCGGCCGCGTCCCACGCTGGGGCTCCTCCCGGCGACGGGACCCGGCCGCTGCCGGCTCCCTGACAGGCGCCTGGCGGGGACAGGGACAGCGCCGCTGGGGGCCGGGCAAACAGCGCACCCGCCCAGCAGCGGAGCCGAGGGACGCCTGCCTGCGCCACTCGCGCTGCCTGCCCTTCCCGCCCCGGGGGCGGAGCCGGGGCCGCCCCCTCCCTCTCCCCGCAGCGCATTCGCCGCGGGGACCCCCTCTCCGGTGACGTCACCACTGTCTAAAAAAGCGCCCCGGCAGGCAGGCGGGCAGGCAGCGGGCAGCGGACAGGGTGAGCAGCAGCAGGACGCGCCCCGCCGCGGACATGGTGTCCCCCGTCACCGTGGTGAGTGAGGGCCGCGCGGCGGGCGGGCGGGGCGAGCGAGACCCGCGCCCCCTCCCAGGGCCGCCCGGCAAGGCCCCCCTCCCCGGGCGGTGTTCCCCCTCCCCGGTCCCTGCGGTGCCGCTCTGGAGGGCGGTGGGCGCTCCGCCCCCCGTGTGCCTGATGCTCACCTCGGCGTGTGCCGGTGCCCCTCGGCAGCTGTTGCTCCAGCGGTGCAAGAGCAGGGCACCCTCCTGGGTAGGCTCTCCGTCTCTTCCTCCTCCTGTCATCTCTGTATTTTTAAGCATCTGTCATACCTCGGTTTCGCAGAGAATGCATCTGCTCAGAGCGTCTCTGCTCCCGCCGCGCTGGGCTGGCGCCGCGGCAGTGCCCAGGACCTGCTTTACCACCTGGAGATGGCTTTGCTGTCCAGGTGACAGCTTGGGCTAACGATAATGTCGGGGTGACCTTTTCACATGCTGAGCGACCTCCCACCGAGATTTGTCACCCCCGACAGCCAGTCTGGTACTTCCATCATCTAGCGACATGAGATGGGAATGGTGTCGCGATGCTTAATTAACATAACCTGCAATAAGGTAGCGACTCGCCACTGTTCTGTCAATAGGCGACGTGTGTAGCAGCACAGCTGATTGATGGAGCAAAGCTGGTAACTGAAGTAGCCGTGGCTCATGGCAGCAATACAAGGTCCTGGCCCTGCAGGTGAAGGGGTGGGTGTTTCAGTGCTGAAAGACAACAAAACGCTTCCAGCCAGAACATCAGAGAAGCTGCACTGTTAGACATGCTGCTTTGCATGTTCCTCTTTCTAGAAAGTGAGGGATTTGTCTGAATACAGCAGTGGACCAATGTGTGCTGTAAGGACAGCTAACCGTTGGTGGGAAAGTTGCCTGGTGCTTCGCTGCAGCACTGAACACCTACTGCTGATATCCTGGTTCCCTGTGGATCCATTATCATCCTGTTTTGAAAGATTTTGGTTAATAGCCAGTCCATTGCGTTCTCTCTCACAGGTAGAAATCCTGTCCTTTCCCGTTCTTAGCTCACAAAGCCAGAGTTCAAAACTTCAAAATTGTTTTGCCAGTTCTGCACAGCAGCTTGTATTGTCAGATACTTCAGATGAATTTTCCCCCAGTTATTAACATGTACCTGCTAAGTTCATCAGCAGGCTGGGGATGACTTTTATCTTTAGAAGCAGAGGGAAGTAGCTTGTCAATTATATCATTGTAGTGCCAAACTGTCTTTTTTTTCTTTTTTTTTTTTTTCTTTTCAAAAATAACTGAGGAGGTTTGATATTTTTGTGCTTTTGTGCCATAAGCTGAATTAATCCTTAAATAATGCTTTTTGGTTACAGTGAACTGTGTACATGTACCTTGGAAGTAAAATCTTATGCTGGGACAATAATGGAATGGCTCAATAATAGGCAGAATTTGTTTAATAATTCTCAGGAGGCAGTACTGGGCTATTAAGGCTAGTGAAACAGGGTGGTCTTGCAGAGTATATTTCAACTGAATTTGAGAGGAGGCAAATGACTAAAGGATGAGTATGTGTTGGGAAGGGTGTACATAGTTCAGATTGGAAGTCTTTGCCTACACCAGAACTTACACTTTAGGAAGGTAACTTGGGAAGAAGAGTGGAAAAAAAAAAAACAA
The DNA here is from genome assembly GCA_020745705.1 of Hemiprocne comata. NCBI lineage: Eukaryota > Metazoa > Chordata > Aves > Apodiformes > Apodidae > Hemiprocne > Hemiprocne comata. Next base: position 15,785,180 of record CM036590.1, read on the forward strand.
CCTTGCTTTCTTCACTTGCCCATTTGACATGTAATAATGCACATTTCTGCTCTGGCTTCATCCCTGACATACCAACTCTTTGCTTCACTAAAGGCAACTAACGCAGGTGTCAAACTGCGGAGAGCTGGAGGGATGATGAGACCGGGAGCTGCAGCTGTTTACCATGGCTGTAGAGGTGACAGAGTAGGGTGTCTGATCCTCAGAAGAGCTCATAAAAAAAGAAGTGCAAACCTTCAGTCTGTTAAGGAGCAGTTCTTTGCACATCACCTTCATCAACTGTGCTGCCGTCCATGAAGGGCAGGCTGAAATGGTGTCACACAGCAGCATGTGCTGCCCAGGAGCATGGTGTGGTCCTTCCACAGCTGCCAGCTGGAGCTGCACAGGGGGTGAGAATCTGGGAGGCTGTACAGCCGGTGGGCTGCCTTGCTGAAGGGTCGCTTGCTGAAGGGAACAGCAGTGGGTGATTGGTGTGGCCACAGCAAGCTGCCATCCTTGGGGCCCAGGCCTTATCTCAGTACCACACTGCCTTTGGCATAGATAGACGAGGTGTTTGGAACCAGCAGAGCTATCGCCGCTAGGGGGATGGGGGACGCTCTCTGTTGGGGTAGCACCTGAGGCATAATCAAATTAGCCAGAGGAATTGATTTGTCCACAGTGTATGTCCTCTCCCAGTATGCTGCAGCATCGGCCTCAGTGGGGAGGACACTAGAAGAGCACAGTCGAGAGTGACATGACTTTGCTTCCTGTTTTCGAAGCAATGGCTTTTGTACATAACTGCAGCAGGTGGCCCCGACTACTTACACACAACTTGCTCTCCTGCATCTTGCCCTCTTTCTTTGTTTAGGACACTTCTGTAACAAGAGTCAGATATGCTGAGCTCCAAGTCTGCTGTTACAACTGACAGCTGGAGGAAACCATATAAGAAGGCATAGATGATGGAGAGGAAGCTAGAGAGAGATTGTGGCTGGGACTTCTTATTGGCGCTGGCTGCCAGGTGGGCTTTACGGCCCAGGGGGTTTGGCATGTCCATCTCATGCATAGGAAGAGACCCTGGCACTGTGCAGAGCTAGCCAAGCTGCTGTCTCTGGTGTTGCACAATTCAGATGTGCTGAGGGGGGAGCATGTCTACAAATAAACAAGTTTGAGCCAAAATACCTTTTAACGTATTGTGCCAGGTTCACAGCTGGGATAAAGGTCTGGGATCCTGCTGATTCCAGAGTCTAGACATTGCTGGGCTGTGGCAGTGAGGATGTGTTTGTCTGCCGGTCCTGTTCCAGTTGGTCAGCAATGCTCACTCTGGTTGGAAGTCACCTTGGAGGGAAGCTTTCACTCCTTACTCTGCTAGGCAAGCAGGAGCATCCTGCTTAGAAATTATTATTCTTGATACTGCTCTGATTAAGAGCTGTTTTTTCTGCATAAAGCTCTGTGGTTTGAGAGCCTGCAGTTGGAGAGCAGTATTAATAAATGGAGCGCTTGCTTTGTGGATATGTGAGGTTTAATTCCTTTCTTGTTCAGTAATCACTGGTCCCATCTTAATAGAAGTCCTTTCTGAGACTGCCTTCTTAGTGATTTTTGCCCTGTTTTTTTGTTTGGTATTTTTTTGTTTGTTTTGTTTTTTTCACTATTGGTTAAGCAGTTTTTAGCGTGAGCTTGTGGGAGATAGTCCTTGCCCTAAGGACCTTTCTGCCCAGCAGACACTATGATTGCAGGGGCCACAAGTGTGCAGGAGTTGAGCCTGGAGACATGCAGTCATTCTAGCACTTATATAATGCTCCTTGCTCAAAGAAGCCCTATTTTTCCCCTAAAGTTAGGACTTAACTTAGTATTGGGCTTCAGACCACCCTGTGGAAAACAGAGCATGGCAAAGATAAATACATAAATTGGCTGAGAATAAGTCTCTCTTGGGAGACAGTTACTGGTGTGTTACTGGGAGACAGATACTGCTGTGTCTTTTTGAGCAAGATGAGCAGTGGGTTCTCATCCTTACAACATCCTCTCTACACCTCACTTTTCCTTGGCCTAGCATAGCCTAGCATGGGAGGGGGGGTGAAACTCCCTGTTTGGGATGGAATTTTGCTCAGAAGCCATGTCTTAACAATTCTCATCCTTTCCCTTTCATCCTCTGATATATTTTTGTCTTTAAACAGAGATAGCTGTGTTGGGGAAGAACACGTTGTTTTGGCTGCATCAAGAAAGTCGAGCCTTTATCCCCGGCCCCCCTAGGTGGGAGGCAGCCAGTGACCCTCCTGGGAACAGCCCTTATCGACCCCCTGGGTAGATGCAGGATATCACTGGGGGGAGGAGTATGAAGGTCACTTATAAAAACTAGGCAAAAAAACTGACAGGTATGATCTGGAAGGGTATTCACCAGTAACAAATATTGAATAGGGCTGGAAAATTGGGTAGGTATCACTTATCACTTCTTATCCAGAAGAGGGGCTAAATCACAGTGATCCAGATGAATATAGGAAACAGATGTAAATCACATTGCTTAGAGACTGTGCTATGGGCAATTGTAGCAGTAGTAGGTCTAGCATAGTTTTAAAGGTTTATTATTAGAAAGTATGACCCCTAATCCTCAAACTGCTATTGAAAACAAAAAAGTCAGATCACACTTTTAATTATTTCAGCCTTTGCTTCTTAAATAGAGGATGTGTTATTTCTGCAGTAATGAATAAAGTGTTAGCAACTGTCTTAAGTCAGAAGTAACTCTTACAATAGAGGTTAGTTTTACTTCTTTTCTTTGTTTATATGCAACATTGTTGCTTTCATTTTAATTTTCCCCATTACTTAAATACGTCATAGATTGGGATTTTGTTACACAGGAGGCTTGTAAACATGCACATTTATATACCATGTAGACAATTATGGAAATATGGCACTTGTATAAAAATCAAGCCAATTTAAATGAATTGCAGAAAAGATTTCTAAACATGTGAACTCAATGAAGTAAGGCAGGGAATCATCACCTGAGGTAAGCTGAGCAGGATCTTAGCAACATGTCAGTAACACTTTTGGGGAGAAGCCTAAAATCTTTGGTCCTACTGAGCAAAAAAGCTGTGCTGATTAATGCCAGCTAGAGCCCAGGCATAGTGTTACACCTCAGGATCTATTTTTTCCAGGGTGAACTTGCGCATTCTTGCTGTGACATTGACATTCTTTGCTGTAGCTGTTGCTATGAGCGGGTGGGCTTAGACATGGGTAACTGAAATTGGAGGCTACAAAGTGCGGGCTTGTTTCACGCTCTTCACAGTCCCAGTGTGGTTGCATTAAGCACTTAGTGCTGATCACTGCTGCAGGCAGTGCTGTAGATTAAAGGCTTCATTAACTCAAATATATCACTCAAGTCACACGCATCTGTTGTTCAAATTGTACTTTGTGCATTAAGATTACGGGTCCAGTTCAGAAGCCTGTACTTACACATAATTCCTCTGAATGGACACAGATGTATTTCTGCCCGTTCTCTTTTCCTGTTCAAGCATCTATATAACCAAAATACACTGAGTGCAACAGAAGAGCCAAAGTTACCTTTCTCTGTGGGTAACTGCACAATATGAGGAAATAATAACTGCAATGAAATTAGACTCTTAGAAAAAGATGGCATCTGGAACCCATCTTCTGCTAGCACGTGGAAACTGTTGAGCAGTGAAAATATTATTAGTTACATAACTCCCTTCCCTCCTAGAGGCCTGAGTGGCTATTATATTAGCACTTAATTTTTCTGCTGCCCTTCATGTCACACAGTGCCCAATAGATTTGTCATTACAGTGGAGATGTACGTTTTGCTTACTGCAGCACGCCCAAAATGAAGGTGATGGTTATTGCTTCTTCTAGTCTGCTTGTGCCCTTCTTATATCAATTTCTTATACTGCCATAATCTAAATAGCATTTAAGCTAATGACATGTTTCTGTATGGCAAGTCTGTCAGCCCAGAGCACCCCTCCATGTAATGCTGAATGTGAACAAGTATTTAGTGACATGGAGCAGAAAGCTTTGTTTAGAAGATGACATGCCACCAGAGCTGCAAGGAGGGAGATGGGCTGGGTGAGAGCATTCCTGGAAGATTTAAAGCAAGCTGGGGTGGGAAAGATTTCAAATACCTGCAGAGGGCCTGAGGGTTCACACTGCAGCCTCTGACCCAGCATTGCACAGGGCACAGTTTCTCTGTGGGTAAGTGCAACTTGGGTCTCTTCTTGTGTTATTTTAATGTTGCAGGCTGACTCTTGTTTTGCAAATCTGTTAACGAGGATGGTGGCTGTTTTGATTCACCTTGCTGTGAGTTAAGGAAATGCCTTGTTTCTACCAGCAGGCTACACTTTCTCCCCAAACCCAATTCCTGTAGATTACTGCAAAGCATGCATGTACTTTCCAAGACGGGAGATAAGACAAGCCATGTTACTGAATTGACCTCGGGACTTTCAAGTTGGAATGGTGAGGTTTCGTTTTTTGCCTCTCCCCAGACACCAGCTTTGGAGACAGATACGGCACCAGTTGGCATCAGGCATTAAATTTCCAGTTATGTATCAAAACAAGTGCATTTCTGCTAGTTGCAAGTAGTCTCTGATTGACTAGTTGCTTGAGATTGAGGGTAAATTTAACATTAAGCCAGCTGCACATTTTTCAACATATACTAGACATTACTGGGCAGATCCTCAGCCTTACATGAGTTATTTTGTCTTCCATGGCTTCAGCAGAACTGGGCTTGTGCCAGCTGAGACCGTATCTTGGCTGCCATATCCCTGTTTGCTTGTGTATTTTGATTTTGTTGCGGCATAAATCAGAGTCAGCCAGGGTGCTTGGATAACAGTGCTGACTTGTGCTCCATTGCAAGAGAAATTAAGCAAGTTGCACGGCTTTTTCCTGCAACCCTGATGTAAAAAGAGCATGATGACAAGTTTCTCACTTAATTGACGTTTGTGAAGTTTCCACTTGGCTCATGTCCCATGCATCCATGGACTTGCACCCTCAATCTAAAGGGCGTAACTCTGGTAAGCAGCTGCACTCTCACTTTTGAGTGTGGTCCACGTTTGTTTATGCAGCCTGATTACAGCAGGGGTTTTGCAAGTGAACCCTTATTAGTATGAATCCTGGGGGTGTGTGGGTTAGTATTTGTGCAGCTTAGTGTTTCCTTCTGCCCACTCCACATCTGTTGAGACTGGCTGGGAAGGTCCAATTTATCTTCATGTATTTTGTGTCTTATATTGACTTGCCCAGGTCACAACATTTTGGCAGAAGAACAGGTATTGGAAATAAAATCTGTTACTCCACTGTCATTATTTGACCTTACATCCTCCTGCCTCTAAAGGATATTGGCCCCATGATAACATGAGGACGGCTGCTACTTTTTTATAAGGTACCAGAGTGGCACTTCTCTAAATACACATCTTTATTGGTGCACGTTGCTGTTTTCCCTTCTAATATTCTTTAACACCAGTGTTTCACAAGATTTCAGCCTGCAAGACATGATACACAGGTAGAGCTTTTCATTCAGATTTCCATTAGGCACAAGACAAGCTGAGCTGTCCCTGCTGGGTTTCCCAGCACAGCCCTGCTTGCTTTTGCCAGATTTTGCTGATCTTATTGCAGCCCCTTGCTAAGATTTGTACAGTGAAAGTCTCTTGCATAGAGCTGCCAGCTGTCCCAGCCACCGGCAGCCTTCCCCTCCTCTCTCAGCTCTGCCTTCCCATTGCTTCTGCAAAAACCTCACTGTGCCACATGTGCATGAATCTGTTGTGTGAGCCAGAAAGGTGAGCTGCAAAAGCACCTTTTGGGTGCCGCAAGGGTTTCACCCTTGGCACATCTTTGGGAAGTGCTGGTAGGGCTGGTGCAGCCTGGCATGTGCCACCTGCCTTCTCTGCTACATTAATGCTCTTCAGCTGTAACTGCAGAGGGCTGTGATGCACTAATGCCTGCAATGCACTTCATTTACACCTGCATTATTCCCCATAGATTGTAAGTGAAGTGAGGTCTCCTCTGCTGAAGAAGTTGCTTGGATGGAAGGGCCTTCCTTTCCTTCCAAATACCAATCCTACCAGCAAAGCAGCATGTGGCAGGGTAGAGCTTTGCCACGTTTCCCCTGAGCACCCATTCTTCTGTGCATCCCCTGTGCTGTGGCCGAGCAGTGGGGTGGCTGGGGCCCTCCAGCAAGTACATAAATATTGCAATGGGTTGTGGGGTGCAAATAAGGCTGGAAATGGGAGAGCGAAGGCAAAAGGTGTATTTCAGCCCCGGTGATAAAACACTCTGTGTGCAAACCCCTCACTGCTATTACCTAGAGGTTCAGCCTAGTTCAGCTTGTTGGTGCTGGCAAGGAAAGAACTAACATCTCTCCCTGGGCCATTTTATTTTGGGTCTGCATGCATCTCAGAGAGACTGTAGAGAGGCCCCAGTCTTGCCACACAGCTTGTGGGGGCAGGTGTCAGCCTGTGGCACTTGTCTGCAGCAATGAGCCTTGCAAGGTGGTGCTGCTACATTCTGCTATGGCCCTGTGCCCCACAGCCAGCAGGACTTCCCCAGCACCTCCAAGATAATGCTTAGAGTAACACAAAACCTAACACTACTATTTCCTGGGTAAGAGAAACCTGCATTCTCAGGAGAGTGTGATATAAATAATGACAAGTGTCCTCAGAACATGTGCTTGTAGTGTGGAAGTGATCCCCAGGATGAGTTGTGGAGACTTTTCCATAAGCAGCAGAAGTTTTTCATCTGGATTTCAGTGTGACAAGCCAAATACATGTCCCTTCCCATGCTGTGAGGAATTGCCTGGGATAGCCACCAACTGTGTATCCCAGGGTGCTGGCTGGCTCCCGAAGCTCCTTGTGGCTTCACAGCATCCCCCTGAGGTCCTGGGCAGCACTAGGGATGCAGCCCCATCTGACCTCTCTCACAGAGGGCGGATGGGTACGTACTCTTGTGGTGGCAGCACTGCAGCTTTGATGAGCAAAACGAAAAGACATATCCATTGTAGTACAGGTTTTTAAACATCTGCAAGGGGTTCTTTTGAGTGTTTTAGCAAAGGAAATGTTCAGAGAGGTTTGCTTTCTGCTACACAAAAAGGAAGATCTGGAAAAGCAATCTTTACTCTGAGATGAGATGCTGGCAGGCAGATGCTATTTTTTGCTTTCATGTCTGAGAGCCAGTGGACTACCCTGAAAGCATTTGTGACAGCTCCTTCAGCCCTGCAGAGACATTTGAATTCTTGACTGCTTTAACATTGTTGGTCATTTGCAATGGTACATTGCCGACCACACGCAGAAGGTAATCTCTGAAACCACTGACAGCTGTAGGATTGCTACAGATGTGGAGTCAATTATTACCACTGCAGATTAAAAAATGGTTTTTAAAATAGCCCTGCTTGTGGTCCTGTGCCAGTCCAGTAGACAGGGCAGATTATGGTTGGTATTGGAAAAAAGCAAACCTAACCCCAACAAAACAAGCCCTCGCCAAACAACATACATCCAAGCAGAGTCTTCAGTTCAGGGTGAAATGTGGTTGTCTGTACTTTGATTTTTATGAGTTAACCATCTGCTAAAGAAAGGCTTTGCCATCTTGAAGGCTTCCCTGGGGTCCTAGGAAGCCAAGGGCAGATACCTGAGTGGCTTTCTAAAGTATTGGCTGCTGTAGCAGTAGTAGTACTTTGCCTGGTATCAGGGCTCCCTGCTGATAACGCTAGGTCCTGCATAGCAGGCAAGTCCCAGACATGCTTGTTGATCACAGTTAGCTGAGCTAGCTCAGTTTCTTGTGTTTGGTACAGGACATACCTTCATGGATGCTGTAACTTCTTTAGTGGCTGGAAGGAACATCTTGGTCCAGTGTCTCAAGTTAGCTTTGTGCAATGTTGTGGTTAAAAAGGCAAGGAGCAGGAGTGGGCTTCTGATGCAACATGGCACAGGCTGTGCCCTGATGCGGTGGGGATTATTTCCTTGGCTCCAGAACTACCCACGTCTGCTTTAGGCCAATAGGGGAGGGACCATCCCCTCATATTTCTAAAGCCTCCTGCAGGAATCTGTTGAAGGCAAGACTCCAGTTTCGTATTTGTGGCTTTCCCCCACATTATTTTATGTCCTAGGTGTTTGCAGATTCATTTTTAAACTTGTGGGTATAGCAGCAGAGAACTGCAATGTCCAAGAGCTCCCAGGTCACAGTGGCTGCTGAGCCAAACTGGCTTCATCAGCAGCTCTGTAAGCATGGTCACTGTGACTCTCAACACCCGGTGTTTTTATATTTCTTCATTTAACAACTGAATACAAGACAGGACTGCTGTTGTATTCATACTGCAGCTTGTATTAACATGGGCTTTGCTATTTCCATGTGAGTGGCTGTTTGGCTCCTCCTGCCTTAAGCTGGGAAGGGGCAGAGTGAAGGCTGCTGGGCCCTGCTGTCCGTTACTGCTCGTCTCCTTCCCTGACCACTGCACAAGGATTCTTGCTTGTAGCTAATTTGCTGTGCTCTGGAGAAGGCCACAAAGCTTGTCTAATGCCTATCTCTTTTACCTTCTCAAGCCATTTATTTAAATATCCTTTATACATTGTGTGTTCAGTGTAGTTTTCTAAAACCTACCCTAGACAACCCCTTTCAGAAATTTACTCCCATACAACAGCTGAGAGGAGGTTTTGGCAGCAGGTCACAGCACAGCTAACATAAAGCATTGTGTAGCACAGACTTGTGAGCAGTGTCTACGGCTGGAGACAAACAGCAGCCTGTAGTAGAGAAATCACTCTTGGAGGGCAAACATCAGGAAAGAGACCTTTGCAACAGCCACGTCTGTAACCTCACATTGCTGGCGCTCCCGCAGCACCACGAGCCTTGCTCACATGCTCCCCAGCTGGCTTGGTACTAAATGTCCCGTTCTTCACGCTTGCCTGTCACGACTGAGCTGGGTGGCCGCACTGCGCCCCCGCTGAGCCCCGGCGGTGGGGCGGGAGCTGTGGGTTCCCCGGGAGAGGCCGGTGCTGCCCTGCTGCCTGGCAGCCGCCAGGAAACCACCGCTTGTCCTCCCTTCTCTGTGCAGCTGGGGGGGAAGATGCTCGTCTGGAAGGTTTTAACCTCGGAACTGATAGGTTTTCACCCCAAACACCCATGGTTAATTCAGAGATTAGGTTGAATGTTGACGTGACTGCAAGTTTGGCAAGATTTTGGCTGGGAAATGAAACTTTTTGTTGCGGTTCTCATTTCTGCATGCAGCCGTGTGTGGAACATCCCAGCCCTCGTTAGATACCAGTCTGATTAATCCTCATCCACTGCCTGCTCCCCTCTGCCTCCACCAAAGGGTGATTTTTTTGATGCCAAGAACTCATGCAGTATTATATCTGAGTTCACCACTGTGAGAGCCCATGCCAAATTTTTAATTGTATTTTTCTGGCCAATAGCCATAGCTTGGTGTTAAGAAAGTCAGGTATTTCTAGCTCTCAACTCTGTCAGTCTGTTGTGGAGCAAAGATGGAAAGTGTGGCTGGAGCTTACTTGGCTTAACGGGAGGGAGGAAGAGAGTATCCAGTCTGCTGGGGTAGAGGGAGGAATGAGAGAAGCCAACAACGCAGCCCTATTTTGCAGGAGTTGAAGAGGCCCTAGGTGTGGAATAACTGCCTTGGACCCACTGCTTCTGCTACATGTGGCTGAGCTGGGAGGATAGTCCTTCTGCAGGCGGGAAGTATTCAGGCTGAGCTCTCTTCCTCTGGCTTGTGCTGAATGATGGAGGCTCTCCTGTCAGGCAAAGCAATTATTTTTTGACCACTTGTGAACAGGTCAGGCTGGACAGCTGAGCATGAGGTGAGTTGCAGTGCAATTACCCTTGTTGGAGAAATGGAGGCCCTGAGTTGTACTGGGGAGTGCCAGTAAGCTGCAATAAAGCACCACAAGGCCTGATGAAACTCATTGCATGGCAGAAGCACGATGGAGACAGAGGATTATCAGCACACACATTCTCCCAAAGGCAAATAATGTACTATCTTCTGATTTATTAGGTATTTTACAAGTCCATTTTAGATGGAGCCTCTGATCTTGTCTCCACTTGAGGGGAGGAGGGGCTCATTTATCATCTTGAATTTCCTGCAGCAGGTGGAGCCTGTTCATGAGCTGTTTGCCTTGGATGCCTGGTCTGTGGCATCTACATAAACACAAACATAAACCCTCTTATTAATTGCACAAATATGTTGCACCAACACAGTGTTTCGGGCACATTGATTGGCTGGTTCAGTAACTCTACACCACCTCCGTAACAAGCACTCTTTGTCAGAATTTTATGCAGGAACAACTTGGGGCATGTATGAGCCAGTGCCTTTCTTCACAGAATTAGGACAGAACCAAGGCAGGATCCAGGATACAGGATGACAAAAGCCAGGAGAAACAGCTCAGCCATGGATACACAAAATGGTACTTGGCCAGCCAAGGCCACCAGGAGGGATGGGTGGAGGACAGCAGCCCAGCTTTTTTTGGCCTTTGTGCACAGTCATGCTCAAATGTTGCTCAGTGGAATAGATGGGGTATTGTTTTTAAAACAGTTTTCCTGGAAAGCAGCATTTTACAGCCCAGTGGGCGTAAGCTGTATCCCCACAGCAGGTTGGCTCACAGCTGGTGCCTGGAAGAGGCTATATACTCATTTTCTGTGCAGGCTGATTTAGGGCACTTGTGAAGAGAAGAGCATTATTTGATACTCTGTGTTATTTCCTGGGAGCAGTGCAAGGCTTAGGAACAGTGAACTTTGTCCAACTTTAGCATTTCAAAGCAACAAGCTTCTAAAGGTTCTAAATCTCAGGTGAAAGATGTTTCTCTCCCCATGACAGCTGCATTTTCTTTTCCCAATTGCGATGTAGTTACAGATAACTGACTCCAAAATGTTAAAGAAAATCAGGGCATTAGCTTAAAAATATAGCTGTGCCTCTGTGGATGCTGCTTCTTCTGGGGTACAGGAGGTAGCTGTAAATGTTTGGTCTCAGTTCTGTGACTGCAGCCACGAGCACAGGCTGTCTTTGGTGCTGAGGAGCAGCATAGATGTTCCCCAGGTCATACCCCATAATGAATATTGGTTTATACAGATGTGAGTCGTGACCATTTCCCAGTGCTGCATAGCAGGGAGGTGCAAGAAAGGATCATCCAGCAGGGACCTCTGGGTTCTCAGCAAGTCACCAATAACTAATTTGCAGGTATTGTTTGTGTCTTCATCAGCTAACCTAACCTAACCATCTCAAGATGTCTTACACCAATACTAAATCACAGCATGGTTGGAATACTTGTGTTATAGCATCATCTCTCACTGTTAAACAACAGCAAGAAGGAAATGAGCAAAATTTCAAGCTGGAGCAGAATGAGAACTGACAAAACAAGATGGATACTGTAAACCTTTGAATTCCTAGCAGGGAGGTTGATATCCAAGCCCTGAGCCTCCAGAGAGCTTTATGTGCCAATACCAGGTTCTGTTTGAAGATCACAGAATGGTTGAGGTTGGAAGGGACCCCTGGAGATCATCTGGTCCAAAATCTCCTGGTGAGAGCCAGGACACAACTTCCTCCTAGTCTGCCTAAGTCTTGAAGGGTTTGATTTGATTTGGTACAGATAATTTAATAAATGATACTTTCACTGTAATTCCAGAAATACAGAGATAGTGGCTTTACAACAATTTAAGCTAATTTTTAAAGACTCTAAGTAACTTAGTAGTCATAGCAGCTGAGAAAATGCCTTAAATTATGCTCAGTTTAGAAATTAAAAACTTGGAGATACTGCTTTGTCATTGTATTCAAGATGTTTTCTGTACTGCAGTTCAGCCCAGAGTAAATTAGCAGTGGAAGAAGAAGTGAGGGAAAAAATGCAATAGAATTTATAACAAAATGGCAAAACCCGGCTTAAAGACATGAAAAACACATCTATTAGCAAAAAGAACCTTGTCATCTGCATGAAGTGCTACCTTTTCCAATACCACAGCACAGCCCCATCTCACATTCTGTCTCTAAGACACAGATGCAAAGGAGATGGGTGGTTTGATGCAATTTACCCATGAAGCCAAGAAATACTGTACACTTCCCTGAGGTACAAGCAAGCCTAGTCATGGATTACGTGCTTGGCTTTCCTCAAGCCACAGCCTCCACTTGTGTTGGTACATGGTTTCCCAATACCAGCCTTGACTTGTCCTCCAGGTGGCAAGTTGCCCAATCACCTCTTCTCAAGCCTCTGTCACATGTCCAAACAGGGGGAAGTCCCTCAGCCTCACCCTCTGTTTGGTTCAATTTTTCTTGGGAGACTTCTCCCCAGTATTTTCAGTGCCACACTATCCCAGCAGGATGTGCTTGCCCAGCCCTCAGCTGCACAGGTACCTCTGTCTCAGCAAGTGGTGTCCCTCATGGGGCACTCATTTTGGTCAGAGCCAGCACAGGGACTCTGCTGAGCTGCAGCATTCAGTAGTGGGCAAGGGCATGTTTGGAAATAACTCATTTGAAGTATACTTGTAGAAAAAGTGTAAAGGAATAAAGCATTAATGGTGAGAAGCCTGTAACCCTTGTAGGTGTATGAGGTTATTCTTATGCAGGGACTCCATAACACTGTAAATTCCAGGGTTATGGGTGAGTAACTGAGACTGACCCCTTATGCCTGGAAAATTTCCTAATTGTTATTAGGATGGACATACTACAAACCAATTTTTAAAAATAATGCTGGCTGGGCTTGGAAAAATTACATTCAAATAGTAAGAAATGGTTATTTCCTGCAAAAGTGCGTATCTTATATTCAGTAAGGCAAGGTCCCTGGGGAAAATGACAAGTGTAATTAAAACCTGTCTCATCATGCATGCACACAGGGGAGGGCAAGCTGTGATTATAATGGTAACTTCTCCTAGCAGGTGTTTTTCTTTTAATATGAGGTATTAAATAAAACTTCCTGTGTTTATTAACCCAAATACTCTCCTGTATGCTTCTGGCAGTGCCTCTGTGACATATTGCAAACAAGGCTGAACTTCAACTCTATCTTTCAGCAGAAACTTTTGTCTTCAGAGGCACAAAGCTACCTACCTTAGCTGGGACTGTTTCAGGGACCTGGAGCACTGTTGGTACTGAAGATGCTTTTGTGCTTTGTAGCTCTGGAGGTTGTTAGTTTCCCATGCTGAAGATCTCTGGCTTGTTACGGTGTGGTGGGGATCCTCCACAACATTGTGGGGGAGAGGAGCAAGCCCTGACAGAAGCACTGTCATCTGTTGCTTGCAACTGTGAAAGGGTGAATGTGATCAACTACATTTTTAATAAAAAAGAGTTAGAAGGGGTGGAGGCAGAGGTGTAGCTGGGCACTGGCTTTGGATGGTCTGAGCCTGATGTGTCACTTCAGAAGGGCAAGGTGCTGGATCTGAAAGGGTGGGAAGCTTGGCTCCACTCTTCCCCCTATAGTACTTGACATTTCCCAGGCACCTCCAGTATTGTGAGCGTACATGGGCTTTTATGACTTTTATTTCAAGTTGATTTGTTATTTGCTGCCAGATTTTTCCCAAAGACTGTAGACAAGAAGTGGTAAATAGTGATTAATTTAGACAACCTAAGTAGAGAACTCATGACAGGCTCCCCATGTAATACAAGAAAGTTAACGGCTTGCTGATGTCCTTTTGTGAGTGAATTGTGTAGCCTGGTTGTTTAATGGAGTGTTTAAAAATTGTCTTGGCAATAGCCTATGAATAATGTATAGGAGAATAATGAAATACCTTACTGCTCAGAAACTGCTGATATGCTAGGGAAATTTCTGTCACATGTGAGAACAATTTTGAAAGCACTGTCTTCTTGGGATGCCCTCTATTTATGGTCTTGCTGCTTCAGGGATTGCATTCCCTTTTTAGATACTGCATGTGAAAATGCCCTCCACTGCCTCTGCCTCTGTTGTCGAGCTTCACCTGACTCCCTTTGCTTGTGTCTGTAAAAGCTCTTGAATTTTGATGAGTTTTAATTGCTTTTATTGATGAGCACCATAAGCATGGAGATAGGTGCTGTGCAGTCTTCAGCCATTCTTGGTATCTGCACCAAGGCACATTACATCAAAGGAAGATGGATGCTGGTTTTGTGTCATGGCTATGTCCCATGATGCAGGAAGCAGAAATAGGGCCAAGTGATTTGGAAAAGAAGATGAATGGGTTTTTTGCAGGTTTTTGGAGCATGGGCTCCTGGTATGAGATAAGAAACCCCAAAGTGTCACACATGGATGTTCAGATTTTGATGGACTTTGCAGGGTGAACCCAGCTCCGATGCCTCTAAATGTTACCCCGTGTCCTCCTTCAGTGCATGAGGCCTCTGTGTGCTTTGGCCAGGAGTAGTGGGAAGTCGTTGTAATACTAAGCAACTAAATCTTGCTTGACCAAAGACATGAGATTGAGAGTGATCCTCTGCTTGTAGGGGAGGTGGCATTGCCTTAGCTACAGGAGGAAACTGGCCTCCTCAAGGACCCCAGGACATAGGCAGGCATGAGGCAATCACAGTCTCTTCCTTTGCTCCTTGTTTTGGCCCTCAGCTGCACTCCAGAAGAAAACAAGATCGTAGGTTTTTTTCTCATGTGGGGTTTTTCCCACCTGTACTAAAATTCACAAGTATCACAGGAGGGCAAGTTAACACAATATGTATCTTACCACTGTCCAGACTGGTCTCAGCTAAGTGTATGTTAAAAGCAGACCCAGCTTGTGGAGTCTGTAGCTCTGTGCCCTGCCTCTGCTGTGGCTTTGTTATGAGTAGCCTAGTGCTCATGCTGCATTTTTGTGTCTGGATTTACACAGCAGAGCCCTGAGTCAAAAGGTTTCCTGCAATAGGGGCAGTATGTTATTAGTGTAATGCTAGAACAAAGCAACACGCGATTGATGTTGATATTAGTCAGTTGAGGAAGTGACATCCCCACCTGGGAAGTTGATGTGATGGGTTTGGAAGTCATGAGCTGATACCAACAGCAATCTCCAGGCATGTGGCTTACAGGGCAGGAGAGAGAAGAGATTAGAAGAGAGACTGTATCCTCAGGGTGATCTGCAACCGTCTAAGCAAGACTACTCACCAAAATGGAAGGAAAGATTAGCACTTTTATTGGTTTGTTTGCTGCTGGGGAATTGCAATATTTTTGCATCTACAGGAGAGGAGGTGTATGAAAGTGGTTAGTTTAAACACAAGATAGGTGGCAAGGACCACCAGAGAAATTTGACTGATGGCCTAGATGTTTTCAGTAGAACAAATGAAGAGAAAAGGTATCTAAAACTTCCTCCATCTCCACCACCCAAAACCCTTCCTGCCAGCCTGGAAGTGTTTTCAGCAGAGAGGGTCACAAAGGTCAAAGCTGAGGATTATGGTCAAGTTGAACAAGTTTTTTTCAGGGTAGAAATGCTGCTAGCTGACAATATACATGAAAGAGCAGCTTTCAAAAGGAAGGAGACAGTTCTGTTATGCAGTTTATCCCACTGATGCTTCTGATGATCCTAATAATTTATCTTTTTTCTTAATGTTTCTTTTAGGTGAAGAGTGAAGGCCCCAAACTGGTGCCCTTCTTTAAAGCCACGTGTGTCTATTTTGTCCTCTGGCTGCCAACTTCCAGCCCCTCCTGGTTCAGTGCCCTCATCAAATGTCTGCCCATTTTCTGCCTGTGGGTTTTCCTTCTGGCTCATGGAATTAACTTCTTAGTGTCACACCGGAGCGCCAGCCGCATCCTAGCGGGACTCATATTCTCGGCAGTGGGAGACGCCTTTCTCATCTGGCAGGAGCAGGGATACTTCATTCATGGTGAGTGCAGTGTCAGTCCTAAAGGGACGCCACAGTGTCCAGCTGTTACCCTCTTTATTTAGTAATGAGTTGCTGGGCCACGTGGTTTGTTTACTCCTGTACAGCTTCCTTTGGCAGTGGGAAGCACTCATCCCCTGACTAAAATCCATCGTTGTTACAGGAGTCACACCATGGATGAGTCTTTCTCTTGAGCTTCCCTTGAGGTCAGAGAGGTAATTGTGGCAGATTTGGTTCCCTGGCATGTGCTCGAATCATCTCAGCTGGCTGGAGCTGGGAAGGTGGCATGGGCAGAATCCCTGGGGAAGAGAAGGAAGTACTCACGCCACTGACAGCTCCCATGAAGCTACAGGAAGTACCTGTCTCCTGTCTCTCTCCAGGGGCATCTGTCAGTCCTTCTCTACAAGGATGAGAAATAGGACAAATGGCGCAAAGGTCCTCAGTGGAGAACAGGTGGCCAGAACACTTATGTTTTGATGGACAAGCCCATAGCCTGGGGGAGGTGCTTAAGTGGATGCTAGAAGCCGAAGCATCAGAAATCTTGCATATTCATCAGTATGAATCATGCAGCCTTGTTGTACAAGATGTGTCTGTTTTGCAAGACATGTAAATGATGGGCAATCAAGGCCAAACCCCTACCACAATGGCCTGTCCTTCCTACAGAGAGATCCACATGTCTCAGAGCAAAACAAGCTTGTTTTATTTTGCTACTTTGCAGACTAGAACATAATGACTTAGATTAATCATTTAAAGCCGCATTGAATCTGCCTGCAGCAATGCTCTCCCTGGCCTTGGACTGTCAAAAGAAATCAGCAGCAGTTGAGTCCTTCACAAAAGTGACAGGTGGGGCTTCTGAAGTTAATTTATCCAGCGCAAGGATCTCATGTAACACCCACCATTAACTGGCTGCTGTGGCTGTCCCACTGGAAAATGTGAGGAGAGGAGGGAACTTTTCTGAGTTGTGCTGTTGTCAGCTCTGAAAGTCAAAGACTTATTCCCCCCTGCCATGAGGTCAGTATTTAGTTTTATTTTTAAATTCCCACAAGATCTTTTTTTTAAATGAGAGGGAAGTGTGTGAAATGCCAGATATGAAAGGCCAAATGCTCTGAATCTGGTTTTAATCCTGCTTCCCAAGGACTTATCCCAATATCATTAAAAGTTCATGTAAAATTTTTTACTGATTTTGGTGGGGTTCAGGTTAGGCCCTGAGGACATATCTGGCTGAACCCTGGGCATGTTGCTGAGTTTTCTCCTGGGGTGCCATCCCCTCTGTGCTGAGTGTGGGCATCTTCACTGATAGGCCTCCTCCTAACAGAGGTACCTGGCTCAGCACAGGCTGCCTCAGCCTGACTAGTTGTTTTTCTGTTTTGCCTCCTCAAGTTGCTCCTTGAGCTGTGGCTTGGCAAACACTCAAGGCCTGATTCTCACCATGACTGTTTTTATACTTGAACTGTGCTGAGGTTCTCTTTTCCCACATAGCTGAGATATCTGAGTCCCCTCTCCAGTTTAGCACCAGGGGAAGGTCAACCAGTCACAGCAATTCAGGATCTGGTTAATGTGTTTTACTCTGCAAATAAGTTGGTTTTTCAACCCTAGTCTCACAACTGAGAAGTGTTGCTTTGTGGGTTTAGACACATTTTCCATAAGGAGAAGAAAAGCTCTTCTGGAGCATTTTGAAAATCTCAGCCTTCATCCTGGTTGTCTTCTACCTGCCTCAGTCCATGTTAATCCTAGCTACCATTTTCCATAGTGGTGTGTTAACATTTGTATTTCGGCTGTTAGCAGATGAAGTGCACCACCCCATTTCATCATTCACCTCTCCTGCAAAACATATTTTGTCCTATTTAAAACTCAGCAGGCTGCTGTTGTTGACAATTGACAATATTCAAACTTCTGACGTCATCATTTGTGGAAATTTGAAATTTCAGGGGAATAAGAGGACATTAAATAAAACTGTACTTTCTATTTGACTTTTTTGGCTTTCAGGCTGAAAAAAGGGTTGGGAATTGGACTGTTTTGAATAGCTTTTGAGACAATGAGTTTATAAAAGGACATTTGTTCATTATAAGGAAGTGAGAGCCTGGGAACCTACTCCTGGCACACTTGACTTTCTTTCATTTTTGCTGTTTCAGTCCACTAATCACACACTATTTTCTGACTAGCGTCTTACTGTATGTAGAAGATACTTTACAGTGTTAACATCCACCTCCTTTGATAGCAGGCATTTAGAAACTATATGCATTTGGTGAAGAAGACAGGGGCTAACAAAAAGGACTTACTGCCAGCCTGAGGGGATACTCCAGAAGGCAGGGAGGGGGAAGGAAGAGAACAGAGAGAAGGGCTGATCTGTCTGATGTAGTTGGGAGTGCTGAGCCAATGCCTGAGAAATGCACCCCTCTTTTTCCTGTGTAGCCATCACAGGTTTCCCCACTTCCTGGCTTGATTTGTGGGTGTCGAATGAGCAAACCTGGGAGCTGACTTGCTTGTTTGTGACCAGCCTCACCACGTATCAAAACTCTTCCTGCCTTTCTGGGTATCCGCTTGGCTGCTACATCCTGCCCTCCACTTCTCCTCTTCTTTGCCAGCTGCCTGCATGAAGGACAACACATTCTTCAGTACCCCATCCTAGAACTCTCCATATAATGCCAGTGAAGGAAAAAACACTTCTCACTGCTAGAGTGAAGTAACCCTCTTCTCCTTACCACCCCCAGTGCTCTAACCTTTCCTGTTCTATAACGCTATGAACAGCTCTTGTCCTAAATCCCTCCTCTGTTTCCTCAGTGCTGTGCCCATCGTGGAACAGCTCTGTGAAACATCAACTTCTTGTTGCCCCCCCTTCTTTTCCTTTGCCTTCACACTATCTATTTTCTCTAGCCTCACCTTGCAGACCAGTTCCCCAGCAGCCCCTTTCCTCCTGAGGTTCCACCACAGGAGGAAGTTCTCATCACACCACAGCTGATCTTTCAGCAGATGTCCCATCTGGTCCTCCCCAAAGGCAAGGAGACACTTCCCCTTCTTTGAGCTACTGCAACACAAGAGTATTAGGATGAAGAAATGTCTGCCAGCAGCAGGCTTTAGTGACTGCCCTTTACACCACAGCCTCATGTTTTAAATGTAAACAAGTGTCCTGCTGGAGGACTCAGCCTCCCAGATCCTTTTCTCCATTTCATGCTTCAGAGCTGCATGAAAACTTCCAGCTACTCTAAGAATCCTGCCAGGATAAAGTGGGACAGCCTGCAGCTGCACCACGTGTGGGTCTGAGAACCAGAGGACCGGACGAGGAGGACTTAGTTTGGGGCCCATTATCTACAACTGGCAGGACAACTAGTAGTCAGCAGCTGTACCAACACATTGTAACATTTTTTGTCAAATGGATTAGTGGCAAGTGAGTAACATATGGGCAGTACCCTCAAACGCCCACATTGGGCATTTCTCAGGGGTGTTGCACTTCAAAGGGAAGCTGGCATTTTATTTTCACTGATTGAGTCCAGCTCAGGTTCATCTAAATCTTGCAAATAGCCATAAAATTCCTGGCAGATCACATTGGTGCAGTCCCTGAAATATGCCAGCTGCTTCTTTCCAGCTTAGGTTTCTAGTAGCTATGGGCAGAGATGGAGAAGCCAGATTTAGTCCCTGAGTGCCTTTGGGTTGGTGGCTAAATACAGTCAGGCTTTGTATCTGGGTTTGGAGGGATTGGTGTATTTTTTCATATCTTGTTCCTACACTGCTCTGATTCCAGCTTTCCTGTTCCACACATTTCCTATGAGCAAAACACTCTGGATTTCTAGAAGGGATGATCTCTGGTCTACCTAGTCCCTACCCTTCTGTCCAAAGTGGAGGAGGAAGCACCACCTGAAAAACAAGCTTTGTTCCTTCTGCAGCAGCTTGGTTCACCTGGCCTCCCAACAAAAAGGCCTCTATCCCAACAAATTTGTACTTGGCTGCAGCTGTAGATGTGCTCGGCTGTTTTTTTAAGGCAGGAGCTTGGTGCTGTGGCTGATCTCCCATGCACAGATTGTTATAGCAAAAAGTGGTCAGTATGGTTCCCATGGGAAGTGTTAAGGGCTGTAACACTGCAAGGACATCTAAGCCTGTGCTCGTTGCGGTATATTTAAAACCCAATATAACCACGTTTTATTCTGTTACCAACTGCCAGCCACTGATGAAAAGTGACACTTGCTATGTCAATGCCTCTTTCCAGGTTTGCTGATGTTTGCCATCACACACATCCTCTACTCTTCAGCCTTCGGCATGAAGCCTTTGGACCTCAAAGCCGGCTTGTTGATGGGCCTTGTTTCCAGTTCCTGTTATGCCTTCCTGTACTCCTACCTCTCAGGCCCATTCACCTACCTGGTAGCTGTCTACATCGCCTTGATTGGCTTCATGGGCTGGCGAGCAGTTGCTGGCATGCAGCTGTGCAACGACCTTTGGACATGGACCAAGCTCTCGGCCTGCATTGGCGCGATGCTGTTCATGGTGTCAGATCTGACCATTGCGCTTAACAAGTTCTGCTTTCCTGTGCCCTACTCGCGCTTCATCATCATGGCTACTTACTATGCAGCCCAAATGCTTATTGCATTGTCAGCTGTAGAGACCAGAGATGAAGAGGACTTCAGAAAGAGGAGCTAGGTGGAGTGCCAATAGTCTGTGAACAACGTGGGTTATATCTCAGGTGCTGTAGCTGCATTCACCCCTGAGAGAGATCTCCATTTCTCTAGGCACACTGGTGATGTTGATTTTGCTTCTTTGAAGCATTACCTTTGGGGCTTTTTTTTTCAGTGGCTTTCTCTGAATACAGCTTACTTCAGTGTGGAGTCCACATCAAAAGCTTAGACTGTCCCTGCAGTAGCTCTTCATTCAACTTTTCCATCTTGGAAGTGCTATGCTACTGCATTTTACTCATTAGTCTTGAAACTGATGCTGAATTTCTGGGAAGAGGAGGGCTGATGGAAAGCAGGTTTGCCTATGCACTGTGCTAGAAGACCTGCTTTCAATAGTAGGCAGACAGGCACAGGTCTCTGCTAAAGTCATAGGTAAAAATTGATTTAATCGGTGTTTATCTCTTTTTGTGCATTACAAACTCAGTATGCAAACTGGAGCGATTGCCTCTGCTGAAAGGAAGCCTGGAGGTAAAAACTGCATATCCAGATGATAGCTGAGCTTTGGAGACAACAGCAGCATGTGGGGCAGCCCCCAGCAGAGCCAGAATGAAGGCAAAACACGGAGCAGAGAGCGCAGAGCAAGAGGTGTGCTGACACGCAGTGCTGTGTGCTTTGATCATGCCTGATCGCTGCTCCAGGTGATGCTGGAGCACCTACCATGTCTGTAGGTGCCTGTCAGCATTGCCACGTGGCACAACCAGGAGTTTGGTGGGATTTCAGGTCCATCTAGGTAGCCGGGCCACTGCTTTCTCCCTTGCCATGCGTTTGCAGTTACAGTGTCTGCAGCCATCAGTGACAGCCGAGATGTAATAGGCACAAGAAGAACTTTGATATTTACAGCAGGACTTTGAGCTTGTATGTCCTAATTGCCCTTAGTATGGTGGACAGGAATCTAAACTTTATGCCTGTCTTCCACAGTATCCTAACAAATACTGCTCTTTACAGTATCTCTCTTGAACCTTCATGTGAGCATGTAGATTGCTGTTGTGTTTTGCCAGCTGGTGGTAAACAATCAGCTCTGCACTGCTTGCTTTGTGGAAAGCCCCTTTTTCAGCAGAGCTTCCTGAAAAGCACTATCCTGTCTGTTTGAAGTGCCTGCTGCTTCCTTCTTGAACTCACATGGATGCAGCGAGAATGTGAAAGCCATCAGGGCTGGGAAAGCCTGTTTCATTCTGATCCATCTTCTTTGGTTGGTTTGTCACTCATCTGCTGAAGCAAGATTACTTCCGATTTCAGACTTTCTTAAAAAGATATAGGAAGAGGTTGCCCTGATTTTTAATCCAGGTTCATTTGTGATCTTATGTATATTTTTCCTCATATTTAGGATATCTAACAGGAAGCTCTCTTTCTGTTTGAAACTGTCTTGAATGTGCTTTTTCCTTCTGTCTGTCCTAGGGCTGTTCCCATGGGCTGAGATGCTCTCCCAATGGCTTGTTTTGTGACATGAGAGCACTCAGGTGAGCAAAGAAAGCTTGCTGAGGGTTTCTGCACTTCTTCAAACCTACAGCCAAACAGAGATAACAGAAACAGACTGCACTACTCAAATCCATGCATGCCCCAACAGCCCCTTGCCACACGCTCACGTGGGTAGGGCGACAGGAGCAACAGACCAGCTTTGTGGGCTGAAATCACCCTGATCTCAATACCTAGCATGTCCAGACCATTCCAGGCGAAAGCCTGGCACGGAGCTCCTTGCAGTCAGCAGAGCAGGAATTCCTCTTCACAAGGAGCTCAGAAGGGTCAGGGGGCAGCTGAGGAAACTTACCAACTCTGCGAGCTTTTCCCTTGGTGTTGAGATGTGCCTCGTGGTTCTCCTGCTCCTCCCTGGCCTCAGGTGGTGGGACTGGGTGTGGAATAGGCACTGCCTCCCCATGGTTTCTGCATCAGTGCAAATGCAGCGAGCATTACAAAAATCTACTTTAGCCATCCTGACCCTGTGGAGTCATCTGCTGCTTTTCAGACAGAGATCAGAAAGGTCAGCTGCATTATTGAGAGGGAAAGCATTACCCAGCACCATGTAGTCTCTTCCCTTTAATGCTGTTGTGTAATGTCAATATTCATTCACTACCTCACCAGGGCCTGTCTGGAGTAAACTGCTAAGGGAATTCAGAACCATAAAACATCTTCATTCATCAGCATTGCTTATCTCCTGGCTGCAGCTTGAACCCTGCAGAGTAGCTCTCTGTGGATGTCACCTGCTGTTACTCAGCTTGACTGTTTGCAGATCTCTTCCTGCAACAGACTACTAAGCTAAGAAGAAACCTAAGCATTTGGGATGAACCCATCACCATTCTCCCAGTGTGTGAGCAAACAGCACGTTTCAGTCTGCTGTACAGCTCCTTGTCATGGGTCAGCCCAGCATACTCAGTCCTTAGCTGGCAGTTCTTCAGACGAATTCCCTGCACCCTGAGCTTCCCTTTGCTTTGAGAAAAATGTGTGTGTGATAAAGTAACCTTTATTTAAAAGTTAGAATTTTGAGTCTCTCTTTCTTCCCCTCTAGGAATGAGTAGTCTTCAATTTACCAAAGAGGCTGAGTTGCTTTTCTGTGTGCTTTTTCATCTTGTCTTGCTTTGTTATCCTGCTTCACCATCAGCCACTGGGTATTTACAGAAAAAGATCTTTTAAGTGTTATTAGGAGGTCTGCCTTCTCCTCTCCACTGGCCATCAGAGGTGCAGTTTCTGGTGGCAGAGGTCTCTGGGTGGCTCTAGCTGGGACGGCAGAAACATGTGCAGCCCAAGTGAGCTGTTGTTCCCTTGCTGTCCCCTCACCTGGCTGGGACACATACTAGCCAATTATGGTTGCTCTGTCCTAGTGCTGCAATGGCTTCAGCCTTCCCAGGAAGACAAGGCAGAGCCCTCAGCATACGAAGTCAGGGAGGAGTCCTGGATGGCTCCGAGGTTCACCAGTGAAGGCTCTCAGTCTTCAAAATCTCTCTCTTATGCTGCGTTCCTCCTTTTAATCCATATTACTTGAATTAGACTATTCCTGGAGGCTCTTTCCTGCTGGGAAGATACCAGCTGCTGTGGACACTGATTTGACACAATTCTGCCTTTCAAAAACCCTCAGAAACACTAAGCAGTTGCTGACAGTCTGTTAAACACCCTTTTTTGGGATTACAACTGTTCCTTCAACCCCAGCGAGGGCAATCTTCACTTTGAAAGGGAGCAAATAAGAAGTGGGAATGAGGTGACTGTCTGTGACACTGCCTTGGTGGATCTTCTGGTGGTCTCTTTCCATGATAAAACTGCAAGGTTTGATCTGTTCTTCTCCTGTTCAGGGGTACAATCCTAGAGAAGCACCCAGTTTTTGGCCCAGGGACATTACAGAGGGAATGAAGCATCCCAGCAGTGTCATTTGCCTGGCTCCTCCAGATGCTTTCCTTGCTAAGTACCGAGTCTTTCTCCTCACAGTGCTGCATTCAGAAACCCCTCTGCAATTCTCATCTATGGTCACTTGAGATTACACACATGATCCAATTACTTTTGCTCACTTTTCTTCCTGTAGTTATCACCCTCTTGGAGATCCTTTGGCTCCTTATTTGGACATATAAAGGATGCAGCACATGTATTTCAGCCTTGTATCCCTTTCTGTAAACAGATCTTCCTCACACAGAACTCCCAATGAAGTCAAAGCAGCAATGCTAATTGCAACTGGTTTTTACATGCTAGTAATGCTTCTGGGCTGTGCCAGTCGCACAGGTATCAGCAGGGTGAAGCTGGTGTAGAAATGGCAGGTTGAGAAGAACAAAGCCAGAGGATTTTGATAGCTTTACTCCTACCCTGCCAAAAAAAACCCTGCCTTCTTACTCCTCTGTACTGAGGCAACTGCATGACTGATTGTTTTAAAAATTACTCTAACGTGGCTTTTAAGCAGGTTGCTGAAGGTTTCATGTTTCATGTAATCAGTGGAGGTAATTGATACATTTTTACACAAGGATATAAAATTCCCAGGACAGACTTAGCAGAATTTTGTTATGGCTCTTCAAAGTTTTCCAGTCCCATAGTTTGACACTATCATCTGTATGTTTTCAGCTTGCTATCATGGTAAATTTGGGACCTGTTCTGGAAGAAGCAGATCAAAGCAAATAGCAACTGTAAAGCTCAGTGGCAGGTGCCTCTTTGCTTGGTTTCTGGATACAGACAGGGGTTCTTTTAAGCAGAGGCAGCAGCATAACTCCATTCTTAGAGTCATGGAAACAAGTCCTTGGAAAGAAGTCCTCCTGGGTACTTCTCCTGCCTTTTACCCATGCTTGCTCATTTTGTGGCCTTGGGTAAGTCACTTAAAATTTCTGGGGCCAGGTCCTCATCTGGTGTAAGAAAGTGTGTGTGAGAGCCACTGCTATGCCACGTTACAACAGCAGGGGACCAGGCCCTCACCCCATTTCTATCTAAAATAGGGATCTTGGCACTTACCTACCTCACAAGGATGCTGTGAGGATTAATGCTTATAGAGCACTTTCAGGATGTAAAGTGCTATTTAAGTCCCAAGTATTATCCTACCTTAGTGTTAAACATGCTTTTAGGGATTTGCAGGACTTCTCTTAAAGCATGGAATGTGTGACTGCCTTTTCAATTTGCATCAGATGGAAAGCAAATGAAAAATATTTATTCACACTGTGTAACAGGATGGACTCAGTTGCACTTGAACTCTGAGAAGGGTTTAGCCTAAAAGTCTGAACTCTGATTTCAGTTTTGCAAATAGTTTTTAGTTCTCCTAAAAGCCTCAACCAGAACCTTAGATGTGAACCCTACATCCAGATTTTGCAGTCTGGTCTCATCCCTGACTGTTAGCTAGAATAAATCTAATCCAGCCAAAGCACAGTGCTGTTGCAGTCTGCCATGCCTGCTGTAAAGACTGGAACAGAAACTGAAGTTACTCTGTTCAACCTTCATTCTGCAGAAGGTCAGCTAGGTTTCATGGGACAACTTGCAAAAGGATGTTTGATTTCTGTGAATGTAAGTTTTACTGGCTTTAAAATCAGCAGAGAGGGAAGGCCTTGATAGACTCATTAAGGGTGGCACATCCTTCTTGAATTACTTTTGTTCACCTGAATCAAAAAAATAGCAGGTTCTGTAGTGAAGGAAGTGCTTGTACCACCAGTCCTAGGGTCTGGAACAAAAGCTGATCTAGAAATACAGCTGTAAAACATCCCCATGTTCTCAACTAGTATAAAAATGCCACTGTTCACTGATTTCAAATCTGGACCACAGCTAGAAACTACTTTGTTCTGGTAGCACTACCTGCTGTTCAAACACAAATGAAGGTGAGGAATTACACACCAAGGAATATGAGCTGTGTACATGTGAAATGGACCATAATTTTGAAGCAGCTGCAGTAAAATCTTATCTTATTATGAACTCAGAAGCAAACACAATGCAAATTTTTATGGTTTCTTTAAAATGTTTGATGGTTTTTAGTTCTCTTAGTTTCAAGGAAATTTTCTTATTTTATTTTTGCTCTTATTGTAAAGAATAAAAATATACAACTCTAGACAGACTGCAAATGGAAAAAAGGTGGCCAGTTGGCAGGAATGCCAAGTCTTCTGTGGCTTGTATTGTTTCTGTGGTGACACTATGCTGCTGTAGGATGAGCTGCTGGAGTGATGAGATGGCTCAACAGTGAGGCTGAAGAACCAGGCAGTCTCATATAAGAGGGACGCAGGGCCTGAGCCACCGAGCACTGGGCCAATTTGGATCAGTCAAAAGACAGAGAGAGCATCAGGAAATAAAAGAAACTTCTTCCTGATAGCTAAAAAGCAAGAAACGAAAGCCAGCCCACTGGGTGATGGTGCTGGATAAGCACAAACACACAGATCTAGACCTTGCCTGTGCAGGCTCCTGGTGGCCCAGGCTTTGCTCCTCATTCATCTGAGGAGGCTTGGTCCAAGTTTGTGGTTCTCTCAGGGTCAGGCCAGCAGAATCTGTAGCTTTGTTAAATAAAACTCCAAAACCTAGAAAACAAACAAACAAAAGGAAGGAAAAGGCAAGCGCCCTTGGGAAAGTGATAGTTCTGCCTGGCTGAGACTGCAGACTCGACTGGTCTGTCCTGAACACTGATCTCCATGTCTTGTGCCCATGTGAGCCTCCTCACTCCAGGCCTTCTCCCATGCATTCCAGGCAGAGTGCACTGAAAAGGCGTGACTGAAGCAGCTTCTCTCCCCCAGGACTCAAGCATTTTGCCATGTCTGAAGGTCTCTCACACTTATTTCCTTTACCGTGATTGTAAAGGTCACCACATGCAGTACGGCCACTTGATCTGGGATCTTTTATTAACACATTTTTATGCTGATGTTACTATTTTAATTCTTTGTTTGGAATGTAATTTTTCCCCTCATTTCTTCTCTGTGTAACAGCAATTAAAAATATTAATTTACCGAGTATTTTTACTGTGCAGATATGGTATCTCCTTGCTTATTTTCTGTTTCTGTGACAGTTTCAGCATGGAGTATGTAGCCAACCGAACCCCCGTAGTGGGCAGTTTTGTGCCACTGTTATGTCCATCAGTGGTGTGACTCTGCCCTGGAGCTACTCAGTGCTCACTGAAGCAGACAGACAGTGCCACAGCCAGTGACAGTATTCCCACATGGGGAACCCTGAAACAGAGCCACGTGCACCTCACAGAGCACAGCCAACACAAACCAACCAGGCAGAACCGCAACAAAGGCACGTGGCTCGAGTGACACCAGCTTCCCAGGTGCCCTGGGATGTGGAGCCCTGAACCATGCTTGGCCCTTGCTGCTATGGCCAGTCCCACATACAATGGCCAGTTGTCCACACTTCCAGGGAGAAGGCAGCTTGCTGCAAAGGATTGCTCTGGGAAGACTGCTTGCTGTCCAGAAATTCCAGACAAATGGCCAAGTCTCTCTTTCACCCCCACACCAGCAAAATTTCCAGGAGAAAGAAGTAAGGTAGTATGGACATTTTGCTCTTGTTGAGGATCTGATGCCAGTTTCTTCATCTATTTGATGCAAGGGCACAGATTTTTTGTTTCATTAATCCCCAACCAGGCCATCTGTCACCAGTGGAACAGGTTTCAAGGATTTATAGCATAGAAATGCAGAGTGTGTAACTGCTCCCAGTCCATTCAATGGATCTGCTCGCAGGATTAACAGAGACTCCTTCATACTCCCCTCTGAAGTGGGGTAGTTCCTGATGTGAGAATGAATCAGTACCAGGCAGAAATACTACCAATTCATTTTCAAAGCAGCCTAAAGGGGTTAAGGCAGGCAAAAGCAGGTGTTGCTTTCCTCTTGATTTAATTTGGTCTTTTACAATTACTTTCAAATACTTAGAGGCCTCTTGGGAGGAGCATCCTCTTTCCCTACACCTCCTTCCTTACTCCAGATGCAACTAAGGTGGTAAAATATTGTCAGACTGAGTGTGTGCCTGTAGCTGGCCACTGCTATGCTTTTATCCCACCACGGCTGCTGGAAGAATTTACTCTAAATTAGAAGAACCAGCACCAATGTGTATATATATATATATGCATAGTTATCTGTCTGTCAATCTGTTGATCCTTTTAAGGGTTTAGATATGCTGTAATTCCTTATCTAGTCTTGGCCACCATCAGTGAAGTTCCTGGACCCTTCTGGATCTCAAGTTATGCCTTCTATGGCCACCTCTTTCATAAAGTGACTCCCTTTGCAAAGCTGCAGATTGTATTTATTTTCTTGGTTTTGCAAGGATTTAAGTACTTCAGACTTATGGCTTACTCTGTGTTTATATACAATCTGACATAATGAAGTTTAGATCATCATGGAGGTCCTGCTGGGCTATCTGGGGCCATAAAGACAGAACCTAAGTCTTCTCTTGAACGCAGAAGCAGGATTCTCATGGACCAGTGCAGAAGCAAACTTACACATGGTAGAGAGAACTGCCATCTTTGTCTGCTTTTACTACCATTAGGATACATTAGCAGATGGTATTAGAAATATCACCTTTAACATGCACCCTGCTGTCCAAAACCACTTAGAGGGAAGCAGGATAGAAACATCAGAAGTGTCCCTGCTGAGCAGAAGCCCCATTTCACCACCTGGTTTAACTGACCATTCAAGGCCATTGCCATTGACTAAGTCAAGGGCAGTTGCATTTTGAGGCACATGAACTACGCCACCACAGCAATGCTGTTCTGCATCCTGAACTAGTCAGGGCTAGTTCCACTAACTACATCATGTGTTTTGACTGCTGCAAACTTTCTGTAACTGTGTCTAGGAGGCTTTTATAATCTTTTAAGAAAAAAAAAAAAAGGAGTAAGTTCCAATATCACTGCAACCAACCCTAGGTTTTGAGTGCAAGTCTCACAAATTTTGGCTAAAAAGCTTTATAAAGCTTTCCACTGCATAAAGAAAAAATTTGTCTGGACAGTTTTCATAGGAAGTGACCAGTTCATATTTAGGGAGTTCTCATTTTCATTCACATTTCGCCTTGTTCAGTTCATAGTTGTTCCAAATAATTCACTTTATTCTCTGCATTCTGCCACCTCCCAGCCTAAGGAAAATGATATTCACCCCTTCTGAGCTACAACAGCAGGAAAGATGCTGCTGTGTGTCATAGAGATGGAGCAATGCCCTATTTGTTTTTGCAAATATTAAGAAAAAGACTAAAACCAAAAACATGGCTAAGCAGAAGAATGCAAGTGTCCTTCCTTAAAGAAGCGAGACACAAGAGTGTACATTAAGAGGAATGGAGACAGATATTGAGAAGCAGAGGTTTAGCTCCCATAAAGTCAGCATAGAAAATTGTGGAGACTCCTGCACAGCTATTAAAATCAACAGATTTCCTCATCCCTTAGATCACTCATTACTCTTTTCCCTTAGGACAGCCTTTCACCATAAAGACCACTGAAAGTCTCTTTAAAAAGTCCCTAAAGAAAGCCTTCTAAGTCCTGGTCTGAAGGAGTTCCCAGCCTAACCAAGAGTGCTTTCACACAAGGTACAATGTCCTACAACACCTGACTCCAGACAGTAACTGCCCCTCTTCCAGAACTAAAATCAGCAAGAATATAGTTCCTGAGATCTAAAATAAACCTGCAATTAGCTCAATTTAAAGTGAATTCCTTATCTCCTAAGGTCAGCTTTACAGTATCTTATTCTGCTTTCCCACCTCACTCAGCTGCAAGTAGCCCTAGCAGCAGAGACACCCTCACAAGAAACTGCCCAGGTCAAAGTAAGGAGGAGCCTCAGGAGGCCTCAGAAATATGCTCCCATTAAGGAATGTGAATATAAATGAGCACCTCACCCATACAGTGCTTTTGCAAGCCTTGTTCCTTAGCCAGCTCTGCTTGTAAACAGGCTGCTTTGAATAACTTTGAAGAGGTATATTCCTATTGTAACAGTCCTTACCTCAACAAGCTCTGCGTGGGAAGGCAGAAGGTAAGTCCTACCCAACAATCAGATCTTTGAAGGGATAGAAAGCTGTTCCTGTGCCCCTCAGGCCTGCCAGCACTCCCTGAACCTCGGAGAACAGCGCTGCCAGGATGCCTGTTGTGTCAGTGTGCCTGGCAGTAATGCCAGGCTAGGGAAAGCTCCTACTGATTTTAGGAACTAGGAAACCATCCTCCAGCTGTGGCCTGAAACTGTGGCTTCAGGAAGGAGTGCATCAAGAAGCATGGGAAGTGGGAGACCCAGTAACACCAGGAATTCTCAATAAATGGTAAAGAACCACTTTCAGTCTTTTAGGTGGGCAGTGGTGGCTTCAGTGACAGAAGAATTGCCTGTATCCTACACACAAAGATAGAGGAGTTTGCTTGAAAAGCAGTGCAGGAAATTCAGGATGCACATCCTTCCCCACCATGGACCCCCAGTGAACTACTTCTGCATTAGCAGAGAGAACCAAACCCGGGGCAGGGGAGCTCAGTGGGTGTCAGCAGGTTGCCCAGAAGCAATGATCACAGACAAGAATAAACTTAAAAAATCTTTCCAAATATAGCCCCTTATTATTGGTGCTGTATGTTTCATTTCAAGCTGTTTCTGGCAGTGGCTCTCTCTTGCTCCATTTAAGACAACACCAATAGGTCCTGAGACACCAGGGCCTTTCTCTAGAAAGGGGGAATGGGAGAAATAAACTTCAGTGTCATGATGGACAAAAGGACGGAGAATTCTTCTTCCCGAACGTTTAACCTTGAAGGCTCTGTAGTTAGTCAATCAAAAGCAGGGTGAGCTTATCAGGGGCTGAGGAAATTCACAGGACACAGCTGTTTCAAGGCACTGCTGTGTATCTTGTAAGACCACTCTGCAAGCTCTAAGTTTGGGCATGATGACATGGGGAAACCATTTGTGGGTCACTTTTAGTAAAACCTTGCCCCATGCACCTGGAAGTGTTCAGTTTCAAAGGACCAATTTGAGCCAGCTGGAACCAAGATGTGTGTTACAACCTGATTTAAAACTTCCCAGGGTGGTTCCAGCATGGGAAAAAAAAAAAAAACCACAACAAAAAAACCACAACAAAAAACAGAGAAGGGAGAGGGGAATACGAAATGTCTGATTTTCTTCCCTTTTGTGTCTTGGAAATTTTTACTAGCTGTCATACAATGTTGGCAAAATCCTGCCCTTTCACAAAGGAAGAGAACAGATTTACCCAGTGCAGTGTCTGTGGTACCTGCAGAAAAAGCACAGAAGTGTTGTCAGAATGCATCAGTTGACTGGAGGTGCTAAGTATGCCACGGGTGTAAGGCAAGCCTGGTTAGGGACTGAGAAAAGGCTGCATTGCCTTTTGAGCCATCTAAGGAATTCATGAGACCTGCTAGCCAAAATACGCCATTTTAAGGGACCCAATACTGCTTTCAAGCAACTGAAGACAAACTTCAGTGACTTCAGAGGAAGGCAAAGTTGGAGTTAGTCTGCTTTTGGACATGAAGGTAAGTTCTTACAATGTGGCCCTTGCAGCTCCAGCCACAGTAACTACAGACTGAGCACCCTCTTCCTCTGTGGGCAAGGACAAGAGCCAAACTGGCCCGGAGAAGTGTGACCCACAGTGCCAGACCCAGTAAGTGCATTTGCCCTGGAAAATAGCAGAGTGTAAACTCTACTCAGAGACATGAAATCTGTGGTTACTCAACCTGGAGGGAATTACCGCAAACAAATCACAGTGGCTGCAAATCTGACTTAGCACAGGTGACCAGCTTGCACCTGCAAGTTGTAAGTAACATAAGCAGACAGAGGAGTGTACTGGAGTTGAACCACAGCTTAGACTTGGATGTGATGCTAATATTGCCCTCGTATACAAGGTCACTGTTGGGTGGGGATTGCTGATGAAAGCACAGCTCATGGCCCAGTTGTTGCTGTGACTCATGCTGTGGTTCTTCAGTGGGGTGATGAAATGGGAAGCACAGTCCTTCCTGGGGTATTCCATCTTGAAGTCAAAACACTCTGCTGAGGACAGAGTCACTATGGGCTGCTTTGCACTGCATTTTCTGTTGCACATGCAAACATGCAACACAGAGCCAGTGCCTTCAAGACCCAGAGTCTTCTCTTGCACAAGTACAAATCCAAAGAGCTTGGGTATAGCCTGGACCTTCTTCCCCACTATGGAAAACTCAGGGAGAAGGAAGAATAAACAATATGCTGCATTACTCTCAGTATCTGCCCAACATACCTAACTCAACATGTACACAAATACAAACTGAAAAACAAGAGAGAAAGGACTCAGAAATCTCATTTCCCATTAATCTGCTACGCAACTGTAAGCAAGCAATTAATTTCTTTTTTTTCTTAGTCTGTAAATAAGGTGTCAGGTATTTGCTCCATGAGGATATATTGATGACTTCTTTCACTAATGCCATTAAATTGTGAAGTGCTTTTGGATATTTGTCTCCCAAGGCACTTTAGAAATACATTATTAAATTACACCCAATTATAAACCAAGGCAGGTGATTTTGTAAAGTAAGGGATATTGCTCTGCTGGTGTTGCTCTGAGGTATTAATAGTCTACAGGATGTGCTGGGGGAATCAAGGGGAACTGCATATACAATTTCATTTCCAGTGTCCACTGCAAATATTCAATTTTCAGCCTGTATTTAAACACGCTTCTTTTATTATCTTCTTTTGCACTGGTATGGAGTCCCATGAGGTAAGTCCCCTGGATCCTAAATGTAGCACCATATAGCAAAATTCTCAAGATCTCCTTCTCAGAAACCAGTGTATCTCCTCCTTACCCTTCAGAGTTTTTCTACCATCTCTCAGGTTTGTCCAAATAAACTTTGTGACCTGCTATTTATAATAAAGAATAGAAAATAAGTTCACATTTGCTTGCATCCTGCTGTCCTGCTTGAAGACTGGCAGGCTGTTATCAAGGGAATATTCAAGAGAATGCACTGTAAGGAAGGCACAACCAACCTAGCTTTTCTCCATTTACTGCTCTTTAAAACTCGTCCAAGTACACAGAAGTACTGAAGTTATTTTAGACTCTAAGATCCAGCTCTGGAGTACCTCCATAGAAGAACATGACTGCAGCCACATAGCTGGAAGTGCTCTTTCTCAGCTGCACATGTATCAAATTAGCACTGATTAGGCCTGAGCAGGGAGCAACTGAACAAAGGAGAAGGCATTTAGGTGATAGGATGACCTCTGAATGTTTAATTTAACGTGTTTTTAGAGACTGCTTATAGCTTCTGGCCCAGAAAGATTTGTCACACAGTCTTCTACATATCATAGATTTTTTTCCTTTTCACTTGGGAAACAAATCCCAGTCACACTGGGAACATCCTATAAGACAGATGACATTTGTAATGCCAATCTTCTGTTATGTCAAAACATGAGAAGATCACACTCCCTGCACACAAATGGCCCCTACATGGTCTTTAATTTGAATTTAAACAGCATCTGTATGAACTGCTATGTAATGTACTACACATGCATGTAGTAAAAGGAAGCCTGGTCCTGAAGAGATTCCCATTGAACAGATAGGACAGAAGGTATTCTTGTGTCTGTTGCCCAGGTGAGGACCTGAGGTGAAGAATAGGTTAGTGGTATACCCAAGGCCACAGAGGGAGCCTGAGCTTAGTTCACAGTCTTGTGTAGAAGAGCACACATGTTCCTCCAGCACTGTCAGGAATTTTTATGCTTACCTCTGTCTTTGGCAATGTCCCATTGCTACTGTGAATCCAGAGGGTCAGTGCCTCCAGGGTCTTTGCAGCCACTGTACAGAGCTGGCTTGGCTGGGGAGATGCCACACAAACTGTATGCTACAGTTCATTAGTCTGATGATCTTGAAAGCTGAGGGAAAACAGCTGGTGTGATACAGATAAACTTGTACAATTTATACTGAGATACACCCTTACACCAGGGCTGATTCTGCAAGGTATTGTAGAGCTCAGCTCATGCAAAAGTCTAGGCTAAAAAAAAATAAAAAAGGAAAGCACAGAAATTACCCTTAGCCTCTACAGAAATGAGCTCAACCTTCATGTTAATAGAAATTTTACCTCAGAAAGGACAGTGTCAGGACCTCACACATTGTCTTTACAACCTGATCACTCCCCATGGCCACTCAAGGTTTAATCAAGAATGATTTCCCTTCAGTGAGCATGAACTGTAGTTGCATGCTCAAAAAAATTCTGCTTTTGATGATGAACTGAAGAACTTCCTCAGTGTTTTATGGTTTGCTGAACACTGTTGCTCCAGCTGCAGAGGGCTGAATTGAGCAGCTGACCAACTTGTGTGCACAGAAGACCCTGTACCCTAACCACCACAGGGAGGCTTAGAAAAGGCCAGCCATGAAAATAGTGAGCAGTTATGCAGGACTTCATGAATCTAAAGCACTGCATGAGTTTTCTCCAACAGTCAACTTCTTTTAAAACAAAGTAATGGCTCATGTGATAAAGGCCAAAGGACAACTACAGCCTTCATAGCCTTACAGCTGTACTTCACCAGTTGCCCAAGAAACTCTAATTTCTCCTCTGACAGGACATAGCACAGAATCTCACAGAGAAAAAGATGTGTGAATGCATGGTGCTGTCTCAGCACAAACCACCATGTGGCTCTTCAGCCTGACAGTCAGATCAAACCTGTGATGTGATGTGATGTGAGAGGTCAGGTGGTGGAAGAAACAACTGCCATTATACCTGACATACTCAGTCAGGGGACAGCTTAGCAAGAAGGATGGCAGAACGATTTTAATTTGGCTCAAGGACTGCACAGCTTCTGCTGTTCTTCACCTTCTCTCAGCACCTCGGAAAACTCTGCAAAAAGAAGCAGAGGTTGTTCAGCCTGGAGAAGAGAAGGCTCCAGGGACACCTCATGGCAGCCTTCCAGTATCTGAAAGGGACTACAGGAAAGCTGGGGAGGGACTTTTTTACAGAGGCTTGTAGTGAGAGGACGGGGGTAATGGATTAAAACTTGAAGAGAGGAAACTTAGATTAGACATTAGAAGGAAATTCTTCACTGTGAGGGTGGTGAGACACAGGAACAGGTTGCTCAGAGAAGCTGTGGATGCCCCCTCCCTGGAAGTGTTCAAGGTTGGATGAGGCTTTGAGCAACCTGGTCTAGTGGGAGGTGTCCCTGCCTATGCAGGGGGGTTGGATCTAGATGATCTTTAAGGTCCCTTCCAACCCAAACCATTCTGTGATTCTATGAGCTGTGATGCTAAATGTTCC
Source organism: Hemiprocne comata (assembly GCA_020745705.1). NCBI lineage: Eukaryota > Metazoa > Chordata > Aves > Apodiformes > Apodidae > Hemiprocne > Hemiprocne comata. The sequence goes on from CM036590.1 coordinate 15,820,137, forward strand.
TTTATGCAATATGAATTTTATAACCCTGTACAAAATGAGGTATATTTTAAAAACACAAGAAAGTAACAGCTGACAGATGGGAGTTCCAGCTGGACAGATACTGCAAGTCTTACCTGAAGGTGGCATTGCTAGACTTTCTGTAACTTTGCTGCTTCTCCTACAGCAGCTTCATTCACAGCTCACGTTGAGAAGTAGCATTTGTCTCTCGTACAATCCTCCCACAGTGTAAGTGGTACTAGAGACAGGGATCTTGGTGCCTTTTCCATTTCTCGGTGTCCTTGGCTCCCATTTCTAGTATGTGTCCTAATAGTACATTTCCCTGGCCAGGCTAAGGATATACTGGAGTTGGAAGAGTCCATCACCTTCAACGATCCTGGAGGCTTAGCAACAGCAGAAGAGCTGTGACACACGACTGTACTCACCGGGCTAGGCTTGCAAATGTGAACAAAGAGCTGTTCCTGTTTCAAGATGCTGAACCTGCAAGGGTTTAGGGTAAAAGGAACACAGAGCAAATTCTGTCCAGCAAAACAATGCAGTTCCTGAAATAGTGCATACGTGTAGGCCCCGTTCCAAGGTTGGCCATTTAAGAAAAATCCTCACAGTGTTTGATGTGGGACCACCTGAATTCAGCTTAGAAAGGCCACCTTCTGTGAGTACTTGACCACCGCTCATTCTCCACATGTGTTTGGAAGCAGCGTGTAGAATTCAGGGCTTGCTTCTCTCTCTTCCTAGCTGATTGGTGAGCTCTGTAGTATCACTGAATCACAGTATGTTAGGGGTTGGAAGGGACCTCTGGAGATCATTGAGTCCAAACCCTCTGCCAGAGCAGGACCACCTAGGGCAGGTCACACAGAAATGCATCCAGACAGGTCTTGAAAGACTCCAGAGAAGGAGACTCCACAGCCTCTCTGGGCAGTCTATTCCAGTGCTCTGTCACCCTTACAGTAAAGAAGTTTTTCCTCATGTTGAGGTGGAACTTCCTGTGTTCTACCTTGCATCCATTACCCCTTGTCCTATCACAGGGCATGACTGAAAAGAGATTGGTCCCTCCTTCTTGACACCCACCCTTCAGATATTTATAGATATTAATAAGATCCCCTCTCAGTCTTCTCTTCTCTAAACAGCCCCAGGTCTCTCAGCCTTTCCTCATAAGACAGGTGTTCCAGTCCCTTAATCATCCTCATAGCCCTCCACTGGACTCTCTCTAGTAGTTCCCTGTCTCTCTTGAACTGGGGAGCCCAGAACTGGACACAAAACTCCAGATGTGGTCTTACTAGGGCACAGTAGGGGGGGAGGAGAACCTCCCTCGACCTGCTGCCCACACTCTTCTTAATGCACCCCAGGATACCATTGGCCTTCTTGGCCACAAGGGCATATCGCTGTCCCATGGATAACTTGTTGTCCACCAGGATGCTAAGATCCTTCTCCAGTACATTTCCTATAACCCACTGTGTAAAGTGGACATGTGCTATCTGGATTGCTTGCAAGATCCTGTTAACATTCTTCAAGTTTATTTGCTAAAGATTACAGTACCTCTAATCAATAGTAATTTTTGAAAATAGAGATCTTGCTTTTTGCACTTTAGTCCACCTTGCAGCAGTGTAGTTAGATCTCCATAGTATGTAACAAGAGCAAGAGATGGGACATTAAAAGTATCTGTATGTTTTTAATCAAATAAACAGAAAGTTGTGCATCCAAATCCACATTCTGCTCCAAAAGTTTTGGCTAAAATGCAATTACCTCCCCCTGCCCTTCCCAACCCAAAAAAATCAACCAGTGCAGCATGCCATGACAAACATGATGCTAATGGCTTTTATACAGAACACTCAGATGAGCACACCGGGTCATAAGGAATACAGTGTGTATGGGCAGTGCATATTCTCCTGGGCCTAATGGGAAATAATGCAAGTCTTCAAATAGGAGAAGCATCGTAGCTTCAGGCTTTCAATAATTCTTGTGTTGTCTTCTGATGTAAAGGAACCTGAATGCTTTCCCATCTGAGTAACTATTTAACCCCAAGGCTCTTGTCCACTACACAGAATTCTCTCATTTTTTACCTATGCCAGCTTCCACACTGAGCCAGGTTTTTTTCTCAATTATGTGCACCTACTCAGGCCCACTCCTGTATCTCTTACAAGATTTCACTGATAGTTTGAACTATTTCTTGATGGCCTCTGACAGCCTTTTGTTTTTAAAATGCATTAGTTATCTGGTCATCTAGACTAAGAATTCTCTATAACTGGCACCAAATAAAATCTGTCCATTTCAGCATTTCAGTGCAGAATTTATGGGACAGATTATTTACTACTAAAAATCCAGTTTTAAATTAAAATAATGTAAGCACCTTCCATGAATTCTGCAAGAGTTTTGTCTTCTTTTAAAAGGGCTGATGAAAGGAGTATAGAAACATGTATGGGAAATTATTGTCTTTGTCATACATTAGGGCCTGTAGCAATTCATACATGAACATTAAGCACCAAGAGCATCTATACCTTAAAGCACCTTTATCCTGTTCATCTCTGCTGTTTGCATAAACTCAATTCTCCCCAGGTGGGAATCTCTAACTGCATCCTTATCTTAGTAGTTACACATTTTAAGTGAATAATATCACACTTTCAGGCACTTACAATATAATAACATTTATAGCCAACAGTATTAAGGCTATCTTTAGTTAAGCTGTAAAAACAATGCAACCCACTAGATTGAGCCAGGCTGGCTCATTCCCTAAGACTTCAGTCATAAATGCATAAATTGGATCATCACATACATGTTTAGGAAAACTAGACACCAAACAGTGAAGGAAGCATACTGATGGGATTCTTGGCAGGGAGGGCATGCTGAGAAGCCTGAGCAGTTCACAGCTATCACCCAGAACTCATTCTGTATCTTCCAGAAAACCATCCACTTTGAATCTTGTGCCTAGAGACACACATGTTGCAATTACACAACTCTCTAATCACTCATCAAAGTGTTCCCAAGTGGTCACTAATTTTTCTAAATTGCTTTTGGATGGAGCTAAACCAAGAAGAAATTTCAGCTCACAGACTTCTGGAGAACAATATAAATTTCAGGGGTCCAGGGAGCCCCTTAACGAGGTCTAACCTTCACTTCTCCAGTGGTCTGCTCTATTTTCATATCTCTCTCCTTAAGAAAGAGACAGAATTGTCATGCATATAATAAGAAACTGAAAACATTGCCTTAAGAAGTGTTTCCATCACTGACTGTGAGTAATAATGGTGCTTTAAGGAGGGTATTTTTTGATAGTGTGCTTGATTGTGACTTAATTAACATGAAAGTCCAACATTTTGAATGAGGCAGAGGAAAGAATCCAAGAAAGACCCAAAATATTAACAGAAAAGGAAAAGCAAAATCTTGTTAGTCAGATGCTGCTGCGGCTAGGAACACTCCCATGTGTTATACAAGCTGTGCTAAGCATGGATCATATGGTTGCTATCTGATGGATACAACAAAGTCAGTCACTTGTTTAATTCAGTTCTGGTCCAAGTCAGCAAAAAGCACTCAGATTTAGGTAGGGAGAAAGGTAAAATGTCAATGCTTGAAAATAGGCACCCAAATCCATAACTGTGAGTTTTCAGAGGTGCTGAGTGTTCTGCCCTCTCATTGCTTGTGGGTATCACACCATTTCTATTTGAGGGCTGAAAATCTGACTTTGAACAGCCTATGTCAAAATGTCTATCTTGCTAGATGCCATGATGACATTTTCCTTGATTAATCAATACTTGGCCTTGCATTCAAAGCTTATCTAACTTTCCTTCTGCCTACATAAACCAGATAATAATCTTGGTCTGACCTTGGATGGGCTCCTTGGTGACTGGACACAAAGACTGCTGCCTTTCTTCCTTTTTTTCTATGATGTAACCTTGGACTGGGGAGCCTCCATCCTAGGCTGGGAAATTCCAAGTGATGGTGACATCTTCTTTCTTGACATCTACAACTTCAGGCTGAGACACCTGTCTCAGAGGCTCTACACAGAAGAAAATAAAATCAGCACAGTACAATCAGAATTCATTGACACCAAACTGTGTTTGTTATGTGTGTGTGTATAAATACATATGCAAGTATGTGCAGCAAGAAGTCAAGGAGGGTAAGTTATATAAGGTTTATTTGTGGCCACAATCTTTTTCTAAAGACTCTTTCTTTGCCACCTACTTCCCTTTGTTGCTTCAAATGTTGAAACACTTCAATTCTTGCACTTACTCTGAAAACGAGCTCTTTCTGCAAAGCCTTACAGAGCAGTTCAGAAATGCCTTCCCTACTCCACAGGAAGTTTGGACAAAAATGCAAAGTTTTAGGTGAGAACTGATATATATTACTTCAAGTTGGTAATTTTCTTCCTGAAATGTTTCAATAGGCCAGATTTGCTATTTGCACTGTATCTTCTGTGATACACTCTGGTCTTGGGGAAAGGAACCGCAAACCCTCTTTCACTGGGGATCTCAGTCCATACATGGAAAATGGGAACAAGAGATACTCGAACTGGAACGCCCAGAAGATAGATAGTTCACCAGTGTTTTCTAACTAAGTTGCTTTCTGGCTGACAGTTTCTTTTTTGGCTGCAGAACAAAATGTTTTTAAGCATTCCCTTTTAAATTATCTTCCATCCTCCCCCACAATATTTTCCAGAGAAAGCCACTTTTCATTGCTGCTGTACCCCACTAAGCTTATGTAAATAACACCAGAACAGCATGTTAGTCAGTCTTCTCTTGTGGCCAGTCCCTGTTAAGGGGTTTCTGAGTCCACAAACACTTGCAGTGAAAGGACCTGGGTATTTGTTTGATCCTGGCTATCAGCCTAAGCACAAAGCAGCTTCTGAGCTCTGTCCTTGGAATTTGTCCCTTGAAGCACAAGGGATAGTGTTCTTTTGGGGACTGGCAAAGAGGAAGAGGACGAAAATGATGGGAAGAGGGACTGTGAAACCACATTAAAAACAGCTGGCTAAAAGGTTCTCCAGCAAAAATTTCTTCTCTTTCCAGGGGCTTGATGAGGTCCTCAGAGTTGATGGCACATATTCTGAATTAGTAGGCTCTCTTCCTCCACCTTCTCTGTAGCAAATGTGGTGTAGTTGCTTTCCACCACCCCTACTTCGAACCACCTCCAGCCATCCTCCTGATGTCAACGTGAGTCACCTGCTTTCCTCCATTGCCTTTCAGATGCTTTCCATCTCTTTTTACATTTCCCCCCATGTGTTACAGGAGCTCTGCTTTCTCCTGTGGGGGTTTTAGTTTGTCTGCAGTGTGAGCAGCTGACCAGAGAGACATGCAGTGCTATTATTTAAAGGGTTATATCCTGTCACGATGTAAATCAGTGTAGATTGCAGCAAAACTAAACTATTGAATCCCTTGATTTGATAACTCAGAGTCTGCCCCACTGCAAGATTTTTTAAAGAGAATGTCTGAATTACAGTGTCTGTAACCCAATATATCTACCAGTGATTGTCCTGCTATAAAATTGTTAATTTAGGACATACTGACAAAGCTGAGGTAAGGATTGTCAGAAGGCAGGCCACAGTTACCTTTCAGATTCAGCATAATGGCTCCACTACCTTCACTCACACAGGTTTTGATTGGGAACGCAGTCACCGGCTTTCTCCACCACCACTTTCTCTTCATCTTTCACATCAATGCCATCTTTGAACCAAGTGACTTTGGGCATTGGTTTTGCTTTGAAAGCCACCTTTGATCCTTGCTATGTGTCTTCACAGTAATGCTGTGTGCAGCAAAGAGCTTGAGGACAGATTCTTCAATAACAGGAGAATCTGGAAAGAGCAGAATACATCTGAAAACTGCAGCTGCAAGTACAGCTTGTCATCTTGCCCGTGTCTGCAAGTTCCCAGAAAAGGGGATCCAAAGCTGGACCCTTTGTACACCCCTTCATGTTTTTAATACATGAATCCTGCATTTGTTTTGTGAAAGTCTTTGGGGACACTCAGCATCTTTCAGCATGTTTTGATTCAGTTAATTTAGTTCTGTTTCTTGTCCAGGGAGCCGGCTGACCTCCTTTAGTTGTTCAGCTCAGCAGAAAAGCAGGGCCCCCTGGGAAATAGCAAGCCCCAAAGCTCCTCACTTCCCTAGGGCCTGGAGATTTGATTCCAGGCAGTTTCTAAGTTTTGCAAGGCACAAGGCAGAAGTGCTTTGTGCTGTTCTCCCCTAAGGCCACACGGGGCTATCTATGATCACCATAAAGATAGTAGAATCAAAGTTACTGCAACACAGGTATGATAAATGCTCGTTGCTGCAGCCACAGCATCCTTACTGCAATGTTTGTCCCGCTGTCTGTCCCTGCAGCTCTAAATATCCACCTCGCCTTGTTTCAGCAGACAGAGGCGTCTTTCCATGCTGCAGACGGGTCTGCAAGTCCATCTGCTGCCATCTGGCTGCCAAGAGCTGAGTAATACGCACAGTTGTGTATTTCTAAACATAATTTCAGAAAAGGTGTTTTTTCTTGTTGCTCATGACAACAATGTCTGAAAGTAAAGTCTCAGGCCAAAATTATTGATCACTGATTTATAAACACAGAAACCTGTGCGTAGTCACTTAAAATCAACCAGTACGACTGCTCAATTTTCTCCTCTTGGGAAACAAAGAAGCATGAAGGGTTTTTCCTCGTGCACATAGATAAGCCTGTAAAGTGCTACAAGCTCAGGTAGGGAGACTTGGTGAAGCACTGATCCTGTGTTTGTGTACACCTGGTAGAGCTGGAAGGAGATGGGGTGGCTACTTCCAATGACAACAGCTGTTGCCCTCCCTGCTGCCTTGGCTCTGAAGGTGTACTTCATATGTGCCTCTCCCACTCTGCCAGTGATGGGTTTGCAGGTGGCTCACTGCTTCACTATCCTGATCCTTTTCATGTCAGTAACGTAACAAGAAGACTGGAGAAGAGAAGGCTCTGGGGAGACCTTAGACCAGCTTTCCAGTACCTGAAAGGGCCTACAGGAAATTTGGGGAGGGGCTTTTTACAAGGGCTTGTAGTGACAGGACAAGGGGTAACGGATCAAAACTGGAAGAGGGAGATTTAGCTTAGCTATTAAGAAGAAATTCTTGACTGTGAGGATGGTGAGAAACTGGCACAGGTTGCCCAGGGAGGTTGTGGATGCCTCATCCCTGGAAGTGTTCAAGGCCAGGTTGGATGGGGCTTTGAGCAACCTGGTCTACTGGAAGGTGTTCCTGCCCATGGCAGCAGGGTTAGAACTAGCTGATCTTTAAGGTCCCTGCCAACTCAAACCATTTTATGATTCTATGACTGAGACAAAAAACAACTGCATTGCAAGAAACACCTTGTCCAACCTTGTCCCTGAATCCTCTGATCAGAGTTTCCTGCTCTAAGATGACTAAGCTGTCAGAATTCCTAGCTCCTACTCTGGTAAAGTGCTCTGTTTTATGGACAAAATTAATTCAGTGTTACGTGGACAGAGTGATCAAATGTGGGCCCGCTTCAGAAGGAAACTGGAGACCTGGGCATGCAGGACATAGAGAAGGCTGAGGTACTCAATGGCTACTTTGCCTCAGTCTTCACCGGCAAAGGCTCTGGTCACACCATCCAAGTTAGCGAAGGCAAAGGCAGGGACTGTGAAAAGGAAGATACCTCCACTGTAGGAGAAGAGCAGGTTTGCGACCATCTGAAGGACCTGAAGGTGCACAAGTCCATGGGACCTGATGGGATTTATCCACAGCTCCTGAAGGCTGATGAAGTTGCAAAGCCTCTGTCCATCATATTTGAAAAGTCTAGGCAGTCTGGAGAAATTCCCACTGACTGGAAAAGGGGAAACATAATTCCCATTTTTCAGAAGGGAAAAAAGACCCAGGGAACTATAGACCAGTCAGTCTCACCTCTGTGCCTGGTAAGATCATGGAGCAGATCCTCCTGAAGGCTCTGCTAAGGCACATGGAAAACAAAGGGGTGATTGGTGACAGCCCACATGGCTTCAGCAAGGGCAAATCCTGCCTGACTAGTTTGGTGGCCTTCTACAATGGGGTCACGGTTTCAGTGGACAAAGGAAGAGCAACCGACATCATCTATCTGGACCTGGGCAAAGCTTTTGACCCTACCCCACATGACATCCTGGTATCAAAACTGGAACACAATGGATTTGATGGATGGACCACTCATTGCTTAAGGAGCTGGCTGGCTGGTCGCACTCAAAGAGTGGTGACCAATGGCTTGATGTCCAGATGGAGGACAGTGACAATTGGTGTTCCCCAAGGGTTGGTACTGGAACTGGTGCTATTTAATATCTTCGTCAGCAACATGGACAGTGGAATCGAGTGCACCCCCCAGCAAGTTTGCTGATGACACCAAACTGTGTGGTGAGGTTGACATGCTGGAGAGAAGGGATGCCATTCAGAGGGACCTTGACAAGCTTGAGAAGCAGGCTCATGCAAACTGCATGAAGTTCAACTAGGCCAAGTGCAAGGTCCTGAACCTGGGTTGGAGCAGTCCCAAGCACAAATACAGGTTGGGTGGAGAATGGATCAAAAACAGTCCAGAGGAGAAGGACTTAGGGGTGATGGTGGATGAGAAGCTCAACATGAGCCCGCAATGTGCACCTGAAGCCCAGAAAGCCAACCATGTTCTAGGCTGCATCAAAAGAAGCATGGCCAGCAGGTCAAGGGAGGTGATTCTGCCCCTTTACTCTGCTCTCATGAGACTCCACCTGGAGTACTGTGTCCAGTTCTGGAGCCCTCAACATAGGAAGGACATGGAACTCCTCGAGAAAGTCCAGAGGATGACCATGAAGATGGTCTGAGGGCTGGAGCACCTCTCCTATGAAGACAGGCTGGGAGGGTTTGGGCTTTTCAGCCTGGAGAAGAGAAGGCTCCGCGGAGACCTCATGGTGGCCTTCCAGTACCTGAAGCTGGGAAAGATTAGATCCATTCTTGTTGGATCTGTCCATCTCTTTGTCCTTAGTAAAAAGCCCTTTATCAAAACCAGGACAAGTCCCACAGTAGCTTTTTGGAGAAAACTTCCCACTAGGGTTTTGTAGCCTTTTATTATACCGACAATACCAAGGGCATTTTACTTCCTTCCACGTTTGCATCATTCAGGATGGCACAAAGCTCAGCAGGATCCCCAGATTAAAGCATGAACATCACACACTCTTCATGGTTGCACATGCCTCTGGAAGAAATCTCAGCGGAAGCATGTGCACAGGAAAACTGTGCAGAATGATTGTTGACTGAGCACTTCAAACACCAAAGAGGTATTTAATGGCAGGGAGACGTCACCACAAAATGGACAGGCCCTCAGGATGTAAGTGAATTGGATAGCATAGGAAGAAAGGGGGATGGACAATGGCTGTTCAAGAGATTTTTGCCCTTCTTTATGGGTGTTCACTGTAGCAAATGTAGCTATAGGAACCCAAAAGCTGAAGCAGAACACAGCCTTGTGGCCCTGCTCCAGACCCTTATCTGGTCCAGACGAGCTGTCAAACCAGCTGAAGACTTCCTCTACTGCCTACATAATATTTGTATCTGAACCTGAACTTCACATGGGGAAAGATGAATCTGTACCTAAGGCACCAGCCTGCACAGTGTGCACAGGAGTCAGAGGCAGCTCAGCCACAGCTTTCCAGGTTAACTGTGCCACAGAAGTGGCTTCTGTTCCAGAGGAGTGGTCAGAGAAGGCCCCTGTCCCACACTCTCCCTTCAGACCACCCTGGCCATGGCCCACAGAGGGCACTCCTGCACCATGCAACATCCTCCAGGAGCCAGGGCTTCCTTCTCCACTGCCAGCCACACTCAACACTCCCTGTCAGGCTGCACACCTGGAAAGCCCAGGGCTGGAGATCCCTTTGGGAAACGGCTCCCTTCTGGCCTGTTTTGGGAAAACAAAATGAGAAACACGTGGCTAAAATGCAACTAGCGGCATGGCCTCCACACAAGTTCACACACCAGGGCAGGGTGCTTGCGGGACATCATCTGACACAGAAAATGCAGGACTATCAGGAAGAGACCAGCCTCACAGAAACATCTGTCAGGGATGGGGACTAGGGCAGATCAATCTTACATGTGAGAAAATCTGTTTGACCTCACAGCTGAGCTTCTTTTGGCCTCTGAAGTTCTCTTCATACCATCCCACCAATTGAATATTCAGTGTTCCTGAACCTGTGAAGGATACAGTAATATAAGTTTATCCTTGTTCCATGCAGTTAACTTTAAAATGGTCTTAAAATGCTGCACTTTTCATGGAAAACACCTGAGCATAGCTCAGACCTGGTCCACATCTATCAAAAGTCATCTCAAATACTAAGTCAATGAAATCCACACCTTAATTTTGAAATTCATCTCCAGCCTATGCTGAGAGCATGAAGCTAAGCTTTGCAACTTTTTTTAATGCTCTTAACAGCCTTGTGTCTTTGCATAAAGACCATAGACCTAAGTTTACACCATCAATAATGCTACTGCAAAACTAATTCACAAAACAAATGCGATATTAAACATTTACCAGCTTCATGTTGTGCTGCTGGTCCTCAGCAGACTGCAGTCAAATGTCCCACAGGTCGCTTTAAAGAAGCAGGATAAGAATTCATTAGGACAACCCTGATTAAAATAAAAAACACAGTACACTTCATTAGGATGGTTTAGGTGACGTGCAAGGACTTAAATGGAGTATTTACTGCTTTATACAGCAAAGGGAAATCCTTAATTATTATCTGTATGCTACCAAGATTGGGCAAAGACTACTGGCTTATCCCGTGTTAAACAATAAACAGACTGCAGAGGAGTGTTATTTCACATCAGCTTCCTAGCTGTTACAGGAATGCAGCACTGCTGCTCTGCAGAGTTCATTGAAGAACAGAGTAAAGACTACTACTACTCCTCCTGCTTGTCCTCTCTTGAGCCATTCACACTTCCCTTCCACAGTTACACTGGCATGGCTGTATTGCTCATTAGGGTCACTGTCTTCATAGCCTACAATTGCTATGCCATCTCCTGAGTCACTCAGCTCAGCAGCATTGCTGATAAGCTCTGCTCTCTTCCCTTTGTGCTTCATGATGTACTGAGGAGACGTCTCAATTCTACATCCCCTTCAGAGTGACATCTTCAGAAGTCAGCACACACTCCAGGCAGGCTTTTCTTTTCTTCACTTGAATATTCTTGGGATTGCTGAAAATGGAATTTAAAGCCCTGAGAAATGGGTTGGCAAGAAAAAATGGCAAATACCAGCAAGCACCTTATAAATAAAAAAAAGGCTTTGCCTTTGCAGGATATAACATGGGCTCCTGTGCAGGAGAGGTTCCAGGCTTGGGACTTTATTTCCAGTGTGATAATGAGGTCTTGATGCTCCTCTGCTTGCTTATCCACAGACTAGCTTTATGAGACTGCAGTTTCCATTTTTTTCAGTCCAAGCTCTGGGGTTTTGTGTTCTAGTTTTATGGATTTTGCAGCTCAAACCCTGCTATCTTGTGTTCGATCCACACAAAGATGCTTACTTTGCATTACTTATGATCAATGAAGAGTGTTGTGTGCTAGATTGCCAGTTTCAACACTGAGTTCTTTAAAGTTTCTGGACAGAACACCCTTAATTTTCAAAGTGCGAGCAAATCCATCATCAGATGTGATGATTTCGTACTTATCCTGCAGCAACTCTTTCCTGTTGAACTTCTAGGTGAAGTTTTGCACTTTCTTTGGCAGGCAGATTTCAAATGGTGCTCGCTGTCTTTCGGTCACTTTCAGTTCTGTCAGGAATTAGGGGCTCACCTGTTACAATACCAAAAAGACAAATATTCATTCTGTTACACTTGGTTCCTGATCTCAGATTTCCTACACTAAATAGCTAGACTTCAGTAAAGTAATTTTTATTTCTTTCTTAAGTGGTAGCAGAAAGATCAATTCATTCCTTCAATTTCAATGAAAATTAAGCTAACTACAGTTAATAATGTTCAGTAAAAGTTGCATGTAATCCTACAAAGCCACACTGCTTTTCCATTCAGTTCTTCTGCCTTAGCTCTGCTTTTTTTCTTAGAATCATAGAGTTTGGAAAAGACCTCTAAGACCATCAAGTCCAACCGTCAACCCAACACCACCATGCAGACTAAAACATGTCCCGAAGTTCCACATCTACATGTTTTTTTGAACACCTTCAGGGATGGTGACCCCACCACTTCCCTGGGCAGCCTGTTCCAATGCTTGACCACTCTTTCAGTAAACAAATTTTTCCTAATATCCCACCAAACTCCCCCCCCCACCAGTGCAACCTGAGGCCATTTCCTCTCATCCTATCACTGGTTACATGGGAGAAGAGATTGACACCCACCTTGCTACAGCCTCCTTTCAGGCAGTTGTGGAGAGTGATAAGGTCTCCCCTCAGCCTCCTCTTCTCCAGACTAAACAATCCCAGTTCCCTCAGCTGCTCCTCATAAGACTTGTTCTCCAGACTCTTCACCAGCTTCATTGCTCTTCTCTGGACTCACTCCAGCACCTCAATGTCCTTCTTGTAGCAAGGGGCCCAAAACCGAACACAGTACTCGAGGTGCAGCCTCACCAGTGCTGAGTACAGGGAGGCAATCACTTCCCTAGTCCTGCTGGCCACACTATTCCTGATACAGGCCAGGATGCTGTTGGCCTTCTTGGCCACCTGGGCACACTGCTGGCTCATGTTCAGCCAGCTGTCAACCAGCACCCCCAGATCCTTTTCTGCTGGGCAGCTTTCCAGCCACTCTTCCCCCAGCCTGTAGCTTTTCTCTCCTTTACTGGAGGTCACTGTAAAGTAAATGGCTTCAGGCAACAGCAGATGATATCTAAAAGCATACCTGGAGCCATTTGGCAAGCTGAAGGAGGACGGACATCTTCCTGCATTATCTGTCAGGAGTGCTGCAGTGCCTGGCACAGGATTACTGTTTAGCTTAATCTACCACACTAACAAATAGCCTGTGCCCAAGCCCTGCTAAAGGCTTTTTCAAAAAGATTTGTAGGATACTTTAAAAATGGTAGTTATGGCAAAGCTTATCTTTAAGAGGTGGTCCTGCTTCAATAAAATGTATGGCAGGTGGGCAGCATCACTTTTACTTAGCATTGATTTAAAGCAAGTTTACTGTATATAATGTGGTTGGTTTTCTTTCAGACAGCAGGCACACCTTTGGCTGGTTGTAGAAAGCATATGCAGATGAGAAAAGATCATTGTCATTATGCTGAGGCCCATCCACTCACTCCCAAGTCCTGTAACACTGTTTAAGCAAAGTTCACTTCCACTGAAAGGATGGTGCCAAGGTGCATTTTGTCATTCTCATCTCTTCCACTAAACTGGCCCAAATTCGGTAGTGACTCACACCCCTGCCACACTGACATCAGTGGAGAATTTGGCTTATTGTGTTTAATAACTAGACTTCAAACTGAAATCTGCTATCTCAGGAAAGGTGTTTTCACATGCGCGCTCTGGTAACTGTGGGTTGGTTTATGACTTGTACGTTAGATTTCTGTTTGAGCCTAAAAAGACCAGTGAATCATGAATGTTGCAAAGACACGTAAGAAAAGAAAGCAGGCCACAGTTTGGCCCACCAGTTTTGACCATCAAATTTTTGTCTGCACATGCTGACATTGTACACAGGACCTCATGGATCTGAGAACAAAGATGACCTGTCACTCTCAGCATAACAGTTTCTTGTCAGCCACAAGAAGACTGTGGGTGCCAAGGTCTTTCCCATTCCCATTGGTGATGCACAGCACATATTTCATACCCATATGCTACATACAATTTTTTTTGCAGGGAATACAGGGAACACAAAGGCTCTTTCCCATAATAAGCACAATGCTTGCACCTTTTAAACCATGTTCTTTTTGTGCAGTGGACACAGAGGGCAAGACACAAGGTGCTCAGTTTCAAGTCAGCAGAGAATGAATTCTTTCATCCTGCAGAAGATTTTGCAGCAAATCTGCCCTGCAAAGACTCTCAATTTTGCCTAGCTTAAAAATTCTTCCAAGCCTAGTTGTTAGTAACTGGTCTAATCACTAATCAAGCCAGACCTCTAGAGCTCACCTTTAGTTATGATCAAGGATACTGTGTAGATAGCATCAGTGTGGGTATTGGATACTATACACATGTAGCTACTGTATCATCTCAGGAGAAGTGTTCAGACTGGAACAAAAGAACCCCCCAAAACCATGGAGAAAGCAATAAGCAAAAGCTCCCCATAGATTGAGGCAGAAGGGAGCAGATATGGCAAAAGTATTAGTGAATTCCTCTTTGTGTTTAAGTCAGTATTTTTTTAATCACTAACAGAACTGTTCTGTTGAAAATCCAAAATCTCTGAGGGCAGAAATTTTGAGGCCAAATCCAATGCTCCCTCCTCTAAAAATCCCTCACACCCTTCCCAAAGCCCCATAAACAGACAGAGGTCCTCCCACAGACAGTGATGTATTTTGGATCAGGTCCATTCTTGGCCTAAGGCAGCTAAATGAGCCACCTCTCTTCTCAGATACTCCAGTGCTCTGCACTGAAAGTATCACACCTGACCTGCATAAGCAATTCAGAGACCAGAGGAAGGTGAATGGAAGCTGTTGGGCTTCAGACTCTGGAATACTGTAGGCCCTGGCTGGCAGACTTGTAAACACAGGGAGAAGAGGTGAATGGGAGTGAAAGAAGAATTAAGGAGAGAGAAGAGAAAGTGACAAAGGGACAGACCAAGGAAAGTAAGGAAAAGAACCAAGGAGTGTAACTTTCACAGCCACTGGACAAATCAAACAGGGCTGAACTGGGACATATGTGTTGAATATGATGAGTTATTAAGATTTAGATTAGATTTTCCCTGAATGGCACACAAGAAGCATTAGGGCCTCACTATGCTAAACACAAAACTGAGCAACAAAAACAATGGTTCCTTCTTCTGTTGATTGGCAACACTGCCCTGTATAAGCACACAGCAGTATTTGACAGCAGCAGTATTGCAGTAGGCTGACAGCAAACAGGGACATTTTTATTGCTGCTGAGAAATACTACAGTGCTAATGTGTTTCATTTTTACAGGTTTTACTGTGGAAATAAAAGAAATAATGAGCTAATGGCAAGAAAAAAAAAAAGTGTTACCTTAGCGTATACTTCTTAAAAACACTGTCAAAAAGATTCTGGATTTGTCTTCTATTGGTACCCATTCTCTCTTTTCCATGTTGCATTAGGTTTTGATTTACTTTTAACTTCAGCTCAGAATATTGCTTTGTCTCCTAAAATTCAAGAGAAAATATTGGAATTAATGAATGAATGAATGACGTGGAACAGAAGCCTGTTACCTACTTTATCTGTTTGGCTTTATTTTAAATGTATGGTGTCATTAGATCAACCTTGCTTTACTTTACATACTGTACTTATTTACAACTTTATATCCATCACAGATATCACTTTGGGAATGAAATTTGTTTATTAGCACTGTTCTGAACACTGACAGGAATGATTTGTGAATTTTTTTGGTGATATATAATGAAGGCTCATGGGATCTTTCTGTCACTTTAGACAGTCACAGATCTGTCACATGGGAGAGATTACACATGATGGTAAGGCTTACTTACTTATGCATATAAGGTCACATTCTTCCAGCCCCAGCCAAATAAGTTGATAATAGGTTTTGCATAAACAAGAACTGCTGTATTTAAATCAGTAAGGACAGGTTTCCAGCAGCTAAAACGAACAGCACATTTTCCACTGATTTTGACTAATCCATGACAACTCTCTAGAAACAGTCAGGATGGACACAGGTAACTGCAGTTTGCACCTGTTTTGTTTACCAGTGTTCCAGCTGTAGAAGACAATGGGCCATATTTACTTGTATGAGGTGGCTGAATATACCTAAGAACACCTGAAAATGCAGTCAGTTGTTGGCATGTACTAGGTAAAGAGCTGTCTTTCACAGAAATTGTTGTTACTCACCCTCAGGTGTTCCCAGTGGACAAGGTTTTTTTCCACAAATTCAGCAATGCTTTCTCCAGCAAGGATCTCAAAGCAGCATATCACCATGCTAAAAGACTCCAGTAACACAGAAAACTTCCTAGAAACAACTTCTTTGGTTGGGGAAAAAAAAATACATTAATCAAGCAAAACAGAGAAGGATTTATTTACCAGGAGTGGGAAAAGAAGCCTTGACACAAAGTTACACAGAGAATTGCCACAGTCAAACCCTCGGGAGAGGAAGGTTTGTGCAGCAGGAGACTGCAGATCAATTCCTTGCTTCTTTCCAGTTTTTCTGCAGGTTTTTGGGCGAGTAATTTGCTGTCTCTTTATCTGTTTTGTCATCTACACAATGGGAAAATTGGGCTGCCTTGCTGCATAGGGGTGCTGCAAGGTGCTTTGATGTTAGATGTCATTCAAGAAAGGTATCAAAACTGGATGTCTCAGAAGGCCCACTAAGACTTACTCTGTTCTGCACAAGGTTTTTTTAATAATAATTATTTCTTCAGTTCAGGTAACAATGTATTTTTTTTCCAACCAGCCAGACCAGTAAGGAGCAGGCCCTTGTTTCTAATGACTCCATGCAAATGCCTCAGTGGAACCAAGATACTTTTCTGTGGTTAATAGCAAAAGGTCTCAGTTTTACACCAGGAAAACCAAGATAAACTCTACTACTATCTAAGATTATTCTAGTTTATTAATTTAGACTATTTCATCGCCCTTAATGAAGGGCCTACCCAGCTCTCTTAAGCATATCACATACAGCAGGGTATGTGAATGCTACAAGGGCCTGTGCACACACTGGTCTCAGTGGCTGTGACTGGGAACTGTGTCATTGTCCTTCCTGCAGTGTCGAGACAGGACCGGTAAGGAGGTATACCAGAGTCCAAAAAGCTGCACTTGAAGAATTGTCTGTTACTGCCCATCACCATGACTCAACTTGCCCCTACCTCGACTGTGAGCAAGAAAGAAAACAAACAACCCTCTGTGCTTAGGAAGAGACACACACCATGAATCAACTCACGGGTAATCTGCAGAAAGATTAATTTCACTCATCACATATAGCATGGCTACCACACTGTATTTACTATGGTTGCTATTAACAGAATCAGCACACACTTACAAGGCAAATCAGATCTCAAGAAAAGACTTGTCAGTACCACTGAAGTACATATAACAAAGACTTGGAGCAAGTGAATGCTAATTTTAGTTTCAGTTACAGAAGACAGAGTTGGACTAGTTTGACTAATTCTTTGTAGGTAACTGAGTCTTCCCTATATCATATGTTTTACAGCTCTTTTACTCCTGGTTTTAAGTGTCTCAAGGAGTTATGATTCAGAGTGGTACTTCACAAAGTTCTTTTCTTGGAAAGCAAATGAAAGGAAAAGTGAAGCAGGTATGAGACTAAAGCTATCGATCTCACACAATTTCCACCCTCCCCGCCCACAGCCACAGAACACAAAGTGTTAGGACATTGTTGAGAATATATGCTTATGATTTTTTTTTTTTTTTTTTTACACAGCTGCTAAGGTCCTGATCACTCCTACTAAAAAGACAGGAGCTTTCAACATCATAACTGACCCTTCTGTGTACCTCAGCTCACATGAAATCCTGTAGATTCTTGTATTCCTAGGAAGATGCCCAGGTCCCTCTACACTGGAAAAATGTGGGTTTGAGTAGTTCAATTATTTAAATACATACTGGCCTCTTGTGGGCTATGTTGTTACATCCTTTGCACTGGCTTCAGCAGTTTCTCATTCTTGAAATAACAGGACAATAGAACCTCAAGTATTAGGCTAAAAGGAGTAAACCTTCTGTAGGGCAAAAGGACACCTTTTCACTTGAAAATAAACATTGACTCCCCAATCCTTACACCATTTCAAAACTTTGATCAAAGACATACTATTACACAATTTACCAGTCTTGTTTTTCATGTTGAAAAGAAAACATGTGAGTCTAGGTCTCAAACAAATAAACATTCAACAAATAGTGCTTTGCTGTTTCAGTCCGTCCTGGGTGCTCCTTTCACATCTCAGTGAAATAGCCAGGCTTTGGCTTTATTTTTAAATTAAACAGGCAACAGTTTCCACCATTTCCAAGTCCAGCCAGTGCATTCAGTTACTCAAACAGGTACTAGGCTTTTTAGAAAATCAGTTCACAACTTTAGATTACAGAGGTCATTCTTTAATCAGTTCTCTTCTACTCCTTAGGAAGTCTGAGATTCTGTTACCCTTCTTCACATGAAGGACTTCATTCCAACAAGTTAAGACAAGACTGAATTACAGATCTCAGCCTGTGGTTTTAGGTCTCTTTTACTTCACTAGTGTTAGCAGCAGCAGTGCTGAAACAATGCAGCTATAAGAGGCCATTATACATGTATTCAGGTCTATCCATTCTGAAGGACACAGACTACATACTTTGCTTGCAATGATGGCTGAATTAGTGGCAATAAACTGCTTAAGTGACTGCATTTGATTTCTGTTTGGAGTACTGTTGTTATCTATTCTGTGTTTATGTTAAATTCAAATGAAAATAGAGGCTGGTGGAGGAGGAACCTGGGTTATGCTCTGCAAAACACAGAACTTAGAAAACCAAGGAACATAAAAATCTAGCCAACTTCCAGAGACTCACAGGAATAACACTAGGGATAAACTCTGGAAAAAGCAATGGGAAAAAACCCCATGGGAATATACCACCTTTTCCTGGTGATTTTAAGATTATTTCTGCTAGTCTAAGAAAGAAAGAGGAAGGTAAAAAATTTAAGAAAAATCAAGGAAAAAATGTGCAGAGGTTGAAACATTGTCAGCTTTTCCAGTGAGCAAAAAATACCGAAATAAGCACATTCTGTAATTCACAGGCTAAAGAAAGATTCCAGCAAGACAGAGAATGTGTACTCCCTTCTGTATAAGTTGTGTTCTTATTAACACAGTTGCATTTATCAAATCAGAAGTGTGCAGAACTGGGATCAGTCATGCTGTAAAGCAGATAAGGTATCATTTATTGCTTGACTAATAAATCTATCAAGGAACCAACCTTTACTTACCTCTTCAATATGCTAATTCAGGAACAAAAGCCCAACTTAGATACAGAGAAAGCTGGTATCTGGGCTGTAAGTCACATTTTCCCCAACGAAACCAAAACGCTGCCAACCCAATCCAATTCCTCCCACCCATCTAAACTGACTCAAAAACCAGGCAGTCCCTTTCTATGTTAATTTCACAATGTTCATTATGTTTTCACCAGCAACTGTGCCATGCTGAGTGGGCATGTGCATATGCCCACACACTGCTGGGGGAGGGGAAAGCAATGCATATGAATGAGACGATCTTTCAGCTTGGATCATTAAGTCTGGCCATGCCGCCAGACAGGGGCCTCAAGAGCAGGGAGGAGTGACTCCGAATGATCTCTTCATTGCCCTGACTTCGGTGTTGCTTGTTTGCTTTCCATATTCCTCACAACAGCCTAAAGACCAAGATGACAGTGGATGTAGTGAAACCAATCACATCTGGGTTTCTTTCTTTTGACACAAAAAGAGTAAAAGGTAATTTACAAGAGGAGGTTTCTGTTGCTCTTACAGGTTTTGACTTAACTCCTTACCGTCTTCCCTGTATCCACTTCAGAGGCAAACAGGTTAAGTGTGCAAAGGAGGAGAAAAAGGATCTACACAGGGTTTTTTTCCTCTGATCTCTGGAGAGAAGTGTTGCCTTTACCTTTTCAGAGGAAAGCAGACACCTCGCAGCTGCTACTGTGACAGGGGCAGGGGTTAACATCAGACATAATTAGAAAACTTTGACTTGGGCAAACACCACCATTTCCCACAGGAGAAAGGCCTTTAGCAAGACGCACCGTAGCACAGACTTCTCTGTCCGCAAAGTTCTGAGAGGTAGTGAGATTAAAAGGCAGGCTCTGCAGAGTGTCGAGCAATGCAAGGTCTTTCCAAGGAAAGAGATCCCTAGAAAACAGTGGTGATCAACTGATTGGACTGAAACTAGTGCAATAACTCTACTTTAAGCATAAGAAGCAACAGGGAACACAGAAGTTGAGTAGCATGGCTCCAGTAGAGAGAAAGGGCCAGGAATTGTAATATCCAAGTCCTTTGCCGGACGGCTTAAGCTTTATCTTCTTAAATGTTCTGAGCCATATAGCCAACTCTGGTGCCAACACAGCTTTTAATTCTGAGTAAATAATTTAGCCTCTCTCTGCATTCAGCTTTGCTATCAATTGAATAAATGTGGCACTGCTGCCCAGCTGGGAATACATGGCACACAAGCTCAGGCATATCTGCCATACCAACGTTAATCGTACCCCCTTCTGTCACTTGCACACTATGCCATAAGAATGTGGCACCTGTTGTATTTGGGTGCTGGAGCCTGATCTGTATCGGTACTCAGAAAAGAGGGGACTTTTCTCTTTCCTTCACATCTTTGTGGATATGTGAAATTCACATTTAGACATTGGAAATCAATGCCTGTGCTGTCTAGAGCACGCAGTTCTTTGACTGCCTGTTCCTTACACACAAAGCTACAAATACTGCTTTAATTCACGTAGTTCTTACGTGCTTTCAGAGTAATTTTTTTTTCTTGCAGGACTCCTGAGCTGCCCTACTTTATCCTAAGTTGATAGTCACTCTCACAGACATCAGCAGATATACATCTAGACTTGGCAGAAGAAACAAGGTTATCCCCAATGTACCTCAAAGTGTTTTGGTTTTTCTCCCTAGCAAATGTATAAAGCATGTCTCATATCAAAAATAGAGACAAAACCAGTTATAATTAACAAACTACAAATTTACCATTTCCCTTTGTTTAAAATGGTTTCCTGGAAAAGAACACAGAAAAAATAATAGTGCAAGTCCACTTCTAAAACTTACTAACTCACCAATGAACAGATAGACACTTTCTAAGACCACCTATGTTACTCCACTGCAGAGACAGCAGGAAAATGACAGAAACCAAGGTCCTGTTTAGGCACTGAGCTAGGCTCTGCTCTGTTCATGAAATGTGAAGAAGCTTATCACAGAATCATAGAATGGTTTGGGTTGGAAGGGACTTTAAAGATCATCTAGTTCCAACCCCCCTGTATGGGTAGGGACACTTCCCACTAGACCAGGTTGCTCAAAGACCCATCCAACCTGGCTTTGGACACTTCCAGGGAGTGGGCAGCCAAAAATTCCCTGGGCAAACTCTGCCAGTATCTCCCCACCTTCACAGTCAAGAATTTCTTCCTAATGTTTATTTCAAATCTACCCTCTTCCAGGTTGAAACCATTACTCCTTGCCCTATCACTACAAGCCTTTGTAAAAGGTCCCTCCCCAGCTTTCCTGTAGGACACCTTCAGGTACTGGAAGGCTGCTATGAGGTCTCCCCAGAGCCCTCTCTTCTCCAGGCTGATCAGCCCCAACTCTTTCAGCCTGTCTTCATAGGAGAGGTGCTCCAGCCCTCAGACCATCTTCGTGACCCTCCTCTGGACTTGTTTCCACAGCTCTATGTCCTTCCTGTGTTGGGGCTCCAGAACTGGACACAGTATTCCATGCGGGGTCTCATGAGAGCAGAGTAGAGAGGGTGAATCACCTCCCTCAACCTGCTGGTCACACTTCTTCTGAGGCAGCCCAGGACATGGTTGGCTTTCTGGGCTGCAAGTTAACAGTGGTGGCTCATGTTGAGCTTCTCATCAACCAACACCCCCAAGTCCTTCTCCTTAAGGCTGTTCTCAATCCAGTCTCCACCCACGCTGTATTTGTGCTTGGGATTGCCCAGACCCAGGACCTTGCACTTGGCCTTGTTGAACTCCATAAGGTTGGCATGGGCCCACCTCTCAAGCATGTCGAGGTCCCTCTGGATGGCATCCCTTCTCTCCAGCATGTCAGCCACACCTCACAGCTTGGTGTCGTCAGCAGACTTGCTGAGGGTGCACTCAATTCCACCGTACATGTTACCGACAAAGATGTTAAACAGCACCAGTTCCAATACTGACCCCTGAGGTGTGCCACTTGTCACTGCCCTCCACTTGGACATTGAGCCATTGACAGCAACTCTTTGAGTGCGACCATCCAGCCAATTCCTTATCTACCAAGTAGTCCATCTGTCAAGTCCATGTCTCTAATTTACAGACAAGGATGTCATGCAGGACAGTGTCAAATGCTTTGCACAAGTCCAGGTAGATCACATCAGTTGCTCTTCCCTTATCTACCAATGCTGTAGCCCTAACACAGAAGGACAATGAATTTGTCAGACACGATTTGCACTTACTGAAGTCATGTTGGCTGTCACCAGTTACCTCCTTAGCATAGTTTCTGGGAGGATCTGCTCCATGATCTTCCTGGGCACAGAGGTAAGACTAACTGGACTGTAGTTCCCTGGGTCTTCCTTCTTTC
Organism: Hemiprocne comata; assembly: GCA_020745705.1. Classification (NCBI taxonomy): domain Eukaryota; kingdom Metazoa; phylum Chordata; class Aves; order Apodiformes; family Apodidae; genus Hemiprocne; species Hemiprocne comata. The sequence continues at coordinate 15,842,400 of CM036590.1, forward strand.
CCTTTTTGAAAGTGAGGGTTATGTTTACCCTTTTCCAGTCAGTGAGAACTTCGTGAGACCACCATGACTTCTCAACAGAAGACATCACAGTCTTATATGAAGTTTGCTATATGCTAACTTACCTGAAGAGAGTAATTCAGTCCTCTGACAAACAACTGTGTTGTAGGTATTAATGCTGTGGTCTCTGGTAAAAAGACACCTGGGCAGTGAGCTGGAGAGAGTGGATGAAGTGTGATTGGAATTTCCTTTTAATAGAGGAAGGCTGCCCAGTAAAAAAGAAGTCTAGTAAGACACATAGTTTAGCTTAATTCCTATTGTCAGCTCAGTTTCAAACCTACTGATTACAGAAGCCCCACTTATCTCAAGTGCTTCTGCATGGCCAGAGCTCCTTTCAGCTAATCCTAAACACTTCTTAAGACTACTCTGCTGTCAGAAGAGATCACAACTGCTGATATAAGATCCTCCAGACCTCAAATTCTGTTAAAAAAAAAACCAAAAACAAACCAACAACAAAACAACAAACAGAGAGAAATATGTTAATTGTGGTAAGGCCAAAGAGTAAATAGAAGGATTAGCTCCAAATCTGTTAGACAAAGTAACACTTCAAGAGGCATTTGAATATTTTGATCCTGATCAAGTGATGTTCTTGCCTGGTGTGAGACAGCAGCAGTGCAACTCTCATACCCACTCTGTGCACCTAGGCTGACATTGGCTTTGTACTAGTGAACTGATGCAAAGCAGAAGCAGCCTGTTTTCACCAGTGACCACTGCCTCAGGACATTCCACATATGTAGAATGGGAGTGGACAGCAAGCTAGATTTCCTTCATCAGTATAAATCGCTGGCTTCTACTCAAGTCAGAGAAGCACTAGCAACTAGTATCTGCTGAGGATCTGCACAAGGACCTCAAAGTCAGTATCTTAGAGTCCATTATACCTTGTTTGCCATAAAGCAATTATCCTCTAGAAAGTCTCCTTGTACAGGAGGCAATTTATACATTGAACTTTGCTCCTATGTGTCCCCTCCTATCAATCACCAACAAATATTCTTTAGCAGATGCACAGCAAGCTGATGACAGAAAAAGTAGTTTTATTCATGGAGTCAGTTTTGACACTGAAGGGAACTGAACAACTGAAAACATCATTTATAGGGAGTTCCACTTAACAATGTTATTCAGAACATCAGTGGTGCTTTTGTTATTTCTAAGGAGTGTTTAGATGGAATACTGTTACCCCTTCAAAAGAATTGGTAGCACTGGGGAGAATATAGCTAGCAGGGTTTACATAAAACTAACAGTCATGTTATGCTCAAAAGCTTAAGTTTATTGCTCTATTTAATGACTACCACCAGTATTTTGAAAAATAATGCCACTTCTTCCTGCTAGCTTTTCACTGAAGGAAATATTTTAAATACAGCAATAAAATCAAGTGGTTTAAAGATAACACATTTTGCCACACATTCATGCAAACCCTGCTGACAGGATTTTTACAGGTTCATGGATACAGAATAAACACAAAGGATGTGTACTGAAATACTGGGAAATTTTCCCCACAGTGAAGAAGTTGTAGGCATAACATTTCAGGCCCTACACCCTGCACCTACTGACGTGACTGGCAAAACCTCAGTGGGAGCAGGACCAGCCCTTATTGTTCTGAGAGCTGCTTTACCTTCTCCTGATCAGGAAGTGCAGTAAATTCTCAGAATCTCCTGCACTAATAAAAGTTTTGGTTATTGTTACAAATACAGAGAAGCAAAAATATTTTTAGTAGATCATTAAAACTACTATTCACAAAACACTCATTTTTCATGTTAAGGGTCCTGTGTACCTGCTCAACAAAGCACTTAAACATATGCTTACCTGTAAGCATTAAACACAAGCTACAGTCTTCACAGCCTGACTGAGGTCTACAAAGAAAAGCATGGGCAGTTGTCTGTGTCACTGAACAGGAAACACTGCTGCCTGTACTAGTGATTAGAATGGGATAATGGTTGTCTAAATTTGGTTTGAGGGCAAATTTATCAAAAAGCAGCCAACATGTTCACTGATTTATTTTTTTTCTTTCTTTCTTTTTTAAAGCTGCCTATAGGATTTGCATTGATTTTAATGAGCATTGGGCACTCTGTCACCCTCAAGGCTTTGAAACAAGTTTAAATTCATGGAATACAAGTGATTTTATTATTAATTTTTTAATAAAGATGAATTCAACTCACAAAATTCCTCACCTGATTTCCAACCTCAAATTTCAGGAGAAGCTGAATTTGGATTAAGGAATACACATAAAAAGAGGAACTACCTGCAAAAATCAAATCTGATTGCCGATTGAGATGCTGAAATATTGACAAAGAAAAGAATTTATGTTCAGATTAACTTCCATTATTTGCCTCAGATTCACCCAGCTGCCATGACTAGGGTACATTGCTGGTAAGAACTGGAGGTAAAAATTTCACTCACATCATTGAAATATTTTTTTTCCCCTTAGTTCTGGTAACACTAGTGGTGGACTGCTTTAGAAAAAATAAGCAAGCAAACATGAGGTGTGAAACAATTTAAACGTGAATCTACTGGAATCTTTCAATGCAGAGGCTCAGAAGGGTAACAATATACACAGTATTTGGTAATTTTATATTTAAAAACGATCAGAAAGAGGCAAAAAGTTACTTTCAAGCTTAGTCAACATACGGCACATTTCAGCATGACAATTCAAAAAGTTTCGCACTGTATTTGGATATATTAGCAATGATTTTTTTAAAATAGCAAACTGAAGACTGGATTTTTTTTCTGATTTTTTTTCTTGCTTTTGTAACAAATGAAGCTACTGCTCCTATTTACAGTATAAATAAGCCATTTTTTGGTGAAGATTATGTCCTGTCACATATGTTTAAGACAAGGCATACCTCAGCTCTTAAATGTCAATGCAAACAAGAGTGTAAAAGCAATATTGAAGTAAAATAATGTATCTTTCTTTCCAGCTAAGACAGCCAGGTTACCGTGTGTCTCTGATCAGATCTGAAATATATCTGAATACAGTCAAAAGTTCGCTTGGTTTTAGCCTTTAGGAATATCACGAACACTTATTCTTCTGCTGCTCTAGAAAGCTGTTTTCCGTACAAGCTCATGACATGATGGACAAATTGATACTGTTCACAAGTCTGGATCATTCCTCCCCTGAAAAGGAAAGAAAAAAAGGGGAGGGAAACAGCAGCCTTATTACATGCAAATAACATATGAGGAAATGGCATAGCTAACATGAAGCTGGTGTTACACACAGGTGGTCAATTCCAAAGCTTCCTAAAAATGAGTGAAAAATGCCTACTGATTCCAACCAGCTTGCAGTCTGACCTCAAGCTCCATTTTGAAAGTCTGTGCTAACCAAGGAAAGAAGGTAGTCAGAACAGCAATGGACTTTACCTTAATTTTTCTTGGCAGAGGCCCTCATCCAGTACGGAAACACCATCATCATTTACATTCATATTACCAGAGCACTTACACTCCAAGCACCATTTTAAGCACTATGAAAAGCAGCTCCCACCCCAAAGCTGTAGATGGGTGGATGGGAGCAGCCAGAATGAAGCGGGGAAAACTTTATTCAAGACTTCACAGCTGCACTAGGGGTTGAATTCAGGACTATAGAGGGTCAGGCCAGACCAGCCCAGACAACTGATGTAGCACATAACTTTCCCATTCTGGAATGACGGTTCTTTCCTCTGTGCTTTTGGCAAATTCACCAGAGGATGGCCAGCAGGATTTTGGAACAGACAACAGAACTTTAACAAAAGACGACTCGGATTTGTATATGAATCAACTGCCATGCACACCTTGATCAGTAAAAGATTCCCAGCACAGAAACCTGTTTTGGTTCAGCTTTGACTTAAGCTTTTGCTGTTCTCTTTAAAACTGCAAACCTGAAAGGAATTTCAAGCAGGAGCAGAACCAGTTTGCTTTTCCACGTATCATTAGGCTGTGTATTTCTGCAAAGAGCATATTAATCTACACATGAGAAATACAGCAGGAGACTGAAATGAACAAAACCAACAAATAAAGTTGTTAATTTTAAGCAGGTTTTACTAACATTTAAAATTCTGCTAAGAGTACCTCAACAACAGTGAGACAATAGCTTAATAATCCTTTCTGAAAACAATGAAACCCCACTGCTCAAATTCAATGAAATTGTATACAGAATTGTGGCAGCATTAGTGCTGGTGCAGATTCCAGGAACACAGTGCCAAAAGGTGGCTGAAATTACAAGCGGTGTCAAGGAACATGGAAACCCATGGGTGGCAAGCACTAACCAGACTGTCAGTCTGAGGAGGAGCATTCCCTCAGAAACCTCCACAGAAGGAAATTAATGAAAAGCTGCTTCCTTTGAGACAAACAGGTAGCAGACTGCTAGCACCCTCCATGGGGACTGCCCTCTTCTATGGCGTCCAGCTCAACAATCGTGGGTCACACAGTAACCATACGAGTAAGGAGTAGATGAGTGGGCAAAACAACCTCCCCTTTCAGCCTCCTGCAGTTATTTTGTTAAGCATTTGTTTGAAACAACACTTAACAATGAGCAGGGAAGGGCAGGGATCCATGCTTCAACATCTCATCAATAAGCAAAGGTGGGAAACACAGATTGCCTTTCTAAAGAAACTATTTTCTAGCTGAGCATCTCCTCCCCATCTGCTCTACTTAATACAGGTTCACAGTTGATTTGTTTCTGAGTCTTTCTGTGCTGCACACAGCACTGAAATATATTTATGTCAGTTCATGACACACAAGGAACGTTAGTCATATCTAGCAATTACTGCCCATGCAATTCCATTAACGGTGAGGTTGCACCCTGAAGTTACAGCAACAGAAGCACCAGGGTTGCCATGAAGTTTCAAACCACAGGAAATTATTTTCCTTTTTATCCTTTTTATCTGGTTTTCTGCTACGTGGTGGCTTCTGCCCTTTCCCGGGGAGGAAGCACCATGACATGTACTTGCTGTCCAGGCTTAGGCACAGAATAGATTAATTATGTTTTAACCCCTGTTTGCCACAGACACCTTTCAAATCTGAGTTGCATTGTGGAAAAGAATGGCAAATGTCTCTCAGCACTCCGCGAAGGATGCAGGAATGATCACTTCCTCTCCTTAGTCATACTAGGTTATTTTAGGACCAATTATGGGCCACTGCTGCAAAGCTCAGTGCACGGGATTTTTCCAAAGGATCTGTAATGGAATGATGGGAAAGAAACATTTGTCCCCTTCTCCCCCACAGCAAACTCAAAGGCAGTTCTCAGGGCTAATGTCAACCCCTCTACTGCTGTAAAGAAGTGCATTCCTTTATGTGTTTGCTCTGCCCTGCATCCAAGCCTCTTTCCCTAATGCCCTGGTGACTCCTTCCCTATCACCCTATCTTCTCCAGTCAGTAACTGCCAGACAGGGGGAGGGGACAGAATGGGTATTACTTCCTATAGCTGCTTGGACACTGTCTCATCCTCTCATGTTACTTTTGAAGTCACTTGGAGCTTTTGTGGGGGTTTAGTGACGATAACCACGGATGGCAGAATGACTTCCAATAGACTACAAGCCTGATTTCTCATTCCTCCAGTTTTCATTCCTTGAAGAAACCATGTTCTTCTGTAGCAAGGACTTGACATCTTTGCATCTTGAGTATTTTCTCCCATGACATTTAAATGTCCTTTTCCTATCCCATCCCACCCGAGAGGTACACGGCAGCTTCAGATGTCCCTGCAGGCTCCTTTTCCTCCATGGCATCCTTTTAAGTATGATCTCTCTTCTCCAGCTTCTGCAAATGGCTGTTAGTTCCCCTCTCCCTGCAAAGCTAGTATTTTTAATTGGCCTTCCCTATCAAGCACATTTGTAAGCAGGTGTCTTCAACCTTCATTTGTATGGCTATTTTCCTGTGTAACATTAGTCACAGAGACAAGATATTTCAGATCCAGCCAGAAATTTCACTGGTCCATGGATAATCAGCACTCACTACTCACTCACTATTATGGTTTTCTTTTTCTCAAGAAGCCTTTCCTTGTCTGGCCTGAAATCCATTCAAATAGCCAAACCTCCAAGCCCCTGCAGGTCCCTGTCTATCAGAGCCTCAGCAGGGCAGCAAGCATTTAATTTTCTGCCTCCCACTGAGCATAATTTCTCTTCTGAAATAAAGTTCAGCGTGGGGTTGAGGTTCTTTTTTTTCCCCAGAAAAATCTTTGGTATGTTTTTCGTGACATCTCTTCCCCTGACTACATTTATCATTATCATTAGAGAGAGCACTGAGACATGTTTTGATGGCACTTGAAACCAGTGGGAGAGGAAAAATAACATCTCTGGTGCAAAATTCAAGTCTGTTTACTTCATAATCAAACTCAAGGTGGTGTGTTAAGAAACGCTTAACTGGAAAGCATTGAATTTCTGGAGATTTTCACAGCTCCTTTCGTATGTCTGCAAACACTCCAGACTGTGCATACTCTCCCTCTCCCCACAAAGTCCCAAGCAGCCATGCCCTCCCAACAGTGCACAAGGTCAGTTTTCTTTAACCCTCCTGGGAGCAAAGTGCTGATCTGTGCCTTTGAACTTACGTACAGCAGACCTTTGAACCTTTGCTTCTGTAATAACATTGGGCCAACTCCTCAGCTGGTAAAAGAGCTGTGCAGATTTTGGTGCCAGCTGCGAATCTAGCTCAGTTCTAGGGCTGTTCATTAAGGTTTACTGCTCATAAAATAGGCAAAGATTACAAGTCGGACCTGCTTAGAACAGGATAACTTCCTTCCAGAAAAGTTCTCTCTTGGCCTCCATTTGCCTTTGTTCCTCCCCCGTTCCCGTTTGTTTCCCCTTAAGTAAAAGGAAAGCTTACCATAACCTTTTTTTTTTTTTCCTGGAAAGAAAACAGGATTTCTTACCTGTCTAACCGTAACTGGCAGGCTGTTCGTAATATGTCAACTATGCCCTCGCTCTTCAGCTGTTTACAACAGACACTAGTTGCAATAAAGCAGCCAGTCCTCCCGATGCCTGCACTGAGGGACAGAAAAGCAGAGAGGCAGTGGAGATGTTAGAATAAGTTTGGAACTTCCGCTTTAAATAAGCACCATTAAACCAGCAATAAAACCCCATTACTCCTTTCCTCACTCCAACCTTTGCCAGGCAGGTGTTTGTGAATATCAAGCCGTAACTAGGCAAAGACACTAACTTCAATGTGACAACACAATTAAGTGTGAGCCACTCGCAGCGAGACGATGGACACTGCACATACAGTGCTGAAACTGGACTTTGACCCAATACGTAATTGAACCATTGAATATAATCAGTTAAACAGTATTTCTTAGACTTGCTTTGAAGGCAACCTTTGCTTTCAGATTCTTAATCCTAATAGCTTCTTTGAAAGTTATTTTCATTCACAGGTACAATTAAAAAAGCGACAAACCCCTTGCTTTAATCATCAGAGCTAACAGCGATATGGTGTGATGCCATTTGCTGATCAGATCTGCAATCTAGTAATTCTCTGAATTAGTGCAGGATACAACAAATTCACAATTAAAACTGTCTTTCCTGAACACCTTTGTATCTAATAAGTCCTTCCTTAATGACCGGAAATGATTTTATTCTCAAAGGTACAGTGCTATTGAAGCTGTGAATTTTTCTTAACACCTAATAAAAAGCTAGCAGCAAAAGCTGACAGCCCTTCTTATCCATCAAATAATTAAGTGATTAAATAACTCCATCCTTAGGAATCATTACTTGACACTGTTGCAAGAAATCTTGCTTCAATTTAACTTGTTCTAAAATCATAGTACAAAAAGACTAGCAACAAATGTACAAACAACAGTGGAGTTTGCAGTTAGCTGATGCTTGCAAAGTCCTTATACCATTTCTTTGACTGTATAGGCAGGTTTTTCACTCTGCATTTATGCTCATTAGGGAGACAGTTACATTGGAATTGTTTTCACTTCTATTACAGAATGATCAAGGCAGTTCAATGGAAGTTTGGGGGATGATCTTACCAAGAACTCATCTCAGTCTTCATATAATTGTGATGGAGGTATCTACCTGACTTAAAATTTTTGTCCCTGAAACTCTTTCTACCTCATGCCCTGACTTCTGTTTTCTTTACTATATGTAGTTTGCTCATCAATACTTCAAATATTTCAGGCTTTCAGAGGACTCTTTGCTGTATTAAGGATGTACCTCAATGGTAAAAACAAAAAATGATGCCATAACCAAACAGGTTACAGTACACAGCTCTTGTGTACTGTTTCCCATCCACAGACCTCAGACTGTTTTGCAAAGGGAGCTAACACCACCCACTTTTAGATAAAGCAAATACCTTATTGCAGCCTTCCAGTGCTTAAAGGGGGCTTGTAAGAAAGATGAGGACTGAATTTTTAGCAGGGCCTGTTGCAATAGAACAAGAGGCAATGGTTTTAAACTGAAAGAAGACAGATTCTGACTAGCTATAAGAAAGAAATACTTTATGATCAGGGTGGTGAAACGCTGGAACAGGTTGCCCGGAGAGGTGGGCCTGGAAACATGGGGGATGGGGCTCTGAGCAACCTGATCTAGTTGAAGATGTCCCTGCTCATTGCAGGCGGGGTTGGACTAGATGACCTTTAAAGGTTCGTTCCAACCCAAACCATTCTATGATTCTAATAGCTTCATTATTAGGCTTGTATATATTTTTTTCTTAAAGTTGCATTATTTTACACAACTGAAGGCCAAAATCACAGTGATAATGTACTACTGAGGATCTCCCACAACAGCCAAAGGAGCTACAGTACTTAGCATAACACAGGCCTTGGCCAATGGCTTGCTGCATATACTACTCTCAAATAGAGGCAATTTATTTAATTCCTTCTTCAGATAAAATGACTGCAACTATGAATAATCTGAAAGGTTTCTGGTCCACAGTTATAATATAAAATACTTCATAATCCTGCCACCATGTCTCTTAGTAGTTATTTCAAATAGAAGTACCCCATTTCCCCCAAAATTATTATCGTTTCATGGGGATGACACTACACAAGAGGACAAAACAAATATGCAAAACAAGAGTGACATGGTGACTAGAAGCTTTACTTGTATCAATTACCATAATACTTCAAGGAGCTCTTAAAGAGTCACATATTTCCAAGGGCAAAGGGACGTTCTTACAAACCATTTGTTATTTTTCTCTGAACTCTCCCCTATTTGTAAAATCTGTTTCAAAACACAGGCAGAAAAACTGGACATGTGGCATCATATGAACATTTTACTAGCAATATCTCAATATTAGCTTACAGGTGAATCTTTGATGACACTGGGCTACCATTTACTAAGGCTTCTGGATAGCAAACACCTGCAATGTCCAAGAAAATGTTATGCAAAACTAGGTAAAATTCCTTATAAAAATCCCAAAGATTAATTTGGCAAAATGCATTTTATTGAAATTATGAAATATTATCCTAGCAAGTTTACTGTATTGCTTATCAGGCTTTCTGCTAGATACCTGGAATAACTGTATTGAGAAAAGACTTGCAGTTCTCAAATAATCACATTTAGTCTTTATAAACACTGGCAAAACAGGACATGCTTTTAGACCTCCAGAACTTCTCAAATTTTCCAAGATCTAGAATTCATTTATACTAAATTTTAATGGCTTAGAGCCTGTAGGCCATTTTTTTTAAACACTCTTGGATGAAAGTCATCCAGTATAACTGATTTAATAATGGTTAGTAGGTGTTACTTAACACATTCCCTAGTTAGCAGTGCAAAAGAATGTACTTCATAATGTCTACAAGTGGTAAGTACATCTTCCTACTTCTTTCTGAAGACAGAAGTACCTATCTTCATCTATTTTTTCTGCTCTGTGATTGATAATTATAATTTTCTCATCAGGCTTCAAACTACTGTAAAGATTTTGCTTGTTCAGTATAAGAAGTTTTCATCTTTGCCAGGGCTTTTCATAGATATTTCAGTGTTAGTAATGATTGCATACATTTCCTGTCTGTTGATTAGTACTTGCTGCCATCAGTTTTACCACTGTTTAATCTGTTTTATGTATTACATTTAAATTATTGTCTTTGGCCTAATAAGGCTTTTTTAAAACCAAAGAAGGAAGCTACCAAACATGGGGGTTTGAGGCTTAAGGTTGAACGTTTTCATTTTTCTGCTTGCCATGTGTCTTCCTGCTTGATTTCACTCATATTATGTTAATCTTTGGTAACCTGGTCCTTTAAATATCATTAAAGGCATATATCATTGGTAAGACAAATAAAATGAGACTGTTCTTGCTCATAACTGAGCCACCACCGGCTTCTGTGTTTAGCTCAGTCTATACCTGAATGCAACACTTGGTAATAGAAAATTATTGCCATTACATTTTAGAAGGTCCAAGCATATTTTAGGAGTTGTGCAAGATCTCCCCCATATCTAACTGATGGCCAATATGACAACATCAGCACTATCTGCACAGAAGCTGTTAGAAGTCAGATACAGCATTTATTTACCTGCAGTGAACAATCACTGGGGCATTCTTCTCTTCTGTACTCTGCATTGCCTCTTCCACTTCCAGTACTAGCTGTAACAGAGGCGGGGCTTGATCTGGTGTCTTCTGGTCTGGCCAAGACGTGTACCAGTAATGTTTCAGGTTTCTGACTTCTTCTCCTTTCTGCAATCCAGTTAAGACAAACACCACAAAGTTTTAAAAGACCTTCTGTTTGTAAATTCATATTGAAACCTGGCCTTCCCTTTAAGAATGAGATGAGTAAATCAATACTAAATGGAACAGGAGATCCAAATGGCAAGCCACACAACAAAGAAATCTGGATTTCAAATATCACATTTGCAGTTCAGTAAACTGCCTTAAAAAAAACAATCCCCCCCCAAAGTATGCTGCTCTTTTAGTGCCAAGAGCTGTGTGCAAAACACTCCAGGCAGTCTGTTCCCTCTTCACAGATTCATTCAGCAAAGCCAGAGCTGTGCTTGTGACATAATTGCTCTCATAATGTATTTGATAGACAGAGAGCCAGGAGCCATAGCTCTGTCTCTGATAGCTAGATAGATAGATGAGGGAGAAAGATGGGAGCTTATTTTTCTGTCTCTTCTGACAGACAGACTCATATCACTTTCCTGTTAATTCTACTCTTCTCTTGGACATTGTGAGTAATTCAGAGACACTATGGAAGGTGGGAATTGTATCTAGCTGCAGTCCAGGGCTTTTCAAGAGACACAAATTCCAATTCTCTCTCTGTCTCAGCACGGCTATGAATATAGCAAGTGTGCCGTTACCTTTTCTGAGTGCCAAGTAGCACTGTGTGCTTCTGATTTTGTGTGTTCAAAGTGACATCCTTCTGCCTGATTTCTAAAGGTGCCAAATAGTAACATGGAGCTCAGGGAACCTTTCAGCCATTACATAAGCCAGCTGGCACAGGGCTAAGCAAATGTCTTCAAAAGATCCAGGAGCAGAAGTGTTAGCTTCCACAACCTTCCCTGGCTGAGTTTAAAATGAAAGGGAAAAAAGAACAAATTTGTCTCTTTCTAGAGAACCAGGCACAAAAACTGGCAATAGTTTCTGCCATCTATATGCCTAAGACCCTATGACTGTCAGTCACTGGATGTTAAAAGTGCTCTGTGGTTGTGCCACTTTCCATCCTCCTCTTTGGTTGACAAAGCTTTTACAAAGCTTCATAGTGAACTACACTGGGGAAGTGATCTAGTTAAACTTTTTTCTTTCTCATGCTGGATTAATTTTCAGATGGACTGATCAGTTTTTCCCTTTGGCATACCATAAAATCACATAAATGCTTGCGTGGCCAAATGGAAGATGGCAAGATGGCAGGAACAAGACAGCTGGACAAAGGGAGGAGACTGGACTTCATTTTGTTGTTGTTCCAGCTTATAATGGGTTTAAAATCCTTGTTGAAACACAGCCATAGGAACCTTAAGGGCACATTTAGCTTGGTTTAGGAAAATAGAGTCTTACTATCATAGCATAGAGCCTGGCTTTAGGTTATTTATCCTAGCAAGAAGATACTCTGGTTAAGAGAGCATAACTAGTTGTCATGAATAGTACTAGAGCTCACTACAGTAAATCCAATCAAATTTCAACACTGCTCTGAAAACAGGAACATACGCAGTTCCTTTTGTATGCTTGACTGTGTGCAGAAGTTACTGGATTCTTAAGTGGGTTGTGAAAAATTATAGAAATGTTCTCAATAATACTGAGAGAAAAGTAAAATATAAAAGTAATCTGAAGGAAAATGTAAATCATTACATGGTCACTTCTTTGGCAGAGACAGAAAAGAGCCCAAGTTCTAAAAATGTTTTTTGTTTTATCTATGCTGTTACCAGTCGTACGCTTCTGCTTAGAGAACCCTGACTTCTGTGGTTCTGTTCACTTCTGCTTTGACTTAAACAAAATATTCTCTCTATTGGTGCTTCCTTGAGATTGAGAAGGCTTGGGGGGAAGCAAGATTGATTGATGGTTTGAAGTCTACCATCATGTACACTATACCTGAGGCTGAGATTGTGAATCAGTAGCTAGACACAGGCAGGTTCCCTTGAGAAAGGAAAAAAAGCCTTGCCCTATTGTCTGAGCATTTTCTAAATTCCTAAAGCTTACCAAATCCTGTCCCCTATTCTGAGAGAAGTAACACATGCAGTAATCATATATTGCTGGTGGTGGTATCGTATGTTTCTGATCACTCCTGTGTAAGGGAAAATAGGAGTCAATTTGTGGCTTCTCTATGTTCACTACCAAGTTATTTAACATACATATGGTTGGGAGCTGCTACTTCACTATTGCTATTTAATGACAAATGTACAGCTTCAGGCAATGGTAACTTAACAAATGGAACCTTTATTTCAGCTCTAGAACTTGGCAGTTCACCTCCTAACATTTGAGAGTGTTTTGGGAAAGAGATACTGCCCCACTAGTACTGAAAACAAAAACACTATTTAACTGAAAAACAAACTGGGATGAGCTTAAAGAAAATAATCAAAGTTATCAAGTCACTTGAGTAAGGTAGGAACTGCTTCCTTGGAGATGTGTATGTCCAAGAAAGGCTTTTGTACGATTTGTGATAGGAAAGCACTTTTCTTGCTTGGCTATGGTTCAGAAAACTTTGCAGTATTTATACTTCTTTACTTATAACTTCGCAGTACTCTGCTACTCTAGCTATTCTTCTTTTCTTTCTGTTAGCGTCTGAATGCACTGGGTACACCAGCCCTGACAAATAATCTGGCTTTCAGTTTGCTGGTTGTTGTGTTTTTTCCTCTTGTGGGATCCACAGTTACGAATACAGAAAAGATACAGTCTTTACAGATACAGACTCTAAATTCTGAAGCTCCTTCTCTAACACGGAGACCTTCACTTAAGAAATAACTAAGCAGGAACAAGAGAATTTGGGAAAACTGTGAGAAGTTACTGTTGGAAGAAAACATTTTGCAGGGGTGAGTATTAGCATAAAAGGTGTTTGTGACTTTCTTTTTTTTTTTGTGCAACACCTGTTAAAGGGAGATTATTTTTTGGGTATGCTACTGCAATATTGATATTAAAAGCCATTCCCTTACACTCCCCATCTGAAAATGGAACGGCCCATTACCTTCCTAAGAAGAATCTGAATTATCCTTCCTCAGGGAGAGAATCAAATTTCCTTCCATATACAGGGAAAGTGGGTTTTTTATTGGGGTAGGGAGGACAAAACATTTCAACATAAATCTCTAAAGTTAATGTCAAGCTGAAAAAAACCTGCAATATTCACTAATGTGAAACAATTTAAAAACATTGTGAAAAATTTTTCTGGCAGACAATGTAGTTTTTATTGATAACATTTTGTTTTGTCATCATAACTAGAAAGTGACTGGTTCTGTTAGATATCAGCATTCCAGCAGAATTAATCTGTGTATAATTCTTGCTGCTGCACTGTACTGTTTGGGCTGAGTTGTATTTAAGACCTCTGCAAGTCTGCAACATACTTGTAAATATTCTTTATTTCCTACTTTTCAGGAAGAGTGATTTTCTCCTTGCTTCCTTTGCCAAATGTGTGAGTGAGAGGCTTTCCACATCCTCAATCCAGACATTAGATTCCATATGCTGGCTTTCTGCCTATTAGCATATGGCTGAAGAGACTTGAAACTAGTTGGAGAAAAGGAGAGGTTTTTTCAGCTTGGCAAGCAATTGTAGTGTTATATACTGAGGTAAGGGGTAGATCAAGTAGTTGAAAGATGTATTAAGTTTATGTAAATAGACTGTTCTTATTAAAATACTTAGCTTGAGGTTCTAGAACCCAACAATGAAAACAGCTGTAGAACAAGACTCTGGTACTTTAAACTAAATAGCATCTAAGTACTTAAATTAAACCTGTGTTTAATCTCTTTGTCCACAAGATGATGGACTGGTTACTGATATGTGAAACTGGTATGTAAAATACATACATTTAGTTGGAAAGATATTAATGTTTAGAAATGTAAACATGGAGAATGCTGTGGTGAAAGTGTTTTTAAAGGTCATTAACAGTTTTAGTGTCTTGGAGCAGAATGATCCCTTAAAGCATCTTCAAAGTCAAGTCAGCCAAATCACTCCAAGGGTAAATTGCATGGTACATATTAACAGGGGCTCAGCCATGGTGAACAGAAGTGGTGCTACCACACCACTGACAAGTACCAAGCAGACCAGCAGTCCCACTGCTGAGAAAAACTGAAAACAGGTAAGGAAAATTAAAACACCTTTTGCTCAGTTCTCAACTCTCCTACTTCTTGTTACTAGCACAAGCCATCCTAGGTATAAACAGCTAGTGAGTATCCAGCAATCTCACAACATCCTAATAACGGTCATAAAAAGATGAGAAGCATAATCTAAATGTTTCCTAGACATCTCCCCATACTACAAAATACGTAAGATGCCAGGCAGATAAAAGTTCCCTGTTAGTAACCCTTTGCCTAAGCCAATGGCCTGAAGAATGAATAAGCCTTTGAATTCTACAGAACATCAGAGTTTAGCAGGTTATATCACAACTTGTACGACTTGCAAAGACTGGTAAGAAGCTATCTGTGAGCTAACATGTCACTCTAAATGACCAGTGAACACAGAGGACACAGGAACAGAACAAGTCACTGGTTTCTTCCACTGAGTGAACCTTGTACAAATACAATTGGCCTGGTAGCTTTCAGATTGTACATATGCAGACTAACCTCTGACTGTTTGTTTTACTGTAGTCTTTGCATGTTGGTGAACTGGGCAAAGCTATGCTGACTTGAGTAATGAAAAGTGGTATTCGTGCAGCAGCCCACTGTGCAGAAGACTTCTACACAACTCTCCGTGAACATCTCCATTTAAAGGTTTACACAGCTAAACTACTGTAGCCAGATTGAAATTATTTACCTTTAGGGTGATGAGCCTTAAACGGTAATCATCTGCTTGTATGACTCGGTTAACTGTGATTTCTATTCCTTCGTAGGTGACTTGTTCCTCTGGCCAATACTCTGTGCATTTCTGTGTACAATATAAAATAAATCTAGTTAAGCAGACATCGAGAGGTTTGTTTTTATCTTCTGAAATTTGATATAGCACATGCATAGATGAATATGAATACACTTTGTTTCTATAATAAGTGCAAGTTTTCATTTTCTAAACAGGGACCATAATTCAGGTGATTTTTGCTTCATTCATAACAGCCTGATTGCATGATTAAAAATGCAGAGATAAAGTAATGACTAACTAATGCTTTTAAACACACACATCTGCAACTTCATGCAACTGATACGCATTTTGAAGGTTCATTAGAAAGACCAGTGGCAATATGCTTGAGTTTTTGTATTAATCCTTTTCTTAAGATAAATAATGATTAGTATAATAGACACTAGTTATCACTCTTTCTATAGTATGTATACACTGATACGGAAACACAAAATACATATTTTTCTGTTTTTTTTTTAAAGAGTCAAAGCTCTCTGAATATCAGATGAACATTTGCATAGGTTTGTGCACCAGAGAACGTGACTGGGGATGTTTTGGGAATTAGATTACATATCAAAATCCACTTTAATGGACACTGAGATTCTTTCAAAGCTAAGGAACAAAAAGGAAGCAAAGAGATGTGAGACCTATCAGATGACTACATTTGATTTTGCCAAAAAACAGAGATGCAGCCAGCACAACCTAACAATTAGAGAAGCAGAAACTATAGTCCATTTGCAAATCTACATTGTGGTACTGATACACTAGAAATGAGGTGGTGAGAATCTGTAAGCACTCCTATCCTAGAAGGAGGACTGAAAAAGACGGATGTTTTCTGTATGTAGTTTCTCTTTAAACTAATCGATATGCAAAGGAAGAGACAGGCACTTCAACGTGGTGCATGAAATAGTTCATTGACAAGGAATGACATGAACAAGGCAGAGTCTGGGAAAAGGCTCTCTTGTGATAACAGTAGAAGCAATCTCATTATCGCAGGAGAATAAGAATCTGCTATTGGACAAACCCAGTTAAAGATGATGATTGTAAGCTCTCTCTTTTACATAGCTTTACACAATCTTGAAGGAAGCAAGTTAAACCATTTTGTTCTCCCCCACCAAAAGTAATTCCACTTCAGGAGAAAGACCAAGAACAGAAAAGTACCTTGCAAGTTACTGCGTCAAAATTCTTGTGTGGGAGAATCAGTGCATAGTGCATCAGCTAATAACCCACTGGGAGCGTGGCCTACTGTGTCTCTGCAAAATTATTTACGCAGATTGCGATTTCTTCCTCCTCTACTCTTAAGCTGCAGAATCCATTGTGAAAATTGTCAAGAGCGCTAGCAGCTATCAATAGCACAGACGTTGCTCTGCTTAAAGGAGTGGAGTAAGATTGCCCACTCATTTCCGTGGGCTGTCTGTCAGTTCAGATTAGATGTGACAGAAGGCTGAGATACAGAGCTTTTAATACTCACATTAGCAAAGTCATTGCACTGAGGAAGAACACGAAGCCTCTGTCACTAGCATCACTGCTGAACAAAGGTTTTGAATCTATGTACCTCTGAGTCCTGTTATTCATATATTAATACAAGTGTTACGGAAGAAAAGAAATGAATATAGAAGACATTTACATGAAAGGACTTACCCTGCATTTATGGTTGAGATTCCTGACACCATTTAATTTGTGACACAAAAGGTATCAGAAAAGAGTCAGCAGCTCTGCTATGATATATAGGCTGTAGTACATGCTGAATCTGCACTGCAGTGCTCTGCTTCCCACGACTGATATGATGGGTGAAATAATACTTGGTCAGTGTGCAAAAGAGGAAATTCAGATGTAAAAGCTCTTTTATATTCCTCTTATACAACCTTTCTACGAAAAATCTGGTGGAAGAACTTATCACCAGAGATGTCATTCATGACCAGTATTTCCTCTGCATCTTCCTCTTTAAGTCCTTAAATTATTCTGTTACACTATGTCATGACATTTTAACATCTTAATTCAGTGCTGCCTCTCAGATAGAAGCAGATGTGAGTTTAAAATGTTACTGCAAACAAAACATTTAGATCAGCAACATACTGTTGTATCAGCAATGCCTTGACAGTACACTTCCAATCAGCTGACTGTAATAGCTGACCATTTTTAACTTGCAAAGCATGGTAATTCTGTATCTGTCTTGTTAATGTATTTTTTTCACTAAAGTTCAGGGTTAATTTTATTTCCTTCACAACCGGGGAAAGCTAGAGGTTTGTGCACATGCATAATTACAGGCACTAACCTTCCAGCTAGCAGTTAAGCCATTATAACTCTGTGTGTATGATGGAGGTATGCCCATATTCTTGGGTTTCTAAGAGTCTTAAGACTCTTCTCCAAAGGAAAATCTCTCACCTAAATTAGTAATGGGGGATGAGCTTTGACAAATAGTGCTCCTGCAACTCACCTTTCTGCCAGTGGTGACGGGGATGAAAAGCCCAACATGTGCCTAGAACACTTTCTCACATTTTATACTGCTAATAAAGACAGATTGAGGCTCAGCCACCTGTCTGTGAACTGAAGCCCCACACATGGTTCTTGCAATTCTCAAGTATTTCAGCAGGTAAGTAAAGAACAGCTGGAGGGCAGCAATACTTTAAACTGCAAACAAAAATCACTTTAGGTGGTCTAGCAGAAAAACCACAACAGTTTAATTTCTGGAAGTCAGTGGTGAATAGAAAATGTCAGCATCTTAATTTCAATATTTCAAATGCATTTCCTAGACACATCCAGGAAAAGGTCTACCATATCCAAGTCATCTCTATTTGTTGATTATTTTAACTAGCACCCTTCACAAGTCAGAGACAGCCTCAATGAAATGTGGATATAGACAATGAATCATAACAAATGCAAGATGAAGCAGCACCGACTGTTGATTAAAGATATTCAACCTTAGCAGTTATGGTGCACTTTTGTTTTTGATTCCTTTAGAAAGAACTTGAAAGAGTATCTGCAAATAGAGCTGAGTTTGAAAAGCTTTCAGGTCAGCTGAGAGGAAAAACAGCAAAACCAGCAGCATGCTAAGTCAGACAGCAAAGCAAGACTTACAGTAAACTGAACTGAAAGAGACACCCACATCTTCTCTGAGCCTGAAGAATTTAATGCTGGCTCTGAAATCTCAGGACACTGAACTAACTTCTGTTCAGTGGCTTAGCATCTATGCTGAAAATATCTGCTAGAGTACAGATAAAAATACAGACCATATGTAACACCATTACCTCATTCATCTCTTCTATATTGGTAATCATGACAATGATGGGAGAACGCTCCTGCCACACCATTCTCCAGAAATCACTGACAGTATTAACTATCGGTCCCTGAGTAGCAATATATACCTTTTCCTCTCCTCCATAGCCCTGCCAACAAAACAACAAGACATCAATTTTAACAGGGATGTCCACCACAACCTTGAAGGTTCAGTCTTTAAAACAGAGAGCTACCACTGGTTGACTCCATGGCACCAGTTCTTCCACTCTCTGTCTCTCTCCTGCACACGTGTACATGGAGCAAAGGCACAATATGGACTCGTAATTTCAGCAACGAGTGTCCAACAGCCTTGAGGCTGGACTCTGGCTAGGTCAAGAGCCTTATTCAGGCTTATTATCCAGTGCCTTGGTCAGGCCAGCTGACAAACAACTTGCATCAAGAAGTGCAGAAATATGTTTTTGTCTGGTTTGAACCTGTACAGTTGCACTTTGAGATTTGGTTTCAGTTAATTTAAGCAGGAGAGAAGAGCAATCAGTTCAGTTAGAATGCCTTTAAAAGCCAGTGGATGTTGCAATTCTGTTTACATTAACAGTGGCTGATAAAGGCTAGGCAGACACATTGGACTGTTGAGCTCTTACCCTGATGTAGTTAGCATTGATGTAAGAGCTAAGGGGGTCGTCCTGATCAGCTGAGGTAAGGCACACTCTGCTGTGAGGATCTGAAATGTGTAAAGAGATAAGTAATAGTTTATCAGTTGTTCAGAGAACAGAAAGACAGCAGATCATATTTGTACAGCAAGACATTTACATGCATTTATGGCCATCACAAAAGATGTGAGTAGCCTTGGAGAGCTCCCATGTTAAAATGTTACCATAAAAAAGGGAAAAGCGTGGTTGGGGTAATTAGGCTTCTTCTGATAGTTTTACCCACTTTCTGACGCCTGTTTAATTGTTCCTGTTGCAGAGCCAGTTTCTCAAAATTACTCTGGAAAAGCAGTTTTCTGCTCCAGGAAATTATTTCTCAATCTGGTAGGTCAACAGACTCATTCTGACTTGTAAGACACTAGAATGTTGTTTGTGAAATGGCAGCAAAAAGCTTTTCTCCCAAACCATAAATACACATTTCTTGCACACAGGCAAGCCAGATGACAATAACTCTCTCCCTGTTTTGCCTTGCAGTGAACTAAATTCCAAGATGTGCTATTAACAAATATAATGGTTAAAGAGAAATTAAAGAGTATTAACAGACTCTTGCATTTTGTGTAAGTCTCTTCAGTACATGAGTCTCCCTCATTGGGGCTGTTTATGAAGCATCATTCTTGTTTTAATAAGACACCAAATGAAAACACTATTCCACCCCAGTTCAGTCCAATTCCCACTGAAGTCAATGGGAGCTGTTGCACTGATTTTACTGGCTGACACGGGCCCATGTACATTCACTTTCACCAGTGTTACAGAGGTTATGATCACTGAAAAGAAACATCCTCCTGATGGAGGCCTGGGCAACCAGCAACAGTGTATACTACCAGAATATTAACAACAAACCACAGGTGACTACTTCATAGAAAAATCCTGCCTGCTTAGATACCAGAACAAAATAAAGAATATGCAAAAATAGTGTAATATTGGGTAAAGCCCAAAGAACTAAGCACACAGTAATTTCTAGAGTTCTACAAACAAACTCAGCATAAAATGCTGTCCTCAGACAGAATGGATTCATGTTATCTATTACGCAATAATAAAATGACAATACACAAAGCAAAGATATTAACAAAGGTACTGTTTTATAGGACAGAATTACTGAAACCAGTGACTTCCTCTCCAATACAGTTCCCTCCTGCTCAACTTTGCACATAGAGTCAGAGGTTATGCTGAGTTGGAAGGGACCCATCAGGATCGAGTCCAACTCCTGTCCCTGTGTAGAGCAGCCCAAGAATCACACCATGTGCCTGAGAGCATCATCCAAATGCTTCTTGAACTCAGGCAGGCTTGGTGCTGTGACCACTTCCCTGGGGAGCCTGTTCCAGTGCTTGACCACTCTCTGGGTGAAAAACCTTTTCCTGGTATCCAACCTAAACCTCCCCTGATCCAGCTTCCTGCCATTTCCCCGAGTCCTGTCACTGGTCACAGGAGTGAAGAGATCAGTACCTGCCCTATCTCTTCCCCTCGTGAGGAAGCCCTAGACTGCAATGAGGTCACCCCTCAGCCTCCTCCTCTCCAAGCTCAATCATCCAAGTGACCTCAGCCACTCTTCATAAGTCATCCCTTCCAGACCCTTCACCATCCTCGTGGCTCTCCTTTGGACACTCTCCAATAGCTTGATGTCCTTTTTATATTGTGGTGCCCAGAACTGCACGCAGTACTCAAGGTGAGGCTGCACCAGTGCAGAGTAGAGCGGGACAATCACCTGTCTTGATGGGCTGGCAATGCTCTGCTTGATGCACCCCAGGACACAGTTGGCCCTCCTGGCTGCCAGGGCACACTGCTGGCTCATCTTCAATTTGCCATCAGCCAGGACCCCCAGGTCCCTCTCTGCCACACTGCTCTCCAGCCACTCATTCCCTAGTCTGTACTTAACAGCAGGGCTGCCCCGTCCCAGGTGCAGAATCCAGCACTTGCCCTTGTTAAACTTCATGTGGTTGGTGACTGCCCATCTCTCTAACTTGCTGAAGTCTCTCTGCAGGGCCTGCCTACTCTCAAGGGAGTCAACAGCTCCTCCTAGTTTTGCATCATCAGCAAACTTAGAATTCCTTCAAGTCCTGTGTCCAAGTCATTGATGAAGATGTTGAAGAGGACTGGGCCTAGGATGGAGCCCTGCGGGACCCCATTAGTGACCGGTCACCAGCCTGATGTGACCCCATTCACTGTCACTCTTTGTGCTCGACCTGTGAGCCAGGCTGCTCACCCATCATATGGTATGCTTCTCCAGCTGTATGCTGGACATTTTGTCCAAGAGAATACTCTGAGAGACAGTATAAAAAACTTTGCTGAAGTCCAGAAGTATTACATCCACTGGCTCTAGTGTCTACTGTTGGGGAGATGGTGAGTCAAGAGATAAAATCTGCTTTTTAATCAGTAATTCTGATAGCTTGCATCATGTCATACCATTAAAAAAGTGACCCTGGTTGCCAGATGTTTATTTAAATGTCACCAGACTGGGTGGTTAGGCCCCATGCATCAAGTCTCTTTCCTTGGGTTTTATGCAGTCATCCATGGAGTCTGCTGAAGTTTGAGTAATGATTCATGATTTTCCCCTACTAATAACAGCAATACTGCTACGTTTTCCATCTCATGGTAGGTCTTTAGGATGAAATAAAACATATCTGAAGAACTCTATCAACAGGTGCTACAGACTTTTAAGCACAGGCTTCTTTTAAGACTCTTCAACTGCAGTAGAATTTGAGTTAATTTTCACTGTGGAATTTTTTACTGCTGTATCCACAAATATTAAAACATTATCTAGAATATACGTGACTTTAAATTATAATACTTGCCTTCTGATTTTTCTGTTAATGTAGCATTTCTATCTGCTAAGGTGGTATGTTAGTGAACAGTTTCAACCTTAAGAGAGACCTAATTACACATCGTTGATACAAAAACATGCACTGTTTTGCATGAAGTTTAGCCAAAGCTGAATAGCATCACTTAGAAATACACAAACAGACGTACCTCCTCCTTTAGAAAATGAAATTGTAATAAGGCTTTAATATAAGAGTTTGCAGTATGAACTTTGAATTTTCAATAGATAGGCATTTAAGCAAACCCAAATGCTATTCTTAATTGCAACATTTGTTCCAGGACAAAACCAGTGCGCAGGCCAGGTTCAAAAAGACACCATGCCTTTAAAACAGCAGTAGCAGTCTGTATGTCTAAGAAACCAAACTACATGACAGCAAATTACAGGTCAGCTATTTTTTTCACAGACTCTTTGATGGCCATTTTGTGTTGATACATATGTCTGACATTTTAGAGGAACTTGCTAAACTTAACTGAAATGTTTTGTATAACTTAAAATGGTGTAAAAGCAATAGACCTATGTAGAAATTTTAAAAGTCTGTCTAGACATTACTCTTGAGAAAAGGATTCAATGAGATTGATATAAAACATGCTCCGGCAAGTTCTTGCCATCTCTGGAATTCTCTAACAAGAACATCCTGTTTTATACATTCAAAAAGAGCCTCCAAACATCTCAGAGAAAAGTTACCACTTTCCAGGAAATGCCATAGGACTCATCTCCAGAATAGGACTGTCTGCAAAGAAACCAATTCATAGATAAAAAATATCCAAATCAACCTCCTTAGCTTGGCATCCCCAAACAACTTTCTGCCATCAAAAAGCCACCTTCTAAGCCATTTTACTACAAACAGCAAAATTGGAGAATCTGCAAAAAAACTGTACTATAAAAGAAACATAAATGAGATTAATTATGTCTCTTACTTACTACAATCAACTCTAGGTTTGCAAGTAACTGATCATTATGTCAAGTGACTGC
The DNA here is from genome assembly GCA_020745705.1 of Hemiprocne comata. NCBI lineage: Eukaryota > Metazoa > Chordata > Aves > Apodiformes > Apodidae > Hemiprocne > Hemiprocne comata. The sequence goes on from CM036590.1 coordinate 15,865,542, forward strand.
TAACCTTTTAATGATAACTGCCTAGACTGCTTCTGGAGATACAGCAAGTACAGGAATTTTAGTTACTTTTTAAATTCAGATTTGGGGTTTGACTCTGGTAATTAAGCATTTACTGTTCCTCACAAAAATCAGTTGTCTGAGGCTGCTGTACTGCAGCTTGTTCAGCCGTTCCTGCCATTACTGCTTTCTGCAGCTAGAACGTGGAGGAATGCTAGGTAGATACTCAAAGCAGCAGAAGCTACATTTGGTCAGCTCAGAAATAAAAGTCAGTGGTCAGTGGATGGACTCTCTCTCATCCTACTTAGTGCATGGATATTTCCTGGGATCCTCAGCTTTGAAGCATAAAGGGGATATTTAGCTGTCCTTGCTAGCCTCTTTACCGCCAGCACAGAGCCCTTCGAAGTAGAGGTAGTTGGATTAAAAACGAACAGTTGGCCCTCCTCTTTCCTCAGCAATATCAAGCCATCCTTTGGTCAGAGCCAGGGACAAAGTTGCACAGGGGATACTAGTTTTGGAATTAATCTGGAAAAAAAATATCCAAACCATAATGAGCTTGGAATAAGCTAGTTAATCCTTGCAGGCATGGTAGGGTAGAAAATAGTTATTATATGGAGATGTCAAAGTGACAAAGGCTGCTAGCAGATATCCCTATGGCTGAGATGCATTCTGCAGCAAATAATTAAATCATTGAGTGATCATTCTTAAAAATATATCGTAGTGGGTCACCTGGCATCTGTTTACAACTCTGTAACAGGATGTTCAAAATGGAAGCAATTCTGATGCTTCAATGTTCAAATATTCAACATGAGATATTTAAAATGGATCCAGTTCTCAAATTACACACTAGATAGCAAATTCAGAATATATAGATCACTTTGGAATCTAGCAGTTTGGGCATCTGACATCACCATTTCTGTAACCTTCTCTTTCCAGGAAAACCTGTGAACTAATACTTGAACAATTCATCTCAATCATTAGCACAGAAATAGTGAAACGTGGCTGAATGTTTTTACACTTCTGGTCTAAGGAGGAGTACAAAGTCAACACAAGAGTTGCACACACTGGATCACTGGCTGCAGCCACCGGAGTTGTAAGTCTAGATTAAAAAAAATCTCTTCTGGAACCATTTCCAGTCCAGGTTATAGGTATAGCTAAGGACATTTTTGACTTCTCTGCACTTGTATTTGTTAACCTGACACTGAGCCTTTTGGGCTTTGCAAACAGAGCTACTGTGGTGAGTTGTGGCATCTTCCAACAAAATTACTTACCGCAAAAAATGAGGTGCGACATAGACTCATAGAATGGTTTGGGTTGGAAGGGACCTTGAAGATCATCTAGTTTCAACCCCGCTGCTATGGGCAAGTACACCTCCCACTAGACCAAGTTGCTCAAAGAGTCATCCAACCTGGCCTTGAACACTTCCAGGGAGGGGGCACCCACAAATTCCCTGGGTAACCTCTGCCAGTATCTCCCCACCTTCACAGTCAAGAATTTCTTCCTAATGTTTATTCTAAATCTACCCGCTACCCTACCCCAGGTTGAAAACATTCCCCTTTGTTCTATCAATACACGCCCTTGTAAAAAGTCCCTCCCCAGCTTTTCTGTAGCCTCTTAATGTACTGGAAGGCCACTATAAGGTCTCCCTGGACCTTCTTCTCTTCTCCAGGCTGAACAGCCCCAACTCTCTCAGCCCGTCTTCATAGGAGAGGTGCTCCAGCCCTCTGACCATCCAGCCTGTATTTGTGCTTGGGGTTGCCCAACCCAGGTGCAGGACCTTGCACTTGGCCTTGTTGAACTTCATGAGTTTGGCATGGATGTAACTTTTCAAAGTATGACAGAGAGAAAAATGATGACATTTTAAAAAGTTTGTACCAAAATGTTTCTCAAAACTCCTGCTCCTGGCAACAAATAAAGATAGTGTAATAGAAAAAAAATTTTTAAAAAATTTCCATTTTCTGTATCATCTTAATGCCATCAGGCCAGTGCCTAGTATTCTCAGTTTGCATTTGAGGGATGATTCTGAGAAAAACATTGGTCAGGAAAATAACATTGCTAAAATGTCGTCCTTCTAAGGGAGTTTAATCAAACAAACCACTAAGTAACACCTGACTAAACACACCAAGTTTTTCAGTAGAATTTTTAAACAGCACCAAATGATGCAATTCTAATGACTTTAAAACGTAAGTGCTGCTGCTGTTCAGTGAATCATAGGTTCTTCATGCTCTGTACCTCTTTTGAAACTTGATATATGCTTTGAAGCTATGTTGCTGCTTCATAAGTATGGCCTTTGGACAATACATTGTAGTGACAGCACCCCTCATGCATTCTGAAAAGTGCAAAGCCCTTCGGCATATGGAATTGTAATGACCCTGCCTCAGTGACTTAAAAAGCAGACACTTACTTGGGAGAATTGTTTTGTAGCGATTCTTACGCACTAAGCCTGGAATATCATATTCCTTTGGATCAACGAAGTTCATTGGAATTTCCTGTTAAAAAAACAAGCACACACCACCACAAAACACAGTAAGCAGTATTATTAGATTCTCAAGAGGAATAAAACCCCCAAGCCCGTGATATCCTTCCTGTGAGGCAGGCAAAGTAATGAAGTCAACTAAGACTTATGGTATAGTACTTCTAGCAATTTACCACCAAAATATGATTGATGTTTCCTTTTACTGTCACTGGCTCTTTTCTGAAATCCTAATACAAAAATGCTCACAGTGACTAATTGATTGAGTAATAGGCACAACAGCAGTATGTTAGCTCTTAATAATATTAGAACTGAATTGCAAGTGAAGGCACAGAACTAAGGAAAAGATGGTACATAAGATACTCTGCTCCAAAAGCAGTGGACCTCAGACACCATCCTTTCTGACTCACACTCCTTCCTCTCTGAGGGTGGAAGGAAATAAATTTGCTCGTGACTCTCAGCAGCAAAAAATTATGACACACATTATGACAGGTTGTCGTGCTGACCTCACTCTGTGCAGCAGGTGTAGTGTCACTCTTTTTGCTCACCACACTTTAAAGCTTCATGGGCAAGAACAGCAAACACGTGTTCAGGCACTACCAGCTCTCCACACTACTGACCCAAAGTGCAAAAAGATGGGAGGGGCTTCTTATTCTGCTCATCTCCTGCAAGTAAGAGGCCAATCCAGGCAAGAACAAACAGTTCATCAACTGGAGTCAGTAGGCATGGAATGAGATAGGTTGTGTTAACCAGCCTCAGCAGAGAAAGGGCTCATGGGAGCTTGGGAGCAAAGCTGGTTATCCCAGCTGCTGCACACTGGATTTGAGAGGCCAGTACTGGACACACTGGTAACAGGAATCAGGGTTGAGTAAGACAAGCTGAACTCTGGGAAGAAATTAAGATGAGCAGAGCTATGGACTATGTTAAATTATGGAGCTTTGGAAGACTGCATTCTGTCTCTAACACACCACTGAGCATACTGTTGGGTTTAACCAGATGCAGATAATGATTAAAACATTTGTTGAAGTAGTTTCCTATCAATTTGGGAAACTGCATGGAAACAAAACCTTCATGTTTTCCTCAGTTGTTACTTGGTATTTAGTGATCCAAAGCTCTTCTTGAGCTAAGCTCCATGGTCTGTTTTTGGGACTTGGTCATTCGCTGCTCAAGCAAATTCTTGGTCAAACCAAGAGGACTTCTGCCTGAGTAAAAACTGTAAATCTTTTAAGAATTTTGGGACCTAGCCCTGCAAGTGATGTTCCTTCTGACTTTTCTTCCAAAATGAAAAAAAGCTGCTTGCTTCATCATGGATCTGGACTTTGAAAATCAAGTAGGTGAGAGAGATTAAAAATCCATTATGCAGAGCTAGCTGGTGAAAACTGTCATTAAAAAAATAACTAGTCTACAATTTTTAATTACAAAGCATTTTTACCTATCCTTTTTCAGTTTTAATTAAAGAATGAAAATGACTTGGGATAGTTTGGCTGTTGAATGATTTTCTAAACACCAAGAAAACAAATGTAAAATCTCTGAGAGAAATTAAGCACATTTTTTCCTATTTCTAACATTATTTTATTTGCTTGAAAGCTACAGTGCACCTCAGAGACTGATGAAATTATATGTGAACTTGTTCAGCAGTCAATGCAGATGCTCACTAAATGAACATTTCCTCCATAGAACAGCAATAGATGCCTTACTTTAAAAGAATTGGGACTTGCCTACGGAAAAGCTGCTTTTCTTCAACTTGTACAGCACTAAGTGAATTAAGGACCACAGATACCTGGCAGTCTATTGTAATACAGAAGCCTAGACTATCTCAACTCCCCCCGTGCTTGTTAAGTGAAAAAAACCACCCTGAAATTGCACAAGGAAGGAGCAAGTGATATTCAAAGCGTAAACCCTGCCCTTTCAGACCCTTACAGGTCATAAATAGGACAGGCTGAAAGGGTCGTCATGTTGCAAAACATCATCTTCCTCCTGTTCTGCTGAGATTCTATGCTTAAGAGAATATTTTATTTGGCAGCATTAACTTCAGTAGCTCTTGATCACGTGCTCTAAAATACCCCACGACAACTGGGTGCCCTGTTACCTCCCATTTTGTGCAGGAATTTACAACCCTGCCTAGTAGACACAATACTCATAGCCACTGCAGCACTTTGCTTTTTTTTTTTTTCCCCCAAATATAATAAACATGACAATGCCTATCACATAGACACTTGAGCAATTAGGGAAAAGACTCATACAACGCAAAGATCTAAAAAGCCAGTGTACTCACTACACTAAAAAGTATCTGGCCTTCATCCTAAACTCAATTTGATTTTCAACTGCTTGCTTCATCTGTGTACGTGTAATTTTTCCCAAAATGAGGAGAATTCTTTCTCCCAAAATAGGAAGCCAAGGAAACATATCTCAGAACCCTAAAAGCAACTGACAGAGCAGCCTACAAATAATAACTTTTGTGCAGAAAAAAACTCAGTAAGACATACTTTCTATGGCTCCTGCTGAGTGACATAGCCATCCTATACTTTGGTTAATGGGAGACACTCAGGCTTGAAAAGTAGCTCCATGCCAAGCATTCAACAGTAACAAACATGCACTTGGATTCATTTCATCCCTATAACAACTACAGATACATTTCAAGAACTATGTCTATAGCAAACTTGGGTTTTCTTTTGTAGTCTAGTAAAAAATTTTGATTTTTTTTTTCTTAAAAAGTAGCATGCAGACAGAAGAAAAAAGACTTGTGAAAACTGCTCTTTTTTTGTTGTTAGACCAATTCTCTAGTTTTTAAGTGACAACATCACTGAAAGCTCTCTGACATTGTCACTTCCAGGGATGACAAATTTGGGAATTGCATTAAATGCTTTGCTGATGGAAGTGGCATTTGTATGTACTAATTTTAGACTTGCAGAAAGTAATAGCAAGGTACATAGAGGAAAGATAACATCCAATTTTTCTGATGCTCCTAGAAAAAAGAGGTGAGATACTTACAAAGAACTCTGCCTGCAGTATGAAAGGATCCAGTGCTTTCTCGTGCAATTCCTCTTCAGTAAGGATGTTCGATGCCGTCTGGAGATATTCTTGGGCTGACTGTTCCCGTGGTGACATGACGTAGCCAAAACCTTCCTCAGAACAGCCTGGGGTACACATATCCAGTGTGAGTGAAACATTTGAACCTCTCCTGCAAAACAGGAAGTTTGCTTACAACAGAACAGACTGACCCATTATAGTCAGCAATGGACACCATCCCAGTCATAAACAGCAACTTTATAAAAGTACCCAGCTGGGTCTGCTGTGTACATTTTGGGCACTAACTGTGAATAATGGGTCATGCATCTTGTATAGACAAGATCAGAAGTTGATTTTGTACAGTGGAACATGAAGGACAACACTTTCAAAGTGTTTTCTGTAATGAGGTAACCGTATACCTTGTCACCTACATAGAAGCAACTTGTTTGTCAAATGTGCTGAGCCTGCAACTGCAGGAAAGTTTTCATACTTACGTAAACTAAATTGTATTTTTGGATGCCTAAATGTGGATTGACATTTTAGACACTGCAGGTGAAAATCTTGGTCTTCAGGTTTCGTCAGGCCAGATTCTATTGAATAACCATTTACTAGTAACACAGACAACATCAGTGGGGTAAGATCTTGGGATAAACATTACCAGTTCAACATTACTGAAGACATGAGAAGCCAACCATTACAGTGAATACATTTTTTTGGTCTGAAAATTCTTCTTTCCACAACACTACATCATGAGGAGGGTAAAATGAAGGTCCCAACATTTTAAAAGTTACATTAAAAACAGAGATCCTATTGAGTGTAGAATTTTTGGTGGCTTTACTGTAAGGCAGCCCCACAACAAAATGACAAAGTATAAATTCCTGCATTGTTTGTGGAATGCAGTTTTAATACAATTCTGAGCTTCTGTCAATCTCACATATCAGACAAAAGAAAAATTAAAATACCATCAGTGAATCTATATTTAATTATCTTTAACATAATAATAATAAAATCACACAGTATGATGATTACTAGGTATAATGTTCTTTGCATCCACACAGTAAACCTATTTTTGATGACTCTCAACTGGCAACATCTAGTTACGAGGTGTTTCCAGGAGTTGTTGAAAAAACAAGTAAACACGCAGGCATGACCAGCTCACAGAGAAGACTGTAGAAGTTGTTACTTGGCTGACAGCCCTTTTCTGGATTCATGGGTTTTTCCAAAAGAATATGCAGCCAGCCTCCTGCTATGATTCACAGTCATGAGGAAATGATTTTGTATGAAACGTGACCACTAGTGGCAGACACTGAATCTTTAGTGACACCTTTCAAAATATTTTACCCTACCCTCCTGTGTGCTGTTGGAGAAGATGGAGAAGCCAAAGGGACGCAAAAGAGGGATAGGTAGATAATTCAACACAACACCCAAAAAAAGAAGAGTGACCAATGCTTGATGTAAATGAAATCTGTCAGAGCACAGCTCAAACCTGAAATGATGTCTGGCTTCTCAAGCACATGTGTATGTTGAAAACAAGTTAATTTTACATCCTAAGTCTACATGTTCTACCTAGTGTGAGAACTTCAAGCAACTGCTTTCTTTTTTCCCACCTTTACTTCTTTGACAGTTTTAAAATGTAATTCATTACTTGAACCAACTGATATTCCCCAATTCTCTTGAAAAAGTAAGCATCTTTCCTTCAGGCTAGCAGTCACCTGAGAAGAAATATCAGCATCTTTAAGAGAGAAGGAAATCAGGGATAGTGAAAAGCACAAATGCCTCATGCATTTAAAGCCAAATCTTGCCCGTAATGAACAACAATGGCAAAACTGACTGATAGCAGCACGTTCAGGGACAAGCCCCAGAGGTTACTGCAATCTCACAGTCAAAGTAGAATATAACAATAAAAAGTAGGACATTTTAGGAAAAATGTTTCAACCAAGAACCAAGTGAGAAAAACACAATTCTAAGCTCACAGAACGCAAATTAAAAGCCTCTTCTGTAACATTGCCTTTACCGCATCATATGGAGCTTTGGAAACCCAGCATCATACTATTAAAAATCTAAGCTCTGCTCTTTAAGTTTTAGATAGGAGAATTAACTATGTTTAGCTCTCTAATTCAGCTTGAAAACCTAGACATAAAGGTGATACTTTGCTGTGTTGGGCCTTTCAGTAACTTCATTCTTATTCATAACATCAACTTTGCAGAACTCTTCACAGGATTTCTATCATCAAGATCTTTATACTATTTCACTAAGACGACTGGAAGAACACAATATAGAAAAAGATTCTTCCTTTTATCTAAAAACTGCCCTTTCCCAACTGTGAATCTCTAAGAAGCTCCTCTGCCCTGATGGTTCAAGCAGTGAACACCAGCTCTCCTCAAAGGTTCATTACTGAGTTAATTTTAAAGGAATTAATTTACTTTTGGACTAACCCATTTATATGAGAATTACTGCAGATTACCACTTCTCCTTTTGGATAAAGGACTAATTGTCAAGCATGAGTGACAGAAAAAAATTAACGAGATCCAACTCTTTCCAGAGGTAAAAGCTTTCACTGCCATATAGTGGATTTCAAGCTATATAGTGGATTTCATGCTATGTGGTTACCATCTTGGGGAATGGCAAGAGACTGATCAAACACAAATGGATATTTTAAAGGAAAGAAACTATGCTTTTGAATAGCACTCCTTCAGAGCTGTCAGAAATTGTATGCTTTTTTGCTAATATGTTTATACTTATGACTGAAAACAAGACAGGAAATAAAGCAGACACATTTTAAAGTGACATTCATGAAAGCAACAAAGCTTCCTATTAGGCACAGAACACCTCAGTCCACAAAATATGGGACCACACTTTCCCCTATTGTTCACATCTACCCTACCTTTCTTGCAAGCCCACGGATTTAACTGTTAGAGTAGCTGGATCTGTCTCCGCTTTAATGTCCATTACGCAGTCAAAGACCGGAGTCTCTGGTACGGGATCCAAATCTAAGAAGTCTTCCTCATTTTTATCCTCTGTCCACTCTGAGTACGTGAATGAAGGCTGCCGGCTCACAGATTGGCGTCTGTCCTCTTGTAGTGGAAAGGGGAGGTCTGGACGGGCTCTGAGTAGATGCCAAAACTGGAGGAAAATGAACATTTAAAAAAGCTTTCTGCTTGTTGCCAGCCCTTCCATACAGCCTAGAGGATAGGTCTTTAGGGCAGCACCCCAGCTCACTATAACGTATTACAACTGGAGAGTACTGAAGAGGACAGGAATGTTCCACGCAGGAGTAGCTTTGTGGTGCATGTTACAAGGATTCACATCTACCCATTCAAACCTGCTTTCAGCCACAGAGGGTTCCACTGAGCTGGCCAGGCTTAATTCAGGGATACAGTGGAAGCGGAATGTGCTTGTGACAATCATATGCAAGCCAACGTGATATCACTGTCCTTTTGTTCAGTTTCTTATCCTTCCTAGGCTTGTTTACAAAATAAAAATCTACTATACTATCCTAAAATCGTACCTTTCCTGACTTACTGGTATTCCATCTAAAATTTAGATACAGCTGGGTTACAAAAACTAAACACAATTTTCCTGAACTGCACATCTTTGATAATCTGGCATTGTACCCCGAATTCACATATAACCATTTTTTTTTAAAGAGGCCTTTATTTTGATGTACTTGGTTTTGAGGCTCAGAATGCTAATATCAATTTTTGACCAGTGGCAAAGACTGTTTTGTGATCTGATTATCTGATTTAAACATGGTATACACATTAAATAATACATCTTGTGAAATTCTAGGATATACATGTAAATTAAAATGTATAATATGAATCTAAAAAATTACTGTATCATATTGGCTTGCATGGATGCTATGGCAGACTAGATGATTTGGAGATTGTATCAGCAGGCTGTTTAATCTTCCACAGAGGCCTCAGTTAAAAATTTCAAGCCCACCTCTGAATTTCAGGATCTGGAACTTTAGGCTAACTTCACCTCTCTAGCATTGAACTAGGAGCAGTATCACTCATGCTAAATGTTATACAAACTATATTGTACTGTCATGCATCCTTTTGAGACTAAGAAGAACAGGTCATATTTTCCAAAGTCAAGTCTCTTCTGTCCTTCTCTTATATGCCTTTTAAATAAGCAGTTAAATTTAGCAAACGTGTCATTAAAAAAGGTCAAATTTATCTTCCTAGGCTACTAAAGCACATTAGCTTTTACAGGATTTTAAACAAAAATTTTCTTGTGCTTGTGTTTTCATGTGCTCTCATTGCTCTGAGCCTAAAGAATGAAAGGAAGTGAAGCAAGTTTTAATTTCTATCCACAGTCAGCTTTAGTTGATGTTAGACTCTGACAAAGCAGCAGTATTTATTTGACAGTTACTTCAAACGTATCTTTTTTTCAGTTAGTCAGAGTACACAGTAATTACAAAAGCAAACATAGGAACATGATTACTAGACTTCTGTTTTATATAAATCTAGGGACAAGTCTGAACCGAGTCTATCCTACATGCTTGGTCACTTGGATGACAAGCAAGGAGCTTGAAGATGTGATTCTATTTTCATTCCCCAAGATGAGCTTGGCACTCCGAAGTACTAGCTGTGGTTCTTTCACATACTGCAAGACTGTAATAGCTGAGCAGTTCACAGAGTAAAATATCTGCTGAACAATTTTGTACTGCTGGAGAGTGCTGTTGCTACTAAAATCAACACTTGTGCTGTGGGCCAAGTGTAAGGTCTAGGTACGAATTACACGTTACAGATTCTAGAGCTGATATGGTGACACAGGACTGGTTTTACTCATGATTTAACACCCTGTAAAACCAAAGGAACAAAAAGTTCACCCTAGAAACAAAGCAGCTTTTCTTTAGGTTGAAAGAAGTGTGTGGTAAGTAAGGAGCTGCCCAAGACACTAGAATAAATTAAGTTACACTTAAGTGATGGGGTTAAACTAAATAATGGAAAAATAATCAGGTCTGAAAACCTGTTCAGGAGGACTAGACAGCTCAATGTTGGTTCTCCGCAGCTTTCTGGGTCTTTAACATGCCATTTTATGAGACAGAAAACAAACAGCCTGACTAAGACAAGTCTCAAGCACTCTATCCATCCTTTTATTTTCACTGTGATTGCTAACCTCCCAACACATTCTGGTACCTGGGTATTCTCCGATAAGTGCCTCCAATGTTAGCTGAGGTCTGGTCTCCTGAAAAATTCACTCTACATGTATTAGAGTCACAAATTTGACTCAGGAATGAGCGGCACTTTACCATGTGCACTGACCAGACAGGGCCTCCATTGTCTTGGTATGACTTCTGAGAATTCACTTGACCAACATTTCGGTCTTGTTACACAGTCCAACAGTTATTGCTCTACATTTAAGCAATAAAGTACCTGCATAAACAGGCATATTATCTCCCTTCCCCAGGGAACTTCTAAAGCGTTACTGTAAGTTACCACAGTTGCTAAATACGTTTAAAAAAAAAAGCATAAGCTTTTTGTTACTGATATGTCATCTAGTATATACATCAGTGTGTGCCTGATGTATCAGTTCCACCTATATAAAGAGGGAAGGGTACATTTGGGAAAGACAGGCATCTTAAATTCACTCCTCAATGTCTTTTCTAGGCAGCACATAACTTAAAATTCATTAAAAAAAGGGGGGGAAAAAGAAAAGAGAAAGAGATCACTCAGCTGAGACAGACAGAAAATAAAGAAAACTGTCTTTATGCAACTACCTGCTGTCCAACAGGCTGGGATTCTAGAAATTCTGCTTAGCTCCATCACTTTATTTTCGATGTTTAGCTAATGACTATTTTATGCCTTATTCCCTAAATACTGGTAGAAGCAGGTGTTGCAAAGCAGCATGACCTGAGATATCACAGAGTAAGGTAACAGGAAGGTAGGAAGGGACAATGTTCTCTTTAAACAGCCTCTCCTTCCTAATGCCACTGCTAGAGAGAATATACTGGGCAAGTCAGACCATTGGTCTGAACTCGCAGGATGTTTCTTATATTCTGATGCTCTGCCACTTGTCCAGAGAAAAGGCTGTCGCACAGTGACATTTGTGCTTCTACTCTAGCTAGAAGACTGCTAGCACAGACCACAGGAATACAAAGCAGAACAAGCCTGACTACATGGAATCTTACAGGACTGTTTTTTGTAGAAAAGTTTTAACCAACACTTAAAAATGGGCCAAGTTTGCTCTCATCTACACTGGCATAAGCGTTCAGCTGCAAAGAGTTACTACATATGCAAAGCAGCTCAAAATGAGATCAGAATTTTTAGGCACAGAGAGCTTTCTTTAAAGTTACCTTCTGTGCTAAGAATGGGTCAGCAATAACCTGTTTCCATCCACCAAGAAACAGGTTGGATACGCAGAAAAATCATGGCCCTGCTATTCTGATTTCTAGCTCAGAATTTTTTGCTGCAAAATTACCTGAAATTCACACAGTTCATCCCAATTCTCAGATGTCTCAATTTTGTTCTTTAATATTTACAATTACAAGATCATCAGAAGTTTATTTTTTAAAGGACAAAAGTAGTCTGGGTAAAGAACAGCAGCATCAAAAAAAGCAAATTAAAGGAGGTATTCCCTTCTCCTTGGCACTGATGCAGCTGCACATTGACTGGTGCTCAATTTTAGGCCCTCCAGTTTCAGACAAATATGGACAAACTAGACTGGGCCCAGTGCAGAGCTACAGAGGGGTTCAGAGGTCTGAAGCACATGAACTTTGAAACAGGTGGAGGGAATTGGGCTTTTTCAGCATGGCAAAGAGTACTCTGGGGTGATCTAACAGCAGCCTGCAACTACTTGAAGTGCAGCTTCAGAGATGATGCAGACAGACTCTTCTCGAGAGTGGCAGCTGATACCACAAGGGACAATGGCCACAAGCTGCAGTAATTCATCTTGGACGTTCAGCTTTGGGAAATTCAGATCTGACATTAGGAAAAAATCCTTCCCCAAAAGCACCCTGCAGTCGTGGCACAGATACCCAGAGAGAGGATATATCTCCCTCCCTGGAGGTTTACAAAACCTGTGTAGAAAAATGCATCGCTGACCTTATCAAGTGTTGGCAACAGCCCTGCTTCAAGCAGAATGTTAGACTAGCAGTCTCTGGAGGTCCTTTCCCAACACTCCCATTACTCTATGATGTACTTCATTACACTGCGCATCACCCAAATGACATGTATATAGTACAGCTTCAGCTCCTTGAGCTACCTGAAGGTGCATTGCACTAGGGACAGGAGGTGATGTTCCAGCTGCATGTTTAGTAGCTGCTTTCCCACTCTAACAGAACAGTATACAGGGGTATTAAAAGCAATGTTCAATCAGAGCTCCCTAAAAATAAAGAGTTCTCCACAGCTTTCCCATCTTAACTTAGTGCCAGTTACAGCTAACTAGATTAATTGTAGTCATGCCACTAATCTTGTTCTGCAGCTGGGGCCTTGGCCTACATCTACAAGGACATCACATTCACAAGTACATTGGTGCTCTGGAACAGCTCTTTCTGCCACTGAAGTCAATGAATGCTCTGCAAGCAATTCCTAAGGCAGCAATATTATATGATTCCATTACTGGACCACAACCCTTCTATTTAAGTGAAAATAGTTTGCCCATCTGTGGATGGAAAGAATAAAAACCATCAGTGTAATCCCCAATTCATCAAGAAATTGAGTAAGGACAAATGTAGTTGTGATTCCTTTATGTAAAGCAAGCAGACAGTTATACAGAAATAGCCCCAAAGATGTTCCTTTACAATCAACTTGGGCTTAACATCAACAATTTGCAGTAAATTAGACATCTTCTGAAAACACACTGAAAAAGGGCATGAATATAGTTTGCACAGTATCAGAACTTACCAGAGATCCCACAAATAACAGTCCTAGAGAAGCTAAAGACAGCAAGATGTATGATACCACAACGCTCCCAATTTTAGTCAGGTCCTGTGAAACAATAGAAGTGAAAATTATTCACAAAGTACTTAGGGGCACAGTACACCACCTGCATGCACACTCTTGGCAAACTGTGTATTCATTCTTGGATCCCCCATGCAGACTTAGTGATACCATACTCTTGTCTGTGGTAAAGCCATTACCAACAACAGAAAAAATGCCAGGCTTTGGAGAAGACTGAAATTGAAACCAGCTCTAAACCCCAACATCTCAAAAGGTTTAAACACTGGATTTCACTGTGAAGGCAAAAAGGAAATCTGCTTCCTACCCTCATGCATTGCCAAAATGGAGATCTAGAGCCATGACTCAATTTTGCAGCCTAGACCAGTGTTTCATTGCCACAGTCAGTATAATTTTACATGTGGCAAAGGGCTTTGAAGAAAGTGTAATACTGTTCCCATGTTTGTGGGTCCTTAAATAAAACCCTGCCACAGAGGACTTTTTCTGTTTTCTAATACATTCTGTGAAATACCATCAGCTTGATTCACAGCACTGGAAGTGAAATTCACTTTAATGTTTTAGTCATATTGAAGTAGTTTAGAGTTCAGTCTCTTCTCAGTAGTAGATGCAACATTCAATTCTAATGGGCTTGAGTGGGCAAGGACTTTTACACTCTTCCTGACCCACTAGTACAGCTAAAGAGAAATTCAGAGTTAAGAACTTTCATTTGCTTATTTTAACATCAGAAGATTTCTTTGTCTTTACTGTTTTCAAGTTCAAATCTACATGGTAAATAGTGCTGTAATAAACAATCCTCAAAGATGTGCATGAATATCTGCACAGACTCATACTTGGGGGGTTCTTGTGGTGCATTCTAGGAATCAGTTTCCTCCACATCAAACATTTATTTTGAGCCAAAACCCTATAAATCAGGGATTTTCTGTAAGGAACAATTCATTAATGACTGACCCACTGCAAATTAGATACAGGCAATAGTCTATGAAGAGCTCTGATTGTGCATAATAAATCCAATTGAGAAAGGGCAATATAAAAGTGCTTCTTTCAAATAAACAAAAAAGCAGGTGACATGCAGCTCATAAACATCATTCAGAGAATACAGAAAACGGTCTCCACTGTACTCCAGCCACAAGAGGCACTGAGTCATTTCCTATTTGTACTGCAAAGCCTCTGCTACAAAGATTATGTACAATGAATATAAGCATTCTGATGGCAAATATAATTCATCTGATTTTTGAAAGCTGCTCACCATTTAATTAAGGTTCTGTCCACACTAGAGAAATCTGCACTGGGTATAATTACCCCAGTAATTTATCAGATGAATCATACTGGTATATGTGTCATTATGTCATGGTGAGAAGCTAAGCCAATTTTACCAGGGTAACTGTAGATATAATTGAATCTTACACCTGACATGCTTTTACTGCATATAGATATGCCCTAAACACTCAATAAAAATGGAACTTTGTGACTGATTATCTTGTGATTTGCACCTTTTATGGGGGTTGATCCATTCTTCCAGATTTTAAGCTGTGATCCATCCTAATAAGTTAATTTCCAGCTCTCCCTTTATTGTGGACTAAACCTTAGTGGGCTGATTTCTTACTGTGTTGTTTAATTTGCAATCATTTGCACATTATGAAAAATCTGCTGTGCTGATCTAACATCATAGCCAAAAATTCAGACCTGTTCCTTGAAGATACAATATGGATCTCTTTTCAGAAAACTCTTTTCACTATTTCAGGATACACACACATTGCAGTAGTCACTATATTATATTAAATATGTCTGCATTATACTTTTAATCAGAAGATATATTAGAAGCACCACCCAAGGCTATTGACTCCATAATCACAGAGGAGTACAGGGACTTACCTTCCCTTGATCTGACAAAAATTGTTTAAATGGCGTAAGCAAGTAAGACAGCAGGTCAAAGGCATTCTGAGCTGCTGGGATGGTCCCATAAGTGCTGTACCACAGCATCATGCAGAGAAGCTGCTCAATCAATCAGAAAATACATAATGAGCATCTCTCATTATACAAACATTCATTTTCATTTCAAGACTGCATAATTAACTAATTTTGTTCCCTTGATTTCATGTTGATCGTCATTTTTGCTTTAAGTAGTCAGGTATTTTCTAGGCTGCAGCTTAACAAGAATAAAAAGACTGAAGAAAGTGCTCAGCTACCATTAACTAGATGTGTACCAGTGAGTTAAGCAAGCTTACTCTGGTCTACACTAGCAAAAGGACTGCCCATAGTAGCCTGTTTATCAAATGAGCAACAGAGTCCTCTGACTTCTGAACTTTCGGCAGTATTACTTTTAGAACAAAAATGGCAATTCAAGGCACTTTGAATGTTATTAAAAGACTATTCAGGCTTATCTCATACTATCTAAAGCTCTCAAAAATAGGCACATTCACGTAAGCATCCCTATAAACAGATTGACAGAAACAGAGACATTGACCCACATAAAGGTTGCTGCACACACCATAGTTAACATAAAACTACAAAAGCAATGATGCTATATTTAACACCCTCACAGAGAGGTCATCGCCAACCACGAAGGGCACACTGCAACTTTAAAGGATACACCTCCCAATCCTCCATTCATCAAGATGGTTATTCACCCCATACATATCCGCTACAGAGGATGGATTTGTTGGGAGATGGGTCGTTAGACGAAGGACATATTTGCAGAGGGGCAGGGAATGGGACATCAAAAGCAGAGCAAGACTGTGAGAGGTGGCTGCAGAAATGAGACGACTGCAGCTATGTCCATTGCTACATCTACAATGAATGAGGAGGAAACCTCCCAAGCCAGCAAAGCTTAAAAGACGGGTTCCAGCATTTCGATGAGATGACAGGCTGTCTTACCAGTATCTGTGAGAGGACAAACAGATACATGCTGTCTCCAGGCATTAATCCATTCCACCGGGCAGTCCAACCAAGCAGTGCTGTTTTCTGGCAGGTTTTCAGGGACTGCTCCTTCCTGTTCAGCTGTCCCTGTTGTCCTCCAGCTTCATCCACTGACTCCATAACAACTGGATTGGAAAGACCTTCACGTGAAAATGACATGTGCAGGGATTGAATAGTATGTAACCTTGCAGCCACCGCAGAGGATGTGAGGGCTATTGTTTTCCTAGAGACAATGGTTACCTCTCAGTTCTGCATCAGTAAGCGCAGCTCAGGATTGTGAGCGTTACACTCTTATTAGTGCAGCTGTATTCACCTGCCTTCATCAGAAAAAAGTCAGTGTGGGCGGATAAATTATTTTCCCTTTCTTTCCGGAGGTGCAGATTCTGGGCTATGTTGTTAATAAATTCTCCTTTACATCACTGCACCTATTCATTTTTACTTTTTAAAAGGAACCATCTGTGCTATTTCCACACTTTCAGGCTACATGGTGGCAGAGAACCCATTTTGTCCCTCCCTGCCTCAACTTCTCCATCTCCCCTTATTTGTCTACTTAGTCTAATTTGAATATACATTTCTAAGGTAGAGACTGTTTCATGTTATGTGTCTGAATAGTGCTCAAGGGCTCTGGGTTTTGGCTGAGTGTCCTAAAATACTAATAAAATAGACTTTATTCTAATAACCTACTTCTTGGATTAATTCATACTCAAGAGCTATTTAATAATGTTGTAATGCTATTCCATTCAGTGGAAATACACACTGGAGTGGCTAGTCCCTCACTAACAGTATTTTGAAGACAGTCTGTATAGCTATAAATTAATTTACAAGATAAAAGGAGTGAAATTTGATGCAAGTACTACTGATTTACATCTCCCTACATGAGGAAAGCTCTGAGGCTGCCCTATGTGCAACACTGTAGCCTTAAGCCTAAGCCACCACCTGTGCCCCAGGAAAAGGCCACACCATTGGCCCTTCTATAGTGTGTTGAGGTCAGGTTTCTACAAAATGTTCCTCTCATGAGACATCTCTCTAAATGTCTCACAATAGTAAATCTAAGTCAGATAAGCATCCATAAACTAGCCACAGCTCTAATTAGGCAAATGAAAATAGGATTCATGTATCAGCTGAAGGTCTGGCCATAGGTACAGTAAGGATTCATTAAAATATCCCATTCTGTTTTCTAAAACACAGAAGTGCGAGAGTGGACAGGAACATGAGATGTTTATTCCCACTCTCTCATTGTTCTCTTTCACTGAAGCATACCTTAGGACACCCATCCCTGCACAAGAGAACAAGGTGCTTGGGAACGGTGTTGCTTCCTCTACAAGGTTCTCCATTCTGACAGCTGCCCAGTTACAAGAGGGCTATCACTGTGTAACAACTGCGGAGATGCAGAGACACAAGAAGGAGCACTTGCAAGGTACCACCAGGTACATCCCTAGGAGCTCAGGTTACTGGTTTCTCAGTAGAGTAATTTGCATAAACAGTATCAAAATTTCATATTAAATAAAGGTTGATAAAACATGGAAAAAAATGGAACTAAAAAGGTAAAATCAGAATCCTTGCCTGTATTCCTTACAGTGGTAAAACTTCCTTCATTTTCATCTATTTGTCTTTAATGCTAGATGACAACCACTTGGAAACAGCGCTTTTCAAAGACTTTTCAAAGAAAAACAAACAGAAAAAGACAGAAAACACAGAAAAGCTGAAACACAGCTTAACAGATCCTGGGAGCTCTAACTCTCTGTCCTTCAGACTCCAGCCAGTAATCTACAGTCCACAAAATCGCCCCCCAAGGAACACAGAGAGCCCAGACACAGCCCTTGGCGTCCAGGCACATTTACCGTATACTTAACACCTGACCTCTGATACCATGCTACATGGAGCTGGACTGAAAGTTCTTCAGGAGGACAACACATTAAGCAGCCCAGTTAAAGCTGACTAACTGCTTTCAAGGCTGACCTTAACAGTCAAAGTTGAACAGTTAAAGCTGAACATTTTCAAACTTCCAAACTCCTTCACGTGTCACTGGATTTGGATGAGAATTGAGGGGAAAACACTTGTCAACGACTGCTAGTTTTTTTAATGCTATTATTGTGGGATGTTTATCCTGTGTTTTGAAACAGGAATTTGAATTTAGCAGAAACAGAATTTTGATATCAGAAATGATTTTTGCCACCCATGCAAAAAGACATGCACCTGTAGCTGAGATATAAACCTCTAAAAATATCTGTTTACATATAGTTTATTATTGTGGCTTGCTCCTGAAGTCTCTAACCTTCCATTTTCGCTATGCATGTTTTAAGTTCTACTTTTCCTTTATCTGCATTAAATAGTTCACCTCTGTCCCTAAGAATGGCCAGTGAACCTGTTAACCGTTCTTCCAAATCCTGATTACTTCTTTTCTTGGATACTCCTCCCCCAAAGCTGAAAATAAAATACAAAAAGAGCAGAACTAAAACATCTTTGAGACAAGAGTCAGAGCAAGGAGCCAGTGAATAGAGAACTCATCTCAGCTTTCAACTATTTTTTCTAAGTCATAATATCTCATATTTCAGAAAACCTTTTTTTAACTGACCAAAAAGCTCAGTTATGCAGCAGGTAAACAGATTTTATTTATTTTTTTGTGTGTGTCTGTAGCAGCCTGAGATTTTACAAGGTCACTTTTGTCTAGATTGGAAATGGAACCCTGACTTTAATATGAAGATGTGAAGGCCACTTAACCACACGCCTTCTGGAACAAAAGACGTCAAAGTTAGGGGACCACTCTGTGTCTGTAACCATGGGGATCTATGCCTCTCCACAGCCCAGAAGCCCAATTCCTGGTATCCCAGTGTTGTCTAGCAACCGCTGTACAACTGCAGGAGTCACATTCTCCTTATGACTGCCCTATACAAAGGACAATAGACTACTTCTAATTTCAATTATTTTCACTGCATAAGGCAGAGATCTGGTCTATGGACCTAGGAGCCCAGGATTCCAGCTCTGCTGAATTGATACGGTTATCAACAAGCATATTCACTAATACAGTAAAAGATAATGGAGACAAGAAGTAAAATAATGGAGAATTGTCTGAATTCATACATATAAATGTACAGATTAAGATTCATGTCTCTGCTATACCAAGAAAGGGCCCTGGGTCAATTTAAGTCCAATAAAAACCCTGCTACTCCAAATCACAAGTGATTAGATTTTAACAAACACAATGACGCACATCTAGGGTTCTGTATTGATTTAACTATGTCAGCTTTAAACAATACTTCAATTATCACTCACACTTCATCTTGCAATCCTATATTCCTGTATTTTTTGCCCTAATGGGCCCTGGATTCTTTCAGTACACAGATTAGGTAATAAGTGAGTGAGAGATCAGTAAAGTTTTCTTGTGTCAAGGTCAGTGTGAAGGTCTTTAGACAGCTGAGAAGGATGACTACATCCAGTAAGAATGAATTAAGCCTCTCCTCTGCTAGTGATTTGACTGACAATGAAATCTAGTATCCATGTGATAGCCTCTCAAATTCCTGTATCATGGAGATTGGGATTCAAGTTCCATGAGTCCTCCTCCTTTAACACAGGACTATGCTTGCTAGAAAAAAACCCATTGGCAGAAGAATGAACATGGCCTATTAAAGCAACTTGAAATTTCATAACAGCAGCATAAATTTAACCTCATCCTTGCTGTTCATGGAAAGAAACCTTCTGGATCAAACTGGGGATCCATTAATCCTGTATTCTTTTTTAAAAGTAGCCACCAGTACAAGCTGCCAAAAATAAATGGCACAACACTGCTATGGAACAATCTATACAGGGAAACATCTTTGTCCACTCAGATGGTAACAGCTGGCTTGTGACTACATCATATATGGGTACATAAAATGCAGAAGAATAAAACAATACATCTCAGAAAACCTTCTCTTTAGAGTACTAGACTTAACTGAAACACTAAAAGGCACTGTAGTAATGATAAGTAAATGCCTTGCAGTAACAAACATGCCATGATCCAATCAAATGCTGCTGTGGGTGAGGCATCAGCAGCTCTGTAACTCAACTGATTCATACTTAGAGCCTTCAGAGAAATCCAAAACAAAAAACAACCCCCCCAAGATGAAGTTAGCACTTTAAAAGGAACTTGAGTCCTCTCTTGTGCTTGGGTGCTACTGCTCAGGGAATCGACACAGCACCATTAGCAGATTTCTTTAACAATGTATTTTTGAGATTTAAAAAGACTTGCTCCTTACCAAAAGTATTTTCATAATAGAAATCAAATGTAGCCCAGCAATGAAAATATAGTGCTTATACAGTTATTATACTTTTACTTACATCCATCATAATGTGCCTGCGAGAATTATGGTTCTGGGAGATTGGGTGGTACTGCCTTTCCACTGGGAAACACAAATTTTGTTAATGGTTGCTTCTTCTTCATTCATGGTGGAATCCCTGAGCTCTGTGGAACTACCTGCCAGACAGACAAGATAGGAGGAAGAAATGGACTTAACCTGTTCTGCCAACTCGCACGCTGCAGCAGTCGACACACCACAGCAGCCCAGCTGCATTGTTCCATATTTGTTTTTTATGTGCAGAGATTCATATCCCCCTGAACCTGTCAGTTCTGCATGGTGCCTGTGCATGGCAAGAATTTACTCTGCAGGAAGGGACCACAGTATGGAAACATTGCCAAGCATGAACATGCCAGCATTACTTCACATCCATCACGGTTACCAGCACCAGAGTCCTAAATCTACATCTCCAGATATCAAAAAGCTTACTGAAATCAGTTTCTGATTTCCATCTAACTGCTAGGAAAACCTGCTATTGATTAGAGAACAGTAGATGAATGTACACTACTGATACGGGTCTGCAAATCAATTGCTTATTTTCACATGCACTGAAACAGCATATGCAGGACATAGCCCTGGCACTCAGCTGGTGAAGACCTTGTTAAATCTGCAAGTCATAAGACACACTGATTGCAGGCAAGTCCAGATGCTGGCAAGACACATGAAAGCTGAATGAGCTGCCTCAGAGTGCACATGAACAAAAGGTAACTTTGCCAGAGGGTAAAAAGACAGGTCATCTAATCAAAGAACGGAGCTTTAGGAGAAAGGCATGGGCTGAGAACACATTCTCTTTTTTCTTTCCACCACAGTATGAGAAGGATGGAAACAGAATAGTAAGCTTTTGGACCAAAAGTCAATCTTTCTTTTGCACTGCAGTGGTACGGGAGGAAGAAGTTAAGAGGAAAGGGACCTTTCATACTTGCATCGCAAACACAACTTAGGTACTTACACTCTTCTATCTGCAGGAAACCAACTGGTGGGTCACTGTTCTGTAACTCAAACTTTTACTGAACTTCTTTATACCCAGCCAGTCTCAGGTATTAAGGAGCTAAACATAGGGACAAAAGCTGCATCATTACATCATTACAGTTTACAGATGGATAGAATTCACCACCTAGGAAAGTTTATTTTTCCTTTATGCTCTGTGCACTCCTAGCTCTTCTACAAGTTATGCAGAAATTACACTTACGATCTAACTAGCTGTGTTGAAAGCTGGGAATGCTATTTCCAATGCTTGCTGTTACCCTAAGAATGCATCTCTTTCTCTCTGGCTTCTTCATTATTAATTTTTCATTACCTTCCCTGTCATGATATGGTACTGACTACTTCTACTCTACTTGATCCCTCACCTGCTCTGTTTACAAGAGTTCAACACATTTACCTTTTCCAAATGGCTGGATAAAATACTGTTGGGAGTAGAGCATCTAGTCCCTAAGAGTATCCAGATTAAGAGCTGCAAAGAAATACATTCCCAAAAGCACTCTACAGCTATCTACTAATGACAACTGGAGATAGAAGGGATTTATAACAACATAATCACCTCAACACTTCCATTCTGGAAAAAGTCCAACTTTTAGCTGCCAAGAACTTGTGGTTGGAAGATCTTGCATTTGTAATGCAAAACCACATAGATAGCTACTTCAGAAGACACCAGGCAGCTTAATTCAAACACTACCAACAACCCAGACAAATCCACATATCCCACTAAGTTTACCACTAAACACTGCAAGGCATCAAACCAATCCTATAAATTATTTTGGAAGCCAGTTAGATCCATCCAGTGGTCCTTTGTAGCACTGCAAACCATAACTGCAGACTTCATTCTTTGTGTGACAGAGCTTAAAGAATAAATAAACCTGGCATACCATTAATCCAAGTAAGAGGTCCAGGCAGCTGTAACTTAAATAGCAATGGAAAACTCTACACCAAGACTCAACCTACATACTAGCAACCTTTTTTTTTAGTTTGCTGTGTTATTTATTCAGAGATGAATTTCGGCTCATGATTTCTAATGCTTTTAGTTTGCACTAAGTGTATCAACCCTGGACCATAAGAATTAGCAGGCCAAGATACAGGTATTCATAGCTGTGTGGAGAACAACTGAAATTTACAACATTTAAGGAAAGCTGGATACTTTTGCTAAAATTATCACACTGGAAGTAGCCAAGAATATTGGTATTTAATTTACTCTGACTCCTGGGTTGATATCTCTCAAGTGATGCTGTTTCAGGCTCTCTGAAGATTCAAAAGAACACCACCCCATGTTTGTTTGGGGATTTTTTTGAGGGGGAGGAGGGGGAGCAGGGGGGTGTGTTTGGGTGTTTTGGCATGTTAGCTGCATCAGCAGAAAGGCTAGAAGTTTATCTGAAAGATCAAACTCTGGAAGACAAGTCTGGAAAATTCAGTGACAACAATGCACACTACAGCTTTTAAAACTGAGCTACATATGACCACTGATATAAAGTGTCTATGGGCTGTTGCTTAGTCTATAGAGAGAAATCTGGTTTAATCTTCTCTTCTGAAAAAAACCCACAAAAACATAATAAAATACCACAACTTTTTGCATCATTACAAAACTGCTTAGAAAGGCACTTCAATGGACCCTCACTAATACTGAGTGAGAAAAAGGTTAATTTACCCTTGTGTGGGAGAGGACAACCCACAACTATCGATTTACCTTGGCACTTGCTTGTCATGACTGACAGCCTGCAGCCTCATTCTGAGAAAGGCCAACGTTCTCTGTGGAGCTCTTGAAACAACAGTGCAGAGAGGCAAATGGGTGCCATCTACTAGCCAGGAAAACTCTTGCACTTTCCAAGTTCAGCTGGTAGAGCCCGGCTACTGCTTAACCAAACTGTGATTACCAAAATGGAAAGGCGCATCAAGAGAAAAAGAAAGCAAGGAGGAAAGTAATGTAGAAAATCTGTCAGCAAGCCAGGCAGAGAACGGAGGTCTACGAATTTCTAGTCCAATGCTTCTCCCCTTTTACTGGCAACATTTTTAACAAACTTGGAGAAGAAACTTCCCTGTCTACTTGAAATAAGTTCTGCTGAAAAGAATATGCAGCCCCTTCTTCCTGCTGGTGGGCTGCACAGCTCCATACTTCAATGGCCTATTCTCATCTCTGAAGGAACAGGAACCTGATGCCAGAGTGTGCGAGGAGAATAGTTGCCTTTCCACTCAGCTCCCTGCTGAACTGCTGAGTCACACATTTTCTCTGCATTCATTTTCACACTGCTCCCACTCAATCCACCTGCCACTTCATCTGGGATGGGTGGGAGGAGAGAAAAAGAGGTGAAGTCAGAAAAAATGTTCATGTTCACCCAGGACATTATTGTGGTACTGCAGGGTCATGTATAGAAGCAAGCCTGCAAGCTGCTAGAGAGGGATGGAGAAGGGAAATACCAGATTGCAAGACGAACTGCCTCCCCCTCTTCTTCAAGAACAGGAGGCTGGCCAGCAAACAAGTTGCAAACCTCATCCTCATCTGATTCCTAATCAGTCACTGATGTTATGTGCTTGCTGATACATTCTGCAAATTTCAGGCTTCAGACCAGGCCTTGAGGTTTCCCCTCTTTCCTGTAATTTAGACGAGCTTTCAAGCTGCTGTGATTTTTTCAACAGTCCAACAGGTACTGTGTGGTAATTGACTGGCTGCCACAGGGAAGTGCCAATACTATCTGAATAGGGCTGAGTTGCTGCAGTGGGAATGTTCATGAGCCCCAACTTTCATCATTTTGGAAGATGAAGAGAATTTTGCCATTTTCTTGCAGCTTCCATGAAACCCAAGCATAACAGGAGCCAACATTTCCTATTACCTATTAAATTCCTATGTAGAAAAGGGACTCTGCTATCAGTGGTGGGATACATGTTTATCACAGTTATAAGAGGGTCCAAATTGCTCTTAGGTTGGGTAGTACATATAGAAACATACACGTAGTTAAATTATCAAAGTAGTAATTTTTTTGTAATTAGATTTCTGGGCAGTACAATTTATAGGTCATGAAATAAAAAAATGCCTAGAAGCTTCCTAGTTTATTAAATTAATGATCAGTAAAAGCACTTCTGAACCTGATTTTCAGACTAAAGCAGGACAACTGTGATTAATTTTCAAACTAGTTCTTAACCTACTGCTACTGTTAGTATTCAGTAGAAAAACTGAGGGCTTGTTAGGAACTAAATAAGGATTTTGTTTTAAGCAAAATTAGCAATTCAAAAAGTAAGACCATTTTTCCCTGTGAGAAAGAGTCTCTTCTTAGCTAATGTTCAGTCTTACTTCTCAGTAATTCTTCTGGTGCAAGTCTGTTTGCTTGAAAATGTGCTTGTGCTCTACAGGCCTGAAGTGCAAGGACAAAACTCAGGCACAGAAGAGTTAAAAGACATCAGATTAACATGTCTTTCTGCATTAGCTTCCTCTCTGCACCCTCTAGAGTGACTCATCATTGGGTTGCTCAAGAAATAGTTCATAGAAAAAATATGATAACTGCAGGGGAAAAGGAATATGGGAAAGAGAAAAAGCTAAACTCAAAACCTTCTCAAAATTCTCTGCCTCCGTATGTTTTTTTTGATTAAAAAAAAAAAATAATCAAAAGAATTTGCAAAACTATTTCACAAGACCAGACTCTGGTCTATTAAGTCATCCCTGAAGAGGGAAGCATGCAGCCTGCAATACAAGACTGTTTCACCGAAGGGTGAGACTGGGAGACTTCATTTGAACTGGCATCAAACCCTTCCTGGAAGAAGCCAGATGCTCAAGACAGCACTCCTCCCAGACCTGGCGTCCTACAACATGCTATTGGCTGCTTAGTGTCCCAAGCCCATCTAGTAAGAGAGAAAATAACTTATTTGATCAGATCACCAAAACTCTAGTCCATAATAATTCATATGAAACACAGTTGCAAGGGCAAAGCAGCTCAGAATACACTTGGCTGACACCACTCTAAATCAGGGGTAAACCTCACTCACGT
Organism: Hemiprocne comata; assembly: GCA_020745705.1. Lineage (NCBI taxonomy): Eukaryota > Metazoa > Chordata > Aves > Apodiformes > Apodidae > Hemiprocne > Hemiprocne comata. Next base: position 15,891,145 of record CM036590.1, read on the forward strand.
GGGAGCAAGAAGTAAACAAAATCTTCAGGCTCTCTGGTCTAGAAAGACAGGTCACCTGGTCAGGAAGATGAACCATTAGGAGCAATCAGAAGGAGTACTGGACTGCCAGATAAAGCAACCATATGGGAAGTACATGAGAGCTACTGTACAATCTGCTAGGGTCCAATTCTCCTCCGACACTCGTTATAAACTGCTATTTCTCTTCCAATAATGGAGGAGTTGCTCTTTGTTTCCAATGCAAGATTAGTTATGCCCTTGTCCATATATAAACTGTGCTCCCACGACTACATCAAATACTCAAGAGATTTATTCTTAATGGCTATACTAATGCTTACAAGTCTTAAACAGAAGATGTGTTGTCTGTCCTTTTTTCTCCTGCAAAATCTGTCAAGTTAAAGGATATACTATTTCTCACAGCAGCTAGGGCCCCTAGAGCAGTGTTTGCTTCAAAACAATTAAAATATTAAATATGGTGTCAAATTACAGCTCTTAAGTGAATGTAGACCCTCAGTTGGCAGACAGTGAATATGAACTTCTATCACACCCACACACAATTGGCATTTGCCATCTTTCAATCAGGGGTCTACCCAAACCTTGCTTTGCTTTTTGCATAAGGCTCTTTTTCCTTTTTCTATTAAATCCCTTATAGAAGGTCAGTCTGATTACCACTTAAAAATTACACGTTTTTTTGTTTTTTTTAATAAAGAATACATTCCTTTGTTGTGCTGTTTCCTTCAGGGAAAGTTTTCAAGTGCCTGGTTGTATTTTTGGAGGTGCCTTGAGCTTTTGTAAACTGACTGCAATTTGACCTGCCGTGGAGTTGGTTGTCTCAAATTATTCCCAACCTGCAAACTCCCTTCAACACTGAAAATGGAAACCCACAAAGCAGCTCTGTAATTCCACAGTTAAAGAGCTATGGCTTTGACTGCTCATGAATCAGCCTTGCACAAACAAAATAGCCAGGAAGAACTGTCAACAGCACAATGATGCAGATTGAGATGTAAAGGGTTGAATTCTCTGTCTGAAACAGGATAAGCAACTCTCCCCTCCCAAACCCAAATGATATTTTTTGTGCCTTTAGCCTTTAACTACAGGATATACTAAAATGTGCCTGAATACATGATAAAAAAAATAGTAGCTATAATTAAAAACCAGTCAAACAGCCTCTGCAATCCCGGAGTGGATCTAAAAATTAGAAGAAAAAAGCACAGTCTGGTTTCACAAACTTTTGAATGATTTACTATACATACTATCATCTTAATTGGTGCTAGCACACTTGTATTGCTTGAAAAAAAGCATATTTCTTCTCATAAATTAATAACTTCTACAGCTCTGATGCTAGTACCACTGTGTGTTTCTAATTTCTCTTAAGTGACTTACTAGCCTAGTTTCATGAAGGTATTAAATCTGCTTCCTGCTCTGGTGAATGAGAGAGTTTGCAGCTTGAAGCAGATAGGTGATATGCTGGCTTCCTGCCAGGTTCAAATGTGAACATTTGGATGTCATTCATTAGGGGATAGCCTGCTTTACTAAGTGACTAAAATCTTATGCCCTGGAGCCTTCAGCAAAAACATTTAGGAAAGCTAGTATCACCTCCAACATTTATTTCAAAGACATTCTCTTTCCTGAGCAAAGTAAATTGTATCAAGACCAGTCTCAACAGTCATCTTCAGCCACAAACCTGACACATGCCTCAAGGGTACTATCTCAAGTATAAACATTTCCCTTTCTTTCATACATTTAAAAAGGCTATGCTTGCACTGCTTGGCTTCCTCAGAAAGCAACAGTGTAATTCAGATACTGTAATTTAAGCTCCAGAATAAGCACTTGTAGAGATAAGGGTGTGGACATCTACAAACAGGGCATCCACCCTCAATTTTATCTTTCTACTAGGGTGTTATTTCCACCCAGGGCTACTCCATCCTGGCCCAAGTGCAAAGCCTGCACAATTAAATATTGCTTCCAGTTCACTGCTCTGCTACCTCTCTAACTTCAGTCCCTTCACGTTAGGAGCATGCTTAGATTATTTCAATGTGATAAGTGTAACGGTCTCTTGTCTCCCCCCTAGCTAACCACACAGCAGCACCAAAAGTGAAAAGTGCACATAGAAGGAGGTAACAGTCCACTTCGTTTACTTGTTTCTAGCCGGTATGGGTTCCTGTACTGTGCTCATCAACATGGATACACAGCCTTAAGTAGTGAACTAAAAAAAAATACAACAGCTTGCCTTCTCCTCCTCTTCCCAGTGAGGGAACATGCACAGAGCGATGTTTTGTCTAGACAGATAAGAAGACATGCACAAGTTGTTGCAGATCTATGTCAGAGAAGGTGAGACAAAAAAAACACATGCTGATGATGAGCTTTGCAATTTTTCTGGAAGGATTTTGCAACCACTTGGCTTGCAGTCATGAGCTTCACTACAAAACAATCCAAAGCAACAAAATCCTCATGGACACATGCATCCCAAGGCTCCACTTCATGTGGTGACTGTACCCCAGGCTACACAGCCCCATGCTGAGTTACCTTAGCAAGGACTGTCACTAATCAGCAGGTGTGCCAGGTGGTAAGTGAAGTTCTGTGGGGCTACCATTTTGGATCCTGTATCAGCATAGCATTTCTACTTCTAGCTCCAGGGCCAGCTTGGCGTCAGCTAGCCTAGGGATTTTTCTTCTGTACTCCAGCAAACAGTGCAGAAATGCTCTTTGATACCTTAGACTGAGACCATTCTGCAGAGGACTTGCATGTGATCTGATGTTACATGGAAGCAGGTGGCCCATATGCTACATTTGTGGAAGGCATAGTCTCTGAGGAGGTACACTTAAAACTTCCCATTGCTACAGGTATAAAAGGTCTCATAACTATCTCTTATTCTGAGGATGAAAAGACAGCAAGCTATTTTACCACTTCATCTATGCAACACAAATTGGGGCTATTAAAAAACATTGTTTTCTCAGGCCTCAATTAAACCATTTCTTCCTTTTCAGAAGTTCCTGCTTTGATAACTTTGGCAATTCAGGTCACCACAAAGGCACCACACATAACCTCATGGCTCCTAGTTGCCCCACTGTTGTCTCCATGTTGAAACACTGCTGTGTATATATTTTGAAATATGGGTAATCAATTGCCTTCCATAGCGTATTTCTATTGAAGTGTGGGTGTCAATGTAAGTGTCAAGTGTCAGTGGGAAGCAAGATTTCATCCACACAGCTATATTCTTGCTACACTTAATCTGCATTAACAGGAGATGCCAAATGCCTCATACCAAATCTCTTTCCACACGGAGCTATACACTTGACTTCAATGTGAAGACCTTAAACCTGCACTGATTAATCTTGCAAATTTAATTCTTAGTTCCTGAGAACCAATGCAGCCTTTTCAAACGCAGTTCACCTCTCTCTTCCTTCAGAGGGGACAGATTCTACTAGATTTTTTCCTTGCACCCCTCAACTCCCAGTGACAACTATGAGCAACACTCTCTCTTGGTCCTTTTTCCTGAAGATAGCATTGATTATGCTGGGAAGATCATAAGCAGAATAGACAAGAAAGAGTTAAGGTCTATGCATGGTCCAGATTGAAGCACTATGATCTATTCCAGATATGCTGAGTGGAGACACAAAAGATGAATCAAGAAAATAACACGTCCTGCTTTGGGGGGATAACATTATAGTCCATCCTTTAACCTCTACAGATCTTGTAATGGTCTTATGTCCTTGGTTTGAGCCAGGATAGAATCAACTTTCTTTCTAGCAATTTTACTTTTCAGTTAAGTCTCTTCTAAGTAGCTGCACTTGCTGAAATTAACAGCATGTTTTCCAGTCAGTGTCTGCTTCTAGGGCTGATAATGCTCGATGTTTATAGTTACTGCTGGAGAATGGTATGCAGAACCAAGGGCACTGCTGCTTGGTTCTGAAAAACATCTTACACTCCAGAAACAAAAGGGAGTAAAGGGATCACACCTGCAACCCTCCTGTGGGGAGGAGCAGACCAGACAGGTGACCAAAACTGACCAATGTATTCCATCCTATACATGTCGTACTCAATATAAATCTGAGGGATCACGAGGGTCAAACTCTCTTCACCCATGGTCAGCACTGTGGGAGGACTCCATCTATTTGTGTGCCTTTGATCCCAATCCATGCGTTCCTGGATCCATGCATTCCTGCATCCAGCTCCCACCTGCTGTTGACTCTGGGAGCCAACTCTGGAACTTTTCTAGGGCCTGCCCTGCAGCCTCGCTGGTGACATGAGCATTTTTTTTGGGGGGGAACGTGATATCCCTTTTGTATATATTTGTACATATTTCATTATTTTTCTTTTCATCACTACTGTTTCATTAAAGCTGTGTAGTTTAGTTTCCAACTCCTAAGTCTCTCTCCCTATAGGGAAAGGGAGAATGGTTACTACAGAGCATCTGTCAGGCATTTAATTGCCAGCCCAGTGTTACATCTGGTATCTTACCAACTGAAAAGGCCTAGCACCACTGAATCTATACATGAATCCAATAGGAACAGCACTTCAGTAGCATGCCGAAAAGCCTCAAGAACAAATGAAGCTTCACCTAAGAGCTGTTACACAAGCATTTTCCCCTACGGAAAATAGCACAGCTATTGTCTCATGTCCCAGCAAAGGACATTGAGAACTTGCCAGTACCAGTGAGCACATGGTGCTAAAAAGGGGCCATTTTGAGAGCCCCTGCATGAACGTGACTGAAAGAAAAGCTACTTATTCTGAAAAAGCTTTATCTATTTATCTTTGTCTCTCTCCCACGGAAGGCATACAAAATGGCCAGCAAAATTGGCCAGATGAAACTTTTACCTCTTTCAACAGCAATGTTGCCTCTGCAGGGAAGCTGGGCCCAAGCCTTGCAGCCCAACCATCTCCCCTGCTTCTGAGCTCAGAATTAAAAGACTTTTTAAACATACATATAGGGAATACGAAAGCATTCAAACTGCTAAAGACTTTGCAAAGCAGCAACTTTGGACTGTCATTTGAAGGTCAGTCTCCAACATATAATATTTATCTGCCTATTGTCGAACAACTGCTGGAGCAGAAAGGAGTTTTAATAGAATGTTATTTAATTAAATCTGAAACGTTAATGGGTTTTTCATAACACTGTGGCATTGTATCTATGAAAAGCAATGAAAAAATGGCTCTATTTAAAAGTGGTAATAGCTGTAGTCTTTGAACATATGCTTAATGAATAAATCTGTTAGGAAAAAAGGCCTGTGTGTATTGGAAGGGGGTAGTATGTTTGTTCTCACTTAAAGCGTGCCATGATGGCAATCATCAACAGCAAATGGCCTCTATTGTCAGGACTAAATAAAATTCCATTTGGTCACATACTTCGAGGTGAAATTGCTTTTCTCTTTTAAATAACACATTATTTTAGCTAAACAGCTGAGTTCAAAATAAAGCAATGCCAGATTCATGTTACTAAGGACACCCATTAAGCATTCATGCTCTTTGGTAGGTACAAAGAACCACAATATACTAATATTCAGGCAGCTTGCTACCACAGCATGGGGTGCAGCACGCAAGAACCCAACAGACTACAGTGAAGAGGCATTCAGATCCCACAGTGAGAACAGTGCTAGCACATACTGGAGTGGTGGGTGCAGTTTCAGAGATTAAATTATATAGGATACAATGCAACACAAAACCCAAGCAGAACAGACAATGTACAACTTAGATAACAACCAGAGAGCTATGATGGCAAAGCGTATGAGAAGAAACTATCTACTGGCTTTCCATTTCCACGAGCAGGTAGATTTGTTTGCAAAATTAAAATGCCAATTCCTTACACTGGGAAGTAAGTATGGAAAATATTCACAGTTAAGCCACAGCTGGCTGAATATTTTTAAAGGAAGCTTGACAGATGTTGCTAAAATGCACCACAAAAAATTCAAATGTGTCAATATTTACTCAACTCCTCTCCTGTCTTCCCAAAAGCTCTTCTCACAGAGTGCCAGAATCTCTCCTTTCTCACTAAATCTGAGAACTTAAGCTCCTCAGTTAGACTCTGAACGCTCCTAGGTAATGTTCACCAAGACAAAATACCCTTCCTGTTCTTTCCTTCCATAACATGCTTTCCATCCTTAACATGCTCTTTTTGCAACAAGCCAGATCTCAACTGGAAGGTGCATTTTGTGGTTGAAGGGCCATGGGTAACTCCCAGGTTGCATTCAACCAGATTTCCTGGTGCAACACACTACAGCTGGCAATCTAACAACGAGGTGAGACCATCCCATGATCACCTCTGCTGTGTCAACTCTTCTCAGGCAGCAGGATTTGGAGACTCCTCCTACCTGCTTTTGGACAGTTGAGATGTGACTCAATGCTTGCTATCCATCAGCGTTGCTAACTTTTCAGTCCTTGCATTCTTTCCTCTTTCCCTTAAGAACTTTTCCCTGTGAACATGCAGAACAGATTCAGATTAACAAATATCAGAGATCATGAGTAGGTGAAAACAGATAAGGTGCTCAAAGATGAGGCAAGTCTCAGGATTCCAAGACTTCTTTTCTGAGAGAGAACTGTGATACAATGAAGAAACATCATTAAAACCTCAAATTCTTAGGGATGGTGTCCCCCTCTCACTCTCCTCTTTATGCTATCCTTATTGAAATACTTCTCTCATTGAGGTTTCCTGCATTTTTCCATGGTGACAAGACATGTCACCAGCAGGTCTAACAAAAGCTTGAAACCTCACTCTGCAAACTAGTTAGGCAAAGGTCTAGAAAGCATGATTTCCAAAAGCAGTAGAGGTTTGAGATACAGTGATGAAAGACATTAGACTTCCAAAGGCTGATTTGCTTCAGCTAAAAACACAGTTTCTAAGGCTGTTGCAGACACATGTCAGTAAGGTTCTGTTCTCAGAAATGACTAGCATTTTTACCAGGCTCATTTTCAGCTTATTTCAGCATGTAGTTACGTGATTAGTTTGTCCATTATCAATCAGTTAGTCCCAGTTCAAAACACTGCACCCTTTTGGATCCCTCATTCTTGAACGAGTATTTTTTGACCTCTAAAATGTCTGGTTTATGACATTAAACCAGGTCCTACAAAAACACTCTCATTAGGTAACATGAAAGATGAAAGTTAAGCTAGACAACAGACTAGAAGCAACAAGCAGAGAAAGGGAAAGATAAAAATACATATGACATAAGTGACAAAAGAAGGTGAGAGTATTAAAATAATGGAAATGAGACCATCTGATGAGAGAAGAGATGAAATAAGGAAAATAAACACAAGGCCACAGAAGAAAAGCTCACAGGAGGAGGAGGAGGAGTGTGAAAGCCTGGCAGAAGGACTCCATGGAGACTAAAAACAGCATCTGGCAGTAACTCAAATCAAACAAGGCAGCATATGCAAGAAGTGGCAGTAGACTGAAAACTTCCTTCCTCTTGGGGATTAAGTAATGGCAGAGTTGGGGTACAGAGTCTTCCTTCCCTCTCCTCTGCAATACCTTGCTCTAAACTCTGAAGCAGGAAAAAAGTCCAGTTAAACTTCTCTGTGATTGTCACTTTCCAGTTGCCACTGTGAGCTCTTCATGGAAATTTTCAAAGGCCAAGCTGCAGAATTATGGAATCATGGAATTGTCAGAGTTGGAAGGGACCTCTAGAGATTGTCTAGCCCAACTCCTCTGCTAAAGCAGGATCCCCTAGAGCACATTACTCAGGACTGCATCCAGGCAGGTCTTGAATATCTCTGGGAAAGAGGACTCCACAGCCTCCCTGGGCAGCCTGTCCCAGTGTTCTGTCACCCTCATAGTAAAGTTTTTCCTCATATTTAAATGGAACTTCCTATGTTCCAGCTTGTGCCCATTGAAGAAATCAGACATCAATTTTGATTCACTTTTCAAGTAAGAAACAGGATGATGGGTAGCTACTCCTCAAACAATTGTGGGCATCAGGAGGCCAAATTTTCAAAAGGTCTAGGGAAATGTTCAAAATCCAGCCAGACAGGACCCTAGTTCTGCTGAAACAACTTTAATAATTTTTCAAAAGATGGGCCTAAGTTCTATTTTCAAAAACACCTTAAAAACATGAAGTCCACTTCACACCAAAAGACAATACTGCACAATTGCTTTTGAATCTGAGACTGGCATGCTTTTGAACTGCTGCCTACCACATGCTTTTGCTTCCTTTAATTGTTTGAAAATACAGCACAGAAATGTCTGCCTATTTGTAACTCATAATTAAGGAAACACAGGTGCAATTGTGAGAACATCAAATACTACAAACTGGGCAGTCTGAGGACAGCCCAACATTTTAGGTCTGAAACTGTAATGATGTTTATGATATTTGCACCTGCACAAAACCTGAGAATAACCTCAGTTCTGTCAGCTCTCACAGGGGTGGATCATGGCCTTTCGGGTAGACATGCCAAGCCAAGAAATGCCACTTCAGGGAACATTCCACCATGACCAACCAGTTTTTTGTCATGGTGCATGTGCATAGGCTGCTACATCTAACTGCACAGCTATATCTAACTGCACAGCAGGAACAAATTACAACCGTGATTCTTCCCCCTCTACAACCATCCAGAGCAGGGTTGTAACTGCAGTTTGCTGTTGCACTCCTCAGGTCCATACCACATTTCCTTCATCAGAAACCAGGAAAAAAGACACAATTATCATGCTACCCAGATCTCACTCTAATACAGATAAAGTACGTGGTCCAATTTATATTCTGTGACAGTCCCTGTTGTTGAAAATCAAGCTTAAAGGTAGGAGGTACACACAGAAAGGCAAGAGCACAAGGGGATGACTGTCCTAATATGAATAGCAAAAGGAGTGACAGACAGTCCTGAATAATCCTTGGAGAAGAGTGGCACCCCAGAGATGCTATTTTGCTGCCTGTGTAGCCGTACAGATACAGTACCTTGGATTTAGGATTTCAGTCTTCCTAGGCACTGTCAGAAACTGTAAAAAACAAACTCTGTTATCCACCTTTGAAGTACAGCGGCCTAATTCTGCTACCACTCCTGGGTAACACCATATTAAATATGCCTCAAAGTCCTGTCAAGATATGCTTATGATTCTTGATAATAAAATTCTCAAATGACATTCTTGTATTGAGGTCCGAAGACTGAAACCAAAACAAATAATTGGTGTCGTCAAAGGAACCTGAGCCCAAATATTTAATTTGGTTATTTTTTTATTGCAAGCACAGTACAGCATTATGCAGCAAAAAAGAGGCAGCTTCACCTTATCAGTTTGGAAAAAACTGCCAAACCATTCTGTCACTGCAACTGGAAATACAGTGTTTATCTAGGAAAGAAAGAGGCAAGGTGAAACACACCTGGAGGAAAACAGGTAGTTAGAACACCTTGCTGTGGTAACTCAAATCAAAAGCTGGAGCTTTGCACCAAAACACTGTGCTAGATCAGCCTATGTATATATTTTACTTGGGCTGCTACATTGAAGATGACAACACATACCACAACACACCACTACATATCACTACAATCTGCTGTCTGAAGAAACCTGCATACTGTAATCGAGTTGATGTGGCCTGCTAGGCCTTTTAAAGTTCAAGATAAACCTTTGTAGCAGTTCAGAATTTGAAAATGCATACTACACCAATACCAAACTATCAGCATGGCCAGAGACTAGCCAGCGTAACAGTGCTCTAGTTACAGTGACATGATGAATGTCAATCTCTCCATGGTGACTCAGAAAGTCCTGGTGACACAGAGACCCATGGACATATCAGCTAATGGATTCTATTGTGTTTTCATGCAGAATGCCTGAAAAGTGACCAAAGGATTCAAACTTCCACTGGAACTTCAGCACAAGACAATTGGTTTCCTTAAATGCCTCAAAATCCCAGTCTGAATAACAGAGTATTATCTTTAGTATTAAAAAAAAGACACCCTTGATATTGTGACTGTTGTGCTGAGCTCATGGAGCTGGCAGAGGAATAAGCATACATCAGGGGACAACATCAACAGGTTCAAGTCTCTGTAAATTTCAAATGCCAGTTTACCAGAGTTATACCCCTAACTTGGTATGAGACAAGAAAATAACTTTATGTACAGGATAGAAGGAGAAAAAAGAGCATCAAGTCAACTAACTTGCCATCTGTCCAGTTTGAGAAAGAATCAAGTACAGGAAGAACTTTTAAAAAGCCTAAGAACTTGTCCAGCCCTTCTTAAAGGTATGACATGCAAAAACCATCTTCCAAACATTACTTTCCAAGTCATTGCTTTTCCTTTAAGATGTTGACAAAGACAAAATTTTCCATCAGTATTTACTCATGTTACCCATATAGCACACAACCCATGGTAAAAACACCTTACCCAAATTTTTAATACATTGGTAAATACTGAACATTCCAACCATGGTTACATTTCTTTTGATTCTCCTCCTTTTTGCAACTGACATTTTCACTACTTTTAGTGAATGTGCTGTGAATGTCACTTCTTCATGATTTGTAATGAAACAGGAAGAAGAACAACCTCAAAAGAAAACGGGTGGGATTTTTCATGCCAAAGGCAAGAGTGGCTTTTTTCATGGTTCTATTTGCATTCCACATGCAAGCATATGGTTAGCCAAACTCTGCTTATGTTACTATACAAACATTTAATAAGCACAAATCTCTTTCTGAATCAAGCATTTGTTAGAAATGCTGACTACTGTTTATAAATACTACAGTGAAATCATGGAACATCCATGTAATGAAAGCTTAATGTGAAATGAGTGGTCTCACAACTTGTATTTTTCAAACCATTAAGAAAAAATTATCTTCTTTTTTCCACTATGTTCCCAAAGAAGTGTTCTTTCCACTGAGAGAATATTGCTGTATTTCATTTCTTAAACAGAAGCAGTATAAACCACACAGAGCCAGACTAAGGCTTCCTTATTCACTTCTTCACTCTTTAATTAAGAGATCTCCCTGAAGTCATCAGGATTGCTTGTGGCAACATCATCAAACCAAACAGGGACTACAATTTGGCCCATAAGAAACAACATTTACTTTCTCATGCATTGCAGATAGCCAATACCTTTCTTACAGTTACTTGAAGGCAAACTGTCTTATATAATCCCAAAAGAAACTGTACTAAAGAAATAAGAACCATAAAACTAAAGCCGGCACATGATAATTTACCAAATAGATACTTGTCAAAAAGAATTGACTGATTTTATTTTTTTATTAAAATCAGGGTCTCTGTAGATGCAAACCTGTAGATGCAGTGCACCTTGGCACTGCAAACTGCCTCTTTTTCATAATCTCTCTGATTCTTAGATGCTGTTCGGAGATGGCCTGAGGTTTTCATCAGTTTAACTTTCTATAGTGTTCTGTGTACACACTGCAGAAGAAAGGTGCATTAACAAAGATTTAACTGAAAGACTTCAACTTCAAAATGTCAACCCAAGTGCACACTCAAAAATAGCATGCTAATTTGCCCATCCCCACAGACTCATGTGACCTATTTTATCTGTATCATGTTTTCCATCTGCACCACAGCAGCTCATGGCTGTATCACACAGCTACAGCAAAACTTTTCAAGCCTCCAGGAACACCACATCTAACATGAGACAGTTCTGTGAAATAAATAGCCTTCTGCTTACTTAAAATGACCATTTTCCAATCTAGTCCATAATTTTATGGTTTTACCATCCCTTTTCGTTGGCTGGTACAAACACTTCCTAACAGTTTCCCCAGGCAATTTTCAGAATTTAAAAATGAACACTGCTTTAACATTTGCCCTCCAACCTACCTTAACCAAGCAATGCATTAGAACTTTCTCATTAGCTCACATGCCCTGCAATGAAAACAACAATAATATTTTTATATGTGTTTTACTGATTGCTTAACTTGGGCACTAAGACTCTGGAAACCTTTGGCAACATTCTACATAGCATCTTCTGCAATATTCAAGTTTATTATTGTGCTTGTGACACCTGAAGAGAACGACATCCTTTCCTTGGCCAAATTTGAAACAAGGGCCAGTCAACAGTTCTATGGCAATGCCTGGACAGTGACTTTTACTTCAAAGATTTGTTTGAACATCTTCTATCAACTTTAAAGACATGCATTTGCATTTAATACACCGTTTCCTGAGTCTTCACTGAAATTAGTACAATTGATACTTTCTAATGGTCTTTGCCTCTTGTGCCAAAGTCAGTCTGCTCAGCCACCACAGACTGAGGCCTTTTCAGGGTACCTTTTCAGCAAGAACACTTGCCAGAGGCAGCCGATACAGACTTCCTTCCATAGTACTTTACCAATGCTTCCATGTTGACACTATAATGTTAACATGCAGGCAAGCCCATGACTTTTAACTCACACTCAGCTGGAAAGCTTCACCACAAGCTTTTTTTGTTGGAACTATTCCATTTTGATGACGCATGATAAATTAATTGTCGATCTTTTCTCCCCTCCCACACCAGGTTTTCCCAGGTTAAGCTTTTCTGCAAGGCAGAACGACCCACGCCTTATTCTGCAATAAAAACAAAACTGTTCAAAAAACTTCCCTTTGTATTGCCCACATATACAAAGAGTAAGCCAGCATCACTGCTGCATTTTACAAACAACCTGCAGTCTGTGTGCATGAATACATGATGTTTTGGTCAAGCAGAATTCAATAGAGATAAGGAGAAGCAAAAAAAGAGGGGAACACTTCTCTTAGGGCAGTGTCAAAGTCCAAGTGAAAACACGTGGGAAAGAAATAAAGTCCCATATAAACCAGGAGGAAAAAAAAAAGGCAAAAAAAAGTATTACTCTACCAGAACAATTCACACATTTTCCCCCAAAGCAGCCATATTGGTAGAGAAATGTGAAAGAATTCTGAATATATTCAGTATCCCTAAGAATCATATACTGGATTCATAGCACATAGATTAATTTTTTTTTAGCTACCCAGTTAAAAAATGGATGTACATGTCATTTCTATGTTGGTGGATGGATCAAATTAACTCATGGTTTAACTCCATACTTTTAACTACATTTTACTACAAATTTCAGTGAAGGAATACATTTGATAAACTCTGCAAAGTGATTTCTGAACTCCTTCTTTTGTGTAACAAGGAGAATTGCATTTACATCTTGCTTTGAAATTAATATAGTCGATGACTGTAAAGATCATGTAACATACAATATCATGGTTTCACTTATGATTAACTATCAAGAGTAAGTGCTTTGAGGCAAAAAGTGCATGTTTGCCACTTACTGCATGTTTGTACATGCCCTAATGTAATGAGGCTTCCAAATATTTGGCACACCTACACACCACCTCAATATAAAAGTAAATAATGTTTTATGGCCTAGGTTTACCACTAGCCTCAAAAGATTTGCACAAGACTGTGTAACACAAAGTCTGTAAAGAACACTAGCATGACTGAGCTTACAGAAAGGGAAGTACATCCTTTCTGCCATCCAGTAAGTGGCAACCATTGACTATCAGATAGCCAAAGCTGACCACTTATATCCAATCTTTAAAGAGAATGTCAACATCCAGGAGAAATATCTGTAGGTTATCTGAAGTTTCTCATGATTCTTATGTATGTTAGAAGAGGTTCATGAAGGGCTTTTCAGAAGCATACATGTGGAATGAACCCATTCACTTCACAGCTTGTTTGCATATAGAACATGTTTTTGCCTGCCACTATTGCTCACTAATAAAGGCTTTCAGCATCCTCTTTCCATAAGCTGGGCCTCCTTCACAATGTGGAGCTAATTCCAAAGGCACACCCTGCTGAACTGGCTTAGGTACCATAAAAACCACAGACTGCGATAGTCTGCAAGTCATCTCTACCTGCAAGATGGTATGAAAGGCTGGTCCACTACAGTGTTAAGGCGTATTTAAGGTGCAACCAGCAGGTAAATAGATCAGCTAACCAATAAACAGAAAAAAGGTTTATCTACACCAGATGCATGACTGGGAGTCCAAAGCCAGTAGCTCTAAGAGCCCTCATCATGCAGATAGGAAACACTTTCTGGTAGGAGACAAGATATGCTTAGAATCAAGACCAGAATTACTTGAAAACATCCACTTCTCTGATGACTAAACAAAACTGATTTACTTACTGCTTACTACAAACAAATAAAATACATGTTTGAGACAGCTATGGACTGGATTTAGAAGGACTTTCTAAGGAACTTTAAGGAAACAAAGGCTCAATCCTTTAGGCTTCTTTAGAAATCCTAGTTAAAACAAACTTCATAAACATCAAGTACATAATGGAGGTAAAATGGACTCTTTGCATGATTTTAGAACCAAAGCTAGATCAAAATATATACTCTACTACAAAAAGATCTAGCAAGAAGTACCTTCCATGCTAACTGGGCTTTACAAAACATTTACAACCTGCAATGATTTTTCACCCCTTCCCTGCACCCCCTCTGCCCCCCTGCCCCTTCCCAAGAAGATAAGTATGGTGTATCTCATTTTCCTTCTCTTACTTACCATCTGACATGCACTCAGTCCTTCCAGTCACATTATAACTCAGTTTCAATGTCTGCTACACGACAGATGATCTTCTGGGATTATTATTTATGTCCTTTATGGACTAGAATCCTAAAAAATAAGTGAAAAATCTAAGTTTTAACACTATCAGATGTCAAAGAATCATTCAGGGCTTTTACACATTTTTTTCTTGAAAATAAAATCTAAAAGATCATGATGTTATGTTCAGCCACAACAGAAGTATCAAGCCACTGATCTTTGGGGTGAAGCATGGAAAGGAGATAAAGTGTATTCCTGTATTGCTATTGATCCACTTGCTTTTGCTTAGTGCCTACATACAAGAACTGGGATCTATCTAAGGCCTTCCAGGTATCCAAAGGGTATGGACCATAAAGTCTCCCAGTATTTAAGAAAAAGGGGGTGATCCATAAGCTAAGCTTCCTTAGAAGCCATCTGCTGCATATGGAAAAAGACTTCATCTGAAATAATAATGGTTGATTTCACTAAAATCTCAGAGTGCTTAAAGGTCTGTGAGTACAGGACAGAAACCCTCACCACTGGTGAATGACTGCTGAACATGTCATACCCACCACACAGGGGGGCTAACTGAATACATAATTTGGAAAGACAGTCCATCATTCTATGATCATAGCAACAGAGACTGTGTGTTCAATACACCACTCAAAGCATAGGAAAACATGGGTAAAGAGGGTCATGCAGGCACATAGAAACTCACCTCTAACGAACTGCAAGGACCTTTTCCTCCTTTACAAATTCTGCTAAGGGAGGGGCCAGAGATGTATCCTTTGTCCAGATTATAAAGTGCTCTGCCTCCATGCAGATCATTTGTCATCTACTTCTAAAGGCCAGTTTGTTCAGTCTCATTCAAAGCCCACAGAAACCAATACAACTCTTTTTATTGATGTCAACACACTTTGCATCACAAACCCAATCAAGAAGTCTCCTGAAGAATAAGAGTGTAAAGGGCTAAATCCTTAAAGTGCCCTTTCCCACAGAAGTCCTGATGGAATCACAGAGTTCGTTTCACTGTAAATGGATCTTTCCAGTTTTGAACAGGCTAATTAATCAAAGACCACCTAGATATCCAAACTTCAACTCTGACACTGGGACATGAGGTGAACAGTGCATACAGATAAACACACTTGCATGTTAAAGAAAAACATATTTAAAAGCAAATCACATTCTAGGAAGACATCAAGATACCATATGACAGTATCCAGGTAAAATCAAGCCAGCAGAGTCATGTGTGAGGCACTCCTCAAAAAATCACCTCAACCAATATAGCACATGCTAGTATTAAGCAATTCTTTGCTACCCAGCCAAGGGAGAAAACTTGCTGTACAGGCCTGGATACACACAGTGTCTTTCACCTGTAATACAAACATAATATGGAGGAACTACGTAGGGCCAAGAATAAGAAATACTATGTACACAGTATGTGTAAAAACATAAAAGGTATTTCTTAAAACCAGAAAAATGAGGCATAAAGCATACAGATGGTATTTATACTTTTATAGCCACTTAGAAACATCTCTCCTTCCCTTGCAGGAAAAGTTGATGACCAGTTATTTTCAGCTAGATTTTTTTTTTTTAATTAAATTTGTTTTCTGTTGCATTTCCTTAAGTCAAAGCTCAAACACAGAAAAGATGTCTTGCAGGCAAGTCCCAAGGGGAGTCAACCTTTTACAGAGCAGGTGCCATTTAAAACAACCAACAAGCACTATAAAAAGGCTGTGTGGATACTTCCCAGTCCACCATCAGAACCCCATTGCTCCTCTGAAACTTCTGTATATGACATAATTGTCAGCTCTGTGCAACAGCTCCCAAGAAAAAGGCTTCACAATGCACTCATTCCACGCCAGCAGCATGTCCATGAGGTGCAGAACCAAGAAGTAACTGGATTTCATAAGTGACTGCCACTGGAAAAAAAGAATTCATGCCTCTTGGACTCACTATGAAAGATTAAATTATATCCTCAAACTATATCAAGTGTTCTAATAAAAGATGCTATTCCTCTGTATACAGCTCTCCTTATGCTACCTTGTCTTGAGACAAAGGGCTCCAGTATCTGAACAGGTTGCCCCAGTATACAAAGTTATTAATTCTGTTAAGTGGAAATGTAACTGACTCTGCATGCTCTCAGTTCAACACAAACAGAAGACAAGATTGCTGAAATTCAAGCAAGTGCTTAGAGCTTTTACAAAGGCAGGCTAGGAAGGTGTACACATAGTTACTGAGGTCCAGCTAACACAAGGTAACTTGATCACACATTACTTGGTTTTTAAGCTGTTTGCAATGACTGTTGCCCCAAATGTTGTTCTTTGACCTTTCTTAGTGCTTGCAGTCCACCACAATACTCCAATGCTGGTCTAAAAGTGTTTTCTTTACACACGCTGCTGTGCAAGGAACTTGCTGTGCAAGTTATCGTGACAAGCCATAGACACAAGGCTTGTATCTCTAGGTCCTTGTAGCTTCCAGAAAGAAAGAATTACCTCTTCTTAAACTACACGCAACTGTTGTAGTCTGCCTTCAATACAGGTGCCTTGCCAGACTCCACACACACTTAATCCCCTTCTCTGTACTGCCTCTAAATTCAAGCATTCCTCCGATGCTTTCTCTTCCCCCTCCACCATGTAACTTAAGGAAAAGTGTAGTTTTAAACCATCAAAAGAAATAAGCCCATCTATTGCTTAATATGCCCCGTCTTTCTATCTCTCCAACAGCATGTGAACACTCTGAAGGTACCACTAAAGCAAGGACAGTGAGGAATCCTGTCGCTGAAAATGCATATAGCCTTATCCTCAATTACTTTACATCTTGCAGTTATTATCAACGCAAAACCGATGTGAAAACAATATTCAGATTTGGTAGCATTTTACACCTACTTTACACTAATTTAGAAGAAATACGCTTTCATGTGCCCATGATTATGAGGAAAACCTTGAAGGCAGAGTTGTTTTACAGAAAACCAGTTAACTTAAACAATAAAGGCAATACAACTGCATGGCCTTGCTTTTAAATTTCTTCTGTATCCTTCATTATACTGGCAGGAGCAGCTAAAACTAGTCACAGGAGCACTTACTCATGTGCATAAGTGCTAGGAAAATCAGGCTCCAAGTTAAGAGAAGATTTCAGCACTTCATTTTGCTCTGTATGAAACCTCTAGAGGATGTGCCACAAAAGACTGATAAGCAATTGCAAAACTACTTCGTGGAAGCAAGAGTGACTTTATCTTGTGCTCTGTGTGAACAAAACCCCATGTTTTTTAAGCTACTAGGTTAATTTTTCCGGAAAACACTGGTATAGTCTGCCCAGATAAGCAAAACTCATGCACACAATTATCTGTATATATACCCTGACATTGACAGAGCAGAAAAGCAGTCTAATGTACAGGAGCATCATCACAGAACAGTAACACAAACCCAAAGGGTGGAACACAAAATGCTTTATTGCTATTGTTCACTTTTTCCATGCCCTGGGAAAGACAGAATCTATTCAAAAGAACGTAACACTCAGATAATCTGTAGAGATGTCGTGTTGTGAGATGATGTGTTGTAAGATGTTCCCTCACTCCATCTACAACCCCAAATCAGACGAGTATTTTCCTGAAAAGGGACTACACAGAGCCACACCCTTCCTTTTTGTCCTTACATTCCCTTTTCTCCATCATACAAATGGACAAACCTGAAGACGAGGCCAAATCTCCTGGAGCAGAGGAAGAGAAATGTTATTAAAATAAAGTGTGCACATAAGTGGTTTCTGTCTTGAGGTATGAAAACCAAGTTTAGTTAACCAGCTGAATGGAAAGCACAGTTCATATAATGCAACTTATCTGTGGACTCTCAACCCCAGTCATTACACACAACCCCTTCTAACTGCTGGTCCACATAACAGCAATTTTTGCTGGTAAAAAGAAAGTAACTGCGATGGTGATCCAGATGCCAGCTTTCACAGAGATCAAGAAAGAAGAAACAGGTGTTCAAAACAGAGGAAACAGAGACCAACCCAAACCACACTGGCTATGAAATAGTTCTATAAAGGAAATACGGCTTTGCTTCTTCTTGAACGCCTACAAATTAGTTTATCATCAGATAGAAAGTTATTCAGTGCTAGAAGGATATTGACAGATTCTGCCACTGTCAATGAGACAGAGTCCTGAAAAGACTCTGAAGACTTCTGCCTTTCTCTACCAGTACTCTGGAAGTCTGCTTTGTGAAACACTGTAAGCTTATGAGATAAAGCCAGTGAAAACCATTTCAAACTTGGAAAAATTTTAGCACTGGGAACAACCAAAGTCTGTCCACTGAACAACTGATCATCTGGTTGTCAGGTCACAGAGCTGTAACTTGGCAGTCATGAATTCTGTCTTTGGTTTCTAATGTCTCCATTTTTTAAGATTCAGCTCTAGAGACTGTCTCCCCATTCTGTACTTGCAGGGCTTTTAGCCCAGTGGGTCCTTAATATTTCTTGAGGAATCTAAGTGAGATTACCATCCAAACAATCAACACTTAAGGTTAACTTCTTGTTGCATTTAAGATGATTTATCCTTACACTGCTGCAGAAAGAGGGGGAATTTGTTTCGTCCTGTTCATTCTCTATTGCATCGTATCCATCGATCTTATCTATATGCAGCAACAAGGCTGCATCTTCAGCTTGAAGAATTGATGGAAAACTAATTAATTTGGGGGTTAGATTAGTCATCATTGGAGGAGTGAAAAGGAAAAGTGGAAGCTCACTGCTACATTAAATGCAAAGCTGAACCGCACTCCACTTACAGGGCTTTACAGAACTTTTGTGGTTATTCAGCTCAGTAGTATCTGCATGTATATTTTAAAACTATGGCTAAGCAAGCATCAACTGGAATTCAACTCCTTTGTTACAGCGTACCATCTTCTGTGAAAACCTCACACCAATTTTATCAAAGAGAGAGAGAGATCAAACCTCAATCAGGGCAGCTAAATACAAAACTTTCAAACAACATTCCCACTGAAAAAAAAAACAACCAACAAACCACAAAAGGGTTTTTCCAGGCATTAAAAACAAGGTAAGCTCACATAATTTGCATGATATTCACAGCTATCCTAGTGAAGGTTTATAGCAATTACTTAAAATTCTCATGTCACTCGCAATAGATGTATCAGCTGGTAGTTTTTAAAAACTTGATCATATACTAAAAACTATGACCAATATTGTTTTCTGTGCATAGAGATAAACATCCTGCTCAAGGATCTGAACTCCTATTTAAAAACAAAACCAAACATTAAGAATAAAAAGCACTCAGTATGGTTCTGAGGCACATATGTGGTTGCATTGCATATTCCCTGCCTACACTGACAGTGTGGGAGCTCCGTTAGTCATCTAATGCGCATATTTGCTTGGCAAAATGCCTTTAGTTTCTCATGCAGGCAAGAAAGATGATCACTGGTTTATTGTATTCTTACATCTTCATTCCATGTTCCTCAGTCAGTATGATCAGGCCTTCCCAATTCAAACTACAAGCCGCTAGGAGAAAGACCAGTTAGAAATTAAGCCAAAGGACTGGAAAGTTGTTAAGCATATCTGTAAAGACAAGGGTGACTTTTAGATTCATGCTGCTTAGACATTTCTTTTGGTGGGATCTAACAAAATGTTATTTTAATAATAAGGACCTTCACTTGAACAGAAGCCTAATCTAGTTTTGCTTTCAACCCCAACACAGACTGGGGGGCTTTACAGTCTTCAGGGCATTGTAGGTTCTCAGTTGCCTTGCTTAAACTATCCTTTCTCTGCCTCCATTCTAGAGGAAGCTGGAGCAGAACCCGAATTTAGTTTTCAAGCAAGGCTGTTTTAAGAGCTCCTTGACTAAACTACAGCAGGATCACACAGATCCCCATCCTTCTGACACAGCAATTTCATTTAAACCATATAAAAAACATACAAGAAAGGTGTGCCTTTTTAATGTAAGGCTGATGATAAAATCTGAAGAGGAAGGGAAGGAGGCAAAATTTCCAGGTGCCTTAATGTTGTCAAATCTTGAAGGAGTGACAGGTCATTTTCCCTCCTAACGGCCCTGGATGCTGCAAATTGGTTACATATTTCGTATTACAACCTGCTTTGTACATAATTATCAAAACACCAATTAAATTGCCTTCTGAAGCACAAGGGAAGAAGCGCAATGAGGGGAGGTAGCTCACATTGTTTCTTAGGTATCTAGGTGATGAACACACTTAACATCGACTACTGCATTTATGTTAAGGAGAAGTCTCACACAGCACCGCTCCACTGTGGAAACCGGCAAGGCCAGCCTTCAAGAGCAGTCTGGGACTGCCTTGCAGGACCTCTTCTACCTACCTTCTTTTAAGTGCTTTGAGCAATACGGGCTGTCAGGTTGCTGCTGTTCGTGCCCCAGATGTGCACAAGTGTGGATTCCTGAGGACTGCAGTGTATTGGTGTAATGTCCACTGTCTGCACTCAGTGTGTTACTATCTAGCTGAAGGGAACACCTTTTGATAAGCAGGAACAAGTAAGATCTGGTCTGATCTAGTGGAGCTCTGTCTTTAAATTCTATAATGGTAATGCAGAAGAAACATGTAGGAAGCATCCACAATCATAAACTATCTCAAGTTAATTAGCAATTAATTTAGTGAGCTACTAAAGTCTAGCAAAGATGAATCCTGAAGAGATTCTGGTCTCAGTTACCCTAATGTAAATCAAGATTAACTCCGAGAGAGAACATCAATCTCCATGACAGTTACTTCAGATTTACACCCAGCTACTCTGAATTTGTGCACTTGTTTTCACAGCCGTGTGGGAGATCTGTCTCAACACCAATCAGCTCTGCTCTCCTGCAGATTCTGCAAGGTACATGGAGTTACTTTTCTGCAAAAATCCAATCTCTGTGAAACAGGGAAATTAAATTCCCTGCTCTGATGAAACCTAAGCCTCCCACATAAATGACAAAAGCCCTGCTACAGAGCCAGCCACTACAAGTGGTCACAATATGCTCCTTAGCTTCAAGTCTTCAGGCAGTAATAGTTATTCCCTCTCACTGGATTTGACAAAGCACAACAGCAAGCATCAAAATTACTACATTCTTCTGCCTAGGACTCTTACGAGTATTAAGTATACCAGGCCCACAGAGTGCACAGTTTTGAGTCCAGTCTCACAACCCTACCAAAGTCCACATAAGTCTTTCAAGGTAATCTTTCTAAGAGGGTAAAGAGGGGGTAAACACCTGGCCATTAGCACTGCCCAATGTGTAAAATGCACTGCAACTGTGTAAAATAAATCTGATATGAAAAAGGAGTTACTGTCATACTACACAGCCCTTGCTCTTCTACCAACTCTACTCAGCTCTGCATCTCCAACTCTACACAGCTATCAGTTTCTCCCTTCCTTTACCCATTAAGCGAACCACTGGATGAAAATGATATAACACCCCTTCCAACCCACAGGAATCTCAATCCAAACAGTGCAGCACTGCTCATTCAATTCTAAGTTGATTCAGGTAAGAAAATGTTTTTATGCTTCTGGGTGAGCCAGAGTACAGGTCATAAGTAACAAAGAGCAGAAACGGATCACAGGCAACATATAAATGCAAATGGTGTAATTCTGAATTCAACATATGTCCAGAGTTTGTCAAATGGTTTGTGAGAACATTAGTAAGAGGTACTCAAGCCACTCCTGCTAGACAATTTAAGTTCACATTAAGAACTTGCACCAAACTCATGCACATGGGAATTTTTTTAAGCAAACTAAGAACCTCCCCATATGAGCCTAACTTTGAAAGAGTCTGACACATTCCTAACACCCATTCCACTGATGATTATGTTCACACTGCAGATCCTAACTGCCTCACCTAGCTTTATACTTTGCAGGAACTAGTTACCTGAAGCAGTACAGAATCTGCTTGCTATTCCTTTGTTTCAAGCCAATAGTTGATAAGATGATCCAGCAATGCATTCGTAAGGATGTTTCAGAGCTGTATTTCATTTTGGAATATATTTTACTACTCTTGTGTGCAATATTGCTTTGAAGACTGTTTTGCCATTAAATATTAGAGTGCATTCATGATCTCTCAGCACTGAGTCTCCATCAAAACAGCCTGATCTAATGAGCAAGCATCTTACTTGCAAAGCATATGGCATGAGTAAAGGTAGCCAAAATTTTCGTGGTTCCCAGCATTTGTAGAGTTCAAACAGCGTAAGTCAAGTACATCCATAAATTGCTCAACCCAGAGTACAATACACAAAATAATATATAATATATAATAAGCGTTTGTCTTCAATACTATCCCAAAATTAAAAAAAAAAAAAATTAAGCAATTTGCACAGTTAATGCTAGTTTGGTGGGGGAATAAAATCTGATCTATACAAGTGCTTGAAAAGGGACCATGAATTTATAGTGAAGCATTTCAAAGGACTCACTAATTCATTTATTCTCTCTCTTTAAAAAGGAAAAGCAGCCAGGTTTTTACAGGAAATATTATTTCTCACTTGAGTATTTAAAGGAAGAGGCTGGCAAGTATTTGGCAACCAACAACTTGAAAACAAAACAGTAATTTTTAGGGTGGCACACTTTGAAAGAGCACATATAATAGCAAAATAGGAGATGAAATTTTAGCTAAGCAATGCTACATAAAAGAAATTCTTCTACATAGGCCAGTCTGGTTCTTATAATCAGACCTCTCCAAAATTATTAAACTTTTATGAACTTGTCAACAAATACAAGTTATATCACAGTCTAGTAGGATGAGTATTTTAAGAATGGCTATTCCAGAGTGAGTATTTAAATACATCATTTAGAAAAGTACTGCACAGTGATGTTATATGGATAGTATCTAAATAGTACAGTATATTGTAGCATCTCACAAATAAAAACAATTCAACGTTTTTCTGAGGTGAAGCAAAATAATCTAGCCTCCAGATGTACCAAGAACCAAGTAAATCCCAAAGCACCCTATAATGCTTACCTCAACCTCCATAAAATTACTGGGCAGAAATAAAGCAAGAATTACATGTAAATCTTTAGTGTCTTAGCTTCACCAACAGGTGAGATAGGAATTCAACTGGTTACTGAGGGCTGGGCACGAATATCCTGCTTAATTCTGGAAGATTAACTGGACACAAAGCAATCTGTACCATTTCTTCAGGATCTCCCCAGCTGACTCATCCTCCTGCCTAAAGTACAGTGTGAAAATAAAGTAAAACAGAATCTCTTATATTATCAGAACCAAAATTGCTTTGTACAGTAGCAAGAGAGAGACTGAAACCAAAACTGAATGCCAATTTGCAAACTGCCATTAAATTTCCAGAAACCTAATCCACCAAGGAGCATGCTGCACCCTAGAGAGTGCTTTATGAATAGTGTCACATTTGCAATAGGCTAGTTAAGGTTATGTCAGCATTTACATTATAAAATCCCTAATTATACATTAGCAAAACAATCCTGAAACTTATTGAAACATGATATACAGTGTTCCAGTTCAGGAATACAGGCGTTGAGAAGAAGGTGGGGAGTAAGTGTTATTCATTTAAACATTTCATGTTTTAACTTGAAAATGCTAAAATAAAATATAAAAATAAAACAACAAAAGAAACAACCCCAAAAAACCCCAAAAAACTTGGAGTCCTTGACAGCCATTTAAGGCCAAATCCCTGAGGTGGCAAATGCCCTTGACTCTAATCTCAGTCAGACATACAGGTGGTTAGCTTTATTTCTCAAAGAATAGGGAACTAGTGGTACTCCTTAATATCAATGTGCATTAAAGCACGTGGCTGTTTTTGGGGTCTGGATCACAGTTCACCTGTACTCGCTCGATTATTCTTGGTCTAGAGAGCTTGATCCTGCTTCCATCACAAGACTGATGATCCCTACAGTCCAGGGTTAGGAAGATAAGCACTATAAACTCCAACATGATGAAATATACAGTATATATAAGAGCTTTATGTACAGGATATATTCTGCATTAGATGGAGCTTTACTCTCCCCTTGGTGTTTATATGTCATATATTTCACAGTATCTTGGAATGTTTCTTTCATTAGAAAACATACGATATCAAATTTGGAGCTCCTACAGCTTCCAACCCCATCAGCTGGAGCCAAGTACATGCTTCTGACTTCTAATTCTTGGAAATGGATTGCAGTAGTGAGGAGGGGAGCACTGATCTATTAAGAGTGGATGAAGCAGACAGAGGGACTTCATGACCATCCAAGTCTGCAGTAAGTGGTCTCAGTACTAAAGTACGGTTAAAAGTAAGGATGGTAGGATCAATATAAAGCCAGTAAGTGGTTTCAGTACCAAATGGAGGCCCATCTGCTGACTGCTTCCATCCTTCATTGTCCTGACATCCAGGCATTGATCACCTAAGCGTCCTGTGATACTCCACTCTGTATCCTTCAACATTTCAGTCACCTTCACAGAAGTGTATATCTATCCAAGAACAGCCTTCAGAGTGCCTCAGGCCTTGGCTGCAGACAGGTCTGTCCCACTTGTGAACCCCAGCCAAGTGGCAGCAGGGCATGGGAGGATCCCCCTTTTATTCTGCCCCACGAATTGTGGCAGTGTGTCCAGGTGACAGCAAAATGGTTATCAGGGCCATGCCACTGCCACTCATGCTTGGGCTTTGCCAGCTCAGCAATGGTATTACCCCTTCAAAGCACCTACCCAGGGTAAAACAATGTTTCTTCTAGAGTCCTTGCTGTAGCTCAAAAGGCAGTGGCAGTCTGTTACGACTTTTCTTAGGAGAGGAAGCTGGGTATAACAACTCAAGTCCTAGGTCAGGAGTCAGGAGCTCCCCACCTCATCTGATACAAGACTTACCTCATTAAGACAGCATTGTCTTATTTTTACTTAATCGTATTAAGTATTTGGACATCACAAGCTACAAAAGGGCCATATATACATGAAATATGACTACCCTTAATGTACCCAGATTTGAAAAGCTTATTCATTCACAACATTGTAAGTCAACAATCAAGACGCTCATCCTCACTAGCAATTGTTGATTAGAAATTATAGAGCAATTCAGAACCTTGCCTTTCACACACTGTTGTCTCCCCAGCATAAACCACAGTGAGCCTGGCCTTTGTGCATAATTTCTCCCTTTGTACAAATAGGTTGCATGGTAAGTCAATCTTATGAAGAATTGGATCAGAGAGCAAGCAATGCTATAGAAAGAAAAGCTTTCTTCTTTCCACCATTGTACCAAATGGCATCTTCCTGTTTGCTAAAAAGATGCCTTCTCAGGTTAAATCGCCCCATTGATGTTGGAGTACCACACATCACTGAAGGGAGCAGATCTGGTTATCCCAACAGGATGAATGCAGCACCTCAAACCATCAGTGTATCCCTACTGTACCCATTTAGCCTATTGCTGCCACAGCCTTAAAAATTAATGAGTTCTCTAGGGAGCAGACAGACATAATGCTCAAAGCAAAAGAAGCTGCTGCCAATACTGTTTTCCTCTCCCTAGACACTGCTTCAAATCAAAACAGAACAGCAGCTTTTGTCCCCCAGCAGAATATCAGGAGCCTTTCAGACAGAAAAAGTACCTATTCTTGTGTGGACAGGCCCTGAAGTTTCACAACCTGCAAGCCATCACCGTGTGCTGTGATCTTGCTACCTCTGTCATCTGGGGGATTTCTGCCACCAAGTTCAACACAAAGAGAAATTAAGCTCCATTTTGGGCTAACTTCTGAAGTTATCTTGGTACAAACTTTGTGAAGATGCTAAAACTTGCTTAGAAATAATGACCAGCATACAACTAAAAGGGATGTTTAGTTTCTCCAGTTCTAGCACTAACTTGATTTCTTGCTTTTCCTGCTCTGTGCAGCAGTTAACAACACAACCACAGATATGATATGGCATATACACAGAAACACAGGTCAGCAGAGTCATATATGTAAAGTCCCTTCTTTAAGGAACCACCTCATGCAATGGGGAACATCAGCAGATGGGGCTCTGCTTCCGCATCATACTCTTCAAATGTGAATGCCTGGTGGGTGCAGAGGGGGATAGGGACAATCACTGTCTCACCCTTTTCAGCCCCTGCTTTTCATGGCATCACTGCACACAAAAGATGCAAACGAGAAACAGCTTCTTTTGCCTTCCAATCCCTTTGCTTCCCCCAAACCACTCCCCACATCAACCACTGTCACTGAGAAATAGCCTGCCAGAAAAAGGTTTAGAAATCCTCAAACAAAATGGGTTAAGCATTCAGAATTTTCATCAACTAACAGCTCCAAAATGACACAATAAGAGACTAGCACAGCAGAGAAACTTTAAAATCTACACTTATCTAAGGTCTGAGACCAGTCCTTGAACAACCAGAAAAAACTGCTTCCCTAGGACAAAGGACCAATGTCATGTAAATCACTGAGTAGCAAGCAAGGCTTTATCTAGCCTGACATGTTAGCAAGATCTCAGACCTCTGCTCATCTCTAGCTCTGGTAATTTATGAAGCATCAGCTCCTAAAATCAAGTAGCAACTGAAGAAAAAAAGTTCTCAATCACATGGTTAAGTTCAATATTTTAGAAAACGGCCTGGAAATGGCTAGATGGATTAATGTGGTATTTTCCAGGACCAATACTGGTTTCAAGCTGATATTTCCAAATACTTGCTCTGTTCTCAGAATCAGAGAGCATGTGTCCACAGCAATCAGTTGCAAAAGAGGAACAAAAACCACAAGCAAATGATTCTTTTACATATCCTGTAGTGGTGGCCATCAGTTACTTTCAGTCCATTATAAAGTCCTTTACAAACAAGGGATGCTGTAGCTTCTGGGGAAAAGCTGCTTCTTTCATACTCTGGCAACATCAAACAGAAGCTGCTAATCTGAGAGGATGTAGTGGACAAAGAGGGCAGCGTGTACTTCCTTGGTTTGAAGCCTTTGTGGCAGAAGATTACTCAGCTCTTTGTGAGAGAAAGAGGGAGAAATCATAGCTAGAGGAGATGACACTTGAGCTGGACAGTTGACAGACACAGATGGAAATAAGGCCATCCAAAGGGACCTTGACAGGCTTGAGAGGTGGGCCCATGCAAACCTCATGAAGGTCAACAAGGTCAAGTGCAAGGTCCTGCACCTGGGTCTGGGAATCCCAAGCACAAATACAGGCTGGGCAGAGAATGGATTCAGAACAGCCTTGAGGAGAGGTGTTGGTTGGGGGTGTTGGTTGATAAGAAGCTCAACATAAGCCGGCAATGTGCATATTCTGGGCTGCATCAAAAGAAGTGTGACCAGCAGGTCAAGGGAGGTGATACTCCCCCTCTACTCGGCTCTTGTGAGACCCCAACTGGAGTACTGTGTCCAGTTTTGGGGCCCCCAACATAAGAAGGACATGAAGCTGTGGGAGCAAGTCCAGAGGAGGGCCATGAAGATGATCAGAGGGCTGGAGCACCTCTCCTATTAAGACAGGCTGAGAGAGTTGGGGCTAGTCAGCCTGGAGAAGGCTCCAGGAGATCTTAGAGCAGCCTTCCAGTACCTGAAGGTGGCTACAGGAAAGATGTGGAGTGACTTTTTACAAGGGAACAAAGTGGAATGTTTTCAGAGTGGAAGAGAGTAGATTTAGAATAAACATTGGGAAGAAAGTTTCCTGTTAGGGTAGTGAGATCCTGGAACAGGTTGCCCAGGGAAGCTGTGGATACCCCCTTCCTGAAGTGTTTAACGCCAGGTTGGAGCAACATGGTCTAGTGGAAGGTGTACCTGCCCATGCAGGGGTGGGAACTAGATGATCTTTAAGGTCCCTTCCAACACAAGCCAGGTTATGATTCTGTGACAGGCATGCATAGAGTGCAGCAGAGAAAAAATGAAAGAAGAAAACTTTGTAGTCACAAATAGGAAACTCTGTATCTAAACTGGAATAAATACCCTGTTTCAAGGACAGTTAATCAACTTAGAGATCTGCTCTCAATTTCTACTTCTGTTCAGTATCAACAACCAAGGGAGTAAGTGGGATGCTTTAATAAGGCAAATTCCCAAATGATGGCTATGCTGGTTTGGTGGGTTTTTTGGTAGTGGGGAAGGACCCCAGGGGTAGCTCCGATAACAAGCTGAGAAGCTCCCCCTGCTCCAAAACCAGCCAAGGAGCCATTAGAGGGACAACAGATGCACCTCTGTGATTAACATACAAAAGAACTGATGTAAGACCTGAGCAGAGTGAGCAGTTTGAAAAGAAGAGCTGAGCTGGTGAGGTGAAAGGCAGCACTGGGGTGAAGATCCTGGTGGTTTATGAGGAAGAAAGGGAAGAAGGTGCCCAAGCAGAAGTTTCCCTGCAAGCTATGGTGAAATGGCAGGCTGCCTCCCTGCATTCATGGAGCAATGTGGTGGAACATTCCCTGAAGGCACCAGGAGGGATGAACTTGGCCAGTGGACTTGGATTTTTGTGGCCAGTGGACTCAGATTTGCTCTCAGTGGACTTGGATTATGCAGCTGTGGAAGACCCTGGCACCAGGGGGGTCCCTGACTGTTCCCAAAGCAGCCCATGACTCTGTGGGAAGCCCACACTGGAGCAGCTTGCTCCTGACCTCATGAGAAGGACTCATGAAGGAGAGGTTCATGAAGGACTCTCTCCCATGGGAGAGACCCTGTGAGGAAGCAGCGGAGGACTGTAAGGAATCCTCCTTCCTCAGAAGGAGTGGCAGGAACCACCAGACTGTGAGCTGACTCTAAACCCCATCCCGTCCCCCTGAGCCACTAGGGTGAAGGAGGGAGAGAAATCAGGAACAAAGTAATTTGGGTCCGGGAAGAAGGGAGGGGTGGGGGTAACATATGTAAGCCCTGCTCTGTGTGTTGTCTGTGTCCTGTGTGCAGCTGATTAGAGTGAAATAAAATTATTATTTTTTTCCCCAAGTTGAGTCTGTTTTGTCCGGGACCTTAATTGGTGAAGAACCCTCCTTGTCCTTTGTCTCGACTCATGAGCTTCTAGTTGGCCACTGTCCTCCCCATCCCACAGTGTGTGTGGGGTGGGGAAGGGGGGAGCTGAGTGAGGAGACACAGGGCTGTTTGTTTGTTGTTGTGTTAGGCCTAAACCACAACAATGGCAGACACTATTGCAAGTAGCTTCGGACTGCCTTTTCTTCTCAGAGCAATCAACAATATCATAGGCACAGCTTTACAAATCCCAGGTCATCAGATAAATGCCAGTAGGCTGTGACAGAACACAGTAAACAGAGTCACTGTAAGCAGCACCTGACTTTGAAGCCAGCTTGCCAAGCAGAAAAGGATCTTTTCCTAGATGCTAGGTATATAGGTAATGGTCTCCCCTATCCAAACACAGGAACCAGCACCATGCCTGAACCAGCATCTTAACACTAGCACCATTTCTTGGGTTAAAAAAAAAACACCTTTATGTAACACCAAAGTCATGCCCAGAACTAACACGAAGCAACAATTCTCAATTCAGTCTAACGCAAATTAATATAATGTAATCTGATCCACTCAAGGATAACAAACTGAGAACCATTTCCCTTATGAGGAAAGGCTGAGGGAGCTGGGTCTCTTTAGCTTGGAAAAAAGGAGGCTGAGGGGTGACCTCATCAATGTTTACAAATATGTAAGGGGTGAGTGTCAGGGAGATGGAGTTAGGCTCTTCTCAGTGATGACCAGTGATAGGACAAGGGGTAATGGGTGCAAATTGGAGCATAGGAGGTTCAAGGTGAATATCAGAAAAAGCTTTTTTACTGTGAGAGTGACAGAGCACTGGAACAGGCTGCCCAGGGAGGTTGTGGAGTCTCCTTCACTGGAGACATTCAAAACCCACCTGGACAAGTTCCTATGTGATGTGCTCTAGGTGACCCTGCTCTGGCAGGGGGGGTTGGACTAGATGATCTTTCGAGGTCCCTTCCAACCCCTAAGATTCTATGATTCTATGAACCATGTTCTGAGCTGCACAGAACACACTGCTGATAAAACACATTGTTGCTTAATTGCTGGTTCTCTTACTATCTAGCATCACTACAAAACTTGAGACTAGAGATTCTCCGTTTCTGATCTCCTGCCCACTGGCAACATACAGAAGTCTGGCAGATGTCCAAAGTGTACTCAGTAGCAAGATCTACAATGTTTCAATCAGGAGTTTGATGGGTTAGGGTGCCAGAGAGCACACAGGAAATTCAAAGGGACAAAGTGTTGTTTTTTTCCTAAAATATTCAGGACATAAACTGTTGTACATGATGCTTAAAGCTCAAAAGATAGTCAAGAAAAGATGGCAGCATGTACTTCAGGGGAAAAAACACATAATTAAGAAACAAGAGGTTATAAAATGTATATAGCATGGAGAATGTTACACATGCTTGCAGTAATTTACCACAAAGAGCAGAGCATTTAAGGATCTGAAAACATGGTTTAAGACAATAAACAATGGGCTAAAATACACACAGCATTTTGGCACTCAACTCCTTACATATGTTAGTGCAAGTTAGACATCATGTAAGTATGGAAGAAGTCCCACTCTAATTTAAAATACAATATTAACTATTTTAATTACATGGCCATTCTAAATGGGCTCTGTAGTGCCTAAGCAATCACCAGCAGAATAAAATAGCCATGACATGCTTTTTAGTCACAGGATTTGTTACAATAATTCACGAAGCTCCCAGCAGTTTCATAACAAAGCAGTCACATTGGCAGTCTCAGATAAATGATCATGTCTATGCCAATGCTTCGTCTTATGAATGTTTGCAGACTCTGATTTCCATGTTTAGAAGAGGTCTGAAACAAGCCAACTACTTAAATTATCCCACCTCTCCTGCTTGCTGTTCTCAAACTTAAGCAACAAATGCTTTGATCACTGTAATGGAATGGTGGCAGTTATCATACACTGGCAAGGGAGGCTCGGATCCTCTAGGAGACAGCTACAGCCAAACCCCAGGCTGTAATATGTGCTATTACTGAGTCTGAAAACGAGGGAACAGAAGCTGCTGTAGTACCAAATGGAAGATATTCTGGAAAATAAAAAAATCTAGCCATTGTCACGCTTTGACAAGCCCCACGTTGGGCGCCAATAAATTGTTGTCACGGTTTCACTCAGAATCAAAAAATAAACCAGAGACGACAAAGCTCTCAATCCCCTCTCCCTCCCACTCAGGTAGGGAAGGAGACAGAGAATTAGAAGAGAGACTTTGCCACATTGAAAACTAAATTAGACAGCTTTCATTATACGTACAATTATATACCAGTATGTTCAGGAATGTGCAAAAGCCTCTTGCCTCCCCCTACCCCCAGCAGCTCCTCCGACACTCTCCTGAGCTGTGAGCAGTCCTGAAAACTCTCGGACCACTGTCTGAGATAACAGCAGAGCAGACAGGGCTGTGGGGAGAGTTATGAGGGTCAGGGGCTGAGCCTGGGGTCAACGGTGATGGATGGAGTCCTCCCCGTACACCAGCCATGGATGGAAGAGAAGGGAAGAAGTAGAAGGAACGAAGTTGTCTTCTGTGATCTCTGACCTTCCTCGGAGCTTATGTAGATATATGGAATGGAATACCTTTGGTCAGTTCTGCTGTCTGTCTAGTCCAGCTCCCCTACAGGGGGTCATAGATACAACTCTCCTGCTCTCAGTAGCATCTGCAGCGGCAGATTCACTGGGTAGAACAAACTGACCTTCATGTCCCAGCAGAAACATAAACATTCCAGTGTTATCAGTTCACTAGCTGGAACACTTGCTGCTAGTTAAAAGAGAGCTTACTGAAGGAAAAAAAAAAAAAAAAATCAGTAGAAGGAAAATTAGCTTAATCCTGGCTCAACCCAGGACACTCATACTCAATAAATCAAGGTACCAGAAGCAAGCAACAAGTCTCTGCTCCTAAAGGTAAAAAGGGGTCTGCAGAACCATCAGAAAAAAATGTACTGCCTGATGAATAAAATGGATTCCCTTTCCCAGAATCTCTGGATAATGCTAGAAAAAATATTAAGCATTTTTTATTTACCTGTATTAAAAACAAACAAACCTCCCAAAAAACAAAAGGGCAAGTGTAATTCAGTGAACTGACAGTTAATTCAAAAGTTGTATCCCATATCCAAGGGAATGCTACAAATAATATCTCTGTCAGAACAAGTAATCTTTTTGGGAGGCTGAATCAAGATGCTTAGCTTGCTTCTGAGTGCCCTGACCTAAACAGTATGACCTAAATCTTGCAAGAGTGGAGAAAAATGAAACCTCAAGCTCCTAAGTATTCTGTCTGCCATTAGCAGGAGTGTAATAGCCTGCAGTCGCTATTTTAAGGGAGTATATGCCTGTGTTTTAAATAGTCCAAATTTCAGTCAAGTCCAGGACACCACTAAGAATGCAAAATTTAATTACTGATTGAGACACACATGGAATGCATCCAGGGAGATTCAGCTGCCTGCCTTTTGAGTAGGTAGCTACTCAGTAGTGGAATTATAAGAATAGGTCTCCAGAGTGGCTATGTGGAAAAGCTTCTGGCGTTTGTGTGCTGTCACCACAGCTGCACATGACAACTGTCAACCTACAACCCATGGACTGTGTGTGACAACACAATTTTTGAAGATCAGCTGGGATCAGTGAGCAGGTTCAGTGGACTATTCTGCTCCCCCATACATTTCTCAACCAAAGAAGAAACCTCAACTCTTCTCCCTGTCCCCTCACCATTCACTTTCAACTGTCATTCTACATATGTCAAGTAAAGCTGTGGTCCTGGCAAAAAGCTGGTGGGACACAGGAACGGGGCTACAAAAATCAACCCTTCTTTAAGACTGAAATTAGTTAAGTATCTGCCTGCCAAAACAAGTTAGTTACCATTGCTTTATCCCACCTCAGCCTTTTGAATCCAGACTTCCAAAAAGATCCAAAGCTTGTTATACTCCAGTGGAGCCTTACCCTTATCTCATACCCATGAAGTATTCACCTCCACCTAAAAAAAGTCTACAATGCTGTTGGTTGCTAAAAATCTCCTGCCTTAGAAGCAGCAGGGAGAGAACGAAGGTAGTAATTGGAATGACCTGCTTTTACAGACTGCAAGTCATCTATTATGGAAATAGTTATTATTTATAGTATCTGACAGATACAGTTCAGAACAAATACCCTCACAGTGCAAAATTCTGAGCTTTTTTCAGTAGTTTTAGTTATTCAACGACATCTGAAAAAGCTCTCTGCATCTTTACAAAATGCCAGCATTTTTATTTCCTAATAAACTCTAGGATACCATTAGAGGCTCATGATATCACTGGTGTTACAAACAGAACACTTTCTCCCACTGAGGAGTATCAACTATCTGCAGGGAAAAATGAAATGTTTGTCTCTCAGGGTAGAAACCACAAGGATTGCTACTTTCTGGGGTGTGTAATTACAGAAAAATTGAGATACAACCTCATTTTGAAAGTGACATCTACACTCAAACAAATAAATTCATCATGTAAATTAATCTAAGCCTCCCCTGCTAAGAGGTGAAATCAGCAGAGAATTAAACTATACATTAAATGGTGACGTAAGTAGTATGCTGTACTTTCAGTAATGAAAGAAGGTATGCACAAACTTAATATTAATAGATATAAATGATCCTGTGAGCTTTGATAGTGTCTTTAAGGATGTGAGAGTTTCAAGTTTCTGCTTCTAAGAATGTCGGAGGCAACATAGGTAGGTTATGAAAAAAATGTATATGAAAGGAAGCACAAAATTATATCTCCTCAATATAAATATTCTTTTCTAAAAGACTTTCAATTTAAATTCAATCACAACATTAGAATATGTTTTAAGTCACTGGCCAACACTGAATTTGTTGTAACACTTCTTTGGACTCTCATTTGTAATGATTCCATGGACTGACGTTGCCCCACAGTGCAAATGCTCCATTGACGAATACTTAGGTGCTTGACATGAAAAACATAACTTAAATTTCATGTATTACAAAGAAAATCTAAAATACTTGCTGATTTTTACCAAAATTCCTAAAAATAGTTTACTACTTTTATTTTTTTGAAAGGACAATTTCCTTCAAGCATTTTGTTTGCTGCTTTGCATGAATGAACAGCTCCCACTGACCCATGTCTGCTCCTTCACCATTTAAGACAATTTTATACTTTACTGACTTAAGTTTACAGACTAGTGCTATTCTTGCACCAGTTTTCAACATCTAATTCTTAATGACACATAATGCAAGTTCTCTTTACCTATATATCATGCATTAGAGTAAAAGGTATACACCTCTGGACACACAGAACTCAGAGGAGCTAGGGAGACTGATTTCTAGGTACAACTCTGATTTCAGTAAACAAGCATTTCAAGAAGTAACAAGTGTCACAAAGTCACTTCTCTGCTGCACTAGTAATACAAGATGCATAATTATCTGAATAAACAGCTACAACTGTAAATAGAAAGTATTCTTCTAAATAAAAGTATTCTGTTCACTATACAGATACAGAACAAATAGAAGATAGGATATCTAAGAGGACATTTAACTGTAACTTCTCATTTTGGGTTTACAGATGAAAGTACATATCTTTACCAAAGCACATGTACTTTTAAGATTCTTTGTGCTTTTGTTACATTTCAACTTGCATTGTTATTATGCTCCGTTTGTTGTTCTAGCCTCCTTTAGGTTTAGATGCAATTTCACCAGTTTCTGAAATAGTAATTTAGATGTGAGAGTTTGTCTACACAAGGGCTACCTACCAGAATAGCCATTCTGAATATTCAGGCAAACACATTTCCATGTTCACAGTCTGTTTCTGTAACAGGTGTGCATGTGTGGCAAATAAGCTTGGTATGCTAATGTTAGCCAATTTCCATATGCAAAATAGCCTTCCATTGCCCAGTGAGATACATCCATCTCCTGCATCTCACAGGGTCACACAGGAATGAAACACAGGATTTGATCACTGTCTACTCACAAATAGAAACATGCTTTGCAAGACCGCTTTCTGCACTTAGTGTTTCTTACAAGAACTGTGTAATGAAGGCAAAAGGAAATGGAAGCCAGACATAAGATTATTCCACTTTTTGAAAGGGAAAAATCTAAGTCCACTGGACATGTCCACTAAAATATCCAGATATTGTTAGCCATTTTTTCCCTCCAGGAGCAGTTATCAGCCTTATATCTACCAAATATAGTGTTATTTTGATATTTAACATTGGAGTTACAACTGTGCAATGTATATCAAAGCATAATACAGTGTTAGTGTCCTGGCCCCCTGACCTGTTCCCTACTAACAGGAACCTATACAGCAAAAAGCCTTAGTGATAAAAAAAGACCTTGTAAAGGAATGTACATAATTCATATAAAACATTTTGCTTATTTCATTACATCAGTGATTTCATTACCTTTGTCAACTGCAGGTTTCAATCAGTTTTCTACATATAACTAACACCTTTGAAACAACAAACGGCTTTGAAAATGGAGACTCCTTTGGAACCAGCAATTTTCAGTCATGCTGTAAAGCTTACACCATCCATTTCCTAGATTACCTAGCAGTTCTAGAAAGAAAGTCATTCAGAAATGATGGATGCAGATCTCAGGTTCACTCAAGTAAATAAAATTACTTCCTCTAATGCAGAGGGATTCAATTCACACTCGCATGTAGAGAAAACCTAGTTGCTCCATAGTCATGTTAGTGTAACTGAATAGAAACAAACACATCTCCACAGGTCCTGAAAGCAGACTCTAGACTGCTATTAAGTTTCTTCAGTGCCATAACTTTTTAATAAGTCAAGGACATCTAGTCCTCCTTAAGACTTACAGTTTCAGACTAGGCTACGGTGCCATCTTATGCTGTCAATGTCTGCCAGGAACTCTGGAGCTCTATCCTCCATCAGCTTCTTTAAGGAACGTTCTTATCTTGCACAAAACTGCTGTCTTCAGACTCCTGGTTACTCATCAGCACTTTTAATGAAACATGATCTGTGGACAAATGAGCTGTAGAAGAATTGTACTGATATACTAATGACAACATTTGAATGACTAAAAAAAGCAGGTGTAATTGAGACTAGCTGTGTTATAGCTTATGCAGTTTGATGAAGTGGTGTATGCACACATAGGTGAGTTTGGATAGCGACATCAGTAGCCTGATTGCCAGAATCCCCTGGGAATCTGTTCTGAAAGGTATAGGAGTCCAGGAAGGCTGGACACTCTTCAAGGAAGTCCTGAAGGCGCAGGAGCAGGCCATCCCCACGTGCTGTAAGGCAAGCTGGCAGCATAGAAGACCAGCCTGGCTGAACAGGGAGTTTTGGCTGGTGCTCAGAGAGAAAAAGAGAATCTATGGTCTTTGGAGGAAGGGGCAGGCCACTCAGAATGACTACAAAAATGCTGTGAGGCTTTGCAGGGAGAGAATTAGAAGGTCCAAGACCCAGCTAGATATTAATCTGGCCTCCATGGTAAAGGATGCAAGAAAAGCCTCTATAAATATATTAACAAAAGAAAGACCAGGGAGATCCTCCATCTCCTATTAGATGCAGGAGGAAACATGGTGACGAATTATGAGGAAAAGGCTGAGCTGCTTAATGTCTCCTTTGCCTCAGTCTTTAGTAATAGGACCACTTTATATAGAGGGAATCCAACTCCCTAAGCTAGGGGACAGAGACTGGGAGCAGAATGACCCCATCACAATTCAGGAGGAGATGGTCAGTGACCTGCTGCACCACACAGATGTGCACAAATCTATGGGGCAGGATGGGATGCACACCAGAGTGCTGGAAGAGCTGGCAGGGGTGCTCACCAAGCCACTTCCATCATTTACCAGCAGTCCTGGCTGAATGGAGAGGTACCAGCAGGCTGGAAATCAGCCAAAATAATCCCCATATATAAGAAGGGACAGAAGGATGATCCGGGAAATTACAGGCCTGTTAGTCTGACTTCAGTACCAGGGAAGCTGATGGAGCAGATCATCCTGAGTACCATTATGCAGTACATGCAGAACAACCAGGTGACCAGGCCCAGTCAGCACGTGTTCATGAAGGGCAGGTCCTGTTTGACTAACCTCATCTCCTTCTATGACAGGGTGACCCGCTTATTGGATGAGGGAAGGCCTGTGGGTGTTGTCTACTTTGACTTTAGCAAGGCCTTTGAGAAGGTTTCCCACAGCATTCTCCAGGAGAAGCTGGCTGCTCATGGCTTGGATGTGCACATGCTTTGCTGGATAAAAAACTGGTTGGACGGCCAGGTCCAAAGAGTTGTGTTCAATGGAGTTAAATCCAGTTGATCAGTCAGGAGTGGTGTTCCCCAGGGCTCAGTGCTGGGGCCACTCCTGTTTAACATCTTTATTGATGATTTGGATGAAGGGATAGAGTTGCACCCTCAGCAAGTTTGCAGATGACACTAAGCTGGGTGGAAGTGTCAATCGGCTTGAGGGCAGGGAGGCTCTGCAGAGGGATCTAGACAGGCTTGACTGTTGGGCCAAGGCCAATGGCATGAGTTTCAATAAGGCCAAATGTCAGGTCCTGCACTTTGGCCACAACAACCCCCGGCAGCACTACAGGCCTGGGGAGGAGTGGCTGGAGAGCTGCCCAGCAGAGAGGGACCTGGGGGTGCTGATTGACAGCCAGCTGAACATGAGCCAGCAGTGTGCCCAGCTGGCCAAGAAAGCCAACAGCATCCTGGCCTGTATCAGAAATAGTGTGACCAGCAGGACCAAGGAGGTCATCCTGCCCCTGTACTCAGCCTTGGTGAGGTCGCACCTCGAGTACTTTGTACAGTACATAAAAGGAAGCACATCGAGGTGCTGGAGAGGATGCAGAGAAGGACAGCTAGGCTGATTAGGGGTCTGGAGAACAGGTCTTATGAGGAGAGGCTGAGGGAGCTGGGGCTGTTCAGCCTGAAGAAGAGGAGGCTGGGGGGAGACCTCATTGCTCTCTACAGCTACCTGAAAGGAGGTTGTAGTGAGGCAGGTGTGGGCCTCTTCTCCCTGGTGACTAGTGACAGGACAAGAGGAAATGGGGTCAAGTTGCACCAGGGGAGGTTCAGATTGGATATCAGGAAAAATTTCTTCACAGAAAGAGAGGTGAGGCATTGGAACAGGCTGCCCAGGGAGGTGGTGGAGTCACTGTTCCTAGAGGTGTTAAAAAAACTGGTGGATGTGGTGTTTTGGGAGATGGTTTAGTGGTTAGGGGTTGTAGGGTGGATGGTTGGACTTGATGATCTTGAAGGTCTTTTCCAGCCTAGATTATTGTATGAGTCTATGACATGTTAACTGTGTGGACAGTGGGTAAAACTAGTGAGCAAGCTCACTAGTAGAAAAGCTATCAGTAGCTTTTCATTGAAGCTCTCAAATCTGCCTTAACCTCTAGCACATCCAGAAGTACCAAGTTTGCATGGACAGGAATTACAAAGATAGGTATCATCTTAAACAAATTAACACACATAAAAATGTATTCCATGTTGTTGTCACTCTTTCTAGCAATCACTGCTATTTGAACCCAGCATCTCATATTCAATAATTTTAGAAAAGAACAGTCTAAATGGCTTCATTATACTGCAGCGATTTACAGTCTGAAGGTGTTTATCTGATGATAGAAAAGCAAGATCACAATCTCCCCGTAACTTAGGCAAGTTGCTTATATCTGAAGGATCAGTTAACGTGCATTGAGTCCACAGGTCAGCATTGCTATAAAAATGCAGAAGGTCATATCCATATGCATAGTAAAACACAGAATGAAAGTAGTTATGATACAGAATCACAAAGAAAACAAAACCCAATATATATATTCGTTTTATGGTATAGGTCTGCCTCTTAAAAATACTACACATTTTGGGCAGCTCCTTTGGACCTTAAACCAAGATCAGACTGTTGTTTTCTATTACACCAGTCA
The DNA here is from genome assembly GCA_020745705.1 of Hemiprocne comata. NCBI lineage: Eukaryota > Metazoa > Chordata > Aves > Apodiformes > Apodidae > Hemiprocne > Hemiprocne comata. The sequence continues at coordinate 15,930,308 of CM036590.1, forward strand.
CTTAGAGCTGCAGATGGGGATTTGAGCCCCACTGATACAAATTACAAAAGGTTGCTCCTGGCCCAAACAGGTTAGGAGTCCTGGTGCATGCAGTAGATCACTAAGCAACGAAGGGCTAAGAAGAAAAAAGGACACAAACCAAGAGTATACAGAACCACTTCCTGTAATTCTGCGTGGTCATAAATCAGGAGTCTCACAATGTAGGAGCTTGAATTTGACTTCTAACATGCAAATTATTACCTTATTACTTTACTACCTCTTTAAAATATTGCTTACAAATCACAGGTCAAGTCGGTTCCATACTCCTAATGGAGGAGTCTGAAAAGAGCCAAAAAAGAATTACAGAGCCTGAGCTCCACAGTGAAAGAAAATGTCCTGTCACCTTCCGGAGACATTCAAGACCCTTGCCTTTCTTGAATATCATGGCTCACTCACCATGTGGTAGCACACCTACATACAACATACACATACTCTGTATCTCTTCTGGCCTTATTCTGCTAAAGATGCTTTAGAACAAATCAGCTCTTCATTTTGTAACTTTTATTTGCATGTTTTCTTTGCAGGGAGTCTTCAGTATCCTCTAAAGTAGAAACACTTTATATCTGAAAACTAAAACTCTTTGAAGCATCAGCATAAACCAAGAACCCATGCCCTATTATAGGTTGAATATTGGGTCCCATCAGTCACACTTTACTCTGGTCTACAAAAGATATGAAATGAACCAAACAAGAACTGCGATAGCAAAACTCTCAGGGATTTTAGTGACAATGGGATTCTGTCGTGCACCTTTTAAAAAGCTACAAGTCAGAAAGCCTCTTCTACAAAACCCTACAGGGCTCTAGTCTCCACTGCCTCATCTGCCCTTTGACTCAACATCTCAGAGGGCAGAGTGATCTGCTTAAGCAATTAACAACCAACAAAACCTAGTAAGACTCCTTGACTTTTGGTGAGGATTGATTTATGAACAATTGAGAAGTAAAGCCAAGCAAGTGGAATTATTTAATGTCATCTGTTAGGCAAATTTACTCATTTTATTCTGGAAACAGAGATTCCTAATTAACTTTACTCCCATTGTTGAACAAACTTAACTTCCCTATCTCATCTCTTCTGTTGATGAGCCCTAAACAGAGCAAAATAGCTGATCTTTTTAAGCAGAGGCAGAAAGACAGATCAGAATTATTTTTTTCTCCTGTGCTGCAAATCAGTGTAATTGCTCCTGCTGCTAAACATCTGCCTTTCCAGATACTGAGAAAGCAGATACTGGAAAGCATCCTGCTACATAATGGAATTTTGAGGTCCAGAAAACAAAACAAATGCTCGTAAATAACTTTTCTTTCTTCCCCTCCTCTCTCTCTCTCTCTTTTTTTTTTTAAAGCATGAACAGCATAATAGAAAACAGCTCTTCCATTTCAAACCAGTCTAGGTACTTAAAAGGTGAATGTGTTTATTTGCTTTTCTGCTTTGTACTTAATCATTATTAGTATCGAAAAATGCATATGATAATAATTCAGATTTGCATTCTTGTGTATTCTACCATTTATCACACTAACTTGTGACTAAATTAATGATCTTGCTATTTAAAGCCTCTTGTTCTAGTTTTACATGCACAACATCCAGTCGGCAACTCTCTCTGCAGTCGAGTAGCAAACACTGTAAAGCTTAGCCCTTAACATACAATGATAATGGAAAACGAGAAGTAAAAAAACCCAAACAACCCAGCAACAAAATACTACAAAGAATAATGCCTATTCAATTATATGAAAATTAATAAAACAAGTGAACATTATGTGCTTACCTTTCTGCACACACCTACTGAAAATACTGGAACTATTATATGGAAATGTAAAATAAGAGTTCTGGTGTCCATTTTATTCACATTCCAGTCAACAGGCTAGATTTTCTCTCTCTCAGTGAGCACATACTGAGCCCCTGAGCAACCCTTGGCTTCAGATCATACAGCCCTAATTCAAATATATCAATGAAAACATTGGCAAAATCACTACATTCTGCTACTCCAAAGGAACAAATAGGAAAGTAAGTGTAGGGCAAGTAGAGAGAAAGTGTTTTAGTTCAGATATTCCACAAAGTAAAATTCAGCACCCTGTCATGTACCACACAACTTATGCTGAAAGCAGCGTGAACTCTGGGTCTATTCAAGATTTGAATTTGATTCATTAACTGTACCTTAATACAACAGAGAGGTTATCTCAAACTGCCTAACAAAACACTGTGGTCAAACAAAAAAACTGTTCCCTCAGGATATCCAAAACTCATTAAATAAGAAGCAGGTAATGCAGCCACATTTCTTTTGAATCGGTAATGTAATGCTCTACCACAAGCACAGAATCCCATCCTCAGCCGTAAGTCTTTGCCGATCAGGTAGGTAGCAGCCAGTGGAGCTAAATCCAAACCTTGGAAACTTTGAAAATAACGCTATAATACAAAGGCTTAACCTACTATTTCTGTTTTTCCTTTCCAATATAATGTAAGAATCACAGTTTCACTAAAACCTAATTGCATAACAATATAACCATACGTACAGTTTGAAAAGATCCTCTTAATTGCAAATAAGCTCACAGGGCACACGTGTAGTCTCTTCTGTTCCATCCACAACTCCACCAAAATCCAGCACCACATAAGTCTCCTGCTTCCCAACACTTTACTAACCACAACGCCAACTATCCAGCTCTCAGCACTGCCATCTAGTAGAAAGTGGCAGTGTACCACGGGCTGCCTGTCACATCGTTTCAGAGGCAGCAATATTCCCGGAAAGCATCAAAAAGCTGTTGCTGCTAAAATTTTAACAGCAGCCAGTAGTTAGCTACTGACTACGCCGGTTTGAAAGCAGACTCCCCCAGACCGTCCAATCCTTCCTAAGCGAGATCCGCTAAGCACATACACCAGCGACTGCTTCGCGGACGCGGGCGCGTTTTTTGGCTTGGGAAAGCAGGGAAAATTCGTATTGAGAGCACCCAACCTTGTGCACGCCGCCACCATGCCCCGGGCCCTGCGCCCGGCTGTGGGAGGGTAGGGAGAGGAGCGGGCGCCCTGGGGGTGTAAGCGGCGCCGGAGGAGGCGGGCTGTCGGCTGCCCTCAGCGCTCCTTGTAGGTTTGCGGGCAGTTGCGTGGAGACCAGGGGAACGGGCACGCACTGCCGGCTGCTCCCCCTCTCCCCAGCCCCCCACCCAGCTGTCCCTACACGCATCTGCCAGGCTGATGCGGTTTGCCCACCTCCGAGCACCGTCCTTCCCCCGGGGACCGGGCTGCTGCCTTTTCATCTCTCTCTGTGCAGCAGGATGAGCTGGGAAGCGGCTGCAGAAGAAGCCAAGCGCGGGACCTGCCCTGCCCACCACCCCCGGCGTGCAGCCGCCCCATGCAGTCTCAGGAGCGGCCGCTGCACCACGGCACACCCTTACCTCCCCTCCCTGGCTCCGGGGATCAGCTGCCGCTGCCTACCGTGCCCGCCCCCACCTGCGCCGTCGCTCCCAGCCTCAGGTGCGGAGGGAGCACAAAGGCAGAGCCGCCTGCTGCGGCGCGGTGGGGGGCAGTGGGTTCTCACATGCCGTGCCTCTCCTCCCGCCGAGCCCCCAGTCCTGCTGCGCACTGCACTGGCACCCCCGCACCGCACCCCTCCCCTGCCTGCTTCAGCCCGCTGCGGGGCGCGCGTCGCCGGACGCCCCACTCCTCCCCCCCCGAAACCGCTATGACTGTTAAAACCGTTACAACTTGCCCCGTGCCTCTCCTCAAAACCCCCTCACTCACTCACACACGCCCAGTGGTGCGGCTGGTGCCGGGACTGCGCCCCTCAGCCTCTGCCCAGCCCTGGGGAGAGCTGAGGGGCACTCGCCGCCCTACGTATTCCCCCCCATTGACACACACCAGGCTCGCCCGCCGGCGAGCGGCGGGGGCAGGCGCTCCCCCTCCGCTGGCGCGCCGCCCCCGCAGCCCCCGGCAGACACGTACGCGCAGACCGCTACAGCGCCCTGCCTCCCCTCCACCGGAGGCACGGACCCCTCCGCTCGGCGTTCTCGGCAGACAGAGCGGCCTCTGGGCCCCCCTGGGCGCCGCTGAGTGGGTGGGTGTGTGTATGGATGGGGGGGGGACAGGTGATGAGGAGACAGGAGAGGAGCCGCTCCCCCTCCCTTCGCTTCTCTCCGAGGCGGGAAGGTCTGCGGTGCAAAATCGCTCCCGCCTTCCCCCCACCCCGTCTCTGCAGATGCCCCTGGGAAGGGCTGCAAGGCTGGCAGCGACAACAGCCGCCCCCTCCCGCGGGAAAGCTGTTCTCCCTCCTTCTCCCTCGTTCGCCTTCTTTTCAGCTCGGCCGCTTGACTGACAGGGAGCCTTCTAGCGGCCGCCCACGCGCGCTCCCGTTTCCCCTCAGTCGGAGAGGGAGATGGCGAAGGAGAAAGCATGAATGAAACAGCCAGGCAGTGAGCGGGGGCGCCCGGCGGCGGTCGGAGAGAAGGCAGCCCCAGCCCCGGGGAGGCAGGAGCCGCTGCTGCCGCAGTGAGGCCCCAGGGGGCGGCGGGGCTCCACCAGGAGGCCCAGGTGGGTAGGACGGCGTGCCGTGGGCAGCTCTGCGGCGGGGTGGCCGTGCCCCCAGCCTCTGCTGTGGGATGCTGATTTCTGAGTGGGGGAGCAGGCGGCCGCAGACTCCCAACGACCGCCCTCCCGCCCCTCCTCAGTCTCTCTTATCGGAAGGGGTCCGAGAGGCCATTTTAAGATGCAGCTACCCCTCCTCAGGGGTTTGTTCCTGCCATTCAGCCCCCAAATTCCCCGGGCTGCATCTGAACGGTGGCTAGAGCACGTGGGTCCCTATGGCTTAGTGCAGTTTTACCTAGTGTGGTTGACTTTGTGCTGAAGTGGATGAAGAGCCTGTCTCATCAGCTTAAGTTTGGGTTAAAAAACGCAATGCAGAAGGTGGAAGGAAGGTTGGTGCCTTCTCAAACCAGAGCTATGACTATCGCTTTATCTATAGGCAACGTGGCTGATTCCTCATCTCCTATAAACCTGCTGTACTTCATGAAAGGCAACCTATTTTATACTGATAGAAAACCTGCACACAATACCTGGACTAGGACTCTCATCCCTCTTATTAGAGGGAGGAAAGGATCTCAAAGATTGCTTTAAGCCCACTTGTTTTTTTCCAGTGATTGCTTGGTGGGGTAGCCATGTAATCCTTTTGTTCCTCAAATCAGTTGTCCCTAAAAAGGTTCCCTAAAACTTGTTAAACACATACTTTGTGACCTGGAGGACACTGGAGACCAGAGGTTTTCCCCGTGCTTTGGCATGACTATCACCGAGTTTGATTTGTGACATTAGTTTCACTAGCCGAACTTTCTGGAGAGTCAAACAATTAAATGTTCAGGTAACGGGGGCCTGCTAACTCAGTGAAATTACCTTAGCATCTATTCACTGAAGGTCCGTAATTCCTCTAAGTTACTTAGTATTTTATATATTTTATTTATTCGAATACTTGATTTGAAAACCCAATAGTATTTATCTATCTAAATCTCTCCTACAATTTAAATTGAACAGATTATTTTCCACTTCTGAATATGCACGGAATATTTTGTTATGTGCTGTTAGGTACATTGCATGCTGCACTTCAGACATAATCTGCATTTGCAGTTACATAATCAATAAACATGGGTTTTCATCCCATGAATCTAGAATCAGATTTTGAGCTGTTTTAAATCAGTATGCCTCCACAAATTTAATGCCTGCCAGAAAATTTGTATCAGCTAAAATTTTAGCCTCTGAATTTAAAAAGCTGGTTGGGATTCATATGAGAAGTGTTTTAGTAACTTTATTTTTTTTTAATTTTGCATTCCTGAAAACTGAGCACACAATAAAATAAAGTCTTTTGCTATAAAATAACAAATGTAAGATTATAATTTAGATGGATCAGTGCAATTCTTTATTTATTTGTTTTGTAAGGTTCTTATGTTTGTACTAATAGTTCAACATGACTCACCTAGAGTGCATATCACTGCCAAAGCTGTTGTAAACCTTCTTCTGAGTCAGAGAATGACTTTATGACCCAGAATTCTGGCAGTGAGTACTGTCCTAGTGATTTTCCCAATTAAGAGAGCATTGTGAATTGGTATCAGTGCAGGGTGAGTCAGAATTTGATGTAAGAGGCAAAACTGGACTCATCAGTTACTACTGGACTAGCTCAGTATTCTCTTCCCTTCCAAAAGTCAGTGGCATAAAAACCTGGAATAAGCCTGTGATGGGAACTCCTCTTACAGTTCGGAAGGACTGCAGTGAACAAGGAAATTACGTCTCCTGGTCCCAAATGCTCCTACCTGGTGTACCAGTCATCTGCTGCTTGTTGCTGTGGAATGCACAGCAGCTTTGCAGGGGGATGGGGCCAGCAGCAGTAAATAGTTGACAGGCTGCAGGGCTTCTCTGCTTCACTCTGAGAAACATTTTACTTCTGGGGCTTATCAACGGGCAGGAGGTATGACATTAAAACCACATGTGCTACTGCACATGGTTCTCCACCTTTTGTTTTGCTGAAAACTAGCCCACGTCAGCCCCAGCTGATTTTGAATAGCAAAATTTGGGTACTCTGTACTCTGCCACCTGCTCACTGCAGAGGACATTTTGGAATCCGTCAACTAGCTACCCTCTGTTAAAATTATGTCAGAAGAAAAAGAGGCCAATGTGTAGGGTTTGGGATATGGCTGAGCTATGAGGGCATGATGAACTTGAATTTAGACTGGTTGCAATCTGACATTAGGGTTTGTTGTGGTGTTTGTCACGCCATCAGTTAGGGTTTAGCAGGGTTATGGCCTGGCTTGAGTCTCTGGAGAGCAATGAGAGGGAATCATTTCTGGGGAAGGCTGAAATCACCCGCCTGCCACAATTATGAAGGGTTTAAATGTGAGATTGGGGTGAGGTTAACATCAGCCATGAGGCTGAGTGTGAAGGTTAGAGATTCAGTGACCACTCAGCAGACATTATTGCCAGCTGTGCTAGGGACTTCAGTGTTGACTCTGGCAGCAGCTTTTTAATGGTGTTTAATACACCTAGTCCAGTTCCTATCATGATTGTTCTAACTTTGAAAACTCATTTTCAGGCAATTGTTACTATCTTCTTATTGGTACGGTGGCCACTATTGATTGCAATTCGTTTCATCTTTTCAGCAGGTGGTCTAAGGAGGATTTAGTCCTACCAGTGGGCTCTGTTTGTTTCCTGAAATGCCTGTATGCTAATGCACACAGCATGGGGAATAAGCAGGAAGAGTTAGAGGTCAGTGTGCGGGCTAAGGGTTATGATCTGGTAGCAATAACAGAGACGTGGTGGGACAGGTCACATGACTGGAATGTGGCCATGGATGGTTATGTGCTTTTTAGGAAAGATAGAGCGGGGAAGCGAGGTGGTGGAGTTGCTCTTTATGTGAGAGAGCAACTAGAATGTATTGAGTTTTGTGCAGGGGCTGATGAGGGGCAAGTTGAAAGTCTGTGGGTAAGAATTAAGGGGCAGGCTGGTGTGGGTGATACAGTTGTGGGGGTCTACTACAGACCTCCTGATCAAGGTGAGGAAGTTGATGAGGCTTTCTACAGGCAGCTGAAAGTAGCCTCACAACTGCAGTCCCTAGTCCTCATGGGAGATTTTAACTACCCCGATATCTGCTGGAAGACTTACACAGCCAGCCTTTCACAGTCTAGGAGGTTCCTCCAGTGCATTGATGATAATTTCTTAATGCAAATGGTGGACGAGCCGACTAGAAGAGGAGCGCTGCTGGATCTTGTACTAACCAACAAGGAGGGCCTTGTTGAAGCAGTGGTGGTCAGTGGCAGCCTTGGCTGCAGTGATCACGAGATGGTGGAGTTCAGGATCCTGTGTGGAAGGAACAGAATACCCAGTAGGACCAGAACCCTGGACTTCCACAGGGCAAACTTTGGCCTCCTCAATCAACTGTTAAGGGAAATCCCATGGGACAGGGTGCTAGAAGGTAAAGGGGCTCAAGATAGCTGGTCAACATTCAAGGACCACTTCTTGCAAGCACAGGATCAGAGCATCCCAATGGTTAGGAAATCTAGTAAGGGAGCTAGGAGACCAGCATGGTTAAAAAAGGAACTGCTGGGCAAACTTAAGTGGAAAAGGAAAATCTACAGATCATGGAAGGAGGGGCTGGTCACTTGGGAGGAATATAGGACTGTTGTCAGAGGATGTAGGGAGGCAATTAGGAAAGCTAAGGCCTCCTTGGAACTTAACCTTGCAAGTCAGGTTAAGGATAATAGAAAGGGCTTTTTCAAATACATAGCTAACAAAGCTAACACTAGAGGCAATATTGGCCCACTGTTGAATGAGGTGGGAGCCCTGGTGACAGAGGATATAAAGAAGGCTGAGGTGCTGAACGCCTTCTTTGCCTCTGTCTTTACTCCTGCAGGATTTCCCCATGAGCCCCAGATTCATATAGCCCCAGAAGTAGTCAAGATAGATGAGGAGTTTGACATAGCAGATGAGGATTGGGTTAGGGATCAGTTGAGTAATCTGGACATCCATAAATCGATGGGTCCAGATGGAATGCATCCAAGGGTGCTGAGGGAGCTGGCGGAGGTCATTGCTAGGCCACTCTCCATCATCTTCGGTAAGTCATGGGTAACAGGAGAGGTGCCTGAGGACTGGAGGATAGCAAATGTCACACCAGTCTACAAGAAGGGCAAGAAGGAGGACCCGGGTAACTATAGACCGGTCAGCCTCACCTCCATCCCTGGAAAGGTGATGGAACAACTTGTTCTTGTCTCTATCTCTAGGCATATCAAGGACATGGGGGTCATCAAGAGCAGTCAGCATGGTTTTATCAAGGGTAAATCATGTTGGACTAACCTGATAGCCTTCTATGAGGAGATTACTAGGTGGATAGATGATGGTAGAGCGGTAGATGTGGTTTATCTGGATTTCAGTAAGGCATTTGACACCGTCTCCCACAGCATCCTTGTAGATAAGTTGATCAGGTATGGGTTTGGTGATCAGGTAGTGAGGTGGATCAGGAACTGGTTGATGGGAAGGAGTCAGAGAGTTGTAGTCAATGGGGCAGAATCTGGTTGGAAGTGTGTGACTAGTGGAGTCCCTCAGGGGTCGGTACTGGGACCGATGTTGTTCAACATCTTCATCAACGACCTGGATGAGGGTATAGAATGTACCCTCAGCAAGTTTGCTGATGACACTAAGCTGGGAGGAGTGGCTGACACACCAGAAGGCTGTGCTGCCATTCAGAGAGACTTAGACAGGCTGGAGAGTTGGGCGGGGAGAAACATGATGAAATTCAACAAGGGGAAGTGTAGAGTTTTGCATTTGGGGAAGAACAACACGATGTCCCAGTATAGGTTGGGGGCTGACCTGCTGGAGAGTAGTGTAGGTGAAAGAGACCTGGGGGTCCTGGTAGACAGGAGGATGACCATGAGCCAGCAATGTGCCCTTGTGGCCAAGAAGGCCAATGGCATCCTGGGGTGCATTAGAAAGGGTGTGGTTAGTAGGTCAAGAGAGGTTCTCCTCCCCCTCTATTCTGCATTGGTGAGGCCGCATCTGGAATATTGTGTCCAGTTCTGGGCCCCTCAGTTCAAGAAGGACAGGGAACTGCTTGAAAGAGTCCAGCGCAGAGCCACAAAGATGATTAAGGGAGTGGAACATCTCCCTTATGAGGAAAGGCTGAGGGAGCTGGGTCTCTTTAGCTTGGAAAAAAGGAGGCTGAGGGGTGACCTCATCAATGTTTACAAATATGTAAGGGGTGAGTGTCAGGGAGATGGAGTTAGGCTCTTCTCAGTGATGACCAGTGATAGGACAAGGGGTAATGGGTGTAAATTGGAGCATAGGAGGTTCAAGGTGAATATCAGAAAAAACTTCTTTACTGTGAGAGTGACAGAGCACTGGAACAGGCTGCCCAGGGAGGTTGTGGAGTCTCCTTCACTGGAGACATTCAAAACCCGCCTGGATGCGTTCCTATGTGATGTGCTCTAGGTGACCCTGCTCTGGCAGGGGGGGTTTGACTAGATGATCTTTCGAGGTCCCTTCCAACCCCTATGATTCTATGAAGGGTGCTAAGGGATTGGTTTAAGTCAGTACAAAGCTGCTTTATTCTATTTGTGAAAGATTGTGGCAACTGGGGGAGTTTCCTGGTGAATGGAGAAAGGCAAATACAATGTCCATCTTCAAAAAGGGCAAGGAGGAAGGTTTGTGTTACTGCAGGCTACTCCATCCCACCTCAGTCCCTGGGGAGGTTATGAAGGAGATCTGCCTGGAAGCAATTTCTAGGTACGTGAAGAAGATGGTGATTTGGAACATCAAGAATAGGCTTACCAAAGGCAAACCATACCTGACCAGTCTGATTATCTTGTATGATGCAAAGTTTAGTTCAGAGAACAAGAGGAAAGCAGTAGATATTGTTCACTTTGACATTAGCAAGGTTTTTTATGTAGTCTCCTATAGCATCCTTGTAGACAATTCAGGAGGTATGGAATGATAGGTGAGCTGCAAGGTGGGTAAAAAATTGGCTGAGTCCCAGGTATGAAGGGTGGTGGTCAATAATTCAAAATTTATCTGGTGACTGGGTATTAGTGATGTTACTCTGGGGCTATTGCTGTTTAACATCATTATCAGTGACTTACATGAAGGGACAGACTGTACCCTCGTTTCACAAATGCAACCAAATTGGGGCTGCTGTTCAGAGGGATGTCAAGAAGCTGAGGAATGGGCCAACAGAAACTTCATGATGTTCTGAGGCAAATGTGAAGTTGTTTGCTTTTGTGCGGAGCCTTGTATTTTTGTATTGTATTTTTTGTATTGATGGAGTAATCCCATGTGACAGTACAAACTGGGGACCATCTGACCAGAGGTCAGCTTTGCTGGAAAGGATGTGGGAGTCCCAGTGTATGACAAGTTAAACCTGAATCAGCAGTGTGCCCTTGCAGTGATGAAGGCCAACTGCATACCAGGTTATATTAGCAAAAGCATAGGCAGCAACTGAGGGGAGTGATTTATTCTCTTTGTGAAGTACTTGTGAGGCTGTGTCTGGAGTTCTGAGTCTCCCTATTAGTCTCTCTCTCTTAGGGGGGTCCCTAAGATGGTTAGGAGCTGGAGTGTGCTGCTGGGAAGAGGTGTTGGGGGCGCTGACATTCTGTTGTTTTAACCTGGATAAAAGAAGACAAAAGGAGGATCGTAGTGCTTTCTTCACCTGCCTAACAGTGAGTAATACAGATAGAATCAGACTCTACATAGCAAAAACCAGGAGGTGAGCGTTCTGAAGTTGTAAAAAGAGCTACATTCTGACCAGATGTAAGGAAATTGTGACTACATTCACTTTCACAGTGAGCATGATTGAAAACTGGCACAGGCTCCCAAGAGAGGTTGTAGTATCTCTGTACTTGCCAGTGCTCAGCTGAACAACGCCCTGGGCAACCTCATTTAACTTCCAAGTTGGTCCTGCTTTTAGTAGGAGTTGGACCAGATGGCCTCCAGAGGTCTCATCCAACACAGAATTATTATATGGTTTTAGAGGGAATCTTTGGAGTAAGCATTTGACAACAGCTCTGTATCTTGATTTCCCAAGAAGGGAGTGTAAGGTGAAGGCAAGGAAACAGGAGGAACTGTGTGAAACAGTGAAGTAAAAAATTAAGGTAGTTGGTACTAAAAAGGGGCTAAAATAGAAACTTTATAGCCAAAAGCTTTAGGAAGAGCCTATGCAGTGGATTTTGGTTAGAGGACAAAGGAAATTTATGTGAACCATCTGCAGGAACTGACTTGGGTTGGTGTGGAAACATTTTGGGAAACAGGCAGAATGAAGGGAGCTTTGTGTGAAATGCTGCCTGCTTCTTTGTCCCCTTTGTTTTGTAGTGCTCTCCATGCCTTCCCCTCTGAACACTTGTATCTGTATGCATGATATAAATCAAAATAGCTATACTGAAGTGAGCCATGCCACATTTGTTTTGGTTAAATATGAAATTAAAATTAGAGGGCTGTTTTTGTGCAGTAAATTTGGTAAGAGCATAAGGGAGAAATGTGACTTAAAATAGCATTTGGGAAATATATATAGCAAAATGAACAAACAATATGCAGTGACTCATGTCCAGTGGTTCTTGCAATAAAAGAAAGAGGAGCTTCTCTGAGGAAACTAACTGGGAATAGCTTTTGCTTATCTGAAGCTGGAGCTACTCTCTGGGCACAGTGTTTTGGCAGTGCCTGTTTGCCCTGCAGCAGTGGGGTGTGCTGGCCTCAGAGCAGGGTAGCACTTGGTGTTCACAGCAGTCAGACTGATGGTAACAGAGAATCTGAACTAATTTCTGAATTGCCCACACTCAAGAGTACTCATAAAGACTAATCGTGTGCATCTTGAGACACAGTATTGTCTTGAGTTTTCATGCCTGCTTCAGAACTCTTGTCCTGTATCATAGGCTGGGTGTGATGCATCTGTGCACTTAGCTGGTACCCCCTGAAGCCAGTGGACACCTTTGTGGGTATAAAACACTCTCTAGGCAGAGGTTATTGCAGGACTGGACCACAGACAGTCATGGATTGAGAGGCCCTGATAGGTTAGCAAAGGAATCCCCTAGCAGAGTTAAGTAAACGTGATTTAAATCTGGTTTGTCTGGCAAGCGAAGACAACTGCTGTTTTACACACGGGCAAAGGCTATACTGGAGTATGTCCTAGGGACATGACAAATGCCACTGTCCTAGGGGAATGTGCTACAACAGTTATCCTCTTGCCTGGCTGCTATGCAGACTTATAAGCTGGTGGCATTGCTGCCCGGAAGCAGAACTAGTTGTGATAAGGTAGCAGGCAGCAGTACCAGGCAACTTTGCTTTTACAAGATTTGAAACCCAAGTGAAGCAGGATAGAATTGGCCAGGCTGGGTGGCAGCATTTTGGCCATCTCTATTAAATATAAAACTCAACACGCAGCAGAGAGAAGGAGCTCTGATGACACTATTTCAGCTTTGTTCTCATGGTAACCATTATGTCATCAGGATACCATGGTTACTAAAATACTCTCTATATTTCAACTGTTAAAAAAAGAAGAAGGAGAAAAAACTTTTCCCAAAGTTGAGAAAGAGATGTATTTATTCAGAATTAGGTAGTCATAAGGAAGGATTAACCAGCAGTTGTTAATACTTCATAGAAAAGCCATTTTGAAACAACAAAGAGCTGTTTTAATTAGTAATTGCTGTTTCTGCTGCTGTCCCTGTCACCATATGGTGCATGTCCTGGGATTTCCCCTCTCTCAGCTTGTGTCACCAGCAGCTATTTTCATAAACACACACTGCAGAAGGCTAACGTGGTCATATTCAAAACTTTGGAAGCATAATTTCTACTTTGGTAAAAATCTTGATTTGCACAAAAGTCAGAAATAAAAAAAATCAAAAAGTTTAAGATTGGGACTGTGTGGTTATTTAACTTTAGAGGTTCAAGAAAAGCGAAAGAAGTCTTGGCTTGGATGCTCTCAAGATGCTGAAGCATATGGCTCAGAGGAAATCAGAATGGCAGTTTGCTATTCCTTGTTTGAGGACAAAAAGTATGCTGATGGCAGTGTGCTTTCAGGGGATTGTGCCTGAAGAGGACTATGGCTACAGCATCATCAAAGACACCTTTGCTGAAGGGGAGAACACATTCTCTGATACTGTGAGAATGTACAGTTTTGAAAATAGTCTGATAATGAGAAGTCCAAGAGCTTTAGACCATGTTATGTATTAATATGTGAAGGAACAAAACCAAAAGACACAATGCATATATTTTAAAAAGCAGCTGGTGTTTGTGGGACTTTGATATTACTAACTGCTCAGCTAAAGACTGCTTAAGGAAATCAGTGGGCATTCTGTGCATTGTCAGCATCAAGTCCTAGGAGATAGTTCAAGACAGAATCCACAAATGCAGCACATTTAAAATTTCAAATTCACTTTTGGAACTCTTGTGAGTTTAGGATTGCACAGTTGATGCAGGACTGATTTTGAAATGGTAGAAAAAAGATTATAAAAATATTAGATAATAAGATTTGATGGGGAAGTTTTAAAATCAGAATAACTTTATTAGGTTCTGTAATTGTTTGATCTTATCACCTGTATTGTTTTCCTCCATTTCCCCCTGGCATTTATTATCACTGGTTGAAGTACCTTTTTCTAAATTGGATAGTAAATTCCTGAGGCCAGGATTGTAGTTTTCTACACCAATTCGATGGGGCTCAATCATAACAAAGCAGGTGAGGCTCTCTTACAAAAACATGAAACTACACAGTCTGGATTTTAGCTGATGAAAGACACCTTTTTTTTTGCAAACAGAAATGCAATCCATTGAGAAGTACAGAATGTCACATATATATATGCTCACAGCCCATTAAATTTTTTTGGATTAGCCAACAAATGAAAGGACTGATGGCTGCTGTGGAAGCCTAATGCTAAAGAAATCAATGAGATATATACAGTTGACTCTCAAATGTTGCCCTTTGATACATGTCAAACTTCCCAAAGCATTAAAGTATCCCAGTTATCCATAGATTCATTTGACCTCTGCCGGATCCATTCTGTCCACATCTATCATTCAAAATGTTGGCTCTGTGTGCTTTTCGCATTATTGCTGTTGCATATTTTACATACAAATAGTCAAATCACAAAAGTTGTGGCAAAAACAACAGCAGGATCTCCCTGTATGTAAAAATCCATAGTCTAGCTTTAGCTGCTATGATTTCAGGGGGAATGAAGGGGGGCAAAAGCACAAATCTGAAAGGAAAAGATCTGTCACTATAGAGAACATTGCCTCTTGACTATAAAAATTTCCATGCCAGCAAACAGCTAGCTGTGTTTCTAACAAATTCTCTCTCTCCAGATTAGGCAATCAGCTGCCCTTTCTTAATGTTCACTATAGCCTACCTGATTCTGTACATCTGTTGTAGTCTTGCCAATATTAGTAAACAAGCATTTCAGAGCAAGTGTTGCAGCTAAGTAGAATTGATAGACACTTGAAATAGCTGAAGTCTATATAGCTGGGTGTAGCCAGAGATTTTTACCTGTTTATCTCTGTGATTTTATAGTCCTCTTGCTCCAGGTTGAGGAAAATTAATGTCAAAAATCATCCTTGGGAACAGAAATACAAGCTCTGGTAGAAAGAGGCTGCATGTATATGTAGTCCAAGAGTGCCAGAGAAAGTATTTCATGGAAAGTATCTTCTGACTTGGAATAGTCCTACCAAGGGCAGAAATATTTGAAAACATGGAATTTCAGATAACTCATTCAGAGAACAATAATTTCAGTGATACTTCCTAAGCTTTCCATGTGTCTGAGATCAATAAATATCCTTGGCTACTGAAGTTCATTCATTGCCAGTACTTACCAGGAATTGTGGCTGTACAGAGACTTGTATATGAATATGTATATGATGTGTATGAATAATAGTGGCCCCAAGGGATCACCATATGGCAAGCCAAAATACTAAACCAGGGGAGTCAAACTGATTAGGGCTTTATGATCAATACCTTGAGCAAAGTTCAGTATTGCATTTCTAAGGGATTGCCACCACAGAAAATAACTTTTTTTTTTTCTGTTTTAATTTTAAAAAATGTCTTCAGTATTTTGGAAAAAGGTAAGATTTGTCTCTGGTTTAATTAGGTTTCAGGGCATATAATCAACTAAGAATTTTAACTTCTATGTCATGGCAGGTAACATAAAGACAAGATATATATCCCTTCGCTGCAAATTACTTGATTAAGAAACCAAGGACTTCCATATTGTAAGTAGTTGTCAGAAGCTGGCATATGTTCCACAAGACTGCTTTGTCTGGCACCTGGAGCTGTTTTCAAGCTTTTTCTCTGAATTCTTCTAGTTGGTATTCGTTCCCAGTCTCTTTGTCACTTAGCATTACTGAACTGCCAGCAGCAGCAGCGCCCTTTCTTTCTGCCTGTTGTGACAAAGCCTAGTTCATCAGGCAGTGCTCACAAGTTACTCCAAATTCTGACATACAGGAGCTTATGAATTAAGTTTTCCCCATTTGAAAAATATTAATAATGAAGAATGACGATAGAAAAAAACTAGAATAACAATAGTCTATGTCAGGTTAAAGTTTTCTAGTGCAACTTGGACTTTTTTTCTTGCATAAATACTCCTTTTGCAGTAGATGAAACTAATCATTTTTCTAGAACACTATTTACAGAATATGTGCAGGAACCCATTGTTAATGCCATCAGTCTTCTCAATGCATACATGTATCTTTAATTCATAGCCTGTTTTTGTCATTTCACAAACTGTTTCTGCACAAATAGCCATAATATAGTCTGACTTACTTTTGGCTGGAAAAAATATAGAGAGGGTATAAATATACCATTACAAGAATACCTGATTTGAGCCTCCTTTACTAAAAGTAACGAATCAGGAGTAACTGTCTTTGAAAAGCCTTATTGCTGTTGCTTAACAGTACTATCTGCCATGTAATTTAGTACCTCTCTACATGCAAAATAGGAACAGTGTTAAAGTCTGTATGCTACAAAAAACATAATTTTAATTTTCTGTAATAACCACTGGAGAAAGTAATAAGCAATTTGTGTTATTTAGTGCTTGGGTAATGCACACCAGTTGATGTGTATGATACAGTAGGAGTAACTGACACAGGATCCATATGGCGCTCAAGGACAGAGTTCAGCAAGAGAAACTGAAAGGTCATCCAAACTTAACCTGGAGGGTGAGCTTCATCTTAAGAAAAAAAGTTACTTGTCTGTGGCCAACAGTTATATCACTGTATGTAGTGATAGAACATCTGTATCCCTACCCTGTTGCTGTATCTTCTTAAAATGAAGCAGGGGGTGGACTGTCACAGGCTTTCAGAGAGGGAGGTAAGAAGTAAACAGGTATTATTAAAGAAAGCAAGTGCACTTACTCCAAGCTATACAACTCTAAGAGTTTCTGTTTGTACTGGTTGTGGCTGGAATAGAGTTAATTTTCTTCATAGTAGGCAGTATGTGGCTATGTTTTGGATTTGTGCTGAAAACAGTGTTGATAACAGGCATGTTTTCAGTATTGCCAAGCAGTGCTTACCCAGAGACAAGGCCTTCTCTGCTTCTCACACCCCTCACCAGCAAGTAGGCCAAGGAGTTGGGAGGGGACACAGCTGGGACAGCTGACCCCAACTGATCAATGGGATATTCCATACTATACAACGTCATGCTCACCATATAAAGGTGGAGGAGGAAGAAGGAGGGGGGGTGTATTTGTCGTGAAGGTGTTTGTCTTCCCAACTTCCCTAACTGTTACACTTAATGAAGCCCTGCTTTCCTGGAGATGGGCTGAATTCCTGCCTGCCAATATGAAGTAATGAATGAATCCTTATTTTGCTTTGCTTGCATGCATAGCTTTTGCTTTACCTATTGAACTGTCATTATCTCAACCCATGAGTTTTCTCTCTTTTACCCTTTGAGATAGTCTATGCCAAGGATGCACGGGGCACCCGGGCCGGTCACTATAGGGTGCATTTGTGTGTCGCACAGAACGTCATCAGGATTTGTAACTCCATTGTTATCACAGATCATCTCTTGCACAGTCTCTCAAATACGTGATGGCTCTCTCAAGAGTGGGTGTTCTGCTTCAGCACCATTTGATGTCACCCTTATGTGGGTGTCTCTCCCTCACAGCTGAAAGAAGTCGGCCCCACAGGGTGGTAGTTCCTGTTTTACGACCAAGTGCTCTATCAATACCAGCATCTCTGGCTAGGGATCCCAACTGCTTGGCTTCTCTCTTGTCCATGTCATAGGTTTCAGCCTCACTATCATAGCATTGGAGCAACCAAGGAAGAAGTCCCTCACCGTCAATTTGGGTAAAGTCCTTTCTCATGAAGCGCAGTTCCTTTAGAGAGAATGGCTGGACAAGATCATCATCGTCATCTGCTTGAGAAGGGCCTACTTTTCTATCTGCTTGAGAGTGGTCTGATTTCTTATCTGGTTGAGAAGTACCTACTCCATCATCTGATTTAGAATCGTCTACTTTCCTAGTTTCACTCTCTAACACAGCTTCAAGAAACTCTGGATATCTCAGATGGGTGCAGGTAGAACGCCTGAGGCCTTTCGCCTTTGCTTTGCTCCTGATCACAGGATTAACTCTTAGTTTGTATCGAAGGGGATTGGACTTAACCTTTGCAGAAGCAGCTGTTTTGGTAGCAGTACCAGTGTTGGCAGCAGCAGCTGTTTTTGTGGCAGTACCTGTGGTGGCAGCAGCAGCAGTGGTGGTGAGAGCATCATAGGTGGCAGCAGCCTTGCCTGTGGGGGATTGGCAGTGAGTGGAACAACACCTTACTCTACACATCCACAATACACTATAAACATTCAGCAGAAGTGTCCCTACTGAAACAATGATACTCAGATCAAGAGCTGGGAGATTTATCTTGAGACAAAATGGAGAGGTAAAACTGGACCTGCTACTGCTATTACCAACATAGACCTTTTCATTCACTTGAGAATCTGTACCATAACTGTACACATACAGTGCCCCCCTAAAGATCAGTATCAAAAAACCTAGGCTCACTAGGCTGGTAATTATACGGTTGATTGTGGCTACAGTTCTGTTGATACACCATAAAACAATAACAAGAGCAGCTACACAGAGCATTATGATCCTGTCTGCATACCACATGTATGATTGCATGTTGGGAAAAAGGTCCAGCAGAAACATTCCAGAAGGTGTCTGTTCAGTTTTCAATCCATCATTAGATTCAGCAGAAGTGTTGCTCATTGCCATCTGAGGGATTTCTCCCATTAGAAATGGAATTTTAAACATTCCCAATTAGTGAGAATCTATAATCTGGGCTTAAAATCAAGCCCCACGTTGGGCGCCAATAAATTGTTGTCACGGTTTCACTCAGAATCAAAAAATAAACCAGAGACAAACAATGCTCTCGATCCCCTCCCCCTCCCACCCAGGTAGGAAAGGAGAGAGAGAATTAAGAGAGAGACTTAGCTGGATTAAAAACTAAATTAGACAGCTTTCATTATACGTACAATTATATACCAGTATGTTCAGGAATGTGCAAAAGCCTCTTGCCTCCCCCCACCTCCAGCAGCTCCCCCGACACTCTCCTGAGCTGTGAGCAGTCCTGAAAACTCTCGGACCGCTGTCTGAGATAACAGCAGAGCAGACAGGGCTGTGGGGAGAGTTATGAGGGTCAGGGGCTGAGCCTGGGGTCGACGGTGATGGATGGAGTCCTCCCCGTACACCAGCCATGGACGGAAGAGAAGGGAAGAAGTAGAAGGAACGAAGTTGTCTTCTGTGATCTCTGACCTTCCTCGGAGCTTATGTAGATATATGGAATGGAATACCTTTGGTCAGTTCTGCTGTCTGTCTAGTCCAGCTCCCCTACAGGGGGTCATAGATACAATTCTTCTGCACCGGTAGCCTCTGTAGCAGCAGAGCTAAGAAGCGACCTTGGAGTCTCAGCAGTAACATAAACATTCCAGTGTTATCAGTTCACTAGCTGGAACACTTGCTGCTAGTTAAAAGAATGCTTACTGAAGGAAAAAAAAATCAGTAGAAGGAAAATTAGCTTAATCCTGGCTCAAACCAGGACACCCTTCCAATTTTCTTCCCCATCCCACTGCAGGGGAGAGTGAGTGAGCAGCTGAGTGGTGCTTAGTTGCAGACTGGGGTTGAACAATGACACTGCTCTTGGTGTTTTATGATACTGGTTCATGACTGGGTGAGGTCAAGTAAAGATTCTTCTAAGAAAAGTGGCTAAACCCATGGCACTGAAGAGGGTAAGAAGGTGAATTCCAGCCCTTCCCCTTCTTTCCTGTCCTCTTTTAAAGCATTCTATATAAGCCACATACAGAGGCAGGATTCTGAGCAAAATGGACTTTTGCTCTGTTCCTGAATGGCAATAGTTAAATTTAAACTTTTTTTTTTTTCTATTTCCTATATAAAATAATGTCATCAGAACAAAGCAATAAACAAGCTTGAGAACTGTGAGTAGTGGTTCTTAGGACCTATCACAAGTGCTGCTTTGTTAGGGAAATGGAGCCTGGTTGATTGAAATTGGGCTGCTGAAAACTGTTTTGGTTTTATCTGGCTTCTTAATGCCCACACGATTACGTGGTACTGCATGAGTAAAGGGAGGGATTCATTTCAGTACTGTACCTCTTACCTATTACTTGGTGCGAAAAGGCTCCCTCTGACTGGTGGTGTAAAGGGGACAAACTGCACATCTAGTAGGCTCTGTCTCTGGAGATTTAGCTTGACTTGCCCAGAGCACCACCAGTTAGTTCCCTGTGGAGACTTAGACAAGTAGCAAAGTAGCTTAATGACTCAGGGTACTCACAGGCTTTACCAGAGAGGGGCCCACATAAGGGGACCTGATGGGAAACCTCTCTGACATTCTTCAAACTTGACTACCTATTTTTTTCCTCCATGTAAATCATGTTGTCAGGTAAAGAAGATAGTTGGAAATAGCACCTGCCTAGGTAACAACTCAGCCTGGAGCTGGTAGATTGCCCAAGTTTGCATCTGGAGCATGGAGAGGGGGAATGATGTTGAATCTTAATCTCTCCACATATAATTCTTTTATCTATGGAACAGTGATGAAGCTTTACCTCAGAAAAGTGTTGATTAGCTGTTGGTGTGAGAGGAACCTTCGTGCAGAGGTTGTTGCCCTACAGGAACTGACAGGGAGAGAGGCATTTCTGTGAGTCAATACTTACGAAATAACAGAATTCAAAGGCAATGTCAAGAAACTGCAACGTTTTACTGCAGGTCTGTCAGTGCTTGATGATGGCTAAACCATAGCTACAATGTAAGAATCTTAACTTTTAAAGGAAAAATTAATTTTTCTCCTGGTCTGAGTCTGGGACCAAAACCCAGAAGGAGAAAAAAAGAACCACTGTTCATTACTTTAAATGTTTAGTGTTTTTTGTTGGCATTTTGTTTTGTTTTTCTGCCATTATCATGGTTTTGGATTGCTTGGCTACAGTGAAATATAAGAACAAAACTGAAGTAGGACATAAAAATATAACGTCAAATATTACTTTCATTGTATTAGCACAAATTTGGCTTACTCTTCTTTTAATTGAATGCTTTCAATCCTGCTAACTTCACTAGGGTTCCACAGCTGTAACAAACAGCAGCATTTACCCGTGAATCCTCTAGTCTGGGTAAGGTGATTAGCAGAAGTAAGAGAAGGTATATGAAGTAGTCAGCAGTAAATGGTGGGAATTCAATATCCTGAATCTAAACATACGTGATTTAAAACGGTACCAAAAGGGCACAGTGACAGCGCTTCTGAGGTACTGCAGCATCCTCGTATTTTGTTCTGCCTGACCCAGATTGATCCTACTCTGACTGAACCTGTAGAGATTCTCTTGCTTTTACCTCCCAGCAATTCCTTCTCTCCAGAGCTTAGGTCATGCTCTGGACCATCCAGGAAAGCCATTTGGCCTCTCAGCTCTAGCAACAAGGAACTGGAAATGGCTCTTTTTCTTGGAATGTGTCTCTACCTTCTCAGCGAATTTCCAGAGTTTCTGTACCTATTGGGGCAGTAGCTACCTGTGGATGCTAGGCTGTTACAAATGAAGGAATGGTGGAAGGTCATGGTGAAGCACAGCATCTAAGGAATCAGGAGCTCCAATGTGCCAAAGCCCTGGATGAGGAGATTTCAACTTCCAGAAAGATCAGTTCTCTGTGGAGTGGATGGTATATGAGGGAAGAAAAAGTCCTCACATGCTGAAGACTCTCTCATTCCTGGTCTGGAGGGTCAAGGTAGGGCCTGTGTGATGAGACTGCAGTACTGGTTTGTGCATTAGCATAATTGAAGATTCAAATATAGCAGCAATCATAGCTGAAGTAATCGGAAAATCCCTTCTAAACCTAAACAATGGGTCAAAACTATTAAGTACTGGAGTTTCTTTCTTGAATTCTTCAGAGCTTGTTTACTTTGAACTTTTGTAATTTATTTAGATGGTATGGCTGTGAACAAAGCCTGCCTTACAGCATCCTTAATCTCTTGCCCCCAGGCCCTGCCTTCAAAGGTGCTATTTTGAGCTCATACCTGCATATATTTGACTTAGTATATAAGACAAATATGCTCTAAGGTCCTACTTCTCTGTGACATAAGCCAGAGCAATTCTTTTTGAAGATGATACAAGTTCTCTCTGCTTATATCCAGAGTGGACTAAGTCTTAAAAGGCTGAAAGCTTGATTTTTCTTTCCATGTTCTTTTTGTGACTGGCTAGAGCTGTTTGAATTCAAATAGATATTGAAACAGGGCAACAACTGGGAAACAAAAGAATGAAGAGTAAGTTTTTGTTTGGGGGGGGAGGGGAAAGGTTGTTTTTTTGAAACTTCCCAGTTTTCTTTGCAATGTGATGGTGAGACACTCACCGAAAGTTGTACTGAGGCATGACTAGATTTCAAAGAAAATTCTGAGATCCATTTTGCTTGTTCAATTTACAGCATTTTAATCCATTCATTTAAATGTAAATTCTCTGGACACTAGTTCTTTTACAATGTCGAAGTCCTCTTTATAGGTATGCATGCAATGTCCCTGAGAGCAGAGAAGCAACAAAGCCTTCAGTTTCAACTTAATATTACCTAGCAATCAAGCAATCTAATATCTCTCTTGCTGATTCAGGGTGGTGACACATATCACTAATATATTGCATGCACATACAAAAGTAACACAGTAGATGCTCTTGCTTGTGTTATTACTCACTTCCTATTTCTAACTTAAGAATGTGTTAGTAAGAGTGTTACACAAACTGTTGATGCAGTTTTAAGAAGAAATATAGTACAATGCATTGTAGGAGTATGGAGTGATACAGTTTTTCTGTGTGGGTTGGACAAAGTAGTTTTTAAGTATTCAGCTTACACAGACTATATATGATTAGCCTAGTTGTCGCCAATTACAGGTGTTCTAACACCCACCTTGTCCTCTTGTATGGTTTCTATCATGACTGGCATCATCATTTAATAATTTCAGCAGTGGACAAAAAGTCAGAATTCCTGTCTCCTGAGAGTAATTTGGGTGATTTACTGGTTTGGTTTTTTTTGTCCTTGGATCAGTCAGAGTTCAGTCCCTTTATGCCTCTGTCTGAGAGCAGAAATAATGTGGAGGTTGATACATTTATGCTTGGCATTCTTCCTCACTCTTTGCAGTAAAAGACCAAATAAATGTATGCATTTTGTCCCCCGTGAAATTCTGGTATTTGAAAATTTGTGTTTATCAGAAATTGGGCCAAACACAATAATATTGATATATTTTCCTTTCTTTGGGTTGAAAAATTCCAATAAATGCTGGTTAGGAAATGAAAGTCTCAGATATTTCTGTAGTCCCAAAATGAATTAGTAGTATTATGTTTCCTGAACAGAAAAGGAACATTCTGATTTTAATTCATTTGGATTTGTCTCTGTATCACCTAAATAATTTGGAATTGTCATGCCAGCCCACTGGGTTTTTCTAAATTGCCTAGAGCCAGGTAAGTCCCAGGGCACAGTGTGTTAGTTGCCTTACCATGTGCCAGTTCAGGATCAGCAGATCATCTCAGATAGCTGGGACCAAAGGGAAAAGAAGCACAAGGCAGCTGTACTGCCGTTTACATGAGGCACAACAGCAGCAGATACACATGCAAATTAACATTGATGTGACTTGGAACCATTCTAGTCTGGCTTAACAACCTGAAGTTTACTGGGGAGAAGGAGTGAAGACCAGGGCTCATGGCACCAGGAATCTGAAACAATCCCTTTGTCCATCGTGTTCATGTGAACTCTTGTGATGTCAGGGTGGAATCCAATAGAACACGTGGCAAAACAAATGTAAGAATGCAAAATATGAAAGAACAGTGCTAATATGAGTTTGAAAATCTGGATCGGATGAAATGGTTTTGCCTTGTGAGGGAAAGAATGGTTAACATAAAATTCCAGAAGCCTGCAATTCTGTCTCAGACCCATGGCATAAGTGGTTTATGAAGCCTAAAGCTAGTCTGTATTCTTACCAGGAGAGTGCCTTTTGAAACCTAAATCATTTACTTCAGCAATCTGGAGCTTGGTGATCAGTTGAAATATGTTTATATAGGTCTAATAAGAGTAAATTCAGTGAACCTTTATGTTGTCCCAGTATTTTCTGACATGTCAAATGCAGAGACATTTCAAAAACCTTGTTTAGAATATACAGAACCTACAGAAACTGACCAGGACCAACTAGAAAATGAGCATCTAAGGAAAATATGAACTAGGACAATATTACTGAAGAAAATAATAGTGTATTTGCTTGCAGCAGAAGGTTTGGTCTTTGGGTGCCAACTGAGCTGCAGGAAGGAGTAGAATTGCAGCTGGAGTGGCTGGGGTTTCACTAGGATGTATTTGAAAATGGGTTCTCAATTCCTGCCTCCCATCTGCGGATGGCTGTAATTCTGTGTCCTGAGGCACAGCTCTCAGCTACCTCGCCAGTGGGGTGTTTTTTTCTGCCTGCATCTAAATGTCACAGCTTCCTCTGAAAGCCACTTAAGGTACTTCAGGAATACTCTCTCAAGGCAGCTGTCACCTCCTGGGAGAAAACAACAGCCTGTGGTGAATAGCACTGAATGATTAGAAAAGCTCAGGAGAGGGAGTGGGGGAAAGACATTTGTCAGTGTTTTTTTGTGGGGTTTTTTTTCAGAGTGATGTTAAAATAAACGGTGCATTCTGTGTTTGAATGCTGTTGTACTGGATCAGAACAGAGGCTCTGAAGTTGCTGTAGTTTATCTCTGGTGCCTTGAGGAGCATGAGCAAGAGACAGGAGGCAGAGAGGGATTTTTATCTGGATTTGACAATACTCGTGACCAATAATGTGCAAATTGCTTGAGCTTTCCAAGTCAGAATATCTGAGAAGCTCTTCAGTGGTCAAGAAAAATTGCTTCTATTTTTTAAAATTTGCATAGATAAACCACATTGTGGACATTGCAGGAACTCCCTCTGTGATGGCCATACTGCTTGACCTTGACTCTGTATCTATGCAGAATTCCCCAATCTGTTGTGATTCAATCCCAAATTAGGAGTTGGCAAATTATAAGGCTTTTGGAAACATGGCTGGTTCTTAAGAGTGTGGTGTTTATTTTTTTTTCACCCTGGAGGCCTGGATATTTTTCCTCTTTCATATAACTTTCTCACTTTTGATGTAGGCTCTAAGTAAAGGTGCTGCTCTGTGTGTCTACTGGTTTTGTCTTTCTGTTATGCTGTGCTTTTAAATAATCATCAAGAGTGCCTCGGGCACAGGATGGGTACCTTTCCCATCTGGCTTTATAAGCATAAATAAATACTTACAGAAAAGACAGCTGTGGCAGTTCCCCCTCTTCTCTGATAGATCTCTCTTCAAAGCTGTGGATCAAAAGAGCATTGCAAATATTCAGCAGCAGGGACCCTGACTCTGAGGACTGGCACAGAAGAGTCACACGTGAACTTCTAAGCCTGCATAAGTAACCTTCCAAAACACAGGCTGAGAAAATAAGAAACACACTTATCTTGCCAGCAGGGAAAGAAAGTGCTTCCTGTCACTCAGAGCAACTCTCTGAGGCATTGCAGTCATGTATGGAAGCTGCAAGAGGCCTGTCTGAGGCCTGTTGCCTTCAGAAATGTGACAGAAATTCAAGTCTGCTTTCACTGAGGCATTAGAAATGGCACTTCAGAGACTCAAGAGATCTGAATTAAAATTCTGGCTCTGACACAGACTTTAGGCGTGTATGAGCAACTTACCATGTGCCTCAGTTCCTACTGCCAAAAAAAAAGAAAAGAAAAAAAGATAATATTCCTTCTCTCTGGGTTTATCTTGTATCAGAGCATCAGATTGAGACCATTTGTCACTAAATAGAAGTATTTGAACCCCTGCCCTCCTAGGTCAGCTAAGCAATAATAATAGAAGCAAAAATAACAGTAAGTAGGTAAATAAGTGATTTCTAACACTGTGGAATTAATGTGGGATGTCCTGGTACTGGGTTTATATATTAAATAAATAAGATTTATTTGTTTATGAAGACAGGTGAGCTTTTATTGAATGATAGAAAACTTACCTGAGAGACAAGCAAGTAAACAGGTTTGACTGCAGACATCTATTTTCTTCACATAAAACCAATGAGGCAAGACAGAATTTTATAACTGCATATGCTCTCCAAACAGCTCATCCACTATCCTGTCTTTAAGCCTAGTGCAAGATCAGTAAGGGGAACAGTCACAAACTGCCAGACTTTACTATTGTGCTCCAAATTTTTTTCTGGTTCTTTCCACAGATCATTCCAGCATGACTTTGGAGGTCAAAGGTTGATGGTAACATGACATCTTCTGCTGTCCTGAAACTACATCTTTGGTTGGTAATATTAACTTTTTTCCATAAGCTTCTTTACTAAAGCTGGTATTTTACAGTAGAGAATATATCTCCTTTCCAACCAATACTGATGACTGGTTTGGACTAAACAAGCCTGTCACTGGCTGGCTATCCACCTACAAAAAGCAGTTCTTAAAAAACAGTGATCTCGTTAGGCAGGATTTTACAGTGACATAAATAAATGTCTGAGGCAGTACAGGACAACAAACAACCAGATTGGTGTTTTACGTGTGGAATCCCACACTGACTAAAAGGGTTGTCGTTTCTCAGCCTGAATGACAGGAAAGTGAGGGGTAAAGGAAACTGCAGTAACGCCGCAGCTCTATAGATGTCACCAGCCTCTCACTCCTGCTTTCCTCGGCTGTTTTCTGCTTGTACCTCTATCCCTCCAGCCATTTATTTTGTTGCCCCAGAGGGGACTGTTGTTCGAATGATTAAATACTGCATAGTACAAAATAAGGGCTGCCAGCAGTGAGCTGTGCCTGGACAGGAGATACAAAATAGAAAATGCAAACAGTAATACAGTACTTTTTCAATTACATCTTAAGCAAACATACTTATTTACCAGGAGTCAGAGAACAGTGTGAGCTTCTTTTTAGACATTGCCAGCTAAATCATTATGGCACTTCCTGAGCTTTGTTTAAAATTATTTATGGAGGTTACTTGCAACATTTAGTCTTCCTCTGGAATTCTCATGTAAAAATCCAAACCACATAATTTCCATTCACATAACACCCACAGCAGGCATGCAGTGTTCTCTTGGAGCTGGGAACTTGTCTGCTAAATTGCAAGGGCAGTTCCAAAAAGGAAAAAAACTCACAACAGAACAGAAGGAAAATTACCCCCTTACATCCTTGCAGAGGGTAACTTAGGTGCTAATTTTACTTAAGGAACCAAAGGTGTGAAGGTGGGGCAGAGTGGGAGGGGAACAGAGAACAAGGAGATGGGTTTGCTTGTTGAGGTGAGATTTTTTGGAGTGTAACACAGGCTCTTTAGTTAACAACCCAGTTTGGATGTTCTACAGCAACACCCCAGGGATTTTAGGTTTGAGTCCCAAATGGAGCATCTGCACTGGTGAGGGTGACTGTGCATTGACTGTGCCACTGTCACACCACACATACCTCTGCTTGGTGGTTACTGAAGGTCTCTTGCTTTCGATAATCAGGCCCCTGCTTAGGGCTCTGAGCACAACTGGTCTCTGTTACATCAGTGGGGAAATGCAGTAACTGATTGCTGTTGCGTTCCTGGGAAGAACCAGATAGATTGAGGTCAGGTTTGTACAGCAGTATTTGGGTAGAGTAGTTGCTAGCTGGAGGTGAGGGGAGGAGGAAGGCACCTCAATATACCAATGCTTTCAGACAAACACCTTTAGTCTTGTATGACAGGTATGCCAGCATAGCCAAAGCTCGGCCATGACTCCTGGAGGCAAGACCTGGCCAAACAGACTGTGCTCAAAAAACGTACACCCATCAGTTCCAGGATAGTGTTTTGACACAAGCTTCATTTGATCCCTACTTGAGACCTATTTTCAAGACTGTCCCAAAGAGCAGTACTTTCACAGCTGGAAGTTTAAGGCACAGAGAGCAGGATGGAGAGACCAGAGACTGAGGTTAGGAGAGGGACAAGTCATGGCAGGGGAGGCAGTAGGGTCTGGCTTCTGGGATCCTCAGGCCAGTGGTTTCTCTGTGAGAACACACAGTTGGCTAGCCCACAGTAGTGCATCTGGGGGGATACAAAGCAAGGCAGTACTTTTCTCTAGAATTCTGAGCAAATTTCTCAGAGTAGTCAGGGGAAATTCTAAAAAACAATGCATGATTTCTTCAGGATTTCCAGGTTTTAAACTCACATCATAAAACATACTTAGAAGCTTTGTTAGTGAATCATCCTCAAAAATCTGAACATACATATTGGCTCACCTGGTAATGACACTGCAGACACTTCACTGTTAATAATAATCAGCATTTTTCATGCCATGCCTTTCACCTTTGGATGGAGGGCCACACCCTAAGTTGATATACAAGTGCATATTTCAGTACAAAACCACAAATGTCAGTGCTATTGCTATACATTTACATTGTTGTAATAGGAAGTAGAATTTGCCTCTAAAAGAGAGGCAGTGAAAAATTAATATATACTGGATTTAACACCATTCAACACAACTCTCTGGGCTCGGGCATCCAGCCAGTTTTTAACCCAGCAAAGAGTACACCTGTCTAAGCCATGAGCCACCATCTTCTATAAGATGACACTGTGGGAGACGGTGTCAAAGGTTTTCCTGAAGTCCAGGAAGACAACATCCACAGCCTTTCTCTCATCCACTAGGCAGGTCACCTGGTCATCGAAGAAGATCAGGTTGGTGAACAGGAGCTTGTTGATGGACAGCCACGAAGAACTAGTTCACTGTGTTCTCTTGCATGCAGTCTGGTGAGGTGTCTTAGGACTATTCTGGACCACTGGTTTCTGAACAAGATAGTTTCTTTTTTGTGTGCAGTGATGCTTGGAGATGGAGATGGGCACATATGTGTATAGGAAATTCATAAATTATTCATAGCCATCTACATATTTAAATGGCAGAAGAAAAGTTTTTAATCCCCTTTATTTCAAGGAACAGGAGTTCAGGTCTGTACTTTTTATGCAACTTACTCATTGAGCAGGCAAAAAGACTGTTACATACTTTTGTGTAGATTATGTGATTGAAAAAGGAAGCATTATTTCGATTAGTTACACCAATTGTCAATGGTAGTGGGGTTTTAATTGAAGTAAAGGGAGATCTACATGAATATCCCCTGCGTTAATAAAATTGAGATGCATTTCAATACATACTGAATGAATGAATAATAATGAAACACCAAGAATAAAATGTCACCATTTGGAGATACTATACTTAAGCTCTTCCATGTACTGGACTATCAGAATTAATTATTCTGTACTGTAACCAGTACAATTATTTATGGCTGGTGGCATGTTCATTGTTGCTTAAAGGAATGAAAGGGTAGGCGCAATCTAGCCCATTTATCAAAAGCTGGTTCATCTAGAAATTGTCACAAAACTCAGCTAATTAAGTTTTCAGAATCCGTTTTTCCAGCTGCCAGTTACAGCAGCATGGATCCATCTTCAGTGGGTACTCTGGTACCACAGTTAATTAGAGGTAAATGTATGTGTCTGAGGATACACAGACAAACATTTACAAACTATATTAAGTGTAGTACTTTGTTGCAGAGAGAGGCAGATTCTACCTAAATGATTTGTGTCCATCTCTTACAAGTTGGCTGGAATCTGAAGTGGGATTAACCAGCATATATGCAATGGTAAAACTGAAGTGTTTTGGTCACAGAATTTGCCTATAAATTAGGCTTGATCTTGGTTATCCAGAATCACAGTGCAGAGCAAAGGTACTCATTCCAAAAAGGAAATTAATTCACTTGTATTACAACCAGTTTAGAAAAGCGAATGTGAATTTCAGATGATGTGATTATACCAGCCAGAGGAATTACAAAAAAACCCAATCTTTGAATCCTGCATTGCAAGTATTTACACCCAAACTTGCATCATGCACCCACTTTAGAAACATTAACACAGGGTGCAATTCTTCCTTAATGTGCTCTGTTACAGATTAATAAAATTAAGAGCCAGATTAAGTAGTATGTTCTTTAATCACAGACCATAGTCCTTGCAGTGAGCTTTGTGTGTCTCACTAAAACACAGCCTGCACAAAGCAGGCATCCAGTTTGGACTCAGAAAATGGAGACTCTGCTGCTTCCCCTGCTTGTCTGTTCCAATGGTTAGTCACTCTCACTCTTAAAAATGTGTTACTTATTTCCCATCTGGCATCCAGATCTGGGAATGTATGTCAGACTAGCTCTGCTGACTTTAATGTGCTACTTCTGATGACAGGAGAAACAGGCCTGAGGTCTGTTTGCTCCTGATCCTAAGTTGGAGAGCCCATTAGTGCTACAGGTCTGAGCACTTGGTGCCAGCTATTCTAGTCAGCAAGCTGGGATCTTCATTACTGTCTGATTACTTTCTTCTGCTTGTTCCACTAAGTGAACATTTGTTCACTGAGTCAGCTTCTACATGACTGTTCTACCCACTCCTTTTTTCCCCTTCTCCCCCAGCAGACAACCATTGCAAAGTACAGTGATGCACAGTGTCTGCCATTTCCATGGCAGGGCAGGAGTTTATTCTGCCCATTCACAAGTTATTCCTACTCTTTGAAACATACATGCACATGTGCACACAAAACCATGAGCAAACCCCCTCAGAATCTGTCTCAAAAACTCCCACTGAAAGCTGGCAATTATCCCACACCAAGGTAACCTTCCTTTTAGTCTTTTAAAGGTCAAATCTACGCTGTTACAGAGGATCAGAAAGTCAATGCATGTCAGATCAGGGAGTTGCTAGAGAGTGATAAAATTTTCATTTTGGACCGGTAATTATATACGAAAGTGTCTAGATAATAATTTTAACATTTCTACTACAACATATTGTGATATCACTGCTAATCTTGTAGTTACATCGCCACCTGGTGCCTGCTACCATCACAGACCAAACTGCAGAAAATGCGGTGTTTCGGTGACAATTTCAGTAGCAAAAGCTGCGGGTTTGATGTAAAAGATTGGGCTTGAAAGGTTTCTTGTGTGAGGGGCAGGTTGACACGGATGATACCAAAATGCCCAGATGTCTGGTGATTTCAGAATGTGCTGGTTGTAACAATCCTCACTGCCATTTGTAAACCCTGGATAACCCTGTAGCTTACTGCAGTGGTGGGTTTCCTGGCGGACACTGAGGTGGTGGCTGCACCTCCTGTTAGAACTGTTCAGTACAACCCATGTTTCAGATCAGTGCATTGGCAGTACCTCTTCACCCTCTTCATGCCAGTGTTCAAGAAAACCGATATTTGAATACTCTTCAAATGCGGAAGAGTTCCTTTTTGTTTCTTTTCCTGTGGTGTTGGAGGCAAATTGAATCATTAACTAAGAGCCAGTTTCTGCTTCCTTTAAAGTGAATTTGTTTTGATCATGGGAGAAGTCCAACAAGGTTCCAGAGCTAGGATTTACCTTTTGCTATACTGCACATATAGTGAAGGAAGCAGGAGATAGACCTTCAAGACAGCAGGTAGTAGAGCATTGTCACTCTCTGCATATGCTGGACAGATCACACCTATAGATCTTATTTTATTCTATAATTTTATTTAATGGTTTAGCATCACCTCCTTGTAGGCTCAATACAGAGAAGACTCCATTTCCATGCCCTAGTGTGCTGTGAAGCCTGCATCCACACCAACTCGGCTGAAGGGGCCTGTGCTGTTGTGGCAAGAGCTCTGTTCCCTCTGAGTCAACAGAGTCCTGGAATGGCCTCTTCTCACATCCTCTCTGCACATTGTCTTGAAGGGAATACTTTTGGACAACACCCGGACACCATCCCATGCTGTGCTGTGCTACAGAGTTTCACAATTGCCATACTGTGCAGAAGGCAACCAGGAACTCAGCCACAACCATTTCCTACGCTCCTTATACTGTGCTGTGGTTTCAAGAGCTTTTGTGTACTGGGCTAAGCAGAGGTGCCAGCTCACCCTTCTACCCTAAACTACATGCTTCAGGCAAGAGAAACATTCCCCTGTGTATTTCTTCCTGCTGCTGCCACAAAAAAAAATGGGTAGCATGAGGCCATTTGATGTCATGAGGGGTATGTAGGCAGTAGGGTGGGTTGGTTACTAGCAGCAGGGAAAGAAGGGGCAGCTAGAAAGCCTGGAAGAGCAAGAAGTCCTAGAGCCCTATATTTTTTTCTAGAGGGCTTTCTGCCAGAGAAGAAAAAGTCAAATCAAAATGTAGAAGGAAGAAGGCTGATCAGAGCAGTGGGGGCTGGAGTGGATGGATTAAGTTGGGGCAGATGGCATGTTCAGTGCTCAGGGGTAACCTCAAAGAGGATCTGTTCCTGAAAACAGCACTTGATTCTTCACATCCTACATTGCCCTTTCCCTCCCAGAGTGTGCCATGGTGTCATGATTTGACTCGGGATCGGCGATTAAACCAGCGACAGCAATGCTCTCGATCCCCTCCTCCTCCCACCCAGGTAGGGAAGGAGAGAGAGAATTGAGGAGAGAGAGACTTTCTGGATTTAAAACTAAACTAGACAGCTTTAGTTAAACACTAATGACAAAAGAAAATATGTACAATTATACACAAGTATGTTTAGGAATGTACAAATCCTATTGCCTCCCCCCACCCCCAGCAACTCCCCCGGCATCTCCTGAGCTGTGAGCAGGTCTGAAATGTCCCGGAGCGCTGCTGGAGAGAGCGGCAGAGCAGCCAGGAGCTGAGGGGACAGTTGTGAGGGTCAGGGATGAACGAGCCTGGGGATCAACAGTGATGGATGGATGGAGTCCTTCCCAGACACTGGCCATGGACAGAAGAGGAGGGAAGAAGAAGCAGGAAGGAGGTTGTCTTCCGTGATCTCTGACCTTTCTCTGAGCTTACGTAGATATATGGAATGGAATATCTCTGGCCAATTTTGCTGTCCATCTAGTCCACTCCTTCCTATGGGAGGACTGTAGATACGACTCTTCTGCTTCCAGTAGCATCTGAGGCAGCAAAGCAAAGAAGTGACCTTGGAGTCTCAGCAGTAACATAAACATTTCAGCATTATCAGTCCACTAGCTGGAGAACTTGCTGCTAGTTAAAAGAGGGCTTACTGAAGGAAAAAAAAAAAATCATTAAAAGGAAAATTTGCTTCAACCTGGCTCAAACCAGGACACATGGAGAAGGAGCGCCATACAACCCTACCAGGACCGCTTCAGGAGCTCTGTTGCCTGCCTGTGATAGCAGCCAGGTCTGTCCACTTTAGTTTCAGGTGCTCATTGCCTCTTCTCTTCCCATGCCCCAACAAATTCTGGGGGGAGGAACTGTGCTCCTGAGTCATCCTATGTTGGGTCCTGCAGGTGCACTCTTACCTTCCTAGGTAGCCCCTTCCAAATATTAAGCTGGGGAGGGGAGTCTCCCTTGGACTCACCTCAGATCATTTATGCTTTATCCTGGTTAGAGGTCAGCGCTCAGCACTTCCTCATTTCCTGCAGCCTTCATTCCTCAGCACTCTGCAAATAACTGTCCCACCTCACAGGGCCTGTGTTTAACCTGGAGTACATCTCTAGCCAGTTAGGGCTCTAAGTAAGAACCAGTAGCACTATCTGGTCCCCAGGCCAGAATTTCAGAGGTACTAAGTACTTGCAGATTTGATTGACTTTGTTTGGAGCTGCTACAGTTCAGCAGTTTGGACACCAGTCTTCTGATAAATAAACCAACACATCCAGCCAAACGTGAGCTTATGTTCATCAGCCAAGTGAAGGGATTTAGGTGTATTGACATCAGATGTGAATCTGGCCCTAAAATATCTGTAAGTTAAATAATTGAAAACACTGAAAGCTTTCACAGATATTCCATTTAATATTTTGTAAACTTTCCTGCTATGTTGCTTGGGGGATTTAAATACTTCAACATATTTAAAATAGATCTCAGTGAGATGTTTGAAACTGGAGCCAGTTATCTCCTCCTCCCCCACCCTGAACTTCCTTATTGTTCCTGTCACCATTTCAGCTCTCTCCCGTCTGGAAAAGACCCGCTTGCTGACCCACTTCCTGCCCCTGTAGCAGTTCTAGGAACTGCACAAGGAATCCTTGTTTTACTGCACTTCAGACGCTGACATTGCATTTTGCAGCTAGCCAGGCTTCATCTGGAGAGTATAGTTCTTGTGTTTCCTGATGTGAGTCAGTTGTGAGGAAAGTGTTTAACCTTTTTGTCAAAGGTTAAACATATAAAAGGGGAATATGAAGCTCTTGTATTCCTGTTGTTTCTACATTAAAGAGAGCAGCTTTCATGGCTGAGCTAAATCTAACTTCTTTTGAAGGGATATTTCTTTCCATGCCCAATTCAAAGCTGCAGTTTACTGCACTTATTAAGGAAAGTGTACGTTAGAACAGGGTTACATGACAAGGAAAATTCAATGACCGTTTCCAGTGGTGTTTTCTTTTTAATAGTCCTCTCTGCCTCTCTCAATGGATTTGAAAAGGCTCGGACAGTCATTTGTATTACCATTTCTATAAAATATAAAGAACTTCAGAGGAAAATAAATAGCAAGCAAAATAATTTGTCCCTCCCCATTCTTGCTGACACCATATTATTTTGGTCCATCTTTCTCCACTGCTTGGCTGAGAAGTTTCCTTACCTGTAATTACCAAGACTGATTACTTAGCTATGTTACCTACAATCACATGCCTCTTCCCACTGACTAAATACTTAATGGCATGGTATATTCTTGTCATGATCCAGATGACTCTGTCAGAAAGCTCATTCCAGTTTTACTGTGTACTGGCTGTGACTGTCCTTTGTGAAGCATAGGAACATACCTGTTTATGTTTAGAGACAATTCCACAGGTGGCCTGCTGGTTGTTCTGCACCAATTGCACCACTGACGCTTTGTTCATGTTTATCTTTATGGCTGGGTCTGAAATGCTCAATTGTAATCAATTGGCAGTGGTTATCCAATAAGTCTGTGAGACAGTCAGGAACAGAATCTACAGTAACCACTAACAACAAGTTTGCTTTTGAATCTCTGTTGCTCAAGGCCTCCATTCTAGCAGATACTTAGATTGTTCTTGCCTGGTCTCATTTCTGCAGCTGTCTAGGGTTGTGTCATAAGTAGAGAGCTCCACACAACAGTTTTTTCCAGGCTGCAAAGATATAGTCTTGAAAGGGGAAAGAGGATAAACAAAAGATAAAGAATAAAGAAATATTAGAAACGTCATTCCCAAGGGAGTGTTCCTGACAATCTGTTAACTTTTCATTGGCATGTTCATAACCGCTTCCAAAAAAATGTCATAAACTCTTAGCAGAGCAGCTTGAATCTCTGCTGATGAATTGAAGGAAATTTGTTCTAAAGAAAATACATCACATGAAGTTACCCACAATGCTGAACCAGCCAAAACCAACACCACGGAACAGGAATTCCTTCAATTTAACAATACCATAATTTCATTGCAGGCTGAGCAGTAACATTAGAAACTGCACATATAACACCTTCCTTTACAGTTTAAATTTGGCACTGGTGACTTAAAAAAAATATCCTAAAACCAACCTCAGTCTTCAGCCTGGATGCATTTATTTAAGAGGATTTATGAGTTAACCACTTACAAAGTCAAATCAATGTAGTGTTAAGATTCCTATGTCTTATTCCAGGCATATAAGTAATGTATTATTCAAAATACACTGCTGAACAGTTCAAAGCTGACACTGTGAGTGCTTCAGTGCATGAACTGTGGAGGAATGCTGATTTTCCCTCACTCTTTTATGTGCTTCAGTCACTGTAGTTCTCTCTCCTTCTGCATGGGAAACTTGACCTGACTGTGCTTTCCTTAATTATATTGCTTTCACTGAAAGAACAAAAGTAACCACTGTGAATCATACTGTTAAAAACATAGGCACCACCTTCCACAGTTCTTCATTTAATTATAATTAATGCCTTTTGGTCCCAAAACTAACTCCTTGCAAAGCCAGCATAAAAGAGCTGTGCATGAGGTCCTCTTGGGCTCAGGAATTGGTGTGGTACAATGTTATTGCAGACATAGCCTAGAGCAGCTGCACGGTCATCACCACAGCTCCTGGCCTGCAGGAGTAGCTTAGTCCACCTCTGCATTCTGGCATGGGGAACTTGGAGAAACAGACCTGACTGCAGATCAGTAGGACAAACGCAGACTTGTCTCCTTGGGTACACGACAACTCTTCCTGTCCTGCCCACTACAGAAGGAATTGCTACACTAATATGTGCAATTCCTACACATAGTTTCCCTGCATCTTTTTCTCTTCCCTGGCTCTGAGGCTCCAGTATACCAGTAACCTAGGCACCTATTTGGACTGATTTGTTTGATGTAACAATGCCTGAGTTAGGAGTGCTGTAACACCGGGCTCTGTAGGTTAAATGTTCAACATGTCATGAAAATCTTCTACAACATAGATCATGTGTTATTATCAGATCCGTTGGGCAAGGGACCAGTAAGAAGCAGGAACAGGCAGTTTATTTGAGCAGTGATCTTTTCTCCCTTTCTCCCTGCCTGCTCAGATGTCAGCAATGCCCAATAGGTCCTGAGATATTGGACAGAAAAGACAAACAAGACAACTAAAAGGGGTTGCAAAGGTATTTTTATTTTGTAAATCTCAGATTTGTAGAAATCTGATTCAGACATTTTGAAGGTAGAAAGTTACTAGAATGACAATAAATTGGAGTTTATATTAGGGAAGGGAGAAAAGGATGATGAAAACCAAACCATTACTTCCTCTAGGAAAGGAGGCTTCACAGGGAGAGAAGTCTGTGTGAAATACAGTGAATACTTCATCTGCTAGCACTCTGAACAGTGCAGAGCCTCCACCTTCTTTCAGGTTAAATAATAATTTAGCCTTTCCATTCAACTGCATTCGTATATCCTCCTCCACAGACTACTAAAACCCTGTGTGTATGAGTCAGTGGTATGGACCTTTATTACCTATACACCTATAGGACAGTTTCCAATCCATTTCAGAAAGAAAGATTCATTAGATTTGAAATGAGAGGATCTGGGCTCATTTCCCACCTCTGCCATGTACATTTTGCAGTCTTGGGCAAATCTTAGCTCTGTCTATTCTGAGCTACTTGGGGCAGGCACGTTCTCATTTGCTATGCACACATGCAGTGCTTAGCACAAAGGGGACTCCAACCACTCAAGAGTAACAAGTGAACAGATGGTAGTAAGTTTTCAGTGTGACTAGGTTTTCCCACTCTGATAGTTTTTGTAGCAAATTTCATGTTTTAAAAAATACTGCCAAGAGACCAAAACTGGAGGTATGTAAAAGAAAAATTAAATGGAGGAGTCAATTTTCAAAATATCTCTTTCCCAGCTCTAAAATATGAAAATTTCCTCTGTGGGAACTGAGACACATTGGACATACTGCCAAAGTCCTGCTAAAGCCAAATGTCACTGGTGTGCTTAGTTAAATCCATGGTAAGCTTGTCTTTTTGACTTCCAGAAATGAAGTAAATAATTCTTTTGGGCCAGATATTCCTTATTCTCTCACTTGCATTCACTCGGATGGGCATTTTACAATTAGAAGTTTCCCCATTTGGCAGTACTTCTGCATTGTCACGGGCAGAGATGACATAATGAACTAGTCTTACGCATACTCTAGAGCTCTTCTGGGTAAAAATAGTGACCTTCAGCTTTAATCTTCAAAACTTCACATCTCAGTGTGGCTATTCTGATGACAAGGGTGAGCAGATCTGGTTAAGGCAGGAAACAGATGTATCCTCTTATTCTTAACATAAATTTTTGGGGCTTATTTTTTGGCTAGCTGCAGTCCTAATCTCACTTTTGATCAAGTGCAGAGGAAAAGAGTAATTAGTGAAGTATTAGTGTTATTATTGTTTCCTGACATTAACTCTCCTGCTACTTGTCCATCCTTTTCACAGGCCCAGCAAAACGGTGTGTGGGTTTAACAGCCGAAGAGCATTTTTTATTGCTGGTTCCTCTCTGTGCTCTGAAGTCATATTGCATTGACTCTACTGAGCTAGTGAAAAAAAAGAAAACTCCTACTGAAATGTGGCCACAGTTACGTGGGTGGTAAGTGCTTCCTAACAGTATGGCTTATGCAGGAAGGGGAATACATTTTATTAGTGTAGTTTTTGTGGTTGAACTGTTTTCCAAATGCACTGTTTTATCTGCAAAGCAGATACAAATATAGTTTATAACAATTGTATTTTTGTATAGCAACATAAAACTAATATCTAATAGTATGACTATTTGATTTTTAAATGGTTTCCTTTTTTTTTAACATGACTTTGATACAAAATTGCTATTTGGCTTAAGCCTACCGGTGGCCAGTGCACAAGAAGAGATGAGTTGACCTACCAAACATCACAGCCAGGAAATGGCCCCTCATCTTTTGAAGGTGAGACCTACAGCTAAGTACAGGAGTTCCTCTCTTGCCTTCCATGAGCATGAGTTCCTCAGTGTTTCTGACACCTCTGTACTTACCTTATAGCAAGAAGCATAGTCTTATGCCATTTGTTGTGCAGCAGGCTGTACAAGCACATCCTTCCCTCCTAACATCTGGTCTGGACAGATACCCCAGGGACCATGAGGAGATGCAGATGATTTTTTTCCCTTTCCCTCTTTCCCCCTGTTTTTTTCAGATACTACATAACAGTTGACTTTGGGCTGCTCTAGTTATCCCTGGTGAAATGTTTTAGTTCCCTAAGCAGTAATGATAATATTTTGGACCATATTACAAACATTTATGTATTTTTTTTTATATACAAACCTACTGTATGTGTACCTTTGTGGTTACTGTTACTGTGCTTCTTGTTCTCAGTATAGCTTAATGCCACAGCATAAGGTAGTTATGAAAAAGATATTCCTCCTGCATATTTCATAATTTTTATGGACCAGAAATCCAAGGATATATTTTGAAGGCAAGATTTTCTAAGAAAGACAGACTTTTCAATGTATTCAAGCCAAGATAATAATTCAAGAGGCAATCTAGTCCATTTCCATAAAGCTCTTTTGATCTTTCTTCATCATACTTAAATTTGTTTTCATTGTCATCAGCTGCTTTTAATATGTTTTGTCACTTTATTTAAAACCTACAATTGCATTGTCGAATCCTTATGGCCACTGAGGCAAATACAGTTTTGAG
The DNA here is from genome assembly GCA_020745705.1 of Hemiprocne comata. Lineage (NCBI taxonomy): Eukaryota > Metazoa > Chordata > Aves > Apodiformes > Apodidae > Hemiprocne > Hemiprocne comata. The sequence goes on from CM036590.1 coordinate 15,969,334, forward strand.
GCAAGTTGCTGAAAATCAATGTAACAGAGCTGTCATATGTGCCTGCAACATTTCTGAATTTTCACCTCCCACCATCAGGGCCGGCCACAAGTAACTGCTCTTCTAAAAGGCTGGGGGCTGTACCTGCAAAGTGTGCAGTGCACAGCTGTGCAGCTCTCTGGGTAGCCTCCCCTGGGAGGCACTGTGGCTACCAAGGTATTTCTTTCATAGGTAAGTGGGCATTCCTCTCTCTCAGGCATCTGAATGAGCAGTGGTGAAACATGGAAGCTGAGGAGTAGCTGAAAAATTGCTACACGCTACCAGATCACGACCACTTCTTAGACTGTTGAACAGGAAGGGAAACTGCCCTCTTCCACACTTGCATACATTTTGTTATGTTCATTGCTCAGAGATGTATTGCAACTTACAGTTTTTACAGTCTCTTCTGTCCCCATGGAAATTTTGGGTAGCAGAAAATAACAACACAATATGATACAAGTTGCTGTCACTGGCCAGCAGATTAGTTCTGTGCAGCCTCTTCCTCTTCTGCTTCCTTTTCAACTGGAATACTGAATTTGACAAACAATGCTAACTTCAAAGTGAAGCTTTTAAAGGAAGCTTCTATCAAATTGATGTGTTTAAAAACAATTCTACAATAGTCCTCAACCGAAACTGTTCAACTAATCCAAGCATTTTAGTTTAGATTACTAAACTAAAATTTTAGTTTAGATTACTAAACTAAATCCATCTAAACTGATTCAGGGGACCCATCCAGAGGACCTGCCCATTGCTACAGCCATAGTTTTGTAGAGGAACTGTGATCTTTCATATGCGACACTTCTAAGAGAGGCAGAATTTTTGGGATCAGAATACGCTGTTCTGTTTTCAACAAGCTTGTAACATTCACAGCATGTATAGTGTTTTGGAGGTGTGATAACAGGGTGATGCAGATTGGAAAGGCCTTATGTTACATCATATTTGGTGACTGAAAGTAAAAATTCTTGAAATGGGTGGAGAAAGAATTGTTATAGTTCCCTGCCACCCAGAAATGATAAATGCTTGGAAAACTCCCAGAATGTTATTGAAGTGCCTAAAAAGTAAATATTTATTCTGCACACTCTTTTAGATCTGTCAGTAGCTGAATTTGATTATTCTTGTGTCGGTTTCTATTATTTGACTGGGTATTCGTAGACAGATGGCTTCTTGTAGTGTTAATAAAAACAACTTACGTAGAATGATTGGGCTGTGTAGTAATTGGGGAAATACTGAGGGATTAGGGAAGATGATAGCCTGCCAAAACCTAGTTTCTGTTTATACGCATTTAATTCCTTCTTATAGCAAATTAAGCTTTTCTTCTTCAGGCATGTTCAGTTACTCTGATCAAGTAAGGCTAGAGTTTGGGATACTGAGAAATTGAGGTTTGTAGGTCAAACTCATCATCCTGTGATGTTTCACTGGTATAACAAAGGAAAGTGTATGTTTTAGTTTATTTTAATAGCTAAACCCCCTATACTTTTGAACCTGTGCCAGAAAATCTCTAAAATGCTATGAACTCCCGATGATGTAAGAAAAGCTGAGAAGGGACTGACCTGTGAATAGAGCTCACTAAAAGACAACTGAAATTCTGTTCCATTACAGTTTTTTCACTGTGTATTGTTCCCCCAATCTACCTTTTGCTTTGTACTGTAGCATCCATAGAACATCTGTTTCTTTCAAGTCATCATAATCTCAATGGTCACCCACTCTTAATTAATGAAAATGTAAATAAGGAAATTTTAAAAAAGATTTAAAACAGTTAAAACCTTTATTACAAAATCAGCACAAGTATTTGGTGAACTTTACCAAGATGCAATGTTTTAAACTTTTTGAGAATTTATGATGTGAAAAAAACCCTTTGCTTTTTCAATAATTTCATCAGTTGCTCCCCCTCTTTCTTCTCTTCCCTTGAAAGAAAATATGACCAGCTTTCTCTGCTTCAGGTTTTTAAGGCAACTCTTGAATGAAGATGCAAATTTTAGCCTGCAAGTATGAAGCATTTTGAAACACTCATAGGTGAGTGAGTTGCAGCAGGGGGAATAGAGAAGCCTTCCCGAACCTACTGTGGCAAAAACTTGCTAGTGTAGAACTGGGATGAAACTGAAAGTCAGGGTCTTCTTTCCTGACCACAGAGGTTTGCAATGTGGCTGTCTGCATCTGAGCTAATTATCTGCAAAGCATTAAAAATCAATGCAGAGAAAGGGGCCCTTTTAGGATGCTGTCTGCCCAGCTACTTGCATCAGATGACCTGCAGCACTGTGCCAACCAAGGAGCCTTTTACCTCTGTGCACAGTTAAAGGAGCCTGCAGTGACCAGGTCAGGCATAGTGGTCCCCACTGCAGGTACCTCTGTTTGGTAATCTGAATCCCACCCCAGCTGCCTGCTATTCGATGGCAGTGCTGAATACCACAGCTCACTGCCAGCAGTGCATGCATCCTTGTGCTGCAGCTGAGGCTTGTGCTCCTTGGCCTAAGCCGTGTTTCTCCTCTTGGCTGTTGATGCTGAGACAGAATGCATCCTGTGATGAAAGGAAAGCATGTACAATGCAGTTCAAAGTATCAAAGCTGTTTGCTGAGCTGGCAGGAAATTTAATTTAGCACATGGGACTTAATGCTGCAAAGATTGAATGTTCTTATTCAGATGACAGTAAAAGCCTTATGATTGCCTTATCAACTGAAACATGTGTAGGACTTCCAGTCACCAGGCCATAAAATCACTGATATACTTGTGCACATTACAAAGGTCTTCCTAGTCCTTCCTCTTGCTCCTCTGAAAATGGTTTAGCCAAGACAGGATGACTGACTGTAGCCCTGGCACAACCTCACCTAGACTGCAGTTTACCATATCACTGATACTAACTTAGCACAATAGGGTCAAATGGGTGGGGTGCTGACAAAAGCATGTAAGACCAAGGCAGGCTAGGAAGTTCCCTCTTTCTTGCTCTTTAATTTATTCTTCCATAAAATTCTCCAGGCTTTCATCAAATGATTCTGGTATTTGTAAGTCTGAATTAACTTTTGAAGAAACATCTGTATTTTGGTTCTTGATGAATTGTGTTCTTTCCCACGAAATGCATCAATGTCAAGGCCTAACCACATATATGTGCAACAGATTCTTATATCTTTACGTGCCAGGGCCCCAAGCTGCAGATTGTTGGATGCTGAAGAAAACCTGCCAGAGACACCCTGAGAAAGTATTACTACATGCTTAGCATGCTGTTATTCTCTTCTCCTTTTATTCCCTAGGCAACTGCTGCTGGCCACTGTCATTTACATGATAGTGAGCTAATGGGAGATTTGATATCATCTGTCAGGTCTCACTTCCTGCATAACACGAGCACCTGCCATGGTAGCAGAGCTGTCACCATTTGCCTGGTTAAGTTCCAGAGTGGCCAGTCCCACCGAACTTCTCAAATCCCAAGCAACACATCACTGAGGTGACACAACATGGTGCCTGGGCTAGCAAGGCTAGCTGGCCTGATGCTTAAATGCAGGGAGTCAACTGGTGGACAGTTTACTGAAGCAAGGCCAACACTAGCAAATGCTCATGAGACTGAAGAGCAGCAGACTTGCCCCTTGGGCAGAAACAGAGCTCCTACTCATTGAGGTCCTCTCGGGGTCCCATGACAAGTGGTGTGGGTGTCTGTGCTGAGATGCTCAAAATTATCTTCCTGCCACTACCAAAGTGTGCTTATGTACTAAGGACCTGAGGAAGATAATACAGAATACTCTTAACAGAATATTAATCAGATAATATTGATAATATTTATATGAGCATTAAGAATAGCCATGGAATTTCCAGTTTTCATAAGAGCTCAAATCTTTTTCAGGGTGCTTTATGAAGTCTGCCTGGCATAATTTTCCTGGCAGGAAGTTAGAGCAGCTTTTGTAGGCAAAATATAGAAAACTGAGAGCTCTGCATTATAGTTTAGGAGATCAATAGATTCCTTTGTTTAGGGATCCTGATCTTAAAAGAAGAAACCTCTTGTTTTATGTGCTGCCTTGGCTTATTAGCCTTGTTGTTACTAATAAAAGTTCTTTCAGAGCACTCTGATCAGTCTTGAACAACTTTCCATAACCAGCAAAAGCGTGATAGGAAAAAAACAGACAAAAAAGCCTCCTGAAGTCTGCCTTTCTGCAGGCAATGTGTCTTTGGGTATGAATTTCAGAGTGGGTAAAAAACACATTTCTGCTTGGCATGGAAATATACACTAAGTAAAAATTTAAAGAAGATAAAATTCAGGAAATATTCTTAGCTTATCAGTTCTATGGGTGGATTAGCAACTTAGATCAGAATAGTTATCATGATGAAAAGTTAACTGTGCATGCTTCTGACCTGTTATTGCAAAATAAGAGGAAGGGGGAAGTTTAATAACTAATGTTTTGGGTTGGGCTTTTTTCTGTGCTTTTACATATCTTTTAACAGCTGTGGGCAGGGGAGCATGGAGCGGACATGTTTCTGTTCTCAAATGGAAAATAATAACCTTCAGAAATTTTCATTGGACAACATTCAAAAACTAAGAGCATTTAAATTTTTCCCTAGGCAAAAGAGGCCATTTTAAGAGACGATAAATTGCAGGAACCACCCAAACAGACCTGGATTTTCAATAATTTTTTTCTATGTTTGTTTTAACATAGTCATCATTTTCATACCCAACCTATTAGTGTAGTTAGAAAGTACTAAATGTGCAACTTGTCAATAATAAGAAAAATCAGTTAGTAAAACAGTATTTTAGAGGAAGATCAACATTTTTACAAATGTGAATGTCTAAATTATGTTAATAAATGTTTAGGTTTATACTCCTGTTGCTTTTTCAAAAGTTCTGGACATGTGCAAATCCCATTGGAGATGAGAACAGGTGCTAATTTGAAAGGCAAATTACTTTTCTAGAAACTTACATATGAATACAAATGTAGATATTTCCTTTCTAGAATGTGCAAATTTAATGCTATCTGAGCTCCTAATGCATTTAGGCCATCTAAAAATGATTCCTCATGGACTGAGACCTTTAACATTCATTCAAAGTCTGTTTTGCTCCACCTTCCTGCTATCTCCTTATCAAAGCTGATGTGTACTGGTGGGAAATGTTTAGCAAAAATCTAGCCTAGGCAATGCCAGAGAGGATCATTCTTGCATTTTGGGAAGTACTTCAAAACAGCAGTGTAGTAGAGCATTTAGTTTGTGTGTTACACTCCAAGCCCAGAAGCAGCCACGCTGCCTTCAACAAGCTGCTTAAATGCCTCAAGTTAGAAGTGTGCGTACTCTGCCAGATCAGAAGCTGAGAGGGCAAACAGTCAAACATCTGCCAGCTGGAGCCTTTTTCCTATACAGTGGGACCCTCTGCCTCAGCTTCATGCATTTCTTTACCATTCTGTGTCATACTACCTCTTCAATTCCCAGAGCCACAGAAAGCATCACATCTCTTTTGTGATTGAATTAACTATTTGTTTGCCTTGTAGGCAGACATGAAGGATTGTGTAATGGGGCAGTGCTGATGTTTCCACAGTTCTCCTGGGAAGGTCTCCTTTGCATTATCTTGGTGCCATATAAGGATCTTAATTTTTATAAAGGTTACTTTAGGACACTGGATTTCTTGCTAATTCTTGCTAATTTCAGCTGGCTGGGGCTGACGCCAGCTCTCTGCCTTGCCTGACCTCCTGTGAAGAGGAAGCAAGATTATTTTTTCACAACTGGTCTCAAGAGGAGAAATTCTTGATTCAATCTGCAGTGCTCTGCAATGCACTTCCCTCCTGACACTCTCTTCCCTTCTCTTTTTGCTGTGAATTGCAAGGCCTTTACCATTTAGCTGCAAGTCTCCCTTGGCATCTACCTGTACCTGTAGCAGACAGGTAATATTTTCACGTAGCTCCCTCCAGACCTATGAGTTTGGTTATGGACACTTTGAATGAGCTGAAGAACTGTGGAGGATGGGTGCAGTTGTAAAAATTGCCTAAAGCAAGGAAGTCAGATATGCAAGAGAGACAGCAGCACCACAGTGTCAACACTAGTGAGCCATCTCCCTGTTGGAACTAAGCACAATGGTGACACTGCCCAGCAGTGACCCAGAAGACTAGGCCACTGCCTTTCTTGCAAATAAGTAGTTTATTTTCCACCCTCTCAAAGATAAAGGTCTTCTTTTCTTTAAGGTAATGAAACCACTCTCTGTTTACTAAATTCAGTTACATTTAAGCAACTTATGTGTACTATATTAGAGCTGAACTCCTTGGCATTTATGTAATGGGAAAAAATTCAGTGAGTAAACTCATGTTTTATGACTCAGCAAACATGATCTCAGTTTCTGGCTCTCACACAACATCTTTCTGCAACCTTGGGCAAACTATTTAATTACTTACCATGCCATCTGTAAAAAAAATTCCCTTCTCAGTGTCTCCTATTTTATCCATCACCTCTTTATTGCAAATGTTATCCTATGTATTTGTGCAGCACTTACCAGCAAAAGAACTTCCCTCCTGGTAATCCCTAGGCATCTCTGGAATTGAGAGTAAAGCAGTAGTATCTCAGCAATCAAACCATGCTATTTCCTTATTTCAACCTACTGTCCTTTAATGTCCTCTGGATGTCTTCCAAAAACTGCCAAACTAGAAACTAAAGCACTAGTAAGAATGTATCTCCTACGATGTAGTTTGGCTACAGGTTCCAGAAATAGGGAACTTTCAATGCTGAAAGACAGAGCACAGATGCCATGCCAGTGGGGAACAAGGCTGCAAAGGGAGAATTGGAGCCATAAGATGCCTGGCAGTTACTGCAGAGAGTAAAATTCTATTTATTCACCGTAACATTCTCTGTCTCATTTTCTTCCTGCCAGAATATTGTGCATATGTTGCAGAACCCAGAAAACAGGCTTTCTTGCCCTCCTCATGTCATGCTTAGAGTTATTAGGGAACATGTTTTTTTCCCCATTGGATTTACACCTGAGATTCTGCTTCCTGTAAGATATCCCCAGGTACAAACCAAGGAAGCGAAAGGTGAAATACTCCCTCAGGAGTTGTCTTTGGAGAGGTTACAACACGAGATACCATGAGGTACCTGTGTAAGCACACTGCCTGTAACAAAAAAGTAGTTTTTCTGAAGTTACAAATCTGTCAGTAGCCATATTAGTAGGTTTTGAGAAGAAATAAATGCTGAAGAAGGGAATATAAGAGAGCAGACATATATATATATATATATTCGCCAACTTTGCTTCTCAGTCAGTTTCAGGTGGGCCCAGTTCTGCCACTCATAGGCAACTGGGTGGGACTGGTCTCTTTTGGCTGTACTCACAGGCTTTTTCAGTGTTTGCATGGCAGTAGCTCCCTGTTCACTCTCTTGAGCACCCAAGGAACATTTCTGTATCAAGACTCAGGAGATTCTGCAGCACTGCAGTGTCTCCTGCAGCATGAAGTAGGTCTCAGAATCTCCCTATAGCAATCTGCTAAGGTATGTGGGATAATTCTGCTTATGAGCTAGCTCAGGGTTTTTTTTGTAAAAGAGGAGAGGATAGCACAGTCTTTCCAGAATCCTGCTCCAGCAGGAGGGAGACTTCTGTGGTCTGTTATGACATGCTGGACGTTTACATTTTGCTTTTCCTGTCGGAAGAAGTAGATCTGGCAAACAGCCAGCAAGCTATTTCTGGAAAACTACTTTCCTAATAATTAAAAGCACCTGGGCAGACTTCCCTCATCCAAACAGCACTGTCTAGCCAGGCCAGGCTTGTAGGGTCAGAGATTGAGACACTGAATGGCTTTAGCAGTGAAAGGAACGTAGGAATTCAATGTGCTCCTTCTTTAACTTAGGCATCTTGGATGTCCATTTGCAATCCAAAGTAAAGATGGAAGTCTATCAAAAGCTCTTCAAAAGTTAGACTCAAATGCTGGCTCTGCCAGGCGTTCAGAGATCATGAGATGATCTTAAAAGTCATGTGTTCTTGCCCTGTCCCCTCCCCCCCAACACTGCTTTCTGGATTATGATCCTTTTGGGAGCTCTTGGGTCATGATGCCAGGCTTACTCCTGCAATCAGGAAGGACCCAATCATAGTTCATTTTAAAGAAAAGCTGGGAGTCTTTCCTGCTTGTCATGCAAATGCAGGCCCTCCTGCAAGGAAAAAACCCACTATCAAGAAGATGGCAGTCAAACTGTTGAAGGTGGTGGTGCTGCAGTTAATGTGGAACTAAATCAGAGAAATTGAGATCACTGCAAGTATTTAAAGTTGGATGGAAGCAAGATCAGACTTTGCATTCCATTTAGCCAGCTTCTACTTCTTTACTAGCTTTTCCAGTCAATAGGTGTCTACCTGATATTATCTGGGGAGGGAATGGGGATTGGCAGGGCATTCTGAGAGAAAGGTTCTCTGTTGGCTAACAGTTCTCTACCAGCTCATTCTGCCATAGGTGGCAGATAGCTTAGATGAAGCAGTAAAGCTCACATGGCAAAAGCCTGTTCTGTAGCTAGTGGGATACCAGGAAGGTATATGGCCCACACTTGTGGATAAATGAATTAGAGCAGTAATAGGCCAGGTACAGCAGTCTCTGTGTCCAGAAAATTGCTGCATCCTGGAGATACATACTTCCTGTAGAATCAGAACTGGCTAATGGACTTGGTTAGATTTGTGCTGGGACCAATGATTAAAAAATATATATTTGGATCATATTTCTCTCACCAAACCAAATATTAATAGTAAAGATATGATTGAGTTCTGGTGCAGAAAGCATATGCTTTCAAGCAGATAAATATAATCAGTTTTATTCCCTAGATTAATTAAATATGCTGGATATAGGAAATTAATGAATTGTGCAAATGCTCCATTATGGTTCCCTCTGATAATCACTAAGAAGCTCAAGCCCATCCTCTGTTATCTCCTGCTTTTCTGAGCTACAGGGACATACCAATTTGAAACTACAAGACATCACCTGCCTAGGACCCAGGCAAGGCTGGTCAAATCGTGATAGATAGGCATGGGGAGTGTTCTCATGACAATGATGTTTCCCCTGTACCAGGTGTGCATTACAGCAAATAAGCCAGTGACTGAGAGTGGAGAGCTTAACCCTATCAGAAAGCCTCAGCGCTGTCTGGTTTGTGGAAGATGACAGCATAGTCTGTCAAAAAAAACATGCAATGTGTTTATGGCCACTTCTGCAGTGCTTGCAGCCACAGACTAAGTCCTACCTCTGCTTAGGCTGGTGGTACAGCAGCAGCAATGCTCCTTCAACAAGAAAAAAAATTAACTTACTTTACTGTTTTGCTGCTTTTGACTTGCTACTTTCATGTTGAGGTTCTGGATGGTTTGATTTGTTCCTGTTATGCTGCTTCAAGTCTTTTTTTCCTTGCTTTGGTATCACCTGGAGGTATGAGTTTTATGGGGAAATAAGGCAGTAATTTTCTGCCATGCCCTTCATATCTCTTTCCCTCTCACCCTACTCTCTTCCTGTTTCCTCTTTCCCGGGCCTCTGTTAAGTTATTAATTACAAAAAAGTGTTTTTACAGTGACACAGTTAATTTTATTAACTTTACTGCTGTAGAAGTATGTATAGTATATACTTGCGAGGAGTTATGTGCTTATTCTCTCAACTAGCATCAGAGGTAACAGGTTCCTTAGCCATTCACTCATGGGGGCTAAAAGAGAGAACAAACCCACATGATCTCTGGCAGAGAATAGTGTCTGTAGAGCCACTGTCTTTCTGTAATAGCTTGCTTTGGAGTTACCCTCCTTTGCAGCAATTAGCAAGGAGGACAAGTATGGAAAATAATAAATTATTGCTTGTTTTCCTATCTTGCAATGCTGCTGCAACAGCATATATCTGTGTAGAGGCACTTTGGGAAGGTCAGGATCTTTAGGAAAACGGAATTTTTCCATTTCAAGGGAACATATTATTCACCCGAACTTTTTAAGCTGTCAGATGTAAAATTAACTTGGACTATTACTGGTGAGTACCTATTCAAGGAGGTTGAATCTAATCCATCAATTTTTAAGAGGATCTCTACCTTCCACGGGGTTTATTGTTAGTTGTTGATGTGGCTTCCTTGCCTTTTTGATCCTTGTTTTCTTGGGAAACAGAAGTACTGTTCAGAGCAGCCTATTACTTAACCAAGGAATTGCAGGTGAAAGTGTTGCATATAGAAACTAAAAGCAATCTGCTGGTGTTTCAGTGTTTTTATTGTGCGAGTGCATAGTATTAGAACATGGGGGCATCAACAATATTTCATTATTTTATTTGTAGCTTATTATTTTACTTACTAGAGTTTAGTGAGTGCAAGAACTTTTCCAGGTAGCATCAGGAAGGTGTATAACACTGATTGTTCAAGTGGTAGATAGCAGGGAGTTTTAAAAAAATATATATATTTTTAAAATGTTATAAAAAAACTGAAGCTGGGATTTTTGAAAAGGCTCTAAGCAAGCACTCAGCTCTCACTGAGAACTGAGAGGCCAGCATAAGAATTTGTCCAGTTAAGCCTCAGCATGTCTTAAAGGATGTTTAGGGCTGTGGTACCACAGTAAACAGCAGGTTGTTGCCAAAACATGGTTTCCAGTCAGACAGGATAAGTAAATGAACAAAGATCAGAGCACATCACCAGGCATTAGAATTGCAAGTACAGGGATGAAAATTCAGAGCCAGGGAGTTCAGCCATGCTAGCTGGGATGTGAACTGATAATTTTTTGATGTCAGCTTTTGTTTTCTTCCCAGGCAGATGTCTTCCTAGCCTTCTTGCCATCTTGCTTTTCAAGCTGAATTGCTAGGCATTGACTGCTGAGATGCTTGAAACCATCCCAATTCAACCACAGTGGTTTCATCACAGTAAATGAGAGCTGATATCCACCACGAGGAGTCTCAGGATATCTTGCTGAGCTAGTTAGATATAGAACAGGCCAGTTTTACTCCAGCCAATAGTTTTATTGCTCAAATAGCTGCTTCTCCCACTTGATGTGCTACCACTTGATGTACTTCTCCCACTTGATGTACTACCAAGCGTAGATTGCTATGGAAATAGTCAATACCATGTGTGAAATGAGCACTTATCACTTGTGCCTACATCACTTTGAGAGTCAACCTCTGCAATAAAGCAAAGAGTTAAATAACCCTGAAGACTGGAATTACTCCCCTTGGCTGTCCATAAATGGTCCTTTCCTGATACAGTCAATATGCATAATGCTTGGAAGACACCTGCAATTTTGTGTAATTTCTACACATTATTATCTGTATTTCTTGGGAGGATAAGCAAAAGACATTCTAAGAGCCCAGCATTCAAACAGTGCCCACCCCCAATTTGTAATTTCAGAAGGGAAAAGGAGGCTCAGTCATTTTGTCCAAGATTTCAACCCATTTCACTTTTAACCTTTTAATTTTTTCTTTCTTTAATAGGTATCTGTCACTTTGGGAATTGAGCAGTCATCTGTGACTCTACAGGTAACAGTACTCTGATGTGGAAATCTTGGTGCTGTTAAAGTATCAGTGGTTTTGCAAGTGGTGTCACAGAACCATGATTTTGCTGACAAGTTTCTTAAGGTTTCAGTTTGTAGCAGTGGCAGGATGAGACTTCTAGAGAGCATACGATGTCTGGCCACTCCCTTTTCTACTGCCCTTGTCAGAGGTCCCCAGTCGTATACACACCTGCTAGTTTACACTAGACAGGTGATTTCACTCATTCACTAGAGCAGAGTCAGCTATTGTCATGTTTTGTAGTACAAGTTTAAAATTAGCTTGGTGTTATTCCATTTGGATTATATGGTGTCATTTGGGGACTTAAATAGTAATTGAAAGTGATGCCACTGAAGTTCTATATGCTCTTTAGTGAGCAAGGAGACAAGAACAAGAAAATTGGCAGGTGGAGAAGGGGAATCTTTCTGCCAGCTTCTTCTGGTAGTTCCTAGAATCCTGCCAGTCACTGCTTCCTCTTCCTTTATATGCCATCTCTCTCTCCTGTGTGGGGCAGCTGAGCTATGGCTGTGCCTTTTGGTAATCCCTACAAAGATTGTCTATCATGAACATTGCTTTCCTCCTGCCCTTTCTACAGGTATATGTATTATTTATTATGCTAGAGCCCTTTGCAACTCCTGACTTCTCTCCTGGCTGAAGCCTAGTGATTACATGGGACCTTGCAATTTTGAGACCATGACCTCTCCTCTACTCCCACTGAGCCAGAGTTCATTTGTTGTTGTGTAGATGATGATCTGTTTAAAAGGCTGGTGTCTGCACTTAAGTTACGTACTAAAATTTTCTGTTCTGCTGGAAGTAGCTCAGGTGCTGCAGATGCTTTGTTTAGTCTGTGCATATTTTCCCTTCAATTATTATATAAAAGATAACCTCCCACCCACCTGTCTTCAATTGCTTTCAGTTTGTTTTCTTTGCTAGCCCCCCCATGACAGTAAAAACTGTTTTTCTCCTCCCTCCCCAATAAAACCATGCCAAACCTAGCCTAAGCAGAACTCGAGGTAACTTTCCACTTGTTGTAGAAGTGACATGTTGGCTTTGAATATTCTGCCTGCTCATTCTTTACCCTCCATCTGAAAGATGGCTCTGCCAGCAGCTCAACACACCTCTAATTCCTTATGAGGAACATCAGATAAAAATAAAAAGAAAAGTACTGTTTAGGAGTTAAACTACTCCACAGAAGCCCCAGCCAATGCTTCCTGCAGCTACAGGCTATGGAGGACTTGCATCAGCAGAAACCAGGTTGAGCCACTATTTCTAACATCTGAGACCCTTCTGCGTCACTTGTAATGGTAGGACCATCCCCAGATGCAGTATTTAGCCACTTTCTGCTTTTTCATCAAAGTTGAGGTTAGTGTAGTGTTTGCTGTAAATTCTTCAGTTTCTGCCTGCAGATTGATACCCCAGGAAGGTCCTCAGCAATCATGAAGACATTAATCTCAATGACCTTTCCACGAGTGTCATATCTTTTCCATGGACTAATTTAATGTCCAGTATTTATCATGTCCCTGATGAGCTCAGGTAAAGAGACTGAATTTGTGCTGATCTTCCATTTGAACTAAAAACATATGAAGAAAAATGTGTTTGTACCAAATTGTTTTATTTTTTTACTCCTTTTGTGTATATGTTAAAAAAAAAAAAAAAGCCTTCTACTATGAAGACCTTGAGTCAGTCTTGTTACTTTCAAGGTTATTTTAAAAGTAGTAGAACTGCATTTTTGTCCTGGGACGACTCATTGTGTTAATCTATGACTTAATTTATTCTCCCCTTAAAAGGAGAGAATAAAAGGACCACGGTCCTGCTTTGTGATTTGTTTGCGGGAGACTCATCTCTGAGTTCAGTGGTACATAGAAGCCTGAAGGACCCTTTTGGGGTCAGAAGAAGTGGTGTAAATAAGAGGCAAAGCAATGTCAGCCAGAAAGAGGACTTGGGGCTTGCATAGCTTCAGGATGCTGATTAATGATGGACAGGACAGAATTCCATTTGTCATTCTATGTGAGTCACATAGGTCCCATCTTCTTTGAGTCTGAGGATGCAATGGCAATTAAAACCACACAGCACATTTTGGACCTCAGTCTGAAATCATAACACAGAGTGCTTCTTGTCTTATGAATAACAATAGTAATAACATACTTTCTTTGCCATTTTATCTGTATTACTTACTGAAATAGCAAGCTGATGCTATCAGGCTTGTTCCTTGCTATGTGCTTATGTAGTACTTTGTACAGGGACACTGTCTTTTGGACACTGCTACTGTAAGCAGCTAAGAAATGTCCTACTTGGTCAGAACAATGTCAGATCCATCCAAAGCAGTATCCTGTCTCCAGTAGTGGCATTAGGAGATTCTGTTTAGGAAGAGCAAAAAAACCTGACTGTCTAAGGTCCATTCCCAGCATCCACAGTCATCAATTAGGGGTATCATAGACTCATCTCTGCTTTTTCCCTGTTTATGGACATTTTGTCACTTAATTTCGCTGCCCTCTTTTTGGAACTGCTCATACTCTTTGCCTGTAAAACCTGCTGTGACAACATATTTCACAAGTTACTTGCCTGATGTGTAAGAAAGCACTTTATTGTATCTGTTAAACAAATCTCTTATTAGTGTCAGTGATCCTAGTTCTAGGAGGGATTTAGTGAATACATTTTTCATTCACCTTCTTTCCAGGTAGCCTTCTCCCTCTTATCTGAAAAGTCTCAGCTTTTTAAGTCTCCCCTGGTAAGACAGCTGCACCATCATCCACATAATGTGAACTGTCCTTCTCAGTATCTTCCCTCCATCCCTTATGTTCTTGCAATGCTGAGAGCAGACTGGTGTGTGTTAGTCAGGATGGTAGTGCACCTGGGTTTTACACATTGGCAGAATGATGCTCTCTGCATTGTTCTCAACACCCTTCCTGATGATGCTCAACAATTTGATTCCTCTTTTGGCTGACACAGCATATTAAGCTGATGAATGAAACTGTGAATAACTAATGAGAATATACTATTGTGATCAAGGCTGGCTGTGTTATGCAGTTAAATATAGTCAGACTGATTTGTTGTGGGTTTGTTTTTTTTTTTTGAAACCATGTATAATTGCTAGGCTTAGTGAAAGACAAATACTAACAGTCAGAGTGCCAGCTCCAAATTGGACAGCTTTGGGTCACTGTATTTTTGCAGTGTCCCCTTTCTTTCTGCCCAGAGCATTAGTAGTATAGTTTACTATATAAACTAGAGCACCTATGAGTAATATGCCTTCCTGGATTTGTGTGCAGAAGCCAAAGGCAACTTTTAAACTTAGGTCTCTTGTTCAAAACCTTGACTATAAGGATGTGGAAAACACTTCTCTCTCATGCTTCCTTTTGAAGAGGTTGTATGACTCAGATGCACAAATTAACTTCCAGATGAAAGTACAGAAGAAGCTTTAGCCCAGGAGCAACATCTACCTAGTTTTATAATCCTGTCACACATACAGCTTTAATAGAAGCCTGTAGAATAAACGAAACTTACCTATAGAAACAATTAGGCAACAGCAGTTGTAATTCAGGGAATTTCTAGCAGATTAGTAACTGGCTGTGAAGAGCCTGTGGCCTGAAATGCAACCTTGAGCTTCTAATTCCTAGGAAATTGTGTTGTGGTGGTTATTGCTACTGAACAATTAACACCCGGAAGACTTTTAAAAATTTGGCTTTTAATTTCTCTTTTCCATGTTCACCATGTGAAGTCTCTGATTCTGGCATGAATCACAGCTCTTTGCCATTCAGCTCTTCCCTGAGACCTGCATGGCCAGTAGTCAACCAGAGCATGCCATAAAGAACAGAGGCATCAATCCAAGGAAGCAATCAGGGATTCTTTCTCCACAGAGCTCTCTAAATCTAATCAGGAAAGCTTTTTTGGAACATTCATCCCAGAATTTTAAGCAGTCTGAAATGAGACAGGCTCCCAAAACTTCACAGGCCTGCTGGTTCAGGTACCTGAGCTGTGAGTAGTTGTGAGGGTTCAGACACAAGTGTTATATGAGAAAGTAATTAATCACAGGTTCCATATAGCTTGTATGTGAAAAGCCCCACCAGCTATACCAGATCCAGACAGACATGGTGTGGTGAAAGTTTAGCTTCCTGTAATAGTCATGTAGCTGCCCAGTCGCTCTTTAGAGCAAGGAATTAACATAGGCCAAGAAATAAAATGCCCCTTGCTTCTAAGTTGGGTTCTGTGTCCTACTGAGGAAAGAAGAATGAGTGAACTTGAGAATTCAGGGACATGTAGAGTCTGGAGGTGGCAACATCAGCTTGAAAATACTTAGAAATTTGAAAAGGTCAGAATCCCACTTCTTGCTGTCTTACTGCATTTTTTTTTTTCCTCCCTCAGGGCTGACTGCCATTACTGCTTACATCAGTGGAGAGATTCCAACTGCATTTCAGGGGTGACTGGATTAGTTACTAAGTTGTTGTACTGGAAAGGCATGCAATTAAAAAAGCCATGCTGTTCTTGCTGAGTTGGAGCCAAGGATGACCAAGTATGATTGCTCAAGTACAGCTGTGCAGTGTAACCCTGCCACCATGAAAGTAGGTGGTTACATTTTAGATGCAAGGGAAACCCAGCCTGGCCAGAAGCTGCAGTTTTGCAACTTCAACCCACTGGGGCCCTGCTCAGACACAGGGAGCTGCAACAGGGAATTCTTTTGAGAGTAAGAGCCATAATTTCTAAATTGTAGGGTTTGATCTGCAGAAGTTATCTCAGCATAGCAACTTCACTGCAGCTGGTGACATCTGGCAGGTGTGTGCTTTACGAGGAGGAGTCTTCAGCTGGAAAACAATTTTCAGGTGCTTTGCACTGAATGGGAAGCGCAGAAAAGGTGGTTTTATTAATGTTTTTTGTGTAGTGTTTGTTTCCTCGTTTGAATACACCCTAACATTTTTAAAGTACTTTTCTAAAGTAGTTATCTATTTGCTACAAACCTGGAGAGCTGCCCCCACACTGTTTATCTAGCTCCAACTGTAAAGTCAGTCTCAACCTCCTCAACAGTAAGGTATGCACATGCCCTTATTTTTGTGAGTCTTCCCATGAATTCCTGTAGAAACAGTTGCTTCCATAATGATGTTTTGAGGGCTCAGGAAAGACAGGGAAATTGCAAATGCGTGAGCTCAATGCTTTAGAGAAAATGAAGACTGCCAGTGTTTCCATAATTAAAGATATGCTATTTAAACTGACCCTGTCTCTTTTTTCCTTACTCAAAATGAATGAAATGTGAAACTGTGCATTAGGCCTGGGAAGCAAGGTAAGGTTATAAAAGTGATTGCGTTTGATTATGTCACATCCTTTTTGATTACACGGATAAAACATGTCCAAACCAGTGCTTGGAGAGGGACAGGACTTTTTTGGGGGCTACCTGTAGGTGATGAATGGTGCAATAATCAGAGCCACTCACTGCGGCAAAAAAATCACGATCCCCTCTGCCAGGCTCGGCAGCCCTTTACACCCACCAGGGGCCCCAAGGGGCCATGTGGGGCCGCGGCCGCCGCAGCGCTCCCCTCCCGCCCCACAGAGTAGGGCGTTAGGAAGCTCCACTCCGAAGTCCGGGTTAACTTCGTTTTACTACCGACCCTTCTGTGCATCACCCACCCCTAAGCACCGTCCAAAGGCCGGGCGGGTGGCGGGGCACATCTCGCGGTACCGCTTTCTTCGGAGTGGGCACGGAAGCCGGGAAACTTTCCGAGTGAGCCACTGCCTCGCCCGGCCAGGCCGGGATAGATGTCAGACGCCGAAAGAAAGGGCTAAACGCCGGGATGCGCCAGCAACAACTCCTAATAGCCCTGTAAGGCGGCCATTTAAGCCCTGGGCGAGGGGTGGGCGGGAGCGGCGGCGGAGCGACGTGACCGCCTACGGCCCGGCCCTCCCGCGGCCGGCTATTCCGCTCCCTTCCTCACTCCGCCCCGCGCAGGGCTTCCCCCGCGGCGGCGGTAGCAGCTCCAGGCACCCGCCTTTTCAGTCAGGGAGCGCTAGAGGGAGCGGCGGGAGGGTGAGGTGCTGCCCGCGCCTCTGAGGGCGGCGAAAGGGTGGGACGCCGGGCGGTGCGGGGCGCGCAGCCCGGCCATGTCTCTGAGGGAGGCGGCGTCCGGCTGAGCGGCCGGGCGCGCAGCGGGGAGCGCTCTCCGCCACCATGAGGCGGCTGCTGCTGCCCCTGCCCTGCCTTCTCCTGCCGCTGCTGTTGCTGCTGCTGCCGGCCGAGGTGAGACGCGCAGGGGACGGCGTGGGAGGCGGGAGGTCTGCCTCACCGCGGCCACCGCACCGGCCATCGCACCTGCCCCCGCCGGGAGCTGCATTGGAGGCGGTTCCTCCGGCTGCCCTGCGGGGAGGCGTGTGGCTGGCGGGGCAGGTGTGCGGCCGCGGCTTGGGCTTTGTCCCTCAGCGGCTCCGCCGGTGCCGAACGGGAAGGGAAGGGGAGGCTGCCTGGGGGCCGCGGCGCGGCCCGTTGAAGGCGGCGCTCACCTGGGGTGGCTGCCAGCGGGATCTTTGGGGCCTCGGCCTCCCCCGGCTCTTTCCGCCTGTCTTTCAGGGGTCTGAGTATCGCCCGGCCGCAGCGTGGGGACCGACCGCTGGCCGGCACCGGCGGGGACGTGGTGGGAGTATGACCCCGTTGTACAGCCGCGTGGCTCCTTTCGGGGAGTGAGGCAGCCCCGGTTGTTTATCTCGTTAAAAGCCACCTTAGGTAAAGCAGGGACTGTTTCGGTCTCCCCACTGAGAATTGTAGCCTTCCCTCGTCGTGTCGCTGCTGGTTAATTAGTAATAGGTTATTTGCACATCGCCTGTGCTGGTGGTGCACATCACCCGCTGGGTTACAGCCTTCAGGAGCAGTGTGGATTTTTCAGGGGAAAATCCTGCCTTGGTGCGGGGGGAGTGGACCTGACGGTGAAAGGCCACAGACCAACAGGAGATCTCTGCCAGCACATTTACTTTTCGAGCTTCCTCTGTGCCCGGGTGCGTTGCACGATGTCCTTCCAGGAGCACCTTTCAGTCATGTAAATCAAAATTATTGCCAGGTGACCCACTCGTTGCAAGCTGGCATAGACTTTCACCTGGTGCTTCTCTCAGCTGATACAGTTCCTAGTATTCCTTAAGGAGCACTTTGTGACTGCTGCAAACTCTCACGTTTTGGGGTTTGCTGAATTTTTGCTTACAGATGTACCTGCTTGGCCTCTTTGCCTCAATGGTTTCTGCTGCAGAAGCATGAATGTGTGTTGGTATGGACTAAGGTGCTCAGTAATCTGGTGACAGTTCTGCCTGGCCTATGTTTCAGTCCCACCCTGAGAGCTGCAGAGGGGAATTATATCACTGCTTTAGATTTTTAACTGTTTTTTCCTTATTATTGGCACCATCTTGTGATTACAGCCAATGTTTATTGTAAGCCTTTAATTCTTCCTTTTTGTGCCTCATTGAGTTTGGGGTACCTTGCTGTGTTTTGTTGTTCCATCTCTGTTTGCTGTTGTACCAAGCCTGGGTTTAAAAATCTCTCCTGAATAAGACCCAAGACTGACTCAGGAATCGGAATACTTGAGGTGTACCTGTGAATGTGAAGGCTGGTGCAAGGAAGTCTCTGTTCACCAGACCTCTTAATTGGTGCTGGTCAGCACCTTGTGGAGTTTTGAAGTTTAGGAATATTTGAGTGATCTACAGAGGGGTGGGAAAGGCCCCTTAGGAGCTTTTTCCTTAGAGGAATAGGACGTAAACTGAGTCCTCACTGATGGTGTGATTCTGCAAATCGTCCACTCATTTGAAATCACTAAATTTCAGTGTGGCCACTTGTGGCAGTGAGAGAGGATAACTTGTGAGAAAAGGGTGTTATGTTTCTGTAGCCTGTTAATGCCAGCCTTGCGTAGAGGGAATGCTTGCTTTAAGCATGCTAGTCTTGTTGCCTCTCTCAAGTAGTGTTCACATGGCCTTGCCCTCTAAAAATCATAGAATCATAGAATGGTTAGAGCTGGAAGGGACCTTAAAGATCATCATGTTCCAACTCCCTTGCATGGATGGGGACACTTCCCGCTAGATCAGTTTGCTCAGAGCCCAAATAATAAAAAAAAAGCAAGAATGATCTCTAATAGGGAAGAGTTTTGCTTTTTGTGGTGGGTTCTTTGCATGGGTTAAGGCAGTTGACAGAGCTGGCTAGTGTCATTCGTGGTGTGGCATGTGTGCAGGTACTAAGACATGGCCTGGAACTACCCGGTGAGGTATTTAGCTGGTGTAAGAAGATAACAGCAACTGGCAAGACTGTCAGGCATGTAGCATGAGGTGGACTTTGTGCATTGCCAGTAAGAACTATTTCCCCTTGTCTACAGTCTCCCTGCTGGCCTGTAAGAGGAAAGGCAGCAAGTTGGGTGGAAGTGGCTCTGGGCTGGATCTGGCCTCCATGTTGCCTTTTAGATGACTGTGGAGCTGGTTAACGGGACACTGCTCTGAACACAGACAGCATTGTAGGCCCGAACACATGCAAGGGCTGGGAAGCATCCCAAGCTGTGGAACGGCTGTGTCATGGCAGCTCCTGGGTGGTGTGACAGGCATATGATCTTTCTGTGGCATCTTTTACTCAAGGATAAGCATCTTCCTTATTTCTAATGAATTACAACATAGTGGGCAAGGTTGGAGTTGTTAAAAAACAAACCTTGCTGTTTTTATGGGAGCTAGTGACTTGAGAATAATCATATTAGTAATATGACAACATAACATCTATTACTCAAGAGCAATGGACTTTTAAGCTCCAGTATGTGTATGCTTGTTTTGGTGCTTAGAATTATAAATATTTTTTATGTGGACCTAACAGCTTGTTCTTACAGCTTATTTCCATGTACAGAACTCCTACTGATACTGTGAGTAGGATTATTATTTAGTTACTGATCTGAATTTCCAACTGAGGAGTTTAAATGAAGCACCATCATATGTAAAATGTGGGCTTGCCATGTGTGTATGTTGCATGTCAGTTAATTTCTTCTATATGTTGGTCACTGCTGATCATCCTTGTTGATTCTTCTCTTTTATGGTACTCTAAATTTGAAAAACATTCTGGATAATCTTCAGCACACGAAAGAAAAAAACTGAAGTAAATACAACTTAATGAAAATATTTTGCAAGTACTTTGTGACGTAGGTCTACATATAGCTCATTTAGAGCTGTTAAAAAGAATAAAGCTTGAGAAATGCAAGGCTCCCTTGCTGGTACTGTAAATACACTTCTGGGGTAAAACCTTTAATGACCACCATAAGAAACACAGCTATGGGCATTACTGATCTGGAGGCCTGGACTTAGGCAGCACAGACCAGAAAGAGAAGCTGTGGCTGTGAAATGGGTTTGCTTGTGTCAGAAGAACTTAGAAATATACTTCTCATCTGACAGGACAGGTTATTTCTCTGTAGTGACTGACAGTTGATGCTGAAGTGCAAAGGCTTTCAGTTTTGTTTGAAACTGCAACACAGGTTAGTTTCACGTGCTTCTTTACGTTCATTGCAAGAGCACAGAGCACGAACACCTTCTGCAGTGCTCAATGGATGCTTTGTTTTCGTTGTGGCATGGAAGCATGTAGCCCTTCCTTAGCTGCATAGGCTGACTGCACATTGCAGCACACTCAGATGGTTTTCAGTGCTTGGATTTTAGTCTTCAGCCAGCAACACTCAACAAAATATCTTCTGCATGTTTGAGATCAGAATTCAGGCCCACAGTGGAAATGTTGTCTGTGCAAACAGCCAGGCTATAATTAGTACTTCCTCAATTATGTGAGCTACATGCAAGTCTTTGTTGAGGATTTCCATGGCATGTAAATTTCTTTGGTTAGAGTTTCTAAATACGAGAGAGAGAAATTGCTACTGCTTTAAAATTTGGAGTTTTTCTTCTGTAGGTCATAAGCCATGTAATTTTAATTTATGCATTTCCTTCTTCCTACTAGAATTACAGCATATTGTAAAGTGAGCATTTCAACAATGTTAGAGGGTGCTTGGGAACTGGGAATTTTATGTTCATAGTTATGAAGCCTGTCTCATGTCGTTTATTTGGGTTTTTTGCTTGCTTGAAAGAAGACTCCTGATACAAGCAAAGGAGAGAAAAGCTATTAGGACAGTCAGAGGCTGCACATCTGGTTGTTAGCCTGATGTGGCTGCTTTTAGTTAGACTCCAAAATTTGAATGTAAATAGTACCTTGAACATCATGAAAGGTTGCTGGTATTGCCCAAGGAGCTAGTAGATTTTTCTTTAGCAGAGAGGGCCTGCTGCTATGTAGGAAGGGGAGAGTGAAAGAGAACCTTTCCTGGGGGTCATTACTAGGAAATTAACTTTCAGCAGGAGAGGACTTTAATTGTGGGGGGAAAAAAATACAACTAAGTGTAGGTGAGCATGTGCTAATATGAAGTGTTAGAAAGCAATGTGTGGAAGGGAGAAAGAGTGATCAGACTTGTGCATGAAGAGGACAAAATAGATACACTGCTCTGGAAGGCTGTGCCAAGGCTTTTCTCTGAGTGCTTTCCTGCTGTTCCCAAATGTATCTGCAGATAAACAGGCCTCTTGGGGCTATTAATCCAAAGTTCCAGGAGAAAATCCAAGGTTAAGTGGGAAAGGTATTTCTGTAATCCAGCAAAGAATGGATATGTGCATGTGGTCCAACCAGAGCTGGGTCGATAAACTTGTGGCCTCATTTAGTTATATTCTGTGCCATTCATGGGCATTCATTGTAAAGGGCAGGGAAACACATAGTAACATCTGTATCTTTCCATAATTGTTGTTGGTATTTGGCACATCACTGAATGTATTTAAGGTTATTTTTCTGCTATCACCAGGAAATTGGAAGAATCCCTTGGTACCAGAAACTGCGTAGTCCAACCATTACTCTTTTCCCTCTAATTTATCTGAGACACCTAGAGCCATATATGAAAGTCTCTTTCTCCATCTGTAGAAATGTAATGGGAGAAAATGAAACTGTGCTTTTAACTGCGTCTCAGAACAGAGGAAATTGCATCTATAGCCACAAACAGAGGAAGGAATGATGTTGGTGTCTGCTGTGATACCAGACCTGTGGGATCTAGCTGATACTGGCTTTACATGGTGCTCCAAACCCAGTTGGTATGTACAGGGAAGAGGGCTAAGGCTTGTGTTTGATGTGCATCTTACTTCGGTGTGGAGAAGGGGACCACTGGAAGGATTTACTATTAAGCTCTCTTAGCCAATGCCTGGAAATCCCTTTCCCTCCAGTGCTGCACATCTGATTGTTGTTGGTTTCCCTTTTGTATGACTGGGTGACCCGCCTAGTGGATGAGGGGAAGGCTGTGGATGTGGTCTACCTTGACTTCAGCAAGGCCTTTGACACAGTCTCCCACAGCATCCTCCTGGAGAAGCTAGTGATCCATGGCTTCGACAGGTGCACCCTTCGCTGGGTCAAAAACTGGTTGGATGACCAGGCCCAGAGAGTGATGGTGAATGGAGCTGCATCCAGCTGGCATCCGGTGACCAGCAGTGTCCCCCAAGGATCAGTACTGGGCCCAGTCCTATTCAATATCTTTATTGACGACCTGGATGGGGGGAATGAGTCCACCCTCAGTAAATTCGCAGATGACACCAAGCTGGGGGGGAGTGTTGATCTGCCAGAGGGTAGGAAGAGGCTGCAGGAGGACCTGGACAGGCTGGATCGATGGGCCGAGGCCAACGGCATGAAATTCAACAAGACCAAGTGCAGGGTCCTGCACTTTGGCCACAATAACCCCAGGCAGTGCTACAGGTTGGGGCAAGAGTGGCTGGAGAGTGGCCTGGCAGAGAGGGACCTGGGAGTGCTGGTGGACAGCTGGTTGAACATGGGCCAGCAGTGTGCCCAGGTGGCCCAGAAGGCCAATGGCATCCTGGCTTGTATCAGGAATAGTGTGGCCAGCAGGAGTAGGGATGTAATTCTCCCCCTGTACTCAGCACTGGTGAGGCCTCACCTTGAGTACTGTGTGCAGTTTTGGGCCCCTCACTTCAAGAAGGACGTTGAGGTGCTGGAGCAGGTCCAGAGGAGAGCAACAAGGCTGGTGAAAGGACTAGAGGGAAAGTCTTATAGGGAGAGGTTGAGGATGTTGGGGTTGTTTAGCCTGGAGAAGAGGAGACTCAGGGGGGACCTTATCCCTGTCTTCAACTACCTGAAGGGAGGTTGTAGTCAGGTGGGGGCTGGGCTCTTTTTCCAGGCAACCAGTGACAGGACAAGAGGGCACAGCCTGAAGTTGCTCCAAGGGAGGTTTGGGTTGGATATTAGGAAGCACTTCCTCACGGAGAGGGTGATTAGACATTGGAATAGACTTCCCAGGGAAGTGGTGGAGGCACCGTCCCTGGATGTGTTCAAGGAAAGGCTGGATGTGGCACTTAGTGCCATGGTCTAGACGGTGTGGTGGTGTTGGTCATAGGCTGGACTTGATGATCTTAAAGGTCTTTTCCAGCCTTGGTGATTCTGTGATTCTGTATTCTTGAACCTCCTATTTGTTTGGTACACTTCTGATTTTTCTCATTGGTTTGTACAGTTTTAGCCAAACTAAACGAGTAAAAGAAATATCTAGTATGTCATTGGTAGGTTCCTAATGAATGCAAGGTTTTTGTTTATTCTATGTGGGATTCTACTTTTGGCTTTAGAATGGGGGCTTTTTAAGATGTTGGGTTGGTTGTTTTGTTTATTGGAAAGACTTCATGGTTTTCTGGTTGATTGGTTAGGTTTTGTGGTGTGCAGGAGAATACAATCTACATACAGTAGTACTGTTGTTTACCGTGCATCAAAAGGGCTAGGGATTGAGTATAAGGAATAATGTGGGTGAACTTCACCCATATTTCCCCCATTGAAGGTAAGAAATTTCCGCTTTTAAGACTACAAAATCATCTAGTAAAGACTTGAACATTGGGTCTGGGTCTTCATTGTAAATTACAGTCTGTCTATTGTAGCCTGGTAAGCAGATGCAGTCTCTTAGCAGATCTGTGTTGGAGGCTGTGGATGTTTGAGAAAGGGTGAGGGTCCTGGCTCTCTTCTGAGCCCAAAGGTTTTGGAGCCCCCTCTCCCATCACAGCCCAGGTGAGAGGAAGGACTTAAGTGCCTGGGAATTTTCCCTTGTTAGGATTTTATAGTTTGTATCTAAAACACACCTGGCTCACTGATTAGGTGCATTCTCAGATGAATTCCTGAATTCCTTTTGGCAATGTTTTGTTAGGGTTTTTTTGTCTGCCAGCTTGCAAGAATTTGGGTTGAACCTAGCCTGAATGGGAGTGCTCCCTAAAGAAGGGGTTATTTTTGCAAACCAACCTTGTAGAAGCCCAGCCTGTCCCTGGTCATTGGGAGTTCAAAGTTTGGCATGTTCTGACTGGTTCACATGAATATTTAAAAGCCTTTGCCTTTGCTGGTTAAATGGGATTTTTAAATTATTTGTTAATAGGGTGTATCAAGATGAATCACTGATGGTTTTAGGAGATCCTGGTAGATGCGTGGGAAGATAGGGGACTCCACATGCCTCTCTGAAGTCTCCTAGGCAAGGTTATGATGTTATGCATCTTGCTTTGTTTGCTGATAGCTCACCTCTGCTGCGCAAGATGGCTTTGGTGCGTGTGCCAGTGACTTTTGTTTTGGCATTCCCCACCATGGTGGCACTTAGACTGAGCTTTCTCACATTGTTTCCTCTTGTGCACTTGGGTTCTGTTAAGTTAGAGTTTTTTAATAAGCTTCCTTGTTTATTTTGTTGTATACACACATGGACAGGTCACCACTGGCAAGTCTATTTCTACATATCTGCTTTTGAGACCTCATTTTCAAATTACAATTTCTACTAACTCTGTCCCTGAAAATATGGAGAGAGCTATGTAAAAAGGCAGGTGTGTTCCCAGGTAGAGGGTTGGCTTGGGAGTGCTGTATTGCCTCATGAGACAGGAGGATGCTACAAAGGATGGGGCAGCAGGCTGTGGCCAGGGAAGGTGCAGCTTCATTGTGGGTCAGGTCAGCCTACGTATGCAGCAAAACGTGGGATCATCTGTGATCTTACAGACTGCAAAAGCTTCCTGCTGCCTCCCTCTAGTGCTGCTTTTGCTTTCAGTGTCAATAATCCCTGCAGATAAATGGAGGTTGCTTCTTGCTGCCTGTCCTCACCAGGGTTTCCTCATGCCCAGAGTGACCCAGCCAGTTGATTCCCTTGAAACTTGGAACTTAATTTTGCCAAAGATACCATGATACAGAGGAGCAAAGGGGGAAATGTTGAAAGTTCATTTAGTTAGCTTCATCTGGCCACAGCCTGTATCAGCTAAAGGACAGATGACTTACTAGTTGCTATTGGAATCCACAGTAAGAGGGTTTACATCTTTGTCTTTATTTGCTGAAACTGGCTCTGCTGCTTGTCTTTGTGCAAGGTGGCCTAAGTATTTTGAAGTGGAAAGGGCAGAGAGGATGCTAGAGTTGGAAATAGTGTCCAGCTGAAACTAGAAGATGCTTCCACTACTAAGTGACATGTGCAACAGGAAGATCAGCCCTGATTGGAAAGGGGACAAGCTTTCTGTGCTTGCAGGGATTTGAGACCAATATGAAGCTGTGGCTGAGAAAAAGAAGGGCTTCCACTGTCACCCTTTGGGGTGGAAGTGAAACGCACATTGGTAGTTTCACTGCAGCAGAAAGTAGCAGCATGAAACCATCAACTGAGATTGACTCAGCCTTGCCAGTGGTTTTATTACAATATTAGGCGTGCCATGGTTTCAGTGTACTTTTTAAACACTAAAATGTGACGACTTATGAAAAACAGTGTGAAGGGAAAAAATAGGTGCCTGTGGCTGGCATCAAATTTACATGTGCAAAATTGTATAATGCTAATAAGATTTTAGGGTTTTCCTCTTTTTGTCATCACGCTCATTTTTTTTCTCTGATTCTGCGAGAACCTTATATGCTTAAAAATGTCTCAAACTGAGAAAGAAATAAAATGAATGGTGATAAATTGGTAGGGTACTTTTAGGTCATCAGATTTTGTTTTCCTAAATTATTTTTTTTTCTAGTGAAAGCAGACATGGGAATTCTAATGTCTTCTTGACACTGCACATGTTATAATTACCCATTTATAAACAAATTCAGATTTGGAGAATTGACAGCTCATGGCTTTTCTGCTACATGAATTATGCTTTCTAAATTGTAGTGTTTTTTCAGTACCTTGCAGGATCAGCCACTTCTTCTAATACTAGGTTTGGAGTTCAATACCAATAAAAACGTATTTGTTCTGGTCAATTCTGATGCAGTTTTTTTGCAAAGTAGGCTGTGTCTGGTCAACTGAGGTCTTTGATGGTCTCACCTTCTATGGATTTACACTCTTCGTGTTTTTTTTTTCTTGTAAAGGAGAAATACAAGAAGTGTAGCCACAGTTTTCTTCCCACGGTCTTTGTAAATGCATATATTCAACTAAACAGCAAAAAAAGAAAAAGTCCACCTCTAGGGTCTAATTCTGTGCAGCTGGACACCAGGGAGAAATAAGCAGCCCAGCTTTGAGGTCAGGATCTGGCCTTCTTAGCTGCCATACTGTGGACGCCACAGATACAGGCCTGGTATTTTAAACTCCAGTTTCCAATAGATGTTGTATCTGACAGCTGAAGGAAGGAGACTGACGTACTCTCACATGAGATAAGGGGCAGCTTTAACATCTGCAAAATGAAAATGCCCTTTTTTTAAAAAAAATATATCTCTGCAGTTCAAAATCCTGTTTCTGGAAATATTTCTGAGATGGAAGAAAAAAAAATGGGAAGATATTTGTGAAAGTTTGTACTGGATGTTTTTTTGAAGTGACTAATAGACTGGCCAATTACTCTTTCTAATGAACCTCCTACTAGTTGTAAGTCTCTTCTTACAACTAACTAAAATAATGCAATGTATTGGTACTGTTAAATTGAATGTGTTCTCTTGAATGATCGATGATAAATTAAATGTATTGCCACATCCACGTTAAAACAATTTAAACTGTCTCTAAGTACATGCAAAGAATTGTTAGATATTGTTATTGTGAATGTGTTAACTGAAATCCAATTTTAAGACATAATCGTTGGAAACGACAAGGCTGTAAGATCTGGAGTTAGATCTGTTAGCCCTTTGTCCTTTAATCTCCATAACAATGCAGGTAATTGTATGTATATAATAAATCTCAACAATACTTTCTTTTGTCCCTGTTAAAGGAAAGAAAACTTTCCTTTGTGTGTAATTTATCAAGGACTTGCATTTGGAGATGTTAAGATTTCTAGGAGACAGTTACAATTTAAAAAGTGAGCCAGCTAACAAGCAAATTTTAAAATATTTCTTCTATGTGTTGAATCCATTTGGAAACAGACATCTTCTCCAGATTAACAGTTACAGATGAAATATTTTTTGTAAAGTGTTTAGCTTTTTCTTCATAAGACTTTAATGGCCTATGTTCTCCAGCATCGTGTCAGTGCATTTTTATCTTCTTGTTTCTTTCTCCAGCTGTAATGATTTTTCATTATTGCTGAAAGGTAGTTGATATAAATGTCTTAACGCAACGTATTTTTATGTGGATTTGAGACTATGTAATGAAAGTGTAATTGCTTCTGTGCTTTTATTGTGTGTGCCCGATTCCTCTGTGACATTGTAATTTCTGATCTCTGCTTTACACATAGTAAAACATCCACATTAAAGAAGGTAATAATTAACTCTCTATATTAATAAAACTGAAAGCTTAAAATGCTTGAATAAAGCAGCTATTTCCTTAACTAACTTTGTAATCATATAACCTGCTTTAAATAAAAAAAATAAACTCCCCTAACCAGGCATTATATGCTTTTGATGATTAAAGCATATCATTAGTTTATTGTACTCTTTATGAAACTAACTTTCTTTTTCTTTCTGGTCTGTGCTATTTTGCTAAGTACTGACCCTGCTGGTGAGAGTGTGTGTGCTGAGCTCCAGCCTGCATCAAGTACTTGCAGGTGAAGGCAACATCTGAAACAGCCTTAAGTGATACTCATTTCCCAGTACTACAAGACAGACCTACAGTATGTGGTTTAACTGGTATTTAGCTATTGTCTTCTGACTCAGTCTTCATACTTTCAAATGTATGTTATTTCCTGGTTCAGTGTATGAAGTGTAACGCTGCAGGAGGAGTGACCAGAAGGCCAGAGCTGCTAATTATTTACTGCAGAGCATACTTTTCCATCTTCTCCACCCCAGTGATCTCCTGGTAATGGAGCCTTGTTCTCTTCATGGTGAAATGGGTTGGGTCTTCATCTAAGAGGTGCAAATAAAATAGTTCCCTCCTAAATTTATGAAAGTTACAGCAGCCTACAAAAAAACCTAATTTCTTATTTTCATTCACTTGCACTGTTTTCTTTTTTGACTTGGCAGGAAGGGACTGCTCTTTCTCCAGCAGCGGTTCTGGGTGATTCACAGAGCAGCCTCTGCTTCATCCTAGCAAACCAATTGCCTGCTTGCTATGTTGTTACTGGACAAAAGGTCGTTTCTGATAACCTTTGCTGTGCTCCATAGGTTATCCTTACGTGCAAAATTGTATGCAGTGCACTTATGGTTTGGCTTGTAAGCAGTGTGTGCAGTGATTCTTCCTATTCCTAACTTTCAGGCTATTCATGACAACTGATATACTTGCTATTTGTTACTTATTTTCCAGCCCCCCTTCAAGGTAAGAAGAACAGTAAGTTGTAATGTCTGACTCTTACAAAGACCAGTTGCTGCAGATTATTCGAGTCCCCTGCACTCCTGTTCTTGCAAACTGGCTACCCTAGTTATTTCTGCTCTCTTCTGAAGGATTTTTTTTTTTTTTAACAAAAGGGGAGGTGAAAAATAGATGTGTGATGTGCGGACATTTATTCAGAGTCATTGATACATGTGGTATTTGTCACTGCTGTCTTCAGGTTGCATCAAAATTAATTCCATCTGTGTTAATCTGAGATTTGCAGTGCAAACTGGTCAGCTGAACATTTTGTCTCCTCCTGTAGAAATGTGTGGAAAAGATAGGAGATAAGATACTGCCAAACTTCAGTTTCCGTTTTGAGCAAAGGCCTCTAACTTTTTGCACTGCAAGGTCAGACATTTGCTTCTCCGTCTTTCAGGGTGTCCGTAAGGCTTCTGAAATCCTGCTAGAGTTTTGAAGATCAAGTTAATGACTGAGAAGTTTTGGGACTTGCTCTAGGTTGTGCTGTCAAGATTTGTCTGAAGACTCAGGAGCTGCTTGCCTGAAGCCCCTCATATCTTCTCTCACATTTTCCTTCCCCTCATTGCACTGGTTGTGCTTTGCGACCTGGAGGTTGTTAATACCACGGGATGCTGTGCATTTGTTCATGGATAATATTAAGGAATCTTGATGGGATTAGGACCTCTGGCAGTGACTTCAAAAAAGAAATCTTTCTTAGTTGCCAGGTGCATGTAGGAAGTCAACATAGTGCCCCACCACATCTGTCTCTACCAGGATTCACTTATGCTCACAAACTCTGTCAAAAAGCTGGAGGGGAAAGAAGCTTCCCTTGCACAACTTCCTCAGTTTTGTGAATACAGTATTCCTTTTTGGTCATGAATGGGTTATAAATCAGACAAAAGCTGTGTTGTGAGGTCTCGTCCCTTTCTTCTCCAAGTGAATTGGTTAATTCTTGGCGGATTTGAAAGATAGGAAAGGCATTCCTTACAGCAGGCACAGCTGGGGAAGGGTTTCTTGTGCTGTGAGTTAGACATTCACCTCTAGACACAGGGCAGCCTGTGGTAATCACTTCAGTGTTAAGGGAAAGGCAGCAGGAGTGTGACTGAAACAGTACAAAACCTTGGCAAGCATTTAGTGGGACAGTGAATTTCATCCTGGATGCTTTGTGTGTCATGGAGCAAGTCTGAGTTGTGAAATAGCCACTTGGAGCAAGTAGGGGCAGTGAGAGGAATTGGGATGCTAGGGAGCAAACTGTGCCTCTGACCCTATGAAGGAGATGTTACATGGCTGTGCAGATCCTGTTGAGAAATCAGGGCTAAAGATTACACCTGTTATATTGAAATGGTGCAAAAATCAGTATGCTTGTAAAATGTCTGCTTTGCACATGGCTACCATCGGGCTTTTCAAGCTCCAGACTGTGTGTATTGTACATAACTGAAACAAACCTGGTTGTTGCCTTTGATTGTGCAGCACGCGTTTCTTTTTGCTGAGGAAGAAAACCCACAGTTTGTTTCTGGATGTCCCATAGTGCCGTGGCTGGTCTTGTGGGCAGTTTGTGGTTTGTGTGTAGTGTTTGGAGGACTCTGATTTGAGGTGTTCCTAGCCCTGCTTTAATGCAGTGAAGGGAGCTAAACAAGAATAGTGTGTGGGTACAGCTGAGGAGGACATGGAAAAGCAAGTGTATGAGAGGCAAGTTGAGTTTGGGGTGTAAGCTCTCTTTTTATCATATCCATCTGTGGAACAAAAAGAAAAGGCAAGTTTCTGAAGAAAAGAAAGTAGATTGCTGGGGGAGGATGATGAGTAAACAAAGCGTACATGCAAGACTGCTGCAGCCTACGTAAGTTAAGTGTGCATCAGCTGTTGAAGCAGTGCTCAAGTAAGTGCTGTTTCATTACATAAAGCTGAACCGTATTCATCTTTGAAATAAAATTGACCAGTCCTCCTCTTCCTTTTCAATTAGAGCCTCCTGGAGTGAGACATCCCTTCCTGAAGTGAGAGGTAAAATTCACCCCACCACCCGCAGACCTTTGCACACTTGACAGCTGTGATAACATGACACCGTCCCCTGTAATTTGAATACAGCTTAGAAGTGATAGAGGGCATTTCTAGACAGCTAGTGTTGAACTTGCAGACTCTTGCTACATGAGGTTACCAGCTGTATGCTGCTTACAATGAAGTGATGATAATCGGTGTCTGCTGATGGTCAAAACCACAATCATCTGAGAGCTTAAGGAGGAGTGAGCCTGTCTGATTCATCTGCTGCACTATAAAGTGGCAAAGTCTCCAGTCCCTACAGTTACTGCTGTTGAGGGGAGGATGTGGTGGGTATTACTGTTTGTGTATTTGTATACTTCAGGGTATTCCTCTAAGCTGCCTAGCTGAGGGCAGGGTTACTTTGCTTGTTGTGAAAATGGAAAGGAAGGCAGTCTCTGTCCTGAAATGCCTGAATGAGTGTTATTTTAAGCATGCACATGTGCAAACACACAGTCTGTATTTAGGGAACATTTCTAGGACTGCAAAATCCATCTCCAAAAAGCTAGGAAGTGCTGAAATGAAAGCTGCCCATTTGACTTGAATCTGCCCCTTTCCAAAGGATGGAGGCAGGGCCCAGAGCACACGCTCTTCTCCCCTCACCATGATTGTTGCCTTTGCTCAGTGCCAGCCCGCTCATCAGAGGGAGCTGTTGGAGAAGCTTCAGCTTGCACAGATGCGTTTTGCAACGAAGACGGAGGATGTTCCTGTGCAGCTTCCCCTATATAGCCTTGCCAAGAAGTGTGTTCCTCCCCCCCCTTTGATTTTGGAGCAGCTTTCAAGCTGAGGTGAGAGCCTATCCAACTGAGTTGTGGAGGCATTGCAGCTGACTGGATGCCTGGTAGGGTGACCCACTGGGTGCCCTGCTGATCTGGATCCTGTCTGGTAGGTCCCATAGGATCAACTTCTTGGCTTGACTGTGGACCTACCACATTACTACAGACATGGCTGGTGGTCCTTAGAATCAGGGAGGGAAGGTTGGAAGGGACCTTAAGGATCATCAGGTTCCAACCTCCCTGCTATAAGCAGGGACACCTCCCACTAGACCAGGCTGCACAAAGCCTCATCCAACCTGGCCTTAAACACCTCCAGGGAGGGGGCATCCCCAGCTTCCCTGGGCAACCTGTTCCAGTGCCTTACTACCCTCATGGTGAAGAATTTCTTCATAATGTCTAACCTAAATCTACCATCTCTCAGTTTAAAAAAACCATTACCCCTTGCCCTATCACTACCCTCTCTGGTGAAGAGCCCCTCCCCAGCTTTCCTGTAGCCCCTTCAGGTACTGCAAGGCTGCTATAAGGTCTCCCTGCAGCCTTGTCTTCTCCAGACTGAATAGCCCCAACTCCCTCAGCCTGTCTTCACAGCAGAGGTGCTCCAGCCCTTTGATCATCTTTGTGGCCCTCCTTTGGACCCTTTCCAACAGGTCCATGTCTTTCCTGTGCTGAGGGCTCCAGAGCTGTACAGAGTGCTCCAGGTGCAGTCTCACCAGAGCAGAGGGGCAGAATCCCCTCCCTCTCCCTGCTGGCTGTACCTCTTTTGATGCAGCCCAGGAGGATGTGATTGGCCCTCTGGGCTGCGAGTGCACACTGTTGGCTCATGTCAGGTTTATCAACCAACACCCCCAAGTCTTTGTCCTCAGGACTGCTCTCTATTCGTTCTCCCCCCAGCCTGTATTTGTGCCTGGGGTTGCGCCGACCCAGGTGCAGGACCCTGCACTTGGCCTTGTTGAACTTCATGAGGTTGGCAGTGGCCCACCCCTCGACCCTGTTAAGGTCCCTCTGAATGGCATCCCTTTCCTCTAGGGTGTCAACTACTCCACACAGGTTGGTATCATCAGCAAACTTGCTGAGGATACACTCTATCCCACTGTCCATGTCACCAACAAAGCTGTTGAACAGCACTTACTTGGACTGAGCCTGTGTACATTCCTTGCAGGGCCTGTCATGCTTGAGTACCATGGCAATGCACACCTGGCTGGTAGAGCCTCCATCTCATATTGTGCTATCCTGCTCAGCTCCTTGATCCCCTTTCCCTGCCTTCTCAAGCACCTTCCTTACATATGTCTTCTGGTTATTTTGCCTGTTTTTCCTTGTCCTTCCTCTTCCCCAGTCTCCCTCTCCTCCCATATATAGGACTGTTAGCCTTGCTTACAGACCATCTTTCAGTGCTTGATGTAGCTTAGTTCTCTGAGTAGCTTTATGCCGTATCTGTTCCCCTCTGCTCCTCTTCTGCAAAGGCTCCAGTAAGCACAAGTCAATTGGGACTTTTTATTTTGATATCCCAAGTGTTTCTGATATATGTAAGGTGTTTGGTTTTTTTTTTCCCAGCGAAGTGAAGGGAGGACTAAAGGGGTTGGGGAAATCCATTTCTTGCCAGGCCATAAGAAGGTAAGAAAGGTCACTGCGGTGTTTAGTAATGGCACAGAAATGTGTTTTCCCTCATTCTCATTTTCTTAATGTTTCGAAGCACTTTGACTTCAATATTTTGTAAGTAAGTGTGTAGATTTAGCCCCATGCTGATACGTAGTCTTAAAAATCTCCCTCCAAATTGAAGCACTTGCAGTAAGTCATGGGCAAGTGAAAAGGTGTCTGAAACCCTGAGAAATGTCACATTACACTCTGTCCTGTTACCATTCAGACTTCTCATTTAACCTTGGTTTTCAGAGCATCAGTACCTTCCCCCCTTTTCATACAAAACTGCTTCTCCTACTTATCCTGCTGCAGGCATTTGTTCCCAGCTGAGCTCTGTGGTTTTGGACACCCAGTGTGGGTGCATGTGAGAGGGGCTCCCCTGGCAGAGCTGTGCCACATCTGGGTGTAACAACCTTTCCTCCCTAAATTCTCTCTTTTCTGGGCCACATAATCCTGTTGTAACTTAAAGCAGGTGAAAGCTCCATGTATTCTGTAAAATCTTTGAGTTTTCTTAATGCAGTGGACGTCTTTCTCATAGCAATCTACTTATTTCTAAAA
Organism: Hemiprocne comata; assembly: GCA_020745705.1. Taxonomy (NCBI): domain Eukaryota; kingdom Metazoa; phylum Chordata; class Aves; order Apodiformes; family Apodidae; genus Hemiprocne; species Hemiprocne comata. The sequence goes on from CM036590.1 coordinate 16,003,408, forward strand.
CAAAGGTATCCAGTTTAAAGTCTTACTGGTATCATCATAATTGGAATTTGTCAGTCATTTTGGTTGTAAGCCCTTCCCTAATGGCTCCATTTTTTTTACACTGTTCCCTGTTATATATTTTTTTAGAAACATGGCTGTTGTAGTGTTTTAGCATTTTTATCAATATGAAGCTTCAGAGTATGATTTATCTTCTTAAAAGTCTATTTCTAAAATTCAGTTCTGTTCTTTATACCTTTCTCTCTCCCCCTGTCCTTATCTGCCCACGCCTCAAGTCAAATTTTAGGTATGTGGGAGGAATGGGTTTTAGCAATGTGGGGGAAAACAGTTATATGCAGTGAAGATGGGGAGGAGTAAATGCCTGTGTAGTATACTGGCAAAATAGTGCTTTTTGCAGAACTTGTATTGTAACTGCATGTGGTATATGGTGCAGCTTCCACCCAATTTTTCTGTCATGCTTGTCTTCATTTTGGCATACACATGTCACAGAATAATTTGTTTTAATTTGTATTTATTTAGTTTGCCTATGAGGAGGAGGGTGTTTTAATTGAAAGCAAAAATTCCTGTGAACCATATGCCTCACTTTCCAGTTAGCTCTAATTAAGTTTCTTTTTCCTCCCTGATAAGGAGTTGTTGCACCTTTGTGTGCATAAGTGAGAATTTATGTGGGAGATCCCCATCGTTATGTCATGGTCCTGTATTATGATCTCGCAGTTCTCTCTGTGTTGACCAGACATGTTAATAAAGATTGTGATTGCAAATGTGTTCTTTATATGGAAAGATACTACGGTGGGGTTAAACATTACTTCTGTAAGTCCTTTGGTCAGTATTTCAGTGTGATAATGAAGATCAATGTATTGAGACCCCCAGAAAGCTTCTGTTCATAAATGTGGAGAAGACATGCGGGTCTGGAGTAACACGGTCACCTGAGGACACACCGCTCAGGCTTTCTGAATTTCAGTGCCACTATCTAATTATAAGGGGACCCTACTCTTGTTTTCTTTTTCTGCCGGAAAGTCATGTTTAATGCTAGTCAGCTTTTGTATAACTATAAGATACTTCTCTAGTAGCATTAGCCAGTTCAAGTATATACGTGTGTGTATATAGCTGTGTGACTGTGTATACACATACATTGTGTATATATTGTGAATGTAGAACAGGAGAGAAGAAATGAGCGAAGAAATGAGCTTTTAGTGAGGAATCATTTCTCTTGGTATTTAATTTGTTTAGTATCGAGTATTGTTTGAAAGAGGCTAAAGGAAAAGGAACTGTACTTTGAGATAAGCAGTAGGAGAATAAAAAAAAAGAGATGTGCTTGGCTTAAGTGATGTCCAGACTTACTGTGATATTTTCCAGGCACTGGTATTTTCCTTTTTTATTAAGATTATAAACAGTTGGGTTTTGTTGAGTCTACAAAAAGGAACCACAATATTAATACATTTAACTCTTCCTGAAATATGTATTCGAATACATTGCTTTACTTGTCCTTTGTGTTTAAGAGGAGCTTTTGTTATAGCAGGTTTTAACTTCTACAACTGATTAACAAACTATTAGCTTGACAAATAACCATGTGATTTATTGCAGGGAAAAAAAATTGGTGAATCAAATAGACAAGTACTTGAATTCTTTCACCTTAGGCACTTACATGGAATGTTATCAATAGAACATGCCAGTGTTATTTCAGTGACTCTTCTGTTTCTTTTAAATTGGTCTTTTCTCAGGCATTTTGTGTACCTGCATCTCTGCAATCAGTGAAAAAATCCAGGTCTTCTTCCAGCCTCAGCATCACTAGTGTTGATTTGGCTGCCTGGTAAACAGGGCTGGGGAAATGATGGGGACATTGTAGTGCTGTATATTTGCAAGTGTGGGTTTGACGTGGTCATTTATGAGCTCAGCAGTCTCTTGCTAGGCTGGCATGTATCTGGTCCAGATCCTTCTCTGGTGTTGACTCGTTGCAAATGTGTGTGGGGATAGAAAGATGGGATGAGTTGCCTGGTGTTCAGCACAAGCATGAAGATTTTGCTTGCCACAATGGAGCCTGGTAGCTCACTTTCCATCCAGCCCATCTGATGGGGAATCAGGGTTTCTCTAATATCCAGGCTCTGTTTATTTGGATCCCAGGGGCTATGGCCGGTTGTGTGTTGGCTCAACAAGGTGTCATGTGCATTTGGGCTCCAGGAAACTGTACCCTGGATCTTTTGGTCACATATCTCGTTGTCTGCCTTGTAATCTGGACGATAGTGCTGTGAACTTCTGACTGCAAGCAAATGGTTCCTGGAGAAAAGAGGGGATTAAAAAAAATGTTGATAGATTTTATGCTTGCGACTGAGAATGTGTTTTCCTATGAAAATACAATCTATGGAAATTCTGGCTTGGTAGAAAATGGCTTGTCTTGTACCGATAGAGCTTGAAGAGGTTGGTTGCAAAGTCTGAATGTCTCCAGATATCTGAATAGTGTCATATTATCTTATCATGGTCTAGGCATATGTTGCCTTCAAATAGGGAAAATACATAATATAGCTTATTTTGAAATCTTTCTTGGCATGTGTCAAGAAGCAGTGTGCTGGGGAATAAGTTCAGTTGTAACCAGAGGGATTTTTTTTTTTATTAGGATAATTGTTTGTGAATGAGCAATGGAGATAATGACCTACAGGGTTTACAAAATGTGGGAATCTGCCTGTCTAGCCAGCACTATAAATAGTTGAGAAAGGCTTTTGAAAGACTTTTGTCAGCTCGATATACATTATTTTGTTTCGGCAAGTCTCCTTTCTTCACAAATTCCATTCTGTATGTGGTGCTATTTATAAACTAGGGTGGAGGAAGCGTCTCTGGGAGTGGGTGATTCACAGACACAAAATAGGGCCATAAACAATGTTAATACTGTGGCATAATCTGATAAAATGAGAAACTTGGACAAAGAGTGCAATGCTGCTTCTCACTGTAGCTGTTGTGCGGCAGCTTTTTCTCCCTTTCTGCTGACCTTCTCCGCCTTGCCAAAAATGCCATCTAGTTTCATTTTCACAGGGGCCTGACACCGAGTTGCCCAAGGTTATCCTAAGAGCAATGCTACAGCCTGGTCTTCTGCTGGGATGCTCCCATGCCTCACCCACCTGAAGTGTGTGTGTCACTGCTGGTTTTGTGGGATATGGCAGGGGAGTGAGTATGCAAGGGCATCCTGGTAATTCAGTGGATGTCTCCTCTGCACCCTGGCCAGGGGTGGCTGCAGAGAGCTTGTGTCCCTGGCTGAAGGTGGATTAATGTTGGTATCATAGACTGGGAGTTGGGATTATGAGTTATGGATTCGTGTTCCGTCCCGCTGTACGTTTTGTGGGCTCTGGCGGAGGAAATGGGATGGAGGAATTAGCAAAATCTCCAGGAGCTTGCCTGTGACTACACTGAGGGACAGAGGGCAGAGCAGATGAGCTGTTTTTATTGTACTGAAGCAGTATTTTGAGGGTGTGTCCTTCCTGTATAGGTAGAGGTAGCGTAATTACATCCAGAAATAATGTAGGTGCTTCCTTGTGCTAAATAAAACACTGAGAAAGTCCAGGATTATTTACTGAAAAAGGAGAAAGCAGAAGGATGTAATAGTTACTGCTTCTATGTGGCAGTACTTGCAGATGTTCTTTGAGCTTGAACTCTGAGGCACAGCGTACGCTATATGCACGTACATTGTCTTCGAGGCCATTACAGTCTGCTGGAGAGGAAGTGATTTGTCAAGTTTACCCAAGTACTGCATTTCAGAGCTCATCCTAAAACTCAGGACTTATCAGTAGGCTAGCATCTCTACAGAACCATGGTATGTCCCAGTGTGTCTAGCAAATAATGCTTCAGCGAGTCACGGAGAGGAGTATGTGAATAGATGAAGGAAAAGACTGCAGTACAGGAATTAGGGATGAAGGTTGCCTGTGCTGTTGGATGGGGATCCCAGAGTGCTTCTTGCTCAGAAGCCTGTTAGAACAAAATCAGAAATATACTTCTGAGCATTCAATCAACAATGAAGATGACAAAGCCAAATCAAATAAAATAAAAATACACATACACAAATGTGCACTCATCATAGTCAGAAAAATCCTGTCTTTTGCTTTCTCCTATTATTGGAGGGATCATTGTTTCTTTTTCTAGTAAAAGAATCTTTTTTTTTTTAAATGTCTGTGGGAAAGGAGAATAGTCTGAATTGAGTCTTTGAGATGTTGTATTACAGAGAGTCACAGAAAATGTACTATGCAAATGACTATCTGCCTTATTAGATGCCTCAATAGAGTTCATTGTCTCAATATTGCTATTATTGGAGATGGATGGACACTACATGATTTTACCATCAAGCTGAAAAACTTCAGTGTTGAAGTCTCATTGCTAGGATATTAACAGTGCACTGACTTAAAGGAGAGAATTGAATTACTGAAAGGTCCATTGCTCTGTCCATTTTAGTTTGTCTTTTGTAGACTGTGCCTCATTTTAGGGGTCACAACAGGGGGGCTTGTGCTTCATGGTCTTGATTTCGTTCATCTTTCATTGCTAACAGAAAGAAAGCCCCTTTATGGGAAGAAATGCTCTAGCACCTGCTGTGATTTTGCTTGACTTCAGTTGTAGGGTTGCTGGCATTGTTGGACTGTGGCAATGCTGGCCTCTTTATCAGGTGGCTGCTGACCCTCTACACCCCTTGGTGTCATCCTGGAGGTGGAGCACCTGCTCCTTTGCTCCCTGATGTCAGGAGCTCATCAGAGTACTGCTCTTCTCTGTTAGCTTGCTTCTGCCAGTGGGACTGCTCGCAGAGTCTCCCCTGAGCTGTCACTAGAGTCTTACGTAGTGCCTAGGGCAAAATCTAAATCCTGAGAGCTGCTAGGGCAAAATCTATCTAATGTCAAAGTCTATGCATTGGCATAGTCTTCCTTAAACTTACTTTTGAGGTTTTGTTTGGGATGTAGTGGGTTGCATTACAAACAGACAAGAATACTTTCATAGGTCAGGTGCTTGAAATTACAGCAAACTGGTGTTTTGTGTTGTGTGTTGAGTTTTTTGTTTGGGTTGGTTTTTCAGTAGTCCAGCTTGTCAAGCAGATGCGGCAGGAACTTATTTAGAATGGATGGTCAGCAATACCTGATTTTTTTAGAGTTTTTTATTTGTTGTTGGTGTTTGTTTTTTTTCTGGGCATCACTTGATGTGTTTTATGTGACTACCTTACAGAATGGGAATTTCCAGATAAAACTTTGGCTCAGGGACTGTGTTTGCTGTCTCTGTGGCCCTGTGGGGATAGTAAGGATCCATCATTGGGTTTTCAGCTAGGGTTGGGCCCTACTGCTGTTGTCCATGAAAGGATGCATCCCTCCTGAGCAATATGGGTTCTTCTAAACTTACCCTTTGCTTCATTTATTTCTTGGTTGGGGAGGTGGAAACAACCCAGTTTCTGTCACTCTTTTCTCGTTTGGTTAATGTGTGAAAGTTAATGAGTAACTAGAAGCAGCACAGGTGAATTGGAAAACAGTAACCTTACTCAGTGTTTGCTTTTCTTCCTTGAATTCCCTTTTGTGGAGAGGATAAGGAGAGGACTATTGCACGTTAAACAAAATAAGTTCTCAACAGCCCCCCAGTATTTCCACACAACTAGCTGACTTCCACGTGTTAATCCTTGGAAGTAGCATCTGTCATGCAGTACTCTCTCGTATGAACTGATAACCAGGGATTGCAATGAACACACACAGTGTGAGCAACTGAGAAGCTCTCAATGTACCAAACATAGAGAAATAAGATTATTCTGAAATTGAGGCTTTGTTCTGCGTGCTTCATTCTTCTCCTAATTCTGCAGCTTCTCCATGTGTCACCTAACGCTTCTTTCCAAGGACAGCCCAGCTGACCTCATGGCAGGCAGCCCTGATATAAAGGACAGTGAGAAGCCACTCAGCTGAAATCCTGAAATCACAGTTCTGTAATGTGAACTTAGGCACTGCCCTGTCCTTTCCAGTCCCCTCACCAGTGCTAATGGGGGGGACTAGTGGCTCTTACCTTTCCTTATCCTTCATTTCACCAGATCGGCGTATGTGCACTGAGCTCTGCAATTGTAGAGCTGGCTAAATCTGCTCCTTTCTTTTCCTTAAACACTAAGGAAATTTTAAATATTAAGATAAATGTTTTCCTTACAAATTTTTATGAAGAAAAACCTAACTGCCAAGTGAGGCATACTCTGCTCTTACTCTGTCAGCTTGGGGTATGTGTTCTAGCTTTCAGTATTTCAATGTTGCTTATGAATGTTTAGTAAACTTTCCTTCCTTTTGGATATATGAATACATCCTCAGTAGTTCTTCCCTATTTCACTTTTTCACTTTAGGTTTCCACCCCGGTCTTTAGAGGTGTCAAGGTTAAGCTAATTTTCCTTTTACTGAAAAAGCTTACTGAAGGAAAAAAAAATCAGTAAAAGGAAAATTAGCTTAATCCTGGCTCAACCCAGGACATTAGGTTAGTTTAATCTAAATGTGTATTTAGAAAAAGAAATTAAGGTATTAGAGACTGTTGTTACTCATGTTTTCACAGAAGTTTTGGATCCATCTTAGAACAGGTACATCTTCCAGGGGTTAAAAATTGCCACCCAGTGTAGTCCTTTGGGAGTTATTTTGCGGAAGGTTTAAACAGTAACTTAGCCTAAATTCCTCTAGCAGCTAATCCAGCAGACATTATGAAGTCATGAAGCCAGCAGCACTTCTGATTTTATTTTTTAATTATACTTTTCTACTTCTTTGACCCCTAACATGATGATCGCTGGAAGTTCTTTAAAAACCAAAAACAACCCCAAGACATGTGTGTCCTTCTGGAAGCTTTTGGCAGCACCTTGGCATCAAATCAGTGTCGTATTTGCTGTATGTTCAGTCATGTGGCATGTGTTGGGCACAAAACAGGGAAGGGAAAAGTACTATGGGAAGCAGTAAGATGAGTCTGTAAACCCAGAAGTCTATGTAGATTATCAAGAATAAACAGAGCACCTGGAAATATTCATAACTGATTAAAAAAAAAATAGTAAGTAGTGACAGTTCTAAGATAAAATTCTGTTTATGTTCAATGAATGAAGGGTTGACTTGTTTTTTCCCCCTCTATTGATAGAAAGCACTTGAGAATATGCTGGAAAAAAGATTACAGTAGTATTTGTTTGGCATGTACAGCAACACAAATTCTGCTTTTCTTCTGCTCATCAGAAAGGCTCGGTGTTTTGCACTGAGCTTTTTGTCTAATCTTTAAATGCATATGTGGCATTTAGCATTGCTTGAATGTATTCTGTGATTATACATAATAAGGTTCTATTAATGGAAGAAACACACTTAATGCTGGTTCTCTCATTGCATTTGTTTTGAAAATCATTACTTTTATGTTGCTTCTCATTTTCTTGTATGACTTTGTATTTTTTCATTCACTTTATTAAAACAATAGGGAAAATATTCTCAACATCTCACTTAAGAAAGTATATTATGCATTTTTGACTGGCTGTATATGGTTCAATTACCATTTCATAAAATGCTCACAAAGCTGTGAAGAGCTCCAGGGTCATTATTTCTCCCACCCTCTTTTTCTGACTCTGTCATTTGTCTCAGAAGAGCTTTGGGTATTCACTGTGTCCTTCCTCTTAGAATTTCTATTTTATTTTCAGTATTGCCACCTACCCTGGGTGGTTTTTCCTCCCTTTCTAATGGAAAGGTGGAAGGTCTGGTTGTCTGGTGAAGCCTTGTGTCTTTTGTTTGATGATGGCAAGTGGAATTGCAGCCCACGACCACTTACTCTTCTGAAATCTCACTTGCCTGTTGCCTTTCTATGCCAAAGGAAATGAGATTTTTTTCATTTTGTGCTGCTGGCTTTGTGTTTCTGCATATGACTTAATTTTATCTTTTTGCAAAGCTGGATTTTCTTCAATTCTTAAGCATGATCTGTTGAGTCTTAGCAGCTTTCTTGAGTCTCTTTACCAAAGAAGCAGCACTTTGGAATTTACTTCTAGAGCAGAGGAGGGTAAATTTTTCTCCCTTTGGCATTCATACATTTTGGACCCTCCGTGTGTGCGACAAAAGACAAATTCCCTGCTGAGCCTTTGCTGGACCATGAAGTATTTATGTCAAAATGTGTTGTGGGAAATGGAATTAATGTTTTCCTCTGGGGGAAAGGAGGAAGTACTTTGTAAATGCCAGCTGCCTGAACCACCCTACTGTACTACGCTTGTTAGGCTGGCAGGACAATGAGCAGGAGCCATTTTTGCCAGATGTGATCACGGTTCTCAGACTGTGCCCCCCGGTTGCTGTTTCTAGGTGTTACTGAAGTGCAGATATATGCAATTTGCATGAAGAAGCAAAATAAAGGGTGCTAGATTTCCTCCTGCTTTCTTCAAGTTCTCCTATTTCAAGCTGCTGTATTTGATGACTTCTGCTAATAGTATTGTAGAGAGGAAGGAGGACAGTTGATTTTAAAAGAAGTGTTTTGTAGCAGTAATTTGTGTGGTATTTGTAGCAATTACTTGAAGAACATATATTACCTTTTCTGTTGTGAATAAAAACTGTACTGAGCTCTACTAAGGAGTAGCACAGGTTATCTAATGAAGTATTTTACATCATGTAGTTCTCTTCATTCCACTGATGGTGCTGACTGAAATACGATTTATTTCTGCCCTGTGAGAATAATCCTGCCACAAGTGCCTTGTGCATCTCAGTAACGATAACAGTAAACTAGTGTACCTGGAATAGTGAGTGCTTTTCAAAAGAAGTCTTTCTAAAAGCATGTGCTGGTGTCCAGAAATGTACACTGTTATGGCAAAAGGACCTTGGTCTCTGTGACTTCTTTAAGAAGTCACTTGCCTCTCCTGGCATTCCACTGGCTCACATAGGCAAAAGAAAGAAAAGTAAGGCAGGCGGGTGGGGAATGAGTGGGTTGTAGCAGTGATGCTTTGAGATTGCTGGTCAGTAAAGACCATGCCTTTTTGTAGGCAACTAACTGGTAGAGCTTTCATCAGACAGAAAGATAAGATAATTATTCTGTTTACTTCATTTACCTCATTGAAAAATCTGTCACTTCTGTGAATGTCTGTTGCTGGTGGAGGGTGAACATTTTCCTGCCTTAGTTGCCATTGAGACCAGTAAGCTCCAGATTTTCTCCTTTATGTTTGCAAGAGGGTGAGGCTTTACGAAACAGCAGAATCAATCTAATGGCCATCTACTTCCCTGCTGTTGTCCAGCGACGTGAGCTGCTCCTTTTCACTCCGCTGGCCCATGTCTCACCCCTGTTGGGCTGGGTGAGATAGCGAAACTAGCAGAAAGTTATTCCCATTATTCTGGCAGGGAAGTTCTCTGCCAAATTAGCTTCTTAAACAACTACACTGTGCAGTCAGGTGAGTGACCGTGCCTCAGCAAGGGCAGCCTGAGGAGGGGTGTGGCTTGCCCCTTTCAGCAACAACCGAAGTGGGGTAGGGTCAGCTACATTCTGTAATAGTAGTAGTAAAAGTTATATTCATAATATGTAGCTTCTTATGCAGTGTTGTATCATCCATCTCTGTAAACCCCAAATCAACAGCCAGTTTCAGAGCTGAATGTCTGAACCATTTTAACAGCGCAAATAAAAGCCCAGTGTGATGGTAATGACAATATGCTAATGATCAGTGAGTTTCAGACTTCAGATTCTTCTTTACCGCTGTAAAGACTAAAAGGTCTTTCAAGCATAGAAATCAGTTTTCCTTTTTAAAATAATTTCTACACCTGTTTTGTTTTTTGTTGGTTTTTTTGTTTTAGAAAAATAGAAATAATGTGGTGGCACACCTCTGTAGCAGGAGCAGGTGCTTCCTATTAGCCAAAACAAAATGAACTTACCAGCTTTTTCTGGAGAGCTGGCTGTTGCTAGTCATGTGATAGTGAGAAAGCAAGGATCATTATATCCTTGGCTCTTGTTGAACCTGAGATTAGTGGCAAAGATTACTTTCTTAATTGTTTAGAAATTACTCTTTTAATGAAAATACGTAGTGTAACAGAGACATTAACAGAGTCTTAACTTTTACCTTATTCCAACATTTATGCCACTTGTAACACCAGCGTGTCCCTACTAACTAGAGTTACTGCTTGTTAACACTGTATGAGGGCAAAACGCCTATTTTGCTAAAGGTCTCATGTAATTTTTCTGATACATGCAGTCGGTGCAGATGGGCTTTGTTATTTGAGCATGAACTGGAAAAGAACCACTCAGTCAAGTACATTAAAATAGTTTGAATATTTGTCTCTCAACACATTTTCTTTTGGGGTATATACAGGTGAGTATGTTAAAACTAATTAAGCTGTGGAATCATTAACGTGGGGATGTGATAGATCCTCCGTTACTTGGCACTTCTAAATCAAACTGTTTTTTCAGTGAACTGATAATGTAGCTAAACTCCAAGGCATAGCTTTTGTGCAGAAACCTATGCAGAAGGAATCAGGCCCAAAGCATGTACAGGTCTGTGACTTGTGTTGTTCCTCCTATAGTTATGGTGGAGTGTTTTGGTGATTTGCAAGTGTTGCAACCTTGTGCTAGCACAGGCTTTTCTTCAGTTCACTTGTGCCTTGGCTGCTTAGCAGAAGTTGCAAGTACTGGGATCGTTCAGTATCTTCCTGTACATTTTCCATTCTTGTTGCTGTTAGAAATTGCAGACTGGTTACTTAGAGTTCACAGGGAGGTCAGGACATGGGAATCTACTTGCAAGATCTTTTTTCTTCCTTCTCCAGCTTACATTAGGGAATTAATTCTTGTTTCTTGGTTGTTTATTTTACCCGGAGGCTCTTATCTGTTTCCCCAAACACATTTTGTTTCTTTTGAGGCTTAATATTCGTGTTGTTTGAGACATTTATTACACATTTTAAAGAGGTGATTTTTAGACTTTTCTTGTAGTTCTGCTGCCAATGAATTATTTGTAGTTGGGAGACTGAGTTTAAAGCCTGATAGTTTTTACAAGTTAATAAAAGCTATGAAGCAGGCTGAAGTCCTCTCTCCAGCTCTGACAGTCTTAAGCTACTGTTGCCAGATGTTTTCACTTTTAAATGTTACGTCCATATGGGTCAACTCCACCTTCCTTTTGTGTTTATCTGTACCTATGAACAAGGGATCCATGAGAGGGGTAGTGTGCAAATGGATAGAAATATTGTAAACTTGAATCAATATGATTTTTGTACCCTTGGATTTTTCTTTGTGGGAATAACATCCATTTGCAACATGATGCCAATAACTTTTTGAACAAAAGTGGTAGGAAAAACCCATCTTGGATTTTGGGTCTTGGTTTGGTGGAAGATGGTTAAGGATTGTTATTAGGTGAAGTGAATCTCGGACTCTTATTGTGGTGTAGTTTCCTCTCTTAGGCTGTTGTTGCAGGAGGCTCCTGAGCTGGGACTGGTTGTTGGACTACATTGGTCAGAGGTGCCAGGCAAAAGGGATCCTCTTAAGGATTTCAAAGGTCCTTTTACAAAATGTGCCCTGATAATTTAAGATATTACCTGCCTTGCCTGGCAGGGGCCGGGGTTGGTAGCTGGGCTCAGTGACGTTTCAAATGTGCACAGTGAAACTTACCACTTTCTCAGCTTGTCCATATCCTGCATCTGAAACGGAGCAGTGCAGAGGTTTGCAAGGTGCACTATGTGGGTAGGTACGAATTTGGACCTGGCTGATGGAACACAAGCCTGTCTGTGGTAACAGTGGTTGTAGGAGTGTTGTGTAATCAGGAATGGGAGTGTTGTGTAATCAGGAATGGGTGACAAGCTTGCCTTTTGTCTGTAGTCTCCTACAGAGAGTTAGGTGCCTGGTCCATTCGCATAGAGCAGACCTGAAAATGCAGACTTTGTCCTTTAAAAAGGACCAAAATAATATTAATCTCAGGTCAGAGTGAGAAGAACAAAGCTAAACAGAAGTTCTTCTCTCCCATTGCCACTTGCCATCTCTTCTTGCTCTAAGTGCCCAGCCAAGCATTAGTACTGAGCTGATGCAGGGAAGTACTATATACAGTTGTTTGTAGACCTTTTGTAGGTAGTTGGATGTAGGGTACTTTGAGGTATGCTTGACCATATTTTAATTATGAGTTTCTACCTAAGAAAAAGCAATCGGAGAATAAAAGTAATCTGTGTCCCATTTCTTTTATGCTTATGCTTTTTTTAAAAAAGCAGCAAAAACCTCACTTGTAAATATATGTAGATGAAATGTTTTGATACAGGGAAGTTTACACACAAATTTAATGATGAGGATAAGTTCGTCATACAAACATTTGGATGTTTACCCAAAACCAGGGAAGCAAACAGCAAACACAGTTCCCAGCTCTGCTGCGGCTCTTATCAAATTCAGTTCCTCCTCTTGTTTGCTGTTGCCTTATGGCGTTTTGGGAGGAAAGAGATGGCTTGACATTCCTCAGTGTATTTTGGGAATCCTTGTGGTAAAACTACTGGTGTTCTCTGCTCCCCCCACCTTTTTTTTTTTTTTTTTTTTTTTTCTCCTCTGTCATTGCTCCACTTAAAATTATTTTGGAAGTACTGAACTACCATCCCCATTATGCAACAGAAACAATGAAAAATGGCAGGAACAAGTCTAATGACCCATGAAAGGAATAATCCTTGTAAGCAGCTGGTTGGGAAAGTAAGTCACATGTCTCTATTTTGGATATACAGGGTGATTCAGAAAGCATATGCAACAGGAGAAGGTCTGTCAGAACAGTTCTTTTTGACCCTTGTGTATGCATTAGAACCTGAGCAGCTGATCCAATAATATGTTTGGGAGCTACTGTCAGATCCATTCTTCAAAGATGGTGTCTGTAGTGTTGCAGGAAGTCCCCACAGCATGCAGTGATTAGACTTCAACTTTTTTATTAATGTGAATTTTTTTTCTTCAGTGAACGTTTTCCCAAAGGTTGCATGTTTGAGAAAGTGCTGTAAGATCAGTAATAGTTTTATAACTGATGTTTTGTCTGGCTTAATCACTCATCTCTGAGATTGTCAGGAAAAAACTGAAAAATGTAAGAAGTTCTGTTCCTGATATAATTAATTTCCATAACTTGTCAAAGTTTGAAGTCTTATTGATTTGTGGTTGCTGATTAGAGTGAACAAACAGCTTTTAAGTTGTTAAATTGGAAGGTCAGAGCAATTAAAATACATAGATGTATTTTCAGAGTATTTTTTAATATTTGCAAAGATAACAAGCTTTGCCTGTTTCTGTACCAGCAGTGATAGAAATCTTACTTAAATAAACTGAAATAAAGTACAATGAAGCCTTTAAAAACAAAGCATGGAAGGAAAGGGCAGAAATTTATTGGCTCATTGTGTTGATGACATGCTAAATACACAAGCACAGAACAAGCAACTTGAGAGGGTTTGGCTCAGGGTCTAGTTCAAAGTCTTCATTCATGTGTTATGGTGTCCTTAAGGAAAATGAATTCCTATGTCTGGAGGCTGTCTTAGGGACCTTAGTGCTAAGATCCATGCATTATCTGGTTAAAGACTTGAAACTGAAAGCTGTTAATATAGTACTAGGCAGTTTTAATGAGATGTTAACTGAAGTTACTTTGCATAAAGATTTCCATGGCTTCAGTAGGTTGGTTAAATATATTTTTACTTAACTCATGTTCTGCTGTGCTTATTTTGAGTAATGTCTTCTTCCTGCAGTGTTACTGTAGTATTTCTTCATGTAATTTCTTGCAAGTCATGCTTCTGTATGCAAGTAGATGAGGAGTTCCTAAAAGCAGCTCAGTGGAACTGTTAAGTGATTTCAAATTGCAGATGTTAAGTAATTAATTAAAAGAAAACAACAACAACAACAAAAATGCAGTGAGGTTTGCAGCTTGTCTTGCAAACTCTTCAAATTTAATGTACAAATGTGGAAACCTATTGCACTTTTTGTAACAGCCTTACAAGAAATTTACACTTGGGGCTGTACAATAAATATGCCATCATTTTTATCACAGGGAAATGTTTTCCTTTCAGTCTAAGACTGCTGCTTTGTGTGGCCTGATGTTGTGTTTTGAGTAGTGTGTGTACTCTAAAGTGTAATGTGTTAAATGGCAGACTTTAAAGGGAAAAAAAAAATCCCAAAACATTCTTAAATTTCAAACTTGAAAATTACTTGATTTAGATGGTTGCAGAAAGCCACAAAATTAGCAGAGCAAATAAAGAGGAAATAGTGTTGACAGGTTCCTTTTCCTTACCATAATTATTAAAAACACTGGCTTGTAAAAGGGCCTGTGAGTAAGGATTATAAAATGCAGCAAGCAAACCTTAACAGTGAAAGAAAATCTTGATCTATCTTCCTGGTTATGTGCAGCTGCTTAGGGACTGAATGGAAAACACTTCTGCAATAAGCCCTAAATTATGAGGAAAATGAGTTGTATTAAAGAATATACAACTTTTGGAACAGAAATAGGAGTAAACCCAGTGTTCCAAAATTTCAGGCACATTGTTCCTGGTGCAGTATTCTACATGCAATTGGTTTAATTTTAGCTACCTTTCTAGTTTTTTTTCTTATTTTTTTAAGAGTCAAAACATGTCTAAAACAGTTTAATAATTCTGTTCACCAAAGCGTGGCTGCCTGGTGTCTCTGATTATTTAGTGCAACAGAAACTTCACTAATTCCCCCCTGTTCACTAAAAGACTGTCTGGCTATGTGTGTTCAGCACTGCAGTCACTGCTTCCATTCCCTTGGTTCTCAGCCATCATAAGGAGGGTTATATTGAATATATTTTTCTAATGTGTAATACTTTCAGCTGTTGTTTGTTAATTGTTATGTTCCGTTGCCCCTTGCTCAGAGGGATAATGTATACTCAGGGCCCACTGGATCAGGGTTGTTTTCAGGCAGTCTGTCACTTGGAGCCAGACTTCTTATTTCTGCTCTCCAAAGTTGTAACGCTTGAAACTACGGCTATGTGCTACTAGGTTACATACTGAAAATCAGGGTCAGCCATGTCCTTTGCAGATTTCAGAAAAGGTCAGTTTAAAGTATCTCCCGCTCATCCCTGAGAAAATCAAACCTGCATTGTGTTCCTTTTCTCCCTGTAGCAGAAATGCTGCAGTGAATTTTGGAGGAATTTTCAGCCATTCCTGCAGAATTATATACAGTGAACGGTTTTGGTGCCTAGTCCAGTCCTGTCATAGACATGTTTTTTTAAGGGATGATATTTGTAGTAGTGGGAGAGACCAACTGAGTGTTCATTTCCGTATCTTGTTACACTTGTTGAAACTTGCAGTGTGTTGGCCCACTGATCGTCTTGTGAAAGTAATTTAGGATATAAGTCTCCTTTTACCTGTAAAAGGAACCGTAACTTTTTTAAAAGGAAATGCACATTTATCTGCTAGACTTGGATTCGACTCTGTGGGAATTGAAGTCCCCCAGCCAGCCCCCCAGCCACCCTGCTCATTGCTCTCTCCAGTTCAGAGCTACTTCTGGCCAACTTCAAAGAATTTGCTTCAAAGACTTTCGGCAGACACAAAACAGCACAGGCTGAGGTGGTAGTTTCCAGCATCGCAGAGCTAGCAAAGTATTGGCTTATTGGGGCGTCCTGTTCTATTCTCCTGTTAGGCACTCAATGCACAGCAAAGTGCTAACTAGCTGCTTTTATGAGGGGCATGGAGGCTGGCATTCACCCATCGCTTAAATTGTGCAGCAAGAGGGGAAGGTGCTGGCAAAAGGTAGATATATCCAGCTCTGGCAGAACAAAGGAACTTAAAATTCAGGTTTGGAGAGAAATTCCATATTAGTTCCCCATCTACCCTGAACACAAGGATTTTCTTTATAACTGAATTACAAGGTTTAAACCTGCCCTGAAGGGATTTTTATTTTTTTTTCTTTTCTAGCAATCTTATTGCAACTCTTTTACAATTCTTTTTAGCGCCACAAAGCTCTGGTTCCTCTTCTCAGCTTCCTGAGATACTACTTCTCAGCAACTTCCTATAACTATAATAGCAATGAGCTCCACAGAAATAGTGTACATTGCCTGGAAATTTGCTTTCTTTTTTGTTTGGAAATGTAGTACCTTCTGGGTGTCAAGTGTCCATTTGCACAAGGGGAAACTGTGACTTCTGCTGTCACAATTGCTCTGGAAACCTCGAGCAAGCTGGAGATTGGGGCAGCCACATCCCTGTTGGGTTGGAGTGAACCCCTCTGCAGTGGGGCAGGACCTCAGTTGAACAAAAAGATATGCTCTGTGCATCTTCTTGCCTTAGCATCCTGAAACTCTGTGTATGGGGTTTTTTTGTGGGGAACCCTCCCTGCCCCAAAGCACAGCATGTATAGCCTGTTAGCTGCTGTTCTTGATTAAAAGCTGTCATGGCTTCAGGAGCCAAATAGAAGCAGGGATGGGAGAGCTGCTGAAAAGTCTCTGCCTGTGAAACATAAAATGAAGGTGGGGCAAAGGACCTGGAACAGCATTTTTTGTCAGAGGTGCTTGGTGTCCTTCAAAAGCAGATGCAGAAATATGTCAAGTGCAAACCTTATCGCATTCTCCACATCCCTCATTTTAAAAATATTAATCGTTTCCTTTAAGATAGCGGCCCTGAGGTGGGGTGTGGTTTGTACTACACACTGGCCAGGCTATTTATATATTTAGAGCCTTGCTTTTGGGGGGGAGGGGAAGGGGGAAAACTGTGGGGAAAAATTGCTAAAACTCGTAATTTTTTCTTCCCTTATTATTTTAAAGCTGCTCTTTTTTGTGTATATGGAGGAACAAGAAGATTCTAGTGTCTGCAAAAAACAGATCTGCTGATTGGGCAGAATATTAGTCCAGAATCAATAGCAGAAAGGATAGCTTAAATACTGACTATTTTTATTTAACCATACAAACTCTTCTTATACATAAACATATATCTATAGAACTTTTTCCCCACCTCTTTCTGCAGTGGCTGCTGCTAGAATAGAAATTGGGAACTAAGGCTGACCCTGACAAGCACAGAGTGTCCTTCCAGTCAGAGCTGTGAATGTCTGCATCTCTCCACCCCAGCCTGGCATGTGGCACTGGCTGGGAGTTGTGCACTGGAAGACATTATCAGACAGGAACTTTTGATTCATTTGCGTGCACACACACACACACACACACAAAAATGAGGCAATTTTGGCTGC
This sequence comes from Hemiprocne comata, assembly GCA_020745705.1. NCBI lineage: Eukaryota > Metazoa > Chordata > Aves > Apodiformes > Apodidae > Hemiprocne > Hemiprocne comata. Next base: position 16,020,469 of record CM036590.1, read on the forward strand.
CATCATATCACTGAGATCTTTCATTGTCTCAGTCTTGTTTTCAGAAGTCCTGACGCTGACTGGTGATTGAAAAAGCAGTGCCTCGGGGTGGAGGCTTTCCTCTGCTTCTGCCTGGGCCCTTGTGCAAAGCGGCTGATGCACGCGTGAGGGATAGGGAAATGTGGCTGGGGGTCCTGCCAGCTTGGCCAGGTGTCAGAGCAGCAAGTGAGAAAAGCAGTTCACACAAGCTGTCCTGTGGGAGAAATGCAAAACTCAGCTCAAACTTAGTGGCTAGCCCCTTTTTCTCTATTTACTTTTCATTGTCATCAGGTGGTGTAAATTTGCAGAGTGATCATAAAGATGCAAGAGATGGGGCCAGCTTGGGTAAATGGGGCAGTGTTTTCAGCTGATTGGAACTTTTGTGTCTAAAGCCGAAGAGCTGAAAACATTGTCTCTTGAGTCTGCACTAACAGCATCCCTGCTGGGTACATAATTGGGTATAATGCCTCATGAAAGCTGTGTGGGTACTGAAAGAGTAGTTTTGTGTATGCATGGCCACTTTCTAGGTAAGAAAGTACACCTACAACACAGTATTTTCTCTCCAGCAAAAGATAGTATAAAGAGTTATTTGGGCCTAACTCTTGAGGGCTGGAAATGCTGCAACAGGAGCATGTGTTAGAACACAGATTTGGAAAATACACCAGGCTGCAGAATCCTGCTGTGCTATGCATACATTGGCTTGCCTTTACTGGTGTTAATCAGAGCATTGCATTGTGATCTCGCTGCTGTCACTTCATATCGTTGTCCTGTCTGTAACTTTGCTTAATTAGATGGCTTTGGGGTCTATCTTATTGCTGTTTTTGCCTGTAAACAAAAACGACATTTAATGGTTCAGACCCCTCCCTCCCCAGGATATTAATTTCAGTGGACTCTAGATGTCTCTATCGGTTACGCAGGCTTGTTAAGTAGCATTTAATCCCACCCTAAGTAATAGGAAATAACAAATAACGTTCTTACCATTGTGTTCCCACTGCTTTTCAATGAGAGGAATGTACCAAGTGGCCTCTGACAGAGGAACTTGACACTGTTCCCCAAGTTACTGCTATTCAGCGGGATTATGCAGAAAGCAAAACAGAAAGGAAAAAGAGCAATTTATGCCTCTCATTTGTACTTTGCTGCCTCCCCACTCTGGCATGCAAACAGATGCCTTTCCCTTTTCTTTTCCCCTGCTTCTTTTTAAAATTTATTTATTGTTTTTACAGTATCTTCTGCTCCCAGGGCTGTTGGCCTCTGGGCACTAATGAAATGTCAATGTGTCTCAGACTCGCCCTCTCCTAAGTGCATGCAGTTGTGCAGTGGTCAAATTTTTTTTGTGTAACATAAAAATAAAACCAAAAAGCTACATTTTATTTTTGCATTTGGTGGCATAGATACGGGAAAACAACTTTTTCCAAAAAAAAAAAAAAAGAGGAAAAAATTGTGGCAATTCAACAAAGTCTTGGCTGGAAGGGGCCGGGGAGGGGAGATGGGGACAAGGGGAAGTTTTGCAGAAATATTGAAAACCCCAATTTGGCTAGTTTCAAGTTAATTTGACTGGTGTGACCTCATGTTTGAGTGGTTTAGCTTGGGCTTCTTGCCTGTGTGGTTTGTGTTTTTAAAACCAAGAGCCACAGAGGAAGGAGTTGGGGGAAGGCAGTGGGAGAGCAGGGCAGCCCATGTTTTCCCCAGTGGCGCATCCCTGTGTCTTTTGTTGAAGACCTTTTTCTTTTTTGGGGCTTGACCTCAGATCTCCCTTGCATCAGGAGTGTGTTTATTGCTCAGTGGTAATGAAGGGTAACTGGGCACACGGTGGAGAGCAGGTCTGAGCCACGCTGATGGCTGTTGGGGAGGGAGCTGTGAGCCTGCTCTGTGCTTTCCCGTCCCCGCCATGGGCCAGCGAGCAGGTGGCCTCGCAGCCAGCTCAGTGTGCCCGTCCAAAACACCAACCTGCATTAAAAAAAGGGATTAGTCTGTTGGCCAGGCAGCAGGAATCTACTGCTTGCTAGCTGAGTGCTGTAACCATTTGGCTTTTGGGAACTACTTTCACCATCTTATGGCTGAATGTAGCCCTTTGTTGCCTTGGCTTTTGTTCCCTGCACCCAGTTTCTGTACGTTTTTGTCGTGATCAAAATAGTTAATTTCAATCTCCTGCATTGGTTTCAATGCAAGAGGGAGGGGGCTGTCCTCAAGTGAACCCTTCTGTAAGTGCAGCCCAAATTCATGAATAGTTTAGTCTTCCCTGAAACTGTGTTTTTAATGAATAAATGATTCAGCAAGGGGAAGAAAAACGTTCCATCCAGAAGCAGCAATATTAACATCTGGCTAGGCCCGTTTCCTTATTGTTATATAGTCTTCAAGCTTGTTGTGAGCATGTGGATCAAGTTCAGCCAATAAGGAAACTTGACTCCCTCAGACAAGTGAGAGGTTTTTGTTTTGTTTTGCTTTTTAATCCTATAGCTTTAAAAAGAGAGCTTTGCATCAAAAGCTGAGGTACTGCAGTAGAAGGAACTAGCTCACATGGTAACACAAACAAGATATCTAAGAGGCAACATAAACTCTGTATAATAATAGAGGAAACGATTAGTCATTTTAAACTCATCCTTATTCAAAGCTGTTCTGGCTCTTGGGCATCTGTTCAGTGTTTGAAATAAAGGAGGAAGCTCTGGTGCTTTATTGGAAAGGTTGCTTCTGCAGAACATCAGCTCAGTGGGTCTGTTTTGGCTTGTGTAGCTATGCAGGCATCATGTTTCTGGGGCGACTGAGCCACCATTTACATCTAGCTTTTTTGATAATTGCTATAAATATACTCTCTTCTGTTGATGGAATTGCAATAAAATTTATACTGATTAAATTAATGAAAGAAACCTGACAGTCTGCATATTTTGGTGCTAAGACTGCATGTGAAATGCTCATATGATGTGGGAGAGGTGTGTAAAAGAACAATGTAAGAGCTTAAAACATCACTGTCCTAATAATTGGGGATGGGGGGATCTTCATACAGCACATGTTGAAATGGGTTAAGAGAGATATTAGGAAAACTGGTGGTGTCTTTCATTATTAAATTCTAGTTAAATCAGAATAAAGAATAGAAATAATAAAATACTATCCTCTTCTTCAGTTTTTTCACTCTGCAGTCTCCAGTGTGGTTAGTTTGAATGTAGAGTATAAAGGATGTTATTCAGATGAGACAGTTTTAATAAACATGCAGTATAAATGCTTTGAGTGAGAATTACCAACACCTCAAGTGCAATTCATTTTCTTTCATTTAAATATGAATGTTAAATTCTGAATAATTGTATCATCTAACTTCAGTTTTTGAGAAATTGGCTAGGAAATATTCAGTGGTAGATGTTGGATCAAAAATGTGGAAGATTTCCCATTTAATTACTGCCATTTATTGTAGTACTTACGACTTCCAGTACAGGATTATCCCTGGGCTTAATGACTGACCATGTCATCTACTTCTGTCAGTTAAAAGGTAATTATTTTATCTTTGGTTTCTTCCGTGCTTGTATTGTCTCTGCTGGTGTTGGATTTCTGTCTCCAGAGTAGTAGTAGTGTTTGAATGAAAGCAGGTAACTTCATGTTCTCACAGTCCATAATGAAACATGCTTGTCTGAAGCACATGCAGTGCAAAACCTTTTTTTTTTTTTGACACCTACAAAACCTTACCTTCTTGCTTCTTATAGGATATTTTAGTATTGAAATGGTTTCTATAAACATATCCCTGACTTTAGAGCTATCCCCTGATAAGCCGTTCTAGTTGATGGGTTTTTGGGTGTTTTTGGATTTTTAAGCAATGATCTTGAGAAATGGGTGATGCTGGGTCTTCCCTGTTAGGTGCAACAATGTCTTATATGATCAGAGCTTATCCTTTTGGTAGCCTGCATCTGAACCCCCTGAGTTACAGTGCAGGGGCACACACTTGCTGGTCTCTCCTGTGCTTTAAGACAAGAAGGAAACTCCTTAGTTATCCAAACACTTTTCTGTTTGTTTGGTTTACTTGTTAGGAATGTGCTTTGGTAAGTATCTTTGAGAGGACAGAGCAGGGGCTGGGCTCTAAATCTTAAAGTCTGGATTTAAAATGGGCTCAGAACACAGCCTTCACAACATGAAGTTGCTGTTAGGAGCAGCATAGACATAAAAGCCGCTGTATAGTGCAGGGGAGAAAGTGTTGTAACAGTGGATTTTAAAATGTTGTGAGTCACACAGACAGGAATATCACTAGAAAAGAAAAAGAGAAAATGTCTTTATAAAGATGTTCAGCCCTTAGGGGTTGTCTAGACATCTGCCTTCATGCCTTTTGGCATCTGGACACTCGTGTCCCATATACGGTATCCCCTTGACAGAGAAAATGTCTGTGGGTACATTTCCATTTCCATAGCTTGAGTCACGTGAAGGATCAGGCATCTTGCTAAACCAGGGCCTTGTCTGCACTAGTGTATTCAAACTAATATGTTTCTCAGTCATTTGAAAAGTCTTTTTGCTTTGTACCAGCAGTCTGGGTGCAGTGAACAGTGGTCTTTTAGTTCAGCTTGGCTTGGTATGCCTTTGGTCTCATTTGTGTGTGTCTTCTTAGCTAAGTCTTTCATCTTGAAACAACTCTTCCCAGTTAGTGCCAGCAACATACCTCCTCACTACTGCTGGAACATGGAATGGGAGTTCTGCCATGCAGGCAAGGGATCAAACCCTTTTGAATGTGGATCAAACCTTGCTGTCACCTCTTCCTGATAAGGCAAATTGTCCAAAGTGTCTTTACTTGCTAGTTTGTTTTCTACAGTTGAACTGCTGTAATGTAGTGGCTATAAGCAGGGATAAAACAGTATCTTCTAGAGATGATTAGAGGTTGCCAGAAGGATGCACTACTTTGTTCTGGTATCTAATCATACTTATGAAAGTTTTACATTCTTTGCTCAAATGTATTTTTCTGCTAGTCACGTTTCTGTCAGCATTATATGTGTGACATTTTGATTATCTCTGTTAGAGGCAGGAGAGGTGCAAAGGAATCCAGCTCGTGAATCACTCTTGCTTTAACCTTTACTTTGAAGGTGGGGAAGGAGCACAAGACCACTAAGGGAGCAGTTCAGGGAAGGTGGTGTGAAAGTCTTCACAACCACATTGATTAAAAAGTACAAGATAATGAGGTTTTAGCAGCTGGAATGCAACAAACTTCCTCTTCACTCTTATTTCTCTCCCATACCTGCACGTTTCATGCAGGTGAACAGCCATGCAGCAGGTGGCAAAGGTCAGTTATTTATGTCATTTGATACAAGACTTTGACTTCTGATTCAGCACCCTGACTTCTCGCATGGTTGTTTTTTTTTAAATAGGCTAAACTCTGCAGTGTGGTTCAGGATGCTTGAAGTTTGCATAACTCCTGCTATATTGCAGCTTTACAGTTGGCAAGCAGCAGTTTATAGGTGTTTAGGTACGTCTGTTACTCTCCTAATCTGGGGAAAGCTTGGCTACTACATGGGCAAATACAGTAACTGACATAGTGTTCTGTGACATGCTTGTAAAATATGATGCAGGAGTGGAGAACCCTGTTTCATCTTTGTCTTAATACTGGTTTACTGTGGCTTTAGTATTTGAGTGGGAAGATGAAGCTTTGCCTCATGTGAATGGTGAAATGCATCACAGACAATTGAAGGGTTTCTCCTCTACCCTTCTACTTAGCTCCTGCTCCTACTGTACAGACACATTTACGTGTGTTTTCTCTTCAAAGCTTTGGTACTTCTCAGCCTTAAACATGCAGATGAGAAAGTTCAGAAGTATCTTTTTAACAGATAATAAAAATCCTGTTTGTGGCCTAGGTAAGTTTTAATGCAATGCTTAAGAATTATTTTTCATAGCCTTAGCTGTATTTTACTTTTTCCCCCCCCTTCAAATAAATAAAAGCAGTTGTTCTAAGTAATTGCAGTGAATATGCTCTAACTGATTTTGGGTATGTCCTTGTTTCCTTCCTGAAAATGATAGAGATGTTATACTTCAGCTATTGCCAAGTATAAAAAATTAAACATGGAATATCAGGCCAGAAAGAAATGTTTCTGATACAGAAATGTTTTACTACCGTTTGTTATTCTCTTGGTTGCAAATACTTTGCTACTGTTTACTGTAGGCATTGTTATAATCTTTAACATGTGAAATCCATATAAACCTGTATGTATATATATCATAGAAGTTCTTGTCCTTCTAGGCTTCCAAGGCATTTTGTGGTGGTGCAGGGAAACTTTCTACAGCTTAACTCCAGGTTAGAAAGCTTCTAGAGGAGAAGTAGGGGTATTTTTCAGTTTTCATGTGTTGCGGTTTGTTAAAGACAGGAGCAAAAGAAAATACAGCAAATGGTTCAGAGATATTGAACATATAATCTAGGTGAAGTAGAATCAAATCTATGCTAATAATTAATCGAAGGAGCTGTTTAGTGTTGTTGAAAGTGCAACAATAATAAGGCAGGGGCATGAACAGTTGCAATTGATTCTAGTACCTGCTACTCTTCTTTCCTCCTGCCATTTCCTATGTAAGTGTTGAGAGGTTTGTCTAAAATACATTGAGGATATCTAGGGGACATCCCTAGACTTGAAATTCTAATTGTCCCAAATATGCTTCTAAAAAATTAATTTTACTAAATGGGTTAATAAAATAGATAAAAAAAGAGAGATACTTATGAGCCCTCCCCTACCCCCAATCTGTTCTGCAGTGTTGGTGCCCGACTAGTGTTAATTCTTTTTAATATCTCACGTTTTTCGTCCACAGTTGAGACAATAGTTGCTACTACAGACTCTGCCAAAATGAGATCCTGCCAAAGTGCTTGGATGATGGTACTGCACTTTTTGCTGCCCCTTTCTGCTTTTCCATTAGGCGTAAAATGGTTAGATGTTACGGAGGCCTGTGTAACAAAATTATTCTTTACAGTGCACCACTATTTCTTAGAAGTCTTTGAAGTGCTTTTAAAATATCTTGCCAAGGCAATCTGTTAAACAGAAGGCTGCCTGTAAAAAATATATATGTATATATGCCTTCAGGAATATAACTTTTATAGGAATTTTCTTTTCAAAATCATGTGTTTTTAAAATTTGCAAGAACCATCAGCAAGTGGAAGGTGAATTTCTGATCGAAATAATTGTGCTTCATCGTTAAACTTGTTGGTAGTGGATATTAATTTACTTGTTATACAACCAGTTTGAATGAAATCAGGTAAATTTCAGAAATGTTTGTCTTTCACTTAATTGCATCTTTTTAAAAGTTATTTTCAGTAATCTTTTATGAAAGCTTTGAATTTGTCTGTTAAGACCATGCAATGGAAAGAGACATACTTATGTATTCTGGTGATATCGGTAGCAGAAAAGCCATAACTGTATGGAATTAGGGAGGGCTCTGGGAACCCATCTCAGTGATAATATTGCTCTAAGCAAATTATGACCAAAATTTTGTAAAAATTGATCCTTTTAAAAGCTTCCACTGTTTCTTTTTTCAGGTGATGTCCAAAGCTAAGCAAATACTACATAGTGATACAATATGCAATTTATTTGAAATGAACATGTTTTGAGGTTCATAATAATGTAAACATACCTTCCTCTTAAATATAAATTTGAAATTAACTACTAGCTATTTGATATGTATCAAAGCTAAGTGAAATATACAGATCAGCAGGAACTCCTTCATGTACATTGGAAGGAGAAAGAAGCCATGGATATTATCTTTCTAGAATAGAAAGTTTGCAGCTGGTCAGGCTGCAGTGTCAGTTTTGTCTCTGGTTCTGACCTTGCATCACCCAGCCTTTTTCCACCATAGCTGGTCCTCCCAGATGGCCATGAAGTTGACCTTTGATAGATGTGTCTATTGACTGGTAAGTGAGAGAGAGCCCATGTTGTTGTCAGTGAATAACTTCTCATGCAGCCTTAATGTATTCATAGCAGCGAGTCTGGCGATGGGGTGATGGTGGAGCCAATTCTCATTCCTGTTTCTATTCAGCTTCTGTTCAAAAAGGAGGAAAAGAGAGACTCAACCAGAGCCCTAGATGAACTTACTGGAGCTGTACAACGAGATCTTTTGTTCCCGCCCAGGAGTACTACTACATGTTTTGAAGGCTTGCAGTCCATTTGTCTTCTGCTACAGTTCAAATTCATTAAAGGATTAAATGGGCTGACAGTTGCAGGCAAACCTCAAGGGTTTCTCCCAACCCCATGTTGCTGCATGTGAAAACAGCATATGGGGAAACATTGTTTAATCAAATTGTTTGTAATAATCTGATCTTTCTAGATCAGCCAGGTCTCTGACTTACTTTAGAGTTGGAAAAAGTTTAGCACAACGTTTTTTGTTATGAGGCAATTTGCATCTGTTTTGAAGAGGTTGATCAAATGCTACTTTGCTTTTAATGCCTATGAAAAAATGTAGGTTCAATACAAACCAGTGCAGCTGAAGATGAGATGTAGTAAATGAGTGTAATGAAGAAGTTCTAACGTCCAGCCAGGAATTTATTGAGCCAGGTTTGTGATGCTTCCAGATGCACTGCGCCTGCCTTAGCCAGCTCAGCATGCTGTCACTAGCTCCCGTGATCTGCATCTGAGCTGGCTTTTACATCTACATCCACACTTTGTGCTCTAGCGTGGTCATCCTTAGCCTTGTACTTTCCAGAATATGTCAACCTTTATGGGAATTTAAGTGTATTTTATTGCTGTTAGTCACGCGGGCTGAAGTTCGATGGTTTTATTGGGGCCTCTAGTGGCCCGAAGACTGCATTACCAAAGCAGAGCTGCTGGTTGGGGGTGGTGAGGAAGGATTACTTTCTTCCCTCCTGTTGGCTAGATGTATTCAGCTATGGGGCAAGGGCAGTGCCATACGGATAATTTATTTGGATTCTAGTGGAGCATCGTACGTGGACTTGGAACTGAACATGCTGAAGAAGTATGAATAAATGGTAATAAAGAGTAACAGAGCGTGAAGGAGGAGATGAAGGTTAGCCTGAGAGGTCTTCATGTCGGGTAGTGGTCACAGGCTGGTTTCTCCCAGCCGCACACCTCGTTGCTTTTTAAATTAGGAAGTTTTCAGGACCCTGGTAAGGGCAAAAAGATAAACTGTCCTATGAAAAGTATAGAAGTAGAGCTGGAAACCCTTCATGTACCAACATCAAGACTGCTTCCCAAAAAAGGATTTTATGTCTACCAAGACACTTTTGAGCTCCTTAGGAGTAAGCTGAAGGCTTTGACAGGCCATGGTTCTCCTGCCCCCAGACAGGATGTCATAGATAAAAAATTTTATCTTTATTTTCAATATAAATCGTCTTTCTTGTGTTGTATTTGAGCTTATGTGTAACTTTTAAAATCCCTTTACAGCTAGTTTTATGTGGAGAACTCTCAACCCAAATCCAGCTCAGTATTGTTTTTGTTGTAAAAGCATCTTTTAACACTTTCCTGAGCAAAGATTGTGTAGAGTCTGAAGTGTCTGGCTCAGAAAAGTGAAATCTACTTGTGAGGAGAGAGAAACTTGAGAGTCTCAACTGCTCTCAGCTAAGCAGATCTGAAATAGGGCGCTGTCAGGAAATGCCCCTGTGTTTCATGGCTGTGCTGCAAAGGCTGGGCGGCTGCTGGCTCTGGTGAACATTTTCCATGTTGCCTGGGTGGCCAACCCTGCTGATTTGGGGACAGTTAGCATTGTGTCATTACCACAGGAGTACTAGGGGTTTTTTTTCTTCTTTTTTACATTGTATCCTCCCCTTCCAGGGTGTGCCTCACGAATGACTCACAGTGAAAAAACAGTACTGTCAGGCTACATGCAGGAATGTGCCTTGTTCACATAAAAAAAAGGTTGACGCTTTCTTAGTTTGGTAATAAAATGACTGGCAGTGTTAAGTGAAAATTCTTATTAGAAGAGGAGGCTTTTCGATTCAGGCATTGCTCATTACACAGCCAGCTGTAGTTCTACTGATGTCGTTTTGTTGTTCAGCTCAAGTAGTAGGATAACAATTTGGGTTTTAGTAAGTAGTTGTTTGAAATATTTCTCATTGCCATTGTCAAATAAGCACACTGTTCTCTTTGTAAACCCCTTCAGCAGGGTCGTCTCTGAAGAGACATTACATGTAGGACTTCCTGGGTTATGTGAATAATTTGAACTCATTGAAACTTCTCAGCCTTTCTCCAGCATGAAGTTCTGTTGTTGTTTTCTCAGTGGGAAGATTGTAGGATGCCTGGAGGAATGCTACTGAACTGTGAGGTGGTTTGCAGTACCTGCTGCTGGTAGCTCATCAGGACCTGCAGGTTTGAGGGAACAGAAGAGAAGTACAGGGTTGCATGGAAACGTTTTAAACAGGTATTTTTGATCAGGAAGCCATTGGAAAGAAGTTCAATGGTACTTCCTAGGGTCAGTGGTAAGGGAGCTATCAGTTGTGATGCAGTTGTTTGGTATCTGGGCCTCTTGTCAGCTCATTTCCTACCAAAATCTGTGCTGCTTGGTCTTGCGTATTTCTTGTCCTTGTTTGTTTTGTATGTGCACAGGTAGGTGAATTACTTTACTTCCTTGTACCAAGCCACAGGAAAACTTACCCTTGAAATCTTTCCTTAAAAGTAGGATTGAGGAAGGAGAAACAGATCTAACAGGTACATTTCAGATCGCACTCCTTAGTTTCGATTTAGTTGCCCAGAAAACTCCTCGCTCCTAGGCTAGCCATTTGAGAAGCAGATACAGGTAAAATTTGCAGAAAAATCAGAAGAGGAAGAAAGAACTTTCTGCAGCATATTTCACCACAAATTTTAGTTTGGTGTCTCATCTTGGCTTTCCTGCAAGGCTTTGTCTTCAACCACATTTTTAGTTCACTGGAGGTGCTGCACAAACCAGAATCTTCTCATCTGTTTTCATAAAAGCTAGTGGAAAAAATTATATTTGGTCCCACTTTGGAGAAAAGTTTGCTTTAGGGAAGACAGAATTTAGAAATGTCAGGGGTAAAATACAAATACATGCAAAGTGGAAATAGTCTTTCTCACATAACTGCATAATAGCTCAAAATAGCCTGTGCACGGTTGTGTGTGACTGTCAAATGCCTTAGGGTTTTACATGGCTTCATAATACAATGTGGTATCTTAAGAGTGTCCAACCCAACTCAATTGATAACAAACATCAGCTCATGTTTCTTTCTTCTGGGTTCTGGGTCTTCATGTGGCCCCATGTAGCCTCATTAGCAGAGCTGCTTGTTCAGGGTTAAAAGAAGAGAAGACTTCAAAGATCTTGCAAAAACTTAGTGCACTGCAGCTAAAATTAGAGCTTCTTTCCCCCAGGATAAACCCACTTAAACCAAACATACTGTAAAATGGTGTTTTGTGGATGGGCCATGAGTTCCTGCCTAAGATACCAGAGAGAAAACATGTGGGACTGACAGTTGCTGCAGCATATTTCCAGTTTTTCATTGGAAGTGAATGTGTTGTATTACAGAGATCATACAGAATTACTGTTAATAAAAAACCCTGTTGAGAGTTACAGTTAAGATTAATTTATCTAATAAATATGGATTGGACAAGGGGGGGGAAAAAAGCCCGACCAAAACTCCAAACCCTAGCACCAAATCAAGAAATAATCAATCTTAAATGAAATTATATAACATAATTAAATGTTAACTTCTGACTTAGCCTCTTGTTGACTATTTCCCCCTTCAAGTAATAAGGATCTGATACAGGAGGATCAAGTATTCACAAATGCAACTGAAATGGGTAACTGAACTGTTAGTGCACAGGCTTAATCTGTGTTGTCTTTTTTTCTTTTCATATAGTATGTGCAGGTGAAAATGCATTTCTTGGCTTGGCATATCTTTTAATTGCATATGGATTTCTGTGCACTTTACAACAGTATAATGACTTGAACGCAGAGAAATACTTTGCAATTGAAGACATAAAACTTTTTAGGAAAAATGTTACAGAAATGTATTTTAGCTCATTTTCCAGCATGGTATTTTTTTCACCACGAAGCCCAGAAACTGCTAAAGGCAGCATTGTTACTTGAACTAGGTTCATACAGGTTTAGGCACATAGTTTTATGCCCTGGTTCAGGTGATCTCATTTTTCTTGCTCAGTGCTGTAAGCCTACAAACTTCATTCATTTGGACAAAATGTGGAAATTAATGAGGTGAAGCAGCCCTGAGATGAGTTGCAAGAGGCAGAAACATTGAATCTTTCCAAACCCTATTCTGTCTCTGAGACTGCTGTCTCCTGCAGGAAGGTGTCACTCCCTGCTGATTTAGACTTTACCCTCCCAGTGAAGTGGGAAGATGTCCCCAGCTGGAGTAGCAGTCAATGCCTTTCAAGGACTAGAAAGTCAGCAAGTATTGGAAAGCTGCATCAGTCTGTGGATGCAATACCTAGGCAACCTCACTTGCATTGTGGGGCTTCCTAGTGGCATTCCACGGTTTAATTTTCACTTACTTTGTGTGACCTTGGAAAAAACCCTTTCTGTGGGAATGCTTTCTGAATAAACCTGTGCCAAGTAGGAAATAACAGAGGTGATAGAGCAGTCTGAAAGTGACCGAGCTACTGCCTCTTTACTTGGTTAATGTTTGTTGGCTGAGCAGTGGTGACTGTTAATGTCAGCAAAGCAAAGCCTGCAGTCTTAAAGCCATGATGATGGTTGCAATGTGGTGGCTTGCCCTAAAGCCCATAGTTAAGGATGTGGGACAACTCATGGTAGGTGGGCATAGCAGGAAAAAAAAAAAAAAAGGAAATGACACCAGAGTTATTGGGACAGTGATCTTAATTATGCTGTTGCTTTTGTGAAAGGGTGTTGAGAAAGAGTTTGGAGATCACTGTGATAGCTTGGTGGTATTTTTGTGGAGCTCCTCCAAACCTCAGAGGATGGGTGGGGGGAAGAGAGAACATCTGAAGGTACACATGTGAAAGGTGGTTAGCTCTGAGAGGAGTGTAATTAATTTCCTGACTTTTTGCGTCTGTGTCACAAGGTGCATACTGGTGATCACACAAGAAATAGTAGGCAACAGCCTCAAGTAGTGTTCTCAGAAAGGATTTGTGGCTAAGGGGTTTTTTTGGTTAGGATTTTTTGGTTTGCTCACTATGACTGTTTAGCCAGCTCCTTAACCTTGTATTTACACTAACCAAACCATGTTGTTTGTTTTGGAAACTGCAGCCCCGCAGACAGGTGGGCTGCTGTGAACAAGGGTTTTCCCCCTGGTGCAGGAACTCTTAACTTCATCAGAGGGTACAGGTTGGCAGCAGAGCCAAGCTGATCTGAAGTCTTGTGGCCGGCAGAAGAGGAGACTCATTTGCCATAGTTGATGACAGTAATGAGTTTGTGTATACACATCTCTCCTGTAGTTGAGTTCAAATATTCAGTGCTGGGCATTTTCTGTCTTTTATTTTCTTGTGGAGGGATGTTCCACCCGTACCCCAAGTTCGAATATTTTGGTTAAAAAAATAGCCAACTCTACACATGAATAATTTGGATTCCTGTCATTGAGAAGTGGAGATGGTCAGGCTCCTGATATGTTAGATGCAAACACAAGGAGAATCAGGTGTTCAACACAAATACCTTCTGAAATAATAAATGTTTTGTATAAATAGTATCTCGTTAAGTAATAATGCCAGAGAATAGCTCAGTTCATGGCTTGTGTTGAAAGATACAGCACAGAATGACTGAGTCAGGCAGGCTGACGCTTGGGAGTGGGATCATTTGTTTTGTGCAGTTTTGCATTTCAGAAGGAGGCCTGCCTGCTGCTGTCGGGATGTGCTTTTTTTGAATTTGGTTTGCACATAGAGTTCTGGAAAGTCAGAGGGGTATTGTGAGGGGGTGTTGCCAAAGTGTGTGATAAACAAAAGCAAGGAAAATTATGGGAAGCTGTTCGTTCATCATATGACAGGAGTTTTAGCATAACTTTCCTTTTGTTGTTTGATCATCATTAACAAAACCCACACATTGACAGTACGACCAAGTTTTTAGCAGCTGCATAGTAATTTACCGTTGGATCAGATGCCTGTAGCTGAGTGTGAAACAGGAATCAGCATGCTTTCTGTTTGGGCTGGCAGGGAAGAAATGAGGAGGTGAGAAGCAGGGGTGCAGTGGCATACCTGTTTTTCAGTCCTATGATGTCTGTTGTTCCTGTTGCTCAGGAAGTATGCTGTATCCCTGAACTCAGTGTGGGGAGGAGATGAGAAACTCACTCATCTTCAAACAGTTTTAAAGGAGAGAAAGTAACTGAAGGACAGGTTGTGAATGATGTCAGGCTTCTGCTGTTTTGTCTGTAGGGCTTCTGCAATTGCAATCACTGTGACTTACTCTGTCCTGTGGCATTTCTTGTTGTTGTTTTTGTTCTTCTTTTTCCAATTTCCCTTTCTTTCAAGGGCAGGTTGGATGGGGCAAGGGGGTTGGAAAACTAGATGATCTGTAAGGTCCCTTTCAACCCAAACCATTCTATGATTAAACAGGGCATTTTTTTTGCTTTTAGATTGCTCTTGCTTTTCAGGGAATCTAGCATCTTGCTCATCATTCAGCAGCTGTTTCCACATAGTTGAGCACTTCTACTCTGAACACTGCACAGTAGTGTTTTCCTGCCTTATAAGTGGATTTTTCCTTTGTAGTCTCTCCTTCCTTTTTCCACCTTCTTGTGAAAGAATACAGAAGGATTCTTGACCTGAGTGCAGATAAACATTTCCTCACTTCCTAATAGCCTTGGAGGTTGCCTGGGCTTATATGTAGTGTCCTGAGTTGTCAGTAGGGCTGCACTAGAGAAGACCAGGAGTTAATTATTTGACACTTGTAAGTGTTCTTTTGCCTAGGAAGTGAGCCTGAAAGCTTCTTGCTGTGGCATTGAGACCATCATGGGCTGGAAGGGAGTCTCTCCACCTGAAGCTTGTTTCTGCTGTATTTCTCCTCACTGTATAGCTGAAGGGGGGTTACTTCTAGTCAGCTGGCCTGCCTCATCTTTGTGGAGGGTGCTTTTTGTAGTCACTCTTACAGCCAACAAGATTTAATGCTGTCCTCTAACAATTTTTTGAGGCTGGGGCTCATGACTGTTATG
Source organism: Hemiprocne comata (assembly GCA_020745705.1). NCBI lineage: Eukaryota > Metazoa > Chordata > Aves > Apodiformes > Apodidae > Hemiprocne > Hemiprocne comata. Next base: position 16,035,494 of record CM036590.1, read on the forward strand.
CTGGGAGCCACTGGTAATAGAGCCATGTGGGGCACCAGCAACCTGAGAACTGGGGGGCAAGTGATTTGGGATTCAACCTTTCCATTGGGTTGTTGTGATATAGCTGCTTGTTTTGAGTAAGGTTGTGGCATTGCAGAAACAGCTAAGAAACTGTTTAAAAAAACAGGTTGGAAAGAGAAAATGAGACTATTTCAAGTGCTTTAGATGAATATGTCAACCTCTGCAATCAGCAGGTTTGGTGCTTTGTGTGGGTAATACACCATCCAGTATAAAGCTGAGTTGGATTTTCTAGGAGCCAACACAGCATAAGGTCCAAAGGACTAGCCCTCCTGCAGGTGATGTTAGAGCCACCAGGGCCAGAGACTGCCTCTGCCTGCACCCACCATGATGCTAAAAACGACCCAGTGGTGCATGGGCAGAAACCTGCCGTGCCTGCACCCCTCGCTGGCACCAGGCACTGTGACCTGCGGATCTCCAGCACCACGCTGGGGACCTGCTTGTCCTTGGGACACACATCTCTGCGTGCTTCTTTTTGCCTTGTTGTGTAGCTTTGCAAGGTGAATAGTTGTTCTTAATCCTTAATACAATTGCCGAAATAACCTATTTATTACATTACAAAAGTGACTGCTGCCATCGGATGGTGTCAGCTGGCCGCGAGAGTCAGAGTTTTCCTCTCGAGTGCCGGCAGACCTCAGTCTGGGGCTTTTATTTCACTACTTTAGGAAGTATTTAGTGCTGCCACCTGGGGGGAGATGAAGAAAACAATTTACGGGATAGTTTGCACACTGACAGGAAGAGAAATAGCTTATTGGGAGGTAAAAGCATGAAGTTGAAAGACTAAAAAAATATATTCAAAGCGAAATTCTAGTATGCTTGTCACTATTACTAGCAGAGTAGTTTCAGGCTGCAGTTAAATGGCAACTGCTGATACTATTTTCATATGTTTATATATATAAATTAGATTTCAGAATGTATACTAAATGTTTTGAACTTTGACTACACTGAGTTTGTTTCAGAAAATACTAAATATTTATTTGTGAGATGGAATAATGAAGTTTATACAGCAATGGGATGAAAGGAAAAATCGGATGAAGAAAAAAGACCTAACTGGCATCTGCTGCTTTCTTTGGGATGGTGTCGAAGCTACTAACTAAACTCTTTTGACTAAGATCTTTTAGGTTTTGGTTTTAAATTTATATGTGCAAAATAATCAGCATATATTATGCAAGCTGGTTTCGTGACAAAATAAACTGTTTGGCTTAAAGAAAAAAAGAACAAGTGAAAACTAACATAGGGTTTTTCTGGTTTTGTTTTTGCTTTTTTTTTCCTAATAGTTTGGTATATTTTTGGTGTTATTTTTATGTAAGTAGATTTTTAAGTATCTCTTTTGTGGGTTGAAAAGTCTGGATTTTTTAGTTTCCCCCCTCCTCCAAAATGTTAATTAAACCAGTCCTTATTTTACTTGAGCTTCCAGTGCTTTTAAAGTTTCAATTTCTTTTTTTTTTGTTTTCCAGGTCAGATGTACAACTGCCTGTAAGTATTATTCTGTTGTTCAATTATATATTTTGTATAACTTTCATTCTCTTAATGTCTTTTAAGAAAGATTGAACAGTATCAGCTAAGTATTTAAAAAAACCTTCCTGAAAATAAATTTTAGAAATGGCATTCAAAAATGTAAACTCACATATTTTAGTTATATGAAATGCAATGCATTTAAGGATATTTAAAGATATAAATTCCCTTCGCTTTTCAGTTCGTAAAGAGTTCTGCTAAAATCAAGTACAGTTATAATGTGCTTAGAAAGAATGGAAAATATACTTAAATGCCATACAAAACAAATCCAAAATAACAGATGACATCTGAAGTGATGCTTTTAGCATTTTCTGAAGTGAGTAGAGCAACTGCTGTACTTGCCAAGATGAGAAATTGTCATTGTTGCAGAAATTTCCAAAAGTACCTGCAGCTGAGTTCTACCTTAATACTGAACATCAGACTTACATGAGTTAGCCTTTCAATTTTAGGGCCTAAATCAACTCTTTCCACACTTTGGGCTGTGCTACATCAACCTAAAGTTGTTTTCTGTAGGTATACATTGGCTCTTCCTTACTTGTGGGAACACAATCCGTGAATTTGAAAACACTTTTTCTCATATACTGAGGGGAAGAGACAAAACTGCTATGTCAGGATAAGCAGCTAGCTTTTCATAACATGCAAGAAGGATATACATGCAGAAGTTGGCTGCGAGTTTTTTCAATTCTTTTCAAACAAAACTGCACTGAAAAAAAAGGGCAGATCATAGTAGCTTTCATCCAAACCATGAGTAGAGCCAGTGAGTGACTGAAATACTGTGGCAGTCTCAATCTAGTTCAAATTGTCTGACAGAAGTTTAAATGGTAAAACCAGGAAATGTGCAGTGAAATCTCTGTAGGAGAACAAACTGGGAAAGCAGAAGTGACTGCACATCTGTGCATGGTATCTATAAACAGCACTACTTTTAGAAATGGGAAACCCAGAAGTTTTGTAAAGGCATTTACTGCTTTGTATTCTTTCTTTCAGGCACTAAGAATTGCAGTTCAGAAATGGGAACCAGTAGTGATGATAATTTATCAGCAAACTCTACAAGTGGAAACAATACCTATGGAGGTGGAAGATCATCCACGGATGTGTCACTATCTGACAGTGATCAGAACAATGTAACATGTAAGTGGTTTGAAATGTGACCGGGATGTGAATCTTCAGCGTGTTTTATGCTTTTATACTGTATTAGCATTTTAAGTCCGAACTCTAGTCCAGAGTGCAAAGAGCATGCAGGAGTGTGGATCCAGCTGCCTTACTGGAGTAGAGAATAGGCCAAAGAAATGTATCTGCACAGCTGACTGGGAGTGCAGTTTAACACTGTGATTATTGCATAACCTTGAAATCGTTTTATCACAGTTAGACTTCGGCTCCCTTCTCTGCTTATTATGGCTTCTTAGGTTACAGCTGCGCCAGTTCAAGCGCACTGACACACAGGTTTGAAACACACACATAGCAGAGTACAGCTGAAGTATTCCACCTCTTATAGAGGGTATCATGTATCTAGAGGAGAGCTGTGTGAATCTTGCAACTAGAAAGGCTCTCTTTGGGATAGCCAGCTTAGGAAAAAATAACAGCAGGTTCTGTGTTCCAGTCTTTCTCAGCACCTTGCATGAAGTTGACAGATAAGACAGGGCAGTAATAGACAGTTTTGCTCCTTGAGATGAAGCAAAGTGTGAGAAGTTGGAGGAAGAGTATATTGCAGAGCTAGCAAATGTGCCTTACTATGGATAAGGATTGCTTGATTATTTTCCCAGGCCAATTACAGTTTTACAGACACCAGTTGTTTGGGTAGGGTGGGAAGAAAAGTACTTCATGTGTTTATCAGCTAATATTCTTATAGGTTAATTCTTTTTTTTCTTGCCTTTTACAGTTCTTACTCTGAAGGTAGAATATGTTGGCGTGACTTCTGTCAACTTAACATGGGTGATAAATGACACTGTTTCAGTCTCCCACACATACAGGATAGAGGTTGCAAATGGTACCTCTGTTAGGAACCTGGTATCTGATGTCCACAAAGCTGAAATTACGGAGTTACTCCCTGGGACGTCATATAATATCACGGTATTTGTGGTAGTGAATGATAATGAGACAGAAGGAGAAGGATGGCCCATAATGCTGTATACAAGTAAGTTATGGATGCTTGCAGCCCTGTTTCTGGTGGACTGTATGTTACTGTGCAGCTCAGGGCCCTACTTACTTACGTGAGGATTGTGATTCAATACTATTGTGTATAGACATGATATTTAATCCCGAGCCTGATGTGGGCTATATGCAAAGGATTGGATGTTAGTATGCAACAGAAACATACCCTGATGTTTCTGGCTAGGTTTTAATTATCTTCCTTCCCCATCTTCCCCTCCATCCTTGTCTCTTTCCTGCCCACCTCTCTAGATTCCTAAGGGAGGGCCTAGGAATGCTGGCACAGTGGTGACCTGTGCGCTCCTACTTTGGAGTGTAAGAGGAGATGAATCCTACTCAGAATTACTTTAGTTTTCCCTTAGCTGCCTGTTGATGCAAAAGTGTCCAGGAGCATCTGGAGATGTTGCTGGGGTGCTCTTGCACTCTGAACCATGAGTGTGATGTGAAGAGAGTGCAGTAGTGCTGTGCCTGTGTTTCTTCTGTCCGTGTATGTGAGCAGATGCTCTTGACAGACTGTTGTCTTGCCTTTCACAGAGCCCAGCCCAGTCCATGATCTCAAGGTGGAATATGTTGGTGTGACTTCTGTCAACTTAACGTGGGCAGTGAACGACTCTGCTTCCAACTCCTACACGTACAGGATAGAGGTTGTAAATGGCACCTCTGTTAGGAACTGGACATCTGAGGTCCCCAGAGTTGAAATTACAGAGTTAATCCCTGGGACAATGTACAATTTCACAGTATTTGCAGTAGCGGCTGATGGTAAGACGGAAGGAGAAGGAGTGTCCATAAGCCAGTATACAAGTAAGTCACAATTTCTTGCAACCCTGTTCTGCTGGGCATCTCAGAGCTCTGCCTACGTGCCTGAGGGCTGAAATGTAAAACTGTTGTGTACAGAAACAATGTTTTAATCCTGGAGCCTAATCCAGGCTGTCTGCTAAGCATAGGGTCTTAATGTGTGGAGGAAACGTGTCCCTGATTTAAAAAAAAATTAAGACAAACCAGGCAAATGAAATCCACCTTCCTTCCCCTCTATCCTCATCTCCTCATGTTTCCTCATATAGGACATAACTTCTTGACATAGGTACTCAGTGAGCCACATAGGAAATATGCTCTCCTAGACTTGCTGTTTGTGAATAGAGAAGGACTCGTGGGAGATGTGATGGTAGGTGGCTGTCTTGGCCACAGCAGTCCTGAAACGGTTATGTTTAAAATTTTCAGTGTAATGAGAAAAAAAAGAGCAGAGTTGCTACCCTGGACTTTAAGAGAGCAAACTTTAAGCTGTTGAGGAAGCTAATTAGTGGAGGGCTTTGGAGTCCACGAGCACTGGTCAGTTTTTAAGAACCACCTCTCAGAAGCACAGGAGCAGATTTCCACAATTCTGCTGTATGGAAGTCAAGCGAGCAGGGCAGGAGACCAGCTTGTCTGAACAGGGAAATCCTCGTGGAGCTTAAGAGGAATAGGAACTGTATGATCTCTGAAAGCAAGGTCAAGCTTCGCAGGAAGAGTACAGAGCTGTGGTTCTTACATGCAGGGAGAAGACACAAAAGGCCAAAACTCAATCAGAGTTGAAACTGGCCAGCGTTGTGTCACACGAGAAGAAAGGCTTTTTAATGTATATTAATAGCAAGAGAAAGTCTAAAGAAAATATTGCTCCAATGCTTGTTGAAGATGATCATCTGACTAATATGAATGAAGAAAAAGTGGAGGCATTCAGTGCTTTTTTGGCCTCAGTCTTTAATAGCATGGATAAACCTTCGTCCTGACTTGCGAGATCATGAGTGCGGGAACAGTGACTTTCTATTTTGGACACTGAAACTGTAAGGGACCAGCTGTATCAGCTGAGTGTTCACCAGTTCATGAGGTCTGATGAACTTCATCCTAGAGTTCAAAGAGATAGCAGATGTTGTGGCAGAACCCGTCTTGATCATCTACCAAAGGTACTGGGAGTCTGGGAAGGTTCCCGCTCACTGGCCACTAGCCAGTGTTATTCCAATTTACAAGAAGGGTGAGAGGGAAGACCTAGGACAGTACAAAACCTGCTAGTCTAATCTCAGTTCCTGGAAAAATTACGGAGATCATACTGGGTACTATTGAAAGGCATTTAAAAAATAATGCAATCATCAGGCACAGTCAACATGAGTTCACAAAGGGAAGGTCCTATTTATCTAATTTTATATTTTTCTATGATAAGGTCACCCACCTAGCAGGTGAGGGGAAGGTGGTGGATGTAGTTTTTCTGGATTTTAGTATGGGTTTTGATACTGTTGTTCACAGAATCCTTCTGGACAAGCTGTCCAACTGCAGGATAAGCAGGTTCACAGTGTGCTGGGTGAAGAACTTGGCTGAAGGGCAGAGGTCAAAGGGTTGTAGTGAATGGGGCTACATCTGGCTGGAGACCGGTCACCAGCAGTGTTCTTCAGGGTACAATCCTAGGGCCAGTGCTGTTCAATATATTTATCAGCGATCTGGATGCAGGAGTTGAATGCACCAGTTTGCTGGTGATACCAAACTGGGAGGTGCTGTTGACTCTCTTGAGGGACAAGAGGCCTTGCAGAGGGATCTAGGTAGATTGGAGCATTGGGCTGTGATTAATGGGGTGAAATTTAACAAGTCCAAATGCCAGATCCTGCACTTGTAACAGAGTAATGCCAGGTACAAGTATAAACTGGGAGAGGAGAGGCTGGAGAGCAGCCCTGCAGAAAGGGATCTGGGGGTGCTGGCCAGCAGCAGGCTCAGTGAGTCTTCAGTGTGCCCTGGCAGCCTAGAGGGCAAACTGCACCTTGAGGTGCATCAAACACAGCATGACCAGTTGGTCAGAAGAGGTGATTATCCTGATGTACTGAGCATTGTGGAAGCCTCACCCTGAGCACTGGGCAGTTCTGGGCACCACAACTTAAGATGGATGTTAAGGTCCTTGAATGTGTCCAGAGGAGGACAGCAAAGCTGGTAAAGAGGCTGGAAGGAATCATAGGATCACAGAATATGCTGAGTTGGAAGGGACCCATCAGGATCATCAAGTTCAACTCCTGTCCCTGTGTGGGGCACCCCTAAAATCACACCATGTGCCTGAGAGCATCATCCAAACACTTCTTGAACTCAGGCAGGCTTGGCGCTGTGACCACTTCTCTAGGGAGCTTGTTCCAGTGCTTGACCTCTCTCTGGGTGAAAAACCTTTTCCTGATATCCAACCTAATGTTCCAGAATGAATGGCTAAGTACTCTGGGTCTGTCTAGTGTGGGGAAAAGGAGGCTGAAAGGTGATCTCATTGTTCTCTACACCTTCCTGAGGAGGGAAAAAAGGACAGGGAGGTGCTCATCTCTTCTCCCTGAGATCCAGTGCCAGGAAATGTGGCAATGGTTCAAAGTTGTGTCAAGGGAGGTTTAGACTTGACAATAGGGAGCATTTCGTTACTGAGAGGGTGGTAAAATGCTGGAACAGTCATTCTTCAGAGGTGTTCAATGCCACAAGCCTGTCCGTGTTTAAGAGGTATTTGGACAATGCCCTTAATAATGTGCTTTAATTTTAGTCAGTCCTAAGGTGGTCAGGCAGTTGGATGAGATAATTTTCCTTTCTATGTGAAATGATGCTGTGCTGTGCTCTTTCCTGCCCACCTCTCTAGATTCCCAAGGGAAGCCCTGGGAATGCTGTCAAGAGTAATCTCCTTTCCTTCAAGTTTGGAGTTTCAGCAGGAGATGAATCACTCTCAAGATGACTTCTATTTTTGCTTAGCTGCCTGTTGATGCAAAAGTGTCCAGGAGCATCTGGTGATGTTGCTGGGGTGCTCCTCCACTCTGAACCATGAGTGTGATGTGAAGAGAGTGCAGTAGTGCTGTGCCTGTGTTTCTTCTGTCCGTGTATATGAGCAGATGCTCTTGACAGATTGTTGTCTTGCCTTTCACAGAGCCCAGCCCAGTCCATGATCTCAAGGTGGAATATGTTGGTGTGACTTCTGTCAACTTAACGTGGGCAGTGAACGACTCTGCTTCCAACTCCTACACGTACAGGATAGAGGTTGTAAATGGTACCTCTGTTAGGAACTGGACATCTGAGGTCCCCAAAGTTGAAATTACAGAGTTAATCCCTGGGACAATGTACAATTTCACAGTATTTGCAAGAGTCAATGACAATCAGACAGAAGGAGGAGGAGTGTCCATAGGCCTCTATACAAGTAAGTCACAGTTTCTTGCAACTGTGTGTTGGATCATATTTTGCCATGCAACTCATGGCTGTGCCTACCTGCCTGAGGGTTGAAATTTAATACAGGCTTAACCTTTGCTGTCTCCTAAGAATGAGATGTTAATGTGTAGAAGAAACATAGTCTTCGTTTTTGGGGGTTTTTGTTGCATTGTTGTTTTTTTTAAACACCAAACCTGCTCCAGCCCACCCTGAAACGAAAAATCCCCCATAACAACAACAAAACCAAATGTCAACCAAGAAAAAAAAAGCAAGCCTCTTTCTTCCCCACCATACTTAGTGCTTTCCTGCCCACCTCTCTAGATTCCCAAGGGAAGCCCTGGGAATGCTGTCAGAGTGATGGCCTTTCCTTCAAGTTTGGAGTGTCAGCAGGAGATGAATCACTCTCAAGATGACTTCTCTTCTGTTTTTGCTTAGCTGCCTGTTGATGCAAAAGTGTCCAGGAGCATCTGGAGATGTTGCTGGGGTGCTCCTCCACTCTGAACCATGAGTGTGATGTGAAGAGAGTGCAGTAGTGCTGTGCCTGTGTTTCTTCTGTCCGTGTATGTGAGCAGATGCTCTTGACAGATTGTTGTCTTGCCTTTCACAGAGCCCAGCCCAGTCCATGATCTCAAGGTGGAATATGTTGGTGTGACTTCTGTCAACTTAACGTGGGCAGTGAACGACTCTGCTTCCAACTCCTACACGTACAGGATAGAGGTTGTAAATAGCACCTCTGTTAGGAACTGGACATCCGAGGTCCCTGAAGTTGAAATTACAGAGTTAATCCCTGGGACAATGTACAATTTCACAGTATTTGCAAGAGTCAATGACAATCAGACAGAAGGAGAAGGAGTGTCCATAAGCCAGTATACAAGTAAGTCACAGTTTCTTACAGCCCTGTTTCTGGTGGACTGCTGTTTGCTGTGCAGCTCAGGGCTCTACCTACCTGCCTGAGGATTGTAGGTCAGCACTGTTGCACGCAGAGGTATTGTTTTGGTCCTGGAGATAGCCAGTCTGCCAAACATGGGATGTGAAAGTGCAGAAGCAGCACTGCCGTGATAGAAAGCTGTTAGTGAAGTTTGTCCCCAAGGCTGACAATGCAGTGAAGAGGTTTTTCCCTGAGAATGTGTGTGTTCTAAATTTGAGAAAGGAAATTGGTTTTATTTGCTGCAGTATTGGGGCCTCAGACCCTTATTTTAAGGGGATCTCACACAGAGTATGTTGCACATGGGGAACGTCTGGTTTGGGGGCCCATAGATGCCATCAGTCCGCAAGAGGAGAGCGAGTTTTAGGCACTGCAAGTGCAGGAGAACTGCTTTGGCCATCCAGTACACCTTGCTGTGTTGAGTATCAAAAGTCTTGATGTGTGGTGTTGGAGGGACTATTTTGGAGGTGACCTGCAAGGCTGTAGCCCAGCCTGGTCATTCCGCAGGGTGTATTTGAAAGGAAACATAGGCTTGTTCTTGTAATTTGTATTTTCCTGAAACGTTCCTGCATGTGTGCTCCTACCTTTCCAGTTGATTTTCAAAAGTCTTTCCTGTGCTGCCTGACCATAATGGCTAGTTACCCAGTTTTGAAAATGCACAGAGAATAGGGTGCTGCAGAGAGCAATTTTGGAGATGGTGTCTCTGCCATGGGACTGAGCTCAGGGCATGAGGGTAGAAGAAAGAGCAGGATGCCTGGGTCATCACCTCTGTTCCTCTTCTAGTGATATTTGTTATTCTACACCTTTTGCTGTGCAGAGGTGCATTGCCATCTTTCCCCTCTTTTCTCCTTTCTGCTCAGCTCTCTGGATTGCTAGGGTCAAACCCTGGGAGTGCAGGTACTGTGATGACCTGTGTTCTTCCCTACAACGTGAAAGAAAGATGCCTCACACTTGAGTTGCCTCTTTCTTATTTTTCTGTTACCCAGCCACTGATGCAAAAGTGTCCAGGAGCATCTGGAGATGTTGCTGGGGTGCTCCTGCACTCTGAACCATGAGTGTGATGTGAAGAGAGTGCAGTAGTGCTGTGCCTGTGTTTCTTCTGTCCGTGTATGTGAGCAGATGCTCTTGACAGATTGTTGTCTTGCCTTTCACAGAGCCCAGCCCAGTCCATGATCTCAAGGTGGAATATGTTGGTGTGACTTCTGTCAACTTAATGTGGGCAGTGAACGACTCTGCTTCCAACTCCTACACATATAGGATAGAGGTTGTAAATGGCACCTCTGTTAGGAACTGGACATCCGAGGTCCCTGAAGTTGAAATTACAGAGTTAATCCCTGGGACAATGTACAATTTCACAGTATTTGCAAGAGTCAATGACAATCAGACAGAAGGAGAAGGAGTGTCCATAAGCCAGTATACAAGTAAGTCACAGTTGCTTTCACACCAGTTGCCGCTGGGCTATGTTTTGCTGTGCAGCTCAGGGCTCTGCTTACCTGCCTGAAGATGGAAATTTAATATTGTTTCAGGCAGAGGGGCTGTGCTTTGCCTGCCTGTAGTCAGAGATGTCTGTGTGGAACAGACATAGCGTTCATTTTAAAATCAAAGTAAAACAAAAGCCCTAAAAAATATTGTTGAAGGTGGTCACCACTGTGACACAATGAAGAAACTCTTCCCAAAAACTTGGCTCCCTGGCCTGGGATATTTGTGTACCTTCACTTCTTGAAGTACGGGGGCCTCAGGCCTTTATTTTAAAGGACTCCCACACAGAGAATGCATTGTGCCCAGGGAACATCTGAGATCTGGGGGCCTGTGGCTGCCACTGATCTGCAGCAAGAGAGTGAGCTTTAGGCAGTACTAGCTCAGGGGTGAGCTCAGGATGAAGAGTGGCAAAGGAGCAGGGTGCCTGGGTCATCAGCTCTGTTCTTTTTCCAATGATACTGGATGTTTCTTACCTTTTGCTGTGTACAGATAGACCACTATTTTCTTTTCCCATCTTCCCCTGCAACTTTGTATCTTTTCTGTCCACCTGTCTGTATTCCCAAGCAAAACCCAGGAAGTGCTAGCACTGTGGTGACCTGTGCTCATGCTTTTCACTGTGAACGGAACCACAGAACAACAGAATCATTTAGGTTAGACAGGACCTTCAAGATTATTCCAATCATTAACACTGCCATGTCTACCACTAGGCTATGTCCCTAAATGCCAGATCAACACATCTTTTAAATACCTCCAGGGATGGTGATTCCACCACTTCCCAGGGTAGCCTGTTCCAATCCAATTTAAACCTCCCCGGGTGCAACTCAAAGCCATTTCTCCAGCACTCTGAACACTGAGTGGAGAGAGAGAAATAGTGGTGTGCCTGTGTTTGTTCTATCGATGTTCCTTTGTGAGCAGATGTTCTTGAAGGTTAACAGACTGTTGTCTTGCCTTTCAGAGCCCAGCCAAGTTCTTGATCTCAAGGAGGAATATATTGGCATGAATTCCGTCAACTTAACATGGGCAGTGAATGACTCTGCTTCCAACTCCTACACATATGGGATAGTTGTAGATACCTCTGCTAGGTACCTGAAGTCCAATGTCACCAAAGTCGAAATTACTGATTTAATCCCTGGGACAATGTACAATTTCATGGTATTTGCAATAGCAGCTGATGGTGAGACAAAAGGAGAAGGAGTGTCCATAACCCTGTATACAAGTAAGTCACAACTGCTTGCACACTGGTTCCTGGTGGATGGGTGCTGCACAGTGCTCTGCCCACCTGCCTGAGGGCTGAAATACAATATTGTTTCAGGTGGAAGTGCTGCATACAGCCTATTGGCAGTCAGCAACGTTAATGTGTGGAAGGGGGTTCTGTGGGAGGTTTTGTTGCCTGTTCTTTGTGGGTGAGGCTCTCGCATCCTTCTTTTGAAGAGCTCCCACACAGAGTGCATTGTGTGCATGGGGGACTTCCCCCATTGGAGGGGCCTGTGTCTATATCTGTCAGCACTGTGGTATGTGGCCCTCAGCCACACTGCTCTGCTCAGCTCCTCAGCAAAGAGAAGGTTGAGATGCTCCTGTGTTCCTCATGCTAGGCATTGTGACCATCTTTCCCCTTATGAACATGTGCTGCTGTGTCCTCTCCTTCATTTTGTCCTGTTTTTAACGGAGGTGAAGTGTATCTGTCCCAGAGCTCTTCTGTGGGGCTTCCAGAGGTGCCCCAGGATGAACCCATTAAGAGAGTCTCTAGTACTGCTGAAGTGCTGCTTGGCTACTCATAATGCTCAGTCTGTCCAAAGTGTGTAAGCATGGCAGTACCTCTGCTTCTTCTGTCTGTATTTGTCAGCAGTATTTTTGAGTGTTGATAGTCTCATCTTGGCTTTCATAGAGCCCAGCTGTTTTCCATATCCAGACAGAGTATGCTGGTCTTTGATTTTTCCCACTGAGCACAGGTGATACTACTTCTAACTACACCTGTGGGATAGAGATACAAAGTCATGGTTCTTCCTCTAGAAACCAGCCATCCAGTGTCACCAGAGCTGTTATTACAGACTTAAATTCTGGAAGCTTCTATAATGTCACTGTATTTGTAGGAGTAGCTGACAGTGTTATTGAAGTAAAACAAATATTTATAAAATATGGCTGAAATAAGTCCCAGTCATTCACATTCATACACAATTCTGCTTCTCCTTTCTCTTTAGTTTCATAAAATACTGCCCCTTTTAAATAACCAAATAAGTTAATCCTTGAGTGTTTTACCCCTGTATTTGGAAGTACCAAATACTTCTTTATCAAAAGAGGAAATAAATTTGCTTTGTGTTGTAACTGTAGAAGTTAGAGTTTTGGTCTTGAAGACCAAGTTTTAAAGGATGTTTAGTTCAGAGGGACCTCTCAGTGTTACTGCTACAATAAGTTGAATTATCTTTCTGTGTGTGGTTCATAAGGCTGCAATTTTTATATTGTGGCCTGTAGGACACTCACACAAACTGACATGTTACAGTTGCTTCTTTTAAGGGTGGCTTCTGCTGTGTTTTTAATGCACAGAGCTTATGTTTTTCTTATTTGTTGGCCACTAAGAGTTTTACATCATTGTACAAGGAGTTAGTGTCAGTCTACGTACTGCTCTAAAAATGTTCTTGGAGTAGCATGTTCAACAGTTGAATACTATTTGGAAAACTTCACTGATATTGACAGATACTCAACCCACATTTTCTTAGTAAACCTGTCTACAGAAGAGAGCTGTGTATTTTATGTGTGAAATGTGTTTCTTCTTCAGAGGGTAGCAAGTGCTTGTAGGCAGTGGCTTCATCTTTTAAAAAGTAGAAAGGCATACTGAAGTCTTACAGATGTTTATACACAGAATTTACAAGTAAACTGATTTTCCTGTTTACTACTAAACACAATTTCTTACTATTCTTCTTATTTTTTCCTTTTTTCTTTTCAGTTCCTGCCTTAGTGAATTCACTCTGGTGTGAGCCACTGGCCAAGCAGTCTTCCTTAATGCTAAAGTGGGAATGTCCTTCCGGTAACAATTCTGGTTTCAAAATTAAAATATTTAATAATACATGGGAAAAAGTAGAATGGCCTCCATCCTGCATGAGAGAAGGCTCAGAAGAAGCCTTCAGAACAGCACCTTTAAGTTATTTCAGCACCTATACCATTACTATTGCAACTCTTTCAAATGGTTTTGAAAGTCCTTCAGTGCAGAAAACGTGTAATACGAGCATTACTGGTAAGTGAGATTTGAGAAGGAAATATATTCATAGACCAAAATTTTAACTTCACTATTGCAGAATACTGAACTCAATAAGCAATAAATTATCAGCCTACAGGTTATGAATAAAACACTACATTCATGCAGCGTCTAATGTGATGCACAATAAATACACATTGTATGAACAGCATCAGTATTACACCATTTTCTTGTTTGGAAAAGTTTTGTCAGTCATTTGGTATTAAAAAAAATTTTCTGTTTATAGACCCACCAGCACCAAGCAAAGCTCCTTTAGTCAAGGCAGTCAGCCACAGCTCATTGTCTGTTGAGTTCTCTGATTTTGAGTCAGTGAATGGACCATTAAAAGCCTATGCAGTAATGATCACAACAGAAGAACAAGGTAAGAGGTTATGATATTATGTTCGTGTCTTTGTTTAACCCATATCCAAGGCTAAACTTGAAGCAGTTTGCTTTCTTACCCCATGACCTCTCCCCAAAGGGCTTGGGAAGAGTAGAGTACCCCATGGGTTGAAATACAAACAGATTTAATGAAATAAAAAAACTAATACAAATAATCAACAAAAAGTATGTAAGCTTATACTCAGCCTAGTCCTCCAGAGCAGCAGAGAGAAGAGCCCCAGGAAATTGAACTCTCCACCCTCCTCATACCCTTTTTATAATGAGCATGAGGTAAGTGGTATGGGATACACCTGTGTCATGGTTTGGGCCTAACACAACAACGAAGAACGAGCCCCGTGGCTGCTCACTCAACTCCCCCCCACCCACACTCACTGGGATGGGGAGGACAAAGGCCAACTAGAAGCTCATGGGTAAAAACAAAGGACAAGGTGGTTCTTCACCGCTTAAGGTCATGGGCAAAACGGACTCAACTTGGGGAAAACTAATAATTTAACACAATCAGCTGCATACAGGACACAGACAACACACAGAGCAGGGCTTACATACGTTACCCCCACCCCTCCCTTCTTCCCGGGCCCAAATTACTTTGTTCCCGATTTCTCTCCCTCCTTACCCCCAGCGGCACAGGGGGACAGGGGATGGGGTTTAGAGTCAGTTCACACTCTGGTGGTTCCTGCTGCTCCTTCCTCCTCAGGGAGGATTCCTTACAGTCCTCCCCTGCTGCCGCACAGGGTCTCTCCCATGGGAGAGAGTCCTCCACAAACCTCTCCTTCATGACTCCTTTCCACGAGGTCAGGAGCAAGCTGCTCCAGCGTGGGCTTCCCACAGAGTCACAAGCTGCTTTGGGAACAGTCAGGGACCCCCCTGGCATGGGGTCTTCCACAGCTGTATAATCCCAAGTCCACTGGCAGCAAATCCAAGTTCACCCCTCCTAGCGCTTTCAGGGAATATTCCACCACGTTCCTCCATGAATGCAGGGGGACAGCCTGCCGTCTCACCATGGGCTGCAGGGAAACTTCTGCTTGGGCACCTTCTTCCCCTTCCTCCTCACCAACCATGGGATCTTCACCCCAGCACTGCCTTTCACCTCTCCAGCTCAGCTCTTCTTTTCAAACTGCTTGCTCTGCTCAGGTCTTACATCAGTTCTTTTGTATGTTAATCAAAGAGGTGCATCTGTTGTCTCATGGGTCCTTGGCTGGTTTTGGAGCAGGGGGAGCTTCTCAGCTTCTTACTGGAGCCACCCCTGGGGCCCTTCCCCACTACCAAAAAACCCACCAAACCAAACCAGCACCACCCTTTAGTCAGCTTCGGTCAACTGCCCTGACTTAAACTCCCAGCTGACTCCAGGCTACTAGTGGCCTGCCCTCCATGGCTGGCCTGTGCTCCTGTCCTAGTGAAACCAGGACACTGTGTGAAACAATTTGTCAGACAGTGTTATGTTTTAAACTCTAAATAGGTGTTAAATGGATAAAGAAAAACTGACTCAGTATTTTCAACAACCTTTCTTTTCACAGTGTAAGACACAGCAGGGAAGTATAGGTTGGGATGAGTTTAGTGTGACTCAGAATGAGGCCTTATGGTGTTTGGGTAGCACAATGTTACCAAACACCAGTTGACTTTTTCTAGGCTGTTGGCATTGTACTCTCTACATACGATAGTTGATTGAGTCCGTATGTACCTTCACAGAGAAGATCCGCTATACGTGGTAGAAGTAAAACCAAAAGGAGATTAAAACAAACAACACTGGGGAGTAGGGAGGTAGTTCAGTATATTGTCCTGCAGTAGGAGAGCTTTCTGAGCTTGGCTGCTGCACTCAGCCTTTCATTTCAGGCAGTATTTGTGGAGTAATGACAACTATGGTTAACAGGACAGACTGTATTACTGTCTCAGCCACTGTGCCCATTGATACAAAAATCAGTGGATGATGTATACCACATACATCCTTGTTTTCTTCCTGCAGGTTGTGGGTCATTGAAGTCTAACTTAAACAACACATACAAAGACTTTAAGAAGAAGATGACGGTCACCTATGTAACATATGTCATAGATACAGAGCAGGCAAAATCACCTGCTTTCCATTCTCAGAATGGTGCAAACATCATTAATGTAGGAAATGGAAACACAATGTACGGCTACGAAAATGGACCATTGATTCCACTTGGTTCCTACAGGTATTTATCTCAAACAGCTGTTTGGTTAATTTTGCTGCAATTGAAATCTAAACAATAATCTAATTAAAAGATTACAGATCTTGCTTGAAGCTATTAAAACCATGTAACGTACTTCTTTTTTTTTTTCTTCTCCCTTATTAACAGGGCAAGTGTTGCAGGATTCACTAATATAACCTTTACTATGGCCAACGTCATTGCAGGGGAAGATAGTTATGTATCATTTTCACCCTGCTCTGAGGTGGTTTTGCTGCCCCAGGATCCAGGTATAGTTAATGTGAAATGTAAGACAACAGTGTGTCAAGATTCCTTAATTATGCCAAGTTTCATAATACCAAACAGCCACTGGTTTCTCTGTGATGGACTGTTCCTTTCTTGCTCTGCGGTGACACTGCTCTGTAAATCCATACCTTGCTAGTTCTGCAGGTGACCTCTTTTTTTCCAGGTATGACTTCTATTGTGGAAGTTACCAAAGGCTGTGTTACTCATGGCACGCTAAAAGGGATTGCATGGCACAGTGAGCCTTTGGTACAGAAACAAGTGGTAAAAAGCAGCTGATGTTCTAAAAGTTCTAGTAAATTAGAAGCGGGTATACTGGAATCCAAATACTGGTCCTTTGATCCCAATTTTTTATTAATTTATCATCCTGGGTTTGTTGTTCTTAATGAGATTGCAAGGACACAGTAAAGAAAAGATATTTAGTAGAGCAGAGTATGCTCTATCACATACAAGGTTCACTTATAGCATGTTGATTGAGTTAAACCATTACCAAAGAGGTAAATCAGTAATGAGTAATACTTGTTTTCTTTTTTCAGGTGTTATTGCTGGAGCTGTTATTGGATGCCTTTTAGCTATATTGGCTGTAGGTGCTATAGGTGGTTTCATATTCTGGAGAAGGAGAAGGTAATGTGTGTTCATTATTTTATTTGTTGTGATAAGGAACACCAGTTATTTAATTGCTATATCATTGTCCTAAAAGGCCTCTCTTTCTGCTTTATGCATTTCTGTCATGATGCTTTGAAGTACATTCTATTAAATCTTGTTTGTATGTTACAGATTAGAGTTGGGGTATCAAATTAGTTAAATTACTTTGTTCAACCTCATCATTACAAACTAATGAGTTTTGTTTAACTATTCTGAATTCATGCATGCTGATGAAGTAATTCACTCAGAAGTGAACAAACATCATAAATTATTGTGCTAAAAGACATATTTAATTGCATCTTAGATGGTTTTCTTTAAATTATCCATTAATCCCGCTTTTTAATTGCTTGATGGCTTGTCACATGAAATTTCCATTCTGGAGTTTCCAGAAGCTGATGAGTTGCCTAGGGTTTGAGCTGGTCTCTCAGTTTCCAGTCTTTTCCAAATAATCTTTCAATGTCACTAACACGTGACTGTTGAACACTTACTGTAGAGATTCTGGGATTAATAGCAATTCTCCTGAAATGTTAGCTAGTGATGCAGATCCCTCAGATGTACTTCTTCCACAAACTGTGTGCTTTGTGTTCAGGTGCTATACTCTGGCTCCAACAGAAAGAAATAGTCCCATTGCACAACATTGTTTAATGCAGGATGAAGTATTTTATTCTTGTTTAAGGTTTGCCTCAGGAGACTTTTTTTTTTTTTTTTGCACAGAACAAGATGCTGTAAAATAAATTGTTCTGAACAGGCACAGGAAATAGTTGTCATGAGAAATCTCATATGCATTCCATTAAATTGTACTGTGAACCTATTATGTTATTTTATTTCGCCTTATAGGAAAGATAAAAGAAATACTGAAGTGTCCTTTTCTCCAATTAAGTAAGTCCATATCCTTTCACACGTTGTTTTCTGAGCTCAAGTAATATTTGCAAAACTTTATCTGAACCCTGATACTTGTTTTCTGTACAGTTTTGTATAGAATTTTGCAGTATTAATTCCTCATGGAATTTAAAGACTGCAGCCTGCAGGCTAAAAATAATCATATTGATTGAGACTTCTAGAGCTGCCACAGGGATTTAAGTGGCTGCTTCATGAATTGCTATTAGACACACAAATACTCCACATAGTTTTGAAAAACAGGATGTCTGAAACACAGGCTTCTGTGCTCATTGAGGAAACAATCTTAATTGTTGATCAAGTGCACATAGGCAAAATTCTGCACTGTGGTCTGAATTCTCCTTTGCTTTAGGACTACTTTGTGCTGAGCCATTAATTCAGATAATGTTGAGATTACAAAAGCTGGCCATGGAAGGGTAACCACAGTATATTGGAAGTCACAGGCAGTGCAATTGAATAACATTATTGGTTCTTGCACCAATTTTTATGCTGATGGAAGCAGCTGACTGACACCTTCTGTGATGATCTTCTGCTGAAGGATGTGCTATTCTCTCCTTGGTTTAACAGATCAGTTAAATGGTTTGCTTGATATCCTGTCTTCTGTAAATCCACAGTTTTGTGGCTGCTACTAACAGTCATGCTTTTTTCTTAGATAAACATAATGAAAAATACAGCTGCATGTGTCTAATCAACTTTTTTTTTCTTCCCCCACCCTCCCCTGAAGAGTCAAGAAGTAAGTAAAGAACACTTTCCAACACAGTAACTGAATTCATGGTTTATTTACCTAGTAGCAGTTATCAGTACATGGCTTTTCTCATTTTAGATCAAAAATGATTAAAGTGGAGAACTTTGAGTCCTACTTTAAGAAGCAGCAAGCTGACTCCAACTGTGGTTTTGCTGAAGAGTATGAGGTATGTGCCCTCAGTGGAGAGAGCTTAATGGCAAGTATTCTTGGAAAGGCAAATTAGCTTTCCTGTGGAGCATACATGAGGCTTACTGAAAGGGAAGAGAAGGGACCTTTATTATGGAGCTTGTTAAGCTGCATGTATAGTCTTCCCTTCCCTGATTCAGCCCTAAATATAATTGAAGTGCACGATAAATACTTGACATCCTTTATCTCTACCTTTGAGCTCATAGCATGGCCTGCTGCCCGGAGCTCTCACCAAAGCCAGGATCTCTTGAGTCCTTGCCCTAGTTGCACTACAGAGTTAGCCTAGGGAAAGCTATTTCACTTCCCTGCACTTTGGGTTTTTTAATCTTGTTTTCTTTTTTCTGCACAGAAGACAAGTCTCTGACTTCTTTAATGCATAGGTGTCATTTGAAAACCACACCTGAGAATAGCTCAAAGGACCAGTCAGAGAAACAGTGATTATGATTTGCTTAGTGAGCATAACTGTTTTTCTATGAAATGTGCTAAAGCTCAAGTGTTATAACATATAAAAGATGGGAACCAAATGTCAGTAAGGATTCTGTTAGCATGTCTGCTGTTAATCTAATTTTTTTCATCCCCTTGAGGCTTTGACTTTCTTCTTCTTTCCAGTTCTGTCCCTTTTGTTTTGCTTTGCAGGCTGGTGCTCCACCTTGCCTTGCTCTCAGATCTTGCTTCCCTCAATCCTTTCATGATGTACTTGCTCCCTTTTCCCCTGTAATGTCTGCAAAGCTTATGCGAAGTAGTTCACTGCCTTGGGGTCAGAATGAGTGTGCAGTTGATGTCAGTGTCGTGTATTTCTGCAAAACTATTTCTGTTTGGAGTATTTATCTGTTTCAGTTGTGTGTTTCTGTATGACTCCTAAACCAGGACCAATTGCTCATGAACCCTTTTTGTTGTAGGAACTCAAGTCAGCTGGTGTTCATCAGCCCAAATTTGCTGCTGAACTTGCTGAGAACAGGGGAAAAAATCGATATAACAATGTCTTACCATGTGAGTTACTCTTAGGTTTTGCATCTTCTACTAGTTGAGTTTTTATGGTGGTGAGGCATTGAAACAGGTTGCCCAGGAAGGTTGTTGATGCCCCTTCCCTGGAGGTGTTCAAGGCCAGGTTGGATGGGGCTTTGTGCAGCCTGGTCTAGTGGGAGGTGTCCCTGCCCTTGCAGGGGGTTGGAATTAGATGATCTTCTAGGTCCCTTCCAACCTAAACCATTCTATGATTTAGGGATGCATTGGAGGAAAAAACTCAGCTGCAATGGCAGCAGGAGACAAATTACCAACTTTTCTCCAGTAATTAAAACTATAGGACATTTTGCATTGATTAAAAAAAAAAAATATATAAATATGCAAAGCCAAACCATTTTTTTAGAAAGCTGTTTAGAGTATTCTGAATTTTTATCCTGGGCACTCATTTTTCTGAATGCTTTCATTATAAAAATTCTAAACTACTGCTATGTATGATTTGTAAAGTCATATTCTTAAAATGTACATTGTTCTAAATCATCTTTTATTTAGAAACCATGCATTAGATAAGCAGTATTTTCCTGAAAGCTTTTAGTTCTAAAATTTTTCTTTTTTTTTTCCTTTTTTCTTTCTGCAGATGATATTTCTCGTGTTAAACTTTCAGATCAAAGCTCTGCAACTGATGATTATATTAATGCAAACTATATTCCTGTAAGTTGCTTCATTAGCTGAAATGAAATACAGTGTGTACTTTTATGATGTAGGCTTGACAGATCATAATGATGCTTAAAATTGGCTTATGTCTCATCGAGGCACGTGTGTGTGTGTATATATATGTGTATATATTTTTTTTCTTCTTAGGGCTATAACTCAAAGAAGGCATTCATTGCTGCACAGGGTCCTTTACCCAATACTATAGAAGACTTCTGGCGCATGATTTGGGAAAAGAAGATCTACTCTATTGTGATGTTGACAAAATGTGTTGAACAAGCCCGGGTATGTTTTTATTAAAACTGAAGTGTCTCTTGAAGGCAGTTGGATCTCTTCTAATTCTGTTGTTACCCGAGTAGGTTGGGGGCTGACCGCTTTCTTTTAACAACTATCCACCTACTGGGACACTTTTCTAAAAGAAATGAGACTGTTTTGTTTAGATTTTCCCTTTTTTGTATCTGCTAACTTCCTGCCAGAATAAATTGTCTCAGGAGGGTTATGGAATCATGGTCTTTAAGGGTGGGTTCTTCTCCCTGAAGAATGATTTTGGTAGAGCTTCTCCTACCTTGAGATAGGCCACTGGGAAGGGTGACGTGCTTTCTAGCCCTGCCTCAGGTGGTGTGTTATTTAAAACTAAGAGTCACTTAGTTGCTGTGTGTAATGTGTCTAACCTTGTAACTCTCCTCTTAGACAAAATGTGAGCAATACTGGCCAGACAAACAATCCAAGAGCTATGGTGACATTATTGTGACAATAGTCTCAGAGATTGTCCTTCCGGAATGGACAATAAGGGACTTCACTGTAGAAAAGGTGAGCACCCCCTCAGCTGTTAGTTGGTAGAAGTATCTGTAGAAGTGGTTTGTTGTATCACTGTGACTTCATGTGTCAAGCAACACTGGAGTGGCAAAATACAATTATTTCACTACAGCTTAATAAAACTATTTGGGGGTAAGAGATAAAAGTTGTTTATTTTAACTTGAGGCTTTGAATATATTGGTGTGCTTTCTGCCAAAAGTCTGATTTAAAATATTTCCTCCCATTTACTAACAACAAGATTCTGGTGATATTTATGTATATGCATTTGCTCATATGCCCTGGCTTCCTACAACTGTTTTAGTAACATATCCAGAGGTGAGAATGAGTTGTCAGTAAGACCCTCCCTGCAGCAGAAAGGGATCTACCAGCAGAATCCACCCTGCTAATGGGAATTGCTGACTGTCCCATCAGTGATCCTGCAGCTTGTGTTTCCCTGAGACTTGCATCAAAACGTGTGCTTATGCAGATACTTGTAATATCTACTAGACTGCACAATCAGCTCCATCTCTGTCAACAAATGTAATTCTGCAGAGATGATCTTGGAGTAAAGTGAAAAGTAAAAGGAAATTAATTCTAAGTATTCTCTACCAGAGCGGAAGGAAGAGGGAAACTGAAATATCATTACCAAATTACTGCACATTTTGTAACAGGCATTTTTAATGAAGCTGAGCTTTGCCCAGTACATAATGCAGGAAGCCCTACTCTTGCTCCTCAGAAACCTTTTTATTTTCTTTCTTTAAAATGTGCATTCCTATAGTCCAACACACCAGAGAGCCACACAGTGCGCCAGTTCCATTTCACCTCCTGGCCAGATCATGGAGTGCCAGAGACAACAGACCTTCTCATCAACTTTAGACACCTTGTTCATGAGTACAGCAGTCAAAATCCAATCGACTCCCCTACGCTGGTACACTGCAGGTGAGAAGAATATGTTTATTAGACACCCTTTTATTTTGTGCCTTTTTTAAGAACAATTATTTTTCAACGTGATTGAAAAAAACCAAACAACACACCATGAAAAAATAAGTCTTTTTCCTTAAGGGCATGGGCTGTTCACCCTGCCAAATTAAACCCTTTGCCTGCTGCTTCAGAAACGTAGCAGTGCTTTGTAGGCAGTAAAGTACATGATACAAAATTTCCTTAGAATAGATTGTCTCTCCTAGCATGGAAAACTTGGCTGAAAAAGTTTCCTTTCCAAGTACTTTTATATGTAAGTATATATGCAAGTGCAAGGCTGGGAAGCCCAGAAGAGCGTCCTCCCTTCCTTTAGGTGATGGTGAGAACCACCCCTCTGGACTGCAGGGACTTGTCATACCTGTGCCACTGAAATAATAGAAAGCATCTTAGTAGCTTCACTGGCTTCTCATTGGGCCTTGGGTGAGCAGGTGGTTGAGAGAAAGCAGTAATTAGCTTCCCTGTGTCCTTGCAGTGCTGGTGTTGGGAGGACGGGGACGTTCATTGCCATTGACCGCCTGATTCAGCAGATGGAAATGGAGAACACCGTGGATGTGTACGGGGTGGTGTACGACCTCCGCATGCACCGGCCTCTCATGGTGCAGACTGAGGTGAGGCTGTCTTTCATCCTGCAGCATGCCTTTCCCATCCAGGAAAGGTGGATTCGAGATGTAGCTCAATTACAGGAAGATGAGAAATTAAGGAGCAATCTGAAATTGCTCTTTATTTAACCTCCCTCCTTCCTGCCTCATCCCTTCCCACAGCAGTAGTTGCAACAAGGGGCCGTAGTACATCCAAGGAATCTCTTTACAGAGTACTTGGTAGGACTGTCATTTGCAGCTGGAAAGAATCAAATCCTCAAAAGGTTTTTTTGCAGCTTGTTCTACAGGTGAGTTTTATCTTTATGGCTGTGAGCCAGAATTATCTTGAGCCAACTGGTCTCGGTGTGCATCTTTCCTTTTGTGTTCTGCAGGAACATGCGTGTTTCTGCTGAAATTACCACTTTGATCCAAAAAGGTGTGTGGATTGACTCAAATTGATTTGGAAAAGGCTGTAAAATTTCCATCATGAAAGTCTTTTAAGAGGTTGTTGGGCATGACAGTAATTTTGATGCTACTTTTTTATGGGGAGTTGATCACATGACATTATGAGGTCCTTTCCAGCCCTATTTTCTATGAACTATACATACAACTTGTATAAAATACTCTGAAAACACTCAGTGCAGTGCATCCAAAACCTGTATTTAGGAACAGAATTACTTCCAAAATCGGGTATTTTCTAGAAATATATTACCCTCCTTTTTCTTTTTCTCCCATCAGGACCAGTACGTCTTCCTAAACCAGTGTGTTATGGATATTATTAGATCCCAGAAAGACAAGAAAACTGATCTTATTTACCAAAACATGACAGCCATGGCAATCTATGAAAATTTCACACCTGGGCCAGGCGTTGGGAAGGCCAATGGCTACCATGCGTAGTCTGGAAGGAACGCAGTGTCTCCAGGAGGTGTTACCTGCACATAGGAAAGGGAGATGTTCTACTCATGTGTTCCAGGATTGTGTGCAGCATCTCACGTCTGGCTTCTCCAGTTCTGTCTGCATTCAAAGAGGTGATCTGCAGGAGGAAAAACACAATGCTGGCAGGAGCCGCAGATTCATATTTAAAAAACAAAACCCAAGCAAAATTATTTAAAGTTAACAGAGGAATCTTGCTTTTTCTTGGGAATTTAACAGTGCTGATAGGTGAAATAGCATTTGCAGTGAGAACAGTGAACTAGAACTTAAATATTAAAATAATAACACAAGCTTTTTATTACAATTTTACATGATTTCATTTACAGACAGCAGGCTTGTGGGCTGTTTTAATATATTTAATTATAAGTTTCAGGAACATATTTTATCTACTGTATCCGGTTACTTAGCTAATAGATACGTGCCTCTGTGATTTATTTTTTTCTGTGTTCCTTTTTATTTAAAAAAGGAGTACAAACAGCTCCTTCAAATGGACATTTATACTTGGAAATTGTGCCTTTTCTAGTTGCTACTCTAGGAAAAAAAAAACAGCAGAGATTTTATTTTTTTACTGGAACTCTTAATGAGAACACAGATTTTTAAATAAGGCTTATGTCAAACTTAACTGTAGTTGCACTGTTGGCAGGACTCTCCAGAAGTTTGGAGGTGAGCTTTGTTTTTGCATTTCACCACAAATATCCCCTGCCTTAATGTTTCAGTGCCTCTGCTAGAGGAAAAGGAGAGGGGTCTGTCACTCTGAGCTTTAATTATAGTAAAAAAAACTGAGCAAGTGAACATGCGAATGTGTGTGCAGGGGTGCATGTGGGTGTGTGTGAAGGACAGAATAGCTCCTCCCTGTTCCTGGCTGATATTCCTGTTTTTATACAATTTATAATGATTTATTTAAAGGTGCAATATATGATTTACTGAATAATGATCACTCTATTCTAATAGAGTTCTACTCAGGTTGGTGTCTTTTTTATCATTGTTGTTGTTTTTTCTCAAATATATAAATCTGTGAAAATGTTGAACTAAGGTTCCAAGTGTCCAAGCACTCCCAAACAGATTGACTGGCTTTACTGTTTCTACCAAAACAAATTGCACAAAATTCTGCTGTAAAGACCAATTTCTCAGTTGTTTCAGCCATTCAAAACTGAGACACATCTTACTTGCCTGCATCTCGTTGATCTAATGTAATTGTTTTATAATTATTTGTAATATACTGCTGCTGTTGTTTTAACTGGTCCTTTTAAAAAACAGAGCAAACAAGCAGAAAACCCCTAGTTGCTGATTTTACAAGTCAGGGATTAGATTGGATTTATTTTGTTGGTACATAACTGTTAGACTTATGAAGGCATTACCATTGAAGGACTTCTTAAGTAGCTTGGGGAGGGGGGGTTGGGTTTTTTGGTCTTTGGATCATTGCACTGGTTGCATTGCAGAGGAGTATGAAGTTTATGAATAATGCTATAGAATAGCTATAAAGTGGTAAAAATCTTATGAAGGTTTAATAACCAGAGTCTCTGGAATTCTGCTGCTTTCTTTTTTTTTTGTTTGTTTTAGCAGAGTTGTCAGAAAAAGCTACAGATACTAAGAGTATATGTGGCATTACAGTGGAAAGTTGGCAACCTTGCAGAATCCACTGTCAGCTGAAGGAAAATGTAGGAATTCCTGGTGCACAACTGTAACCTTACAGATATCCAGAGGAATTTTTTACAACCTGGTGTGAAATTGTGGTGTGCTATGTGAGAAAAACTGGAGGACAAACCACAGTGTACTTCAGCTTACTTGTTTGGTTTTTTTTTTGTAGCAGACACTTGTGCATTCTTGAATATATTGTTTTCTCTCTTTCTCTGAAATACTTTTAAAAATAGTTTTAAAAAGTTAGCAACCCTTCCCAACTCGATCCAAACTGGCAGTCCACATAGTGGATCTCTCACCTGGCATTCTTCCTATGCTGCTGTAGACGACAAAGATAAACCACTTGGACCAAACAGAACCATTCCAAAGGAACTGGGAGGGAGGAAAATCTGCCCCCTACAGTCACATTGTTGTTTTTCTCTCTTAATCTTTTAATTACTACACATCTGTGCAGAGCACAGAGCCAGTATTCATTATCCCAGCTCTCCCAAGAACTTGCTGCCTTAGGGTGGTGAATGCTCCCTTGTTTCAGAAGGCCCTTGTTTTGTACAGCACTAGAAGAGAGGGAGATCAATCTTCTATGCTAGGTCATGTGTTTGCATTATATTGTAGCAGAACTATCTACAAGGGTTTGTGTTTCTGCCTAACCACTGCCCAGATGCTCGTACAGCAAGCAAACGTATCTGTCCCACTGTTTTGATATTGGAAGCAGGTGCCAAGTTCTCACTTGTGTCATCATCTAATGAGGGTCCATTTTTAATACAACTTTACGCACATGACTTCCCAAAACTGCCTGATTGTGAGGAGAGACTGAAGTTGGAAGTAAATGACCTGCTGATCCCAGGTATAGGGGGGGAAAAGTTGTTAAGGCTTAAAATGTTGTAAACATGAAGTTGGCCATAGTATTGATGTAAGTAGGACGTGTCTCATAGGATCTCTCTTCAAGTGGAGGAGGTTTACAGGTAATTTTCTACTACCTTGTGGATCTGTCTTGGTCAAGATGACTTGAATTCCTGCAAATATTTTTCCCCTGTCTTCTGATGTCCTCTGTTCTACACCTACTGAGATCTGTCTTTTTGGTCAGTGTTTTCTCTTGCTGTTGCTTACCTAAAGCTGCCCACTTTTCAGGCTGAAAGCTCCACTGTGTGGCAATTACATCTCCTGCATTTCTTTTCTACTCTTTTTCCCATTTGGGGCCTGCTTAAGAAGGGAAAAGTTGATGTGTTTCAAATAAGTGACTGTTGAATATCTTGAATTGATGTACAGATTTTAATGTTTTCATATTTGTTGTACAGGAAATTTCAGCATATGTCTATAATGTTTTTAATGGTTTGATTTGTTTTTAAGATATAAAAATAACAATTAAAAAGCATCATCCTAGAGCATTTTCTGTGTTGTTTTTTCATTCTTGGGGTTTTCTTTTCAGTTCCTTTTGAATAAAATTAATTTGCCAAAATACCCATTTCATTTTGAAGGGCTTCAGAATGGATGAGGATAGTTGGTTCCCATGCTTTAAGGTGGCACTTGAGTTGGATGTGTATTGCGGTCACTGGGGCTTCCTGAGAGGGTGGTCATCTGACATTGAGACTTGCCTGGCAGGACCAGGACCCAATGCTTATGTGTCCTGGCAGTTGGTGGTTTCTTTAATTGAAGAGCTTGGTACCAGTTAAAAGAACAATACCGTCATCCAAGGTCAATCAAAAGATTTCCACTTGCTGAAATAGCCTTGAGGGAGGACTGGTGTTTCTAGGACTCTCTTACTTCCAGAAAATCAAGAGTGAGGACTTTTTGATCCCTAAAGGGGGTATTCTGTTGTCAGGGGGCAATGATAGAAAGGGGTGCAGAAATATCTTTGTAACATTAAAGCTAGCTTCTTGATTACAGATTACCTGACTGTAGATGCATATCAAATTACCTCAGTTAGGTCCCTTTCTTCTAAAATTCTTTTTTTCCATTCCTGGTTGCCAACTGCATCACTCCCAAGAAGGATCACGTGCCTGGAGGGTGATACTAGAACTCAGCAGCTCTCCTGTTCCTCACAGGGTGCTGACACTGACTGTCTTGTGATGAGCCTCCATGATAACTCTGCTGCATTTTCTGAAATCACTGCATGGGAAGAGCAAAGCGTGACTGTCTCATCATCTTCTAGTGGGAGCTTGTGCCAGCCATATGACGGTTGTCTGAGTGCTCTTGGGGAGACTTGTGCTGCAGAAGAGAAGCTGTGACAATGAACCTCCCAGGGCAGGACCTGCAGCAGGTGACCACCACTGCCACAGGCAGTCAGCTTCAGGGAGACTTGTAGGGAAATTCCTTTTTTCCTCATTTGAAATAGTAGAACTGCAGTAAATGCCAACTGTTCTGACTATGATTTGGAGTGTTAATCTGTTGAGGTGGGTAGAGTTGAACCCATGTATCTAGAAATCACATTCTGTACCTAGTCTTGTAATTTACTAATATTACTACCTTTGAGACTAAAAAGGTGGAGATCAGAGAGGAGAGGATGTTATGTTGCTGTCCTGTTCTTTGCTTGATAAATGGGATGTAGTCAGAAATACTGCTGCCCTTGCATGCTCTTCCTGGCTGGGTGTTATCAGGCAGTTTGAAGATGAACAGATGTAGATGTTCTTGCAGGAGAGGGTCAGAAATGGGAACTTGGAAGGGAAAAGCACATGAGAAGTTTGCACACTCTGCATTTTTTAAGCACAAAGAAAAAGCCTCTCAGCGATGGGAAAGGTACTAGGTATTAACAGCTCCTGGCAGATCTGAGTAAAAACTAATTTAAAAATGCAGATGCAATCACTTTTGTCCAAGGGCAGAATGAGGGGCAAGCAAAGATCAACAGCTCCTGAAGGTAGGGAAGTATAATGTTCTCCCACTTCTCATACCCACCAGAGAAGTTACTGTAATCTTACTTTTCCACTTACTGTGGCTCTGCTGCAGGTAGTCCCTTTCAGCTCTTCACATAAGACCTCGTGTTGTTGCAACATTTGTTGTTTCATTTTCAGCACTGTGCAGAAGTGTTTGTGGAGCTGGTACCAGTGTCTGTGTCCAGTGTTGTGCTTCATTGCACTTCTCCCTCCTCTGTGCAAACTCTACCTATGCCAGCCTCCTGCCTGCTGGGGGGAGGAGGAGGCAAATGAAGCAGAAAACCTGACTTAGAAGGATCAGGAAGAGCTGCTTCCTGCGTGCTTTGCTGGCAGAAGGAAGGAGCTGTTTGTACATCTCACAAGGGGGAGAAGCTGGAAGCCCTTCTTAGACTATTTAATCTAAAGAAAAAGACTCAGGATCCAGGCCTTATTATTTTATTTTATTTTTTCCTGGGCTTATTTTATTTTAAATACATCATCAACTGACAGCCAGAAGGAAAGCTAGCAAATTAGCCCCTCTTAAGGAGAAAAGGTAGTCTAGTTTCATCCAAAGAGAGTTACTTCAATCCACGTTTTACCTCCAGCTTTCCAAATGACCAGATTCTTTGGAATGATATTCTGGATGTAATGCTGGTGTTTCATGGACATCCCTAGTATATTAATAGTGTTTACAAGGAGATTGCTAGGGACACGGAGCTGTGTGCTCAGTGTCCTAGGGACAGAGTGCTCTCCCCACACCATGCCATGTCTCTGCCTTTGTTTCAATGTGGGGCAGGATGAGGAAGAAGACATGTATCCTGGACTCTTTTTAATGTGATGGTTTTCTAATGTGGTGTTTCCAGTGTTGGAAATGTACTATCAGAAGGAAAACAAGCTCTGTAATAAAGACCAATCTAATGTCAGCTCTATTTGAGGTATGTATCAGCATAAAAGGGGATTTGCTGTCTCTCCAGAAAGTAAATGTGGCCTGCTCGTTTCTGCTCTAAGCCTCCAGATGGCACATGGTACCACTGTTCTTTCCAGAGAAAGCCTTTCCTGCCTGGCTGCTCGCTTTTTCACTTTCTTCCCAGATTCTGATAACCTCCCTTCACGCCATGTGCTGTTTCCCCTTCCTTCTCACTGTGCTGTAGGTGCAAAGCCTGTCTCCTCCAGCCTGACTGAACATCCTCTCTAGCCTTGGCCCAGGTCAGTGGTTAAGCCCCCGCCACCCTGCCTGTGTAAGGCTGTCTGCTTGCTCCACAGGGGCGAGGTACCTCATGCTCTTCTGTAGTGTTACACACCTGAAAGGGTGACTTTTTTCAGAAACATTTTAAGTTCAGCAGTAGCCTGACTATGCCAAATAATCCTTTGCTTCCTTGGGAAGTGCTCTCTCACTTGAGTCCTGCTGACACCTAGACGTTTTCTGATGGTATGTGTAGTCCAAGGTGTAAGGGCTCTGGCGCAGGCCAGGTGGCTGGCTGTTCAGCAGTGTTGGCTGGGTGCTCATTTCTCAGCTTACCAGTCTGCTCCGCAGCTGTTCCCAGCACTAACGGATTTATAGGATTGCTGAACACAGTGCAGCTACATCAATAAAGACAGCAAACAACCATGTGCTTTTCATACTGCTCACTATGAATAACAGTTAAAAGGCTATTTCAGTTAATGGATCTGTTTATGTGTGTGTGTGTAACACTAACCATGATTCTTCTGTGCCTTTTTACACATAGGTCCCTAGGGAGGTTTTAAATGCAGCTTTTAAAGCATCCGGCAACATCTGCTCTGAGTTACTTTGGCTTCTTCCATCTCCAGCCTGAAGATGCATTTCAATGCAAAGCTCTAGTGAGAGAGATACATATATATTTTTACAAGCACAACTATAATGGAGATGGGGGTGTGAGGGATCTTTGGCAATTCTATAAATCTACTGGAAGATGTATCTACAACTACCCAGCTGCTAAAACACCCTTCTGCCTTTGAACGAGAAATAAAACTAGAAATAACATGTCACATCCAAACTTCCCGTGCTCGTGTATCAGCACCTGTCCTGTGGAAGATCTGCTCCAAGCAGAGTTTGGCAGGGCTGAACGGCCCTTGGCTGCTGCCCCTTGGCCTGTGCGATGCTCCCGGCGCTGCCGGTGACAGACCAGGCTGGCACCTGCGGGAGGAAAGCTGAGCTCTGGAGGCCATTTGTAGGCCAGTTACCAAAGTACTGAGAAAAATTTCTGAATGATAAAGATCAGTCAGACCTTTAAAACCATTGCAATTTAATCAGAAGCCATGTCTAGAGCTATTGGACTGTTTTTCCTCTGCACAATGAGCTCCTAGAATGTGACGGAGATGCCAGCAAAAGAGATTTCACAGTCTTCGCTGCAGTAAGACCATCAGTGTTTTCATTTGTCAAGCTCACTGCCAGCACATTAGTACCAGTCATGTTATTTCTGTTCAGATACTTGATGTTGCCACTTGGTATTTTCAAAATGAGCTTTTTTAGGGTTTTAGAAAGCATTGCTTTTAAAAAATGCTACCAAAGATTTGAACAGTTCCACAGTACCTGCAAAAAATCTTTCTTGGGAATTTCTTTCAATGTTATTTTTTCACCATTTGGACATTTTTTTAAAAGCAATTTAAAGTAAAGATGAATGTTTATAGTTTCAATCAGGATTTAAGAGTATATTCAATTTTTGTTTCTCTAAAATTTGTTTTGGAGTCAAGGGAACTGAAATAGTGAGAAACCCAAAGAAAGCACCAGTTTCAGTGCCATGTGGAACCTGACCTTATCCCTGCTCCCCTACCCTTTCAAGTCAGATGAGAGGGAATGGAGGCACACCCCAAGCAAACAGCTTCTGCAGGCCTCTTTTTTCTTTTCTTGGAGCAAAACTAAGCACCCAGTTAGAAAATGGTGGGACAGAGAATAGAGAATCTGAATATATATATATATATATATGAATGTAAATCTGTAATATCCCTTTAAACTTTGATACTGTCTCTCACAGTATCCTTCTAAACAGAATGTCCAGCATCCATCTGGACAAGCACATAATCCATTGGGTGAGTAATTGGCTGATGGGTCAAGCTCAAAGGGTCATAGCAAATGGGGCCATATCAGGTTGGTGACTGGTCACTAGCGGGGTTCCGGGGGGATCCATCTTAGGGCCAGTACCCTGTAATATATTCATAAATGACTTAGATGCAGGACTTGAAGGACTTACTAAGTTTGCAGATGACACTAAATTGGGAGGAGCAGTTGACACTCTTGAGGGCAGAGAGGCCCTACAGCAGGATCTGAATGAATTAGAGAGCTGGGCAATCGCCAACGGCATGAAGTTTAACAAGGAGAAGTGCTGGATTTTGCACCTGGGACACAGTAACCCTGGATATACAGACAGTCTGGGGAGTGAGAGGCTGGAGAGCAGCCCTGCGGAGAGGGACCTGGGGGTTCTGGTTGACAGCAAGTTGAACATGAGCCAGCAGTGTGCCCTGGCAGCCAGGAGGGCCAACTGAGTCCTGGGGTGCATCAAGCACAGCACAGCCAGCCGGTCGAGGGAGGTGATTGTCCCACTTTACTCTGCACTGGTGCAGCCCCATCTTGAGCACTGTGTGCAGTTCTGGGCACCACAGTACAAAAAGGATATGAAGCTGCTGGAGAGCATCCAGAGGAGGGCCACGAGGTTGGTGAAGGGTTGGAGGGATGCCATATGAGAAGCGACTGAAAGCACTTGGTCTGTTCATCCAGAGGAGACTGAGGGGAGACCTCATTGCAGCTTACTGCTTCCTCACTAGGGAAGGAGGAGGAGTAGGCGCTGACCTCTTCTCTCTGGTGACCAACGATAGGACCTGAGGGAATGGTAGGAAGATGTGCAAGGGGAGGTTTAGGTTGGACATTAGGAGGGGATTCTTCACCCAGAGGGCGATGGAGCACTGGAATAGGCTCTCCAGGGAAGCAGTAATGGCACCAACCCTGACAATATTCAAGAAACATTTGGACAATGCCCTCAGGGACATGGTATGAACCTTGGGGTTGTCTTATTCTGGGGCGGGAGTTGGACTTGGGGATCCAGGCTGTCCGAGGAGGTGTTTGAGCCACCATCCCTGGATACATCTAAAAAGACAGAAGTGGTGCCAGGGGGCAGGGTTTGGTGGTGGACGTGGCAGAGCTAGGGTAGTAGTTGGACTTGATGATCTTGAAGGTCTTTTCCAACCAGAATGATGATACTATGATTCTATACTAAACTCTCTGCAGATGGTAACCTGAGCTATCTAGAACTGAAGACAAATCACCATAACACTGATAGCTCTCCTATATGTAGGTTTTGGTATTGAAATAGGTCAATATATATCAGACAACTTTTTCCACAGTGTTCTCTTATCTGATTTATAGAGTTGAGTCAGGGCCTTATTCCAAACAGCTGTGGAATGTTTATGCTTTCTCCTGAAGAGCAGCACTGAGTCATCCACCATGTGTATTCAGGTACTCTTTCAATTCTGCAGACAGAACTTAGATATCTTTTTAAAATGTTTTTCCTCTAGTCAAGTTATTGCAATGCCATGTAAGTGTGCATGGCTGGGCAGGCTTAAATTTTACAGGGCGGTCTGAGGAAGGCAAAATGTTCTTAAGGCTCTCTCAAAGTCACCAGCTTTAAATTTTAGAAGTATGTGGAAGTATTATTCTATGGAATACAGCCAATTGGTTCCAGATGAAACATAGATTATAGTTGCAATTTATTACATATAGTGATCAATATATTTTAAGTGCTTTTACTAGGTAGAGCCCGAATCTATGAGAAAACACGACGACCAGCACCACAGTTTGCAGAGGCTGCTCTCTCTGCACTCAGAGAAAACACGACACTGCAGTTTTTCCCAGGATTGGTCTTTCAGTCAGCAGATCTTTCAACTTTCACGGACTTTGCTATTTAGTTTATTTTGGAAAAGGCAGGATGGTTCCTGGGGGAGTCAAGCTGGCTGTTTTCTAGGCTATGGACAGCATTGCTGAGGAAAAAGGACCATCTCCTGATGAGAGTTTGAAATCAATGATATGACCAGAGGCAGGAGATAAATGTAACCAGCAGCTGAGTAAGGCATAAGACAACAGTATGATGACCATGATTACCCTAATAAGCAGCATTTCAATGGTCTACCATTTTCTGGACCTCTTAGATACAAAATTTTTAGGAGACATTTGAAGGCAGTCTTGCGAAACGTTCACACGTTTCAGCAAAACAGGTGGAGTGTGAAAAAAAGCAAAGGGTGATTCAAAGCCTGGCCAATGAATGTTGGTATTTAAATCTACAAAGATACATAATCACCTATGAAACAGGAGAAAAAGGATTGGCAAAATGAATTGACATCTTTGCCAGCAGCTGTGCTGCGGGGCTGAATTGCTTTCCTGTGGGCTGGGGAAAGCAGAATGTGCTCTTGCTGTGTCGGAGCTATGAAGGGGAAAACCTGCATGTTTTGGTGCAGGTGTACACTGCAAATGTTTGCAGAAGTGAGGCTGTGGTGCCTCTTCTTCTTTCACACAACAGAGAATCACAGAATCACAGAATGTCAGGTGTTGGAAGGGACCTCCGGAGATCATCGAGTCCAACCCCCCTGCCAGAGCAGGACCAAATCTAGGGCAGGTCACTCAGAAAGGCATCCAGACAGGTCTTGAAAGTTTCCAGAGAAGAAGACCCCACAATCCCTCTGGGGAGCCTGCTCCAGTGTTCCATAACCCCCACAGTAAAGAAGATCCTCCTCATGTTGAGGTGGAACTTCCTGTGCTCTAGCTTGAATCCATTGCCCTTCAGAAAATGCAAAGCATTTCCACCTAGTTAAATAATTCCATTGCAACTAATATAACATCTTAATAACCTGGGATCGTAGCAGAAACCATCAGGCAAGCAGCAGGGTGAGATTATTGTGGAGTCTCTCTCTCATCAGCCTCCCCAGCAAAGGTATCATGCTTCAAGCCGAAAGTGGCCTTTTAACTTTGCTGGCTTGTAAGGAAAATTCTAACATGTTAAAAGTCAAATTATGATTTCCCATGATTGAAAGGCAGGAGTTGTTAAATATAACAAAGTCAGCTTCCCCTGCTCATTAGAACATCTGCCAGCACTGTGATCAAATCATGGCTTTCCTTGGCCCACAGTCAGGAGGAAACTGCATATTCTTGATCAAAAGCGCAGTCCACTTGGGTGGAGACAGTTTAATTATTGGTGATGAATCTGACAAAAGTTTTTGAAGTGACAGTCTCAGAATGACTCAGTATTTGCATTTGGGGGAATTGACTAATTACAGCAATAAATAACCTCAGCGATGAAACTGAAACATAAGGTGGGGGTCAGAAGTGCACAAAGTCACAGGCAGCAGGCATGAGGTGTGGCCAAGCTGGGGGGACTTGCCAGTGCTGAAGACTGGGGGTGGGGGAAGACACATTTGGTGTAAATCAGTCATCTGAGGATGTGCCTGGCTTTTTGATCTGGTTCTTGCTATGCAAAAACAGCTGAGGGGCTGGCCCAAGTTGCAGTGGACAAAGAAGTGTTCACTGTGGTGCCTTGCCAGCCTTGCAAAGGAGCTGGCAGGGCTCTGTCTCCCTGGCATGGGCCAATACTCAGGAGCAGCCCAGGGCTTTACACACCAGGCAGAGCCACAGCACAGGAAACCAGGAGATAAAATAGGGCTGCAGTGGATGGGAAAACTCAGAATAACTCACACAGTTAGCTGAAATGCCAACTACTCCTAAGTAATTCTACAGCAAAGACAGAAAGCAAACAGAAAACACAGTGATGATTAGCCTTGCTACACCTGGGGAAATCCCTCTGCCCTGGAAGCTAAGTTTTTGAGTTGCAAGGAGGGGTTTGTGAGATGCCTGAGTGCACCTGCTGTCTCCAATCCTCTCTGCTCTGCTGGTAAACCCAAACCAGACAGGCATCCTGGATGGGCTGCAGGTCTGCTGCCTTCTAATGGGTGTGGGGAGGATTCTTCCAAAGGGCAGAAGTCACAGCACCCAGATGGATTTGCCCTTGGCAGCAGATGAAAGCTGTGTGGTTTCAGAACAAAGAGCTTGATTTTTGCATGGATGAAATTAAGAAATCAGCTGTGTAATGTTATGCCAGCTGGAGGGCAAGCCTTGAAAGTTAAATAAAGCACATTAGACTTTGACAGTGATGCTGAGTGAGGCATTCTGCACTAAATGAAGTTTCCATACCATACAGGTGAGGAAGCTGGGCCAGCAGAACAGTGGTGACAACAGATTTATATCTATCTGTTCTACACTGCAGCACATCACTGTTATTAAAAGGAGAAGAAAGAGGGGGTTTTTAAAATAAATCTATTTGTGACTGTTTGGAAATGGGGGCTGGAATAAAATGCAAGCAATGATATCTGATACTTAAATTACAGAAGCCAGTAATAATTTCATACTTTTCCTCAGTTTGGCTGTGCCTATGGACTTGAATGCTGGGAAGCTGACTCGGAAGGACCAGTCTGGCATGAAAGACGTTCATCTAAGGAAGGCTTCATGGCTCCCATGCATGATCCTGTTGAGGATGTATGTGAGTTAAAGCAAGAATCCTGTGGCACTGGTGGTTGAGAACTGCTTTTTAAGATAATGTCTCACAGAAAAAGCTGCTGTGCTGTACATAGTAGCTTATTCCATGGGTTTTTATATAGACGTGCCCTGGAAACAGTGGACTTAACACCAAGGTGGTACTACTGTAGGAGCAAAGTTGTACCTGCCACCCTGAGGGAATGTACCTTCAGGCACAGAGACGTGGAGAAACCTCAGTGCACTGGGAGAGCAAAACATGCAGGGAAATTGTCCATGTTGCCCACAGAAACACGTATTGTAAATCTAAAAAAGAATAAATAGTAGAGAGTTAATCCAACAGTGGAAAGAAAAGAACAAGTGCAAATCTTACAGTTCAATAAATAATAGTATGCATTGGGTTGACCTCAGCCAGCTGGAGACCCCCACCCTGCTGCTCTCACCCCTCCCAACAGGATGGGGGAGAAAAGAAGGTAAAAAAACTTGTGGGCTGAAGTAATAACAGGGAGACTACCTACCATTTACCATCACGGGCAAAATGGACTCGGCTCGGGGAAATGTATTGCTGATTAAATTAGGTTTGGATAGCAAGAAACAAAAACTCATTAAAACACTACCCTCCCCCTTTTCCTCAGGCTCAACTTCCCTCCTTCATTCCCAACTCTTCTTCCTGGAGAGGCACAGGGTGATGGTGAGTGGGGCTGTAGCCCCCCACAACACTCCCTCTCCACCTTCCTGCCTCCTCACACCTTCCCAGGCAGGAGGAGAGGGGATCCCTGCTCCGGTGACCCAAGCTCCCCCAGCCACTACTCCCCTCCAGCCTGGCTGCCAGCAGGGCTGTTCCTCATCCTCCGTCCCTCACTTCTCACTCCCTGTGTGGCGTTTTGCCCTTTCTGGAGAACATTTTCTCAGAGGTGCCATCAGCTCGGCTGTCGGGTTAGGCGGTGCCCTGTGGTGGGGCAGTTGTGGAACCGGCTGGAGCCAGCTGGGTCCCGCACGGGGCAGCCCCGGCCGCCACTCCTCACAGCAGCTGGCCTGCAGTCGCCCTGCTGCCAGCACTCGGTACCGGCACCCAGTGTGTTCCCCTCCTTGCCACCACGCTGCCGTTAGGCCCGGGCTCTTCGTCTGACGTCCAGTCCAGCCTGGTCCCTCCACTGCTCGGGACAGGACCGGCAGGGCCCTGCAGCCCTCACCCGGTCTGGGGACGGTGCCCCGGTCCTTTTGTCACCTGGCAGGTAGGCCACCCTTCTTCAGCCATTTCCCTCCAAAGAGAAAGGAAATGAAAGAAACAGGGAATCCCATTCCAGGCGAGAGTGACCTCAAGGCCCACTGGGGCTGGCATTGCTCTGGAGTGGGTGGGAGGGGATGCTGAGGCAGCTTCTCGGAACCCCCTCCGCTTTGGGGGCTAAGGCGTTGTTGTTTTGGACCTCACATCGAGGTTTCTGGGGCATGTGCTGGCTGCACGACACTTTTGGGGGGTACATGGGGATCTCCCCAGCCCCCAGCAGCTGCTTGAGGAACAGGAGGGTTGTTAGAGAGCAGGGAGGCTGACATTTCCATGCATCAGACTCCTGGTCTAACACAGTGCTCCTACACCTTCCCGAGGTCTGAACCCAACTGGCCAGCAAAAACATAGGCTCCTGTATTTTGGTTCCTCTGGCAGAAGTGAACAATGCTTATAGCCAGGCCAGGCTGTAGGCTCACACCCTTGAGGGCTGGTGGTGGTGAAGGGCTTGAGCTGGTGAGTCGGGCTGATGGATCCTCATGCAAGCAGAAGGAGAAAAAAGGGGTGAGGGTGGAGGGATTAGTGAATAATTAAACACTGAGACAGAGTAACATACATAATGCACGATAGATTAGTCAAAGTGCAGCAGATGAAAACGTGAGTAAAGTTTGTTTCAACAAGCATAAAATGGGATGTGACAAGGTATTTATGCTAGAACAGCTACAATTTTTCATTTATTGATAGTTTTCTTCCCCCTCACAGTTAGGGGTTCTGCTTAGGCTGGGACGGAAGTCAGTAACTGAGCTGGAAAATAAATTTAGATCCTGCTGGGTCGCCATCCAGCACACTCCCCGCCTGGGAGATCTTCCTCCTTGCTTAGTAATAGCCTTTCATCATTGATCATCTGATGCAATATTTCCTGGGTTGAGAGTCAGCATGATCTTTTGGGCTGCAGTTTGATTACAGTTAAAGTGGGTAGGGCAATGCTTGTAATTCCATGGAAGCCGAGAGGCCCGTGTTGACTCACTCTGGCCTTCTTCTGATCCTAGTTTCCCCAGATGTCTTCTTCTTTCCAAACTGTACCTGCTGTTACAACATAAATTATTTACATTACACTCATTACAGATGGTAATGAGGCTGCCAACCAAAGGGCATCAACTCTATACTG
This sequence comes from Hemiprocne comata, assembly GCA_020745705.1. Taxonomy (NCBI): domain Eukaryota; kingdom Metazoa; phylum Chordata; class Aves; order Apodiformes; family Apodidae; genus Hemiprocne; species Hemiprocne comata. The sequence goes on from CM036590.1 coordinate 16,073,702, forward strand.
CCGTGTCAAACTGATTTAAGAGGAGGTGTATGTGTTGATAAAAACCCAGTCCATTCCTTTTTTTCAACAAACCTGACAGGTCTGTTCAAATTCAGTTTTCCTGTAAATAACGCTAAAGGCCAAAAGCTGCATTATTAGACTTGCAAAGTTGCTTCATCTGAATCAAAGTGAGTTCTGAGCAACATGACTTATTTTTTTCCTACTGTGAATCACTTAAGGTCTCCTTTCCTGTCTTAATGAATATGCTAAGTATTTTTCATGATGGATCACAGGACACCATACATGGAAGGTGTTTATTACAGGTAGCTGGTACAGCTACTCTGACACACGAAAAACCTGGCTTTGACAGGGCTGGCTTTATCCTTATTACTCATCATGGGCTGCATGTGAAGTAGAATTGTATGTAGCCAGGAGCTCACCAGGAGCTGAGCACTGAGCCTTTCCTACTACTCCTGCATCAATTCACACAAGGGCTTGCTGAAGCACCAGTCCTTTGATCTAGTCTCTCCTTCCAAGCATGCCTGCTCTAAAGCAGCTTTCCCCCATTAAAGTAAGGGCCACTGGATGTCATACCTGCTGACCTGCCTGCTCCAAGAGATGGTATCTTACTTCTCACAGGTGTAAACAATACACAGGGAAATAATTTTCTGTTACTCTCTGCAGGCTGCATTTTTCTACTCTAGGGCCAATGTGTGCTTTCTGGTGCGTATTTTAGTTCTTCACCCAGGACTGCACTTGGATCCTTCTTCATGTTTCTGGAGTTGACAGAACAATACCCTCAAACAGGGACTGAATAGACATGAGGTGAGGGAAAAATAGCCTGAGTTCTTCTGAGTGTTTTACAATTTTTCTTCCATCATTCCTTGCTAAAAGGGTAAAACCATGGAAAGTGACACTGCCCCACTGTCACTTGTGCTCAAAGTAGGTGTGAAGGGTTGAGTATAAAGCAGCTGTCCCCCAAAAATCAGTATGTTCTCTTTAAACACTGAGGTCATCTGTATATCTATTAAAAAAACAAACAAACAAACATGCAAATACTGAGCCCACAAAATATGCAAAACCAGGGGACCTCTATGAAAAGGCTGACTGTACAGCCCCCTCACTGAGGACACAGCAATGCAGCTGTTTATTGAGGTGCTGGAAGGGATTGGGAAGAGGGAAGCAGCTTTTGATCTGGCATTACAGAGAAGCCCAACACAGTTTTAACTTCCTTAGCTGTAACTACAAAGATATGATTCAGTTCCTTGAAGTGTCGTAGGCTTCCTGCATGCTGCTGGGCTCTCCCAGCAGTAAGAAGGTCAATGCCATCCTAAAGATCAATGTAGTAAGGAAAATGAAAATATGCTGTAGCCAGGCAAAGCACAAGTGTGCTGTGGAAAATCCTCAGTGAGCAGGTTCAGCAGGTGAGCAGCGTTCTGCTTTCTTTGCTTTTTTTTTTTTTTTTTCTTTTGGTAGGGATTTAGCCCTTCAGCTGTTGCAGTGACTCACTGGTTTGCATGGCCACTCATGCTAGGGTTTATGAAAACCCTTGAACGCATGATGGTGATGACGAAATTCCCTGTCAGCCATCTCTAATTCAGCTAGATTTTATTCTTTTTTCTCCCTTCTTCTCCTAGTGCCTTAATCTAAATGGGCCTTACCACTTTAAAAGTAAAGTGGGACACAACGATGTGAGAGAGAAAAGGAAAATTTCTGAACTCCCTGCCCTGATCCAAATTAATTAGAGCCCAAACCACCTCAAATATATGTAGAAAGCAGCTTAAAAAATGCCAGCTATTACTGCATTTAAATACTGAAACTGAAGTTCATGATGATTGATGAACCAAATCCCCTGTTAGCAGCTCTCTGTGCAGTTTGACCACACTCCAAATAAAAAGGAGGAGAAAATGTAAGCATTTACTGGGTTTCTTGCAATGTGCACAACTTGCAGAATAAATCAACCCTCTAATGCTCGCCAGTGGGATGGGATACCAGCACAGCTGCCTGGCCAACTGATTTTTCTTTTATCAGCTATATGAAAATTAAGAAGGTCCTGGAGGCAGGCTGCTGTGGGAACCGGCGTGGCATCCCCCTCTTTCATATGCCATTGATGTGGGCCCTGGCCTGCTGTTAGCTTTATACTCTCCTACTCCCAAGGGTATGGGGGCTCCTCACTTGCTTTGTCATGATTCCTTAATTTGGGAAGATGGCTGCTTCCAGTAAGTACATGTCCTGCTCCTCTTTGCAGCCAAGACTTTGTTTTTCTAACCTCTTACTTGACAAGCCTCTTTCCACAGCACCAGTACCCTCTTTGAGGGAGCATCCAGCATGTGATTGCCTTCAGGGTGGCGTGTGCTCCCTGCCAAGCACTGCTGTTGAATGGGCAACATGGCAGTGCACAGTGGCTCTAGTGAAATCCCACATTTTCCAAAGATAGCAGAAGATCCCCAGCTGAAAGAAAAGCCTGTGTGAATTGGCATAGGTCTGTGCCAGTTTACATAAAAGGAAAATCCAGATCATAAATGCTCGTGCATGTAGCTTTCCAAGATCAGAGTATGAAGTCCAGGCTGTTGAATTCAGATGGGCTGTGCCTCCTTGCTGCCTGATTTTAGCACACTGTGGCTCTTTAGGAGCCTCTTTTCTAGCTCCTCCAGTGTGATACAGCCTTCAGAGGTCTGGGGTAACATCTTTTGCTTGTGGTCCTCCAAATGGCTGCAGTATTAGAGTGTAAAAAAAGCAGAGGCAGCACTGTCTTACATAAATAGGTGAAAATATTTATCAAAACAGGAGATTAAAGGCAATGGCACATGAAAGGTAAAAATGGTTATTGCTAATGACAGTCTTGCTGACCCTATTCTGATAAAACTTCTTTGTCTTCACCATTTGCTTTTTAATTAAGAAGCCCCTTCAATTTCAAGACATGATGTAGCTTTTTGCAAAGTCTTAACTTTCCAAGGGGTTTTCTGCACTACAACGGACAACTTTATCCTCTAATACATGTAGGGGAGGGTATGTAATGTTACTGGTGAAGATTGCATGGTATTGGCTTTTCATTTGTGTCAGCAGACTGAAATAAATGTTGCTGGAAATGTGGGCCTTGGTCTGGGCTGCCCTCAGATTGGGTGGCAAGTCAGCTTTGCAGATAAAGCACCTTGGTGTAAAATTTCTGTGGAAGCAGTTTTACCTCAAAGAAGTTAGGAAATGTAAATGCCAGTAAGGGAGCAACACACTTCCTTCTAGTGTTAATTTAGAAGTAAAACCTCTTAAGGCCTTTCCTAACCTGCTAGCATGCATAACTGCAGAAATGCCTTGCCATATTTAGGATTTACTATAGATTAGCTAACACATACTAAAACTGAATTTCTTTTTTTTCCTAGTAAAGGCAAGACCTACGGTTCCCTGGGTGTCAGCCAGCTCTGACTGCCACGTCTGTGAAGTTTTGTTGCACACTGAGACATTTTGCTTCTGCTGTAGGACTGGCAGGGTGAAATCAAGGGCTCTTCCAAATGGCAGTGAAGTCCAGGACAAACACGTGCGCCTGAGGACAGGATGGCTTCACACAGCCACTGCAGCAGGTCCAGCTCTGGAGCATAAAATACAGGTAAGATTTCAGTGGTCTCCACACTGCCCACCACAAACAACGTATCTGTCCTCAAGTGAATGCTAGGTGGTTTGAGCATTAATTCCCACTGCCCCCTACAAAGCTAGGTGTGATGTGTTACCCCCACTAGCAGTGTGAATTCACAGCTCTGGATGCTGCTATACTGCTTCACAGCACGAGGCATCTGCTTGGCTGATTTCTTTACCCTTCTCAGTGTTCAGAGTAGCTGTGCATCTATTTTAGCCAGGCAAGTCAAGTGCAAGTTGTTTTTCATGCAGGATGCCAGTGTGCACAGGCAGGGGGAAGCTGGATTTTTGGAGAGCAGACCTTTAGTATGGAGCAAAATGCTTGTCTGCACTCTGATGCTGATTTTCTTCTTTATTGGCTGCTCCTGAGTCTGCAGCCAGAGGAACGGTCTCCTGTGGAACGGCAGCTTTAGACCATTTTATTGGCTGATGAATCTGATCTTGCCTGGCCACCTTCCAGAAACACTGACTTGCCCGAGATGAGAGTGAGAGGAAGATTGCTCTGCCTGAGGCTGTAAAGCAATTGTTTTGAGACCAACGTAACACCCATGCCTTGCTGCACAGTAAGTATATAAAGATAGGTCCGTATACACACATATAAATGTGTAAAGTGCTTTTTGATAGAATTATTGGCACAATTAAATATGCAGCTTCTGTGGACTGCATCTCGTTTGCTGCTTAATTATGTGAAAATGTACTTGGTAAATAGCTTGCTGTCACAAAATGCTCAATTAACTGTTGCAATGACCTGAGTTGAAACACTGCATTTGTCATCTCCTCTGATTATTTCCTGTGCTGCAAGACATTGATTTAAGCTTTTTGCCATGGGAGAACAAAATACAGCTGCAAGATGTTGATCTTAAAATATTTTCTTCCGCTTTATTCTTTAACTAGGGGAAACTCAAAATACCTTGCTAGTATTAGCTCAAGTCTTCTAAAAATTGCTGATTAATCTTGCCCTTGCTTTTTTAAGGGTAACTTCTTTGAAGTTTGATGCAATGGATTGTTTTGCAAGTTGTGCTTTGCAACAGAGCAAAAATAGGGCAGAGCTAAGGAAGAGAATGTTTTTAATGTAGCCCCCAAAGTGTGTGGTGTTCAAAGTGACAGGATACTGCATTGTACCGACATCAGGTACAAACAGCTCTCCAGATGAACATTTCTGGAAGCGCCTCCAAAACTATTGCTACCTAAGGAATTGATGGTTGACTTGGAGCACTGGAACAGACTGAAGGAGTGCAGCTTTTTAGACTGCAGCAGCTCCATAATATTTGAAGATGCAGCTAATCCTGAGAGCACAGCATACCTGCTGCTGCAGAAGTAATACCAAATGTTTGAAGTTCTACTCTAACAACCTGCAGCACCCCTAATAGCCACGGTAGAGTTGAAAACTGTGACTTTTGGACAGCTTTAAGAAGCAACCTTTTATCACCATACTTGTTCAAAATGCCTCCCTAATATTTCATTGTTCTTTATTAGGAAAGGTGGAGGGGTGAGTGGGGTGGCAGGTTTTTTGTGAACAGATCCCTGCTGAGCATAGTGCAGGGACAATATAGCATCCTCAGGGCCAAGGCAAAATATTATATTAGAGTGAAGCAATATACAGTCCCCAAACACTTCCTGAGCTAGAACTTGCCATACTGTTGGGCTGTGCTTAGCACAACTGTGTTGATGGCAATGAGGCTTTTCTTTGTTCTTCTTCCTGAGGGCCATGCGGGAACCTGCACAGCTTCATCACTCGCCTTGGCTGGAACAGCTTTGCAATACCATACTGGCCTGGGATGCAACGGGTTCCTTAAGGAGCCAGAAGTAGATGGCGTGGTGCTGACTCTAGCCTCTTAAAATCACCTGCACCACAGCTGCCTTTCCAAGCTGTGGGGATGTTATGTTTTCAGAACTGTGGGAAGAGGCCAGAGTAGGAGGGCCAAGTTTTACAGGTGGAGGAGAGACATGCACATTGATTTGCAGCTGTATCTGTAAGGAGATTTCCCCATATGTTCAAGCAGGGAGGAGGGAGGCCTTTATTTGTGCAATTCTTAGCTGTATTTCGGCTGCAGGAGGAAATAACCTTGTTGAACTGGCTTCCATGACAAGTAGAATGGCAGTATAGGAACTTGTGTAGCTCTGTCATCAGCTGCAGTTATGAGAGGAAATAGGACCTTACCTTAATGAGAAATTATGTAGCAAATGTGTTTAGTGTGACCTTGGTGCAACTGTGCCAGGTAACATTGGCAAACTTCTGTGCTGTGTCTTCTAAACATTGATTTCATTTGCCCTGTAAATAGTCTAAACTACTTTTTTAGTTGCTGCTGTGGTTCTGCACTGCTGCTGTGGTTCTGCACTACTCCTGCTCCTGTTTGCTGGCTGAGGCTTCTAAGGGAATCAGGGGAAGTTGACATTCATACTCACTGGATTTCAAACATCACTTCTACAACTCACAGGCACTGCCATTATATGGAAAGTGAGGCAGCATCTGCAGAACAGAATTATCTAGTTTTATAGATGTGTTTGTGATTCCCTGTGATTTTGTTGTGATATTTCAATTAGGACTTCTTTCAGGTTAAGATTTAACTTTAATACCTGTGGAAAACATAGTATTGACATACCAGCTCGGTACCTGTTCAGCCTCCTGGAAAAGTTTTTTGTATTAATGTCAGACATGCATCTGTGAAATTGCAAGCTGTGACTGTTGTAGTTTTAATACTAAAAAGGAAGGAAAAGGGGAGGATACTGTGTGTATGAAGATGTGGATACTGCTTGTTGTAGGTTTAAATAAGAAGCATACCCATTACTGGTACAGTGCTGGTGTGTTTCTGCAAGACAGCAATCATACAGAAGCTAAATACAGGCTGCTCATTTATTTAGGGGGCATTTGCAATATTTCTAGGTGCCACAACAGTTAAAATGCTGGTGGCTTCTGACTCTGTCAAGTCAAAGGCAGAGGTGGCCTCACTTTGGGCACTCCTGGGAGGGAGTCTCCACTCCCAGGGAATGTGTATCCACTCCCTGTACACCCAGAGAGTGTTCCTGTGCGTACTCTGTGCCGGTGGCCTCTATGAGCAGTTCCTGGGAAGTGAGGGTGGCTCGGGGCCCTGTGGCAGGGCAGGGGAGGAGGACAGGTCACATTGGATGTGTTGCCCTTTCCTGGCCTGCCCTATGGCTTCTAGGAGTGCAAAGGCCGTGACCACAGGTGGCTGCCAAACAGTGTGGCAGGTTTTTGCTGTTCTGCTGTCAGTCATCTGGTGTGGTGCTCCGTACCCCAGTTGCCTTCCCCCCATCTTGTAAATATGCCAAGATCCTGATCTTGGAGTAGATCCTTTTTCTTGGAGTAGATACAAGGTAAGAACATTTCTAGCCCTTTTGCCTTGGGGAGAGGAGAAATGGAGAAAAGTGGAAAAATCTCAGAAGAGGAGGCAACTAAAAATATCATAAAGCTTGTGATCTTTGTTAATGGTTATATTTGACAATTCTGTAGAAGTGGATCTGAAAGAAAACATTTAAAAAAGCATTTATTTGGGAATGTTTTGTTTTTAAATTAAGATGTGAGTGAAAAAGGGGAAATACACTGATTTGTATTTTGATATTTAAAATAGCTTTTTTGCAATGCTTTTACAGTATGTTGGTTTAGAATGTGGACTTGCAAATTATGGTAGTATTTTAAAGCACTTGCAATTCAGAATAACACATAAACCGACTGCAGTGAATTTATTTTTATCTTGGTTGATCTTGTGTTATTTTGGATGTGAATTTGTATTTCTGTATATGTATCTAAACATAATCTTATTAACATGTATGTAAGTTGGAAACTGGTAGGTAATGTGCTTACATACATACCAGCATATTATTGAGCCAAAATATGAAATACTACCAATATCCATTCGTAAACCTGCTGTGCTGTGAATTCATGCTAGGAGTAATAAGGCAAGAAACTGTTTATGCTCTGTGATACAAATAGCCAGATCAACAATGAGAATGAAAACTGGAATATTGTTCTTCAGTTTTAATTACAGCCTGACAAATAGTACATTCTTTTTTTCTTTGTTAATGAATGTCCCATATGGCATCCTTTGATCACATGCTCTGCAGCTTCAGCAACAGTAAGGCACTTATTTTTAGGGAAAACAGAACATAACATTTAATCTGGGATTTTTAAGGAGATTGTCTTAAGTAAGAAAGTGAACCCTACCAGGAGAGGGTACCTTAGGTAGTTCAGAGTTTTCCAGTCTGAAGTCTTCATGCATGTTGCATGCATCTCAGTAGCAGGACCAACAACTTCTTCATGTTCCAAATCAAACTGGGTAAAACCAGGAAGGGTTTTTTCCCTCCGGTAAATCTCATTCTTTAACAGAATGTGTGAAGATGTTTTTTGCGTGGTGCACAATCTGGTTTCCAGGATGCCTGGCATGCAGGGACAGATAAAAACTAAACAGAGAAGGTAGCTTTATTTAGGAAGGAAAGTAAAGCAAAATAAAAATTTCTCTGTGTGTGAGAAATATGCATCACAAAAAACAGCCCTAACCCAGTCCTTCTACCCCCTCCCCACCCCCTGCCCCACATACCTTGGAATAAAGACAACCTATTTCCTTTTAATCATAGTATTTTTCATACCTTTTAGAAACAAAACTGAAATCCACAGCCAGGACACCAGCTGGAGACATTCAGGAATATCTCCATGGAAATACCATCTTGGAAAGCAAAAGCTTGCTGAAGTTTGCTCATTATTATCTTCAGGGCATTGCTGCCAGAGAGAAAACAGGAGCTAGGCAACAACTAGTCTCCTTATTTTCTACACCCACTGTCACAACAGATGGATGGGTGATAGGATCTCTCCAGAGCAGCTCATGTCTTCCCTTACAGCAGAGCTCTTGTAGCCACTTTGATCTGAGCAGGCAGCCAGTGTTTGGGACTTTCCTGGGGTCTTTCTACCAGAAAATTACACTGAGTTTTACATTACTCATATCTTTAATGTAATCACATTTTTCCAAAGCATATGTGTAGGTATGCTTCTGTTTCTCCGTACACAGGAGGTTTCCTCCCTCAGTTTCAATGTGGGCCTTCCAGGGACAAGATGATGCAGGAAGGAAGCAGGGAGAAGGAGAGGAGGGAAAGCCTATTGGTGTTGCTTTGGGAAAGCTTCATCAGTAAGATAGTGACCTGCAACCACTCATAACCTGCTGCAACACTGTCAGCACCCCCAGGCAGTTTGAACTTCTGCTCTGACAGTAGCAAATGACCAAGCTGCACAGACTGACCTGTTGCTCTGTATGAGCGAAGATTTGTGTCCCTTCAACCTTTTGCAAATGATGGGTACATGTTAGCTTAAAACCCAAGGCAGGTGATGCATTTCTGTACCATGCATTGTTTTGTATGTGTGATGAAATGTGTCTGGCTGAGGGTGCCCAGATGGGCATTGCTGATGAAGAAATCATTAAAATGCGGCGATTTGTGGGAATCTAGGCTAAAATAAGCTCTCACGTGAAGCGTTAGTACAAGGCACAACGTTGAAAAATTATTCTCCACATATGTAATTCAAGTGGGGAGGAAAAAGCCTTTAAAAGATGGTGTAACAATTTAAGTTATTGCTTCATGGAACTTGAATACAAGGCTGTGAAAACAAAGAGTGTTGTGAACTTTAATCAATATTCTAGTGCTAATATATAAAATGCTTCCTCAACATACCTGCTTTCTCCTTTCAGCTGACTTCTTAGGAAGGATTTTTGAGGAAAATATTCTATCTGATGTTATATGCCCATAATTTTCAGACTAGACTAATGATGGGTTATATACTTGTTATTTTCGTTTCCCTTTAGAGAGTTCTCCAATGTTTTCTAAGTCCAGATGACTTTTTTTTTTTAGGGAATTTTTAGGGAATATTTTAGGGAATATAATTTGGCACATAGAATGTATGTTGGGCACTTCCTCTGCTCTTAAAGGAGATGGCAGCTAACAAAGATGATGTCTGACAGGCTGTTTCAAACTATGTTGAAGGATCTGTCACCTCCTCAGGTTCTTGTAAGTTGCTGTAGGACAAGATGAGGGTAAAACTTTTAAAGTTGGCAGAAGTAGTTTTAAAGCTACTGACTTTCTAACTTTTAAAAGTGGCTTAGACAGGGACTTACGCTATTGAATCCTGTAATCACCTTTGAAGTATTTTTCTTGTCCATCTTCCTTGAATGGCTGTTTATTTATCAGAAGTAAAAAGTGCCTAACTTTGGCCACAAAGCATTGCTGATCATGAACTTGCTGAAACGTTAATCTGTGAGGAGTAAAATTTGGCAGTGACTTGCTGAACTGGTAAGATCGTCAGGAACAGTAATGGGTAAATGCCTTGACCTTTGTGATATAAATGATAAGGTTTGAAACTAAGCATGTGGTAAAAATGCCCTTGTCTCAGGAAAGGAACAGTGAGCACATTAATTATTTTTCCTTATTTGAGTATCCACACCGGAAACAGGAATTTCCTCAAGCAGTTCTATCACAAAAGTTTAGGTTTTATATTAAATGTTCTTTCCTGGGTTGCAAAACAAACTTCATTCCTCTTGCCCTTATTTAATATGGTGGACATCAATGTTTAATACATAAAAGGAAACATTTAGCCAACCTCTTGCCCCCCTTTTGTCATACAAGGCTCTGTGTGGGTGGAAAGACAAAGATACTTTACATGAAAACATAACTGCTTTGTTTTCAAGTTTTTCATATGTTGGCTCCATTATACGGCTGTCACTATTTTAATCAGAGTATCACAGAAATGCCATGAAGACCCTCTTTGGATGGTGGTTTTTGCTTGAGAGCAAAGGCAGCAAGCTTGTCCCAGTCAAGTTTGTGATATATATAGACACCCACTGCAGCAGCTCACACCAGCACGAGCCCTGAGTCACAGGTGAGCCACTGGCTCGGCAGGGAGTTCCTACTTCATACTGGAATTCAGCTGCACTGGCTTCAGGAGGTTTCTGCATCTGTCAGGCATTTGCATTGGTGCAGTGGCTGCATTTCAGGCTTTCCCTGAATGCCACAGAAACACACCAGCTGGTACCAGGAAGTCTTGTCTGCATGAAGTTTTGAAAAAAGGTATTTAGATTTCTGAAAAATAAAATTAAAAGTGAAGTAACACTGAGTAGTCTGGGAGATGTCTTTCTATCCACGCTTTATTACTGATTGTTTCCTACTGTGGTTATTTGTGCAGATTTACTGAACCCAGCAGAGCTATTTTCCTTGCTCTGGTTTTTGTCTCATAAAATTCTGAAGTATAAATCTGTCACTCATGCTTGCCAGGGATGAATTGGTGGTGTGATGTAATTTAACTTAGGCAAGGTGGCTTAATTAACACGTATGGTTTACCTTTAATGTGCAGGTAACTTCCAATTTTTCTTGTATATCTTTCCTTTTCCACTGTAGCACTGGAAAAAAGAGCTCATGCTCTTCAGCTGTCATATGACCATGCAGCTCCACAGGGAGACAAGGAAGGCTCTGTTCAAGAAGAGTCAATGTATCTGGGGCAGGGCTCAGTAAATTAACTGAGAGCCTGTTTTTTTAAAGGCTGATTTATGCCAACAGGGAGATTGTCATACAGTGTGAAGCAGCACTGCGCTGATCTCAACAGAGCTATTTTGTTTGGTGGAGGTTAAAAATCTGGTCCCAAGTGTGTGTGATGCTCTCCTTATGCTGATGCAAATACCACCACGGCACCTGAGGAAGGTTGTGCCTCTTGTCTCCTCCTCTCTTTCTGGCCTAGCAACCTTACAATGCACTGTTTACCTCCTTGGTTTTCTAAAGTTATCCATGCTCACGTGAGGATGAGCTGTGTTTACAGCTGGGTGTTGCTACTTGTGTGAGCTTTGATGCTACGTGGCAGTGAAGGCACAGCAGCCCTGGCTTTGCTGCAGCCTTACTGCCTGAAGTGGGGTCCCAAGGACCTGGTTTGTCCAGCTCAACCCGTGCAGCCATCTCACTGCTCACTTGGTTTGCTTCCACATACCACGAGTGTGCTTCCCTCCCTGTAGCACAGCACATTGAGGAGTTAGGAGATCCTCTGAGATGTTTTTCCCTGCCAGCAGTGGCATTGTGCTATATTGAACTGGCTTGCTTCTTACGTGTGACAGCAGGAAAAGCCTATCCACATGCTGCTGCTTCTGCTCATTTTATAATTTTAAAAGATATGGTGTGTTTGACTAGAACTCCTTCTGTGTTTGTAGCTAAGACACAACTCCCTGTGGGTCAGCTTTACGTCTTCAGCTGTAGATGTGGGTCAGCTGGCTGCCCTGCAGTATGTTCCTTATCTGTAAAAGCACAGGTTCTCACACACAGCTTCACAGTATGTTGCATTTGCTTGTCATGTAAGAAAGCTCATTTTGCTAGCATAGCAAGTGGTTCAGCTGCTATTGTGACATTAGCAGTCCTACCAGCACAGTAACAAAATATTTTTCAGTCTAGGTGTTGCAGATGCATAATGAGAACATTCTCTGCTGTTTCACTTGAAAGTTTTCCTGCCACTTTTTTGGTAACGTGATGCTGATCTGAACTCTCTTAATGAAATTAATTGTTACAGGGCATGACAGTTGGTACCTATAAATCAAAGTGAGTCTTTCAGCTTTTCTGCTGTGTTCAGAGTCTGTCCTAATGCTAAACCTAAGATTTGTTCATTCCTGCATCCTGGAGAGTCCATCAGAGGTTTGAAGTCTAGATGTGAAATAGATTCTCACAAGCTTGCAAGGAGCCAGTTGGATTCAGTTACACTGCTGAAGGACCTGCTGTTTCCTTTATAGCAAGCATTTCATTTACATATCCCTGCCTGCAGACTCTAATCCTAGATATGATACTTAATATGCTTTGAAATTTTTTTAGCCCAGTTGCCTAAGTAGTTGAGGCTTATGCAATCCTTAGGCAAAAGGAAAAGCCCCAAAAGGTGTCCCAAAACCAACAGCACATACCAGCCATGAATCAGAAAATTTGTTTTATGTTTCACACTGAAGAAGGTGGGTGATATGGAGCTCCCGTTGTCTGTGGCTTCAGGGACCTTCCAGATGCTTGTAGGTCCATGTCAGGGTACAGGCTTGGTCTCTGGATGATCTCCAGATGTCCCTTCCAACCTCAACCATTCTGTGATTCTGTTGTCAATGTAACGTTAACTTTTCAGTGAAATTCAGCAGAGGGGTACAGCTCTCAAAGGCAAACAAATTACAACAGTGTCTGCACCAAGGGGAAGGTGGTAGCATGGATGGGGCAGTTCTATGTCTTGATTGGCACGAGTATGCTTGGTCTCACCAAGCGTTCAGGACCCTCCCAGAGCCACTGAGGGTTGGTGGACATGGAAAGGAGTAAGGCAAGACACTGGAGGAGAGATATATGGAAATACAAGACTTCCTAGGGTCTATGGAGGGATAAGGAGCTGGTGCATCAATGTACAGGATGCTTCTAGACTTCATTACTTCTGCTGGTAGGACAACTTGTCTGCAGTATTTAGAGAGCTGGAGATGTGAATGTGGCTATAGTACCTAACGAGGAAAGGACTGTGATCCCTTTTGTGTATCATACATTTGTCTTCACCAAAACAGATTAGTGAAGACATCATCAGTATGGCCAGCAAAACAAACATAGTCTGTACTACAGTAATCCCACTATTCAAATATAAGATAGATTGGTGACATTCTTAGGGCAGAATTGTCTTTTTAACAAATGGAAACTAATAAAAAAATTAAATTATTTTTCCCACTTAACTGGATTTGCTTAATAACTGACACTTGAAATGTCACAGTTTTATTGAAATTAATTTATTTAGATACCTCTTCACTTAAAATAAAGGAGAGAAGCTCTTAAGGGCATCCTTAAGTCAATCTGGCCTGTTACCTCTGAGATAGGCTGTTCTTCCTGGAAGACACTCAAAATAAGACCAAAAGCTATACCTTTGAAAAAAGCAACCTTGGACTTAGGGGCAGAATGTTGCCTGGCACCCTTTGGTGGGATGTCACCAAAGCCAGCTGAGTTCATCACCGAGTAGGTAACCATGGGCATTTGTTGATCACTTACAAAGACAAGTGCCATTTTAGCTTCATTCAACTGCAAGTAAATACATGGTGCTTGCAGAGAAGTTACCATTTTCCTGCAGCAGAAAATCAGGCAATTTGGAACTTTAACCAACTTTTTCTTGCACAAAATTGCAGGAGAATAAAATAGGGCTTTATAGTGGAAATTAGGTAGCATTAAAGATGGATTATCTGTTGTCTCCCTTTAAGAAACAGAAGACATTTTGTATCTGACAATATGTGTAAAATCCCTGTATTTTTTTCCTCATTTCCCTAACCATAAATAGTAAATCTTCAAGAGTAACTATGTATCTCAGCAGCCATTTCCAGCTGGGAAGGAAGCATTGCAGGTCAGATATTAGAGCACTGTCTCAAGAAAATGAGGGACAAAGTCTGATCAAGTGCCAATTGCTGAGGAAATACTGCCAATTTGGAGGTGTGACAGGCTGCCCAACCTGCAGTGGAAAGCAGAGGCAAGCCTGTCCAACTTGGCTCTGAGAGCCCCATCAAAAAATCACTGACAGGATATGTTGCAGCTTTCTGCTTTGATGCTCCTTGCTCTGCCAGCCAGGGATTTGCTTTTCCCTCCACCCCTCATGGTGCAGCAGGATGTAGTTTGCCAAGCTCATCAGCTTTGTTTGGAAAAGGCATTTATGGTCTGGCCATGGCTGGATGCAGCATGAGATTTATCTGAGCATTGCCAGAGCTGAGATGACTGAAGACAAGTTTTTACATTTTTGGGGAGAGTCCCATATACTGACCGTGGCCCAGGCTGTGTCAATTGGACCACATCCTCAAAATCTCCAGAGTGGAGAGGGAAATGGCACCCCTCTGGAGAGAGGCTGACTGGTTTTGCATGTACAAGGATCAGCCAGGTGCAACACAAAACAAGTTGTGCAGAGGGTATTCCTGAGCAGTGAGATTTCAGGGGTTTCTTCCTCTGAAAGGCTCTGCAGAGAAATCTTCCCCTAAAAATGCTTGGCTGGAAACACATCTGTGATTCTAATCTTCTAAATAGATGTGACCTAGATTTCATTAGGAGTTTTGATGAGTCTGAGCAGATTCAGGGCAGCAGAGTGTGGCCTAACCCAATCTGTCACCTGAAGTTGATTTGCTTTCATTATAGGAGTCTATTTGGGCAGCAGTGAGGATGAGCAGGGAGCAGATGTTCAGTGAGCAGCATAAGTGAGGAGAAGGCTTTTTCCAGTGGCTGCTATATCATTCTTAAATGGTGATGGGGAAGGTACCTGAGCTTTTATTGTTACGGCAAACGTGCATGTGGCAGGAATTGGAAGGGGGAAGGATCTGCCCACTTTGGTGTCAGCTGAGGGTCAGGGTGCCAGCAGAAGATGCTAACAGTGGCTGTTTCAAATCAGACTATGTCAAGGCTTTGGAAATGGAGGAAATGTGCTTTCTAGAGCCAGGGCAGTGACCTGGAAGAAAGCAGCAGAAGTGCTGCTGACACTGGCAGCAGATGAAAAGTGGGTCAGAAGCGGCACGGAACGGAAGATGGTTGCTAGGTCAGGGCTGTCGGGCTTGGCTGGTGGTGGGCACAGGAGGCAGACTCTGTGTTTCTATATGGCCACATCTCTGCGTTAAGAATGTAAGAGTAGGGGAAGGAGGGAGCCTTCTTGAGCATTCAAACCAGGTGACCTGGAGCACAGGAAGGGAAGTCAGGTGCAGCTGGTTTTTGCAGTCTTCTCACCAAAGACTGCAGTTTGGGAAGGACAGTTGTGGGTGGCTTGTGAAGGGACCTTAAAGATCATCTAGTTCCAACTCCCTGCATGGGCAGGGACACCTCCCACTAGATCAGGTTGCTCAAGGCCCCATCCAGCCTGGCCTTGAACACCTCCAGGGAGGAGGCATCCACAACCTCCCTGAGCAACCTGTTCCAGCGTTTCACCACCCTTACAGGAACGAACTTTTTCCTAATGTCCAACCTGAATCTCCTCTCTTTAAGCTTCAAACCATTACCGCTTGTCATCTCACTACACACCTGTGTAAAAAGCCCTACCCCAGCTTTCTTGTAGGCCCCCTTCAGATACTGGAAAGTTGCTATAAGGTCACCACGGAGCCTCCTCTTCTCTAGGCTGAACAACCCCAACTTCCTCAGCCTGTCTTCATAGGGGAGGTGCTCCAGCCTTCTGGTCATCTTCATGGCTTTTTCTGGACACGCTCGAGGAGTTCTGTGTCCTTCTGATGTTGGGGACTCCAGAACTGGATACAGTACTCCTGGTAGGGTCTCACCAGAGCAGAGTAGAGGGGGAGAATCACCTCTCTTGACTAGCTGGCTATGCTTCTTTTGATGCAGCCCAGGATACAGTTGGCTCTCTGGGCTGCAAGTACACATTGATGGCTCATGTTAAACTTCTGGTCCACCACTACCCCCAAGTCCTTCTCCTCTGGGCTGTCCTCAATCCTTACTCCTCCCAACCTGTATTCATGCATGGGATTGCCTCGACCTGGGTGCAGAACCTTGCACTTGGCCTTGTTGAACTTCATGCAGTTTGCACGAGCCCACTTCTCAAGCCTGTCAAGGTCCCTCTGGATGGCATCCCTTCCCTCCAGCGTGTTGACCTCACCACACAGTTCGGTGTCATCAGCAAACGTGCTGAGGGTGCACTCAATTCCACTGTCCATGTCGTTGATAGAGATGTTAAATAACACTGGTCCAAGTACCGACCCTTGAGGAACACCACTCATCACACAACTCTTTGGGTGTGACCAGTCAGCCAGTTCCTTATCCAATTAATGGTTCATCCATCAAATCCATATTGTTCCAGTTTTGACACCAGAATGTTGTGCGGGACAGTGTTGAAAGCTTTAGATGGATCCAGGTAGATGACGTCTGTTGCTCTCCCATTGTCCACCTGTGACCCTATCATAAAAGGCCACCAAATTAGTCAGGCAGGACTTGCCCTTAGTGAAGCCGTGTTGGCTGTCACCAATCACCCCTTCGTTCTTGTGCCTTAGCAGAGCCTTCAGGAGGATCTGCTCCAAGGTCTTGCCAGGCACAGAGGTGAAACTGACTGGCCTGTAGTTCTCTGGGTCTTCTTTTTTTCCCTTCTTGAAAATGGGTGTTATGTTTCCCCATTTCCAGTCAGCAGGAACTTCACCAGACTGCCATGACTTTTCAGATATGGTGGACAGTGGCTATGCAACTTCATCCACCAGTTCTTTCAGGAGCTGCGAGTGAATCCCATCAGGTCCCATGGAGTTGTTCACCTTTAGGTTCTTTAGGTTGTCTCGAACCTCCTCTTCATCTACAGTGGGGGGTCCTCCTTTTCCCAGTCCCTGCCTTTGGTTTCTGTAACAGGGGGGGTCGTGACCGGAGTACTTGCTGGTGAAGACTGAGGCAAAGTAGTCATTGAGTACCTCAGCTACAACAGCTCCATGTCCTTCTTGTGTTGGGGGCTCCAGAACTGGACACAGTACTGTAGCTGGGGACTCATGAGAGCAGAGTAGAGGGGGACAATTGCCTTCCTTGACCTGCTGGCCATGCTTCTTTTGATATAGACCAGGGCATGGTTGGCTTTTTGGGTTGCAAGCTCGCATTGCTGGCTCATGTTGAGCTTCTCATCAACCAGCACCCCCAAATCCCTCTCCTCAGAACTGTTCTCAATCCAGTCTCTGCCAAACATGTATTTGTACTTGGGATTACCCCGACCCATTTGCACTTGACCTTGTCGAGCTTCATGAGGTTGGCACAGGCCTACCTCTCAAGCCTGTCAGGGTCCCTCTGGATGGCATCCCTTCCCTCCAGTGTGTCGACCACACCACACAGTTTGGTGTCATTGGCAAACTTGCTGAGGGTGCACTCAATCCCATTATCCACCTCTGAGAAAAATGTCAAACAGCACCAGTCCCATTACCAGCCCCTGAGGAATGCCACTCATCACAGATATCCACTTGGACACTGGGCTGTTGAACAAAACTCTCTGAGTGCAACCATCCAGCCAATTGCTTATCCATCAAGTGGTCCAACCATCAAATGGTCCAACCATCAAATCCATGTTTCTCCAATTTAGAGACATAGGATGTCATGCGGGACAGTGTCAAATGCTTTGCATAAGTCCAGGTAGATCATATCAGTTGCTCTTCCCTTATCCACCAATCCTTTTTTGCCTTTTCCACACATGGGAACTTCACTGGCCTGCCGAAGTTTCTCAAATACGATGGATAGGGGCTTTGCAATTTCATTTAGCCATCCCCACAGGACCTGCAGATACATCTCATCAGGTTCCAGGGATTTGTGCACCTTCAGATTCCCTAGATGGTCTCGAACCTGGTAATCTCCTACAGTGGGTGGTTCCTCATTCCCCCAGTCCCTGCCTTTGCCTTCTGTGATTTGGGCAGTGTGGCTTGAGCATTTGTTGGTGAAGACTGAGGCAGAAAAGTCACTGAGTACCTCAGCCTTCTCCATATCTCATGTAACCAGGTCTTCCTTTTCTTTCTAGAGAGGGCCCACATTTTCCCTAGTCTTCCTTTTATCACTGACATACCTATAGAAGCTTCTCTTGTTGCCCTTGACATTCCTGGCCAGATTTAATTCTGTCAGATAAAATTCTTTCCTAGTCTGATCCGTGGCTGCTCAGACAATTTTTCTGCATTCCTCCCAGGCTACGTGTCGTTACTTCCACCCCCTGTAGGCTTCCTTTTTGTGTTTGAGTTTGTCCAGGAGCTCCTTGTTCATCCATGCAGGCCTCTTGGCGTTTTTGCCTGACCTCTTCTTTGTTGGGATGCATCACTCCTGAGCTTGGAGGAGGTGATCCTTGAATATTAAGCAGCTTTTTTGGGCTCCTCTTCCCTGCAGGGCTTTATCCCATGGTACTCTACCAAGCAGGTCCCTGAAGAGGCCAAAGCCTGCTCTCCTGAAGTCCAGGGTAGTGAGTTTGCTGTGCATCCTCCACTTGCTGCCCAAAGGATCTTGAATGCCACCATTTCATGGTCACTGCTGCCAAGACTGCCCTTGAGCTTCACATTCCCCATCAGCCCCTCCTTGCTGGTAAGAACAAGGTCCAGTATAGCATGTCTCTTTGTTGGCTCCTCTGTCACTTGGAGAAGGAAGTTACCATCAACACATTCCAGGAACCTCCTGGATTGTTTATACCCTGCTATGCTGCCCCTCCAACAGATGTTGGGGTGGTTGAAGATCCCTGTGAGGACTGAGGCTTGTGAATATAAGGCTACTCTTATCTGTCCATAAAGGGCCTCATCCGCTCACTGTTCCTGGTTAAGTGGCCTGTAGCACTATAATGCCCCCACTATAATGTCCCCTGTCCCTGCCCTCCCTTTAACCTTAACCCATAAGCTCTCACTTGGTTCCTCATCCATCCCCAGGTGGAGCTCCATGCACTCCAGCTAGTCACTGACATAGAGGGAGACACCCCCTCCTTGTCTGCCCTGCCTGTCCTTCCTAAAGAGCCTGTAACCTTCCACTCCAACACTCCAGTCATAGGAGTCACCCCACCATGTCTCCATGATGCCAAGAAGATCACAGCCCTCCAGGCACATGCACATCTCTAACTCCTGTTTATTCCCCATGCTTTGTGCATTTGGGTAGAGGCATTTAAGTTGGGCCCCTGATGAAGCTGATGTACTGGCTGGAATTCCTTTGAGGTGTTTCACTGGTGCTTCCCTGTTGGCTCATATTACTTCAGGAGCCCCTGGCTCATCTCAGTAAGACTTCAAGCATGCTGCAGTGTATCCAGCACATGTCTGAGCAAAAGGCTGAGGGCCCATGCTAGCACCCCATCCCTCTAACCCTGGCATGTCATCCCACAGCAAAGTTTCAACAAAGTTTTCAACAAAATTTTCAGCACAGTTTTCGACACAGTTTCTAAATTAAATCACATACACACAAATACAGAGATTAACTTATGATTAAGATGTTAGCAAATTTTGGTACCCGATGATCTTTGGATGTCACAAGATTGAATTAAAGTGAATTACTCACTTTTCCAATTGAACGTTGCAGAATCGAATTATAGCAAATTACTCAGTCTTTCAGGCTTCTGTTGCAAATTATGAAAAGCAGTGATTTACTCACTCTCTTTTCCTTTGTCAGAACTGATCTTCTGTTGTGAAATACGGGGTAGCAGCCTGCTGCGATCCGAGAGAGCTCTGAAGGGCCTCACTTTAGGAACAATATTTATAGGATCACAAGATTATTGACTTTGATCAGTATGTTTCCATTGTGACCTCAATTTGAGTTAGGTGATGTTGGCAACTTTCAGAGTGGACTGTGATCCGGGCAGGAGGGATGTCAGGTATGTTTCTCAAACAACACAAGTTCCAGGTATGGTTAGGGAGTGCCTAAACATCCCACCAGGACAAGAAGGTGCCGGATTGTCTCAACTCACTACTCCAGTACGCAAGAAAGAGAAAGTGCAGGATTGTGCCAGCCCACTGTACTTTCAATTAGAACAAGAACAATGTTGGGTCCACTGCACTTGTTACTAAAGAAAGAACAACGCTGACTGATGCTGGCTTTGCAGTGCTGCCTGGGGGGTGGTCTGCACCACCACATTCCACCCTGTGATTGAAGCCAATCCATCTTTCCACAGACTGGTGGTGTGGTCATCTCTTGCCTCTGTGCCTGAAAGTAAGCAATGCTGCATTTTAGTTATAATTTGAGAGAAAATGTTGTGGTAGATTAACCTCTATAACTATTGGAGCATATGTGTGAAGTGGGGTTAAACAACTTTATACACACGGGGAAGTTATTGTAACAACATGATTTTGTTCTGTCATTCTCCAAGTTTTGATATGTAGAACAAAGTTCATTAGCAAAAAATAGTACAAGTGCCAAGAAAACATGATGGGGAGCAGTATTAGCTTTAGTGTCCCAATTGCCTTCAGAGACCATCCAAAAAGAGCTTCCCATCAGTGATGTTCTCCACCTTTTTCACTCTTTCTAGGATATGGTGTATCTCTTTTGCATCATGGTGGATGATAATCAATGTTTTCTGTCTGTTGTTTCAAGTCTGTTTTAGCAATTGATTCAGTTCATCCTGTTTCAACAGCTTTCTCACCAGTGTAAGGTCCTTTCCAGTGGAGGTAGGTAGTAAATTTTGATACGATGTGGAGTTTGATTGTAGCAATTGGTAGGTAGTGACAGGATAGTACAAGTTGCATCCTATAATTAGAAATACAGATATTTGATTATTTTTTCTTCACAGTGGTCTTACCTCTAAGTATATAATCACAAAACGTTCATCCATTCCCAAGATATACTGGTACAGTTTCAGGAGTTTCATTGGGGTGTATTTCAAAATGACAGACGTTTTACTCAGAATCAAGACAAGTCCTTGTTCTTATACAACATGTATGTTGACTGTTTGCTATATGTTTCCATTTTGTTTGGCTCATACTCTGCAGTCCAATGGACAGAGTATAGTCCCATGGTGATTTAATCCCAGCACAACGATTGGATATGTGTGTGTAAGAGTTATTGTAAATGATAATGCTATATACACATCCTTCAGTAACAGGTGGTTGTGTTTTGCTGGTCACGTTTATGCTGTTACCTGTCTATGACAAAATAGGTGGCTTATTTGTGTTGGCACAATTGTGGCTGATTCCTTGATTGATAACTGAGTTGAGACAGGTGGATTTCTGTGAAGAAGGAAGTATCATCACAATCTTTGACAGCAGTAGGATGATGCAACTTATATTCATCTTAAAGGAGGTTCTGCAAGGTAGAAGGATAACATAGACTGGTCTCACTGGGGTGTTTCTGGACAGGCTACCTCATCAGAAAGAAGGGAAAATCCATCGTGTACGTATTCTGTGTTTTGCACCATTGCTGTGGGTAGCTTCCCAGGCACGCGTGTCGTGAGGTTTGATTAGAGTCATTGGCATAGTACCAGTGGATGTTAAATTGATCATTACAGGTTGTCTGGGCTGTAATGTTGTCAGGTGTTCCCTTTTCTGGGAAGGTGGAGTGCTAAGCTCAATATTTGTAAAGAATGGTCAGCTTGTAGGGCGTCCTGTGGGCCCATACCGATTATTCAGTTGATGAAGTACTTTGGAAAGTTGAGTGTCTCACTAGAGCCTCAAGTGGCTTAAGGCTCTTCTTTAATAGACCATTAGTTCTCTCTACCATAACGTTTGATTGAGGATAATAGGGGATATGAAATACCCAGTTGTGGTTTTGGGGAATTGGGAAAAGGAAAGGAGACCCATGGATTGAAATGAAAACATATTTAATAGAATAATAATAATGAACTACTATTAACCCCGATGCTAATATAAGATACAAAGTTATACTCAGCTCCAGGTAGTAGTCATGAGCAGTGTAGTCATTTAGCAGTGTAGGCTGAATGCCCACATGACAGCTCTGTGAGAACACTGTGGTCACAGCAGGCAGAGGAGCAGGCCTCAGGCATGGGATGACCGATGAGACAGACCGGACTCTCACTGCGAGGTAGCCATTGTAGAAGCCCCAAAACATCCCTGAAAACTTCCCCATTTATGGTGAGGGTGACATTTATGGTATGGAATACTTTGGTTGGCCAGCTTGGGTCAGCTGCTCTGGGCTTTCACCCTCTTGGGCCACTACTCCTGCATGGTTCAAAACTACCCTCGACCTTGGTCACTACGAAAACCTGCACACCAGAGCATCTTACCTCTTTTCTTCTCACAGAACTGGGCTATGCCATTTCTCAAAACTACAGTTGCTCTAAGAAGAAAAAATAGTTTAGAATTCCGTCCCAGCAAAACCAGGACAAACCCATTGAATTTCTACCTGTTTTCTCCACTCTTGCACCTTTTTACATGAGAAAGGTGAATCATTATCACTTTGGATGACACCAGGAGTAGGTGGGTTTGAGAACTAGGACAATAGTACTCAAATGGTATTACGCCCATTTGCCTTCTGGCACTTGCTGTAAGCAAGTCAGAGACTACTTCCATTTCTGTGGTAGGTATACTGATATCCTGCAGAGGGTTTGAATGCCCTGATACAATCGATTTGCCACGTGGACCATAAAGTTTTCCCTTCCTTCATGTGTAGAAGTGGTGCTTTAGTAATTTCAAAACCTGTTCGCAATTTCACTTTACATTGGGGGCACTCTGTAAGAATGGTTTCACAGGTTTGTCTGTTTAGAGGCAAACCTTGGCTTTGGGCTGTGAAGTGAAGTGCCTCTGGGCCCATATGTCCTAATTTCTGATGTAGCCATTCCCCTAGTTGGTACCATTTGGAATTAGACATATCTTTAATTTTATTTCCCATATTCTGGCTAATTCATCTACTTGTTGGTTCCAGTTTGTGCCTGGTTTATTGTCTTTGGTGTGAGCTTTCACCATTCCTATATTGAATTGTCCTTCTCCGTTAGTTTAATAATAACTGCCAGTCTTCAGTTCTCCAAAATGCAGATCTATTTGCTTCCCAATTTAGGGCTTACCACTGGCAAAGCTATTGGGTTGCTCCTGCCCATATGGCATAGCAGTTGACATAGATAACTTGTGCTCCACTTTGTGCTGTTAGGACAGCTGCTCTTAATTCTCCTACTTGTGTGCTACCTTCACTCTCTTCTATCACTTATTTGCAGGAGTTAATTTCTAGTGCAGCAGCTTTATATTGCCATTTTCCATCGATTTGTTTTGCTGAAACATCAGTAAAACAAATGCCCTCAGTTGGTGTTTCCTCAGAGGAGGTGCATGTAGAATTGGTGAAGGTTTACGTGGCTGTTTCAGTGATAGTGGGTCGATGTTTATAGGCATTTTAGTTTGGATTTTTTTGTAGGTCCTTCAATTAATCTTATTTCACTTGCTACTCCCACCACATAGGTATACCATTTTCTGTTGGTGACTTTTTGGGCAGTTCCTTTTGCAGGAGCGTTCCTTTTAGGGCTGTTGGTAACAAATTAGATGGTCCTCTTTTCTAGACAGGTTGTCCCTGATGTATTTTCTCAAGTTGTTTGACTGGATCAAAGAAAAAATTCCTTTTTCCCACTCGGAATATCTTTGTTCTGGATCTTTAAAAGCAGTTGAACTGAGTACTAAAGGTTGCTTTGGTCCATTAGGGCCAGTTTGAAATAGGTTACAATAAGTACCATGCTCTGTAAAACCCCATTCTGCTGTAATAGGTTTGCAGGGGTGAATTGGTCCTAGTGACTGGTATGTTTGTAGTTCCTGAATTAAGGTTTTGAATCCCTCTTCATGTTCTGGATTCCATTTCCATGGTTTTCCCTTTCATAAAAGTGAATACAGTGGACAAGCAATGATAGAAACTCAGGTTATATACCTGGCTCCTTCTCAGCTGGCTGTCGTTCTGTGCAGCAAGGTGCCAGGCAGTGGTGTCTTGCTATTAAAAAAAGGCAATCAAACTAGTTTCTGTGTGGTCCCCTTTTGAAGACCTGCTTTTAAACCCTTTCAGTTAATTAGGGTTTTCTTCTGAAGTTGTGAATTCCAATGAACCTCTGCATAAAAGCCCTAAGATCCAGGATATAATGGTATCTTTTAGTGTGGTTTGTTGCAGACCAAATTAAATCACTGGAAGAAGCCCAGCTATCTTTCTGATAGCACTCCTGTAAAGATAATTGATTTTATATTTAATGTAATGAACATGACATTCTCAAATTTTTGGCATTAACATGAATGTTTTCCCTTTGAAGTAAATAATAAAATTATCTTAATTTCAATAAAAACAAATCTAAAATGCCATGTCAGAAAAGCCTTCCAGACAAATTTTAACTCTACAGAAGTTATTTTACCTTGTCAGACTAGCTGAGAGACTTTTTTATCTGACTTCAGTTAGACTCCTGTTTACTCAGAATCTCCCAATAGTCAGTGGAGAGTGAGCGTTTCCAGAGGGCAAATCATTGTACTCGTCAGTGATGCCCTTTTAAAAAAGGATTAACTAGATGATCTACACTGTGAAGATATGGGTCACTGTGCACTGACTGGGACGATTACACCATTGCCTGGATGCCTCCAGTTGACTTGTTGTTCACTCCAAATGTTTATTCTTTACGATATATCCTTAGGTGCTCATAAAAAAGGTTCAACTTAATCAGTCTTTCCCAGTCAGAATGTGTGTATATATAGTTGCAGTTCATACTACTGGTGAATTTAATTTAAAAGAACTCAGTTTATCCATTCTTTAAAAGCCTTTAGCTTGATCATCTTGAGTGTGGCCAATTTTCTAGGCAATGAATGCAAATAATACTGTTATGTCTGTTTACCTTTCCCTTACACATTGCCTTTGTTACTCAGGTATTTTTGTCCTTGTTTTTGTTTGTTTGCTTTCTCATCTATACTTCCAGACGGCTGTAAGCACTAGCAAGGCAGTGCTACAAAAGCTTTAAACTTTAGTGAAATCAAATCTCAGACATGGTCATCTCAAAGGCCTGGACTGCAGTGTTGTCACTCTCCCTGGTGTTAGTGGGAGTCACGCGCCTCAACTCTTGCATGCCATATTGAAGACATTGGAGCAGATTTCATAGAATCATAGAATGGTCAGAGTTGGAAGGGACCTTAAAGATCGTCGAGTTCCAACTCCCCTGCATGGGCGGGGACATCTTCCACTAGATCAGGTTGCTCAGAGCCCCATCGAACCTGGCCTTGAACGCTTCCGGGGATGGACCTTCGACAACTTCTCTGGGCAACCTGTTCCAGTGTCTCACTACCCTCCTGATCTCTAACCTAAATCTATCCTCTTTCAGTTTCAAACCATTACCCCTCGTCCCCTCACTACAAGCCCCTGTAAAAAGTCCCTCCCCAGCTTTCCTGTAGGCCCCCTTCAGGTACTGGAAGGCCTCTATAAGGTTCCCCTGGAGCCTTGTCTTCTTTAGGCTGAACAACCTCAACTCCCTCAGCCTGTCTTCATAAGAGAGGTGCTCCAGCCCTTGGATCATTTTCATGGCCCTCCTCTGGACACGTTCCAACAGGTCCACATCTTTCTTGTGTTGGGGGCTCCAGAGCTGAGCACAGTATTTCAGGTGAGGTCTCACCAGGGCAGATTTAGTCTTTTAAGGCATATTGTACTTCCTTCATTTCTTGGATGATTTCCATTTCTGAACAGTGTGCTAACTTCTGTGCATTTAAACAACTCGCTGTGGAGAGCAGCAGAAAGAAGCAATTTCCTGCAGTTATGCTGTGATTTCTATTCTTGTCAGGGATAGAAGTGGATGAATCTTGCTCAGCAAGAAATGCAAATACTTTGCAAATTTATATGATTTTGCAGAAGGTTTATCTCAATTTCCCTCAAATTTTCTTGAAAACTATATCCTTTATCAGGCCTTACTAACGTCAAGTTACCTGTAGACCTGAATAATTTTCTCTGGTCAGGGACATGTAGTTCTTCAGTCATCTTGCTTTTTCATTCATCTGCACTGCATCGGAGAGCCATTATGACTTTGATGAAAGCTAAAGCTATATCTGCATGATACAGCATTGTGCTGTATAAAGAGAGCAAGTCTGTTTTGTACAAGGCACCCTGAGTGCCGGAGAAGTCAAAGATCTGTGCTGGATGATGCCAGGGTACTGTGTTTTGCAGGTGGGTTGACAGAGAATCTATGGTGCTGGTATATGTTGTACTGCAAGACAAATTTGCCATCTTCAGGCTCAAATGCAGCTCTCTGCCTAAGTACTCCTGTAGCCCTCATAAAATGACCAACATGACTCAGAAACGCTCAACCCTGGAACAACTTCTACAAAGAGGAAGCCAACCCTCCAAGACACACACTGATGCGCATACACCTACTGCTCATTTGGGAACAGTGAATATCATCCTCACACATCTGTTGGTTTTCTCTGCCACTCATTCTGAAGGACAAGAGGACTGCAGCACAGATTTAATAAACAGTGTTTCTAACAGGCAAACCAAATGCTTCAAGCCTGCAGAAAAAGTAGTCACATCCCCTTCTGAGTACTAAAATTTCTATATAATCCTGACTGAAAAAAACATTACATGATGGTATAGTTCTGGAAATATATCTAGAGGTAGATTCCAAGGAGAAGATTCTTTAAGGTTATTTTTATTGTTATAATCAGATACCTGAGGAAGGAGGAAAGTCTCTCTCTGTGGGCGTATAAAGTGCTTACCAGCTAATGAAATGGAATCAATATCAGTACTGTTAAGTGACTACATTATGTTCTCCATTAATTCCCTTTGTACTCATTTATCTTGAAGTCTCTTAAAAGAGCTGGGGATTGAAAAGACATCTCTTGGAAGCATAAGGATTTATTATTGAAAATAGTGTATTGTTAACAGTGCCATGTAACAACCATCTAATTGTGTAATTGGTGGGGCTGGGGTCTCATTTATCTTTTTTTTAGTAATTCCAAGGGTTGGTTACATTAGCTTCTATTTGTACTAGTCAGTCTCTTTGGAGCTGGAATAACATTCCCTCTCTAAAAAAGCCTTTTCAGGGACAAAAAGGCCATAGGGAAAATGAGAGACCTCGGTATTCTGGGGAGACGTTTATCTCAGTCCTAAGGCTGACACAAAGCTTACAAATCTCCTCAACTCCCTCTGTGAGCCTTCCCAACAGGACCCAACTCTGAACACTTCCAGGTATGGGCTCTCCGTGCAGGGCTGTGTTTCACTGCATAGGGCATTTCTTGAAGATGTACCTACAAGAAAAGTCACATTAATTTGCCTTCCCCATTTGTTTGTGTTTGAGTTTTTTCTTAATTTCACTCCCAAAATATTTTGGAAGTGAGGTGTGATACCTCTAAATGTGAGACAGGCAAAATCACTATGAAGAAGCTGGCTTAAAGTGAGCTGTGATGGTGACCGTGACAGGCCTGATTGCCCAAGAGAAATGTCTAGTAGAGATGAGAAAGGCACATGATTTATCAGGTAGAAGGCAGCATCTTAAACAGAAAGCTTTGTGCTCTTTTATTGCCAGCACCTGATAAGCCCACATACTGGCTGGACACTGGGTCCAGCCCTCAGCTGGTAGCCAAGGGATGGGCTTTTTCTTCCACTTTGCTAAGGGAGCACTGAGCATTGGGTGAGTGAGTGCCCATAATGCCTTCCTAGTAAAGATGTCCTCTGGTGCACTGCAAGCTTCAAAGAGCAAAGCCTCACCAGACACTGTGCTAGTAATTTCTGGACTGCTTCTGATGGCTTGTCTCCTGTTGGTTGGTTTGTTTGTTTGTTTTTTGCTTTTGTTTTTTAATTCTGGTTCTCTGCAGGCCTTTGTACTAGACTATGCAACATCTAGAAAAGGTTATGCACAGCATTCCCCACCCCCATCTTGGGATGGGTAGACAGGCCAGCAGCCTGCAAGCAGTTTTTCATAACATTTATTGAAACCTTTTAGCTTCAACAGCTCCACATGTGCCTGTGCTGAACCAGAAGTGCCTAACTAATTTTTTACAGGTGGGTAAATGAAGTGTCTGAGTGTTTGCACATGGGCCCAATTTATTGCAACCCAGGCTGTAACAAATTAGTTTGAGCCATGTGCGTTTGTCCCATGCAAGAAAATGAGGTAGAATCATAGAATCATAGAATCATAGAATGGTTAGAGTTGGAAGGGACCTTAAAGATCATCGAGTTCCAACCCCCCCTGCATGGGCAGGGACACCTCCCACTAGATCAGGTTGCTCAGAGCAGAATAAATGAGTGGAAAGCACTGATGCTCCTGAGATACAGATTTATTCTAGTTAGCTGGAGATGACGTAGTCCTGAAGCAGACTTTGTGCTGCAGGGCAGTACAAGCCTGTTCAAGAGCCTGAATATATAGATACTGGGGGATTATTTCAAAGGTTTTGATTTTGCTATGTGAAAGGTTAAAGCTCCTGGGAAGAGGCAGGCTTTCCATCTGCAGTCATAAAGTCCCAGTGCAATGTCATACCTTCCATGATTTTGCTTCCCTAGAATGAAGGGTGGGACAAAACTAAGGGGTATTTTCCCACGTCAGTGGTGTTTTGGAGTGGTTTAGTGGATAAATACATTAATGATGACTCCCATTAACCAAGACACTTACACATGCTGAGTTTCATCACGGCTTAGTGACAAATACCGTGGGCCAATCGCTGTCTTGTTTCTGTTAATTGTTAACAGTTGTGTTTTCCACTATTACCCACTTGCACACACTACCCAGACTCATTAAGATGCATCCTCCTTGCCCACCCAGGGTTGGGTTTCCCACCCACATCACCCTCTGACTTCTGATTCTTTTAATCTCACATGGCTGTTTTCCTCCCAGGTGCCTGGTCCTGCACTTAGGTCCTAGGCCCCTGAATGGATGCCTGCTGCAGATGCCCACAACAATGAGGAATAGTGGCTTGCTGCTGTGGGGGGTCTCACCTGTGCACTTGTGCTGGGCTTATTAACACCAAGCAGCTCCATGGTGCTTAATCTAGTACAGAGAACAAAAAGCAGGAACCTCCCAGAGCCTGGGTTTGACAGACAGGGAGAAGTGGAAGTGCATGAAAGGGGAGTTGAAGAGACTGTGGTCAACATGGGTCTTCAGCCAGTGTGGCATCAGCTGGAGGTGTGAAACTGGCATCACGTTTAAAATAATTTATTTCTGAGGTGCTTATTTTAGCCTGTGAATGGTGTCAAGGGAAAGGAGGCTTTTATTTTTTTTTAAAAAGGGCAGATTAGTAGAATCATTTAGGTTGGAGAAGATCTTTAAGATAATGAACTCCAACTGTAAACCTAACACTGTCAAGTCCCACTAAACTATGTCCCTTAAGTCCCACATCTGCAGTGTCTCAAATACCTCCAGGGATGGTAACTCGACCACTTCCCTGGGCAACCTGTTCCAGTGCTTGACAATCCTTTTGGGGAAGAGTTTTTTCCAATATCCATCCTAAACTTCTCCTGGCCCAACTTGAGGCTATTTCCTCTCATCCTATCACTTGTTAGTTGGGAGAAGAGACTGACCCCCACCTCACTACAACCTCCT
This sequence comes from Hemiprocne comata, assembly GCA_020745705.1. Lineage (NCBI taxonomy): Eukaryota > Metazoa > Chordata > Aves > Apodiformes > Apodidae > Hemiprocne > Hemiprocne comata. The sequence goes on from CM036590.1 coordinate 16,103,193, forward strand.
TTCAGGTAGTTGTAGAGAGCAATAAGGTCTCCCCTCAGCTCCTTTTCTCCAGGCAAAACAACTCCAGTTCCTTTAACCACTCCTCATAAGACTTGTGCTTTAGACCTTCACCAGCTTCATCTTTGGCCACACTCCAGCACCTCAATGTCTTTCTTGTAGTAAGGGCCCCAAAACTGAACACAGGATGTGAGGTGCAGCTTCACCACTGCCAAGTACAGTGGGACAATCACTTCTGTAGCCCTGCTGGCCACACTATTCCTGATACAAGCAAAGATCCTGAAAATGGGAAGGGCTTCGGTGTGGGGGTTTTTTTGCTTGTAGAAAATTCAAAGAGGATTTGCAGTTTTGGAAAATTGGAAGTTGACTCTCTTGACTGAATAATGACAAAGGGAAAACAATGTGAAGATACCTAGCACTAGGTCATCAAGCAACTTTCCAGCATGCTGATTGTGTAAGCATCCCATTAGAAACTAGCTCTGAAAGATGTTGTTGATCTTTTTATGTTCTTGACTTACAAGGCAATTTAAACATTGAATGATTATCTATTCTGCTATCCATGATGCTGGTATGAATTAGGGTGCTATTTTTTGTAGCAGACAAAAGTAGTGAAATTGTCTTTTTTCTTTTTTCTTTTTTTTTTTTCCATTTTTAATGTCAGTTCCTTAGTTGTTCCTCCCATTCTTGTCGTTTCCAGAAGTTGGTGTGTTATTCTTCACTGAAATGACCAATGTTAAGACATAAGGTGCCTTATAATGGGACATTATCTAATCCCAGCTCTACTTCAGTAAGAGTGGAACACATGTTGGAGTATTTGGCTGAATTGCAGTATTGATGATTTAGACATGCAACATCCGTTCTGATGTTTTACAGTAATAAGAGTCTAAGAATATCTAGTCAGCCTGAATAATTCTTAGCAATTACCAGCTGCTGCATTTATCTGTGGAATCAGTTAATGTCTTTTAATGTTACACGTAAAGTTTGCTTCATTTTAGTTTTTGTTGCAAGAATTTGAGCTGTATTTTGGCCTCTGACTCCTGCAGAGTAATTGACAGCTGATGGGAACCAGAGTAGGAAATGGTTGAAAAGACAAATTCTCTTTTTCATAACATAGCACAGTGTAATTTCTTGGTAAAAGATAACACCATTTGTTCTAGCAGCTCGTCAGCATTAGCAATTTACCTTCCACCCTGGAGTATCTGATTTAGACCTCTTACACCTCTTTATACCAGTGCAGTTTTAAGAGCCTTAGTAGGCTATTGATTTGGGCACAAATGTAGCAATGTGATTAAACACACATTGATTTCAATCAGTACAAATCCTGTAATTAGAGGTAATTATATACTTTAATACTCCACTGAAGATGGCTTTTCCACTGATTTATGCAAGGGGAAAATTGAGCTCAAAAATACATATGAAATAAGACAGGTATCTATCTCTTTTGAGATGCTGTTTCCTATCTCCACCACTTTTCACAATTTTTCTGTACTAAAAGACTACCTTTTTTGGATTTCCAAAGACTTGCTGGTGGCGTTCTCTGCAGCTATGCTGATGTCCCCAGATTGATGCCAATAAATCTAATCCATATGCTTTCCATCTTTCCTTAGAAGTCTCACTAGTCCTACAGTAGTTGTTAAAGAAGTTTTCCCGCTAAGCCATTATTTAGCTTTTCTTTTTTTGTTGTATCTTTTGGAAAGATTGGTGTCTGCAGTCCAGTAGGTTTTAAATCTCTGGGTTTCTTCAGCCTCCTAATTAGTGATGATGGGGCACTTAGTGCTGTCACAGAGCCCCTGTAGCAGGCTGCCTGAGCTCAGTGAACTCTGTTCACTGCTTAGTGTGTGGAGGCACCTCCTCTGCTGCGAAGATGTGGAGTAACTGGGGGAGGCCAAAGCCTTTGGGCTGTCACAGCACACTCTAGTATTGGAGCACTTCACCTTTTTCCACTGCTCCAATTTTTCCAAAGCACTACCCGTTGTGGGTAGTCTGGGAGATCTGCTTAGCTGAGGCAAAATGGTGTAAAATTAGATGGTCCTTCCAGCTTGTTCCTGCCTAACACTCTCTTTTAGGGGATCGCTGTTCTGCAGTCACCGTTGCGGTTAGTGGGAAGAGGCCCTCTTGCTGACAGTTGCAGTACAACACCTGAACAAAGCCCAGTGAACAATTTTTTCTGTTCGTTTTCAAGTGTGATGCTTTGCTGAGGATTTGTCTGACTTCGTAGCTACTCCAGGATAGTAAATAATGCCCTATTCTAAGTTATTAGGAGTGTTTCCCCATGCCAGGTCAGCTTACAGTCCATCACAATCTACCATTGTGGAGAAAATGAAGATAACCTTTGCCCAGAAGTCACTGAACTGCTGTGATAAGGACAATTAATCCACCCCTTATCCTCAAGTTTATTAAAAACACACTGCCTTTCCTGTTGAGCAGTGATAGTCAATGGCAAATATTTATTAACCCAAAAGGTACAAATCTGTAACAGGCCCTCTGGCACACTGCTTGACATGTCATGCTGAGTGCAGTTGAAATTCTACCCTAAGTCTTGGTGCTCTGCAGCCATGCCTGTGAGCTTCTCCTTAATACCTGTGCAGAGTGCCTAAAATATGACCACACCAGAATGTAAGTTCATAGCCAAATTTTGTGCACTGCTAACACACAACTTCACTGGGCCCTAAATGAGTGTAGGCAGCTCAGTTGGCTTTGTCTAGTCACACTTTGGTCTGACCAAAAGCGTCCCTGCAAGCAGGACAGAGAGGTACATCGCACCCGAGGCAGCTTGTGCCACATGCACAGAAGAGAAGCTGCAGCCCCTTTGGTACATTTACACTTGGGGACAGAAGCGTGCTTCCTTCCTGCAGAGGTATACCTGACAGCAGAAAGGGGATCCCTTCTAAGTCATCTGCAAAAAGAGGGCATAACCTCTTTTTCAGGGTGAAGATACCAAAGTGCATGACTGGGATCTTTTGCTCCCCAAGCCTTTCGCTGGAGCACTGACTCATAGCTGTGCAGCTCCTGGGGAACCACTGTTTCTAGGGAGATGAGGCAGGATGCAGCCATCTATGTCAAAGGTTGCTAGTAAAAGAGCTCTAAAAAGAAGATGTGCAGAGTCCTTGAGCACAGCTGAGAGCAATTTTGAAAGCGGTCAAACATGAATCTTAATGTTTTGCCTTGGAAACCACCTACTCTCATGAGCTGCTTTCATTCTGTCTGAATAGAAACAACCCAGCATGTTGGGGCCTCAGTTTGGGTAAGGCTGCCTCAATATCACAAGTGGAGAATAATCAGAAGGTCCTGTCTCTTTAAAGTAGAAAAGCGAGAAAATATTCTTGCTGAGCATTCTTGTTATCGTAGAGAGTTACAATTTATGTGGTGTTTGTCTTTTAAGCCTGAAAAAATGGGTGATGGCAAACTGTGTTCAGATGTGCAGATGAGCCCTAATACACTGAAAGAACCCAATACTCAGGATTGCAATCTGTGGCGTCCAATATGTAATCTTGCCTAAGAAAAAAAATCAGGCTTATGCCTATAATATATATTTGTGGATTTATAGGAGAGAGATAATACTCTACTTTGAAAGGGAAGGAAGAAAATTTTGAAGAGCAATGTTTTCTTTAGGGTCCAGACCAAGAGCCACAGCAAGAGGACAATTCATGACCTGGCCCCATCTATTTAGCAAGAACTCATCTGCTTAGGATTCAAGCACTAATTGATGCAGAATGAAACTATTTACTTATGTAGTGGTGAGCACATACATAGAACCCTGTGGAGGATAGTCAGGGGAAAAGAAAAAGGGGCCTCCATTGGCTGTTAGGGAACAGATAGGAACAGCAGCAGCACTGGGAATGTTGATATAGGGTAGAACACTGCTTATCGTATCCTTGGTGTGTGATTGGTTACATTCTGGGAACCCAAGGACTTTGTGTGTTAACGAGCAGGTGTGAGGTTGTTTACGTCTCTCTGTGTTCCAGTTGTTTGCTCTCTATTCCCACAGTAAAGCATATAGAGGTGATTTTCCCAAAATAAAGTCAGACCATCTCCTCTTACCTTGAAGTTTGTGTCTCCGTCCACTGCCACAGAACTCTCCTCTTTGGGACTAGGTACTTGAATCTTCAAGTGGCCAGGATAAAAAAGTCCATGGAGGTCTGTATTCCTCCACTCCAGAGCCACTGGGCAAGCACAGATAGGCAGGAAATTCTCTCCTTTATTTTCAGCTTTGTGGCAGTGTACTTAGCAGCTCTTAACACCTAGGCAAAGAGCTCAGCCTTTGGCCACTGCAGAGAAGAAATGAAGGGAACCAATGGCACAGCTATTCTTTAGTCTTCTTTTTAAGCTATGCATGATTCATGGAGAACATTAGCATCCCTCTAACAGAAGGTCATGGATCATTAATGCACCAGTCCAGAGGAGACATTGAGAGTGACAGCCTTCTGCTTTGATTACAGATCACATTGTTTATGTCCCACACTGCCAGCCTTGTCTGTGGCTCTCATCTATGCAGCACTCCCCATTTGTAACAAGTGAATTCTCCAGGCTCCAATGCGTCATGCTAGATGCACCCTCCTTTAAAAGGCATCCCTGGTGTTTCAGGAAAACGTGCACTGATGAAAGCAGTCAGTGTTGGGCCAGCATACAGAAACAGTTACACAGAGTAGCTTAACTTGTTGACATGCTAGAGCAGGTCACACTGATGTAATTGCTAGTGCTGACCCTCTGCCTTTGGGCATGGAGCCCAATATCTATGTCAGCATTGCAGTACTGCTGGCTGCCCTGGGCGGAGAGGATGCTCTTCTACTGGCTCACCTTTTGTTCAGGTCAAATGAAAGCAAGCTGTGCATCAATCTTGAAGAGCATCACAGATGTTAAATAATTCTTTCACCCATTATTTATTCTCTTTGCAAAACAGTAATTGCACAAGTCATGAAGAACTGTTGCCCAAGGTGCCTGTTTTGACATTAGAAAGTTATAGATTACAGGCCAAGGAGGGGCAGACTGAAAAGGCCAGAAAGGACCAGATAGATCATTGGTGGAGCACAGTGTGATCAAAGGTAAATTATTTGAGATGGAGTATGCACATAGGAAAATCAGATGTTTGTACTGTTCTGAGTAGCTGTAAATTTGCACAGTATCACCCAAGTTTGGGGTTGTACGTGCATGAGTGCTCAAGATGAGACCTCTGCTAAATATGCTTTCTTTCTCAGCTAAGCTCCAGCCTGGTCAGTGAATTAATACCCTGTGTAGCACAGCCTGCTTGTCTTCCCAGCACATTCCCCTCGAGAGTGAATAAAGAGGTGTCTCCCCCTGTGTTTGGGGGAACCTCCCTGCGTGCCCCTATGCTCTATGACTGCGGTTGTATGGGAGTGGGAATTGCAGTCCAACCCTTTACAGTGCTTATGCTGCAGTGAAATGTAAATGTGGTGCCCTGGGATCACACCACAGCTGCATCTAACACTTGCCTTCAAGCAAAGATGAGGTCACTCTCACTCAGAATAAAATATTTTAGTACAAACTTCCACCTTCATCTTTACTGCTTTTGCAGGGAGGATCTAGCTCTTTAAGTGAGACTTTTTTCACCCCAGTTAGCAATTTCAAGAAATCAGAATACGTGTTGGGAGAAGTGAAAGCTTGCAGATTTGTGGCCATCTGGGACTCATCTCCTGCCCAGTCTCCACGGAGATCCCACTTTTCAGGGTGCTGCGTGCAGGCAGCTGTAGTGTACTTGGGTAGCATTTCTTATGCACTCACCATTTCTTGGCAAGTAGCTTCCGAACACCTCACTTGACTCCTATGCATAGGTTAAAAACAGCTGCAGAAAACCTAAGATTGGCTTGGTCTGATTTTGTCCCAGAAGGTGTCACTGAAGAGCCAGGAAAGGTGCAGGTATAGTAATGGTCTTAACTGCAGCCTCATGAAGGGGGGCCTGTAGAAGGTTAAAAGCAGTTTGGAGCCAGAGATCCCTGTGGCTACCGGAGGACTGAAGATCTGGAGATTTTTGCACCAGAGAATGAATGCCTTGAAATTTGCAATGCTGTGTTATTCCTCAGCTAAGTCATCTTACAGTCTGTAACAAAACTAAATGATTCTTGGGAATTGGTGGGAAGAGGTTCATGAGTTTGGAAGTGCTTTTTTTATAATGTACCTTTAAAGGAATACATTTACCTTCTTGCTCTTTGCTTCAAGCCTGTTGTGTTAACATTACATTATATAGTGCTTTTCTGCAAAGTCTAGGTCTTTTAGGCCTATTCTTAAGGAGGGGAGGAAAAGCTGGGACTTTCTGGATGATTGCTTTGCTATCATTTTTTATGCATTATTGATAGACACAGATCTAGCAGAGATTTGGCAGTGATGTAAGAGGCCTCAAGGAGCTCGCGGTGTGAATTCAACCAAGAACAATAATTTGCACATGCCAAGCTGGGTGTCCATCCCTTTTCAGTTGGAAAAAGTAGCTTGAGTTACTGTTTTAATAGTCTTTTCTCCAATTTTAACTGTCTTATGAGACTTGATCTGATCTGATCTGATCTGTAAAACAAAGACATTTAGGGTACCTGCCTCCAAGATGGGTATGGGAAAGAAATTAATAATTAACGTAACCAGAGTAGAAAATTCTCTCAAAAGGCTCCTTTAAGCCAGTCTCTTAACTACTGAAGACCAGGCTGTGATCTGATGGGGCAGGGGGTAAGATCATCCTACACCAGCCTACTGCAGGTTCTTAGTTCCTTCCCCAGAAACATCTGCTACTGTGTGAGGCAGGATAATGGACTAGATTGTTGCATCCATGTTGCCATGTCTGTGCTTTAAAGAGAGTAATTGGAGGGGTCTTACAGAAAAAAAAAAAAAAAAAGAGGTTTAGTTGCTACATGGAGCTGGTACATTCCTAGCCAGTTCTCTGTTTTTCAGGGTACTGATGCTGCAGATCTCATCCTTTGCTCTCAATAAAAAGTGGCATGCCCCTAACTGAGTTGGTCCATCCTGCCTATAGTTTAACACACCACAGCTTTTTGACACGTTAGCTCTCTGAGGTAAAGGACAAAGGAGGGAGGCTCTAAGTTTTTCCCTGACAGAGCTATGCCAGGTTCATTGCTCCAAAGGACTTCCAAGGTCTGAAGGAAGGAATATAAAAATACTCCCAAATTCTCTAAAAAGTGTGTCTTCTTATTTGTTAAAAGCCACTCAAATTTTCATTTAAGTGAAAATGGAAATACTTCTCCTAGCCTGCTCAGAAACACTTGAATCATACAGTGGCTGCAAGTACATTTAATTGCAGAAATAGCATAAACTTGTAAGAATGTGCAAGAAAAACTGCTATTGTTGTTTCAATAAAAATAAAATAAGCTGGAAAAAAACATTTTTAACAACATAATAGAGCCTACACAGTGACATTCTGCTAAAAAGGTATGTGGTCACACTGATGCAGTCCAGCAGAGGAGAGTTGCAGGTCTCAGTGCTGGAATTTTGCCATTTAATCTTTCCTGTGGCACATTAACACAGAGATTACATAGCCTCTGTGCATTGTTATCCACAGAAATAAAACGTATAAGAGTTTGTTCACCCATATTCTCCACTTTATTTATCCATTTTTTATTTCAGCCACTAATCTGCTGAGGATTTCAGCCTTTAGCTGAGGGTTATCAGAATGGCATTGTGAGTGGATAACATCTGTTTCAGCTTTCATCCATCTAGAACATAAGCATTAATCAGTAGAAATGGAGTGTGAAATAGAAAGAAGAATTAAATGCACATTTGATTTGAACACTCTCAGAGAAAATGTCTTTAGGGATCTGATCAAAGAGAGAGCTTTGCTGTGCTATAGCTGGTGTTGCCAGTGCAGCTTGTATGAAAAACTGGTCATGTTATCTGACAGGAATTATTCTTCTTTCATTTTAACGACACAATAAAATCTTGTCCTGTCTATTTTAAAATAAATGTTAAAACAACAAAAAAGCCAAAACAGTGCATCTGTTTAGTTATTTGGTTGTGGTTATCAGAAAGCCTCTCTTTCCAGGCTTTCTGTGCCCTGGTTGCTGTCTCCAGCCCTGAGCAGTTGCAGTCTAATGCTGCAAATGAGTATCTGTGGCCAGGCTCTCCTGGGTGGATAAAGAAAATACAGCAAGGGCTAGGAACCATCTTGGACAATGGGCTGACTTAATAGGCCTTTTCCATCCAAATTTTCTAGATTTTCATGCATCTTGGCAAGATGTGATGAGGAACTGTGTTGATTTTTTTACTGGTCTGGCATGCCTCATAGTAGCTGGGCTCTTAATTTTTAAGTTACTTTAAGAACAATCACCAGCCCTGCCTGAATGGGAGCAATAGGCATGAGATGCTATGAGACTACTTAATTTTCTCTCCAAATTCACTTGCTATTGTACATTCAAATCACAGAATCACAAAATCGTCACAATTAAAAAAGACCTCTAAGATCACCAGGCCCAACTGTTCACCCGGCAGAAAAAAAAACAACCAAACCACAAAACCAAAAATACACAGTCCTGAAAACCCCACCATGCCCACTAGAGTATGCCCTGAAGTGCCACACCTACATGTTTCTTGAATACCTTCAGGGAAAATCTTTTTTCAGTGAACTTCATCTATCTCTTCGTTTGCCCTTCCACCACACTCTTTCCTTTTGTCTGGCAAAGATTTGACTTCCTAGCTAGAAATACGAATCTCCAAAAGCAGCACTGTTGGAAGGAATGCAGTCAGTAAATCACTGTTTATGTGATGTCAGTCAAACAGCTACTGCAGAAGGCCATCCTGTTTCTTCAGGGGGGTTTGTTAAGGACCATAAGATTTACTCCTGCAAATTTTTGCTGAGCTAAAATCCTCACTTGGTTAGCTGGGCTCATGGCTGACTGTGTGTACTTCTCTGACAGTTGAAGAGGGGATTTTTAGAGCACAATGGGCTGAATTCACTCTGTTTTGTGAGGATTTATGTGTACCAGGTACAGTCTCTGCACTGGAGAACCTGTTGGGTGTTGTGGCAGCTCTGGAAGGCTGGAGGTGGAAAACAGCTATATTCAGACCTAGCTGGTGGTACATGTTTTGTATGTATGCCCCTTTGCAGGGGTGATTTCCAGCTTTGCTTCTTACATCATGAGATGTTCAGAAAATTGGCAGCGATTATTCTCACAGAATTCCTCCAAGACCACAGAATATAATTCATCCAGAACAGTCAATGCTACCTACTTCTATAATTTTAAAAATCTCTTTTTTTCATCAGCAGACAGCTGAGTTCGTCAAGGCATAATTTCTGTGCGGTGCAATGAATTCAGCACACTACCTGTCCCTGTTTTCCTTTATCACTCCTGTCTTTTCTCATACTTTGAGATAAACTGTTCTCAGCCTCTTAAGCTCTGGAAGTCCATGGGGAAAGCCATTGCAGCTCATTAAAAATAACCCAATAACCCTTGCCCACCCATCAGGTCAGTGCTACACCTCTGGGGGGACACTGGGAGTGCCCTGTTTCCAGATCCTAAGAGGAGTGTCTCTCTTGGAACAAGAGAGAACTGTGTTAACAAGAGTATTATTTCTCTAGCATTTGAAAGCTGGGCCCACCTCTAACCTCTTCCAGAAAAATTACTTTGTTTGGTGCCCTTCCCCTGACTTCCTTGCAGTTTCTCTGTAGGTGGACTTCAATATATTCCTCTTGTGCATGCCAGCAGCTAGGCTCTGTATTCTTCAAGCTTTTTATTGTGGAAAATGTTTCTGCAGGCCTATGTCCTTTGGTCCTTTGATTTCCTTGTATGCTCTGTTGAGAAGTGAAATAGTTAATGTTTCCTGGCATTACAGTTACAGTACCTGTCAGCTGGGTTGGCATCTGTTCAAGTGAAGGTGAATATAATGCAGCAGAGCAATCAATTCAGTCTCTTTTCAAAGTTGGCTTATCGGCATGGGATAGTTATAATGAAAAGGAAAGGGAAAGAGTTTCAACCTCTGTAATTAAACCAGCAGTAGTTCCCAGGAGGACACTTTATGTCTAAAATGAAGGCCTGCCCTTTTTACCTTCCATTACTGCATGAAATCTTTAAGCTATCATCACAAAATCCTGTCCTTACCTAAAACCAGAATGTCCACCCTCATCTAACGTGAGCCATTTGATTAGACCAGTATAATCAGAAAAAAACCACCACCAAACTGCATAGACAAGCTCACAGGTATCTATTTAAATTCACTCTGTGTTTAGAAAGGTCCCTTTCCATTTTAACAGAACAGAATTTCCTTTTACAAGTGAGCTGAGAGTCTGCCAAGCAACTGCCAGACATTGAATCCTTTGTGTTTTCTGGACTTGATGCCATTTACCTGTGTTTTGGATCAGAACTGGGAGCCTGCTTCCACCCCAGACAGTGCTCTGCTGCCTTTCCATCCCAGCCTCCCTTTGCCAAGCACACTGCTCCCACACTAGGCAAGCTTTTCTTTCTGCTTTTAAGATTACATTGTTCAGGGAATATCTTACTGTGTCTGTTATAGAAAGACCTTTACTTTTTTTTTTTTTCTAGCCAGGTAACAGCCAAAACACAGAAATACAGGCACTGTCTCTGACTGATTATTCTCTTTTCTGAAGGTAACTTTTCTTCTTTGCAGGTCCTTTCAGTTTTGGAAAATAATATCTTCTGTTTTAAAAACTCACTGGTACTTATAGAAACTCCTCGGGTTTTTTAAGGGAAAATCTCATGAACCCACAGGAACGCAATAGAGAATAGTAAGTCAGTCACTGTGTTTCTCTTTACAAGTGATAAAGTGCAATACTGCACTGAAATAAAATATTGTTACTTATATCGGAATAGGAGTAATTGCAGTTCTAGTCATGGTAGGTAAGACTTCCACTGACGTCAAGAGTTTAAAATGTAAGTAAACAAAGTCTGTGAGAAAGGCTCCATCCTGCAGATGAAGAGTTGTGAGCAGGTAAAAAGGTTTGCACAAAGAAATTCAGTAGCTGAGGCCAGAACTGGGACCTGGCCTGATGAGAACGTTATTTTCCTCACTAGGCCCTCCTTTCTTTTCTTTGGGCTCTATGCTTTGTACCAGGTTGCAGAATAGGCTTTTTGAAACTATTTAGTATTCATCACATACGACAGCCTGTAATTTTGTGAAAAGTAACATCTGTTCCGGGACAAACTGTGTGTACATGTATAAGTAGGTTTCTAAGACAGGTATTTTAGAGAAGAGGAGAAAACAGTTTTGCTTAAATATTCCTAAAATTTACCAGCCCACTCAACATAATCCAGTGACCCAACCTCAGAGCAATCTTCTCAGGTAAAGAAAAAGAGAACATAATGATCACCAACCCCCCAGCTGACATCACATGGCATTGCCCCATTACAAATCTGTTATGTTTTTGCTGTGTGATACAAGAATTTCCCACCACTGGCAAGTGGAATTTTTCAAAACCAATCTGTATGCTGGACTTCACTCTGGCTTTAACCAGCAGAGCCTTGTATCCATGCTACTGCTGATACAGGCCTCCTGTGAACTTTCTGACAGACCAGAAATGCTGACTTCGATCTGGTTTCACTGGAAGGTCTGACAGAATTGTGAGGAGCACAGAGTTCTGCTGCAGACCACAAGCTGGCTGAGATGCTTGGCACAGCTCTGATGAAAACAGGCTGAATTTTAAGGTTTTAATATAATCCCACACCCAGAAAGCTTAATTTGGATTTTGCTCTGCTTAAAAGAACCTCTTGTGCCAGGGGTTACTCCATGTACTTCTGCAGAGTACTGCAAAGTTAGCTCACCATATTCAAATGCAATTATTTGTCTCCCCCTGAGATCAGCTGAAGGGAATACTTCATTCTACTCTTTATTGTACTCTCTCCTTTGTACCCGAGGATCTGATGGGAAGCAGGACAAGGATTAATTGAATCACAGTATTGTTCTTGTTGGAAAAGACCTTTATGATGGAGTCCAACGGTAAGCTAAGTCTACCAAGTCCAGTGCTTAAGTCATGTTCCTAAGCACCACATCTATACGTCTTTTAAACACCTCCAGGGATGGTGATTCAACCACCTCCCTGGGCAGCCTATCCCAGTGTTTTATTACCCTTTCAGCTTAGAAGTTTCTTCTAATATCTAATCTAACCTGGCACCACTTGAGACCATTTCCTCTTGTCCTATCACTTGTTACTAGATTAGGTTTGTCAAGCAGGACCTGCCTTTCATGAGCCCATGCTGACTGGGCCTGGTCACCTGGTTGTCCTGCACATGCTGCATAATGGCTCCATAACCTTCCCTGGCACTAAAGTGAGACTGGCAGGCCTGTAGTTCCCTGGATCCTCCTTTCTGACCTTCTTGTAGATGGGGGTCACATTTGATAGAATCATAGAATGTTTAAGGTTGGAAGGGACCATAAAGATCACCAGGTTTCAGCCTCCCTGCCATGAGCAGGGACACTTCCCACTAGACCAGGCTGCAAAAAGCCTCATCCAACCTGGCCTTGAACACCTCCAGGGAGGAGACATCAACAACCTCCCTGGGCAACCTATTCCAGCACCTTACTACCCTCATGGTGAAGAATTTCTTCCTGATATTTAACCTAAATCTACCATCTCTCAGTTTAAAACCATTACCCCTTGTCCTATCACTACCCTCACTGGTGAAAAGTCTCTCCCCATCTTTCCTGTAGGCCCCCTTCAGGTACTGGAGTCTACTGGGACCTCCTTGTTTAGCTAGGACTGCTGGTAAATGATGTAAAGTGGCTTGGTGAGCACTTCTGCCAGCTCCCTCAATACCCTTGTTGTAACTCATCTGGCCCCATAGACTTGGGTATGTCTAAGTGGTGCAGCAGGTCACTAACCATCTCCTCTTGGATTATGGGGGCTTCAGACTGCTCGCCATCCCTGTCTTCCAGCTCAGGGGACTGGGTACCCAGTGAAAAACTGGTCCTACTACTAAAGACTGAACAAAGTAGGCATTAAGTACCTCAACCTTCTCCTTATCCCTTATCACTATGTTTCCCTCTGCATCAAATAAGGGATAGATGTCCTCCTTTTGTTGTTAATAAAGTTATAGAAGTGTTTCTTGTTATCTTTGACAGCTGCAGCCAGGTTGATTTCAAGCTGGGCTTTGTCCCTTCTGATTCTCTCCCTGCATAGCCTCACAACATCTTTGTAGTCATCCTGAGTGGCCTGCCCCTTTTTCCAAAGGCCATAAACTCTCCTTTTTCCCCTGAGTAGCACCCAAATCTCTATTAAGCCAGGCCAGTCTTCTTCCCTGGCACCTCATCTTTCATCACAGGCAAATAGCCTGTTTCAGCACCTTAAGACTTCCTTCTTGAATAATGTCCATCTTCCTGACCTCCTTTGCCCTTCAGGACTGCCTCCCAAGGGACTCTGTCAACCAGTCTCCAAAACAGGTCTGAGTCTGCCTGCTGGAGGTCCAAGGTTCTGCTGGCCCTTCTCTGTACTTCTCCAGGAATAGAGAACTCTATTATTTTGTGATTGCTATGCCCAAGATGGCCTCCAGCCATCACATCCTCCACAAGCCCATCTCTATTGACAAACAGCAGGTCCAGCAGCAGGCCTTCCTTAGTAGGCTCCCTCACCAGCTGCACTAGGAACCTCTAGGGCTTGTTCCCTTTCTGCTGTATTATGTTTCCAGCAGACATCTGTTAAGTTGAAGTCCCCAGTGAGGACAAGGGCAAGCAATCAAGAGACTTCTCTCAGGTATCTGTAGAATATTTTGTCTGTCTCTACATCCTGACTGAGTGTTCTATAACAGACTCCCACCAAGACGTCTGCTTTCTTGGCCTTCCCCCTGATTCTTGCTGCGTGCCCTTCCTCACGAACTAGCACTCAAACTGCCGTGCCCCGCTCTGGCTGACACACCACGCTCTGCCCGCTCTATTCACAGCATGTCATAAAGTCCCAGTGGGTCTCTTGTCCTGGACAGCAAGAGATCATTGGTGGTCTTGAACTCTGGTTTCATTCAAATATGCCTGGTCAATATCACTGCTGTAGTCCTGTAGTCATACAAATATAAATACAAGTAATAACACTTTAAACTAACACATTTCATATATTTGTATATTTATTACAATTTCTTGGTCTACATAACCACAGATAGCATTTGTTGTTCAAAACTATGGTATGTTTTTCACTGACTGCCTTTTTTAATAAGGCATCTGTTCTTGGAAATTGGTCTTACTTTTAGTCCCTGTATCTTCACCATCGGAATTCAAAGAAGACGCCTGCTACATTTAACTTGTTTCATCTTCAAAACAGTAGTGTAAAACCACCATAGGAGAGTGGCTGACTGAAGAAAGCAGCCTTTGGCCCTGTTGAAGGGCTTGCACTCTGTGGAGGCTTGGGTGGAATATGGGGCTGTGGTGGTCCAGCTGCGGGTTCTGCATCCAGAGGTGCCCCATCCTGGCTAGCTGCCCTACTTGCCACTCAGCCATCCCCCCCTAGGTGTGAAGTGGGGACAAGTAGCCTGACCTTCTCTGCCAGGTAGTAATTGAAGGATTGTATGATGGAAGGCTAAGTAGTGTGCTTCAGGGCTTGCACAAACCTGAGGAGCTATTAACAGACAGTAGAAAAGGTGACATGTTATCCTAAAATCTATCTCTCTGCATTCAGCAGTATGTTTTTCCACTGATATCTCTTTCTTCAGTCAGCAGCCTACTCACATCTCAGATGTGTCACTCCTTTTCGTTCAGACAGATCAGCAGTGGGGTTTTGAGGTAAATCTCCAGATCATCTTTATCTACTGTGTTCTGATTCATAGCCGGAACAGTCTCAAAGTACATACACCTGGATTCCCTTTCAGTGAAACAGCATGGGGAGGTGTGCTCTAGGAGCATACCTAACTCACTGTAGCTGCTGATAGATGCTGATTTGGTGGAACCAGACTAAGTCTAGTCCATAGCCAGCTCTCTGAAATGCAAATAGTGTCGATGTTGCATTCTCACTACCAACTTCTTCACCCTACAGAGCTGTTCCTCCTTGCTAATGCAGCAATAGCATGAGAAAGCCACACACCACAGCAAGCCTGATTTTGTTGTATGGGGAGATCAGAAGATATAATAAATGGCAATGGAACAATGAAGTTAATCACGGCTGAAAACAGCTGGAACATTAATAATTTTATTTGGAAAATGATGGAGCAAATACCTACAGTTCTCTGCATCACACTTCCCAAGCTATTCTTCCACTATTTCAAGAATCAAATAGTAGCTAAATTCAGCCAACCTCTGTAAGACTGCCTTTGTGTCTGAACTTCAATAGCACAGATCTGATCAGTGACTCTGGGATCAAATCAGGTCCTCTGTGGCAAAAAAGAGATGGACGTTTTGGTCTTGAGCAAACCTTTATGTGTTGCCCTTTTGGCCTGTAAGTCAGAGCATAGTCTTTGATAGCATTAGGTCTGTTCTGGGGCAACATTTTTTTCTTCCAGACTTCACTCTTTTGTGTTTTACTTCTGCAACTGTAATTTGTGACAGGAACACTGGACAGGTGTTCCTGTTTGGAGCAAAAAGCGGACAAAAATACTGGCATCCCACTGTGCAGACAAACCAATAAGCCAGCTGTCCTTCCACAGTAGCACAAAATATTGTACTTTCTCTTCCTGATTTCCTTCAAGCCGCTGTGGCAAGTGCATGTATCCTATTCATGGGAGGATATTCATGGGATTCATGATTAGTAACAAAGAATCCTTAAAATGAATTGCAACAATCAAGGAAACTTTTGCTTGATCATGGATGAAAACAGAAAATTACGTTCAGAGAACAGAGGAAGAAAAAAGCCGGGAGAGGTTCCATAATTTAGCAAAGATGAGCTGGCTGCAAGAATGAGTCAAGAGTCAGGCAAAATAAAAGGGGTCAAGTATGAGAACAAACACATCCTGTAATGTTTGCAAGCAGCTACAAGCTCGGAAATGTGATAGAGTGTTATTACAAAGCTACTAATAGATCAAATTTGTGACTCTCTGGCCTGATTTCCAGTTCAATAGCCTATGTTGGATGGCAGGAACTGGATTCAGTAGTCTGTAAGTTAAAATGCCCCTCTCTGGAGAGGATGAAGTAGTGAACAGAGCAGAACTAAGCTGTGACTTGCTGTGTGCCTAGATCCAGATCTATCTGTGGGCAGAGTACCAATCAGTCAAGAAATAACTAAATACATATATAGGGTTGGTACTGGCCTGTATGAAGATCTGTGTGTCTATATCCATGAGTCTACTAATCAAATCCTTTATAGAGAAAGGTGTTTGTGTTCCTTCTCACTGTAATGTTTCCTGTATGACAACATCACTCAGGCCAGACAGATTAAACGTGTTGAAATCTGTTCCAAAGTTTATCTGGAACAGGCAGAAAAATATACTAAAAACACCTGACCATTTATAGAGTTTGACTTAATTGGACATTTCCCATTAGCTATTGAGGAATCAGAATGATTGGGATCTGAATGTTGAGGATCTGAATGATCACATGTTTCTGTGATAATTCAGAAACATGTCAGCTCTCCATACTGATGTGAATTTTCCACTCTTATTCAGCCAGGCAAAAAGTTCATTTACATATGTACTTCTATACATGTGTGCATATATTTACATATATGTGTCTGTTTTAGTGTTACCCTTCAAGGCTTTGTGACAGCTAGGTTGCTTTGCAATTAGAATCATAGAATCATAGAATTCTAGGTTGAAAGGGACCTCAAGGACCATCTGGTCCAACCTTTTTAGGTAATGCTGTAGTGTATATGAGATGGCTCAGCACCCTGTCAAGATGAGACTTAAAACTGTCTAATCTACCACTTCCCTTGGGAGACTATTTCAATGTTTGATTGTCCTTATGGTGAAAAATTTACCTCTGTGTCCAATTAGCTTGAAATATGATCAAGAACAAGGGCTATTGGAATGTTTTTGAATAGCAAATTGGTTTCATGTCATGTCTTATCAAGGTTTTGAAATCTAGCCCAGATTTCACTGGACAGTTTGTCAGATCCTGGAGATCTCGGCTGCTTTCCATCCTGTTGCTTGCTGCAGAAGGAACCTTGCTCACCAGAACAGCTCAGTGTGTTGGGTTGCCCTCTGAAAGGAGACTTTCAGTTAGTTACTAGCCAGGGCAGCAGGTGCAAATGAATGGTGACAAAACCCTTTCATCTATTTTTCACACCAAGCCATTATGGCAGCATTCAGCTTAATTTGCTGTCTTAGACAGACGAAAATAAAATCGGTTCATGGTACTGGATATGAACAGCCTTAAGATGAACAGCAAGAAACTGGGAACCTCATTTGACTCCAGCTCTTGCAAGACCAACGTGTGGAAGAACAGTCTTACCTCCCAGCATGGATCTTAATCTAGGACTCCTGAGGGTGAGCCGCCTTGAGAAAGAAGTTTATGTTAGTGAGGGTGCAGGGTAGGGAAGGTGAGATCTGCCCAAAATTTCTTGTTTAATACAAGATACCCAAAATCACAAAAGGTGTCTCTGGGACAAGGTTTGGGTAGAAGTAGGTGAAATGACACTGTGCTTAGACTTCTGAAAAACACCCTTCGGGCTAAGGTTGTAGAAGGCAGGGCACCATCCAAGCATTTAATGCGTCCTATAGAAAAAAATGAAGCAGGTAAGAACATCTGTGATCTTTTATCTTGTTACTTTAAAACTGACTCCAAAGCCTCTGCTGCAACCCATTGCTGGAGAGTTTCCTGAAAGCTCAAACTCCCTTTTATGGGACCATCAGAGATGTGAATGGCTTGTGAACCACTTGGAGGGTTAGCACAGTGGGTGAAATTCCTAGCCAGACAACATCTTTGCTGTAACCCAAAGCCCGAATGTGGACATCTGAAAAATCTTATGACCACAGTGTGTGGGTAAAGAAAGACCCTCAGATTGTTTACTTACTCCCAACTTCTCTAGTATGCTCCAGGGAGGGAGCACGGCACTAACATGGCCAACATTAATCATTCACACTAAGCACCTCCTAAGCTGAACTCAAGGCCGTCCACAGGAAGTACTGCAGGTAGGAAACAACACAGCAGAGAAAAGATAAATTACAGAGCAGCAGGATCTAACAAGGTCTTACAGTTGTGTGATCTACCCAGCTCAGCAACAGACTGATAAGAGGGACAGGAGCTGGCCTGTGTTACTTACTGTATGGTGAATATATTAGCCAGAAGTAGAGTTCTTCTGAGTGAAACATTTAGAAAAATTACCTCTGCTAATGGAGGAAAAAAAACCCAGCCAGAAACATCATCTCCGCAGGAAACACACACTAGCAGACAGGAGCTGCTAAAGTAAGCAAAAGCACAGTCTGCAGTAGCAAAGCACGGTGGCATTCTGCTCCTTCTGATGCTTGCCCATTGCCAGCTGCAAAGTCTTCAGGCTGCTGCTGCAGTGTGACGTGAAACTCTCTGCAAAGCTGATACTCCCTGTAACTGTTACTCACCGTGCAGCCTCCTGTGTACAGCCCAAACTTTCAGTAGACATCAGTTGCTGAAAATTTTTCTCTACCTTTTGCCACAAGAGGACTCCAGACTGCACTGGCTTCCAGGGAGAATCTTGTGGGTTTTTCTGACTTCCCCAGGGACTCGTTCTGGCAAACTTGCAATTAGGAACCTGGTTTAGCAGCAGCTCTGTTTTTCAAAATATAAAATGAGCAAACATGTTTAGTTGTGGACTTACTTTTTTGGAGCTCTGAACAGACAGACTACTATTTGTTAACAAGAAACTGCTGCTCTCTGCAGCTATGGATTTGAATATTTTTGCTAAGGAAATTTGCACTGGAAAACGCATGCGGGTAAAAGTGATATTTTTATTATCATTGATTGTATACAGCTGCGTTGAAGTTTATTGCTAATTATAAAGACTTGTGTTTAGTAACTTATTTTTTAATTCATTTGTTTTAAAGCTTCCAGCTTCTTGTCTCACCATGTGTCATGAGCTTAAGGGCAAGTATCTTGCAAAGCTAACAACCATTCACATGATGTCTTCTTAATGTAGTTATGGCTGTAGAGACATTGTACTAATTATAATGATAGGAATATGATTGTTCCTCTCAATTTACATTTTAATAGAGACCAATAAAAGTATATCTGATGGCTTTTATGGTATTTAATAACCTTTCTAGTCATAAATGGGAGCTAGTAGAACTATTGTAGATACATCGTGAGATACAGGAAAGCATCAAATCCAAGTCCTGTGGACACAGCAAAATGAGTACGTATTTGCATTTCACATAGGTGGGGTCTGACTGCTGTTACAGAGGAGCTCAGCAATTAGCAAAAGGTGTAGGATTTTAAAAAGGAAGATGCAGGGGAAAGTGTTGCAATCATTTCCTAGAGTAAACAGCAGGCTCCTGACCTGAAAGAGCTGGGTGGTCTGTGTGTTGCTGCAGCTCACCTCCCTGTCTGCCCTTACCACAGGTTTTAAACAGCACTGACGCGGTGTTATTGCACGTCTCTGGGTTGCATTACTGGGTTGTAAGGACTGGAGTAACGCAATTAAGTCACTCTGATTTCACTCTCCCAGCACTAGAATTACAGCTTATTGTGCTTTTCTGTTTTTGTTACCCTTGCTTATGATACAGTTCAGACCAGTTTACTAGCTCTTAGGACAGAGTTGTATTGCTTGTGGTGAGAAAGGTAAGTGCTGCAAACGCTGGCAAATGCCCAAAGAAAATATCACAGCTGCAGACCCTCTAAAAGGAAGGCTGGTTTCTTGCAAAGGAGGATTGAAGCCAGAAGGGACCTCAGCCCTAGCTGCCAGGTACATCCATCAGAGAGCTTTCGTCAAAGGGTTATGTCATATCTGGGGGACACTGATGAATTAGCTTTAAGCTAGGGAGCTCAGGTGATGTTAGCACAGACGCTGGTGCACACACCAAAACTCACCCCAAATGCAGGGTTGGGTCGTGAGCTCTGTACTCCACAGCTACCCTTATGATGTTCCATGAAACTCAGATGTATCTGCATGGACTGCAGATGGCACAGGCAAGGTAATCATAACCAGCAGATGTCTTGTCTTCTGAATGACTATTAACAGAACAGACGCTAGAGGGCTGTGGAAAATAGTCTTCAAAAATAATAGAATCATAGTATCATAGAATGTGTGGGGTTGGAAGGGACCTTTAAAGATCATCTAGTCCAGCCCTCCCTGCAGTGCACAGGGATCTTTTTTACTACATCAGGTCACTTGGAGCCTGGTTGCGCCTGACCTTGAATGTTTCCAGGCATGGGGCCTCAACCACCTCTCTGGGCAGACTGTTCCAGTGCTTCACCACCCTCATGGTAAAGAACTTATTCCTAATGTCTAATCTAAATCTACCCTGCTTTAGTTTACAACCATAGCCCCTCATCCTATCACTACATTCTCTTGTAAACAGTCCCTCCTCAGCTTTCCTGTAGGCCCTTCAGATACTGGAGGGCTGCCATAAGGTCTCCCTGGAGCCTTCTCTTCTCCAGGCTGAACAGCCCCAACTCTCTCCACCTATCCTCATAGCAGGGGTGCTCCAGCCCTCTGATCATTTTTGTGGCCCTTCTCTGGACTTCTTCCAACAGGTCCATGTCCCACATGTCTTGAGGACACCAGAGCTGGACACAGTACTCCAGGTGGGGTCTTACGAGAGCAGAATGGAGGAGGAGAATCACCTCCCTTGACCTGCTGGCCACACTTCTTTGGATGCTGCCCAGGATGCAATTTGTCCTCTGGGCTGTGAGTGCACATTGTTGGCTCATGTCCAACTTTTTGTCCACTAGTACCCCCACGTCTCTTTCTGTAGGGCTGCTCTCTATCATATCATGCCACAGCCTGTATTGATAGTGAGGATTACTCCTACCCAGGTGCAGGACCTTGCACTTGGCCTTGTTGAGCCTCATGAGGTTCACACGGGCCCACTTCTCAAGCTTGTCCAGGTCCTTCTGGATAGCATCCAGAATATTAATGTTTGCATTGTTCAGTTTCCCCACTTTTCTGTAGGGGATTTTTTAAGGCAGAGAATGGGTCCAGGTCCTGTCTTTGACAGACAGGCAGGGAAGAGATGGATGTTGCTCTTCTTGTCTAGCCCAGAGTCAGAGGACCCATCTGGTGCAAGGTCTGAAAACACAGCAAATCCAATCCCAAGGCTCTCTGCACCACATCAGAAATGCCATGGCTACATGGCATGGCATGATGCAAAGCATCAATCTGATGTACATTTTCTTTGATGGTCCAGTTTTACTTGCAAAATATTGACAGTTTAACTGGCAAGCCTTTTGCTCTGTTTATCCACATCACTTTTGTCACATGCACTGTCACAGACCACATAGGAAAACATAAAGTGTTATTCTTTATCAGAGTCTTCAACTGTTTTGGTGGGAATGTTTTTGGATACTTGGTGTTTTATCAAATGAGCTCAGTGTGGCAGTGAACAGACAAAATATTAATAATCATGGAATGATTGCCTGAGAAGAAAATCCTTTAGGGAAAAATTTTAGACAAAACACTTTTAAAAGGGTTTTAAATACTTTAAAAACGGAAGTCCTTGGGAAGTGAACTCTTGAGTCCCAGTATGATTCATGTGGGGACGTTAGAAGCCCTAGATCTCTTGATTGAAGTAGCGAAGGAGCCACTTCCATTGCCGAGGTTGGACAAAGCCAATCTGGATGAAGACAGCAGGATCAATGTCAAGCCCATGGTTTAGTGAAAAAGCCATTTGGACCAGGCAAAGTGCTGGCAAACTACCTGGCTGCATTTGAATGAGCCAGTACTAAAAGCAGAAAGCTGAAGGGAGTGGAGGGCACAGAGAGGAGCCTGGTGTGGCCTGGAGCAGACAGGACAGGAGGTGGTAGGGAGAGGCAGAGGCAGTATGAACCAGGGTAAGCTGCTTCTGCCTCCAACACAGCAGCTCTGCCTGGCAGTGCCCTGAGCCAGGGTGACAAGAGGCTTTGGCTCATGCTTGTTCTGGCATCTCTGTGCAGTGCCCTGCCCTATGGCACAGTATGGGCTTGCCTTCGGGGTAAGATTTTGGTGAGAATTAAGTCAAAATCCCAACGAATTTGAAGGCAGCTAGAATCATGATAACTCTCCACAACTTGCAGATAATGGCAAAAATCACTACAAATACAGATGAATCTAATAGTTAACTGCCTATGCAAGTGATTCTGGGGCTTATTTAATGAGTAGAGAAGGGCTATGATGACTTGAACAGCAGGTATCTGTTCATAGTTCTGCTTTGTACTAGAGCTTCTAGGAAAAAGCATAAAGAGATGGTGAATTTTCTTTCCAGTATCATACTGTACTCCTAGTCGGGTATAGTGCATATTGTTCTGTGTCCCACCAAGCTCACTAGAAGCTAGCCACCTCTCCTGGTGAATGTTGGGTATGTGGATATCAGTGATGCAGGGTGAAGCTTTGCAATCTGTGGGTGAACTGAAGCTGACTGGAGGCAGTAAGTGAGAGAAATTGCATTCTGGGCCAAAGCTTGCAGCTTTGGATGAATTTAGGATTTTTCTCTTGGATCTGGGAGACCTTTTAAGTTAATTAGTTGTTGCTTTTTGGAGTTAGAAGCTGGCTTCCTGGATAGCATGAGGTACACCAGCCATGGTGGGTCTTTGTGTTGGTGTAGAGGATGCGCACACTGAAGAGAAAAAGGAAGTAGCTTTTTCTGTGAAGGGTGGGGTAGAAGACCATTTCAGGCAGGCATCTGTTTTT
This sequence comes from Hemiprocne comata, assembly GCA_020745705.1. Classification (NCBI taxonomy): domain Eukaryota; kingdom Metazoa; phylum Chordata; class Aves; order Apodiformes; family Apodidae; genus Hemiprocne; species Hemiprocne comata. The sequence continues at coordinate 16,125,799 of CM036590.1, forward strand.
CACACTTCTGTTTTGAGAAGTGTGGGTCTGAGCTCCATGCTGTGGTTTGCACCACGGGCTCAGCTGCACATGTGTGACTCAGACTGGGGAATGAAACTCACACATGTCGGTCACATTATCCCCTCATGTGATTTTAGTTCCAAAAAGTTTGGGTGCCTTTTAACTGCTGCTGCGCCAATTCTTGGTGGACTTCTGGCATTACCTTTTCCAATGGTGACAAAGGAGGCAAGAATTCCCCCTTGGCTTCCTGTTCTTGGTGCAGCCTTGAACCGTGGGACCCGCAGGGTAGAGGGAAGAGGAAGCACCAGTTAAATGTGTGTGGCTGGGTCGTTTTCTGCTCGTGATGTTTTACCAGCTACTGCCTGTAAAGTCATGCCTTCCCGGAGGGGCAGGCAGGCTGCAGCCAGGGACGTGATGATTGGACTGTCATCCTCGTCTGGAGGAGCTTAAGGGGTCTGTGCTTGCCATGGGATTGATTTTTTGCTCTGGATGCACAAGCGGGGCTGGGAGCGTGCCTGCCTGCGTGTCAGGGCTGCACATTGCACAGGCGCCTTTGAGTCACGGCATCGAAGGAGGCATATGGCTGGATGCTGAGACAAAGTGCTCCTGCAGCTGGAGGGCTTCAGCGTGGCGATTTCCCCAGGTTGACTTTTCTCCATTACTTGGCACATGGCGTCAGTGAGCCCCAAGGATGGCTGATTGCTTGCCTGCGGGGAGCCTGCATGACTTTTGTTTAGGGGGGTGGTTTTGGTTTTTTTGTTTGTTTTATTTACTCTGCCTTGGCTTCAGCCTCTCCCTGTGTCGGGGAGAAGAAAGAAACAAACCCTGGGGGGGGGAAATAACAAAGCAAACCGAGTCGAGCCCCAGCCGGGCCGCCGGGGAGAAGCCGGGGCCGTCCCGGGGGCGCTCCCGCGGGGAACCGAGACCGCGCCCGTTCCGCGGCGCGCCGATCCCGCCCGGATTTTGCACGTTTCCTTTATTTTTTTCCTCCTGTTTTTTTTTTTTTTTTTTCCCTCCCCTTCTATTTTTTCCTCTATTCCCCCCTCTCTTCCCTCCCTCCCTGGCGTGGTTGGATCAGTCTTTTGGTATTTCCTGCCGTCGCCTCCCCTGAGCAGCTGTCCGGCCGCGGCCCGCCTCTCCGCGCTTTCCGTGCGGTGTGGGGAGAGGCTCCGCGGGGCCCACGCGTGTCCCCTCCATCCTCACCCCCCCCACACGTGCCCCCCCTCCATCCTCCGCGTATCCCGGCGATGCGGGCGGCGCGGCGGCGGCGGCGGGGCGCGGCGTGCTGAAGGCGGCGCCGCGCGGGGGGCTCGTCCGCCCCCACCAGGTAAGACCCGCCGGGCACTCCCCTTCTCCAGCCTGTAGGTCAGCTGTCTCCCAGCCCTTTACCCCTAAAAAAACACTTCCCCCCTAATATCTCCCTTCGCCGCCAATTACCCCAATAAATCCATTCCTCCCCCAAACCAGCCCTTTTCGCTATCCCGCGGGCAGCCAGGCTGCCTATTTTTAAGCATGATGTGGTACCCCAGAGTCATCTTAGGAGCGGAGTGATTTCAGGTAGAGGCTGAGCTCTGGCAGTGCTGCCTCTGTCCATGCTTTCTGCTCAAGTTGTGTGAAGCAAAGGGTCTTCGCTGCTTCTATCTGTGCTTGTTGCGATTCAGGGTTTGGTGGTGGGAGCTGTGAGGTGCCTCCCCCGCTCCCCCCCCCCCCCCCCCGCACCGCATCTCAGCATGGAAGGGCTGAACGGTTGGTGTGTGGCCGACGTGGCGTGGGGGATTGCAGGCTGTCAAGGTGACATCGTTTTTTTAGATGTGTGAGCATATCTGGTCGATGGAACCCATTTTTAATGTACTTCTTCCAGGATGGTGAGGCAATAGTCAGGAGACTGTTGATACTGATTGTTTACATGTAAGTGAGTATAGTAATTACTTTTCCCATAGGCACTCACAGATACCATACTGGAGACCATTTGCATTGCTATCTAAAAAGCAGGTAGACCTGAGTTTGGAAATGCTTTTAGCTGGCACTAAGTGAAGCAAGGCAGCATTCCCGGAGAAATAAATATATAAGCACGTACAACAGTCTGCTGGATCAGTAACTATGTTTTTCAACTGCTGTGCAAACCTAAAGTACTGTAGTGTGAAACAATTGTTTAACATAATTGAGGATGAAACTTCTTTAAGCTGTGTAGTCACCTCCTCACTTTATCCAGCTGCAGCTGTATCTTAGTTGTCAAAATATTCCTTCCCTCTCTTTGCACTGATGCACAAGATAATAGTATTCAGCAACGCCTGTACAGCATAGAGCTACCACTGCATTGGATGTGTCCTCAGCTGCCACCTTTCCTCCTTGGCAGCAAGTTTCCAAAGAGATGTGAGTAGGGAAGGAGGAAGATAAGCCTCAAGTCACACTTTGCTACAGCTTTCCCTCTGTGTGTGGAAAGTTTTCTTGTGAAAGTGGAGGATGTGTGTTCTCTGCAGGGCAGTTCATGGTGGCTTGATAGGTGACCACAAGAGTACTCTCACCACAGGCTGGTGACAGCTGAGCTGGGCCAAGGTGTGGGGGCAGCAAAGGAGGCTGGTTCAGTGCCAGAGTTTACTTTGTGCCAATACTGATCAAGGTAGGGACAGCAATCCTCTTGATTCAAGGGAAAAAATGCAGGCCTTAGTCCTGCCTGTGCCCTGTTTTGATCTGAATTGGAATATGTGAACCTAAGGAATTATTTAATCATAGTGCTACATGAATGTAACTGAAAGGCAGATTTACTGCTGTAATCTTTTCATGGTACTTAATTTAATTTCCATGTACTTTATTGCAACACTGATTCATCAGGTGAGTGGGAGGGAGGCTTGTACAGTACAGGTGGTTCAGTTTCCATTGCTGGGTTAGGTATTTATCAAGGTGTTTTCTTGGCTACAGCAGGGGGAAAATGGCTCTGTGCCTGGTATGGCGCTGAGGTTTGGAATCTGGTATATCACTAGGGAAAGGCTGTTCCTGTAACCTGTAATGGGCAGTGTTTGAAGATGGTGTGCGGTGTTCAGAGCAAAACTCAGACTCAACTAATTTATATTATGTTCATAGATCATAAACATTTTAGTTAAGCTAACCTGAATTGGGTTAGACTTGCTTCATGTCCAAGGGACTTGTTATCTGCTAGAGGCAGTCGTGAGATTGTAAATTTTTGCTGGTAGTGAATATCTCTCAGGGCTGGATCAAGGGCTTAAGAGGTAAAAATGAGACTGCCCTGAAGTGTGTGGGCAGGGTCCTTCTGCTTCTGACCTGTGGGAGTACAGACGTCCCTCTGCACCTCCACATATTTGTGCTATTTGATCTGTTTTATTTGGGGAAAAAAAGCTGCATTTAGTCTTCTCCTGACCTCTGTGCCTTTGGAGCATTAATAGCACAGTGTTTTCTCATCCAGAAATGCTGCTCCTCAACGCCTCCACTCTTCAACATGAGATGTCTCTGGCAGCACATTGTAGGTGTTTGTGCATGCCTGCTGTGGTTACTAAGGTAAAGGAAACACAAGAAGCAGCTCAGGGAATGTGAACAGACAATCCAAATGCCAAAAGCACGTGAGTTTGGGCAGGAATGCCAGTGACCTGCTATGCCAGCCTGTCTCAGTGTGGGGCTGGGCTTGCTTACTCCTTGTGCAGGCTCCTGACTGTCATTGCTGGTGTTTGTGCTGTGCTTTCCAGAGCACCAAGCTTGTGAGGCTGAGCAAAATCCTCCCAGGAGCTGCTCTGTGTGGAGCTCACAGCCCTCCTTCTTGAGCAGTGTGTTTGTGCCGCAGTTAATTGTACAGTGCTGTGTCTAAATCACAGGTTCTGCCACCATCCCAGTCCCTTCCCACCACTGTGGCTCTTTCTGGTCATGCAACGAAGCAGGAAGAAGAAAACCATCCTGAATCACATCCTTTTGATAAGCAGCTGCTGAGCCTCTGTGGAGGGCTAAGGAGCAGCAAGCATCCTGCCCAGACCTTCCTGCCTGCTGCTTTATTGCTCCAGAAGATGAGCTGCTGAGGACCCAAGTCCCAAGTGGTTCTCTTCACACCTGCCTGCATGCTGCCTTGGTTTTGCAATCTCATTTTACCATTGCACCTGCCCGCTTTCTTCATGTCTTTCACCCACCATGGTGATGGGTTACTCTTAACGAGCAGTTTTCCTGCCTGCCAGATTTACTACTCACGTGCTTCTGCTGTGATACTAATTGGACACAGCACATTTAGCCTACTGTGTATTTAAATTTAAGCCAGCCTTCAATTAGTAGCAGCTCTGAGACTCCTTGTTGAATTGCTTTTGTCCATTGCTACTTTGAAGGTTGTGGAAGCAAAATCAATTCATTGATGCTGTCTCCCAAGCTTGGAACGTGAGATCAGGTGAGCCACGAAATAGCAAAGACATCCCCAAATAATGCCTGCTGACCAGGAGTATTTGATCACTGAGGGAATCAAAAGCCAAGACTGCTTCAATAATTTCCACATTTCTGAATTACGGGAATACTGTTTCAAGGTGTAGGGTTGTTTGCTTGCATCAGGCTCTAGGTATTTCTCTTTAATATGAAAAGATCAAGGGATTAAAGGGGGACTATTCTGCAAAATTGGAAGCAGCTGACAGCAATCATGCTAGTAAGAGTTACCCTTAAATGGTTTTTCCCCATCACAAAAGGAGAGTGATGTGAAAAGTGGCTGTTTAGTTTTAGGTTAGAATAGTCCAACTGCTTGTGTGTTGTTTTTTTGTCTTTTTATTGTTGTTTTTTTCCTTACAACCTGGATAAAAAATGTGGGTGTATCCCTTGGTCTCCAGTGTCAGTTTTGTGTTTGTAGAGCTTTACTTAAAGTTCTGCCATTATTTCCTTTACACTCCTTTTAGATTGCAGGATATATAGATGTGTAAATCAGACTCTCAAATGGAAAGGCTTTTTTTCTCCTCCTTGTTTAATAAACAGCTAGGTGTGTACATAGGCTTCCTTTTTGAAATATGTCACTGAGGTTTGTGCTTTTGGCTAATAGCAATAACCTCATCATGCTAGCAGCCTTCCTGATAATAGTTGTTGTATGTGTTTTGTTGAACTCCAAGCCAAGCTTTGACATTTTGGAAATTGGCTGTAGGGCTGTGTGAATATGGGTGTTTTGGCAACCCACTTACCATTAGCATGATTTATAATATCAGTGTAAAATTAACCAACTAAGGGCAAAAGATAAATACACATGTCCTTACTAAGCTGGGACCTGTGCAGGTATCATTTGGGGGGGGGGGGGGGGGGGTGGGGGTGGTAAATGAACCCTGAGTCTGTCTGCTTCATCCTGTCTAGTCTGTCAGTGAATCAATCAATATGAAATTGTACCCTCAAGGAATAATGTAGTAGCTATTTTGTATGTATTCCCAAAATGGGATGCTACTTCAGTAGGGTCTCAAAGGGGGTGCTGTCTAAATTGATCAGCAGAGGTTAAGATAAAAGCAGACTTGCTGCTTATCTTTACAAGATGTGGAAGAGACACATTGAGTGAGGAAACGTGAACTTGGTCCTTCTGCATCCCAGCACTTCAATCACAAAAGCAGTGTCCTGCTAGGTAGCACTCCTTCAGTTTTCTCACTGCAAAAACATGAGGTTGCTCTATAAGGCACTTCAATTTCCACACAAATGCAGTTTGCTCCAGACAACTGGTGTGTGTTGTTGCTCCTTCCGGCCTTCAGTGCTGCAGGGACAGTTTGGCTTTTGTTACCTGTGTTGTTTGATGCTAGTTAAGAGTGCAAAGCCTATGCTCACTTGTTTTGTTCTTTTCTCAGATCAGAATGACAGGGAATTCTCTCCTCACAGCTAACAATTGCCACATCCCAGTGAGGAGAGAGGGAGGGAACCCTCCTGCATTAAGTGGTACTGGCAACTATTACTCACTGTGAATAATCTTGGCAGAATAAAAAGAACAATTTAATTTTCCTTGAAAAAATTTTTTTTGCCTTTTTTCTCTTTGGTATGAGTTTCAGCATCAGGAGAGAATAACTTTTATGTAGTAGTGGGAGGTGACTTAGGCTTTTTGACACTTTATTAAACATTGCATGGTTCACTCAGGAAGCTGCTGCTGGCTCATCTGTAAAATCCCTGGAAGCTGAATCTGAAATTGCTGCTGGAATTGATGCTGGGCTGGGGGCCTGGGGTGTGTGTATATGTGTGTGTGTGTAAGCTCTTCGCATGGATGCAAATAGATGAGATTTATATTTTATAAGATGAATATTTATGCATTTTCTTACTGTATTGCTTTGAATAGAACCTTGCTCAATGCTGCAAGCTTGACAGTTGCTGATACAGTAAATATTTTTCCCCTTACCTTACTAAGGAAATAAATCTTGGTTTGCGGATTGTTGCATGACCTTTTCTTTCATATGTGGGTCAAAGACAGTTCAGGTTTGGGTGAGATAATTTTTTTTTCCCATAAAGTTGTATATCCTTACTTGGATTATGAAGGCTTTTGAACACTGACTGCACCATACAACTTGCAGCAGTAGTGGGCAAGGCAGTAATTTAAGCTGCCTTCTGTGGAGCTCTCTGTTATTACCAGTCTAGAGCAGGACACAGGTGTGTTAGGCATGAAATACATGGTATTTGTATTTCTGAGTTTGGTTTAAAATAGATTTTCTTCTCTCCATTTTAACATCTGTTAATTTAGCCCAACCTTCTGGTCTTGCTCTGCCTTTGTTAACATCCCTCACTGAACAGGAGATGTAATTTGATAACAATTGATATAAATGGATTTTTCTTGTTTTAATTCAGGTTCAGTGGATGCAAACCAGGCCTGATATTTTTTTGACTGATGATCTACCCAGACTTTGTTGCCTTACAATCACTCTACTGTTATCACTTGAATTTTTCTCTGGACTCCAGGTCACAGGAGGCACATTGGTATACCTGCTCTCCTTTATTCATACATCTATGCATTGCAGTAGACTCAGGGAGCTCTAGTTGTGAAAAGGGCTGGAGGCTGTGTAAACCAAGCCCTGACTGTCAGGCATCTAACATGATTTTTTTCCGAGCTCGTATTCAAGTTCTGTCTTGTGGAAACCCTCAGTGTAGGTGCTGAAAGCTTTGCTTTCCAAGAGGGTGAGGTGTGCTGAGAAGATGGGAGGATCCACTAGTCATGAGCGTATCTGAGAACTGTGGTGTAGAGTCTCCCATTCCTGAGCTCCCTGAGAAGGTAAAAGTGGCCAGGGTGTATTGACATCAGCCTCCCATGCATTTTCATCTCCTCTTACATATGCTTGGATGACATGTTCTTTGGTGTCAAGGTATAGCTTTTATTGTAACTTCATGCAGTGTCTAAAGCAGTGTGGTCCTGGCTTCTGCTGGGCTGTTCTGTAGTATAAATAAGAATAATCCCATTGTGTAAGCAAGATACTAATAACTCCTCTAAATTAGCTAGAAGAGCGGGTGCAGCAGTGCCAGTTGTGTTCTCTTCTCTGAACAGGTGCATCCTCATGAGGAAATAAAAGGTAGGTAGGTACCGAGTGGGAAACATTGAGCAACAATCAATTGTGACTCAGAAGCAGTTTAACCACAATAATCCCCACAGTGCTAAAGATTCCTTTTCCCAGAAATGCACAATATGCTGTTCTCTGCTACAAAGCTGCCATAAATTGACATCATTGTGTTAATATAAGCCTGGCTGTTATCCACAAGATACACAGTTAGTAGAAAGCAGTTCTAGTTTTGGCTGCTAATTGTTGCTAAAGTTCTGCCAGTTGTTGAACAACAATATAATGAAGATATTTCCTGCTTAATATTTTATTCCCAATGGCTGGTATGCTTACATTCTGTTAAAAATAATGCTTCTAATATCAGTTCAAGTATTACCAAGCCAGTGTTTGATTTAAATATGAGAACCATTTACCAAGAGCCTCTCTTGGATGCCTGTTATAGATGCTTTGTCTTTTTTTTGGTGAGTAGCAGTGTAGAAATTAATTGGTTTAAACCAACTGACCTTCTAGGAAAGATCTGTGTTGGGGATTTTCACATCCTTCCATGGTATAGATGTGAATAGGCATGAAATCCATCTCTGCACTTTGTCCTCACAAATGAGATCACTTTGACTGCAATGGGATTGCTCTAAACAGGGACTCATTTGTGTGAGTCAATGTTTGCAGAACTGGATCTTCCAGGCTTTTAACACTCATAACCATATCTTTGTTAGATGGCATATAAATGCACACAGCTTCTTACCTGGTTTCCTCCTGGCCTCTGTAGTTTGATCTCTCCTGTGTTGTGTTGGACATCCTGACTCTCTTCAAGTCTGTGTTTTCCCATTGACTTCTTAGCAGCCAAGTGCTTTTTATTCTGTGTCTGTCTCAGAGAAAATACGTTAACAATATGTCACTAGCCAGACAGAACTTTTGCTGAAAGCATACAGAGGCAATAATTTGCCTTGTAAAATGCCATTTTTTCCATCGTATTAAAAAAAGAAACTTCATTGAGCTGAATGAAAGTGAACAGAGAATTGGTTCTCAAGGACTGTCTCTGCAATGCCAAAGGGACATTGTGCTATCATTAATGAGAGTCTCCTGTTTTCCCTTGGAGATGTGGTATTTCATTTAGAAATAAAATTTCAACAATTTTCAGCTGAACATCTCACTTTTTTGCTCAGTGGACACAAACTATTCCTGCATAACTGCTAGATTCACTTTCAGCTGATAGAGTTTAATAAAGGTAAGATAACAGCTCTGAAAAAGTAAGACTTTTTCTAGACACTATTTAATTTGCCATAATTATATTAAGTGCTAAACTGAAAGCAGCTTTTCTAGTTAAGATGAGGATAATGAATAGTTGTGCATTATTACCATAGCTGTGATGGGGGAAGAAATAAGAGATTTATGTATTGCTTCAGACAGAAAGAAAATCTGCATTAATGTGGTCCTTAATAACTTAGTTTCGCCCCTCTATTGCTGACTTCAAGCTTTTGCTAGAGGAGCTTTCTGCCCTTTTTACCTCAGGGACACAGCAGCTTTTGAAAGGAAACAGCAGGCACTCCAAGTGAAAATGGCTGTGGAAATAGAGTGAAGAAGCAGATTGTGCCTTCAAGCCAAGCCTGGAGCTACATAAGCAGGGACACTGCACAGAAAATGCTATTGCAGGAGTCAGCTCTGAAGGCACTGGATTGTAGCGTGGCTCCCTGGAGGCTCTGCTGCCTTCGTGCTTCACCCACGCTGCAGAGAGCAAAGTGTAGTTTGCTGCTGTTTTCTGCTTGTAGCAACTTGAACCAGCTCAGGTCTCCAGGCTGGCCAGGCTGGTTGAGCGGGTGCACACCAGCTCACTGCACCACCTGCTGTGAGCCTCTGCTGCTCTGCTCTTCCCAGCTGGAGCCGCAGTGGCTGCTTCCCTCCAGCTCCCTAGTTTGAGCGCCTGAGCAAATCACAAGGTGTGCAGAGTTGGGTATTCTGTGTAAAAACTCACCAGCTCTGTTTTGGCATGTTTGGTGCAAATGAGAATGGCATCTTTATGCTTCTAATGTGGAGCTGGTATAATCACACACTGCCTGTCCATGTGGATAAAAATGGTTTGTTTGGGACAGGATTTCACAGGGTCTTCAGAAGTTGAAACTGTCAAGGGGAAACCAATCTGTGTTCCCTCGTTTATTCACCTCTGTACCCTGAGGTCTGAGACACCACTTCTCTGCAGTATTCCCTCCACTGGCTTCTCTCGCTGTCCTGCTAGGATTGCTGCCAAGCTGATCCACAGGGACTTGTTCCATACAAGCATTTGTCTTCTGGGAATTGTACTTGGGCCATTCTCTTGCCTCTCAGAGTCTATCAAGAGTGTCCACGATTGTACTTGGCGTTTGTGGCGTGGGCTGAATGTGAACCCCCAGGGAATGGCAGTGCATTAATTATTTAATCACTTGAGCAATCCAGTCCCCTGTCTAAAAAGCATTAAGCAATATGGGGCTTTTTGCTTGATTAAATAGAGGGTTTGTGTCAGGCTCACTTAAACTTCAGAAAGCTGAGTATTTTGAGCACTAAAAGTTCATACCCCTATTCCAAATCCCTTGAACTGCAATATGGAACTTACACCAATGTAAGCAGTGTCTGCTTCTAGGGGGGTCAGAAATATTCCTGATAAATGGCCTGTTTTCTTTCTTTCCCTCCCACAATAATTTGGTACTTCTAGGTTCAGACAAGTTGAGGCAGTTTTGTGGTAAAGGCATTTGGCTTTGAATTCAGAAGATGAGTGTTAGTTCCCGCTTCCATCACAGGCCTTGTGTAGCCGTGAGGAGAGTGCTTGTACTCCTGTGCCTCTGTCTACACTGGAAAATAATGAACAGAAAGAAAGTTTTTGGGATTGGGTTTTTTGTATTTTATAATTTTCTGCACTGCTGGCTTCCAAGACTCTGTTGTGAGGGTAGGGAGAGGGTCTGATCTCTACTCCAGGTTATTTGGCCTTGTCTGCCTGCCCTCTCCCAGCCAGAGTATGGCTGTTTACTCTCAGGATAAACCTAGTGGGAAATCTGCAGGCCCGTCTTTTTTTTTTTTTTTTTTTTTTTACTGCCACTTTTTCATCATGCTCTTTGCTTTCATTTAACATAAAAATTAAATGTTGAGGTAAGTAGTACAGCTGTTAATAATGTTTTGAAAATGAGCTGAGCTGCAAACATAGATGGTGCCTGCAGGAAACCTTGAATTATACTGTAATGTTTTTAATGGCCAGTCCTACAGCACGCTGAGCTGTTTGCTCAGTGCATCTATCTTAGATGAGCTACAGATGAGACGCCCAGTACTATAAATATCTGTACCATTTCATTTTAAGTACCAGAAAATGAAATAGCATATGAAATAATAAAAAGTTTTATTTTACTGAAGTCAGTAAAGCAGTTTTTTCTTCAGGCTGGTTTCGAAATGGACCTTAGAAGAATTAAGTGGAGAGTGAATGCAGTGTTTAGGGGCTAGAAATGTTTAACAAACAACACAAGCTGCCTATTGCAGGCTGCCCTGCTGCTTGCTTACAGCACAGTGAGGTACAGTGGTTGGGTAGCCTGAAGAAAGACTCCAGCACTTGGCAAGGGGATCTCATAAGGTGCTTATCTGGTGAGTAAGTGGGCTCAGGTAGGAAGGCTGGAGTTTGCTTTTTAGACAATTCAGTTTTTCTTTGCACCCTGGATTTTAAAGGCAGAAGTATCAGTCCTGTTGATCTCGTTTCACTTTGCATCTGCAAACCACAGGATTTTAGCCTAGGATTCTTACCTCATGTCTAGTAACTTCTGGTTGAATTACAGTGTATGTGTTAAACATGCAGGGCATTTTAATTTTTTTGTGTGATTCTTTTGTGCTCTTCAACAATGTGTGCAAAGAGTAATTATCCTTACAATAAAAGATGTATATTTCCTCTCTAATCTGGCTTTTTTTGAGCTCAATTTTTCCGGCTTTCTGACATCTTGTTTCATTAAGTAATTGCAGTCCATGATCAGATGAAGTTTTAAGTGTCTTTGATGAGTTAAGTAGGTGGAACACCTTAAATCTCTCATTGCAGTTGATTGAAGACCTGTAGACGGCTTGAGGTTTTTTGCTGGGTCCTTTCAGATTTTTTTGTGATGCTGCTTTTTATGTAAAGAATAAAGGTTGCATGTGTAATGCCAGCAGTGATCTTGCAGCTGCTACATACAGAATCATAGAATCAATCATGTAAATCTTTAGGTTGGAAGGAAGATCAACTAGTTCCAGCACCCCTGCATGGCCATGGACACCTCCCACTAGACCAGGCTGCTCAAAGCCCCATCCAGCCTGGCCTTGAACACTTCCAGGGGTGAGGGACCCACAGCTTCTCTGGGCAGCCTATGCCAGTGTCTCACCACAAAGATAGTATAGGATTCCTTCCTAATATCTAAACTAAATCTACCTTCTTTCAGTTTGAAGTCATTATCCCTCTTGTTCTACATGCCCTTGTAAAAAGTCCCTCCCCAGCTTTTCTATAGGCCCCTTCAGGTACTGGAAGGCCACTGTAAGGTCTCCCTGGAGTCTTCTCTTCTCCAGGCTGAACAACCCCAACCATCTCAGCCTTCATAGGAGAGGTGCTCCAGTTTTATGATCATCTTCATGGCCCTCCTCTGGACCTGCTCCAACAGGTTCATGTGCTTATTCTGTTGGGGGCTCCAGAACTGGACACAGTGCTACAGGTGGAGTCTCACAAGAGTGGAGTAGAGAGGGAGAATCACCTCCCTTGACCTGCTGGCCATGCTTCTTTTGATGCAGCCCAGGACGTGATTAGCTTTCTGGGCTGCAAGTGTGTATTGGTGGGTCATGTTGAGCTTCTCATCAACCAACACCCCCAAGTCCTTCTCCTCAGAGCTGTCCTCAATCCAGTCTCCACCCAACCTGTATTTGTACTTGAGATTGCCCCAACCCAGGTGCAGGACCTTGCACTTGGCCTTTTTGAACTTCATGAGGTTGGCATGGGCCCAACACTTAATTAAGCCTATTAAGGTCCCACTGAATGGCATCCCTTCCCTCTAACATGTCAGTGATACCACACAGCTTCTGAACATTTCTTTTCACTACTGTATTCATGTTCAAGGCACACTTTTTCCTTGCTTATTCCCTATACCCTGCTTCAGGAAAGGATAAATCACTGAAACAGGGGCTAGTGGCCTACAAAGGATGCTTGGGAAAGCTGCTCTAACTTTTGGTTTTGTACTTTTGTACCAGCTCTTAATTAATCTTTCACAAAGCTGTGAATGGCTTAAATTTTGTTGCAAGGAAACCATGCTCTGTTTAATAATAAGAACAATCAAATGCCATGATTTGTAGGAAGTAACTTTTTACCTTGACCTTTTCATTACTGGCAAAATGTCAGCAGCTTATTACAGTGCAGAATCTATGATAAATAATCTTGTGTAGCCACATACCAGACCAAAACACCCCCCTCTTCTCTGTCCAGACAGTACCTTAGTTTTCAAAAATGGCTCTGATTTATAAAGAATTACAGATAACCAACAGAGTCTGAATGCCAAGTGCAATACCGTGGGTGAACAGGGCTTGCTCAATTCCTGGAAGCATAAACAAGGAGGGGAAGGAACAAAAAAAGCAAAAGCCAAAATGCAGCCTTACTTGGAAAGTTGCTAAGCCACTATGCATCATATTTGAGAAATTGTGGTAGTACGGTGAAATTCCCACTGACTGGAAAAGGGGAAACACAACGCTGTTTTAAAAAAGGGAAAGAAGGAAGACTCAGCAACTATAGTCCAGTCAGTCTCAACTTCGTGCCCGGTAAGATCATGGAGCAGATCCTCCTGGAAACTATATTAAGACACATGGATAGTAAGGAGGTGATTGGTGACAGCCAATATGGCTTCACCAGGAGCAAATCATGCCTGACAGATTTGGTGTCCGTCTATGACAGAGCTACAGCATTGATGGAGAGGGGAAGAATTACTGATGTCATCTCCCTAGACTTGTGCAAAGCATTTGACAGTGACCTGCATGATATCCTTGTCTCTAAATTGGAGGAACATGGACTTGACAGATGGACCATTCGGTGGGTAAGGAATTAGCTGGATGGTTGCACTTGAAGATTTGTGGTCAATGACTTGGTGTCCAAGTGGAGATCAATGACGAGTGATGTTCCTCAGGGGTCAGTATTGGGACCAGTGCTGTTTAACATCTTTGTTGGTGACATGAACAGTGGAATTGAGTGTATCCTCAGCGAGTTTGCTGTTGGCACCAAGCTGTGTGGTGCAGTCAACATACTGGAGGGAAATGCAGGGGGACCTAGAAAGGCTTGAGAGGTGGATCCATGCCAACTTAATGAATTTCAGTAAGGCCAAGTGCAAGGTCCTGTACACGGGTCAGGGCAATCCCAAGGGCTGATCAGAAGGCTGGAGCACCTCTCCTATGAAGACAGCCTGAGAGAGTTGGGGCTGTTCAGCCTGGGGAAGTGAAGGCTCCAGGGAGACCTTATAGCAGCCTTCCAGTACCTGAAGAGCCTCCAGGAAAGCTGGGGAGAAACTTTTTACAAGGGCTTGTAGTGATAGAACAAGAGGGGGAACAGTTTCTAACTGAAAGAGAATAGATTTAGGTTAGACATTAGGAAGAAATTCTTTACTGTGAGGATGGTGAGACACTGGCACAGGTTGCCCAGGGAAGTTGTGGCTGCCCCCTCCCTGGAAGTGTTCAAGGCCAGGTTGGATGGGGCTTTGAGCAACCTGGTCTAATGGAACGTGTCGCTGGCCATGACAGGGGGCTTGGAACTAGATGATGTTCCAACCTAAACCATTCTGTGATTCATTCTGTGATCCAAGTTGATGCTTGGAAAAGGAGACATTAAGTTAACTTAAAAGGTTCTTTGAATTCTCTCTCTGCTGTCAGGTTCACATGATCTTACATAGTCTTTATTTTTAGAAACCATGTTAGTTATTACAAATCCTCTGTTATGTTTGAAGTACAGTAATTCGGTGAAATACAACATTGCATCCTTTTATTTTATTTTTCTCCAATCTTCCTTGTTGATTTTTGTCTCTGAGATGCCTTAGTATGAAACTGCAGTGCTGTTTTCTTGTAACCCCAAATGGTCCTTACTGATACAGAAGTCATACTTGGAGGCAAGGCTGTGGCTTAAATGTGAAAGTAGTGGTTAGGCAGCTGATGAGTGTCAACAGTCAAGTTGGAGATGCTGAAATACTGGTCATGACTGGGAGCTTGAGTGGGTGTGTAGGAACTTTGAAGGGAAAGGTGGTGACTTCTCACAGGTTTACTGTTAGTGAGAGCAGCAGGCACTTGTGGCAGGTTGACAAGTATTAGTGCTGTGAATTAGGGTAGTTTGTTATTTTGTACAAAGGGGCAGCACAGCGGGTGTATTTTTGTTAAAGTTAACAGAAGTGTCTTGCAGGGGAGCACTGGCTTGGTTCTCTTGTAATGGGGCATTTGCTGCTACCCCTCCTGAAAGCATCTGTGTAGATGCCTAAGAAGGCATGCCTAGAAAGCTGAATTACAAAAATTATATGGCTATGGTGGACAGAGGAATTGTGTGCTGCAGTTCTTACTGCCAAACCACCCTCAAAATTAATTTGAATGTAAATAACTTTCAAAAAAGGGAGCGTTGAATGGTTCTGTATTGGGGGAAACAACATATGTAGTCTCTGGCTCAGTCAGGGTTTTTTAGTGTTTTGCTGTGTCATTACATTGAAGTCCAGTGGGCTGAAGCTGCCTATTTAGCTGCCCAAGAATTCAGTGTTGCTATTGATTGGTGTCAGAAACAAGCCAGATCCAGTTGTAACGGATTTATTTCAAAAAGTTCTGTTTTGCCTTTTGAATGACTTCAGCCAAAGCACTCTTGAGCAACTCAGTGGGTTTTACTATTTTACAGAACATTGTATGTGTTGGGACTCTGCGTGTCTTGGTCCTGGCAGTGGCTACTGCAGCATAAAATGCTGAAATGTGCTGGAGCAGGAGTGAGCTGCTGGCTGTGCAAGGGCAGAAGGAGCATTCTCAGCTTCCTGCTATCCCAAGGAAAATGGGGAGTCACATTCACGCATGCTTTTCTAGTCTTTCACATTTAAGCATTTTAAAGGCTTACTACAGTTCTTCAGAATAACATCGTGAGTTTCTGTAGTTGCTTTCTACCAAATAAATATGTTGCTCTTCTTTATCCAACAAACATGTAGAGTACCTAAACAGACATTAAAAAAACCTCTAAAGCTTTACGTTTAGTACACAAGTATGGAATTGTTGAGTTTTGCCTTTAAAGTATCTTTTCCTTAGGATGACTTATATCTGGAGGTAATTCTTTCCTCTCTGATATAGTTTCTACTGTAAGAAAGGATGCAGAAGGTTTCCCAGGTGAAAATATCCAGCATTGCTCTGTTTGGGTTTGTGTGTGGGTCCCCCTGGTCTCTGGAGTATGTCTCTCTCAAAATACAGTCATTTCCACTCCTAAATTCTTAGTTTAGCCAGCACTTAGGCAGGCTAAGAGATAAAAAAAAGTCCATAGGCTGGACTTGATGATCTTAAAGGTCTTTTCCAGCCTTGGTAATTCTGTGATTCTGTGATTCTGTAGAGACTTTGAATCTGACTGGAGAAAAGGGTCCTAGTTTCAGGAAGGTCCGAGCTGAACAGGAAGGAAGCAGGTGGGCAGGATACTCTGAGGTGAACATGTTGTGTAATGCTGACCCATATACATGCACAAGTGTTGCCTTTCTTACATGTCTGTCTGATTGATGTTACATTTCTTGTTAATCAGATACCAGTGTTATCTCATCCTGGGAATTTCTGTGGCTTGTCTCCACCCCAGCTTAAAATTGGACTTAATGAGCAGCTACTGGAAGGTGGGGAAAAAAGTACGTCAATGGCCCACCAGTGTTTTCTTTCACAGCTGATTTACTGGGCCTCTTCTTGATATTTTCACTAGTTCTTCATAGACTTTGGATGGATTGTTAAAAAACCCCAAAAATTTATCAGGTTGCATTTTTTTCATAAATGTAATTTAGGGAAATGTCTTATATTTAAAAACTCATAATAAATCGGATAGTTATGCAAATATCAGAGGCTGTCTCAATGGTCACAGGAAAGAAAGACAGAGCCAAGGAAAGGAAGGAAGGGTAATACTGTGGCATTTGAAACACTTTTTTGTTTTCATTCAGATATTTCTAGCTAATGGTGATTTTTTCTTTACGTGAGCCCATTCCCCACAATGTGTTATGTCAGTGCTAGAAGCTGCCAGTGTAGGTGTCTGTTGCAGGGAAAAGATACCAATGGACATTGAATACATTCCCGGGACTGCTGGATAAAATTATGTTAAGGAAAATACATAATGCTTCAGCAGCTCTCCTTATTAGTAGTAATAAAATCCAGATTAAAAATTGTAGTCCTAATTAAATAAAGGTTTAATTAGACTTGCAGTAGTCCAAAGCCTTGGCTATTTCCACAGCTATTTTTCTGTGGTTTCAGACTCCCCACTCAGGTGGACACATCCATTACTTTCCTTCAGTTGGTGCAGTCCTTCTGAGGAGAGGTGATCTAAATACTTTCAAAGAGAGTGATGAATTGTTACCAGTCTCTCTTTGGCTTGAAATGGACTTTTTGATTCTATATATTCATTTAGGCCCTGACCTAAATCCCACCAAAATAACAGGGGAGGGGGTACACAAAAGCAATGATGGGAACAAGAAGTGAATCAAACCCATGAGTTGTACTCTTGGCTTGAATATGTAAAGGCCTCATCTTTGTACATATTGGGGCTTTCACTGGGGTCTTGTTTTCTCTGAGCTGTGCATATTTCATGGACTGACAGTGTGATGCAATGGACCTGTAGGATGTCAGGGGCCTGCCATGTTTGTAGGTGCAAGCAAGACATGCCCTTTATTAGGTGTTTATCAGTTTTCCAGTATGTAAGACAGCAGCTGCTCTAGAAGTGTAAAATGATAGAAGATATGTATAAAATTGGGGCAGAGAACTTTCCCCTGTCTTCCTCAGGGTGTGCAGAGCACAAGTACCTTGTGCTGAACAGGTTTTCTTCCAGAAAGTTGTTTTTGCACACTGAGGAGCCCTGGCTGGTTATGCATTACGCACTGCCCCTTCTCAGGGCAAGGAAAGCTGGGAGCAGTGATTTGTCTTTTTTTTTTTTTTTTCCAAAAGAAATAGCACTAGACACAAAAAAAATACGCTCTTCCTTGCAGGGTAAATGAAGGCAGCCCCAAGACTGCTGTAGTTTATATGCTTTCCTTTTTTGATGCTGTCTCTGGGGAAAATAACAGCATGCCTGCTCACTGTCCAGAGGTCTGCTGTGCCAAAGCAAATAATTGCAGCACATGGCAAGCAGAGAAGGCATGAAGGTGTTTGATGGATGAGCATTCCTCCCCCAAGCAGAGGGGAATATTTGTGAACTGGTAATATACTGTGATTGAAATGGCCCATTCACTGTATAATACTCCCAATCAAGTTGCCCAGCAGAGACTTGAACAGCTGGTGTAGGAGCAGAAGTCACTATAGATAAATCAGGTTGGCACCTAAATAAATGTGGGTCCTGATCAGGCCATGTTACCATTTTGTCTTCAGTGGATTAAGTTAGGGAAGATTTCACCCTATGATGACTAAAATTTCCCCCAGCTCCTTCCCTTCCTCCTACAGCTGCCTCAGTTCATCTGAAACAAGATGCTTGACGTGTTACACTACTGTTGAGATTTGATATTGCAGTAGTGTCCCAAAGTCCTTATTATCCTTGATCAGGGCAAGATGTTGCTCAAACAGGTCCCAGGGAGCTGTTGGCAGAAGAAGGTAATAAGCTGGATGGAGAGCTGGAGCATGGATGTGGATGAGTGTGGCTCCTGAAGAGCTCTCCAGAAGTGAGAGCAGTTACAGCTAGCTGTGAGGGTGGAGGCAGGCTCCTGTGCTGTAATTACAAAGGCTGGGGTTTTAATTGCTGCTTCTTGCTTCTTGCTTCAGAGATGTGCTTGAAATTAAGAGAGTGCTTTACAATAGCAACAGTTAACTGTTGCTATTAACTGTCATCTGCTTGCTTTTTAAACGATCTGGGCTGGGATTTATGAAGGGAGGCTTCCTGAGCTGTAAATCCTTGAAAGGGTGTGGGCATTGGGTTCCTAACTCTGCTGGAGGTGATTTGGTGTTCCCTTTAAGCCAGGATAAATCGGGCTGCTCTGCAAACCTGGTTGTGCAAGCACACTGTGTCACACGTATCAAATGCAATGACAGCAGGAGAAAATCTGAGGGAAAGCTGGTTCACCTCCTTTCTGCTAGTTAAGTTGAGGGACATCCATCCCCAGAGGCTGCATGATTGCTGGATGCAAGGCAAGAAGAGGGAGGGTGCAGCTGGAGGAAGAGGGGAAGTTCTGTGTTTGTGAAGTTAGGTCAGGCATTGAACTGCGGCTCTTTGAAAATTGCTTGTGGGAAAGTGGACAAAACTGTCCAATTCCAGAGCTTCTAGCCATTCTTCCAGCTTTTCTTCCAGATTTAAATGAGACAGAGACCAATTCAAGACTGGAGAGACAGATTTGATGTGACTTGATATTCAGACTTAAAGCTGTAGTGTGCAGGTATAGTCAAAGTAGTTGGGTCCGTGCTTCTTAGGAAGTACTTTGTTTATCCATTCATTAGGGATAATATTAAATATCCAGGACAAGTTTGTCAGTCTCAGAGATCCTAAAGCTGTAAGAAATAAGTTCAGTTTAAAAATAGAAACTTTAGGAAGGAGGGGGCTTAAGGAGCCCTCTTTACTGTTAGATTTCTAAAATTCTAACTTATGTTCCACGCACACTTCCAAGCTTTTATCTCCAGCCAGAAAAGGTGAGGTTTTTTCAGGTTTTACTAACCAACAAACAAGCATGTTTTTTAACACAATCCCCTGAGGTTTAAAAGGAAACAAATACAGTGAAATTGATTACAAAACTGCTAGTCATAGCAGCCTTAGTTAAAACACAATATAGAGCCAACATCTCTTTAGTATCCATTTTTACACTCCCAAAACCTTTCAAGTTGGTGAATAGTAGTAGCTTTAGTGCCAGAGGAAGCCTTTTGCTCACTAGGAGAACAAAATCTATTGGACTTAACTCCAAGATAATACTACAGTTGGGTCATAGGCCTCTCTGTTGGCCTGTAAACTGTGGATAGATGCAGGTAGAGCATGAATAAGGTTTGTATGCAGGAAGCAGTCAGTACTGATACACTTACTCGTAGCCTGGAAATGAAGTAGCTGTGTGTGCCAGGCCCTCCTCCTGGGCTGCTACCACTCCTTTCTCAGGAGGCAGGCAGAGAGCGATGGGCACAACTGCATCTGGTACTTGGAGTAGTGTGCTTGCAGGTGTCTTTTGTACAGCACTGTGCTGTGCTTTCATTCACTTAATGTAATTGGCAGTCTTAATTTAGGGTAACACTCTTGCCAATTGATGTGATGGTAATTAAAGTCACAGTTATACATTATGTACTCACTATTGTGCATTATGTACTCATTTGAGGAAGAAGGGAAAATAGGTGAGGAAATGCTAGCTTTGAAGAAGAGGAGCAGTTGTGCCAATTATCTTGGATGAGTTGTTCAGTGACAGTTAATCCATGTGAGCGAAAACAAGTCCTCTGTGATGCTGTGCCAAGGTCAGGAATTTGAGCTCTGTTTGGAGAGTGAAAGTTACAGTCTTGTAGATTACTGCTCCTTAGAAGAAAACATCTTTATTGCATAAATTGAAGCAAACCTTTTCCAACTCTGTCATCCATATTATCTTCTCCCTTTGATGCCCAGAAAAGGACCATGGCAGAGTAGAGCTAAGACTCCTTTGTGTGAAGTGCTCACCAATGGAGGGGTGTGACACAGTGGGTTTGAGACACTTGTCCCAGTGTGGGTATGCCCATGTGCAAGCATCTGCACACAGGCTGCCAGAGGAGATCAAGCAATGTATGCACTTGATTTTGTGGGAGAGTGGCAACTACAAAAATATATTATCCTGCGCCATCTATGGTGACAATAGAGCTGTACTAATTTACACCACTTGGAGCTCCTACTCAATATGCTGCCACATTTTTTACCAGGTGGAAAATGGTCAGGTTCAGAAAGGTGACTGACTTTATTTTGTCCATGTTTTCTGATTTTGCAAATAGGATGGAGTCAGCACCTGATATGTTGGAGGATGAGCTACATTTGCAATACAGTTCCAGTAGCTGGTAATTTGGGGTATAAGGTTCATCCATATGAATCTCTCTTTTGTGCAGAACAAGGTCATTTTCCTCTCTGTGTCTGCCTTCTATAACCAGACACCATCTTCTAGGCATTTTGTTCAATATCTGTGGAAATAATTTTCAGTTCATTTCATATCTGGGTTATCTGTGTGTGCCCATGTCCCACTGCTGCACCCTTTCCCCCCTGTTATTGGCACATATATTATATAGGCTATCCAGAAATTGACATTTCATTTTAGTCTCTGAAAAATAATGCTATAAATTCCGTGATAGGCTGCAGTTCCTAGGACAGGTGTTCTGTGTTGCTAAACAAGGAGATGCTCCTTTATCTCATTATGTTGGCCTTGCTGATATGTAATCACACCCATTTTGGTATGTCCTAGTACTGTGTATTTTAGTATCTGTAGGAGAGTATAAATACAGTGATTTCCATATATAGTTTTTCTTTACTATATTAATTTTGTATAAATAATACTGTTGTTATGCAGAGATTGCTGTGTGTTCACTTGCCTGTACAGATGAGTGTGTAAGGTCCTGGATGTGGAATTTCATTTACTTCATTGTCAACTTACATTGATGCACTTGAAGGAACAAGACCTCAGCATATAAAATGCCATCATATAGTTTACATTTGCCCCTCCTGCAAAATGTGTGTGTAGAAGGGAGTTGGTGGCCTCACAGATAGTTACCTCCGAACATTAAGGGCTTGTTCACTGCAAGGAGCAAGTTGGATAGTTTGGTCCTTCAACTGTGAAGTGTTGTTGGAGCTCAGCACCATCAGTACTTATAGTGCAGTGTGAAAGCAAACATTGAGGCTCTGAATTCCTTTGCAAAACAGGATTGCTGTGTTCCGGGCAGCCCTGCTGGCGGGTGCCTCCACCAGCCCCAGGGTCACCCGCCCTTCGCAGCGTGGGTGCTCTGGCTGCCACACTCTCCAGCACAGTCTGATAAATTAGTCCTTGCAAGTTATTTTGTTGTGGGAAATGGCTCCCAGAAGCTTCTTTCCCTACTGCTGAACCATCCAGGGAAAGCCACTACCACTCGACTCTTTTCTAACCTATCTGTAAGTAATTTTTATTTGTCTCTCAGTCTCAAGCTTTTTTTTTCCTTGCATGTTTGTGATTAAACCCCCTTCTGTCACTGAGGCACTGTAAGCTTAACTAATTTGTACCAAATGCACTGGAAAACCTGAGGGGATGTATTCAGTCAGAGGTAAAATACTGGTGTCAAACAGTAGGATTTTTCAAGTGGAAATATCCCACTGCTGACATAATTGAAACCAGGCTTTTCCAGCATGTCTGACTTGCATGGGGATCTGCCAGTGCTGGAGAGTGGCAAGTACAGACACACCCTGTAATTGCAGAAAATCAGAAGGAATCTAAGAGGGACAAAGTCTATTAAAGTTGTATTTTGAAAAGTAGCATTGTTGTTAGGATTTTGAGATTTGGGGTTTTTTAAACTGTTTGTGAACAGAAGAGTTGCTGTTGCTGTGAGAAGCCTGTGTGAGCGTCCCTGGGAGGGGATGAACCTGGACAGTTTTGGTGATGAGGCTCAGGGCTCCCTTTGCTGCTACTGAACACAGGCACTCCCACCGTGACAAGCACCAGTGCTGGGTGGCATGCACCAAAGCCAACTGGGCACAAGGGCAATGCAAATCAGATACAGCAGGTTCTTGAATAGATTGAGCACTATGCTTTACTAAATCAGAACATAAATGTCAAATTCCTTATAAATACCAGGCAGTGCACAGCTGCATTGAGCTAGCATAGCTGCTGTGGTCTGCTGGGTGGGAGAGCGGGGTCAAGCTGTTCCCCCACGAGCCAGAAGTACAGTGGTTGTGCTTCTTAAAAGCAATTATCTGCATTTCCCCCCCAGCCTGAGGCAATGGGTCACCCCCTTCTTAGCACGGTGAAGAATGTGTCCAGTCAGCGCCGGAGGAAATCCCGGAATAGTCCAGAAGTGCCAAGCACGCAAACACAATACCGGCATTGGCAGATCGGCGTGAATAGCTTCAGAACACTGCAATGTGGGCTGCAAATTGGAAGGCTGACTCCTGACAAAGACCACAGATCCATCACTTCAAAATGTCAGGCCTTTGTCACCCAAAATAGGCTTTTGTCTTCTTTTTCCATGCATGATATACAGATTTTTTTCTTTTTTGCTTTTTGTCATACAGTAAAATTGGAAAAGAGCCTGGGCAGTTCACACTGAGAAGCTCAGCTAGGAAGCAAGGCTCTTTCCTAGTTGCTTGCTGACAAAAGTCAAGCAGATGCAGTTGAGTTGTGGTCAAGGCAGGCAACCAAGAGATAGCTCTTGGGACTCTAGGTACAGTGTTAGGATGCTCTTCCCTCTCTGCCCACTGCAATGCTGTGTATGTTGGGTCTAGGAGAGCCACTACTGAGCAGTTATGTCTAAAACCTAAAGCCTAAATTTCCCTTTTTAGTGGCTCGAGTCACAGCCCAGGCTGTCACATTTGTGTTTTCAATGACTGGATTGTGAGAGAGGGCTCTCTCTCTCCAGCTTGACTGCATGAATCAGGCATGTATGGATCCTGTGTGAGAACAAACTATACAATGTTAGCAAGAGGGAGCTGTGACACCCCTCAAGATCTCAGCTGTGGTGATTTTCTGAGTCTTGATTAGATGAGATGTGGTCCATGTGTGAATTGCAAGTCTCAGAAAGGGAAGAAAAAACACGTCTCTGTTTTCACACACATTCTTGTACTGGCAGAATTATAGCACGTACCAAAGTGTAGTACATACTTAAGGTCTTGTCTGATTTTGAGGTTGAGAGCAGAGCAGTGCATGGTGCAGTGGGAGGGGATTCAGGGTGTTTCCAGTAATATTTTGGTTCAGATAAGGATTGTGCTTTGCAGATACTGTCTCCGCTTCTTGTGGAGTGATCTCCACTTCCTGAGCTCTGTTTCATGTTGTGGAGCAGTCTTGGAGTATGCAGACTGGATTATCTTCAGGTGAAATTAAGTTGTGGTCCAACTGCTTATGATAACCAGAAGAGATAGTCCAAAGTAAAACCTGTCCTGTAACTGATCCTAATCTGGATTCATCTGAAGTCTTTGTAATTACAGTTTATTATCTTGGGTCTTCATGTTTGCAAAAGACATCAACCCATTAGCAGTCTTGGAGAAACCAGCCCAGTGTTGAAGTCATTGGCACATGTGCTGTGTGAGAGCCTGGAGAAGACAGGTTGTCTGAGGGCCTTTCACAAGTGGGTGGAATATTAATAAGTGGAAGATTAATAAGTATTATGGGTTATCACATGGCTCCCAAGATTGGCCCAGCAGAGCAGATGTATTTCTAATGTGGTCACTGATGTTATTCAGTTCTGATCAAAGAATGTCATAGGCCAGTTTGATTCTGATGGGTCTTTTGTGCTCCAGGGCAAACTGGAGGGCTTTTAACCTTCTCAGAACTGGAGTTCAATATTTATGTTTTTTCATGTAGCTAACACCTAAAAGTACTCTTGTGCTGTTTCAGAGGAAACACAGGATACCTTGAGAATTATCTTGGCAGCAAAGTACATGAAGAGTAGACTTCTATTTTAAATTTAATCTCGAAAGATGCTTTTTTTTCTTTTAGATTTGGAATCTTTAATATGTTGATTAATTTCAGGTAAGAAAGGGTGGGTTGATGAGGTTTAGTTTTTTGCTTTTGTTCTTATCCTTCCATTCTTCTACTCTCCTGGATTAGATTCATGTGCACAAATTGCATTCATGGAAAGAGTCATGGAAACCCAACCACCTCCATGTTCCACTTTTTTTTTTTTTTTTTTTAAAGTGATAAGCTTAAATACTTCTTTCCCCCTTTACCAGGAGGCAGGACATGAGTGCCCTCTGAGTGAGTGGCAGAGGGAAGTGGATGTGTCACTGTTAACAGCAGGCTATCCAGCACTGAAGGACACACAAAAGTAGTTTTTTCTGAGTAAGTTTGCAATGCCTGTCTCAGAAATGTCATGTGAGTCCCCTTTTCAAATGCCAGCAGCCCTTTCCAGTAAGTTGAGGGAAACCCAGCAGTTCTTGTTTCCAGGATGAGATGTGTGAAGTTAAGAGTGTATTTCTGGGAAGATAAGTAAAAACCTCACATCCAAGCATAACGTCAGTGAAAGAAAAATGGATTTTTTTCTCCTCTCCCCATCTTAATATATGTTGTAGTTGATTGTCTGTATCTTATATAAAGCTTGAAAAGTCTACTAAGAGTAGCTTGATCAGAGTTGAATTTGACCAGGCTATTAATACCATACTCTTTTCTTATGCATCCTAACATAGTGTCAGAGGCCGTGCCCGTGAAATTTGGCCCTCATTTTCTGGGGCATATGAGAACCCAGAGCCATATGGAAACCCATATGGAAACCCCTAAGATTTCACATTTGGAGGCCCAGTCCTGATATTTCCCCCCCTGCTCCAACACTCTCACATCTCTGGTGCCTTTGCAAAGCCCTGTGTAGTTCAACTGTAGGGCCAGAAAGTCTGCTCCCATTTATTGGTCTACTGGAGATGGTCAAGACGTTCCAAGGTGTGATAAAAATTCCCCTACTAGCCCAAAAGAGAAAATAGTAACCAGAGTGTTAGACTTCTGTTCTGAAGAAGAGGACCAGCAGCAAGTGTGTAATCACTGCTTCACTATCGGCACGAAAGTCTTAGCATTAATAATATATTTTCTGCTTGGCCTTGGACAGGGAGTTGTTTGCCATGTGAACCATTTGTTCATACCTTTCTAAAGTTAGTTAAGTTTTAAACATCTAACCATACCAGAGTTTGAGTCAGCTCTGAGCAATGCTCCTAAAAATGTTTAATGGACTCTGAAAGAAGGCAAGAGCTCAGCAGCTCATCATCCCATCCCAGGGCTGTCTTTTGTAGGGACACCACCTGCAAGTGCTTCTCTCCACCCACGCTCAGGCTATTGCCCTTTCTGGTTACACAGACACTGCACAGTCAGACCTCCAAGACATGGGGAATGATGTTAAGTGTCCCATATCTCATGGGACCTGTGGCAGAAGCTCCTTTTGGTTGCAGTGAGATGCATAAGTGTTAGTGGAAGAGCTCCAGCTGACCTCAGTCCCAAAATAATCTTTTTGTGTTGCAGCTCTCTGCTGATAAAGTCCTAATTGGTATAAAATAATGTGGTGTGGACCAGAAGCAGCTTGCAACTGTTACATGAAAAGGCTACATTTTACCAGTGGCTTGAGTTTTCTTATTTTCCTAATGGGTGAACCTCTTTTAAATTTCACTGTGTCGACCAGGAACATGGACTTATAACCTGAGACCATCCTGTAGCTGAATCTGCATGAGCAGATATACAGTTGACACAGTGCCAAGGCTTGTCACCAAACTCCTGAGGGGTTATGATGGAGCCCCTCTTCAGCACTCTCTTTAGTATGCTAACAATATCGCAAGCAATAGGTTGCTGTGAGGAAACACTCTGATCCTTTTTTTCTTTAGTATACTCTTTTTTTTCTTTTATATAGGTTTTTAAAATTTTTTTTAAATTTTTTTTTTTTTTTACATTCTGGCAAGTAGTAAGTAGAAAGTGGTTCCTACCTGTCTGGAACAGGCTGATGTCGTCTAAGTTGTTGCATGTTGACTTACCTTGCACAACTCCCAGGAAAATGGACTGCAGGCTTTGCTCCATCTGGCAAAGTGCCCCATCCTCTGGGAGGCACCAATCAAATTAAGAAACAAAAGTATTTTCTACAGTCTGGCTGTTGCTGCTCAGTCAGACACCATTAGAAACCATTTTAAATGTGGATTACAAAGTTGATTTCATGTGAAGTACAAATAGATGCTAGAAAGCAATACCTTTGTAGCTAAAGCTTGAAAGTGGTGTTCATTTTTCCCATATTCAGTGCTGGCTTTGGAATATGAACATGGCCTGTGTCCTAGGCAAAGTTGTCTGATAATAAATACTTCCACTTATTATTCAGGTGCCTGAACTGGCAGCAGGATTCTTGGAGATCTTGGCTTACTCTTGAGAATTAAAATGTAGAAAATCAGTGTCTGAATTTTCAGCATACCTACCAATAGCTCCAGGGTTGTGGGATGGGGCTTCTTTAGCTTTGGGAATTCACCCTCCTTTATTCTGTATCTCTGGGGCTTGCTGGAAAGTAAATCTACTTTTCCTCAATCTGTGTTACAAAGGCTCCTCTCCCCTTTGTGTTTTTGACAGTACTGAGTTTTAAGCCTGCTCAGGGTGATAAGCAACCCTGACCTGATGTGCTGGGGTTCCCATCCAGGCACTGGCAATAAAGACAGCCTCTCTTAAGCTTTGGGGATGGAAGAGCTGGGGAAACAAAGTGCTGTTCTAGCAGATGTGTAAGTTTAAACAAAAGAATGCGGAGCTGTCTGATCTTTTCCCAGACAAAATGGAAACTTGAGGTTGATACTGAGTCAGGATACTAAATCCAGGAGCCTGGGAATCCAGAGGTACATCTCTCAGCTGACCCAGTCTGCTTCTCAAGGCTGAGCTGAATCTGCTGTGGTGGTAGGGTTTATTGGTGAGCTGCCAAGTTGTATGCTGTTGTGGTGATGGGGAAAGGTCTCACATGAAGATATGTATAATAAAAATTTAATTCCCCTTCTCCTAAGGTCACAAAATATGAAGCTGTCTACCATGGAGCTCTGGGGGAAATTATTAATGGGGACCTTGGAAATCTGAAAGCTGCACCGCTGAGCCTGTTATCTATATGAGCTTAGAGGTCTGACATCCCTATGGGGGCAAGCTAGTAGGAAGTGTGAGATAGGATTGCTGCCTTGGCCTCTCCTCTGTCATCTCTCTCCTCCATTACCTCTCTCCTCCTTGGCAGCTCAATACAATCTCAAGATGGATCCAACATATAGATACAAGCTGGCAAATTTCTGAGTGAACAGCTTTCTTCCCTGTCATATCTACACCAGCTCTCTTAAATGAGATGTGCTTTGAGGAGCAGATATGTTTAAATGTGTTTAGTTCTTTTCCTCCTCTGTTCTCAGAAATAGGCAGCAAGTGGTTGGATCGTGGTGTTGCTATGGTGAGTTTTAAGATACACCTTTGATCATAGTTGATAGGTGCCAGCCAGCAGATTAATTCCAAGCTGTCCATATGGTTCCAGACCAAAATACATCTCTCTTGCTACTTTTAATTTGGTTGAACACTTTGCATACCAGCTCACAGACTACTGCGTCTTATTGTGCTGATCTAAGAAATCCAATCAGGTTTGATACTTTCTTTTCTCATCAGAGCAACAGCTGGCAGAAATAAAGCTGAGTTTCTTTCCATTCGTCAAAGTAGCAGTCAGGTGTGTCTTCCTCAGAGCTGACTTGGCAGTACTTTAGGATTGGGGGTAAGAAAAACATTAGGAGATGGAAGGAGAAAACATGAGGTACCACAAGTTTAAACCTAGTCATTTAAATTGCTTATACTCTTGCTTTTCAGTCTCCTGCACCCTCAAGTGCTTGCTGATTTGTGTAAATTGCATAGTCAAGCCCTGGTGTTCGTATTGATCTATTCTGTAGTGGTGGTTTGTGCTACTCAGTATCCACTCCTGTAGCCAGTTCAGCAGCAGAATGAATTGGAGGGAAGAATCCAGTTTGATTTTCTTTTGGTACTGGCTGCAAGAAAAGGTCCTATTGATAGACATTGCAGTATGTGCAGATTAGTGTCACACCATGGTGTACCCTTGATGTTGAAGTGTATGGAGACAAAGGGAGGCTTTGGAGGGGTCATAGGAGGAATCAGAAAGTGTTCCTCATTAGACTGTGGGAATCCAAGGGTTTGTATCCTGAGAACCTGATACCCAGGTGGGACTGGTTTCGAAGAAACAGTGTTTCCAGGTACGCAAGAACTTCATGTATAATACTTTAAAAAGGCATCTGGTAACTTCTCAGCAGAAGTGAAGCAGCAGGTGAGGTCACCTGGCTTAAGATTTAACTCTCTTTGGGTGAAGCATCTTAGTAAAGGAGTAGCATTAGCTTGATACTGTATCAGTGTTCTTAATGAATATGGAAAGGACAATTTCTGCTCATGGACTTTAGGATCATTACCAGAGGGTTTTGCTAAGGTGGCTGGCTTCAGGTGATCTCCTGTAGATTTAGCTGTTTTGTGTGAACTTCTGGGTATGTGAAATGAGACGCTGACATTCCTCCCCTGAAAATCAGTAGCAGAATTCCTACTGCAGATGAAGGAGACAAGGTCAGATGGTTTTGTCCCAACAACCACAATTAAGTCTACAGAATTATTAATCTAGAAATAGGGCTGGAGTGGCAGATCATTCCATCTACCTTGTTTATGTTGGCCAAAGAGAAGGCCGTAGCTCCAATGCCTTACTAAACCACTCAGGGCTTCTCCCCGGAAAGCAAAAGCCCTGTTGAAGTTAGGGGGGCTTGGACATCATACAATTTTAGGCAAATATCTGAAAGTTATTAATGCATTTAATAACTTGCCTGCATTACTTGGAGGTGATGTAGGAATGACTAAATTCATGCATGAATGTGGGAGGAAGTGCTGCAATTCAGAAAGACTGTCAAAAATCAGCGTTTTCCTTGTTGCTGTTTGGGGCAAGTCTGGCCCACTGATACAGCAATGCTGCTTTGCAGCAATATGGGCTGGGTGGTGGTTTTCTGGCCTTTGACTTCACTTGGTCTGCAACAGTAAAATACCTCCTACCTATTAAAATATTTTGCAGTCCTGTGTGGTTTTATACAAATATAACTGAAAAGCCAAGTGACAGGGAATGTGGTGCTCAGTTATTTTCCATGATTTATGCTCTGGTTTATCCAGCAAGGCAGCCCATGTACCCGAGAGAACAGTCTGAATGTCTGTGTGTGCAGAGATCAGATAGCGGTCTGTCATGGCTTGTTGAGCTGGAGGGCTTAATCAGCTATTAGAAGGTGATATTAGGTAATATGATTTACAAGGAGACTCTGTTCAGAGAGTTTTGAGTCTCTTTTGTCAGTTCTAATAGAATACTCAAGAGGAAGTTCGCAGTTTCAGTCTAATCCTTTTGGTTTCATTTTTAATTTTTGTGTGCTTGTTTTTCTGCCAAGCAATTGCCCACTGCAGCTATTTGCTAGGACTTGCTTATCGAAGCTTTGGCTGTTATCCTACTTGAATATTATTATTTACTTGTATGGTAATATCTAGAGCTTCTGATCTGGGATCAAAGGTCCATTGTGCTAGATATTACACAGACCTAGTTTTTTAAAGATGAGTATTCTCTGCCCTAGGAATGTATGAGCTTCCCTTATGATACCAAGAAGGGACAGAACAAGGTAAAAGGAAACCATTCACATGAAATACAGCGAGCAGTGGTCAATGCACATCAACTTTCTTGTTTTGAAATGGAAAACATTTGTGCCTGCAAAAAAAGATAAAATTATAATGGCTAGAAAATGTTTTCCCCAGCAAAACAGCACCTATCAAAGTGTTTTCATTTTTGTTGCCTCTGCGAAATATTTACAGTGCAGAATGGTTTTTGCTACTATTTGCAGGACTACAGCCAACTTCACCAATCAGTGGGCACAAGAGGTTTCTTTAAACAGAAATTAGGCAATGCCAGGTAAGAAGTTTGCATGACAAACTTTAGTCAAATGTATACTCCTTCGAATCAAAACCTGGCCTGTTGGCACAGCTCATGTTACAGCTACTTGGCATAAGTCTGCTACAATTGTGTTACAAGAGGCAGCATCACCGACCTTAAAGGGATTAAATGAGTATTGTTTTTAGATAAATCTGAGTATTTCTCATTCTCTGAGCTGGACAGTAGCACACTTCAGGGAGATTGTGGAGAAACTGAGGGGGTCCAAACCTGCTGACCACATTCAGCATGCAAGAAAAGCAGTAGCAGTGTTTCAGAGTACCATTAAGTGAAAGCAGAATGCATCACAGCAAGCACAGAGTCTGGGAATTTCCCCTCCTGTGGGAATGGAGGCTTTAAATGTTATCTTCCTCATCTTAAATGCCTTCTCAGCAAGCCTGTCTGTATCAGTGGGATTTGTCCATCCAAGTCTGGTGGTGTCCTTGGATAAAAATCAGCTTTTACATAATCAGCCTCAATAGGAGGGTGCCTAAAGCTTGCAGGGTCAGGTTTGTTTTGTTTGTTGTCTTGTTTTGGGATTTATTTTCTTCCTTTTTTTTGGAACAACAGTGTATTTCTCCTGCCAGCAGGGAAGCAAACATCTCTTCCACCTTGGAACTGTGCAGCCTGCACTTCTGTTTTTCTGCTGGCTCCCACACTTGGCTTTCTGTTCCTGCTGCTGCTGGTGAGCTTAATTTCAGAGATATGCCAGGCTTAGCAGACAGATCCAAATTTAGGTCTCTCTGCCTTTAAACAGAACAGAAGGTCTACAGAAGGCATTTGTTTAGGGTAGCTATTCAGAATAGCTAATAGCAGAGACTTATTGGTTGTCCATGAGAACGCATAGCATCCCTGGGCCCAGCCATGCTGGGCACTTGGCTTTTTTTTCTGGTATGCCTTCATTACTTGCCATGCTGTTGGCCCTAGGTGACAGTGGTCCCAGGGAGAAGTTGGGAGCAGAAGCCTCCAGCCAGGCTTGATGTGGGACTAGAGTTACTTTTACTTCTGAAGGCTCTAGGTCACCTCATCCCACCCAGGTCTGTTTCCATGTTCAATTTATGTACTGGTCTCCTGATGCATCTTCTGTCGTCTTCCTACTCCTAGTGCAATGCTGGTGCAGTGAGTTTTATTTCAGCCTGGTAGAGAAAGATTTTTCCTGAGCAGAAGATGGCATAAATGATGGAGCTGAGATAAATTCCCTGATGCAAACTGTTGGGTGTATACCTTTGTAGGGACTGTGGCCAGGAGGGCTGTATTACGTAGCTCTCAGACTGGTTTAGTTTGGATAGACTTGAGAAACAAGAGGGAAGGGGCTGAAAATTAACAGGCTGGTGAGAAAATTCATGTGGCATATAACTAATTGCAAGAAAAATGCCATCTTTTACATTTGTTAGTTATTTTATTTTAAAATTGGCTGGCAGTTAACTACTTATTACTTAAAGTCCTTTGTGTCTTCAGGTTTAACACCTAAACTGCAAGCGAATTCACAGCTCTCCACAGTGGACTTGAAGCACATTTTAAAAGGTAGCCCAAAAGCTTGCAGTTACTTAACTTTGCCTATGTTCTTCAGTAACACAGCAACAGTAAATGTATAACTTCAGGAGTCTACTTGGAGGTGTGTTGGGTTACTGTATTTCTTTCTTCTTAGATTTTTAAGTAGCTAATATTTTAGCAAGCAGGAGCTAAGCAAAAGTACTGCATTATCATCGGTTGCTTTATTTAATACTCAAGCCTCCTTTACTTTTTTCTTTAAAGGGTTTTGAGCCTGACAGCCTGCTGGGTTGCGTAAGGGCTGTGCCAGGTGAGTAGCACCCTTTGCCACACCTGCCAACTGCTGCACCCACCTTCCTCTGCCTCCAAATTACTCCTCTAGCTCTGGATATGTCTACCTTTGGATCTGACCCAGGTCTTGTGATAGTTCTTGATGTGGCTTCTTGAATGCACAGGTTTAGCCAGAAAATAATGAAATAAGCTTTGAATCTTGCCTCACATGCTGCAGATCTGTGGGAGGAAGACAGTAGTAGCTACTCAAATGAATTCCAACATACCATATAAATCTTGGGTGGAATTAAACTGCTATAAAATGAGCTGTTGCCACAAGAACAATGTAGTAATGATTTCAGGGTGCTGAAGTATGCTTAGTCAGGATTTGGGAGAATAGCCACCTGGACCATTACCTCCTGTGCCTTTGTTTCTTGTTTTTGTATCACGATATTCCTGCTCATGGTGTTAACATCAGTGAGTGGGACATGGGAAGGAGCTAAGGATGCTTTTAAGACTCTGAAGCATTTCAGTGTGGTGATAAATGCCAAAAATTACTCCTGAACTGCCCTTTGCGGAGAATCTCACCCTCATGCTTGATAGCATCCTGGCTTGTATCAGAAAGAGCGTGGCCAGCAGGTCTAGGGAAGTGATTGTTCCCCTGAAATGGGCTCAAGTTGTGCCAGGGGAGGTTGAGATTGGATATTAGGAAAAAGGTATTCACCGAAAGGGTTGTCAAGCACTGAAACAGGCTGCCCAGGGAAGTGGTTGGAGGTACCATCCCTGGAGGTATTTAGAAGATGTAGAGATGTGGTGCTTAGAGAAGTGGTTTAGTGATGGACTTGGCAGTGCTGGGTTAACAGTTGGACTTGATGATCTCAAAAGGTTTTTCCAACCAAAATTATTCTATGCGTCTATGATACCATAGCAGATGCTCTGTGCTGCTTCTTCCTCTGCTGAAATGTACTGTTGAGGATACAGTTGTGAAAAGGAGCTGTGAGTGTGTCTCATTTGTCTTTATCAGCAACTGCTGTGCTTGAGGGGGGATTTGGTAAAGGAACAGAGGCCCAGACTCCTCTCTCTAAGCTTCAGGCTCTTCAGTGAGGTGTGAAGGGTATGGGGCTGTTGCTGGTGTCCAGGCATCTCTCAAGGGTAATTCTTTGCAGGGGTACCTGAAATAAGATTGCATAAATGTGGACCTACATGTGTCATAGTTAGGCCATTAGCTCTGTCCCCAGTCTCAATACAGCAGGGACCAGAGAACCATCTGTTTTCCATCTTAGGGTCTTTCCTGGTGTTTTTATTCTCAGTTCATTAAAATTAAAACTGTTCTGTAAGACTTCAGCCATTCATAAAGCTAACAAACCAGTCCTGATTTTAATTTCTGTGGCTGGAGTTTAATTTTGCACAAGCCCTGGTACACAGGAAGCTTATAGGCACTTCTGTGACTGCCTTTCAGCAGGCTCGCTGGTACTTAGGCCATGGTACTGTTCTTACTAACAGGAACACACCAATACCTTCCTGCTTAAACCCATCTAGGAATCTATTAATGTGGTGGCCTACTTCCAAATTGCAAAGACAAGCAAAAGCTCATCAGGCAGTGTAAATGGGGATAATTTCAGCAAATGCTTTCTGTATAAGGAGATTGATGTTTTAAGTGTCTCAGCAAATTGGTAATAATGATCAGCAATTCTCTCCCATTCTTCACAAAGAAACAGATCTTTGATGAAAGAAGCAATTAAGTGCCATCACCTACTGAACTGAGCTAACGCAGACTTTTCCCATTGTCCTGTAAGTTAACTATTAGACCTATGAGTCATGTTTAATGAGCTTTCTGCTTCCAGACCAGCAAGGAGTCTGCAATGAAGCTGGGGAAATGTGACCAGCATTTATATCAAGTACCTACTGCAGCTTTCAAATTAAACTGGACAAAGCTGTGATTTCCTTGTAGTGGAAATGGGGTAAACAAGATGAGCAGTAACTCTGCAACAGCTGCTGTTCCTGTTGTGCTGTTTGCTCATCTTACAGGTAGCCACTGCAGAGTCAATGTCAGCCAGTTCCCTAATGCAGCTTATGGAAAGATTTCAGCTTGGATGTCTGCATACATCCTGACTCTGTATTCACTGATGTGAGGAAGAGATCTCAACTGATGGTAAAAATGAATGCAGTGTTATGTAGAAGCTTCAGTATAGAGCTCCTTTTATTTTGCTACAGGAGACATTGTTAGCATGGGCTATATATTGCAGTAGCCCCTGAAGAGCTTTGCCTGCCCAGCTGCAAGATGGATTAGATTTAAGCTCTGATTGAGTGGGGAAACCCAGAGAGCAGATTCCAGATCCGGTGTTCTGTTTAACAACAAAACTCAGTTTCATGATTCAGTCTCCTCATGAGCCTAAGAAAACTTCTTGCACCCACAGTGCAATACTACTTGTGTGAAGAACAGGGATGCTGTTAGCTCCACTTAATAGACTCAAGGTCCTGCCTTGGAAAAGACAGCAAGCAATCAGATGTCATCCATGCTGATGCCAGTCATCCTTTTACAGACCTCTGTTTTGTCCCCCTAAGTCAAGTGTTTTCCAGACTAATGAGTCCCAGACCATTCAGTTGTTGTTGAGCGGTACCTTTGATCGTTCTTGCTGTCTCTCCATGAGCATATTCGAGCTCTCATTTATCTTGTCTGAGGTGAGAGGACCAGAACTTCATCTAGTATTCAGTGGGTGGATTAGCTGAGGATTTATAGTGTAATCTTTTCTACTCCAGTGTAGGCTCCCAATGAAACTTCACTAATTACCTCCTTTTACTGAGAACTGAATGTTTATTCCTATCCTGTGTTTTCCAACTATTAAACAATTGTTTTTCTATGTAAGGACTTCCCTTCTTATCCTGCAGCTTTTAGCTTTCAAGAGCTGTAGATGAAGGTCTTTGTCACCATCTAGTCCTGATTTGTTACTGTTCCTTTTTCCTAATTGTACCAAAAGTCCTCCTGTGATCACTGAAATTTCAGATAGATACTGAAAAGGTTCCACTGTGAGAATCTCCCCAGTTCCTCTTTGTGTTTCTCTTGCAATTAGATCTATGTAGGTTTTAATGGGTATGGCTTTTGTTAGTTACTTGAAACAGCTTTTAGATTAATTCCTGTTATAAAGAATATCAAGAGACTGGCAATGTTTTTTTCCTCCTATTTGTCACATTTTATTTTAATATAATTTCAATGCTCTTTTAAAAGAGAAAAAACCCCAGCCAAACATCTTGCACTTGGAATGTTTTTTGTTGCTCTGGCAAGACAAAGGAATCTTCAGATTTGGCAAATTACATTTATGTCTCTTTACACTGACAGATCAGTGGAAAGCAGTTGCTGCCGTAACTGAGAATTACACCCTGTAGGTTTCTTTTGGCAAGGCAGAGAATACTTCAATACAAATATGCAGTAGTTAAACTGTTCATAAAAGTAATTCCATTGCTCTAAATCTAAGTGGTCACATTTAAAGAAAAATTAAGTGCTTCTGTTCCAAATTCAGGTCAGCTCATCTAGGTATGTCTTACTTCTCTCCTGTGTTGCCCAGTTCCACCTGATAAGACCATTTGTCCTTTGATTATTATGGGATTGAACTTAGTGCAGGTAGGCTCACAGCTCACATTGGCACTGTGAGGATGGTTTATGGCTTTTCACATTGATTTCTCTGTGCCATAATAATCTTATTAGCTTGTTTTCATCCACTGGAGGTATTCAGAAATGCAGATGCTAACGTAGCTCTCTCAATTTCTAGAAATAGGTGAAGCCAATGAGTTTTGTATGGAATTAAATTTCTTTCAATTTTCTCTGTTGTAACATGGAGTCTTCAAAATGGTACTCAAATTAGGCAATTAGCAGGCAGGTAAATGACATTGCAACATGCAGGGCCATTTTTTGGCGTCTATTCTGATTTCAAATTTCAATGTTTCTGTTGCTTTTTTTGCAAGTCCAAGGAGAATAGTAAATACTAAATTGCCAGCTCAAGTGAAAAACAGTGCTCTAGGCTTCCTGAACATCTGAACTGTTGAAACAGCCAACTCTTTTAATTTGTAGTTGGGCTTTTTAATAACTGTCTTCACTTCTGATGTTTTTGTTATCATGAGAGCTAGAAGCCAACATTTTCTTAAATAAAAGCTGATATGATTTGTGTTCACATATCCCCAAGAACACAGACTTGAGGAAATATACTGAATCCCTTTAAACTGGAAATGAAATTGCAAGTTTTCACAATGAAGTACTACAATACCAACACCTTATTATTTTATTAATGCCTTTATTATTATATAACCCCAGTCTCTGAACTTTTCAATAGGAAAAAAGGCATTTAGGCTGTTCAGAGTTGGGTGCCTTAGAGCTGAGATGACCTTTAGGCACTTGGATAAAAGTTTTGGCATCCAAAAGTGCTGACTCTTGCAGTAGCTGCTGGAGTTGGTAAAATCTGTGGCTACTCAGACCTTTAAAAATCAGACTGGTTTTGTTCAGGTGAGTAAATGTGGAGTTAGATGCGGACATCTGGGCATCACATTGTAGAATTAGGACTGCAGTATCAGCTTTACTTCCCAGCACGCTGTTCTGCCTTGTTTGTGTTCACCTGTAGCTTGGTCTCACATCTGCTGAAGCCACTGATGAAACTCGCCTCCCCCATCCTTTTTCCCCCCTCCCCCAGTCTTGTGTGATTGGGCTGTGTACTCTTGCATCCTTTAATCTTAGATCCAGTAAAGTAAACAGGAAGACTCTCACTACTTTTGGAAAGTTTTAGGCCATATCCTTTCATGATTCACTTTGATCACCTAAGAAAAGATATATGAAAAGGCAGTTCCTGATAGTTGTCCTAAAGTCCCCTTTGCTTTTTGAGATCATTCCATTATTGTAATCAGGCCAACACCAAGGCAAGTGTGGCATTAGCTGACAGGTTATTAGCTTTGATGTTTATTAGTGCAGCAGAGGTTACTAGAGTTCTTTTTCATTATATATTTGTGTTTTGAAAACTTGGCAGGAGGCACCAGGAAGAAAGGTAGGTGTTCTGACTTGGGCATGTGAACTGAAAGAAAATAAAATCTGATTTAAAGTCACAAAGTTTCCTCTTCAATGTAGTGTTATACCTCAGACCACATAATACACTCAATACCAGAGCCCCAAACTGCATTTGAGATCCAGTTGAAGCCTATCTTTCCAGATTAGATTGGAAGCCTGAAAATATTCAGTATTTAGGATGTTGCAGAAACACTTATTGAAGGATCAAAAGTTTCAAGACTGAAAGAGGTGCCTGATAATAATGATATCCCCCAACTCAGGTAAATTATAGCCTTCAGCATGTAGAGATCTATTGCTGATGACAGTTTTATATTCCAATTCAAGCAAGCAGTCCTGCTCTGCAAACCCCTGATGTACATTTTACTCTATATAGGCTGCATTAGCCTAGAGCCTGTTGATGCTTTGTGTGCTTAGATACTTGTGTTTTGCTGCACTGGAACATTTAAGCATGCACTTGAATATTTTGCTGAAGTGCTGCCCTAGAAAGGTGGTATAAACTGAGCTTATGTAATTTCTAAGACGGTACAATGAATACTTCAGAAAAAAATGCTTCTCTGGATCCTTTTATGCTAGCACTTATGTGGGAGGGTTTTTGGTGTTCTGTTTCTCAAAGTTAGACATTCTGTCATTATTCTTGTACTGTATTAATTATTTTAGTTTTTAATTCAGAATGTTTTTGGGAACTGTATTACTCTGTTAAGTGAAATAAAACTTCCATCTATCCTTAGACATCTCATACAATGACATCTATATTTTAAGCTGAGGACATTTTCTTTGAACTATTGGTCTCAAGATTTATTTCCCCATTTCCCTGAATTAATTTTATCAGTTCTAAATGCAGAGTCATTATTGTTCTTCTCAGACCTAAGCTTTCAGTATCCTCTGTTCTTGGTTTCAGTTCAATTACAGCTACATCAGGAACACTGTCTTGAAATCCAGACTCCAAATATGTGGCTTCCTTTTATGAGTGAATTATGTTCTCCTAGGAAATCCAGTGTGCAAATTGACTTCTGAACACAAGCCAAAAAGGATTCACAGATGTGGACTGGTCAGTCCTGATTTTGGTTTATCTTAAATCTTTAATATGCCACTTAAAGTGCTGGAGAAGATCCTGGCTTGCAAAATGTGGCTGCTGAGCTCTTCAAAATTAGAATCTCTTATATTCTTTCTGCTTGGACATCCAAGTTGCTGAGTGCTTTCCTCCACTGGTAGTAACAAAACTGACCCATTCTTTTTCACTCAAACTGAGGAAGATGACTAACACTAGTTAAATGACTAGGAAGGACTGTTAGTATATTCAGAGAGGTGTGAAGTCTGTTTCTTTTTCAAATTTGCAGTTTATTTAAAGCTAATTATTGAAAGCCCTAACCATTCGTATTTGCCTATAAGCTGATGTGCCTGTGGGATCTGTCTTCTCCCTATCTAAAGGTGGAGACATGGGTGTATTGCACTGATGGATGAGTGACAGACAGAGTCATTACTCATAGGCAAAGAAATAAAACTGTACATTATACACCCATCCCACCTGTTGTGGGGAAATGCCAAATGGTACCAGCGGTTGGGGTGTAGGTTTGAATTGCACTCAGCTAATGGGAGGGCCAGCTGTCCCTACATTGACCTGCCTTTACATTGCCATTTGCTCTTGTCTCTTTTTCTGAGCTGGCACCCATGCATATAAAAACAGGTCCTACAAAACCGTCTATTTTGGGATGGTTAAATTCCCTGAATCAGCTCATTGTGCCTCGAAGATGCAAGAGCTTGGAGCTGCCTTCCCTTCCCTCCCAGTGAGGAGCAGACGTTACCCCCTTGGGAGCAACTCACTGTCAAAGCTGTGCTGTTGTGTGATGAAGCTTGCATCCCAGATGTCCCAGCATCCTGTGTCCTGCATTTGCAGTCCCGCCTTGGGATGCTTTGGATGGAGGCTCAAGTGGGTGGCCAAAAGCTGGAGAGGGTGCACCAGACCCACTCTTACTATCTCTGCAGTCAGTTGGTTAAGAGGGAGGATTGCTGCTATGGGGCAGCTCAGACCAGGGATCAGCAGGCTTTTCTGAGCCATCATCTGCAGCAGATGATTGCTGTTTCATAAAGAAGGGACCAAGGTGAGTATATTCCCAGACTAAAGCCAACTTTCATAAGTGTGCTTCTCAAGTTCACTGTCTGAAACCTTCCACCACAGGTACTTACTTACTCACCAGCCTTCCAGATCATCCCAGCTGTTTTGAGATATGATATTGAGAGGCAAATATCCAGCCCAGCCTCTCTGACAGAAGTTCAGGACTCACTGCAAGTCATTGTGCATGAAACGAGCCCTTGAAAATGCTATTATGTGACAATATGGGCAAGACTTTGGACCCTCTGAACTCCTCTGGGCTGGTTAAAATAGTGATTGGTGTCTTCTCTTACACAGTCCAGTCATCTTCCCAAGCATTTTGCTGAGCTGTATCTTGTGGATATTGATGGATAAACTCTGGACAATCTTGCTACTGCAGTTGTGAAAGGTACTACTCCCTGCTCCCGTTTCTTTCCTGGGGTTACTGGAACCCATAAGAGACACAGCACAAGGAAACACGTGTTAGTAGCTGCAGTAAATAATCCAGCATCTCAGCCTGAAAACACTTCTTAAACTTCCCCAATGGAATTCTTCAAAGCCAGAGCTCAGTGCCCCTGTTAAAGGCAGGGCACAACTCCTGTGTTACCGTTACATTCTCTGATACACCATTGTGAAGCTCAATTTATTTTTCTTAATCTGGCTGCTTTTTTGTTTGTTTGTTTGACAAGGATTGGGGAAAAGCCAAAGCTGTATCTGTCAGGGCTTTCACTCCCTTGGGTGTTCAGGCACATGGGGCACGGAGGCTTCTTTTACAATCCACAATACAATTCCAGATGATTTAAACAGACCAAGAACCAACCTCATGCTCTTGTCTCAGACAGGTGTCTTGCTAGTTGTTGCTTTCCTTTTCCTGTCATGTTAGACCTGAGGTAGCTGATATTTTCCTTTAGACCTGATTCTGGGAACTAGAGGGTTGCCCAGAAATGCAACCAGTGCTGAAACATCTTGAATATCTTCCATTTCTTTTTGAAAAACAGGAAGGAAATAAAAGAACAGAAAAAAATATTATGTTTGGAGTTTTTTTTAGTTAGCCTCGTGAGTTTTATGGTCTGACTCCTGAGTACATAGTGCTGTGTCTTGGCGGTTCCGTAGGCATGCAGGAGTCTTTTGGCAATCCTGGGGAGTCATGCTGAAGGACAAATACAGCCTCATAATTATTCTAGTCTTTCTGTACAAGAAAAATGCCTTTGTGTCAGGAGCTGCATAGTTTCTAAGCTTCTGTGATGCTCCCCCTCTTGTCTTGTGACATCTCCATCAGGAATGCAGCTGAAGTTGCCAACCAGCTACTTATTCTGGGCAGACTGCTCTTGCTTAGCTCTGTGGTACTGTATAACAGGATGTTGTTTCTTTTCTCCTGTTGCTACCTGGTCTGCTTGCAGAAGATGATGACATCTATTTCAAAAGCACTGCTGACACATTATCCTTTGTCCTCAGCATGTTGGTTGCACTTCAAGGTAGAAGAAATTTCACTCTAGGAAGAACTTCTACAGGAAATAGGAATTATATTTTAGCATGGAAGCTCTGAACAATCTTGGTCATCTGGAATAGCATGCTTATGGATTTTTTACTTTTTAAGTAGAAGCTCCAGCTTGCAAGCTCTTGTTCCTGCACAAAGCAGGGTCATGGCCAAGGATCTGAGGGAGCTGGGATTGTTTAGCCTAGAGAAAAGGAGGCTGAGGGGAGACCTTATCACTCTCTACAACTACCTTACAGGAGATTGTAAAGAGGTGCGGACTGGTCTGTTCAGTGAAGTTACAAGTGATAGGACGAGGTAATAACCTCAAGTTGCACCAGGGGAGGTTTAGATTGGATGTTAGGAAGCATTTCTTCACCAAAATGGTTATCAGGTGTTTGAACAGGCTGACCAGAGCAGTGGTGGAGTCACCATCCCTGGAGTTATTTGAGTCATACAGACATAATACTTAGGGATATGGATTAGTTAAGGACTTGTCAGTGTTAGGTTGACTGTTGGACTCAATGATCTTGAAGGTCTTTTCCAATCAATGTAATTCTGTGATTCTCTGATCTCAACAAAGAGCTGTCAAACCTGGGATTTCCTGTGAAGTTGTGTGGAGTTTTCTGACACAGAGGAGGTCTCCTGCAGGCTGCCCATACACTCTGCACAGCTGGGTGGGGGGCTCCATTTCTTGTTTTGGTCTTGACAAACATTCTCTCTCCTGTGGGTTTTACCCAGAGCCTGCCACTTAGAAGGGGAAGTCAGTAGCAACATCTATAATCTGTGCTGCTTATTGAGTCTGAGGGTGGAGAGTTACTTCAGGGCTCCATATTGTGTAAGGACTCAAGACTCATCTCACCTCTTAGAGAGCCCGACAAAAACTGTCTCACTGCTCGTTCTTTAGGATAATGTTCCCAGATGAGCTGGACACTGTGGCCTCTGCAGGGTATGACAGCAGCACAAATCATGGCCTAGAAGACAGTAATTGTAGATGGATTATTCCCTTATTGCTTCCATTAGGAGCATTTTTCATGTCACAGATATGAGTTTTGTCAGTTGCATGTGCTCTCCTTCTATTCTGCTCGTAATCCTTCAGTTCCATCTTTTTTTAATGCATCTCCTGTTGCATTATTTTGTTGGCTGGGAGCCCCTTCCACATGTCAGCAAGGAGTTTCACTCTTGGAATACATATTTTCTAAAAAATCCCTGCAAAGACCAACGTTGCTTTTAAAGCAGATGTCTGTCTCTTTGTCAATTCAGACACAAAGCAGGTAATTACTTAGTATCTTGCCAGTAAGCCCCATTCCTCTGCTCTGAAAAATGAGATGATGTGTTGCAAATTAACTCTGTGTCTGAAACTGGCAGATTCCAGGAGAAGAATCTCTAAATGTGTTTGTCAAGTTTGTGAAACGCTGTTAATGTAGATATCTCTCTCCCTCTCTTCACAGAGACATCCATGTGGAGTTGGAGACTTAGGTTTTATATCTGAATTAAATTCAGTAACCAGAAGTCTGAAAGGAGAAGAATTAAGAGCCAGGAGAAGATTTTTCTGACTGTGATTTTAGAAGGGATAATGGAGCAGATACATTGGGCCAGAGACAACAGACTATTTAGGTTCTCAATTCTTAAGTGAAATAAATGGGAAAGACAATAAAATAGAAACTTATTCTAATGAAATCAATGGTAAAATAGGGAATGTAAATAGCTTGTTGAATATGGTCCCTCCTGTGGTTTGTGAGGAAAATCAGTGAGAACATTCTCCCATCAAAACATGTTCTTATTGAAGTAAAAAAAAATTAAGATTTTTAAGTGAACCGAGCAAATCAGAAGCAAAAGTTTATTTTTTGAACAAAAGCAAGCAGGATAAAAAGTGTAATGGAAATCTCTATTCTAAGTTTCAGCTAGGGAAGAAAGTTATTAGCACCAGGTAAAAACATTTTCCACATTCCAGAAAATGAGTCCTTATCATGGAAATGCCAGTCCAGTGCTAAGTACAGTTTCATTAATAACACATTAATAAAAAGAACAAAAACAAATCTCTTTAAACTAGTCCCAGTGGTCTGCATCAGATGAACTAGTACTGGCAGAAGCAGAGATATTAAATCTTTGATCACTTTCACAAAGAGGAGGAGACCTCCAAAGATGTGCAGCTCTCATTTGCTTTTAGGAAATATTAATTTAAATCTGACCACCAAAGCCTTTTTGTTCTTTCTAAATAGTTGAACCAAGAGAATACTAAAAGGTTTGCTTTTTGTGTAAATAGCTTGTCTCAAAATTTATACTGATGCAATCTTTGCTGTGTGCATTGAATTATAGCGTGGGCTGTGGGAGAGAAGAAGAATTGCAGCCAAAGATAAATATAAACAGTGCATTTCAAGCTTCAGCAGAAGATATTTCTGGTCACAGCCTAACAGGCAGCTGTCTCTTGGTGGTTGCTGTATTGCTTTGGCTTCTGCCAACCAGGCCAAGATAACGTGCTTTACATTTTTTTGCCAATTTTAGAGTCCTGCTACTCTGAGCATCTCTGCATTTGTTGAGCAGTGCATGCATATATTCCTGCTTCTTTTGAGGGCGCTCTTCATGCAGGTGTCCTGCATTGAGACTATCCATCAGTCTTTGCAGAATGAGAGCATAAATAATTTAGAAATTAAGAGATTGAGATGCTACAGATACTGCACTGTATAAAGTTCTCTTAATAAATGTGGCCATTGCAAAAGCATCTACTCAAATGCATTTACTTTGCCCACTGTTCCTGCATTTAATGGACAAAACCTGTAATAAAATAAGAGCAAGTAGTCAGCAAATCAGGTTTTCATTTTCAGTTCTGCTCATCTAGAAGGTAAGCCACTTCTTGGAATGTGTGTAGATAGATTAGGTCCTTGGATGATTGAATTCAGCCTAATTCCTCTGAAATGAGAAATTCCATGGGAGACTGAAGAGGCAGACCAAATTGCAGCTGAATATTATTTTACGTGTCTGCTCTAAGCTTCTATAACATGCTTAAAACTGCTCAGCTGGTGTCGATGGAGGGCAGTTCTGTAGAAGCCAGGCATTTTGAGCTGCTCTGGATGACATGAGCTGAAGGTCTGGCTCATTAAAGCTGATAGTCGTAGGTCCTGAGAACACATACTCACAGCTACCTTGAAAACAAACAGATGCTGTGGGACTAAATACCTTTTTGAGCATGAATATTTGCTACTATCTCTCTTCGTGTCCTCTTCTATGTACGTGTTTATTTATATGTATTTATGTATGTATATGTTTATGTATGAGAAAAGGGAAGAGATGCAATATACCTCAATTAACGTACTTCATATTTGCATGGCTTTGAAAGAATTGTGTATTAGAGGGGGGCAGGAGGAAAGGTTAGAGTTGAGAGCACTGCCTTGGAGCTAGGAGAATGTGCAGGTGGTTATTAG
Source organism: Hemiprocne comata (assembly GCA_020745705.1). Taxonomy (NCBI): domain Eukaryota; kingdom Metazoa; phylum Chordata; class Aves; order Apodiformes; family Apodidae; genus Hemiprocne; species Hemiprocne comata. The sequence goes on from CM036590.1 coordinate 16,169,807, forward strand.
ATGCAAAAAAAATTCAGGCTAGTGAAAATTGTCAAAGATAATTTTAATACCTCTGGGAAGTTTGTCATTATGTGGCTTGGGAATAGAGTCTATGAGGTTGCTAGTGTGCTCTTGTGTTAGTTTGCCTTTCTGTTGCAGCAAAGCTGATGAGCTTACAGCATTACACTGTTTTTGCAGGAGATGCTGAATGAACATGTAGAAAACAGCGATCCCAGAATACTGGTGGTTCATTGTGGTCAGTAAGTGGAGAATTGATCCTGATACAGGACCAGAATGAAGTTGCCTTCAGTTCAGCATAAGTCACATGAAACAAATACTCTGCTGTTCTAAGTGAATTACTCCTTCCTTTCGCACTTCATCCAAACCAAATCAAAAAGCCTCATCATCAACTGGAAAGAAAATGCTTGCAGTCACAAAGCAAGCAAGAACCAAAAGGAGTTTAGTTAATATTTTCCATGTGTTCCTAATGGGAAAACACAGAAAGCAAGTTGTCTGCAGTTGCAGGCATTTTTAAGACTTCCATAAGCTAAGTTTTTTTAATGCTTGTGTGAGTATGACTGCACAGTAATTGGTGTAATAACTTTTACTGGTGACTGTCCTGCAGAGAAATTACAGTCTGTACCTGAGAGATGGAGTCAGAGCTCTTGCAACAGGGAGTTTCATGTCATAAACTGAACCTGATATAAAATAGGCAGAAGAAGGTTAAAAGGACAGAAAGCAGAAAATATAATCAGGAGACTTGGCGGATGACAGTAGGGAAGGAACAATCCCATTTTGCAGCCACATACATCTGAAGAGACATGTCAGACTGCTGAAGATAACAGGTTCATAAAGTCAGTTAGTGACCTGGAGAGCTCTGTAGCCAGAGACTATCCTTTTAACAGTGGTTGTGATGGAAAGGTAGAAATCCTGGACTGAAACTTGTGTTTGAAATATAGTGAGAGTTTTGGACCTACTACAACTATTTTAGAATGTAATACACACCACAAACTGCTGCTGAGTTGTGGTGTTGCAGATTTCCCTCTTGTCTGTCAGTTCACAGACTAATTTTCCCAGCTATGTGGCAGCAAAACCATTCCCAGTCACCAGGTCAGTTGATACTGGGTTTTTGTTAGCAGATTAACATTGTTTGCACTGGTCGCAGCAGAGGTTTTCTTGGTCATTTGAAACACAAAGGCAATCTAATGTTTTCCTCTCTTTGGTAAATCTTCTTAGGCCTCATTCAAGGTACCAAAGGGTACAAAACCTGAGATCTCATTTATCTTACAAAGTGCCTATGCAGTACCTACTTAAGAAATTAGTCTGTGTGATCAGTCAAATTGTTTTCTGGACTGAGCTTCATGGCTAGGTGTCACTGTGTGCTGCTACCCTAGAAAACTTGTTTGAAAGCCAGAGAAGTCCAAGGAAGCTTTTCTTGGCTTGTGCTGCTCAAACTGGCATTGCTGTGTGTTACAACCCTTGGATATGTATTGCCATTTAATTTTTAGGGCTCTTTCTGCTTTACAGCAATCATAACTGCTTGCAAGGAGGAAAAAAAGCCCAACCACATTATGAAGAACTAGATTAGCTTTCATTTCAGCTGCCCTTTTCCTCTCGGTGCCTTCCATTCTTGCCAGGAACCTCAGTCTGGGGCAGTACACTGAAAACAAAAGCCTAAACTTTTCCTTGTTACCATTCTGGGCAAGCTGTTGTGTATAAACCAGCAGTACCTTTTGCAATGAATTTTCACATCTGACAGTGCACAGATACCGATTGTTTAGCTTAGTCATTCTATGGGAGGCAAGGCTGGGGGAATGTCAGCTTATTTTCTGAAATGCCAGCCTTTTCAGCTGAGAGTTCTCACTTTGCCATACATTTAGAGCTGGTGGTGGATTTGGGGAATGCTTGCTAGTTTGGGGTATTTTTTAATTAATACCTACATAACAGCTATTTAAGAAAAAATGCTACTTTGCATAATTTTTGCAATTTTTTGGCCTCATGCATTTTAAAGGCCAGCTTTTGTAATGCACATTAAAGGTATAATTCACGTTTGCCCTTGTCTGTTAAAACTGCAGAAAATAGCCCTGTGCTTCACTGTAAGAGGTGTGTCCCTCTCTAGTCAGCCACGGTGTCTTCTGGAACTGGAGGAGTTTCCCTCGTTGTGCGCTCCGATCTGCTTGTCTTAAAAATAGCGTAGTGCAGAGCGTGGTTTTGCTTTTGCAGCTTCCTCTCCGTGTAGTTCCAAGCTGACAAGATGCTTGTTTATGAAGCTGAGAGCTTGAATATCTGGCTGTTACCAAAATGCCAGTGCTGTAATTGGGAGCAAATGTTAAAAGAGTTGAAAAATGTAAAAACGTCTTTTAAGTGGTTAAGTCAATTTCCTTACAAAGATAGGACAGATTCCAATAAGGTTTTTTCTCCAGCATTGAAGTGACACTGAAATGATTAGAACTAAAAAGCTCTTTATTCAGCTTTCACATACTTGCTCACACAAACAATTTTTGAATTGGAAGGAACATGATAAAATAAATATTTGATCATTATGGTTTTTTTTTAAGTGACCAAATTATGCTTTTCCCCATTTTTGTGTTTATAAATTTGAGTACTACGGAAGACTTGTTCTGTAAGAATTTCCATGGTCTTCAGCAAGCACTTGCAACTGTCCATAGAAAGTTGTTCTAGAGGTGCAAGTTTTAAATAAGAGCTACATCCCCAGCAGTGCAGCAACATTCTTGCTCTTTACACATTGGAAATGCTGTTCCAGATGGCAGAGGTTTGAATCCTGCATGGTCTGAATGGGAACATGCACAAAGCAAGAGTCCAAACACAGCTGTGCTGATTTCAGCCCTCACACATTCAAATGCCCCTGGATATGCTCTTATGTGTATGTCAGAGCTGTCAAATAGATGCACTCATTGGCTTATGCTTTGTAATCAGATGTGTGTGGGAAGCTTACAGTGACAGGCACCTCTTTTGCAAACGTTTGCACACTTGAATAATTTCACTGGTGTGAATAGGTCCCTTAAGCAGGAAAGTACTTGAGGCTTTTCAATTTTTTAACTTGGGGGAGTTTTAGTTTGAAAGACAGACTTGAGGAGACTCCCTCCTTTGTCTCAGATGCAGTCTGAATAGGTTTCTTTTCTGTTATTTAACTTTATTCTTTCAAAAAAGTGAAAAAACAGAAAATATATGCAGAGACCTGTATACATAAATAATGTGTTAGATTCAGATATAGGTATAAATGTAGATAGAACTAAGAGGAATGATCATAGAAATAAAGTTACTCATCAATGTAAAACCAGGAATGAAGAAAAGATTTGCAGATTGGTCCAAGCTTAATAAAATATTTTCTTAATGCCCTGTTGAAATGCTGTATCTTCGCTAGGACCCCCCTAAGATGCAAACTATCACACAGTATTTCATATAGACAGGCAAGATGGTTGATGGTATCTCCAGTTACTGGGTTTCTACAGGGGTTCTGCCCTTGCTTATCTTCTTCCTCTGTTTACTTGTATGTTCTTATAATACGGTTAATTACACCATAAGAGATCAAGGTTTGTTGTTCTTTTTCTCCAAATGTTCTTATCTGTCCCCAAAGCTTCTGCTAGCCCATTTAATGTTTTATTTGTTTCCCTTTCACTGAGTGACTCAAGATTGAGAACTTCCTCCTAAGTGGTCCCTTTGAAAAATGTTTATGTGATTCATGCCCCTTCCCATGCTCCAGCTGTGAAAAGCTTGCTGCTTGCAGAATAACCCTCCAGGAAATTCTATATTGTGATTCTATACATTGTGATGGAAAGCAATGAGAAAAAGTAGAGTGGTATTTAACGTGGTGTATCAGGCATCTGTGAGATTGAGTTTAGAGCTATAGATTGGACTATATTTTGCCTTCAGCTTGATTGATCTATTAGTTTTACAAACCTTTTACCCATTAAGAGAGACACATGACAGCATCAGGACTGTAGAACTTTGTTTGTAGGTATGTTACCATACTCAAAGCAGGGACAAATGCTTTTTTGCTGCCTTGCCTTGCCAAGGTACCTCATCTTTGAACCAGAGGGATCATGAGAGAGCTGGAAGGGCAGATGGTGATTCAAGTGCTAGGAACCAGCTTCAGCTCCACTGAGATTACTAGAGGGTTTGCTACCAAGCTTAGAGAGAATAGCATCAGGTCCTAGACTGTGTTCTTGGAGACTTCTGGTTGCCTCTTCCTCTGTATCTTGCTCCACTTTCTGCTGTCAGTATGCCTCCAGCCTTCAGCGTGGCAAGGCCAGGCTCCCAGTTGATAGCAGGAAAGGCTCAGAGTGGAAGAGACATTCCTTGTCCAATGTGTGAATGTTTCTGAGCTGTTTGTGCCTTGCTTTGGATCTGCTACCATGTGAGCTAGGTTCAGCTGCCATTGATTTTACCTTCCTTCATTTATGAAATGGCTGCACCAGCAGTGGACTCCTGAACCCCTTCAGCAGTGGGATGGAAGGCTGGAATAAAAACTCACAGCTTGGCCATATTTCAACACTTCCATGGGAGCAGTGCTATGCAGTATTTCTAAGTTCCTGCTTCCAAACAGGGAGTCAGGAGTGGGTTTCAGTACTAAGTTTTCAAAGATAAGGTCTCTTGCTTGTGTGCAAAATACACCACATCTCTACTTATTCATAGAAATAGCTTATCCTGTCTGGTTGAAGACTTCTTTAAACCAGCCCTAAGTCAGGTGACCGAGGTGCTGAATTTCAGCACAAATAGTTGAAATTCAGTTGAGTAGGAGTCCTGTACTGAGAAGTCTTGAGTAACTTCAATTACAAGCCTCTGTAGTGATGTTAATAAGTTTGTCTACCCCTGCCCATGGCAATCTTGTAAATAAATAAGTCAGACAAAGCATTAGGAAAAACCATGTAACTGTAGAGATGATGAATCACTGGAGGAGGCTGCAGAGGAAAAAAGCTATGCAGTTTTCCTCATAGGAGGTCTTTAAGAGCGTCCTGGAGAAGTACTTGCCAAGCATGACCTGAGTACACTCAGTCTTGCTTTGGGCAGAGACATTGGGAAAAAAAATGCATTACAGGACTTTTTGAGATCTCGTTCAGCCTGGAGTGGAAGGATAACTCATTCATGACCTAACCATTTCACATAATTTTCTTACATTCTACATAATGAATGTTAACCTTAAGTGGTAATTTGCTTTCTCTTGCAGCACCTTATCAAAAAGGCTCCATAACTATGGTTAATTGGTCTCCCTGCCAGGTGCAGTAGACTAAGGACAACAGTGAGTGATACAACTTCAAAAGTCTCAACAAGTTGTCTGTGCTGTGCTGAGTGTCCTTGTAGCTTTGCATGGATATTGGCAGCTGTTGTGGAGCAGAGCCACTTTGTTGAAGGGAGCATTTGGGTGGAAAGCATATCAGCTGGTGTGTGTTGCTGCATACTCAGCAAATGGAAGTCCTCCAGGGAAGCTGCATCTGCATGATGATCTGCTGCTGTTTGGGCTTGGATTTGGTTCTGAGGGTAAAGGCAGCAGCACAGCCAAGTTCTGTACAGCCACAGAGAGAGTGGTAACACTCTTGGATTGCATCTTGCAGTTGTGCTGCACGGCATGTCACTGCAGTGGCATTTCTCAAACGTTACAGTCTTGTCTGCTACTCCAAATTCTGCTCCAGATCATGAGCTGCAAATCTTGAAAACCTCCAAACTTGGGATTCTCCCCTTCCTCCCAGTATTTTCATTTGTGCATGAGGTTTCCCCATGCAGTTGCAGCCAGTCTTGCAGGAGAGAGTAAGGCAGCCTTGGCCCAGGTGCATCCCTACTTGTGTACTTAAGTGGTAGAAGGGTGCAAGGGTACTTCAAACGGTTGGTTAGGAGCCAAAATTGTGTAGCCAAAAGTAGTGCTCCCTTCCCAAAAAAAGGGTATGTGTGAGGGGAATGGAAAGGAACTTCAGTGCATGTTTACACTTGCTGCCTTTAGGTGCCTGACTTAAATCTGTGCCCTAAGAGTGCAGGGATACTAGTGTCTTGTTAAGAGAGGCTGCTCCTTTGAGTCACTTGTGGCAGGAGCCTCTCTTCTTCCACTAAAATCAGAGAGTCTGATTTCCTAACTTAGGAGCTGGTACTAGAAGTTGGGCAATGTAAATACCAGCAACAAGGATCCTTCTTAAAGAGAATGCTGCTAGAATTCTTGCCCACTTGATGTATAGTTCTCTGGAGTCCGCTGCAGGTGGGGCATGATTTATGGCAACCAGAAAGCTGTCATACCTACTCAGGGGTTGAATTTGCCATTAGCTATTACCAAAATTGGGCTCCTGTATTCTGGTGTATAACTGGGTTTATTCTCAGTGTATGTGTGTTAGTACTGCATATTTTCCCAGGTCCTGGTCTGCTCCTGGCAGGTATTTGCTTGCAAAGCCTGGGTATCATTCTTGTTGAAATTGTGATCTCTGTGCAGGCTGGAGCAATAGTCTTTTTGCTCCTTAGTTCCCCGACTGCTGGAGTTGTATGTCAGGGGGTTATATAGCAGAGAGACAGAGAAGTGGGGCAGGATTTGGGCTGCTGCTTGTTTTTGTCTTGTTAATGCTATTCCTTCTGGCACAAGATGCATCGTGAATCCACTCTCTTCCACCTGCTAATAGTTTCAACTCTTTTTGGAGTTTAAGGGTTTTTCTCTTTTCAGCCTGAGATTTATACTTGCAGTTGTGAAAGGAGCAGCCTGAGAGCTGGGGATATAATTTGCTGGCAAGGAGTAGGGTGACTGCAAAAAAAAGGGTTGTTGGTAATGCCTTATGTTGTGTGGTGTGAGACAGTTTCAGGTAGGAGGAGGAAAGTTGCGGAAAAAGAGCCGAGCTGCTGGCACACCTTATCTTGTCTTTGCTTGGGAAGCCCATCACATTTGAAAAACAATTGCAAGGAATCACTAATTGGCTGGTCATGAAGGTGATGAGCAAATCTTCAAAAGAGATGTTCTTCCAAATTAAAGACATCTGCACAGGATTGTCATTTTTGGAATAACACCCTTTGTGAACAAGTCTGACAGTACATCAAGACTTCTCATGAGATCAGAAACCAAATGCGTTCATGCATTGCCCAACAGGAGAGTGAAAGTCCTTACCCAACATGTTTGTACAGTTAAATGTGGACTAGAAAAGAGAAATGTGGAAGATGTGGGGTTTGGGTTTTTATTTTTAACTTCCAATCCAGTGTTAACCCACAAGACCATCAGACCTGTATGAGAAGGTACTGCATCTGTATGGACATCTGGATATTCAGCATCAGTGCTGAGTATACCAGCTGGCCCTTCCCAAGTGTGGTTACACTTAAGATGTTCTGGGGCAAAGAAAGCTGAAGTGCCCTGAATGAAGCTGTGAGAGAAGCAGAAGTGGGAGAGATTTTCTCCTTGTATTAGAAAGTTAAAGCAAAGTGTCTGGTTTAATTTTTGACTTCATGTTATTTCTAGAAACATCAGTACTATGGTACTGGTAAGAAATTTGGGGAGTGTTGCAGGATTTAATTTCCTTGCTTTTGTACTGCATAACAATAGGTTAGTAATAGATACATTTAGGACAATATGTGCAAAAACATTAATTTTCTGCAAGGTGATGGTTTTAAGCACTTCAGTGTCCTTCAAAAGCCATGGTGGGCATTTACACAGGATATTGGTTCTGCTCTCAGACCACTATACAGCAGGAAGTAGGGGAATGGGTAAGTGGCTGCTTAGGGCAGGACCCAGGCTGTTTTTTGGTGTGAGGACAGCAGGAGGTGGCAGCTCCAGGATGGGTTATTACCATGCCCAATGCCCATTTTAGATATTTGAAACTTACTGACTTGATGTGTGTGTGAGCAAACACTTGTGGCAGGCTGTCATGTGTTCAACCTACCTGCGTGTGTATCTGTCATTTAAATTGTGTAAAGCAGAGGACACAGGGATTGCATTCCCTGCTTAACTAAAGACACTGAATCCATGCTGTATAAAAGGTAATATCTACTTTTTTTTTTGGTGTAACAGTTTTTCTAAAGAGACGAAATACCTAAAACATGAGTCAGCCTGTACATGCTGTTAGTCTTATATATGCAATGGTAGAAGGCCACCTCTTTGTGATAACCAGAAAGAAACAGACTTTTTTTGTCACCTTTGCTCATTGTGAGTAGTACCTTACTCATCATAACCACCCATTCAGATCAGTCAGGCTATTTGTGGAGTACAGCGTTACTCACTGTGTGGGAGATTATCAGAGACCAGTCCCTATTAAAAAAGGTTTCTCTTGCACTAGAATATTTCCAATAGGATCACCACATTTATTCATGAAAAATTTGTAAAATGGACTCCCTGCTGTAAATGAATTGTGATTTCAATGGAGCAGTGTCGAGTTGTAACAGCTTAGGAACCACCACTCTGCTCTTAATTTAGAGCTGCACAGAGTCAGGGTGTCCTGGAAAAAAAACCTGGGTGGATTTTATGGTGCAGTGTGGTTCCAGCTTTCACCAGGGCAGGATCTGATCCCTTATCCTTTATGAAACTATTAATATATTAATCTTGAGATGTTTTTCTTTTCTACTTTTGCTTGAAATGCTGTACCTACCTTGCATTTGATGAAGGATTAATAAATGACACCTGCCAGTCTGGCTCTCTGATATGTAACGTGTTGCTCTTTGGAAGAAGCTCCGTTTATAATTATCATTTGATTTGCTTTGATGAACATGCCTGGTTTTATTAGCTCTTTCAGAGCTCAATTGAGCTGAGTGGTCTGACCAAGGAAAGGTGCTGTGAAATTATCTTCTGCTTTGGTAAAAATCAGCTCAGTGCACTGAGTTGGTGACATGCCAAAGAGATGTGTTTTTCTAAAGCCAGAGCTCTGTTTCATGAGCATGTCATATAGGGACTGTGAAGTGAGTTAAGGGAAGAAAAGGCAAGCCCTTTTCTCATTGTGAAAATCCAAGCAAATATTTCATTTAAGACCAGGTACTGCTCTTCAGTGCCTTGCTGTAGCTTGCTTTTGACTCAGGATCAAAGGGGAGCTTTTCCCAGCTGAGTTGACTGGAAGTTATTGTGCAGTGCTCCTAGACAGAGACCACAGTATTACAGCAACCCACTCCTTGACCCAGCAGAAATTTAGCTGTGGGCACCTAGTGCTTTTAAAAATTCTGATATATTTAATTTTTGTAACATAGTTCCTGTGAAATGAATGCAAAAATGTTTCATGTATATCCTGTTTAGTGGAATATCGAGCAGTCACTTTGGAGTCAAATCTTTAGTGATGCTGAGTAGCTGCATTGGACTGCTCCTCTGGAAAGGTGCAGGAGACTCCATGTTCACCGTTATCGCTTCCATTGCAGTGTGCATAACTGGGCTCCCCTGTCCCAGCCTGGATGTAGAGCCTCTGAAGGGCCACCAGAAGGTGCCTGCAGTTCCTTAATGTCTCAGTAGTGCTTGTCCATCTAAAGAGGTGCATGATAGGGGAATTTCCTATTCTGAAGGAATGTACTAATTGACATTACCTCTTGTGAAGGATACATTTCTGCAGTCATGCTAGGTTTTTCTGGTTTGATTCTATCACTTCAAAGTTACTTCTAATGCATGTCCATAAGCTTAATTGTCCCCCTCGACACACCATAAGCTGATCTATTACCTGGCTGATTAAATTGCAGTGGTTCTTTTTGTTTGTTTATAAGCAGACAATTCTTATACCCAACAGTGAAGAGGCAGTAACTGAAATCTTCTGATGCTTTTTAAGCATGGAACTGTAGCACGAAACTTGCTCAGTCTTGAGCTTTCTCTTTTGTTATAGGTGATATTACATAGATAATTTTTTTTTTCCTGTGAATGACTTTTAAATATAAATTTTCTATTCCTTGTCCGTTAATATAATTTGACACACAGACTAATTGCAGGTGCAGGCACCATGATAGGGAAAGAAATCTTTTCCAGTGACAGTGTCCTGGTATCACCACTGCAATGGAATGTTGTGGGTAGATCTTGCTGCCTGTCTGTCAGGATATAAGCACTGTGTTGAATCCGTATGTGTGTGTATGCATACATATGTATTGGTGTGCATCTGGATATGTATGCACTGTGTGTGGAATTGTGGAGAGCTTGTATTTACTGATGTTGGATCCTTCTGTCACTGGACCATTAGGGTATGCTAGATACTGTCACAAAGGGATCTAAGCAAAAACCAGTCTGCCTATTTTGTGTCCAGTTTAATCCACGTTGTAACACCTCGCTGTGCTGTCAGTGGCAGCTGCTGCCCAGAGTGCTCAGGAGGGGGGATGAAGGCCTCGACTGTGAGGAGCGTGTTGGAGCAAGCGCAGCTGGTCCTGCATGCAGATCTGGACGGGCTGGGTGTAGATCACACTGGACACATTTGAGCTCCATTCGCTGGTGCTTTTTGCAGGTTTGGCTTTCCCCAAGCACCACCCCAATGCCATGGTCCTGCAAAACATCAGTTGCCATGCTCTGGTCCTAAGCTTGTAATGTGGATGTGGCCCTACTAGGCCATGTTTAGCTATCCCAGGCCTGTGTAACATCCCTGGAAATTCTGAGCTGCGATTCACCAGCTGTGAATTCAAGATTTGAAGTCAGTTGTCAAGGGATTAAATGTACACTTGTTTTATTTCTAGATTGATTTCCACCAGCAGGTCCCCAGTTAGCCACCTTCTTTTATGTTCCCACAGGGAAGCACTTTGCTTGCACTGTTTCTCCTATTGTCAGACCCTAAACTGAATAATGACAGTCTGTGAACTCAGTCCACTTGTCAAAGCTGTAAAATGCCAGACCAGGGACAGCAGGCATGACTACACAGGTCTTGTCTTCTGCTTGTTGCAGTCACCTGCTGATCAGCGCAGGGAGCTGCAGAGAAAGAACATTTGTGTTTCCCTTCCTCCAGTGTCATGTTCCAGCTATGGGATAGGAGCTCTCAGTCTGGTTTTGCATTCACTGATGTAGTCACTCTGTTTAATACAAGAAAAAATACTCCAGAAGCCAGCCTGGCTCAGATGTGTCAGTCCTGGTTCCCTGCCTTCTTGAGCTGATCGCCCCTTCTTGCCCATAGTGCCAGTGGCCACCAATGAGACAAGTCTGGGAACTCAGCATCAGGAAATCTCTGAGTCACTGATGGCACAGCTGCAGAAGAAGATTTGCTTGGCAGAAGAGACTGTAACAGGCGTGGTTTCAGAGAAAAAACCTTTGGCAAACACATTATGTTGCCATTTTTAAAATGTCATGTTCTGTCAGAAATATTTCTTCTGAACAGTCTTGCTTGCTTTAGATTTAGAACTGTGCTCCTTGATGCAGAGAGCAGACTTGGTCCTGGAGGTCCTTCCTTTGGGCGTCCACCCTCTTGAGGGAAAGGCTGTTTTCTAAATCACAGGGTTCAAGCCCAACTGTCTTCACTCTGCCAGGGTTAGCTGCCACATGTACTCCTGAGCCTGCAGCATGTCCAGCACTCTCCTGGCTGGAGTGCAGGCACTGATGGCTCTCTTGGGTTGCAAGTCACTCCCTCCTTGCTGTGTAGCCACTCAGCTTAAACCACAGGAGCACAGTTTAAAAGCAGAAACTAACGAAACACATGATACCCAGCTATCTGTATCATGAAGTGGTATGTTAGCTCTTCAAAAACAGCCTGGAGCCTCATGGTTTTCCACTTGAACAGTTCCTGCTCTCTGCTAAACATTAAAAGACACTGTGTAAACAGCCTCACTTGCATCAAAGTCAGTTCACCAGCTGTGGATCTGGCTCCACATGTCTGGTGTGCTCTTTACCAGCAGAGATAATGATATTTAAAGTGACCTTTACTGAGGTTTTTGACTCTGTTTCTCACTGCATCTGGCTCCATCTGGCTTTCTTACCATTCCTATAATATCTTCTTCTTTTGAGGAGCAGTTTTAAAAGCAAAACCTCATGGATCTGAAAGCATTAAAGCAAAAGGGTTCATGAACAGGGAGCAGAACAGGCTGTTTCTACCTTTGGTTGCTTATAGCTGGATTCAAAAGAAGCTGACACATCGGGCATCTCTTATGCTGTCCCATGGTTCTGACTTCATTTTAAGCTATGATACTCAATATTTGTGTAAAAGGCCATAATGAGAACAAGAGTGTTGGAAGAAGTAAGGTGGTTTACTTCTTGTGGGTGTTCCTTCCTTCCTAGTTGAAGGAAACACCTTATGTAGTGCCAGGCAATAAACTCATCTTGAAGTGGTTACAGTTAATGCAAATTATGCCTAGTGAGCAACTCAACTAGTCAGCACTGGCTGTGCTGAAAAAATTGGCCATTGAACAAGTTATTGGTGGAGTCTGAAGTATGTGTTTTTATTGTGTTAAGAAGTACCAAATTCATGTTAGGAGGTATCAAAATTACTTCAGTCTACCAAGTTGTCTGATACAAAACCACAAGCTTCTGGACATTTAAAAACTGTGTTTCTGAAGGTTTGGATAAATTAGTCCTTTGCTGGAAATCTTTATAAATCTTACCAAGAAGAGCCTTTTTTGTGTCATTTCACCTTCAGTGGCCCTGTTCCTTGCCAGTAGGCAAACATGCTTAATTACAGGCCTGCCTCTTCCTGCATCATTCCACATCTGGAAAATATTTGAATGTTTTTCCTTCATGGGTTTTCCCACTAGCACAAAACACACGTTGGCCAAAGCTTGCTCCTAAGGCTGTTTGTGTTGCTGCTGTTCTCTTTGCTTCTTCCCTGGCCCTCATGCTCTCCCCGTGAAGGAAGAGTTTTGCAATTGACATCTACATGTGCTGGTGTCACCAGCTTGCAGTGCCTCAACCTGAGTGTTTTTGTATACAGTTTTACAGTGACTTGTCTGGGTTTCTGTCAGATCAGATTCTTCCAAGACATCTGGTATGATGTGACTGAAAACAATATGAACTAAAAGCTTTGGAAGAACTCTAAGTTGTTGCACTGATTTCTCACGAATAAGTGATATTCAGAATGATGGAAAATTAAGATGACAGTGATAATAATAACGATAAGAAGCCAGCCAGCATTTCCGAGGTATTTTACACTTTAAAAGTACCATGCAAACAAGGATTAAAAATGTATGCATAAGCATCACCTTCTACAGTTAACAGTCCATAGTTTGCTGAAGCCGCAGTATCTTTGTGAGATCTGAAGTTTCAACTCTCAGAGGTGCTGTCACTGCAGGAAACTGTTGTAATCCTTGTGGGAGGCAATGTTAGCGTGTCAGGCAGCACGAACACCGCTGGGATCCTAACGCTGCCGCCTCAGGAGGAAGCGATACATGAGGGCAGGGCCCCATGCAAGGAGTGATGCCAAGGCCAGGAGTCTGCATCCCCTTTTCCACAAGAGGTGGGAGAATCAGGGCACCCAGAGACACTGCCTATATGTCTGGGGGGTAACCAAGTAGGGGAGGAACCATGCAGGGTGCGTGCTGTGCACAGAAAAAAGTCCAGCCTCATTCAAGAGGGCAAATAAATCCTGCAGTGAATTCTGGCAGTACATGACACAGAGGGTAGAAAGTAACTTTTTTTATTGTGTGTAACAGAGTTGGTCTGGGCAGGGGGCACAGTAAATCCATCCAGCATGTTTGGGGTCTGGGAGCCAGTGTTCAGACAAGAGCGTTTCTCTCACTTTCAGACAGTTATTAAAGGAGCCCTCGTTGGCTGAGTATTACAAGCAGAAAGAAAAAAGTGGCATAAATTTGAAGAGAAAGACTCACAAGCAGCCACCACTGCAAAGGGTCTGAAGTCTCCATCGAGATGAGGAAATGCAGGCAGGCGCCTGGCTGGGAAGGACACCCTGAAACCACACTAGTTGTGAAGGCACAGGGAATTTTTGAAGGCACATGAGACAAGGAGCTACGAGGAACAGTTTTGTCTGAGGAAAAGGTATGATTGTCTCTGCAGGCCCCTTACAAGCCTATGTTTCCTTTGGTTCCTAATTCACACATTTTCATCACCCAACACTACAAAGATAAGTCAGTCTTTCAGCACTTGCTCAGGCTCTTTGGCATTTGCACCTCTGCTTCACAAACCTGCCTCTGCATGGCAGGTTTAGGTTCTCTGCGGCCTAGGAAATGATGCTTTTGTGCTTAGCTGCATCAGCTGAGAAATCTTTGTCAAACTTGCTTGTATCTGAGCCTTGTGCAGAATGCAGTGAGTGATTTCCACCTGCAGCAGCCCACCGTTGCAAGGATTTACTTTATTCCTTACAGATTAATTACAGAAAAGAGTGAACTGTTTGCTTTTTTTTCCTTCTGATTCTGTGTGCCAAGAAACCACTAAAAAGAAACAAAAGGAGTGCAAGAGATTATGCGCAACAGGAGTAGAGCCTGTCACAGAGTTGTAGATTGTTTATTGCCGGCACACTTTGATGAGTGGCTGCAACTGGCTCTAGTTTTCTCGGTGCTGCCCAGCTGCTTTGATCAGCAATGAAACTGTTAACAGTGCCGACAATTAAATTTTTGTCGATGGGCATTGCAGTTCAAACTTCCTCTCACAAACAGCGGCAGATCACACCCATCCAGGCTATTGTTTGAGGCTTTCTTTGGATATATTGCTGGGTTGAATCACGCTGCGCTTCTTTTCAGGATTTTCTTCCGCAGTCACCGTGGTTAGAGAGTCGCTCTGGTTTTCCAAGCAAGAGCTGGGACCGTAGACAGCGTGCTGGCAGCGTGTGGGAGGTGTGTTTCATTGCCACATATGTGCCCCTGGAGCAGAGGCTTTGTTATGTCAGTGTCTTCCCTGGGTCCTGTGCTGATCCACAGCTTGGGGGACTGTAGCGTCCAGGAGGGCAGGCAGTGAGGATCTGGGGTAGGGATGGTGGCTCTGAATGCAGGTGTTGTGTGAGAGAGGAGAGTGAGTGCCATCTGAGACAGCGAACACTGCGGTGAGTGTCCTTTCCTTCTTCTTCCCTGAGACTGATACCAGCCTTTCTGCTTTCCTATAACTCTTTAAAATCCCCTGTCATGCAGGCTCTTTCTTTACTCCTTTGAATCTCTATTTTCAATCTCTGTCCTCCTCTTCTTCCCCATCTCTCATTCCCCTCCTTTCAGTTTCCCTTTCTGTCTTTGTTTCCATCCCCCTGCCTGTGAGGCTGGACACAGTCTCATGCAAACGCAGTCAGTTCTTTGAACATTTGTAGCTGTATGCTTTGGGAACTGATCACTAGCAGAAATTGTCTATAATGGATTTAGAAGTACCTGAAAACCCTATTTGCTTTTCTGCCTGTCTGCTCAAAAGTGCTGGCAGTCAGCTCCCTTGAGACTTGAAATCTGCTAGAAGCAGCTGTGACCATGGCATCCTGTGATTTGCCTTGTCAGTTGACATTTTCAGGAATTGGTCTGATATAACAAGGTGTGCCATTTTACTGCCCTCTGCTGCTGAACAACTTTGGTAACTTCTCGCCTACCTAAAGGGATGGAGTCCCTTAGGTTTAACTGGCTTTATAAGTGGGAGCCCACATGAAAGTGTGCCTACTTAACTTGTAGTTGTCATTATTATTATTCAGCAGTCTGTATTGATATTTGGCATATTTTATTCACCTAAAACCCCGATCAGCCCAGTTTTGCTGTGTGACTAGATTGTGTGTAGAATTAGGAGTTTTAGCAGCGAGTGCAAGATCAGAAGCAAATCCTCTACAAAATTAGGTCTTGCCTATGTAAACAAGTTACACCATTTTTAACTACTGTTCTGTAACATTGATATAACCCTCCCCTAGTGCAAATTCAGGTATGCCAGTATGAACATGCTTATACCAATATACCTTTTTCCTCTGTGGGGAAGGAGAACAAGCTATTCCAGTATTGAGCACGTTTAATTTGGCTCTGACTGCATCCACACTTCCGTTGTATTGGCAGAAATGTACCAGCAAATAATACTTGTAATTTAACAGGGGTGAACTGATACAAGCTCATGTATAGAAAGTCTCGGTCTGCAGACTGCCTCAGTAACTCCTTGACTAGCGAGTGTTGAATATAACATGTATTTATAATCTTGTCTTTGTGACTGGAGGTACAGTGGAAAGACTTAGTGTTGCTGTCATTATGTATTCACAATTAAGAAACTAAGAACTGGTCAGTGTGTTGGCTATAAAGTCATGACTGTGAGTCATGGCTGGAGTTTATTTTTAAATGAAGTACGTAAGACTTCACTCACTGTCTGACCTTTGTTTTTATTTGCAGCATATATGCAATATAAAAGGGCCATGGCAGAGATGCAAATTCCAGTAATGCTTACCTGGAAGTTCCTTTGAGCTGGCAGGGAGATATAGAGGTGTTCTAGCAACATTGAAAATCTCAGTCCTGAAAAGCCACTTGTGCCAGTGAAATGTGAGTGCCTGGTGACTGTGAAATACTTGGCTTTCGTTTCTGTGGTCATCTACCTCAGTCTTCAGCAGGGCAGGGCAGTCCAGAGATCAACAGGCATGAGGTATGGAGAGAAACTTTAGAAAATGCTAATCAGAAACTATAATCCCAAATACAATGGTTTCTTGACAGATTTTTCCCAGTACTGTTGCTAATTTAGATGATCAGTATGTGCGTTGTAGCAAGTACCATATAGGAAAGACACTTGGTCTTTGTAGGCAAAGAGGAAAAACGTTTGGTATGGGAAACACTTTATATTCAGAGTAACTGGGGGAAGGCAGTGCCACCACCAGGCTAGGGTCTCTTGGAGAGAAACTGTCTTCATTGCATGTGACTGACAGGTGTCCAGAAACATTGGACCTAACTGAATCTTCTAGGTTTTCTTCTACTGCAGAGTAAATAAACCACTATGACCCATTTCTTCTGCATGAGAAGAACTTATTTTAAGGCAGGTCATGGTGAGGTGAAGGAGTGCAGGGAGGAAGCTGGTGCTCTTAGGGGACTGCAAAGCGTTGCTGAGAGGAGCACACTTTATTGATCTGCTTGTTGGCACAGTTACCTTGTTGGGCTGTTTGAGGGGAATAAATGCTTGCAGAACCTAGTAGTTTCCTTCTGTGAGTTAGTGTCACCTCCATCTCATTTAATTCCCACCTTTGCTTATTGTGAATGCCATTTCAGTGCTGCATTTCTTGACTTCATTACCTCCAGACTGAGCACTGCTTCAAAAACAGCTTTCTGAACTGCAAGCGGCTTGTTTTGCAGAGCAGGGAGGTTTGCTGTTTTTTCGCCAACCTCTTTGACTCCCAATGACTCTTGACGATGGTGGCAGAGGTGGCTCCCATGAGCAGGCTGGGGCTCTTGACTGCAAGCAGGGGCTGGGTGGTGCTGGGGATATCAGGGTGACACAGCAGGCAGAAGTCAGTAAACTAGTGCGTGGTCATGAAGAGCAAGTAGCTGACCTTGGACAAATCTGCAGTTGGGCTGTAACCCAGCCAAGCATTCAGCTCGCCCTGGTCTTTGCTTGCTTCTTCCTAGGAGGAAAGTGGTCTATAATGGTCCTTTTGCTGGTTTAGATTACTTCTTTCTGTGGGCTGATTCACAGTCTTTGTCTGCTGTGTTTGCATCAGATGGGAGCCACAGGCTGTCAACAACTGATCCTTAAAGATCTCCTTAAGGAGTCCAGCAATATTGGCAGCCCTGGAAGGAGTGGCAGAGGCATCAGACAGGTCCTTTCCTACAGTTCTTGGCAGCAAGTCTTGCAGTCAGGACAGTTTACGTGAGACTGACATACAGAAGCAGTATCAGCTCAGCCCCAATCCCACAGAAGTCCACTGAATCCATTGATGAGCAGTTTTGAAAAGCTCCTTTTTACTGTCTCATTGCTTCTACTTGTGACCAGATATGAAATTGTTCATTATAAAACACCCAATTGTCCTTGCAGCAGTCTTATCACTGATGTCTGCGGTGATGCGTTGTGAGCTGCACAGGAGAGAAGTCATTAGTATCCATGTTTATATGTTTCCCTAAAGATGAAGAGATGACTGCAGTGGAAGATCAGTTTTTCTAGGACAGACAGGGAATAAGCTGACCTGATAAAGGGAAAGACGTTACGATGTTATGCTCTTTAGTTTTCTCTGCTTCGTTCAAACATTAGTTGGTGTGGTCTCTTGCTTTTTAGCAAATATGTTTGGGTCCAAGCACTGCTTGAGACAATTAGAGACCCAGTGTGGCTTTGGGGGCAGGGGCAATTATTTATTGCATGTTTGTACAGCTCGTAGAACTTCTGCTTGCTGTGCTGACTGGTTGCTGATGGTTGTCAATAGTATTCTTTACTGGCAGCTGTTAATAGCACTCTGTGTTTGTGCCCTGTATGTGCACACAGCCATGGGATATTAAAGGTTCTGTACCTTTTAGAGGCAGGACAAAGTCTGTACAGACCATCTAGCCTTCTGCCATTTTAAGTGCTTCCTTACTTCATTTCAGAGATACTTTTTTATTCCTTCCCTTGTTATCCTCCCAAACCTTTCAAATCTTTTCCATCTGGGCTCTTGTGTTTATAAACTCGTCTGCATTTGGAGCTTTTAGACAGCAACCACATTGAAGCCTACTTGTGTAATACAGACCAAATAGTTGCCAGAAAGCACCCTGGGCTCTTCTCCTCTGCTGCCTCCTTATGGCATTGCAGATCTCTCTGAGGTTGCCTCCCTTCTACCTGTTGGATGCCCAGCCCTGCTCTCGTCGCTGTAAGTCGGCATCACCCTGCTAAGGAAACCACAAACTTCCCTGATTTATACAGCCTTGGGATCTGGTACAGCACAGTTGCTACTCAAATATTTTCATTTGTCTTGGTTTGTTTCTCTTGAAAAGTCATTGTGTGGCAGCTTTAATTCCTGTTTTGTAAGACCCACACAGCTGAAACCTGTCTTTTTTTTTCTGGGGTGGAAAAGATGAGCTGGTCAGGCCTGAGCAGGGCTGAAGTCCAGCCTTGTAATATGTGTTTGTCACCTTTTAACCGTTCTCCTTGCCGCTTCCTTTTTGTAGCAGAAATAATGGGAGTGTTTCCTGCTAACTCCTGTCTCTCTCTGTGATAAATTGCTGTGGTCTGTATTGGAAAGCATTGTCTGGCTGCTCTTAGTCCTGCGATAAAGAAAATGCTGTGAATCGGCTGCATTGTGTTAGGCTTCCTTTCAGCCAGGGCCAGTCTGGACGCTGAGGATCTGATCTTCCTTCTGTGCCAGGCCTCGGCTCATGTTTGTGTGGGAGGCAGGGATTTTTGTTTATTTGTTTAAAGCCACGTTTAGACTTTTGATATGGAGCTGTTGAAGGTCAGTGTGATCCATAAATCTGTAGACAGGGGTCTGCAGGTGCCCCTTGTTCTCCATATTCTCCTTTGTGCTCTCCTCCCTCCCTTGTCACAATGCTGGAGC
Organism: Hemiprocne comata; assembly: GCA_020745705.1. Lineage (NCBI taxonomy): Eukaryota > Metazoa > Chordata > Aves > Apodiformes > Apodidae > Hemiprocne > Hemiprocne comata. The sequence continues at coordinate 16,189,024 of CM036590.1, forward strand.
TGGCATAGACATCCTTGTGTTGGTGTTGTGCTGTGTGGGTAGTGCTGTCCTTACCCTCCTCAGCTGGGATCCCCTAGCTCTCTAGGCAGGGCTGCTTTCGACCCCCCTTTTATTTCCAATTTTCAGTGCATGTAGCAAGGAGGGTTTGTAGCTGAGCAGTACTGTTTTATTGCAGTTTGGGGTTTTTTGCTTGGCTTTTTCCTTTCAGTGACAAAAAAAGCTGGTGTCAGTATAGGTTAGCTTTAAACTAATAAGAAAACTCCTTTTTCTGAATTCCACAGCTTTCAGATTTGTTGTCTTTTGTCAAGAGCTGTACTGTCAGGTTTGTTGCCCGTGAGATCAAGGAGCCAGATCCTGCCTTGGCTGATGCTGGTATCAGCAAGGAGGAATTTCACTGCTACTGTTGGTACTATTTCAGTATAAAAGCAGTAAGAGGCAAAGGTGACTCAGGTCATGGTATCAAGTGTTTCCAGATAATTACCATTGAAATGTATTAGATAGTCTTAAAAAGGAACCTTGCAGTCACTGCTGAGCACATGTAAGTGACTTGGGGACTTTCCTTTTTCATTGAAATGAATTCAGAGGCAAAATACAGTCTCCATCGTAACTGCTTTCTTGCTGGGATTCTCCAGGGATTTAGCTTATGGCTGATAATTCACACAAAGAATTTCTGGCTTATGCCTGGCATGCACACGCCTGCATCTCATAGTGGGACAGTTTCAGGAGTACTGGAATAGTCAGTGGCAAAACTATTGGCATAGTGTTATTTGAACAGGTAGGAGGAGATCAGCAAAGACAACCGCGTGGTTAAATTTGTATGACATGGGTGTGTTCATTCACCTGGGTGCCTAAAGCTCCCTCCAGCTGAATCAAAGGAAGGCACCAGTGCAAAGAGTTTATCCTGTCTGCTTGTTTTCATCAGGTAAGTCAGGGATAAACTGGGAGAAAAGGCAAGATTGAAGTAAGCATGGAAGGGTTTTTGGCTTGAGAACTGAGGCTGAGAGTGGGTTTTATTGTGCATGCTGCATCAGCCTGTGCGCAGTTTGAGTCCTTTGGGCTCATTTAGCACAGTATAAATTCCAGCCTAAATGCTCTTTGTGGGTTGTCTAGTTTCCTTCCTCCCACAGAGATTTTTAATTAAAAATCTAGGACCAAAATAGCTCTGTTGAAGAGTTTGATGCTTTTGTCTCTGAGAAACAGTCAAGTTTATTCAAAAATACACAGTATATTGATTTCCTGTAGAATTTCAGGGAGAGCAGCTGTATCAGAGGAAGTATAGGTGGATGCTAAATTTAAACCACTGTACAGCAGAACTTGCTATACTACAGTCCTGTAAGTCTGAAAAGCTAAACAGGGGGATGTAAGGATCTGTAAAAAAAAATAGATGCATTTCCTTAAAATTTAGTTGGTCTTGTTTATTCAGCCCTCCTTGTGAAGGCCACTGAGATTTACAGGGCCTGTTTGCATCTGACAGGAGAAACAACAAAGCAGAGGATCAGAAAATTCAGCATGATTGGAGCACCATGCCATGGGATTTGGTAATTTCTACATCGCTTAGCTGTTCTTCAGAAGCAGAGGAGCTAGGTTGGCTAGAATTTAGTGGGATTGGGATCAGAGACACTAAGTGGAAATTTAGGTTGTTCTTATACAGGACGTCAAGGTAGAACTATACTTATAAACTAAAATTATTGGCATTTAGGTTTGTCCATTTCATTCTTTGTGAGGTTTGTCCATTTCATTCTTTGTGAGTGTGTGTTTGCTTCACTGGATGCTTATGGCATAAATACTCTGGAACTGATTCTGGAAAATCTTTGTGAAATTGAACAGCATTTCTTTTCTCTCTTGTATATTGGTTTGTAAACATCCTTTCCTGCCATTACCCTTGCCTAACTGCCATGTTGAAGTTCCCTTTTGAGCCTGAGCATGAAAAGGGCTCCACAGGACTTGAGATAGAAGTCTGATTTTGTTTTACCTTGTTACAAGAGGGCGATATCTCACAAACAAGGGAATAATGTCAGGAGGACACTATCAAGCATGAAAGCAGGTCTTAAAATTAGGTTGGTATTTCCTAGTAATCATGTGGTGGGAGTGTAGCCCCAAGGCACAATCTTTTCTAGATTTAATTATGTAAAGGCAGAAGTGGATATCATAGAAAGCCATCAGTGAGGCTTGCAGTAGTCTGTGTTTTTTTTAAATGTCATTAAAACTTGAAGTAGAATCCTTCCATTAAAAGGGAGTATGATCTCATTATGTGATTTAGATAGTTGTATGAGGATATAATATGCTCTTTAATATGTTATTTTTAAAGAAAAATACCAAGGCAAGAATTGACCTTGAAGATGTGGCCTTCTTGCCAATGATGTAACTGCACGCCTGTCCAAAGTGACGTCTTCTTGTCATATCTTTAAATCCCTGAAAGCTTCAGCTAAAGCAACTAAATTAACATCTCATTTAGGCTTCCATGTACCTGATACCATATTTCCCTCACTGCCCTGGGCCTATCCCAAATCCTGTCACCGCCTGCAAGAGCCATACTCATTGGAGCCCTCCTGCAGGTGGTGGGGCCAGCAGGTGCCATGTGGGGCCATGCTCTCTCTTCCCAAGGCTGGTCACAATGACTCCATCAGGGTGATCCTTACCATAGTTGTGAGTCTCTAATGTACCACAAGAAAAACTGGGTTATTAACAAGCTCTGCTCTTAGGTTGCTAGCTACAGTTTAAAATGATTGTGTGGGAGGTCATCAGAGGGTATTAGCATGCATAAAAACTTCAGGGCACAGGTGACTGTGGGATATCCATTCCTCAAGTAGCCTGTGTACTGAGTTATGGATAATAGCTGGAAAGCTCAATGTGTCAAAGGTGGACGTGGTTTACAATTACACAACTCATTAATACTGTTCATGGGACTCAGAGTTGCTGCTTGAAATGCTCAGGCTTGGAGACGTTGTGTTCACAGTGTGCCTCAAACAAAAAATGTCACTGGTGAGGATATGAGTTATCAATGCTAATAACAGCAGTAGAAAAAGGAAGCAGAGCACTTCAAATCTGCTTTTCAGGTGGACATTTTTGAGTCATATGCCCAGTCTTCTTTGGACTTAATACTATTTATATTGAAATTCATAACTGAGTGGTTATTTCCTTAACTAGCACAAAGCTTCTAATACTATTTTTTAATGCCTAACCTCATATTGTGTCTTTGTGCCTGAGGTTTACGCACATGGAAGTCAAAAGGAGTGTTGCCTTTTGGCTTGGGCATGCACTGCCAAACTGTGGAGGGCTGGCTAGGAGCTGAGCACATGCTTCCAGCACAAGTGGCAGGGATTCAAGGGTTGTCTGCATTGCAAGTGTGGTGTGATGGAGGCTTATATCTGCTTACCTGAACACTTGAACTAGCTTGCTCAGTAGCTAACTTCAGCATGGATTTCAGAATGATTTGGCCATGTGGCACTTGCCTGGTTTCTCAGATCCAATTTCTAGCCTGCCTTGCATGCCTTAGTACTGTGGCCACGCTGCCAGCCCTACTCCAGCTAGCTAGCTCAAAGGTAATTTATGTATGTGTGCCTACAATGCTCTTATACTTCAATTTTGATGTAAATATATCTCCAGCAACCTCTTGAGTTCACTGCCAAGAAGCAGCTGTAATAGCAACATGAATCCTTGTGTCATCTATACAAAACTTCAATTTAAAGAAGTACATAAATATTTCTAGATAAACAGAAATTTAGATGCACAAATCTTGTTCCCAAGTTCTTTTCAAAGTGGATCCTTACTGGAATTCCCTGTCTAGCGTGTTATGAAAACTGCATCAGGAGATCACTTGTGATCTGTGATGGCACATTTCTTTCCATATGTTGCACATGTGCTTTGTTTTACATTATGTTTTGGTAGGGACTCTTTGCTCATCTGCATTTTTACTTTGTGTTACTGCTTAAAAGAAGGCTGACTAGAGATATCAATAACAAATAATGGTAAACTTGAAATAAAAATTCAGTAAGATGGATAAGCATTCTGGTGCTTCATGTGTGCTTAACAGCTGAGATTTACCTTTTGGTCATCTTCAGTTGAATATATTGGAACATGACATGAAAGGGCTGAGAAGGACTCAAAGAAAGCATCCTACCTTCCTGCATGGATTGGTTCTTCAAGAAAATAACTTTGCATGAGCTTTATATAGTAGAGATGTTTTCAGAAATAGGGGCCTAAAGGAGATTATGCAAAGTATGATTTACTGAAAATAAAGTGAGTGACTAAGGCGAAGTTCTGCAGGAATGGCACTCACTCCTGTCACTGAGTCCTGGGGACTTTCTCATCCTTCTGGTAGTACAGGTAAAATCTTCAGTCCTGCACACATCTGCCATTACCAGGGAAATAATTAATGTTGATGTACTAGTTGTAGTTACAGCAAGTGAGGTATAATCTATGCAGTTAGCAAGGGGAAAGACCAGGCAAATTGCTAAGTCAGGAGAAGCACCTCAGTGCTAGAGGGAAATATAATATGCTTTGTTAAATTAATAGCCTTCTGCATAACAATCAGTTTATAGTTTAAAGGGCAGAGGAGGTGGATGTAAAGATCATTAAGCATTATTTTCTCTGACCCACTTGATATCCTTAGTTGGAAGAAATCTCTAGCTTAATGTTTACAGACTGAATTACAAGTGTTCTAAGACAAGAAAACACATGAGGGTTGTCTATTTAATACTTATTGCAATGCCAATTTCTAAGCCATAAGGTTGCAATGATCCCTTTCCCAAGCACTGCATGGCTTTAGTGATGGGTTTGTGTTTGCTCACAGGAGATGTTTATCCAAACCAGAGATGATTCTGAAGATGCGGTTTCCCTACACGTCAGATAAAAATGCTTTGCCCTTTATACCCTTCCTTCCAATTTCTTAGTCCTGAGTTAAAGAAGGATCCCCAAAACAAATTATCTGGGATTTTTTTTCTCATTGTAGGAATTCAGTGCCTGGTTTTGCCTGTAGCTGTTCTGTTTGTGGTCTTTGTTCATAATGTTCACTGTAGAGAGATTAGTTGTGAGAAGATTATGCGTGTAACTGTTGCTGGTGTGCCTAAAGCTGCAAATGTTCTGGCGTGTACAAAGGAAACATTAATCAAGATGTCTTACAGAGAATTAAGGGAGGAAGTAGTTTTGTCTCCTGATTAATACATAATATTCACTGCCCATTGCAGAAAAAGGCAGGCAGAGAAGTGCAAGGTGTTAGAAAGAGGTTGTTCTGTTCTCAGAGAGAGCAAGAGCAGATTGCTGGGGGTGGCATCTTCCACAGAAAACAGCATGAGAGAGGCAGCTTTAAGGACTCTGCAGGGCATGTGAGCTTTGAGTTAGGTTGTAGAGATGAACTAGCCACCCTCCTGAGCTTCTGAAGAAGCTGAGAGAAATTTGCATATAGTCTTGATAAAAACCTTCTGTACCTTTAGCTTGTTGTGACTTGGTTCTTTTGTTGCAGATGGGTATCTTCAGCAACCTACATTATTTTATTTTCCAGTCTGGACTGATTGTCAAACTGAGTGATATGGCTTTGCAGCCGAGCTTGTGGCAGCCCGTAACATCAGAGGCCTCCTGCAGTACCAGTATTTCAGTGTATTCATCTGGAGTGCATGAAGGATTGGAAAGAGTGGGGCTCCGTCAAGCTGCTGGGGCTGGTTTGGGATCCAGTAGAGCAGGACATGGTCTAGGAGGAACATACCAGAGACCACCACTGGTGAGGAAAGGTCCCCTTGTTGGCACCACAGAGAAATAGCTGTCCCAAATAATTCTGGGGAATAGATGGCACTTACTGTGAAGCTTCACTGCTTCAGGTTCCAACTGATAGCATGACAACCCAAAACATGGATGCCCAGAGAGGTGGTTGAGGCTCCATCTCTGGAGACATTCAGAACCTGCCTGGATGCCATTCTGTGCAGCCTACTCTAGGAGAACATGCTCTGACAGGGGAGTTGGACTGAATGATCTCCAGAGGTCCCTTCCAACACGTTCAGATTCTGTGAATCTGGGAACATTCAGTGTTAGCTGTCACATGTAAATTTTACCATATCCATAACCAAAAAACATGGATTAGGTAGAGGAAAAAAAATGCCTGCACAGTTACTTTTCACTGGGTCAGTTTTTATTTAACTGTTAGTAGGGGGTTGGTTGTCCAATTACCTAACTTACAAATAGGTATTTTAGGAATAGCTTCCAGAAACAGATTTCACAGACTTTCTGAATTGATTGTAGTTCTTCAGCTGTTGTAAATCACCAGTCCACCACTGAACTAATTATTTACTTTTGTTGAGGATCTGGGCTGCTGTTTTTCCTTGTGAATACTTAGGACTGTAATTGCTAGAAATGTTTCTGCTAACAATTTGCCTTTTCATTCATTAAATTTTTACCTCCTCAGGGTTAATTTAATCAGGAAATGTTGGTACTTTTAGAGTTAGTTTTCCTTGTTGATGTGGATTCTGGAGTGAATGACTGCTGTGAATACAAAATATGGTTTAATTTGATTTCTGGGAAATATTTAGTGACCAGAAAAATAAAAGGTTGTTTAAAACAAGCCTTGAATAAATTAAGAGCCCCCCCCCCCAATTACCACAGCCTTCCTGACTATACAAAACCCATAATTAACTATTTATAGAGATGTATATATTTCCAATCTATTTTAATAGAAAAATGAGAATAAGCAAACTAATCTGCCCACCAGTTTGCAAAGGGAAGGGGCAGCATAATGTCTGCACAGTGTTTCGCTGTGTGGTGATTATATATCAGTAACTTAGAAAATTTGAAGATGGAGCCAGGAAAATTCCATCCCCAAAAGCCTCAGGCCCGATGCTGAAAGCTGCCACCATCTTCCCAGCAAGGACAAAAGGCTCAAAATGCAGAGCAGCTGTGTGAAAGGCATCTCTGCACCAACACTGATAGTCTGAAGATGTATTAGTTGCTGCCTTCACCCAAAATGGGTCCAGAGCCAGAAGAGGAGAGCGCTGACAGTTCCATTTTGCTTGAATGGCAACCATGAGGTTTGCTGATAAAATAACTTTTATTCTTGCCCCATTCTCTTTTGTTAGCTGTTCCTGAAGCTGCGTGGAAGTCCCATCAGGCAATTGCACCCTGTTAAGTTCAGCATTTTCATTGTCCTGTGCCTCATGGGGGTTTAATACAGAGTTTTAATCTGCTGTATTTTTCATTTTTAAAAGATTAAGTGGTCTCAAAGACAGGGTTAGCAAGAAGTTTATTTCTTGCTGCTGAATTATTTATTCCTATTTAAGCTCCAGCGAACACATTTAATAGCCCATTACTGCGTAGAGAGCTGTCAAGGCAAAAGGAGCAATCCTGAAACATACTGTGTTTAGTCACTCTGTCAATACTCCCTGTATTACCTTTCCTTCATTTTTATGATCAAGAGCAGAGAATAGAAAGCCAGAAATAACCTGAGCTGCAAACTTCATGGTGCTTTAATCTACCAAGACTAACGACCAGATAAATGCATGCAAGAGCTGGAGTGAAGGTTTCTTTGCAATGAAGTTAGCTTCCTAAAGGAGCGCATAGATTCTGTATCAGTTGTTGTCTTCAAATCGAGACATGATGTCTTTCTTAGACAATTCTCCATCTCATCTGCTGGATTTGGATGGAATGCAGGAGCAGTGGTATTCATCTGTGGGGTCCAGATTGGTTTAGATCAAATTAAGCTCTTGGGTAGAGACTGTCTCTTGTGGGAAGGAAGGAGCAGATTCTCTCTCACCTTGTGTATCACAGTTATTTTCTGAAGTTGATGCAGGCTGCTATGTAAATAAATAGAAAAAAAATGCAAAACAGGAAACATTGAGACTGCCTTCTACAGGGATTAGCAGAGCAGGTGGAGAGACAGAGCTCGGATAAAACACAGCAGGGAAGTTTCTCATATGGGAACATGTTTGTGGCATCCCCCTGTGTGGTGCCTCATCTGTGAAGGCTGAGTTTCAAAAGGCCACCATTAAACTGAGGCATTTGGGCCAGTGTAAGCACTGAGGTGGTACTGGGAGCAAGAAGGGTAGGGCAGGATGTCCTAGCCCTTCGTCAGCCCGTTTTCCACCTGGTGCCTCAGAGGTCACCTTACGTACATGCTGGTCCTGCCCTTCTGAACTGCACTGCCACTCTGGGCAACTTTTTCCCCTTTGCTTTCCCAGTAGCCTAAAAGAGACAGGAAAACTTGGAGGTTCTTTTTAGGAAACATGTACCATCCTAAAGGGTTTTTCTTAATGCAGTAACTGTCCTGTGGAGGAACAGCAGCCCTTGTGGTCTGTAATGCTTGCCCAAAGGCTGGCCCCAGTGGGTAAAGAATAAAGCTTGTAACTCAGAAAGGAGACAGTCATAATATCTGTTTGTAATGGGTAAGAAAGAACTGCTTGTTGGATGAGTATAAAAGGAACCTTTAATTCCAGCCAGGATAGTCTAATGCTTTAGCCAAGTGGTGGTAAAGAGCACAGTACCACCAGGCTCTTGTACAGGGGTCCAGGAAGGCTTTTGGGGAGACAAATGCTGTTCTTTTACCCTTACAGAGCAGCAAGGTTTATCTTCCTGATCAAACTGCAAGGCTGATCTAAATGTCATTTTAAAGAAAACTGAGATTATTTATATGTGCTGTAACTGGAAAAAAGGGCGGGAGTGACAGTGGTGTTATGTCTGATTGCAGCTCTCTGCAGCTAGTGCAGCTGGTCTTCCACCCTGCAGCTCAGATTAAATGTTGTTTTTTGTGAAGATGGTGTAAGTCTGCTGACAGCAATGGAATTACATTTATGAAAGAGACTCCAAAGCCTTAAAAAAAAAGTGCATTTTAGCCACTGTGCACTGGATAGACCTAGTAGAAGAGTGTTACTCTGCCTGGATTCACCAAGGAACAGTGTACTGCGTCCCTGCAGTTTGCAAATATTGAGAGTCAGCAAATCAGTAATTTTAGCTTCAAACTAATAAAACTTCCTTTTTTTTTCTGCCTAGCCTTCTGGCAGTCTATAAAAAGATCTGGCACACTACATAGGATTAGGCAGCTTTGAAGCAGCAGAGTCATCTGGGTGTGTGAAACTTTGATTTCCTGTGTCTTGAACTGTTACTTCTATCCTTCCTTTTCAGAAAACCCCCACAGCTCATGCCATGAAGGAGGAGAACTTTCTTCGTCGCAGGTTCTCCCTCTGTCCGGCCTCATCCACCCCTCAGAAGGTTGATCCTCGCAAGCTCACACGCAATCTGTTCTTCGGGGCCGACAATGACATCTGCCCACTTAGCCCAGGTTGGTTTCTGATGTGTCCGTGCAGAAAGTAGCAGTCTCAGGTGCTTGACTACAAGTTAATGTGAAAGAGACAGAGAAGCTGTTGCAACACAAGTATTATGTGATTCCAGCCAGTGCTGCTTTCATGATGCTAGTATCTTTCATTGCCATGGCATTAAGTGGGAATGGAGGGAATCAGAGTTTGAACACTGCAAGGCCTCACATTTCAAAAATTACTTATGTTTTTGGGCACTTCCACTTTGTGGCACTCGATGTGTTTCTGTGTAAGCATTGGACTCTTAAGATTTACTGGCCCCATTTGCAGATGTTTAATAGCAGTTTTCCCTGTTCAGATTTAGAGCCCAGGATAAATATTATAAGAGCAAACTTTCTGTGGTTAATATTCTGTCAATACCTACAAGCACTACAAGTACCAGGAATCTTGACAAGTTGCAGTGAATGACAGACTGGCTTTAAGCATTCTCTTTATGTCTTTTTGCTTTGAATTTCCTAATACCCTTTTTGAAAGAAATAGAACCAATTTTATTTTTTTCAGAATTTGTTGCTCACAATAAGCATTCAAGTCTTTCCTTGATTGCAGTCTGCAAACAATGCTTCCGTTGCAGTCTGTAAACAAGTGCTTCAGGAAACAGTCACAAGTTTGTAGAGCTGTCATTTGCAGCTGCCATGTCAGTGCGAAATAATCAAACTTCACAGCACCTTTGTGAGCTTTCAAAACACTGATACCCAGACAAAGAACATAGCATCTGTCAAAGGGTTTCAGTGCTCACAGAGATGTAGCACCCAACAGACTCTCTGGGCTTTGCAGAGGGAGAGCAAAACCAGATCTGGGTTTCCTGAGCTAATTGACTTGAAGTGCAAAACTTTCAAGGGCCTCTGATTTCACAGAATCATAGAATCACAGAATGCTTTGAGTTGGAAGAGACCTTCAAGATCACCTAGTTCCAACCCCCCTGCATGGGCAGGGACACCTCCCACTAGACCAAAGCCCCATCGAACCAGGCCTTGAATGCTTCCAGGCATGAGGCAGCCACAACTTCCCTGGGAAACCTTTGCCAGTGTCTCACCACCCTCACACTAAATGTGTAACCTAAATCTCCTCTCTTCCACTTTTGATCCATTCCCTCTTGTCCTTTCTCTACAAGCCCTTGTAAAAAGTCCCTCCCCACCTTTCCTTTAGGCCCCTTCAGGTACTGGAGAGCCACTGTAAGGTCCCCCAGGAGCCTTCTCTTCTCCGGGCTGAACAGCCCCAACTCTCTCAGACTGTCCTCATAGGAGAGGTGCTCCAGCCCTCTGATCATCTTAGTGGCCCTTCTCTGGGCTTTCTCCATGAGCTCAATGTCCTTCTTGTGTTGGGGGCTCCAGAACTGGACACAGTACTGCAGGTGGGGTCTCACGAGAGCCGAGTAATTTCACAGGATCTATTTGTGGATGTCTGCTTCAAGGCAATGGGGAGCCTATTTTCAGCAGTGCTGACTAATCCTCGCTGTCACTGAGGTCACTGGAAGTTTCAACAACCTTTTGGTAACTGAAAATAACTTAAAATATGACACCTAAAATCTTGTGCTTTTCAAACCTTTGGGGACTTCTGAACAACTAGCTGCGCATACAGTCCATACTAATGTGTGGTGAGTAAATTGCTGTTTCAATCCTGTCCTTGGAAGCTGAAGGGCTGTTTTTTCAGGCTTTCCCCTTGCCTCAGGGAAATGGAGATCCATAGCTTAGGATTTGTTTGTTCTTCAGTTCTTGTCAGGATTTTCAGTGCTAAAAAAGATACTGACTTCCTCACAGAGGTATTTCAGTCATGTCATCTTTCAGAAACCAGCAAAAGTTGAGGGTTTCAGCATGGAGGAGGTAGCTGGGAGAGTCTGTCTCCAGCTTCCTAAATCACCTTGTTTCTCCATGATCCCTGCTAGCAGCCAGACCAAACAGCCTTTGCTGGGCTCAGGAGAACAAATGCCTTTAGCCAGGCTGGAGCTTTTGTTCTGCTGTGCCATTCTCCTGAGTAACCTGCAGCACTGGCATCAGTGAGGGTGGTAGCCCTCTGTATTGCAAAGGAAGGGCATAGGCCAGGGAGTTTTTAAAGGAGAGAATATCCCTTTTAAACACAAAGAAGTTACTGCTTCAGCCAGGGAATTTCTTGGAGAGAGTCTGGAGTTTTGTCTGCCTTTACATTTTTTCACTCCTTTCATTTCTTTCCTGGTCCCCACAGGGCTGCCTTGTCTCTGTTTTCTTCACTTCTTCCATAAGAAGTAACTGTCGTTCTTCATACTCAGTTTCTGTTTCCTGTGGCAGGTCCTCCTTTCACTCCTTTGCTGCTGCTTCTGCCTCATTTTCCTCTGAGCCTCGTGTGCTTCCCCATACCTTCTCCCATTCTTCTGAAGGGTGCTGCTATCACCATACATAAGACATGGATCTACATTGATAAGCTGCATCCAATATTTCCTGCTGGGAATTTGGTGGTTTGTGAGGTGGCTGGAGCTGCAGGCCTCACAGCACCAATACCTAGGATTAGCCCTCCAACAACAAGGGTGTGCAAGTAAATAATTCAGTGAGAAGGAAGTGACAGGCTTTACACCTCAGGCAAGCAACACTGTGGAGATACAGTTCAGCAACAGGATTTTTTTTTAAAGGCAACACAGGGGAAATGCAGAGGGGCAGCATCTGAAATAACACTTTGGACTTTTTGCCCCTTGCTTGCATACAAAAATGCTAATGATTAAGGTAACTAAAGGAAACGGAGGAAAACATTTTCACTTTATAGAAAGTTCACAAGCTAGAGAGACATAAATTCATGTTCCTTGCCCATGTCTTTCTCTCACATAGCAATAAGGAGAGAGAATCTTTCTCTCTTTCCTCTTTCAAAGGGTAGGAAATTTACTGGGAGAGTAGCTAGAAGAACTTAGAATCTCTTTTTGTGACTAAGCTGTGAGATCATACAGTGGCTTTAAATAAAAATTTAGATTAGCCTATCTGCGTCCTCGGAGATGCACTTCAATGACTATGGGAATTTTGCTATGATAGATACATGAAACTAAATTTAAGTCTGGTGTACACATCGGGCCACGTGGCTGGTATTTACTGCAACAGCAGATTTTATTCACAATCGTTTTGCCACACGTCGGCACCTGTATTTCCTCTTGTAGTTATCCAGACCCTTTATCAGAAAGTCCATAAAAGAATAGTTCACGCTGGGTGGAGCTTATCATTAATTCCTCAATAACACAGTTATTTTTCTTCCTTTTACCATTGATCAGTCAGGTTTATTGTATAATTCTTTATAAAGGGGAAAGGCAAATGCATCTATAGGATTGATGCCCAGCAGAAAACCAAAGCAAAGGAATAGTTACTGTTCTGGAAAGGAACTAGATATTTATTTTTCCAATGGGATCAAAGAAGGTATCAGTAATTCAGCTCTGTGACCACAAGGCTGGAGTGTTGGCAGTTTTCTTCATGATGTGGTGAAGGCTGTTTCCATAAGCACCACGGATTCTGCTCCTGAAATATTTTTCACTATGTGGTGCAAAAACTTTGGGCTACTTTGCAGAGGACCCTTCTTTGCATGCCCTGCCAGCAGTCAACACAGCAGTCAGGTGAGATGCAGCTCTGTTTCTGTTGTGGGCAGTATGTTTTCTTGATCAGGGACATAAGAACTTCAGCTTCTATAGCCAGTTAATATTTAGCTCCTTTTATGTTTTTATGTGGTTTTCCATGTATTTTCTCAAGGCAGCTATGTCTGTTGGGCTCTGGGTGGGACTCTTGCTTTTGGGCTTTCTGTGCACTTAACTATGTGTGTGGGTGTTTGAGAAACTTGCACATGGTTTCAATGAAGTTTGCTTTCCAAACAAGGGCTGGCCCTCACCCTCCACATGGCTGCAGCAAGTCTGCTTGAGACAGACAGCAAAGATAGCTCTCCTCCAAAAAACAGCCTTTCCCTCAGAAGTGCCAACAGGCTTAATGTGTTTGGCATACAAAACCAGTACATGCTGCTCCATAAACATGTCTTATAAATCCCTGTAAATGATATGGTAAGAGTGAACAGTTTCATGTTCCCATTTTTCATAATACCCTGTGAGCAGGATGGTCCAGAACCTCAGGAGCACCGAAAATCTTATTGTTCAGGTGCAAACCTTTTAACTGAGAGAAGTATCACTGAGTATCACTGAGAGAAGGCAGAAACCTTTCACATCCTCTCACATTTTGTATGAATACTAGTTTGGAGTTAAGCTTTCTTTCAGAAACAAGACATAATAAAGAATGGATGTGAGTTCTGTTATGCTAATAGGCACAGTTCCCTCAGAGCAGGCAGCAGCTGATTTCCATTAACTTTACTTGAACTTTTAGACCATATGTTACATTCCCATGCATGCGCTGAAAAAACTCTTCATGGGAAGCAAGTGCAGCAGGTACATGGCTTTGTGAGTTTATTCTAACCTCCTCTGTCTCTGCTGGGGAGAGTGGGGGCTATAGAGAGGAACGCACCATCAGAGAAAGAAGTACAGACATCCAGTTCCTGATCCATGCACAGCAGTTCTTACAGCCATCTCACTTGTCATGGTAGCACAAGGTGGCTGGTAAGTGTCTGGCCACTTGGGATTTTCCCCTGCCTGCAGACATTACGTTTCTGAGTGCATTGTTTAGGGCTTGGTGTTTCAAGGGGAGGAGTGACAGTTAAGAAACTAGGTTAAGATACAGGTTCCCTGTTGTTGTGCCACCCTCCCATGTGGCTGTGTATGTCCTTCCTCTGCTTCAGTTCCCCACGTGAGCAACACACGGGCTGTCCCTCTTCTCCCAGCCTTGGAAGTATTTGCATTCTACGTCAGCGTGCAGCACTATGCCACAGGGTGAGAAACACCTCTAAAACCCCCACCAGCTGTAGTCACCATGTGGGAAGTTGAACAGGAACAGTTGTCCCACAAAGCCTGTTCTTAAACTTAAGAGTTGATACACCAAACTGCCTGTTAATGCCTGTAAAAAGGGCATGGGTTTTGTCTTGTCTCTTTACCAGAGAAACCCTGTAGCACAGTTGCAGTTCCGGTTGTAATGGGACCTGCTTGTTCTCTCACATGTCCCATGATGGAAGTGCAGAACATGGCCATGAGGTTATGCAGATATATATTTATATATTTAGTAAGCTTCTGTGACTGGTTTTTCTAATGGTGCTTAGCTTCTTAAATGGCTGCTCTGAAAACTCCAAGACATTTTATGGCTCCTGACACATCTGTGACAGCTTCTGCTGACTTCAGGAGAATTGGGATTTTCCCTTGTTGGTTTTGGATTTGGTGATGTTTCCAAGATTGGCCCACACAATGTTAAAAACATTTTTCGCAGTTCCTGTGTTTGCAGTGTGCTACAAATTGATTACATTTCACTGTCTCAGTGGTTCTTTACTGGCTAGTATTCTGAAGCTCTGATTGCTAGCAGTTTTGAGAAGAAATCCACATTACAATTGGATAACAAAGACTGTCTTGGCACTAAAAAGCTAGTCTCATCAGATGCTATTTTTTGGCTTTTTCTTACTAAAAACTCTGTGCTTTCTTTTACTGTAAGGATGTGATTACAGTTGGCGAAAAGAACAGGATTTATCATTACATTTTATTGCTTATACTAGAACTACACATAATCATACTAATATATAATGTGTATAATGTACTGCAGGTTTAGTATATTTGGATGGTGGAAATATATCTCTGCAATGATAGCAAAATGTCATAGTGTTCATAGATACTGCTTGTTAATTGAAAATGTTTCTAATTTTAACAAATAACTTGATCAGAAGACATTGATCTGCAGTAGTGTTGTTTTGGTTTGGTTTTCTTGTTTTGTTTTACTAATTATGTCTAGATACTCTTCTGTCTTTTGTAGTGTTTTATGATCATGGTTATTATTTGTCAAACCAAGCTATCAAGTGCATCTCTGTATAGTTGCCAGATACTGACCAAGGAGGATAATGTATTGAATAGCTACTTATTAACTGAATTCCATTAATCTTTTGCATTGACTGAGGCATGGGGTATGTAAGAAAAGAACAGACTGTGGTAATGTAATTAAAGATTGCATCATAATGTAGACACAGAAGGAAGCTGATTAAGGATGCATAAACAACCATATTTCTGTTTTTTTCCAGCCTTCAAATGCTGGACCTTGCAACCATCATGTTGGTTTACCACAGTGTTTTCAGACCTTATTTTTAAGCAGTACTTGTTGCATAAGCCAAGCATGTGGATCCAGGCTATTCCAAGCTCTGCAGGACCCCTTTATGTGATCCTTGTGTACTTATTTTTGCTCATGACAGCTTCTCTTGCTTGCTGTTAGCAGTAGCCTTTCTAAGGCCATGAGTGTTTGTGGTTTTGCGCAGAATTTCTCTGAATCACGTGTATTTGTTGCAGGAAAAGACGTGGAAGGAAACAGCCCATCAGCGCTGAAGGATGAGACACCACAGACTCCAAACTCCATTAGTAAGGTACTGTGGAATAGGGATCCATCCCTAGTCTTGCTTTCATAGAATCACAGAATCAGAGAATCACTTAGGTTGGAAAAGACCTTCAAGATCATCAAGTCCAACCATTGACCCTACTCTACAAAGTCCAGCACTAAGCCATATCCCCAAGCACCACATCTAGACAACCTTTAAACACATCCAGGGATGCTGACTCAACCACCTCCCTGGGCACCATGTTCCAATGTCTGACAACCCTTCCAGTGAAGAAGTTCTTCCTAATGTCTAGTCTAAACCTCTCTTGGCACAGCTTGAGGCCATTCCGTCTTGTTCTATCACCAATTAGTTGTGAGAAGACACCAGCACCTACTTCTTTACAATGTCCTTTCAGGTAGTTGTAGAGGGCAATGAGGTTCCCCCTCAGCCTCCTTTTCTTCAGACTAAACAGCCCCAGTTCCCTCAGCTGCTCCTCGTTCTCAAGGCCTTTCACCAGTTTTGTCACCCTTCTCTGGACAGGCTCCTGCACCTCGATGTCTTTCTTGTATTGAGATGTCCAAAACTGGACCCAGCATTTGAGGTGTGGCCTCACCAATGCTGAGTACAGAGGGATGATCACCTCCCTGGTCCTGCTTGCCACACTATTTCTAATACAGGCCAGGATGCCATTGGCCTTCGTGGCCACCTGGGCACACTGCTGGCTCACATTCAGCTGCCTATCAGTCAGAACGCCCAGGTCCCTTTTTGCTGAACAGCTTTCCAGCCACAGATTGTTATTAATCATTCTTACTTTCTTTTTCTAAAAGTAATTGAGAAAGCCTCTCCCTCAGTTCCTTCAGGAACTGTGTGTGCATATTCTGAGAGAAAGAAAATGAGTGATTTTGCATGGTTGGGATGACAGAGAAGCCCACACTTGACTTGATAGCACCTATTGCAGAAGAACCCTGTTTATTTGGGCCTCATTTGGCAATGTAATAAGCTATGGATAATTACAGCTGAAAGGTTGATTTTGTCAGCAGAGATGCCTCCTGCTGTTCCTGATCAGCAAGGCAATCATAAACCTTAATTGTTTTGGAAGAGAAAACTGTAATATTTAGTGTATTGCATAGCATCCAAAACTGTGAGAAGAGATCCTGGGAGAGAGCTCTGGGAGTTGGTATAACAGGAGAGGAACACAAACTAACCAACATTTCCTGAACACAGTGTTTCCATCCAGCCTTATTATGGAAAGGTAAAACTGGGTCTAAAAGCTCTGGGTGTTTACATCTGGAGTTAGTGAGAGCCTAGGTTTGATTTCCTGTAGAGATGGAATCAACCTTATGACTTAGATCTGGCTTTGAGATTCATATACGGGCTTTTTTGGCTGCAGCTCCCTAATATGTTTCTGCAGGGTAACTAGAAATAGAAGCAAAGGCTGTTGATAAATTTTTAACTAAATTTATTCAACTATGAAGCTATAAAATGCAAATGACACCAGCTGAAATGAAAATATAACATGAAGGAAGCAGCTGCAGACAAGTGATTTCTTATAATACATGAAAATAGACTTTGCATCTTCAAATACATTTGGCTGTGCTTGCCTGGAGCTTGTAGGTTGTTCTGCTGGGATTCCCTGGCAGAGGTAAGCACAGGGAGATGGTGATGAAGGGAGCTTTGGGAGTATGTTACCAGGGCTTGTGTACATGTCCTCTGCTATTACTAGATCCTGACAAGCTGGCAGATTCCTCATGGGAGCCCAGCCTTCCTTCCACTTATCCTGGCAGTGGAGAAGCCCAAGGACCAGCTAACTGCATCCAAGGCTTTGTTTTAAAGCCACATGTTTTGCATGACTTACAGGGACTGGTGTGAAATTCCCAATGACTTAGGAATGTAAAGAAGATGACTTTTTCTGGGCAGGACAGCTCAGAGCACTAACAGACTGTCCAGAAGGGAGTTTGATTTCTGAGATGAAGGATGAATGCAAGAGTAGGAATGTATTTATGAGAGGTATCTGGGTGAGAGCATGGCTCAGCTGTGTTTTCCCAGCCTCGGGGCCTGCCTTGCTATTTAGGTCTCCTCCAGGTGTGTTTTTGGAAGGAGAGGCACCCTTGGAATATTTAAGATTTCTGCCATGTTTTGTGGGCATGTGGGACCTGTTGGTGGGTCTCTCCTTGGCAGTGTCAAAAGCAGTTGTTAAAGAGAGATGAGAGAAAATGCACTGGACAAAACAACTGCATCAGATTTGTGATTCAAAACAAATAGGAGTCTGAACCTGGATGTGAGTTTTGCTTTCACCAACCCAAGATTTTGGTTTTACAGTAGTCAAAGTTGCTATGAAACACCAATGGACTAAAACAGATACGAAGACCCCAAATCACCAAATGTCATCTCTCTACTTGCTTGTAGTGTTGCAGGCAATTACTTTGGCTACAAAATGGGCCAGAACTAGGTTTTTCTTTCCTGCCTAGACACACAATGCTTAATTCAGAGATTTTCCACCTCACTGGACCCATGCTACAGCACCTCTCATTCTCACTTCACTCTGCTTCACCCTGCTGTATTGTACACTACCTTGTTCTCCAGCCACGTAATTTTTCTTCTGCCTTGCTTTGGACTGCCAGTGACAGCAGGGAGTCGCTACTGTGACGTGTCTTGTACCTTAAAAAATTTAAGCAAACTAGTAGTCAGTTTGCTTAATATTTCATGTTTCACAAGCACTCAGCTCTAAGGCTGTATAATGAAAATTTATTGTCATGTGTCCAGAATTGTAAGTAGGGATTTGTCACAGTATTTTAGTTTAAAAACAGTGATTCCACCTACTTGAACCAAAGGAAAGAATGTGTGCTAAATTGGGTCATGTTTAGATTCCTGATAGTGGGGGGGGAATAACTTTTGGAAACCAAACTGTAGGGTGTACAGATTTAGTTAATGGATTCAAAAGTAAATGTTCTAGGTAAGAGGTCTGTGCCATGAATATTTACCCTTCATTTGGCACAGTGGATATAACAAACCTTGTTGGGAAACAGTTTTCCTTCAGCAGCACTAGTTTGATGTACCACACCACATTGACTCTGTTGACCCAGTAATGAGAAGCAAAGGAAAGGCAGTGGAGTGATTTGATCCTTTGGCTGGGGCTTAGGAGACCTTGAATTTCCATCTCAGTCTTGTAGTCCCTGCATTTCCCCAGGCAGATTAATTGGATTTCTGTTTAATGTCTTCATCAAAGAGGTGGAAACTGTTGTATATTTTGTTCACTTAGGACATATCCACACTGCATGATGGAGCAGGCTGCAGTTTCCCAGGTTAGCAGACACTCAGCAGAATATCCCATAAAAACCCTATAAATGTATGTGAACTTGTGAGCTACAAAGCCATTTAATTGCAACCATACTACCCTGTGCTTGAGCTTGTAGATGGGCTGAGGTGCCTGAACTGTGAGCACATCCTGATTATCCTGTCTGTGCAGGCAATAAAGTGGTGCTGGAACTTTTGCTTTTTTAGTGTGTTTGTGCAGTTCTTAGCAATATGTTTTTCTGATTTCAGTTGTGGCTTCTTACCCCAGATTTTATTAAAACTAATTTTAGGCACAGTTCAGCTACATACTACATTGCCAATTTTCCTGCAGCATATTTTCTCCTATTTAATTTTTCAAGAGGAGTCTCTTTCATCTCATTCTTCAAGGGAAAAAAAACACAACAAATTATTAGCGTATTTATGTCAGATTGTTCCGCATAATAGTTTCTCTCTTTTTTAGAGCCCTTTAGCCTTGTTTTCTGGGACCAGTGCTCATAGTGGGATGTGAAAGTATCACAGAACTCTCTCTAAGCCTCAAGCTCAGCCAGATAGTACAGTTAGCATGTGCCTGATAGTGACAAGAAATACCCTTCTGCCATTTCGTGCCTCATTTGGCACTGTTAGCATTCTTTTAAGGCACCTTTTATTGCAGTCTGCAGTGTTGCATTTTCTCTTTTTTCCCTTCCCTATGCTTACCTATTTGTTCTACTGTCTGGAGAGCAGCTGGGGTCTCTTGATACGCTGCAGAGCCCACAACAAATTGAAGTGTATTTTCAGGGATAGTCAGAAAAATCTTGAAGCTGGCACTCAGGGCTACTTCACTCTTTTCAGTCCCCAACTAATGACACAATGAAATGTAAAATTATCATATTGCAGGAGTGTGACTGTTGCATGCAGTTATATGATGTATGGGAGGGCAAAGCTTAGATTGCTTTATTCATCATGGATGAGTTTTTACACATGCCTGAATTGTTCAAGTCCTTGAGTGATTTGTAATCTGAAATATGAATGGCTGCTAGAAATATATTTTAGCTGGGAAGTAGTTTGAAAAAGCTCATAGCAATTACTTGGGATTTAAGCTACAACTCCCATGCTGTCTCAAGCTCATCCTTCTTGAGGATCCATGAATCATGCTCTTAACCTCTGAGTTAATTCCAGCCATGGTTACGTCTGGGACTGTCATAAAAGATCATTCACAACTCTGGCAACCTGCAAGGGTACCTTTCCCTCTGCTCTTCCTGAGCCAGCAAACTGAGAAATTTATTAAACAATTTTAAACCATATTTTAAGCTGAAACTCCAATTGTTTTTTATTGCTTACTTTCTTGGTTTGTTTAAACTCAGCCTAGGAACAAAATCTGTACCAGTAGCTAGAGGGGGGTCTTGGTTTGAGCCAGGGTGAAGCGAACTTTCTCTTTGCTGAATTTTTTTTTCTTTCAGTGAACTTTTTAGCAGCGCCAGTGGACTGATAATAACCAAGGTCACTTCTGACTGTCTGCAGCCTCCTCCCCTACGGGGGAGCAGATTAGACTGAAGGCAGGATCAGCAAACCAGAATATTCCCTTCTCATAATATCTTCTCTATTTGGCTTTCAGTATAGGTTAAGACATCACAGAAGTCAAGCCTTTCATTTCCTTTTTCTCTCACTTTTCTGCTTACTGTCACTTCTGTCGCCCTCTCTTTGGCTCTCTCTTTTTTTTTCCATTTTTTTCCTCACAGCCAACATCCAAGGGCCCCATCCGTGTGCCCGGACACTCCCCCCTTCAGCTGGGAGTCACCAGGGAGAAGAGTTGCTGGGGGAGGAGGGAGGGGATCGGGTGTTGCACATCCCTTTACAAATATATATTTCCTTATCAGTAATAATTAAAATCAATCTGTTTCACTTTTCAACCCAGAAAGCCTCTCTTTCTCATTTTTCTCCCTCTTTCCCTACCTTGGGGGAGGGGGGTGGGACTGAGAGCATTATTGTTATTGGTTTGACTGACAACCCTGAGCCAAACCATGACAAGGGGAAAGCAAAGCTTGGCTTTCGAATTCTCCTTAGCACTACAACTGTATCAGTCACATGAAAGTCAGCATCAGTCAGCATCTTTTCCATCTGCCTTGAAATGTTCCTTAAATATTCTAAACTTGCAGAACGTTCTTCCTACAAAAGGCACACTTAAATGATCATATGGCAATCCCATGAGGTCTGTGACTTTTTCATTAATTACTATAATCTGACACAATGGAGCAAAGCTAAACACTGGTATAACGAGATTTGGAGTTGCTTGGATAGCTGAATTTCAGCTATTACAATCCACATACTGCTGGCATGTCAGCTGCTTATTTGTGCAGGTTTTTCAATATGTACTAATTGCTGTGTTAATTCAGTGTTGTAAACACAGTTGCTGTGTCTTTGTAACATCATTGAAATAATGGGGGGAGTTGGCAAATTGGAAAGTTTGAGGTGAAAATTATTCGACTTGCTGTAAAGTGGCATATTAAATGAAGGATTATCTTTCTTAATGCAAAGTTTGTCAGTAAGAATCTTCACTGGTCCTACTCTGGTTCGGATTAGCTGTTAGTTCACAACAAAATAGTTTTTAAAAAGAACTGCTTATAGTAAATTGAAAACACCATTGTTTAAATGTGGTTGAGGTATCTATGAATATTCACATCCACAATAAGAAGTTCTTCACTTCTCATATTACACCCAGCTTTTCCATAGTGTTTATACTACTTCAGGAACTTCTGTTTAATTTCTTTTATTTCTGCAGTGATACAGATATGTAGCAATTATATGTGCAGTAGTTATGGAGAAGTGATTTGTGAGCAAGGACATCTCCTTGTGATGGATATTTTTGCTTTTGTGAAATATAACTTATGACCAAGTCATGGCATGCTGATGGGCTGGCACCCCCCACACCAGTCAGTCACAGACTTTTGGTTTCTCTTGGATATGAAGTCACCAAAAAGACACTGGATCAGAATAGCACTATTGTGAGAACTCTGTATGCTCTCTTACAAAGCCTAACAGAAGTATAAGGGCATTGTGATTGCTGCTAACAGTCAGCAGTGCATCTCCAGAGCTACATGACTGACATGAAAGGGAACAGAAGCTTAACAGGGATAAAAAGTATGTCTCTGAGTACAGTACAGCCCGTCATCAGCGGGCAATGTCATCATTCAGTCCTAGAAAGGACACATGTGCTTAGAAACTAAAGAGGGACAACAGTTGCCTCTCACTTCAAGTGCTGCTGCATGCCCTGGTAAAGGTTTTTGGCAGATTAGCAGTCTTCCCTTCTTGTAATTATGAGAAGCAGTATATGGAAATCATACATACTGCTTTCTTATTATAATATTCCAGTGTCATTTTTTTATTTTAAAAAGGACACCAATTTGCTACCCTCCCACTGTACAAAGTCTTATTTCTGGTTAATATTGTTCATGTGTTGCTGCAGAGACAGAGGGGCCAAACTGATATCCCTCTAAAGCATTATTCCATTGTCCTTGAAAGGTGTGCTGTGAGGACAAATGACCTCTCTGTTTTCTGTCAGGCTGAGAAGGACAAAGCAATAGAAGAATGTCATTAAATGCTCTTGATGTGTGTTAACCATGTAAGGCCGTGCTGTGTCTTGGGGATCTTTAGAGCTGGTGACCTGGATTTACTCAACCTTATAATGCCATGAAGGACAATCAAAACTATTAGGACAGATTCATGAAAAAAAAAAACACATGAAATCATATTACTTCAAGTCACTTAGCAGGTGAAACCTGGACAGAACCATATGTTGCTGTCAGCAGCATGAGGACCTATGGTATGTGGTCCTGGAGCCTTAGATCCCACCTTTCCTTTGAAAAGGCAGGAATTTTAAACCCAGAAATGCAAGGCTTTTCACTCTGTAGACCTGGAGATCACCTGCAAGCAAACTGCTATTTAGGATCTCTGATGATGCATCCTCATAAGCATAACACAAAGCAAAGTTGGCAGGGAGAAGCAATCAGTTTGCCTCATTAAAAAAGTCATGGGAGAACAGTGTCAAGTTTCCAATAACAGAAGTCCCAGGTCAGGCACATCTGAAAGCTTGTCCATGGCTCCTAGTTGAAACCATGGCTCGATTTAGGTAGAATTAAGCTCGGTCATTTTATAACCATTTCAGGGAGCTTTGTTATTTGTCATGGAGCTGGTACATCACAGGTTTTGGGGCATGGCAGCACAGTTAGAAATTATTAGGCAGACAGTGAGGGACTTATGCTACTGACACCTGTTGGAGCAAGTCCAGAGGAGGGCCACAAGGATGATCAGAGGGCTGGAGCACAAATTCTGTGAGGACAAGCTGAGAGAGTTGGGGTTGTTCAGCCTGGAGAAGAGGAGACTCCAGGGACACCTTATAGCAGCCTTCCAGTACGTGAAGGAGCCTACAGGAAGCTGGGGAGGAACTTCTTACAAGGGCTTGTGGCAATAGGATGAGGGGGGATGGTTTCAAACTGGAGAAGGGGAGATTCAGGGTAGACATTAGGAAGAAATTATTTCCTGTGAGGGTGGTGAGACACTGGCACAAGTTGCCCGGGGAAGTTGTGGCTGCCCCCTCCCTGGAAGTGTTCAAGGCCAGGTTGGATGGGGCTTTGAGCAACCTGATCTAGTGGGAGGTGTCCCTGCCCATGCAGGGGGGTTGGGACTAGATGATCTTCAAGGTCCCTTCCAACCCAAGCCAGTCTATGAATCTATGATTCCTTCTTACCCATTCTTAAGCCTGTCTTTGTGTGCACCATCCCTGTGGCTGTGTTTACCTTTACAGGCAAGGTTAGCAAGTTCCACTGTCTGGCCATAGCACAGATGTGGGAGGGGCAGTGCCTGAAGGAAGCAGCACAGTGGTTCAGGAGGTCATTGCAGCAGCCTCCAAGCTGCTTTGGCCAAGTGAAAGACCGGTTTGTAATGATTTCAGACAAGTTTCACTGTATTTATTGAGCTCCTAAAGGCTATGGTGGTGTAAGTGGAGATTATCCCTTGATCCCCTGCTGTGTGCTGCAGCTTTATAACATGCACAGCAGTATTGGCTGGTGTTGGACCTGCAATGTCCTTGGTCACAGAGCTACATATCAGCTCTCCTGAAGAGTCACAATCAGTGTCTGTCTGTGTAAATGTCCCAGATTCAAAGTCTTGTGGTTGTTTAATTCTATTTTTAGCATGACCTAGAGAGACTCCAAGGAGGAGGCAGGTGTGGCAGGTAGAGCAGTGATAGTGCCTCTGTCTGTGTTAATGCCAGCTCCCCACGAGCAGCGGGTTTAGGGCTCGGGTTTGCATGGTTTCCAGCACTTGCGGGAAGCCTTTCTGAATTCATCTTCAAGTAAATTTCCTCAAGTGAGCTTACGGGCAAAAATTTCATCTTTTATATTCTTTATGTTATTATTCTTTATATAAGTGCTAAAATGTAATTGTCTAGACAACAAGTGACTGTAGCTTGTTTTAATTAGTTAAGCAAAAAGCATTCACTATAGCTTGATGTTTTGCAGACAATTGAGCAGGATTTCCTAGAATCTCAGGGACATCTGTGCTTTTTCTGCTGCTCACACTAGCTAATGAGGAATAGTATGCAGTGTTTCTCTCCTTGTCTGATCTCAGGCTGGAAGGAGTGAAATTACCAATAAACAGCTGGCTCATAGTTGTATCTCAAGGACAGGACATTTTCGTTCTGCAAGATCTATGCCAGCTTCCCCATAATTTTTGTTCCAGTAATTGAAATCCTTTCAGATCTGAAAAGAGATGGGCATTTTTCAGTTAGGAATAAGAACAGGGAGTTTTTTTGGGTTTTGAGTTTTTTTGGGGTTTGAGTTTTTTAAAATTATTTTTATTTTACCAAAATTAAGGTCTGCGTGGGAGAAATACAACGAAAATTTGGTGGGGATTTTTCCAACTAACTATGAGTATAAAAAGGAAGTTTGGACTGCACTGCAAATACGCATTTTCTGCGCCTGCCTAGAGTTCTGCTGCTGAAGGCTGCAGTCGGCTCTTTTGTGGATTTCTGGAAGATGTAAACAACTCTTCATTAGAGCATAACATGGTAACATGTTCCTGTTTCCTCTTTCCCTCTTTTTTCAGATTGAATATAAGCTTTGCAATGGGTCTGACAAAGAGTGCGTGTCTCCCACAGCCAAATTCATGAAGAAGGAAACACTGAAGGTATGTGCAGAGCAGTCAAGTCAGCATCAGCTGACTTACTTACCTTTACAAAACAAGTAGTACCTTCCAAACAAAACATTGGGAACTACTCTGAGTAATTTTCTAAGACCCAGAGAAGCCTCTGACTCTTCTTGGAGTCATTATAGGCCAAGGGCATTTACAGGCTTTATGTGCAGGATTATATTATATACTGCAAACAGATCAGTGTAATTATTTCACTGTGTTCGTATGTTCCAGAGCCATTAGTAACCTCAAGAGGATTGTAATCTTTCAGTGGTCTTGTTAGGGTGGGTATGCCTAGGCAACTTGAGCAAATTGTTGCTTGAACACTTGCTTGTCTACCAAACCAAAACAGAATTAATTTGGTTTGAATGAAATTAGATTTAATCTCTTTAATTTGAGGAGTGGAGGGGACTGGGT
This sequence comes from Hemiprocne comata, assembly GCA_020745705.1. Classification (NCBI taxonomy): domain Eukaryota; kingdom Metazoa; phylum Chordata; class Aves; order Apodiformes; family Apodidae; genus Hemiprocne; species Hemiprocne comata. Next base: position 16,214,571 of record CM036590.1, read on the forward strand.
ATTCATCCTCTTTCCATTCTCCCCCAAAGAAAGGCCAAATTAGATTATGTTTAGTGGAATTTCAGGAGCAAAAGAAATGCCTGCTATCTCATTATGGTTTTGTTCTTCCTTGTGCTCATTTCTGGGGAACCTGTGCTGGGTCAAATTCTAGCTGTGCTATACATAGTTGCCCTTAATGCATTATGTTCTTTCCTCCCCAAATGAGGCCATGATTACAGCTGCTATATTTTCTGTTCTCAACCAGGTACAAAAAAAAAATTACAGACAAGAGAAGAAAAGAGCTACCAAACAACTCTTCAGTGCTCTAAAAGATCCCAGTGTAGTGATCACAGCAGACTGGCTGAAGGTATTTAATACAGACTATTGCTTATGAGGCTGTTGGAAAAAATAAATGAGAAGTACCTGCTGAGTCTGAGACTTTTCCACTAGTGCCCTTCTGAGTGAAGGAAAACTGAATAATTTTGAGTTGAAGTTGCTGTAAAGCCATGCTTAAGTAACTGCTATAAAAGTGGAGTTATGAAGAATATTTACTTTCCATCTTAACCTAACTCAATTAATATATTACATGTCCTTTAGTAGCAAGAAGGTCTCAAAAAGCATATAGTTCAAAAGGAAGTTTATTTCTTTATTGTTTATTATGTTCATTTCTCTCTTCATCTTTGAGAAAGTCTGCTGGCCTCGTCCCGCAGATGTATTTTTGTACAGAAGAGGGAATAGACAGAGTAACAGCCTGGAAATGGGCAGATACAGTTTGATCTGTTGACATTTGGATTTTATGTTGTCACAGCACATAGTCATAGAATCACAGAATGATAGAATCATTAAGCTTAGAAAAGACCTCTAAGGTCATCAAGTCCAACTGTCAACTCAACACCACCATGCCAACTAAACCTGAAGTGCTTTGTCCACACATTTCTTTAACACCTCCAGGGATGATGATTCCACCACCTCCCTAGGCAGCCTGTTCCAATGCCTCTCCACTCTTTCAGTAAAGAAATTTTTCCTGATACCCAAACTGAATCTCCTCTGGTGCAACTTGAGGCCATTTCCTTTTGTTCTGTCTCTTGTAATCTGGGAGAAGAGACTGACCCCCACCTCACCTTTCAGGTAGTTGTAGAGAGCAATAAGGTCTCCCATCATCCTCCTCTTCTCCAGACTAAACGACCCCAATTCCCTCAGCCGCTCCTCTTAAGACTTGTGCTCCAGACATCATCTTTGTTGCTCTGCTCAAATGAAACATACTGGACCTGATGACAAATAATTTCTTCTTGCACAAAGACTCAACTAGTGGCAACTTCTCATTGAAGTCCTGAAACTTTGTACATGGCAAAATATATTTGGATTGACATTGAGAGATGTTACCTTTGAGCACTGTTTTTTGCCTCACTTGGGGCCATTTAGTCTTCTTGACCAAGAGTGAATTGATGACTGCTTTTATAATGGCAAAACTGCATTCCCAAACATCACCAAACACATAGCTCTTTAACCAAAAAAAACAAGAACAAAAGTAACTTTGGGATTTTATGAAACAATATAATCGCATTTGACCAGTGTGAAAAACTTCCAACATTTTTCTACAATCAGTATTACAGGCCAGAAAAGTGAGATGTGTATGGTTTATTTGATAAATGAGGGTGACAACAAAATGTTTCAATAGTGTTTAATCTTGATGATAGATGGATAGATAGATAGATAGATAGATAGATAGATAGATAGATAGATAGATAGATAGATAGATAGAAGATATTTTTAGAATACAAAATGCTTGTCATGTATTTGCTGAGGCTGGAAGTTTCTGGCTCAGTGACCAGTAATGCTGGACCACAAAAACAGAACACTGACATAAGACTTGAAGTTTGGCCCTTGTACATTGAAGACAAGAAGAACTTAGGCAAAAGCTAAAGTTACTGAGAAACTTCCTCTTTCTTAAAGCTGTTATCTTTAATATAAGTTATCAGATTTAATGTCTTCTGTACAAGAGAGAGCATGCATTGAGCTTGACAGAGAAGTAAACCAGCTGGAGAAGGTGCTTTTAAAAAGGTGATATTTGTCAAAACCCATTAGTAGCTCTGTTCTGCAGAACAGTATTAAAATTACTTATAAGTCGAGTTAGAGTAGCTGTAACATGTTTCTCTGCAGTGTTCTAATTGCTGTGTCCTCCACGATTATTGACAAATCATTCTCATGTGAGCCAGCAGTGCTGGTTGCCTAAAAATTAAGCAAGCTGCTAACACTTAGCCAGTGATAAAATATGAAGACTAGATTCTGATAGCCAGATTTACAAGATGTGGGATTTTGTTATGAGATCCCTAAGACTGTTCAGATAATGCAGGGTATTTTACTAAGGAAGTGTATTGTAGTGTGGCCTTGGGAGAAACACATACTAGAAGCACTGTATAAATACTGAATAAATGCTGTTTTTCTTTTAAGGAGCAACATAATTGCAGCTTTTGGTTCTCTCCCTACTTCCCTCCAGATTCGTGGTACTCTGAAGAGTTGGACCAAGCTGTGGTGTGTTTTGAAACCAGGAGTGCTGCTGATTTATAAGACACCAAAGATCGGACAGTGGGTTGGGACAATCTTGCTCCATTCTTGTGAGCTGATTGAGAGACCCTCCAAAAAGGATGGCTTCTGTTTTAAACTTTTTCATCCTTTGGATCAATCAATCTGGGCTGTAAAGGTAACAATCCTGATAAGTTGAATAGGCTCTTCTTGGTCACCGAAGTGTCTAAGAAGTAATATTATCTGGCCTTGATACTATTTAGATTTGCAGTTATTCAGTTGTTGTTAGTTAGGGTGAATTGACTGCATAAAAAGATTACAAACACCGAAAATTGGTCATGATGTAACATCAAATGAGCGTGGTGCATTGTGATCAGTTATACAAACTTACCATTCTTGGTGTATGGATGCATACATAGACTGAGGAAAGGGAAAACATGTTAGTGAAGGAAAAAAGATCACTACCTAGAAGCTATATCAAGCTATGGCCTACATCTTTAAAAAGGAATGAGAAAGTAGGCCCAATTAACTCACTTCCCCAAAACAAGGACACGCAGAGCACCAAATGCTTTGCACAACACTGGAAGAGGTCTGGCAAAGTGACAGAAACCAGATCATTGATTTGACTCTTTTTTCCTAATGTCTCTGATGTTTGGGTTTCTTTGTGATGGATTTGGAACCCAGTGAGTGGTCTGCTCAAGCCTTGACTGTTCCACAGAAGTGTGACTTAGAGTAGGTTACCTTAATTTTCTCTTCTTTGAAGTGGAAATAACAGGTTTCTTTCCTTAACTTTGAGTTGTTCTTCAGTCTGTTGTTACTCACAGGCTGAGACAGTCTCCTGCTGTACACACAGTAGACCTGCAGTGACCTCTGGATCTCACTGTGATGCAAACGATTAATAGTTTCTCATACTTCTTAAAATAACTCCCTGCAAATTTTGAAGAGGTGCATTTCTTTTTTTGTCTTTCCTTTAAGAACAGGCAAAAAGAAAAAAAAACACAACTGTGCCTCTGAGCAAAGAGGAAGACCCCAGTATCTCCTGAGAGGCACTGAGAGTAACATCTGTTGGATACCCTGGAGACAGATGTTCTCCAACCCTTGTTTCCCCATTAAAAATAGTGACTCAGCAGAGTTATTGCCAAACATAAATTCTCCAGGAGACACCACCAGTGTAAGCAAGGTATTACAAGCTACTGCCTTGCTGCAGGGTGGTCAGCAGAGTAAATCTAGTTGGAAAGACTCATGCAAGGGTGATGAATGCATTTGTCATTGCATTCAAAATGGAGGGGAAGCCCTGTGGGAGCAGATCAAGCAGCTTCACTCCTGCTCATCCCTGCAGTTAATTGAACAGTTTTAAACACAGCTATGCAACCACTATAAAAAGTATTTCAATTTTTAATAAGGTAGGAGGAGAGAATTAAAATTAACCTCAACAACCAGGGGTAAGAGCTGCTGTTTTCTGACAGTAGCTCAGCTCTGGTCTGTGCCTAGATACATTGCTTTTGCTTTAAGTCTCAAAGGTTTCATTGCTACCTTGCTTCTTACTCAGATTTGAGAGTTTTGATGCCTTTTAAATTCAGACCATGCACCCAAGAAGGCTGTTGATCATTTGCTGCCATCAGCAAAAACATTCCCTGTGACTTGACAGGTCAACGGAATTCTTCTGAAAAGCGCAGTCAGGAGGAGTATTGAAAAAGTAGAAACAGCAACACAGTCAGGTACTGAAACGTAGTGTTGCTGACAGATCTGAAGTGTTATGCCAGAATGCCCTTCCCATTGAATTAAACATCCAAAAGAAAGAGGAGTTCTCATCAATGTGTATATGTATTTGCATCTTTGTAGGTGTATCGAATTGTTGTCACTCTGGAGACAGAAATAGCAATTAGTATATTAAATATGAAGGGAATATATCTCTGAAAATATTTGTGTGTTAAAGGAAGTCCCAAGAGGTGTGAGTTTTGAAGTCAAAGTAATACTCCTAAGTCACTTGAGACAGATATTTGGAAAGCTACGTTTGAGCTGCATGGTAGGATATTTCCTGAAATCTGAGTTCAGCCTGGATTGTTATGTGTGATAATCCACCAGTGAACTGCTTGATGTCAAAGAAGCTGTCTGCACTCTGACAACAGTTTAAGGCTAAAACTGCTAAAAATACTGTGTCATTTTGTGTCATTTCATAGCCTTCTTTTAAAGCAACTGGAGCAGAATTGGCTGATTTAAATAGATTATGTATAACTGTGCAAAGAAAGCCTGTTTCTCATGAAATATGGATTAGCCTGAGCTTAAGCAAAAAGCCCAAATTACTGTCCATCATGATAGACATAAGACCTGGCTAAATGACTTTAATCATTGGTGAAAATAGTGTGTAAAAATGTCAAGGATTTCCCAGATTAGTGTTGATGGTCCAGGTTTGACTCACATCAGTGGACTTCCTGCTAACTCAGGGTAATTAATGAGCAGCTTTGTTTGTGTTGGCCTGGCTGCTGAACAGATGTATAGATCTAACTGTGGGTTCAGCCCTGGAACAAATTTCTGGTTCAAGCACTGCCTTGGACATTTATAGTTGTGCTAGCCAATTAAATTTGATGTGCAGTCATTTAACTTCAGTTAGAGCAGGATGAAATTTTGGGATGCCTTTCAAATGATGGGTAGGTAAGATGTAAGACCATTGCTTAAAGCGTTCTGTGATTCTGTGAAAGCGAAATATATGCACCAGGGAACTGGTTTTCCTATAAAGTGCTCAGGTGCCTAGAGCTGTCTTAGAAGCTTATCTGTGAGAGGAGAGAGTCCTTTATTCTGCACTGCTTCTCTGGCTTTTTGAGCGTTTTAGCCTGAAACTGCTTCACAGTGAAAATGAATTAGAACTTCTACCTTTTTGCTCTGCCCAGGCCTTTGTAAACCCAAGGCCAAAATCACCAAGGTCTCAAATCAGTCAGCAGCACAAGCAGCAGTTAGAAAACCTTCCCCCGCCTGCTCCAAATACTGCAGCAGAGGCGCTTTGTCCGTCGTGTGAAGGCAGCGTGATCCCGCCCTGCTTCAGGGAAGAGACTCCTTCCTGGGATAACTGCAGGATACCAGCAAATGTCAACCTAGTAATTAGCGTGAGGGTCTGTCTTCTTGCTTCACAGCGGGAGTGCAGGACTATCTGCTGGCAAGGTTTGCCCAGCTGTCCCGAATAAATGTCCTGGAATAGCTTGTATTTCCCTTGCTAAGAAGCTACCTGAACAGTATGGTGTGAGAAGGCTTTTTATTGACTGCAGCTTGTTCTGACATGTATTTAGAGCACTAAATTAGTCTGGATCAGACCCACTGAACCTGGGAATATATATATAATCTTAATTATGTTGATTTTAAGAGCTTTGAATCATTTCTTTAAATAAGGAAGTTCTAGTAATGGGCTTGTGCTACTCTTCTACAGTTGTTTGTTCTGCTCCATGATACAGCACAGTTAGTTTCAGCTTCATCCTTAAAGTTACCCACAGTACTGTTTATAAAAGGGTTTTTTTCCCCTTTTTGAAGCTTTGTTTTGGCAAGATGTCTTGTCATACTATCTAAAACAGTGAGTGCACTCCATTTTTCAAAGCCTAATCAATCCCTCTTTGATAATGCCTTTAGAGTCTCAAATCAAATGTAAAGACAGGAATGATCTGAAGATGATCCTTTCTTAGTCGTACTGTCTAGGGGCTGCAGCTGAGCCCCAGGTCCCAGGGTAGCAGGGATAACATTCACTTTTAGTGAGAGACAATCATTGTCTTGGAGGTTTTAGACTCTAAACAGGCATGATGATCATAGGCTGGGAGACAGAAAGCATCATTATCTCTGCCGTGCAGATACAGAACCTCATTTACTCTGTGGACATAATGAGTTTATTTTTATGACCTCCTCTTTTTCTTCTCCTCTTCTTTCTGTGGGAAACAGCCCCTACCATGTATGAGCATGCCTTACTATTGAGTATGCTTCCATGACAGAATGACCTGGCTGCTCCTTCTGTTTATTTACATGCTTAAGTATCTGTTAAAACCTTATGTTGTCCCATCCTTCCCTTCTTCCCCTTTTTTTCAGTAACGGTTCCCTGGATCTGTACTGTTTGGTTGTGGCATTTTTCCTCTAAAAGAGCCAATATCAACCTGGGCACTGACAAAACAAGTAATGGTGTTTATGAACAATTCTCAAACACCCTGCTCAGCTGCAAGCTACTGAAAGGAAAAATGCTGTCGGGAATGATGCCTGATTGCATTAATGTCACTAGTGATGTCTTCAGCTGTTCTGCTGTGGTTTACTAATCAAATTTCAACTATGCCAGTCCTGACTATTAAACCTTTATAAACAGTTAGTTTTGTGAACCTCTTGTGGGAGAGGAGAGGGGGGAAAAAGTGAGTATCAAGGATCCCAATTTTTCCTGGCAACAAAAGAACCCTACAGATCTGAAGACAAGAAGCTAGACTGGAGACTGTTGTCTTCTCAGCACTGCATTTTCATGGCAAGACTCAGATACAATTTGATGCTTGTCCTGTGCTTGCACTCTTTATTCTTTCCAAATTCTGGTTTCCTGAATTGAGCTCAAAAACAAAAATCCAGAAAAAATCACCATGTAACTACCAGACACTTGTATACAGGAGCAGTTTTCAGTAGCAGTCATAGTTTCCCTGCTTACAAACTAATGCTAGGGAGTCCTTCTTCAAAGGAGCAGAATGGGATATTGTAAAGGCCCATGTAAGGGAGGAGAATCATACTCAAACATTTGCCTACAGATGTTCAGCGTTGTGTGGTATTCTCTAGAAACTCATGAAAATCTGTATTTGAGCATCCTGGAGAAAACTGCTTGTTTCACCCTGCAGCTGTGGTAGTGGCCATGCGAGTATTTGTGATGTTTTCTGCTCTGCATTTATTTCTTACACGATGTCTGCATATTTGAAAAAGGATCTGCTTTCATGTTGTTTGTTACAAAGTAAGGAAGAGAAGGAACTGGAGGAGGCTGGGTCAACTTTGGCAATGCAAGGGAGGAGGAACTCTTATTTATTTCAACGAGGTCATGGCATAAAGTCCATACTATGGAAAGTGTGAAGCTGTGCTCACCGGGTACTTTTCCATAGCAGCTTCTGGAGCTCAAGAGAGGCAAATACAGTGAGGACATCAACGGGGGAGGATGTGGTTCTGCTCAAAGAAGTGTCTAATCCAAGATGGATTCTACCTCCCTGGGAATAATTTCTGGAGAGTCATGCTGAAGGGATTGTGGCAGGATGTTTACAAGACACTTCAATTTTTTTTTTGCCACAGCTCCTAAACTAAAGGCAACATTAACAATAAAAGCCAAAACAAAAAGTTTTTGTTAAATTCTGAAGTGGCCATCACCCAGGCACTACAGCATAAAGGTTCTCAACGGGTCTGGACGTTGAGGTGAAATGCTGCAACCCAGCAGCATGCACCCATTCTGGGAGGCCTTTGTTCCACAGCCTGTGGTTTCCCTGTCTCCTCCTTTCCCACAGACGGGTTTGCAGGATGGAGTTTCCCCTTCGTTTCCTTCCAGAAAAGCTGCCATTTCCCCTCTGCTAGAGGTACTCACAGCACAAGATGTGGGCTCTGCCACTTTTATGGTGACACATACAGGGTGTTTCACTGCTTAGTGTGTCAGGCTGCAGACAGACTCAGCATGCACCGTATGTTGCACAAAGGTGGTTAATAGCAAATATTTGATTGTTTTTGTCCCAAGCAACACGAATTAGATTCTTCCATTCCTGAGGATCTGAGTAAACAGAGTAGGCTTTGGGCTGGGCATAGGGTAAACCAAGCTCTGTTTTCATCAGAGCTCATTACTGCTTTGGAGCTGCAGCAGCAATATCGTGATTACTAGTGAGTCTCCCTAAATTACTCCATCTGCCGCTTCCTTCTTTCCTATCACAAAGATACACACTCTTCCCAGAAAAGTTAGAAAGACATTGAAGTGTCCATTGCCTCTTCTGTGCCTTATGTCTTTTTTTGTGCATTTCCAGGGTCCAAAGGGAGAAAATGTTGGTTCGATCACTCAGCCTCTTCCCAGCAGCTACTTGATTTTCAGAGCAGCCTCTGAATCAGATGGTAAGTTTCATCTTTGTTTGCTTTCTCCAGACTGCATACTCTCTGCCAGTTAAGAAAATAGGTTGATGCAAAAAAAAAAAAAAGGTATGTAAAGGAAAAAATGGTGGCTATCCCCAGCCTGAGATGCCATTCATTAGCAATGGTAAGAATAGGTCAAGCAGACTACAGAGACATTTCATACCCCTCAATGAACAGTCACCTTTCTGGACATGGAAGAAGGACCTAGGCTTGCAGCTGGGGAAAAACACTAAGTCATTATGTTCTAAAGGATGAAAGGAGTTGATCTTAGAATTGGAATGAGAGGGGTAGCTTAACTATTTCCTCAGTTCAGCAGAGAATTCAGTGAGTTATCTGCCTGAGTATTCTACTGGGTAGGGATCTGTTGGAGGAAAATGACAATAATATTGAAGAACTGTTGGTAGATGTCTCTCAACCACCAGAATTCTCCTGTAAACATTATGTACCATGGTTTACAGTATAGCAGGCCCAGGTGCTGGGGACTTCACATGCAAAATGCCATTCTGGGAATTCACAAAATTATGGGAGGTAAATTTAGGTCAGTATGTAACAGGCGTGCCAGCTTGCTATGTGAAAAATCTCTATAAATTACTTTAGCAGACCTAAAATATCAGTGATTTATAAGTAGATAAGAAGATTAAAATCATGTTTCATTCCATTTGACCTTCAGACGACTGTAATTTCTTTGCTATAGCAAATTAACCCAGGCTGTTCATTTTACGGATATTTTTCACCTGCCCTGCCAAGGGTGCTCATGTACCCCATATGCTCCTTTGAGTCTCATCTAGAATAACTTTAAGGACACAAGGATTTTTTATGAAGCACAGTCGGCTTTGAAAGCAGTGTCCTTCTGGTACAGTGATTAAGTTTTACATATTCCTAAAGGCTGGAAATGGGACAATGCCAAATGCACCTTTGACGTGGCACATAAAATCGGAGGAAACCTTATGTCTTTACAAGCTTGGTGTGCTGTTCTTCCTGCTGCTCTGCCAAGAGAGCTGTTCATAGTGAGGGATACTGTCTCAACACTGAAAGCTGCTTGTAGATGCCAATACAGTGACATTATATGAAAATAAGTGAGACTTGTATAGAGCCATTGAAGCACATCTGTTTCTTTGAATATCATGCTTTTGTAATTTGTGGAACAGTACAGCTTATTTCTGGAAAGGAACACAGGATTCCAACCTGACTTCAAATATCAACTGTCTAGAAAGGGATAGATTGAAACAGTTAGTCTCTTGGGGAAAAAAAGTGCTGTTGGGGTAAAGCTGCTAAATTACAGGCATTTCAAATCCTGGTTATATAGTCAGTCTGCAGAACAGATATACAGAACAGGCCCACAGAGTTCTTAGGCAATGAAATAGCTTCAGCAACAGTATGTCAATCCAGATTTTCTAAATTATTATTTCCTTAGAGATCCATTTAGCTTTGCATTAACTGAATTAGGAAATGCATAAAGGGACCAATGTGGCCATTGTATGTGTTCAAGACAAATTGCTGTCTCATAAAATACTTTTTTTCTGGCATTTCTTCTAAGTGAATACTTTCATTCTGGTAGAAAACTAATGAGTAAACCTTAAAGCCAGCCTGGCAAAGAGACCTGTGGCTGAATTTCTGTGCTTTCTTTTAACGATGACTGCCATAGCCCAGTTATGTGGAGTAGAATAGCTTTAGATTTGTTCTAAGTAACCTTACCCATAAAGGCTGCCAAGCTAGCAATAGCTCCCAAGAGACCATCAGAGAGAGGTAAGACTTCTCTAGCTTGGATCTCTCTCTCTGGGTCATACACCCATGCTGAAAAAGCACAAAAGAGACCACGTGGAATTTTCAGTATTGAAATGCCTGTGGGAAGCTTTCTGCCCAGTGAATTATGACATATCTTTGGTATCATAAGAGCTTAAAATAGTGAGTTACTGGGATGTATTTTTAAAGCCAAGTTATTGGCCAAGATTCTTGGGAAGCATGCAGAGGCTGGGAAGATCCAAGTAGAGTAACTTTAGGATTTAATATGAATTTCCTTTACTTTCCTGCTTCTTTACAGTAGGGTCTTAAGGTCAGATGAAAAGCTAATATCATCAAGGGAAGGAGGAGGAAATGAGACCCTTCTCAATCAAATATTGAAAACATGTATGTAGAAAATAACTAGAGCCTTTGGTTAAGGATTAAATAATATATGCTCTTACACATTACTAGCCGTTCCCTAATGCCACCCGCATAGGTTTAGAGCACCCATGTTACACCTGGTAGATCCCGAGAGTCTGAGGAGGTGACCATGACAGCTGACATGAAGTGAAGCTTTGGGATCTGTCTGTTTAGCAGTGGCTTCACAAAAAAATATTGGTGTACTATTGCATCACAAATACTAGCATGAAAAGTGATGTAATTTTTAGCTGAATAAGAGTATTTAACTTCACAGCTGAGGTCAGTGAGCTGTGAGAAGTGGCTGTACCTTGTGCAGGAAGGGAAGAATTGAATCAGCAGACAAGAGGAAAGAAGAGCTGGTTTGCTCAGGCTAGCCTCCATCCCAGACACGGGAGCTGTCCTGGCATGGTGACCGTGCTGTGCTCCTTCTCTTTGTTAGTTAGCCTCCCTGGGGGACGTGTGGGGGGATCTGCTCCATTGACTGGCATAGACATGCTGACAAATGGCCAAACACATGTGTGTCACACTTGGAGATGAGTGATTTGGAAATGGTATTAACGTCAGTAGGTGGTGTAAAACATAAGCAGACAAGGACACAGGAGTAAGAACCGTTACATTTAAAGAAATCTGTATAAACTACAGCAGATTAATGCTTTTACTTTTCAATTAATACAATTTGATTTTAAGCCCAGACGACACTACTGGCTGAGTTTGTTTCGTTTCTTCAACACACTGGACAAACATAGAGGATGCAGTTATGGTCAAGAGGGACAGGAGGTGAGGTAAAAAGAGCTATGCTAGCTGACACAAATAGGGCAGGTGGAATCTGTTCCCTTGCCTGATGTTAGCATATATTTGTAGTATGTTTGCATCTCCTCTATAGATGCAATGTTGTGTGAATCTACAGCATCTCTGAGGAAGGGTCCTGAGCATGTTCTTCTTAACGCAATCTCTCATGTTAGTAGTGGAAAATGAACCACAGAGCATTTGGCAAATTTAACAGTAATTTGTGGAGGCCTCTGACTTGATGGGCAATATTGAGTTGCAGCTTATGTTAGATACAAAGTTCTGCTATTTAGGCAACTATATCATATTCAGCAGCTTACATGACCTACTTTTTCTCTCAGCATTTCAGAATCCCTTTTTTACCCTCTGCCGTACCATCTGTGACAGACGGGTGGTGGGATTTAAGGTCCTGGACAGCCTGCAGAACCACTGTAAAGCTACCGTAGAGTTAACATTCACAGACTGCAGCAGCAGCCTGCTTTGTGATGTGTGTTAAAGACACCTGGAGGGTCATGGCATCCTACAGGGCTCAACCTGTACTAAAATGGGGTCTTTCTTTCTTCTAAGTTTCAGAAAACTGCTGTTTCCAAACCAGTGATTGTGTATGGATTTTGGATTTATGCTGATGAGTGGCTTAGAATTAGTAGTTTAAACCTGTTGCAAGCTTCCTACCCAGACCATTCTGGGGCTGCCCCTGAGATCTCCAAACTGGTACTCCAGGCCTCCTAAGCATTTTGAGTCACCTGCTTAAATCTCAAAAGTGTGCAGTTCTCCACCTTGCCCTGGGCACTGCCACTGGAGGTGTTACTAGGGGAATTTAAAGTGGCAGATTACCGTGGGTTAAAAGCTTAACACTGGATTTCTAAACCAGGCTTAAATTTTCCTTATGTCTGTCCTCCCCTTCAGGCACGCTTTGGGTAGTCTCCATTGCCTGATGTGAATGGACTTGTGTGGATATCCAGATGGTCTGGCTTGCAGTGTTGTTTCTTCGCTAGGTATCTGGCCCTTCCCTCAAAATTAATGCTCCGATCTGGGGAGAAAATTAGATTATTGAAATAAGGGTCACACACAGAAGCAATGAGTCAGGAGGAAGACTGCAGTTTGAAACCAAGTTCACAATGAAATATATCGCTGGATCCTGGCAATACTAGAAAAGATAGAAGTCACCTTCTTAGCTTTATGCCTGTCCTTCATATTCCCTAGGCCTTTCACAGCAGTTTAACATCCAGGCATTTGCAACCAGACTCCATTTAGCTCGGTGCATGAATTGCACCTGCAGCTAATTGAGAGATCACCTCCTTGCATCTTGACAGCCCAAGTGTTAGAAATCATGCACACGGGCACCCAACTGGTACAGCAAAATAAGCAGTCAGCTGAATACAATGACCTTAATGCTCACTGACTGAACCGAATCAGCCTCTTCCTCATCATTCCTGATTTGTGTGCACTTGAGCAAGAGTTCATTGTTTCCAGGGGACAGTCTACTTCAGGTTGATTTTTATATCTTACAAGTGTGAGGTACAAGGCCAAGAGCTGGATGATTTTAATAATTCCAGAAGAATAATATTCCCTTAGTGATGCCTCTCTGGGGGAATGTATGGTTACTAGATTTTAGGCTTTTGAAGTCTTAATTGGCAAGAGATTAATCCCAGCTGTTCTGCAGCTACAAGAATGCAGTGGAAAAAAAAGTGTAGTCCTGGGCTGAGATTTCGGTGTGCAATGATGTGATCCCATCTTGAGCAGATTTTTGTTATTGGTTAGTGCTGAGAGAGTATTGGCTTGGCTGCTCTGTGACCAACTGTTGCAAAATGTGGCAGATAGACTTGGCACATCAAAATTATGAGTTTTTCTAGGTGAAATAATGATGACTGTAAAGAATTTCAAAGTCGAATAGTTTAGTGTTTTCAGTACTACCTGTTTTTTGGGTTTTTGTGGGGGTTTTTCTGTGGGATATTGTAATTTTAGATCTGTTCAAAGACTAGGACAGACTCAAGGTATTCCTTGAACTGAGCCTGAGTTAGCTACATAAGCAATCTTCAGGTGTTTTGTGATGTTCTTTCCAAGGGAGAGAAGAAGCAGGTTTTGTCACATGGTTTTCGTAGTTCCTTTTCCTAGTGAAACGAAGACTTGGTGCAAGTGCTGCCTGCTGCTGTTCAGCATCCTCCAGGCTTCTGCATGGTGACAGAAGTGCCCTGTGGATCTAGCAAGCATCCTGCAAGGAGCAGCAGTGATTCCCATTTGTGAAACTGTGCTGCAGGAGTCATCTCAAGGAGCACAGGGTGCTTTTCCAGCCTGCTGAGCCAAAATGTCTAGAGAAAGCATTCAGAAGGCTTCAAAACACATGTGGTGTGCTGTCGAGGTGGCGTATGGACTTCACATAACTCTATAAGAGTTATAACTGAAGACCTTTATTATTAAAAATGGTGGCAATATATACACCTCTGACTCCAGATGTTCCACCCCAGTACAAACCCCATTGGTTACATACATTCACAGTTCATATATGATTGGCTACGTGTCTTGTCACTCGCTGTCCGTGTCACGATGACCCAGGGCTTTCGCTTCCCAGCCGGTTCCTCTCAATTCTTGCTGCAACATTCTATTTTCTCACTACTTCATGGGGTAACAACCGTGGGACATCAACTTGTGGGACACCTGCTGTGTACTGGTCCCGTGGGACACCGGCCTGTGGGATACCAGCCTGTGAGACACCAGCTTGTTTACTGATCCCACCGTTTGCTTCAGGGCGCCTGACAATTTGGTCAGCCGCACCTGCAACACTGCTGTTTTCTTGTAATTCAGGCATATTAATTTTCTATAAATCCCATACTCATTTTCCATAAATCCCATGCTAATTTTCCATAAATCCCCACAGTGTGCATATTCGGCTTTGGTGTTGCAAAGTCAAGGCAGTATGTGTCCTTTGTTAGCTTTTTTTTCCCAAAACCTTTAAAGAAGTAAGGAACTTTGGAACCCAGCAATGTTTAATTCATTTTTCAAAGTTTCCTTTTTGAAATTGTCACTGATGACTGTCATCATTTTAATCATAGAATCATAGATTGGTTTGGGTTTGAAAGGACCTTAAAGATCATCCAGTTCCAACCTCCCTGCTTTAAGCTGGGACACCTCCCACTAGATCAGGTTGCTCAAAGCCCCACCCAACCTGGCCTTGAACACCTCCAGGGAGGGGCCATCCACAGCTTCTCTGGGCAACTTGTGCCAGTGTCTCACCACCCTAACAGTAAATAATTTCTTCCTAAAATCTAACCTAAATCTCCACTCCTCCAGTTTAAAGCCGTTACCCCTTGTCCTATCCCTACATGCCCTTGTAAAAAGTCCCTCCCCAGCTTTCCCATAGGCCTCTTCAGGTACTGGAAGGCACCTCTAAGGTCTCTCCAGAGCCTTCTCTTTTCCAGGCTGAACAACCCCAACTCTCTCAGACTGTCTTCATAGGAGAGGTGCTCCAGGCCTCTCTCTCTCGGGTCATTTTTGTGGCCCTCCTCTGGACTCATCTCAACAGCTCCATGTCCTTCTTCTGTTGGGAGCTCCAGAACTGGACACAGTACTCCAGGTGGGGGTCTCACAAGAGCAGAGTAGCGGTGGAGCATCACCTCCTTTGACCACCGGACAGCTTGGTGTTGTCAGTGAACTTGCTGAGGGTGCACTCAATTCCACTGTACATATTGCTGACAAAAGTTAAGCAGCACCAGTTCCAATACCAACCCCTGAGGAACACCAGTCATCACTGATCTTCACTTGGACATCAAGCCATTGACCACAACTCTTTGAGTGTGACCATCCAGCCAATTCCTTATCCAGCGAGTGGTTCATCTGTCCATGTCTGTAATTTAGAGACAAGGATGTTATGTGGGACAGTGTCAAATGCTTTGCACAAGTCCAGATAGATGACAAAAGCTGCTCTTCCCTTATCCACCAACTCTGTAACCCCATCGTAAAAGGCCACCAATTTTGTCAGGCACAATTTGCCCCTGGTGAAGCCATGTTGACTGTCACCAATCACCTCCTTAGTTCTCATGTGCCTTAACATAATTTCCAGGAGGATCTTTCCAGGCACAGAGGTGAGGCTGAGTGGCCTGTTGTTCCCCAGATCTTCCTTTTTCCTCTTCTTAAAAATAGGGATTATGTTTCCCCTTTTCCAGTCAGTGGGAACTTCACCAGACTGCCATGATTTCTCAAATATGATGAACAGGGGCTTAGCAACTTCGTCCACCAGTTCCCTCAGGACCCGCAAATACATCTCATCAGTCCCATGGACTTGTGCACCTCCATGTTCGTTAGATGGTCTTGAACCAGATCTTCTCCTGCAGTGGGTGGTTCTTCATCTTCCCAGTCCCTGCCTTTGCCTTCTGTGATTTGGGCAGTGTAGCTTGAGCACTTTTTGGTGAAGACTGAGGCAGAAAAGTCACTGAGTACCTCAGCCTTCCCCATATCCCTCATGACCAGGTCTCCTTTTTCTTTCCAAAGAGGGCCCAAATTTTTCCTAGTCTTCCTTTTATCACTGACATACCTATAGAAGCTTTTCTTGTTGCCCTTGACATCCCTGGCCAGATTTAATTCTGTCAGGGCTTTAGCTTTCCTCATCTGTGTTTACTCTAAACACAGGTAACAAAGAGTTACAGGCCTACTCAGAGGAGATGCCTCTGTTTCAGCTCTTTTTTATTTGGTTGGTTGCTATTTTTGTGCAGTGAGCACAGTTACGTGCAGATGTGTTCCTCTAACATCTTGCTTTCCCAGGACATGGGTCACATGTCAACTGCCATGATTATAATTTGCTCAAGTGTTGTAGGGAATGGATATTGAAACCAATGTTCTGTACAAGGGAGAGGCTGCTACAAAGAGAGCAGCCCTCTTTCTACTCAAGCTAGTGCTAGCACTCTGGTAGGACATCCACTTTTGGCACTTTAGGAACAGCCTTATCAAAGAGTTTCACTCTTTCCCCGTTGTTTCTGGAGGGAGCCAAAGGTGGCTGGGCAACCCACACACCTGGACAGTTCAGGTGCTGAAAGATGTGTGGTGTGAAATGTCCTCCTTGTGCTGGCTGCCAGTAGGAGTGATCTAGTTGGACTTGACTTCACATCAGAATTTGGGATCTTCTCTGAGTAGAGTGTAATTTCTCCCCATTATTATCCTCACTGAGAATTCTGTTAGCTTGGATGAAAAATTTCTCTTGCTGAGTTTTGAAAACCTTTCTATCAGTGGCTTGCAAGAAGTATGGGAGTGTTACATGTAGATGGACTGTTTTACTCTCGCCCTCTTTCATCCTTCCCCCTCTATATGTGCTGTCCCTTGGAAGTCAGTGACAAAATACTAAATACAATCAAGAAAGGGTCAAGCTCAGAAATAACATTTGAAAGGGAATGCTTAGTTCACAGCTTCCAAGCAGGAGGAGGTAATGCAGGTGTTTTTGAGCAACATGATCTCTGCAGAAGTTGTTCAAAAGTAGCCATTGCAGTGGATGGAGTAATATATCAATATGGTTTTTTATATAAAAAGAGCTTAAAAGCCTATGGAGAGATTCTGCCATAGGCTGACAATATGCTCTTGGGTTTTCCTTCAGAATTTAAACATACGCTTGTTTCAAGCCACAGTCGGTGGAAATTTATAACTGGTTGTCCTTGTTCAAGCCAGGATGAAGCCGATTTTCCTTTTACTGCTTTTTTTTCCTTCAGTAAGCTCTCTTTTAACTAGCAGCAAATGTTCCAGCTAGTGGGCTGATAACATTGGAATGTTTATGTTTCTGCTGGGACATGAAGGTCAGTTTGTTCTACCCAGTGAATCTGCCGCTGCAGATGCTACTGAGAGCAGGGGAGTTGTATCTGTGATCCCACCCCTGGGGAGCTGGACTAGACAGACAGCAGAACTGACCAAAGGTATTCCATTCCATATATCTACGTAAGCTCCGAGGAAGGTCAGAGATCACAGAAGACAACTTCCTTCCTGCTTCTTCTTCCACCCAGGTAGGGAAGGAGAGAGAGCATTGTTGTCTCTGGTTTAATTGCCGATCCTGGGTCAAACTGACACTGGTAATTGATTGCAGTGTTCTACTTTGCAGCTTTAAAAGCCTCAAACCTTCTAAAAGCATTGTAACTCCTTTGCAGTTCTTGTTTGTTTCCTGCATGTGCCTCATACTGGGCTGTCATTCTTCTCTGAAGGAACCCACATTTTGCATCCCTCTCTGATCTAATTACCTTGCATCAAAAAAATGACTTGAGTCAACCGCTAAAAATTAGAAGGTGAGAATTAAGGTAACGATGAAGCCTCCATGCATGCTGCCATAACGATACATGACAGCCTTTCATTATGTGACCACGAACTTTTTTCCCCCTCTGTAGTTCCTGAGAGAGTGAGTAGACTTGTCAGGTAAGCAATTAAGTAATCCAAATGCTAGCATTTTTGTATCATTTTACAATAAAGAATATTAATAGCAAGATCACTGAAATGTGAAAACATTTCATGTAGGCCTTTAGCAAGGAAATGGGTTTCTCTTGTGTACAATCCCTGAAATTGAGAGGGGATCATTTTGTGGTCTTTCGCTGCAATTAACACACTGTTAACTTGCAGAGGAAATGTAACTGTTTCATTTGCAGAGGAAATCCCATACTGTACATCTGGTTTTGTGGCATGTGTTTGTTTGGATTCACAGCACCACCTGATGGCTGAAGGCCCGTTTCTTCGCCTGGGGATGCACAACATCACTTGAATTCAATTTCTGTTAGAAATGAATATAAAATAATATAAAGATATTTTGACATACGCAGCATTTCCAAATGTGAAATCATGCAGTCTCTGCAGAACTGGAAGAGAAAAGCAAAGGTGAAGAGAGAGGAAAGTGAAAGGAGATGAGCCTAAGCAGGGGTGTGCTCTCTGGTGTGGAATAGCCTGAATCAAGATTTCATCTTAATGGGTTGGAGGGAGAGGGGATATGTAGGAGGAAGCGGATTTGTGCTCAGCACAGTCATTAACTCTAATGGGTTATCCATGCAAATCCTCCACATGGCGAGAAGGGAATAAATCTCTGTGTGTAAAGCCTTAATGCAAGAATATTTGTTAAATACAAAGTAGTGTGAAATCAATTCCGACACCCTCCAACCTTCCTAATCTTTTATTAACCATTATATGTGATTTTATTATTAAATCATAAGCTGATGCTGGAGGAACTTATGGGATGAAATTAGAATAAATGTCTGGGCTCTGCAGTGTTTTGTAGCTCAGTGTTCAAGTGCAATTCTTCGAAGCTTTAGAGATTTTTTTTCTCTCTTTTACTGGTTGCAGCTTAGTATCAAACCAAGCACTGAAAGCTACTCAAATTTATCAACATTTCTTTATATACATATGATCTGGATTTTTTTTTAACTCTCTTTGATCTTTATATAGAACCAAAATTTGGTCATATCAGAGTTCATGCGAATTCTGACCAAAGAAAACAGCAGCATCCTAGTGATATTTACGCATATGCTTGGTGCTAAGCCTGTGGTGGAACTGAATGTAGTTGAAACCTTTCCCAAATGGGACCCAAGAATGAATGTGGTCCAGGGAAATCCTATTTGTAGCACTTGCTGTTGTTAGAGCAAAATCATTTTGTTTTTTTCACTGCCTCTCGAACACATTTCTAATAATTGCAAAATATATTCTGAGCAGTGTAATGAAGAGCTCTGTTTCACATGCTTGAAATTAGAAGGTAACTCTCCTGATATGTCAATTGTTGAATGTTCGGCTAGTTTGCAGGTTTCCTGGCCTCATTAATGATTGCATTACAGAAACCAGGTATTTTCAGGTGCTTCCAAGAATACAGAGACTCCAGCATTGTTGTGCTTTCCTAACACGAAACTTCATAAACTTGTATGGATTATTGCAAAAAGAGCCAAGGGTCAGTTTGGATTCCTGTGCTTTTCATTTGCTGCCTGTTTGTGAGACGTACGCAGGCCTTACGAAAATCTGGTGAAGCTGTGCATAGGAACTGCAGCTTGTCTCTGTGGCATCCTTATAATTTCTGGTATTTGAAAAGTAGACCCTGTAGGTAATGATATTTTGTGACAAGAAAAGAAAAACTGATGCTGCACCCAGATTATCTGATGGCCTGAGCAGGGAGAATGGGGAAAGGGAAGAAAATACAGAGAAAGAGTAAAAATAAACACTTTCACAAGCAACTCCCTCTTAATCACTTTGGCAAGTATTGATCATCCTGCTCTTGTTTGGAGTGATTGTTATTGCAGCACCACCCCCTGTATGGGACTGCTAAGCCAGCTTGTAGTTCAGTGATCACACACCGAGCAGGGGCCTCTAGAGCAGTGCCTTGGTATCTCCTTGCCGTTGGGTGGTGCGTGTGGTGGGGACGCCAAATGCTGAACATGTTTTTGGGGTGTATGACTTGCAGACATGAGCTGCTGGATGGTTTGAAAGCACTATACATGTACACATTTCCTGCGTCTCAGACAAAATTGGAAAGGAGCAAAACGAGATGTGGACAGGCTGTGGGAGAAACCAGAGGAAGAGATGCTCTTAGGGAAGGGGAAGTTGGAGTGAGCTTCCCACTGTATTACCCGCACAGATGTATCTCTCATACAGCCACTAGAACACACCATTTTTGGCAAAATAACCTAGGGATTATGTATATGAAAAACAGATTATTGTACACAGTGACTTCCTGGATTATAATGAGCTTTACTCCCAGGCAAGAAGCTTTTGAGAAGCAATGCATGAATTGTCTCATTTACTCTCCTGTGCTTAATAATTCCTCTTGTTTTCACAGGCCGATGCTGGCTGGATGCTTTGGAACTTGCCCTGCGTTGCTCCAGCCTCTTCCGGCTCAGTGCCCCCAAGCAGGGAAAGGATGGAGACATGAACTGCTCAAGTGATTCTGCACATGCGGGGCTCAACCATCTCTTGCACACAAGCACTATCTCAGACCAGGAGTTCTTCCAGTAAGCTGGGGCTATCACTTCTTTTTGCCCAGAGAGGTGTTGCACAGCACACACTTAGGCAGTCTTTTAACTTCAGCAAAATCTAGCCCGACTCCACCAAGGAGGCCTGTTTAAAAGCCAGCCTTCTGCTGGATCTGTCACTAATGTATGGGTTTGGTGCATGGGGGTTTTGGTGTCACCTAATGCTTGGGCACACAGACTGGGAGGAACCTCAGCTGTTTTTGTGTGTAGGTGAACAATTTTCTTCTGTCCCCTGCTTGGGCCAAAGTGCTGTCTGGAGGTGCTGGCATGAAAAATGGCTTGCCTGAGTAAAGACTGCAGAATCTAGCTACTACAGTAGGCCTGTGGTTACACAGACACAGTCACTAACAACGTCTGCTGAGCACATATGGCTTGGAGTCTGATCTATTTTTTAATAATGTTCTTTTTGCTAATAATAATGTGTCATAGTCAGTAGAGTGCACATACTGCATCCTTAGTTTTATAATTACTTTCTCTCTACAGGGGTTTTGAGTGGTTTCCAGTTTCCTCCTTGATGCATCAGATAAATTTTTACATAAGGGAAAAAAATCCCCACAGCCTTTCTTCTATTTCATACGGCTAGTATTACTGCAGCATTTTGGAAAAGCTGACATCAAAGCTCTGTAAGCATTGAAAAAAACCAGGCCTTATCTGTTGCATATAGCTAAATAGGCAACCTAAAAAATCTCTCTGGTATAGACACTTGCCCCTTGGATTTGGAACTGAGAGATGTGGTGTCTATTTCTAGTTCTGCTGATATAAATTTTACTTTTAGGGCTCACACCAATGCACCATAGGTTATACATTTTTTAGGGTAACAATTCTTGCAGTCTGCAAGGATGATGGCTTGCACAGGGGGACCTCATCTTTAAGTGGTTTTCTTAGGCTCTGTTATAATAGCAGTAGGGATCTGGGTCTTCTTCAGAGTGTGGAGGTATCTCTGCTCCCGTGGGACCAAAAGGATGGCAGCATTTTGGTCTGCCCTTCGCTCTGAAAGCCTCTGGTATTCCCAGCAAGTCCTGCTGTTTCAGTTTTTTAGCTAGAGTTTGAAGAAGAGCTTTGCTGAAGAGCAATAGAAGAAAAGGAAAAGGAAATCTCATAGAATGGTTTAGGTTGGAAGGGACCTAGATCATCATCTAGTTCCAAAGCCCCTGCATAGGCAGGTACACCTTCCACTAGACGACCTTGCTCAAAGCCCCATCCAACCTGGCCTTGAACACCTCCAGGGAGGGGCCATCTACGACTTCACTGGGCAACCTGTGCCGGTGTCTCACCACCCTAGCAGTAAACAATTTCTTCCTAACATCTAACCTAAATCTCCCCTCTTCCAGTTTAAAACCATTACCCCCCATCCTACCTCTACATACCCTGGTAAAAAGTTCCTCCCTAGCTTTCCTGTAGGCCCCCTTCAGGTATTGGAAGTCCACTATAAGGTCTTCTCAAATCCTTCTCTTCTCCAGGCTGAACAGCCCAAACTTTCTCAGCCTGTCTTTGTAGGAGAGGTGCTCCAGCCCTCAGATCTCCTTTGTAGCCCTCCTCTGGACTTGCTCCAAGAGCTTTATGTCCTTCCTGTGTTGAGGGCTCCAGAACTGGACACAGTACTCCAGGTGGGGTCTCATGAGTAGAGGGGCAGGATCACCTCCCTCAACCTGCTGGCCACACTTCTTCTGATGCAGCCCAGGATGCATTTGGATTTCTGGGCTGTGAGTGCACATTGCTGACTCATGTTGAGCTTTTCATTGACCAACACCCCCAGGTCCCTCTCCTTAGGGCTGCTCTCTGTCCATTCTCTGCCCAACCCATATTTGTGCTTGGGGCTGCCCCAACCCTAGTGCAGGACCTGGCACTAGGCCTTGTTGAACTTCATGAGATTGGCGTGGGCCCACCTCTCCAGCCTCTGAAGGTCCCTCTGGATGGCATCCCTTCCCTCCAGGGTGTCAACCACACCACACAGCTTGGTGTCCTCAGCAAACTTGTTAACGTGTTACCAGGGCACGTGCCCTAGTACTTGTGCAAATGTCTGTTGCACTTCGGCTTCTTCCTTAATACTTTACTTTCTAATTTCTCTCTGCCTAAGAGAGAGTCTCTTAGGACTGTGCTCACTGTTACAATGAATCCAGGAATGCAGTGGACTTGTTTTTCAGCTGATGGATGTGTACAGAAATCTAATATTGAAATGGAGCCTGTGGTGTGGAGAATATTCAGGCAGACCCATGGCTACTGTAAGCAGGAAGTTCAGAAGATAGAGATAAAACTGTATTCAAGTCTTTCTCTTAAAAATATTATGCATAAATGACGCTTAAATGATGCCTCTGTTTCGCCTCCTGGGTGTGCAGTATTAAAAGCTGTCTTGAATTACCAGGCTCAGCAGCAACACACACGGCAGAGTTTTCAGCAGGACAAAGTACCCTCAATTGCAACCAGATTTTTCTGACAGGCTCAGATTTTCACTGAGTCTGGTTCAAGCTGGGTGTTCAGCATCTAGTTGTCTGGACAATACACTCTCCTTTCTGAGTCCTACCCCTGGTTTTAATGTGTACCCAGACATTCCTCAGTGCTTAAGCCCAGGGGAGTTTGATAGTTGTGGGACAGGGTATGACTTGCTGTCATCCCTAGAGGAATAAAGAACATTTAAACAAGGGAGAATGCAAAACCAAAACTGTGCAAGTGCTGAGCAAAGGGTTTTTGCTTTGCCACTTACCGTGGCTCCCTCATAGGGATTCAATCATTCTAATTAAATGTCCTCCCTACAGGGAATCTTACCAATTAAACTGGCACGCTGTTGTTAGGGGGGCAGTTAATTACATTTAACTCTTCAAATTAGCCCAACTACTCTGTCAAGAAAAGAAAAAGAAAATGGAGATGATGGATATTATAGGGAGAACAAAACCCAAGGGAGTTGGCAAAGATGAATCTTCCCTTGAGCCAAAGTTGCATTTGTCTGCTGGCTGCTTTGCTCCTTTCCTGCTGGGAAAGAAGTCAAGATTATGCAGTGATTTTAAAATCTGTGTCTCTAATAGCATATAAAAATGAGAGGGGAGAGAACTGTGCAAGTGAGTCGAAGGCTAGAATACTGTGTAAATCTGTGATTTTACACAAGAGGCCTTTAGGGCACCAGGAACACTTTTTTTTAAATGTGAAGTTGTATTTCTTGTGGCTTCCATGTCCTACCTCCACCAACCCTAGGAATCTGGCTGGTGTACTTGTTTGACAAGAGCCAAAGGCTAATTTTTTCCGTTGTGCAGAAGAGTGGTGTCAAACCCAAAGAAGTCCTGGTCACTGACTAAAGTTTCCAGGAATGCCCCTCGAGAATAAAGCACTGGTAAGACAGCTCCAATATGCTGAAATAGTAAATAAGCCATGAAAAATGCCAATATATTATTATGGTGGAAATCCAGTGTTGACTTTTAGCATAGTGATTTCCTCCCAGCTTTTAAAGCCTGGTCCAAATCCCATTGGAAGCCCCTGGGAAGTCTTTATATTTATTTTAATTCAAGCTCATGGCATGGTTTTTGTTTTTAGCAAATCATACTGATTCGGTGATGATTCTCTTTGGAGGAGTAGAAGAGCCTGGCTCCACTTCAACATCTCAAATTTGTTCCTCAGAATGAGCAGTATCTGTTTTCCCTTCGGTTCCCCAGAGCAGCTCCTTGGCTCTGGTTGTGTTAAGTTTTGCCTTGTTTCTGCCTGGTGGATAATCAGTACACAGCTGAGTGGGATTTCATGTGAATTTAATTCCTACTTGGACTAAATCTGAAATCCTTAAAAAATAAGGGGATAGGGGTGAAAGGGGGTGGGACACAGAGGAATCTAAGAAAAGAGTGTTTTGCTTCATTGCAACTTCACATACTTCCCAAATGTGAGGCAAGTGACACTGAAAAACACGTGCTCTTCTTGCAAATGTGAAATAGAAACAAGTGCTACTTCTCAGCCATGAACCATAAGCCTTATAATGAACTGCTCTTTCAAGCATTTTTTTTTCCCATGGAGAAGCCTTTTGCTGGGTAAGGGAGCACAGCAACCACAGACACTCACATACTTAGCTGATTGTTGGAAAAATAAGAAATAAATCAGGTATTTAAAGGATCAGCAATCAATAACTTCCTGAACCTACCATCTAGGAAGTATCTGTGCTGAGGAATCATGGGATAATCTCCTTAGACAGCTCTTTCTTCACCTTTTTCCTCCTTTATTATCTTAAACTCTTGCATGTGCTGTACTCTATGCTTCCAGTGTATTTGGTTATCAGTCACTACACTTGCTGGTTGCTAGCTAAATAAACAGAAATAACATCCTGGCACTAGAATGGTGGAGACATGGAATTTCTAATAGCAAATTATTAGTGCTGGAGTATAGTGGGTTTTGACTCTCTGATTTATGATCTTAGTTAAATTTTACAATAAAACTGTAATTTAAAAAAACCTCATAGTTTTTATATATAAACACATAGACATATATACTTACATACATATATACACACAAATGGAGTTAAAGATTATCTAAAGGCACAGAAAGCTGTAGGTGACACTTTCAAAAGAACTCTAGAAACTGAGCTTCTTCAGAAACTGAGCTGTGACTGTCACAATGTGGATTTCTTGGCATACTATAAATCATGAGCTCATTTTGGTATGTAGTTGGAAGCTGAGATCTTCTGAAAAGCTGGTGCCGGTTCTGAGTTCTGACTCTTCTGTTGTGTTGTGGGTTTTTTTTAATTTGTCTCTAAGTAGCAGTACCTAATTATCTTTTAAAAAAAAAAAAAAACAAAAAAAAACCAGGGAGAACAAGGGATGGGAACTTGCAGCGTTAATCTGTAATCAAAATTGGAATGTGCCCAGAGTGATTTGAGAAAAGGCCCATCATGGAGAGACTTTAAGCTTGACAGAGCATTCCTGTGTACTGAGGAGAGAAATCTTTTGAGAGGGAGATGGACTACAAGAGAGAGGTAGCAAGACTCTTCAAGATCCAGGGCCTGCTAACATCCTCTGAAACTCCTTGTATAGCTGGAAATCTTTTCTTTATTGCTCTATCCAAGAGCAAGTTTGCGTGAGGACTTGGTATGAGATTTTAAGAGGAAGGTTAAGTTGGGAAGGTCATTACCTGAGAGCTAGGCTAGGCCACGAAAGAGATGATGTGTGTGCAAAGACATGTATGAATAGGCAAAAAGCTCATGCTAAAAATCACTTGAAAATTAGTGAATACTTTTCAGTGTCTGACCTCTGGCTCATCTAATCCTGTTTGCCATCTGTTACATGAACTGCATCTGCTTTTTCAAATGGAGATGCTATAGGCTACTTGAGAGAGAACTTCTAGCTTTCTTCTCACTCTCTAAAGCACGCATCACTGAGCTTGCTACATGAAGCTTGCTACACCTTGCACACTTTCCCTTGGATGCTGTTATAATCTGGATATTCTTCTTATGTGTAATTGTCCAGTCCATGCTTTCAACTGTGTTCTTCCTCACAGCATTATCTGGGGGAAGCATATTCCCCAGGTTAGTTTGGGGGTGGGTGGGTGTGAAAATACTTGCTTCTACTGACTTCTAAATTTACCTTTTCCAGTGTAGGGCTGACTTAGGACCACCATCTGTTCAAATAAAGAAGCAGTAGTACTGAAAAGAAAATGTATCCCATAATGTCTTATTTTTTGTCCATGCTACAATCCACTGATTGTTTCTGTACTGAGAAAAATCTCTCCTGATTGACACCTCGGTTCTCTAATCAGCAGTGGTTCAGCTGGTAGTGTGTGCTCTGTATCCCTCCGGATGTGGGCTTCCATCCGGAGCCAGCGGCAATTCTGCATAATGATGGCAAGTGGAGCTGTGTGGCAGATATTGCAAAGTGCAGTTTGGAGGGGAGAATTTTGATGGAAAATATCTCACTGTTTCCATGATAAAAGCCCCACTATTCAGGAGATCAGTGTCTTACACTCTCTTGGGCTGCACACCCTATTTTGAGTGCTGGGGAATGTTTTCGCTTTACCCAAAAGGCCTTATGTAATCTGGCTTTGTAAATCAAATTGAAGCAAGTAATGAACTGTGTGTTGCAGTTTGAATGACTCAGCTCTGGAGAACCACCACCAATTGGAAAATGATGCTTTTTCGGACAAGTCTGAGAGAGACAACATAGAGGAGTCGGAGAATGAAACTCATGAGAACAGCCGGAAGACAAATGAAAGCGAGAGCGATCAGTCAGAAATCCATGGAGAGGTCTCTCTGGGAAGGAAAGGGACAACTTACATTGAACAGATCTATGAGGAATTTGGGGAGGTAAAAGACAAAAAGATGTTTATCACTGCTTGTTTCTGTTAAGATGTCTCTTGTTCATAGTATTTGTCATTCAGCCTTTTAGGTGCATGGCAGTTAAAAACCAGCTTTGTGAGTTCCAGTGTTTCACACTAAAGCTATGCACAGCTTTCTGCTAAATTATGTTGAATTATCATGTGCTCTAATAGTTGTGCATTATGAACAGCAGCTCTGCTACTGTGCTTTGGCGTGTTTCCACCATCAGCAATTGCTTTAACCAGTTACTGCATTAAAGAGCTGCATAGCATTGGCACAGTGCTTGTGGAGCCAGCGGGAGGGGGAATTATTATTCTGGGTATGTGTCCTGGCCAATTAGGATGCTCAGTCCTTGCGTGATACAAAATATGATACTTCCCTTTTTTCATTATGCATGGAACATCCTTTTTGTGTGTCCTAATGAAGTGTTTGAGCCACTTGATTCCTAAATGGCAGTTTCTTGTAGGAAGGCCAGTTCTCATTTAACAGCAGGAGGATGCGTTTCTGTTCCATATAACAGCTTTTGTTAGCTGGATGTCACTGTGACACCTCTGAGGAAAGCAGCAGTAGAGAGCTGGGGGAGCCAATGTGTTGAGTGAGAATCAGTCCCAGCAGGCTGGAGAGGAGCTCTGCTGGGAGGGCTCTGAGCACTCCCTTGCCTACTGCTTGAACAAGAAAGCTGAAGTCTCATCGGTGCTCCAAAGAAAATAATTGTGCTACAGAGCTGTTTCTTTCTTGCATGTATTTACTTCTATTTCAGGTGTCAGGTGTGAGCTGCAAGCCCCTGCTGTAGAAATTGTGCTTGCAAACAGAACTGTTGCCTACAGACACAAAAAAAAGCCAACTCCGCTCTTGTGCATCTCTCCCCAGATCCCACCCCAGATGCACAGCAAGTGATAACTGGGTCCAAACAGGGGATTCTGAATTTAGCTGAGCAACTAAGCAACAGCAAACTGAAGGCAAACTTCATTTCTATCAGCTGTGTATTCTGAAATGACCTTTTGCCATGTCACAAACTTGTCCTAGAAG
Source organism: Hemiprocne comata (assembly GCA_020745705.1). NCBI lineage: Eukaryota > Metazoa > Chordata > Aves > Apodiformes > Apodidae > Hemiprocne > Hemiprocne comata. The sequence continues at coordinate 16,242,363 of CM036590.1, forward strand.
TGTTGGTAGGGTGAACTGTTGTGTTTAAATGAGCCTTACAGGCAGCACTGATGTGTGTGTGTAGGTGTATGAGAGTGAGAGACATCTCTGCAGCTTTACATTAAAATAAAAAATGCCATGAAAACCAAATGGAAAGGGCTAAATTTCTGCTTTAGAGAGTGACACTTTGTGTAGCATAAAATAAGGCTAACCATAGTGTGGCTGCTCAGGGAGAGTTAATGCCTGGGATGCATTAAAACAACATTCATGTTTGAAAATTTAGTTTCATTTTCTTTCTCCAGTGCCCTGAAATGCCCATCCCCCCATGTTAGACCTTATATAGCCCCACTCAGCATAGGGGAGCTACACAGTTATAGCTGAAACCATAATCCCTGGCTTTCTTACTGCTACTTGCACTTCTGCTGCAAAGGGCACTGGGCAGCATTGGGGGGGGGGGGCTGTATTTTTTGTGCACTTTGCCTGCCAGTGGGGCCTTTACCGTACCTACACTACAAGTTTGTCTTTTTTTGACCTTGGAGGACTGCTTCCATTCTTTGTTGATGACTTATTTGTCTCCTAATTTTTTTTACACATACAATAGTAAATCTTAGTCTCTCATTTGCTGAGGATGAGAATGAGAGTAGCTACCATGTATGCATCCCACCAGGCTGCAGTGATGCTGTAAGAACCTTGGTCATGTCCATGCTTCCTGAGGGACTGCAGTACAGAGTCCTCTTGGTTAGTGGTCCAGGTTGGCCCATTGCGGTTCTGGGGTTTGCAGAGGCAGTGGCTTGGGAAGGAGCACAGCAGAGGTGTGCTCCCTACCTTGTGCCAGCTCTCAGACAGGCCCAGGGCTTTCTGTACCACTCACTTTAGTGCTTTGGCGATTCACTTCTGAGACAGAGCTGACATCTGTTTTCAGTGGTGTAGCTGAGCATTCATTCTTGTGCCAAGACCAGGTATGCCTGAGTGAGCATGGACCCTCCAGGTAGAGGCACCTGCAAGAAATGGTTTTTCTTTTTCTGCCCTGAGCTTCCCTTTTCCCATCATAGACAGGTGAATCGTCTCAAACAGAAACCGTCTCTGAGGAGAACAAGAGTCTGATGTGGATCCTGCTGAAGCAGCTGCGGCCTGGCATGGACCTTTCTCGAGTGGTGCTGCCCACCTTCATCCTGGAGCCACGCTCGTTCCTTAACAAGCTCTCTGATTACTACTACCACGCTGACCTTCTTTCCCAGTAAGCAGCACACAGAGCGTGCCCCGCATGGGCACTTCTCATCTAGTTGTGACAATGTGTTACAGTGTTAGCTTGGTGTGTTTGCACGCTTGAGAGCCTCCCAAATGATACCCTCATTGCTGGATTCAATGTAAATCAAGCCAGGTGCCAGCTGCAGTTACCTTTTAAAGATGGACTGCTGCCAGCGAGGTGCAAAGAAGTAAGGAAAACAGTTAAACTCCAGACAAAAATACCTTAGCGCATGCACCTTTTCCAACATTGGCTGAAACTGATGGGGATTCAGCTCATGCTTCTGAGCATCTCTCAGCAGAGCTGTGCCACCTGCTGGTGTGCAGAGGGGAATAGCACAGAGAGCGAACAATTGCCAAGCACTTTTCTCCCTTAAAGTACTATTATTATGTTCGTTGGTAAACAAATAGAAACATCTTTTAACACCATTGATGAGAAAGACCTGCTGGGAGCAGCAGAGTAGAAAACAGAAAATGTTATACTTGCAGATAGGAGCAGCCTTCTCAATGAGATATGCCTGGTGTGTTGTAAAAGCAGTGTGCTCAATATTCCAATAGCAGCACTAGTTACTCATGTCATTCCACCGCTTCTGGGTAATTGTAGAATCGTGGCATTTTCAAGCCTTGTTTGCGGTATTTGTAACATCTGAAGTTAAGGAAATGGTTGTCCTCAGTGCTGAGATCTAAGAAAACTTGAAGAGGTTTGGGGGTTTTGTTAAATAAATCTCTTTGTGGTATGGGTGATCCTTCTAAATGGATTTTGCAAGAACTTATCCAGGTTGATTTTAAAATCTGACTAAAAGGTTGGAAATACCAGGAACTCTTCTGTTTATATTTACTTCCCACTTCATCTTCAAGCAGGGAGGGGTTGGACAAGATGATCTTGATCCTTGCAACCTGAATTATTGTACGAAATCTCGAAGTTCTGAAAGAGGCCATGTAGCATATCAGCTTAGGAAGAGGAAAGCAAAGAAAAAGAGAGAAAAATTGAATTGTCTTTGATTTTTGTGGCATAAGTATTATTGTTTCTGTAACTCACACTGGACTGTTGGCTTAACTAAATGCCAGTGTGAGTCGCAGTCCCAGATTAACATACTTGAATGTATGTCCAATCAAGCCTGATACACTTCAGAAATTTTATTAGGCTTTTTTCAGGAGTGCAGGGCAAGGGGTGCCACTTTTTAAGGATTTATATGTGTGTTGGATGATGTACATTATTAAAAAAAAATACTTCTGCTCTCAGGTGCCTTTTTCACTAGCAGCAGCAAAGAAATTACTTCCCTTTAGTACTAGGGAAATACTGTTGAAATTAGTGTTATTATGTGGGTATGAAATTAATGTGATATGTGAACAGTATTAAGTGCATATAAGAAAACATTTTATGTTCTGTCCTGCAGGGCTGTCCTTGAAGATGATCCATACAGTCGAATGAAGCAAGTGTTGAGGTGGTACCTGTCTGGCTTCTATAAGAAGCCAAAGGTAAAAGAATGCATAAAGTGAGGGTTGTAATGGGCATTGAAACCTTCTGCTATGGTTGTGTATCTCTTTATTGCATTTCCTGTGACACTTTACGTTTTCTATTGTTCAGAAGACTTTGGCCATTACTTTTAAAACTGAAGTTGCATTTGGTTTCAGAGTAGATAGTGAGTGGAAAATAGTGCTGACCTTCTCAGAGCTTTTGCACTGGACAGTTAGAAGGCAAAACTAGTCATCAACAAGTAACATGTCCTCGGATTTAAGATTTTTCCCTTGGCTGAAAGCAGGTCTCCTTTCTCTTTTCAGGCCTGTTAGTACCATTGTGCTGTGTTTTCACACCAGTATGTACCTGCTGTGTATATAGTAGCAAGAATAATAAGGTTTTATCATCTTGTAAAGCTTTGATTGGACAGAAGATTAAGTTGGCAAGAATAGCAGGTGAATCCATGGCTCAGATGAAAAAATTTAGATTCGGAGAATACATGTAACCAGTTCTTTGGTTTTGATTATTGTGATTGACTTAGTTTAAAACATCAGGGAGAAAATTACGTTGTTTTGTGGCCACCTCTGTAAAGTTGGATTGCAAGTTTTTTGTTTGTAGCAGGTTTTGATTGTTTTGATTTTCAGGGAATAAAAAAGCCATACAACCCTATTCTGGGAGAGACGTTTCGCTGCTGTTGGTTTCACCCTCAGACGAACAGTCACACATTTTACATAGCAGAACAGGTAAGCTCCTTTATTTAGATGCTCAGAGGTTGCAAGCAGCAGCCTGCTTGCACCTCCATGCATTGGAACACACTCTGCATCTCACCCTGGGAGAGGAAATTGGAGTTTTTATGTAAATATCCAGAATGGGATGTGGGGTAAACTAACTGTTGATCTAAACTCTTGAGATTTAGAAAGATAACCATGAGCTTTAGCAGGCCCTCAAGACTATAAAAGCATGTCTCCCATATATAACATTAGCCTCTTCAATGAAGACTATTTCCATGGGGTTCTGCCCTACTGCTTTCTTCTAGTTGTGATTTGTGTTGCCTCTGTCAAAAGGAATATAAAACACATAACTAAATCCTACCTTCCTTTATCTAAATGTAATGCAATTATTTCGATAGGAGTAAAATCAGAGCTTATCTCTATGTCTTTGGGGATAAATGAAAGCCAGAGCTCACAAGTAAACTGGTCTGATGAAATTTATTTTGAGATTTACAATATTAATAAAGGGGTCTGGGGACCATGTGGACGAGGAATCCCTGTTTCACATACATTTTTTTCCTATTTAATAAAATAATTTTTATTTTGTTCTGTTCTGTTTCAGCCATTATATATCCGTTTTATGGAGATAGTTCAGATGCCGCCAAAAAGTTCTGCACTGTCGTTTATTGTGTTGACAGTCTGACAGTGTACCTGTTGACCTAAACTGATTTCAAATGCACAAGGACAAGGAAAGATGAGGCGGGGGAGAAAGTTTACATATATAATGTTGTCATATACAATCGTCTTGCATGTAGTTTTCACTCCTTTAACACTGAGGTTAATGTTATGGATGGGGCTTAGAAGACTCCGCTCAGTCCTGTGGCCTTTGTCTTGCACTTGCCTAGAGCACACGTAACACCGTGTGAGGCTGTGCACACACCCTCTGCTCTGCTTAGCCTGTAACGACTGCTCTAAGTGACCTGTGTCTGGTTTTCTCCTAGGTCTCCCATCATCCGCCAGTGTCAGCTTTTCATGTCAGCAATAGGAAGGATGGATTCTGCATTACTGGCAGCATTCTAGCTAGGTCCAAGTTTTATGGTAAGGCATTAAAGGCCAGGCGTTTACCAGGTAACATCGTGGCATTGGTTTTGTTTTGTTTTTCAATCACACCTGAGTGTGTTGAGGGTTAAGAACGAAGAAGTGACTGAGAGATTTACCACCAGGACACCCTGATTCCTTGTTTTGGCTCTCCTGGGTTTTCCCCATTTCAACCATTTCAGTAGGAGATTGCACTGATATTTAAAAAAAAAAAAAATCAGATAGAAAACCTGAGAGCTAAGGCTGTTCTACAGAAAGCAAAGGTTCATGGAAACGTTATGGGCGATTGTATATGCTCACAAGTGAGGCATTTTACACCCAGCTGACTTTCGCAGTCTCTGTACTTATCTAGTAACCATTTATCTAGCTCCCAGATTTCTGAGAATTGACCCCTAGAGCTTCAAAATGTCCTCAGATCTTTCAGTGGCAATGGAAACAGCACTACAGGCTCTGAAACAGTGTTGAAATAGGTTTTTTGTTTAGACAAACGCTGCTTAGGTACTATCCTCTGGTAAATGTATTTGCTGAAACACTTGTAAATAGTAATTGCTGTCCTTCTGGCAATTCTAATTGTGATTTGGGATCACACACATGAGAAAAGTTGTGGGAACAGAAGGACCTGAAAAACTTCTAAGCATTGAAACTCCTTTCTGCATCCCACTAATGACTGACTTAATTACTTGCCTTTTCTGCAACAGGGCCTAAATGCCAGAGCAACTATGAGCCATACAGCAGACACTTGATTAGAGCTGCCTGCCCTCAACAGTAAATTATTTGCAGGGTCCTGAATAATCAGCATTTTATATCTCCATTAGTGAACTACGTTTAAATGGAAATGTTTTTCTAAAGTAGGATGAGTGACCAAGGGTGACATGCATTTTTTTAATATATACGTAATTGTTCTTTTAAATTCTAGGTAACTCACTTTCTGCACTGTTGGATGGGAAAGCAAAGCTTACGTTTCTAAACAGAGGGGAAGATTACGTAATTACTATGCCATATGCCCATTGTAAAGGTAAGTTGTTATGACTGTTCAAATAGAAAGCAAACAGCAAGAAGCAATATAGTGGTATCTTACTAACTTTGCACTGGCCCTCTTCTCCCCTCTCGAATGCCTGGCACCACAGGGACTGGTGATTCCAGAGAGTAGTTGCTCCACATGTCAGTCATAGTGCTCAGCAGAAGATTGGTAATCCTCAATGACATATTTTGATTTGTCTGTGCAGAGCTGAGGACAGAATTAGGCCCATCTAAGTTTTAACACTATGTAGAAACAAAATAAATACTACATGTATGCGTTGCAGATAGAGTGAAGATGGAAAGAATGAGTACATTTCAGAGCTTCTGAGGATAAAAAGTTTTTCTAATGTTACCACTGAAATTGTCTAATATATTTTCTGTCTTTTTTGAGAATAAAGGAAAATCCTGACTCCTCTTCCAGTTTCTTTGTTACTCTAGCTAAGTGTCGGTGGCATTTCAACCACAGTGATAAATCACTGCTGTAGCAGTTTGATACAATTCTGCTTTTTGCATATTTTTATTTCACCATGCTGACCTGTAAAGTTAATATTGATGGAGGGTCTAGCTACCTGAAAACATTAACTTCTGTAAATCATTCCATCTGTGAACTATTCCTGTGCATAAATCTTTCTCTTGTCAATGTTTCTTTTTCTGCAAATTACCTTGTCAGCAAACAGTAAGCATGTGTAGAAGGGCGTCCCCTACAGGACTGCCAGTTTCCCAGATTCTGCTGAAGCCTGTTACAGATCCTCTCTGCCCCATGCACCCTATTAGAAGCGACTCAGTCTGTTTAAGCACTAGTATAAATGAAATTGCTGGGCACAACTTTCCCTGTTTTTCCTTTTCCACTTTTAGCATGCCACAGATGCATTATCAACACCTGTGAGTCAAGCTGTTTCCTAGCTGATGTAATAAATGGGGAATGTGGACACAGGGGAGGATTCTTCATGCTTATAGTAAAGAGCCATTTCCTAGGAACTTTGTTTTCTGTCTTTTGACTGAAAGACTTTCTGTCTTTTCAAAGCTTGAAGCCAAGTAGCGAATTTCATAGTGTCAGTGAGAGCCAGTTTGAGTTGAGTAAGAAGACTCTCTTAATTATATTTTCAGGACTTTTATATGGTACCATGACAATGGAACTTGGAGGGAGAGTTACCATCGACTGTGAGAAAACTAACCACAGGGCGGAACTGGAATTCAAGCTAAAGGTAAGAGACATTATGACCTCCGTTTTGAATGGGTCTTAGGCTTGCCCCTGCACCCCATGCAAGGTTTGACCATACAGACCATATCACTTATGTACCAGCAATGTGTGCATACACCACGGGGTGGCCTACTCAGAGAGGTGACATCAGCCTGAAGTCAGTTTTGCCTAGTGCAACTCACCCAGGAAGCCTGAGTTTTACAGATGACTTGTTCACTGCCAGCCAGCTGGCTACTGGCCAGTCTCTGTTCTGAATGTTGTGCAATGACAGTGTGGCTTCTGTTTGGGAAGGTACAATTATTTTTGCTTGCAAAATAGGGCAAGGTGTAGAAACTACTTCAAGGCAAGTTAGGATGTGGATCTTCAGTGTAGCTCTCCAGCATCTGCAACATATGGACTCCTACCTTGCAGGTATTACAATGAACTGTACCTTGTGTTTCTCAAGGCTACACAACCTTGCCTTAATGGTAGAGTAAGAGCCCTTTTTCAGGCAGGTAATTTTGTTTGGCTATCACATTGATGAGCTGCACTGTCATTGCCTTGAACTGACTTGTTCATGTAGCAGTTCGCTCACCTACAAAGCCTGGTGGTGCAAATTTATGGTATGCAGATAAAACTGAGACATCTTTGTAGTTCTAGTTGGTAAAATTTTAGAGGGAAAGTGATGATCTGTAACTTTCCTTGGGCAGTTAACTTACGTTATAAGGAGCGTCCATTTCTATTCTCTTCCAGCAATTTCTTGCCTGGCCATAAAATGAAGGATGGAGGGAGAACTGAGAGCCTGCAGGATTTTAGTGTTGTAGCCTTAGCCAACAGGGATGTGAGAGTTTACTGGAGTTAGGGGAGTCTTTTGCAAACTGCGTTTTTCTGGGGCAGTAATAATTTTCTGTCCTCATTTGCCCTTACAAAGTGAATTGTTGCCCTGTGTATTTCCTTCACATGTGCATACAGTTCTCTCTAAAGCCTGTTCTTCCTATAGGCTTCATGTACCATGTTGGGGCCAGTGGAGTATTTCCCTTGTTTCAATCAGTGTCATCTCAAACTTGCAAACACTACAGAGCATAAAATGCAAACCCTTCTTTTCTGGCTTGAAAACAATACGCTTTGTCCAAACATGACTCAGAAAGGTCCCTGTAGCTTAATTACATGCGCTGCTTTTAATATTATCCAGCCAACTTTTTCTATTAGAATTGTGAGAAGTTAAAAGTAAACTGCATGATTTTGTTGTTAATTTGGGTATATACCAGTTCTCTGCTAGATTGTGTATACTGATTCTTGAGATACTTGTGATTTTTTTTTCTGTGGGTGTTGAGGGACATTTGGTTTTATACTGTTATTTTTTTAAGAAAAAAAAAGTTCCTCTGCACAAATGTTCTTGGAAACTTGTGTGCTGCTAAAATTTCTGAAAAAATGTTGTGTGGTATGAATGGACAAGCTGGTCAGTCTGTCACTGCCATTTCCTGTATTTGGCAGGCAGAAGGTGAGGGGAATTTTCCATTGTTCTGAGAACCTTTTCCTTGACTCTGGAAATACCCTTTTTCTTTTTTTGTTTGCTGCTGAGGAGAGCTTCTTCACACTGGAGACTTGACACAGATGCAGCCATCAGCAGTGCCACACTGCTCTTGCTGTCCTGTAAGCAGGGAAAGTCACCAACTGCATTAGTGCTGCTCCTTTACTTAGGACAAGGCTGCAAGTATAAGGGTGCAAATTGTAATGCAGTTCTGGACAATGGGAAGGACTTGCTTACATACCCTTACCCTGATGTCTAGCTGAGAATAAATATATTTGCAAGGAAGGCAAGGCCTTGCACTGCTGAGTGTCGATGCATCTGAAGGCTTATCTCCCTTCCTGCAGTGATTTTGGTATTGCAAACAGAAGGAAGAGGGCACAATGCTACGCAGTCAAAATCTGTTAGAATTCATTTTGCCTTTCCCCAGAAATCAAGCAAGTTGCACTTTCCTTCCCTCCTGCTGCATCATTGTGTTTGGCTCCCCTCCAGTTCTCACTAGACTGATTATATTTTCTATTTCTATTCTCCCTTGACAGCCCTTCTTCGGTGGCAACGCAAGCATTAATCAAATCTCTGGGAAGATTAAATTGGGAGAAGAAGTGTTAGCGAGTCTCAATGGACATTGGGTAACATATGATAATTGAAGTTGCTGACGGTTTAAGTGTGCATGGCAGCAGGGTGTGTGGGAGGACTGGCAGCCCTTGGCAGCCTCCCTGCATTGGAGTGGGGGCTGTGGTGGGCCATGTCCTGCCTATTCTCGCCATCCCTGGGGAGCACAGGCAAGCAGAGCTTTCCAGGCCACACCTCTCAAGGTCATTGCTTCTGTAGTCCCGTTCACCTGCAGCATGAGTAACACTTGCACTCCCAGAGCCTGGCACAAAGGTGGGAACAGAGAGGAAGCCAGTGGCTCTATATTTAGGGGTCCCAGGCTTAGGACACACACTGAAGGCAGGAGACAGTGTGTCTTGTGTGTAATTGTGAAAATCATGAGGCTTCCTTTTGTCTTGTTGTGTTCACTACTTTCCCATCCACAGCAGTGTCAGGGAAGAACTTCACAAGGTTTAAAATTCATTCTTTTCACAGCAAACTTTTATGATAGAAGATAATTATTCCTCTGCTCATGAGGTGAAGGACAGAGACATAGATTTTGTGAGGATCTGTCTGTATGGGCCGCTCAGAACAATTAGCAGAGCAGCTATCACCTTTGCATGCCCAAGTAATTCAATCAAAGGTATCCTTAAGCCAAAATCCAGCAAGAATGAAGCTGCATGCTGAAAAATGTAGACTAGAGGTTTGGCTGGAAACTCCTGGTAACTGAGGCAAAAGCAGTGAGCCCTGGCTTTGGGCTGGACACTTAGGTGTTTATCTCAGCTAGGTTTAGACATCTACATCTACATTATAGTTGACCTGTGCTCCCTTTCCAGTCCATAGAAGTTGTCACTTCTGAGACAAGATTTGGCTCATCCTAGAGGTGGTATTTTAAACTAGGTCAGGTGAAATGTGCCTGGATAAAGCTATTTCTATAGTGAGGTCCTAACCACAATGTAGCCTTCGTTACTGGACTTCTCCCCTCAGGCAATCTGTCTTTTCACATGAAAAGCTAACGACCATTTTGAAATTTCTAGATGTATACAAAGAGATTTGCTCGCCATGCCTGGGTAGCTTTTCTGTTCTGAGCTCCCTTTCCTGCAGGATGAGCCATGGCAATTGGAGTTGTGCTAGACTGTGGAGTACCTGTGGTGGGTCCTGAGAACACCCTCCATGAAAGCATGTAATCGAGTGGCTCCCCTGGGGCACCAAGCCACATGGTTGTGTGCTGCTCAGCTTCCAGCCTTCTGTGTTTGAGTTGTTATCAGCCTGAAAATAATTTATTCCTCCCTTGCTCTTTGTGCTGGTTGCTTGTGGTGCACAAAATTAGAATGATGGATAAAAGAAGTTAAATGGCTTTGAAAGGGTGGCTCCATCAGCTGCCATTTGGAGTTGCATGCTGTGAATAGAGTAGCTGCTGTGCAGTGGTAGGGGTGTTCTTTGTTCTTCCTCCCCACTAGGATACTGACCTGCTGTCCTGAGCTCTGCATGCTCTTCTCTGGTGCAATCCAGTTTTCTGACAGAAACTCTTGCAGCTGGAAAGCTAATTCTCTGCCTGAGGACCTGAAAACCCACCTGAATAAAGAAGGAAAGCAAATCCCAATTCTTCTCAGCCCCAGGATCAAAGCAGCAGCTGAGGGCTTGCATATATGCCCCTTGGAAATGCACGTAGGGATGACAATGCCTGACTGCCTGCCTCCTCCTAGCCACAGCTCAGGGGCTCTTGGAGACATGAGATCTCTCCTGGAGCTTGCACCTCAGGACATGGCAGAGGAAGTCCTGAGGGGTACTTTGAGGAGGGATGAAAGTCCCTCAGGGTTGAAGAAGTTTCACAGCTGAAGATGTGGGAAATGGACTTTGAGACATGCATCAAGGGACCATGGCAGGGCAAGTAGCTGGGATGCAAAGAAGTTGGGCAGCAGCAGGCAAAACCAGTAACCATGACCTAAATAAGGTTTGCTTGATACTCATATCATGTCCAGGCAGCTGAATGGCACCAGTGCACATGCTGTTCAGCAGCTGTAATCATCTGAATCATTCCACTTGCAGTCAGCGTTGTGCTGTTCACTGTATGCTCTGTAAACTACCCCTTCTGGCTCCATGGGCATTGCTGTGTCTGTGAGCAAGGCTGGGAAACAGCTTCATTAAGCAGAGACGCAGCAATATTGTCTAGCCAGGCTCAGATCAGAGAAGTGCTGCTTAATAGTTGGTTGCCAAGTAAATTGGCACAGAATAAGGATGGAAGACCCCTGGTATTCTGAAGCGCTACATTAAAATTAGGAGCAATAATAGAACAACTTGGCTAAACTGACCAAAAAAATGTGGAAGAGCATCTCAGCTTCAGCTCTCCTTTCTAGAGAGAATGGTATTTTAGTAAACTCTGCATGAGATTTCAGCAGTGAGGAATAGAATAAAAAATGGAAAAGGAATTAGGGATCTTGTTTATATTTGCTGGGTGGTACCTGGGAGGAACAGTGGGGAAAGAGCATCTTGGGGCTTCTGTGGGTACCCTTGTCTGGTGACAAGACTAGCAAAAGGGCCCAGGTCCCTTTCTAATTCTTCTCTGATTAATTCAGCCAGTGTTTCAGGGAATGCCTCATTGCATTCATTTTAGAAACTTTCAGGAAGTGTTCAGTGAGATTTAATGGGATAGAAGAGGAAAGAAGCCTTCTAACCAAGCCCTATCCCTGATCATCATCCGGAAGCAGCTTCCATTTGTCAGGATTATTTTCTGCCTTGCGTTTCATATTGCCATTAACCTTTTCACTTAATTTTCCTTCTCAGGATGGGGAAGTACATATAAATGAGTTGAAAAATGGGAACGTGGAAATGTTCTGGAACCCAACCAGTGAAGTACGAAGGCAGAGACTGAAGCGGCATATTGTGCTGTTTGAGGAGCAGACAGACTTTGAGTCAGAGAGGTAAGGAGCCCTGGGAACATCTTGCTGCTGCTTCCCTGCTGAAAGTGGAGCTCTGATCAGAAGGCTCAGATTCCAAAGCACAGTCTTGGAAAGGCAGTGACCCACTTTGCCTGCACTTATTACCCCGCCATTTACCTGGTTTTTTTTCCAGTCTATTAACTCTGTAGCATTTCCATGAAGTGTAGCTCTGAAATATCCAGGCAGCTGGGCTGAGAAATGGTGGAGGCTACATTTTATCTGCTAAAATAACAACTCTCCCTGGACGCCAGAGATCATGAACAGAATCGCAGAAACATTTTATGGAAGGGCAAGAAGCCAATCTGAGGTCGGATGTCTTGTTAAGAAGGGTTGTTTCAACCACAGGTTCTTAAACTAGATGCAGGAATCATGTGGAAAGTCCTGGCATGAGAAGAGCAGTAGTTTGAACCACATAAGAGGATTTTATGAGAGAACATAATTAAACAGATGTTTAGCCCTGCCTCATAATCTCAGCTGAGATCTCCAGTGAAGTGCGCACTGGGTTGTTGGGTTTTTTTTAGGGTAATCCATATTACCTAAATATATAGTCCTGGCACATGACTTAGAAAATTGAAGGAATGACTACCTGATGGAATGAACATCCCCGAGCCAGTTTTTAAGCAAGAGCAGCTAGAGCAACACCGTGTGGCACTGGCTTCAAACCAACTAGTCCTGCCATCTCACCAGTATGGTTAGCCAGCACCAGCTAACATCCCAAACCACTACGTGCAGTTCGCTGCCTGGATTACATTGGCCACTTCCCTGTGGGCATTGAATTTTGGTGTTGCATCACACTAACAAGGTTCTCCTTCTTAAAGGTAAAGAAAGGGATCGTATTAAAAAAAACAAACAAACACATGAACATTTAGTTTGTTCTGGTCAGCAGTGGGCATTGTGGGCGGTAAAGTCTGTGTTTGTAATTTACAGTTGTGCAATTGCCGTTGTTGCAGAGCAGAGCACATTTCTCTATTAATCTTCTGAAGAAGACTTTTTAAAGGTGAAATCTCAGTCTTGCAAAGAATCTCCATTTCTTTGTTTACCAGGGTACTGCCAGAGCTGACTCTCTTTGCTACATCACAGATTAATAATGATACATGCATCCAGGAGAAGGAGGCAGAAGGAAAAATTCTGTAGATCCCTAACAGACATTCACCCAAGCTCCTTATTGTGCTGACAGTTGCATGAATATATTACCATCTAATCCAGGTTATGTTATGTCTGAATTGCCTCATCTTTCCTGCAGTGCTGAAATACACCTATTTTCAAAAACGCTGGAGAGTCTCTGAAGCTCCTGCCATTATGCAGCTCACCATGGAGGGTCTCATTGTCTGACAAGGGCAGGTCTTGATGGAGTAATTTGCCCTTGTCAAGCAATTTTGTTCGTGTCTCTCTGAGGTTCTTAGAATTAGAGGACTCACTCTTCACACCACCGCATTCCTTAAGGCTGACTCTTTACACCACCGCAGTATTTTCTTAGGCCGTTGTTTTCACTCCTCCCTCCCCCACCCCCTTCACTTTGAGTTTGAATTGAGTTTCCTTCCTTTGTTTCTGAGAGAAAAGATTCATACACAGGAAAATGGGAGCGACATGTCAAAAAGGACAGGAAAATGTTCCTCTGCCTTCAGTTAATTATCTAAGAGGATGCTTTTTTGCAAGTGTTGTGTTAATGAATGGTGATAGAAATATAATTAAAGCATCAGTATCCCTTTTAAATTAAGAGATTCACAGCAAACTCCAAATTAAATGCAGGAATGTAATCTTCTAAATGGAAGACTGGTGTTTTGTGGAGCTGGGACTAGTGGAACAGTCTGGATCTCCAGTGCCTGTTCTAACCACTAAACCACCCAGTAATGTTTTGGGAGGGCTAGCTGCTAATCTCAGAAGTATTTCCAACCTGAAATGAAGATTAGAGACCTCTGATTAGAGGAACTGTGGAGAGGCCTATCTCAGGTTGGCTATAGTTAAAAAAAAAGGCAGATCCTCTCCTCCAGGCAGAGGCTCAGTGAGACATCATATGACAGATCACGTATCTTTTGGCAGCTGAAAACAAGTGTAAGTGAAAGCCTATGTTCATACTTGCAGTTTGTGATCATAAGTACATGTCCGTTTCCTGCAGATTGAATCAGCTTCCTACAGATCTGGCTGTTACTCCTATATGGAAGTACAACATTGCATACACAGCTGCAAGCCTTGCACATTAATTCATTTTCTAGTGATTCTCAACTTTAAATACAAAGCCTTTGTTTCAGGGATAGACATTACCACAAAGGCTGCTGAACAGAAATGACTGAAAGGGCAAGGAAGATAACAGATTCCCCATTATACATCAGTCACCTCTAAAGAGGCCACTGACCTCAATGAATTGAGCATAACTATCTTATAACTCACAGACTGCACTGACAATTTTAATGAATGTTGTAGGTGATGTTATCTAAGGGAACATTCCCTGTTCTTCGGTAAATCATTGTGTACAGCATTCAATGTTGCCATTCTCACAGCATTCCTTTAATTTATGCGCCAAAAATAAGGCTGAGCCATCCTGTTGCAGTTCCTCTGGAGTATCAACAGACCGGAAAAGTGTCTGCTCTAATGTTGCAGCTGGCAAAATGCATTGTTGGTTTTAAGGTGGTTTAACTTGCTCCACTGTTTGTTTTTAGGCTTTGGCAGCATGTTACCAGTGCAATAAACAAAGGCGATCAACACAAGGCAACACAGGAAAAATTTGTGCTGGAAGAGGAGCAGAGGAATGCTGCCCGGGAGCGGAGAGAGAACGGCACGGAATGGAAACCGCTGCTCTTCCAGCATGATGCCACGACTGATGAATGGCACTACAAATACGAGGAGTGAGTAGGGGGGTGGGGTTATGAACAGACCTCACTGCTCGGGTCCCCAGCGACACAAGCAAGGCTGCAGACCTGTAATTTGGGTCCTGCCATTCCCCAAACTATGCCCTGGGCTTCCTCTTTTTGAGCTCCGTGTCATTATATATATATATAAAATATATAATCCCTAAAGCCCTAGAAGAAGTCAGGATGAAGGAGGAGTTCACTTTGGCAGCTGAGGATTGGGTTAGGGATCAGTTAAGCAATCTGGACACCCATAAATCGATGGGTCCGGATGGAATGCACCCGTGGGTGCTGAGGGAGCTGGCGGAGGTCATTGCTAGGCCACTCTCCATCATCTTTGGTAAGTCGTGGGCAGCAGGACAGGTGCCTAAGGACTGGAGAATAGCAAATGTCACTCCAGTCTACAAAAAGGGCAAGAAGGAGGACCCGGGTAACTATAGACTGGTCAGCCTCACCTCCATCCCTGGAAAGGTGATGGAACAACTAATTCTTGGCACTATCTCTAGGCGTATCAAGGATGAGGGGGTCATTAAGAGCAGTCAACATGGTTTTACCAAGGGGAAGTCATGTTTGACCAATCTTACAGCCTTCTATAAGGAAGAAACTAGGTGGATAGATGATGGTAGGGCAGTAGATGTGGTTTATCTTGATTTTAGTAAAGCGTTTGACACTGTCTCCCACAGCATCCTTGTAGATAAACTGAGGAAGTGTGGTCTTGATGATCAGGTAGTGAGGTGGATCATGAATTGGTTGAAAGGAAGAAGTCAGAGAGTTGTGGTCAATGGGACAGAATCTAGTTGGAGGTCTGTGACTAGTGGAGTCCCTCAGGGGTCAGTACTGGGACCAGTACTGTTCAATATTTTCATCAACGACCTGGATGAGGGAACAGAGTGTGCCCTCGGCAAGTTCGCTGACGACACTAAACTGGGAGGAGTGGCTGACACACCAGAAGGCTGTGCTGCCATTCAGCGAGACCTGGACAGGCTGGAGAGTTGGGCAGGGAGAAGCTTGATGAAATTCAACAAGGGCAAGTGTAGAGCCTTGCATCTGGGGAATAACAACCCCATGTGCCAGTACAGGTTGGGGGCTGACCTGCTAGTGAGCAGTGTAGGAGGAAAGGGACCTGGGATCCTGGTGGACAGGAGGATGACCATGAGCCAGCAATGTGCCCTTGTGGCCAAGAAGGCCAATGGCATCCTGGGGTGCATTAGAAAGGGTGTAGTTAGCAGGTCAAGAGAGGTTCTCCTCCCCCTCTATTCTGCATTGGTGAGGCCGCATCTGGAGTATTGTGTCCAGTTCTGGGCCCCTCAGTTCAAGAAGGACAGAGAATTACTGGAGCATCCAGCGCAGAGCCACAAAGATGATTAAGGGAGTGGAACATCTCCCTTACGAGGAAAGGCTGAGGGAGGTGGGTCTCTTTAGCTTGGGAAGTGGAGACTAAGGGGCAACCACATCAATGTTTATAAATACATTAAAGGCGAGTGTCAGGATGATGGAGCCAGGCTTTTTTCAGTGATGTCCAGTGACAGGACAAGGGGCAATGAGTGCAAACTGCAACATAGGAGGTTCCACGTAAACTTCAGAAAAAACTTCTTTACTGTGAGAGTGACAGAGCACTGGAACAGGCTGCCCAGAGAGGTTATGGAGTCTTCTTCACTGGAGACATTCAAAACCCACCTGAACGCGTTCCTGTGTGATGTGCTCTAGGTGATCCTGCTCTGGCAAGGGGGTTGGACTCGATGATCTTTCGGGGTCCCTTCCAACCCCTAAGATTCTGTGATTCTGTGATTATTAGAATGCATATTCCTGATACTAATTGGGAATAGCTGGAAATGAGGGCTTAGCAATGTAAAATCTGCTCTGCCATTGGTACAAATCCCTATTGCTGCAACCAAGTGTGGGATCACTTAGCAGAGATTTTTTGCAGCGTGCAAGCAGGGTTGACAACCCTGCTGTCCTCCCTTGGCAAGAAGGGTAAAGCCCCTGGAGACTTAAACCCCCTCATTTATTGCTAGGAACTGTGAATGGAGAGAGAAGTATCTGTTACTCCTCACACTGCATCTGCGGAAACTCCGATTACTGTCAGGGATAATGCCTGCCCTAATGCATATGGCACTAGTGTACTGCTCTTAACACACCTGGTGTGGGATTCTTACTTTTCTGATGTTTTTTCCTTTGGTCTCAAAAGTTTAAGACCTTGGGATCCTTTGAATGACATTGCCCAATTTGAGAAGAATGGGATACTTCAGACCATGGAACGACACTTGTCCACAAGGATGTCAAACCACAAAACAACATGCATCAACAATCAAATTACACGGCACAAGGTAAAAAGCCTCTTTTGAGGAATATAATATTCTTTATGATTGTTTAGATATTCAGCCCTTTTCTATAGTATTTTCATGTAAGCACAGCATAGACTGGAAGATTTGGTTTTGGGTAAATACAGCTTGTGACTCTAGACCTGCAATATTATACCATCATTAACTCCAAATAATTATAATTCTTGGTTGATGTATCTTATCAATTTTGGCATTTTTCTTCCAGTGTTGGTGACAGTGACTCTTATACTGGATTTTGCACATGGCTGAGCTGAACTTCACTGTGCAGTGTTTCCAAAGCCGAAAACTTCCCATAGTGAGGGTGTGAGCAAGGCTTTGGAGTGCACAAATGAGATACTGCAACTTCAGTTTCAGTCTTTGTCATCTGCCTCTATCGCTTCTCTTAGACAAGACAAAAACCTCTCTCCATCCTTTCTCTTTAAACAGGGATGATGCATTCTTATTTAATTTCATTTCATTAATCTTTGACATTAATTTTACATTTACATTTGACATTAATCTTTACATTTGACATGAATCTTACACATGCTTTGTAAATGTAGAACTGCTGAACTAGCTAGACATAACCTGTATTACACTGAGGAACTCGTATCTTAATAAGAACATAGACTTCTGTTTTATAATACCCCAAATCTGAATGTCTCTGAAACTATGGAAGAGTTGAGGTTCATAACTGCTTTTCAGACCCTCCAGTGTTGGAACCAATGGGTTTGGTTTGCCCATTCAGGAGGTAGGGAGAAACTTTCCAAAGTGCATCTAGAAATTACATATAAAAGTTCTGTGATGTTTAATTTTTTCAGGCACCTTCTGAAAAATCTTCCTCAGGAAATTTTATTCTAAATTGTTCTTCTTTTCATCCTTTCTCTTATGTATCTGGTTGGTGGGTATGCAACTCAACAAAATAACTATAAAATTCATCACTGTATGTGTCACTTCAAGCTACAACAAGAATAATTTGGATGATGTCTTAAGGGTGTTATCATTTGAGGAAATGCTTCTGTACAGGGCATATGTGTAATATCCTTAAGTAGCTGCCAGGAGTCCAACTACTAGGAGTTGCTGGGAAAGCAGTCAGACTTTGCAATCTCACAGATATTCCCCAGCACCCTGGATTATTTTGGTTAAAGCCAAACACAGAAGTCTTCAATTTGACAATGACTGAGTCTCTTTTGATCCCGGTTTTATTCAGAGGTCTGCCAAAGACTGCAGGCGCCGCAAAACCAGTGATCAGCCGTCCAACCACAGCCAAAATACAGAGAGCAGCTGTTCAACGCCCGAGTCGATGCAGGGGCTCTCAGATGATGATGGCAAGTATTTGGGTATCCCTGGGTGAGGCTTTAATGTTCTTCCCTCAGTACCTCATTCCTTGAGGCAGCCCTAGTTAATACCATGGGCCCATAGCCCACAGGAAAACACAGAGAACGTTCTGCATTTCTATTCTCTGTATGTACTTCTGCTTCTCTTTCTGTCTTACACTATCCACGCCAACAAGGACTTCCCAGTATCTGGCACAAACATGTTGGAAAAAACCATGAACATTCTAGCCAACAGCTACAAAACAGGCTTAATTTCTCAGTCACTTTTCTCAGCCTTTGTTGGAGGTGACCTTGAATGTTTCAGAGATGGGGGCAGGTGTGAGCACTCTATTCACCTCCCCTCAGCTGAGGAGAATGCTGCAAGAATTGTTTGCTGAGGGCCAAGAAGGGGGCCCAGGCCAGTGTCACAGGACCTGTTCCATTGAGTTGTGCCTTTGGAGTGGAGACTCTGTGTCCTGTCTCCTTCTCCCCATGTTTCCTCCTGAGAGTGTCTCCATGGCTCTGACAGTTTGGTTACAGCCAGCCACTTGATGGGTGAACCTGGATTGGGTTTCATCACGACCACCAGAGATGGGGATGCAAAACATAACGTCCTTCAATGCTTTGCTGCAGGGTTTGAAAGTCTGTGTGCTCAGTGTGGGAAAGAAATGAATCATCTGAAGGAAATTCATTCAGCTGTCTTATCCCTACAGAGAGCCCAACAGGACATACACAGGTAACCATTTTCTCTCAACAAATAAATTATCTTAAGGGCTAAAAATAACCTGTGGCATTTATTCCTCCACTGTGGCCTTTGGAGCCTCCTTATCAGCTGCAGGAGTGTAATTAACAACTCTTTCAATAGGTAACCTATTAACACACCGGAAAGGCAAAGCTACCCCCTACCTGAAACAGTGAGAAAATACCTTCCTCTTAAGATTCTTTATGGGGCAAAACATGTCACCTCAGCATGTTAAGCATCTCTTGGCACTCCCACTGCAAAACAGCTGCAGAAGTTGGAAGGGGCTGGGCAAGGTCCTGGCTATAAATAAATTTCTGCTAGACAAGAAGTTGTGGGGTCTCCCTTCTTATCAAGTATGTTATGAATTTGCTGTTTGCTCAAGAAATATATTTGGGAAGGTTAGGGCATAAGTTTATGACTGGGTGCTGGATGAAGAGATTTCTTGGGGTTTGTGCCCTTACAGCTTATGCTAACCAGCATGCTCTGCCTGATCCAGCAGCAGCTGAAAGTCTTTATCTTTCTGTTAAAAGAGAGGAGATAGAGTCTGCAGAGCACAGCGCTGTACTCATGAGGGTGTCTCTGAAGTACAGCGATCTCTTCCAGTGTGGAAGCTCTGAGTACATGCACGTGTGTGAATGCATACCTCCTTCTGTCACACAAATAAACATACTGCTTTCTTTTCCAGAAACCTCAGTGCTCTGAACAAAAAGACCTTCCACAGGAAGGTCTCTTCTGAAAGCTTCCTCCTGGACTCTCGCTTTTGGTTTCTCCTCTGCATCTTTCTGACGTGTCAACTATTCATCAATTATGTCTTCAAATAAAATCACTACGTTTGGCAGCAATAACAATTACTGGCTGCAGGAGGGGGGCCACTCACGCAAGGAGCCCAGTGAGGCACCAAAGCACTTTAGAACCAATGCGGCAGAGGTGGAAGAAGTTGAAAAACAAGGTTAAAAAGGGACCTAGGAACCTGCAAAACTTCGTTCCTGCAGACTATGTCATTTTTGCCTTTTACATGTACATCTTCAAGGACCTCTTAACCTGTATGGGCCTTAATGCTGAAGCCAAATGTAGCTTTAATTGTGCAATTTGTTTTCTATGTCACATCATTTTCTGATGCAATTAATAATTACCCAGCAGTATTGGTACCCACAAAATGGTAGACACCCCAGCATTTTGGAAAGGTTATTCCAGCTTGGTTCATAGCTCTACAAGTGAGGGAGTGCAGCTGAGGAGCTGTAAAGAACTGATGTCCACGGTGCCTGGATGGCTGCATTCAATTACGGGAGGGAGAACACTTGGTCCAAAAAATCCACCCCCGGGATAAGGATATTAAGTCATGATCTGTTTTGTCAGCACACACAGAATGGGACCTCAGGATGTGTTTTATTTTCCATTCCATGAGAACTGTAAATATGCACAATTTCCTAGAGCCATTCTTCTTTAGGAAATGGGAAGTGTTCACCGAAAGCTCTGTTTGGTTTCGGAGCTGACTGGTGTCCTGGGCTGGGCCCACCGATTATAATGTCAGACATGCCTGTCCATAAAATCTGGTCACTTACTATGTTATTATTTGCTATATGGCTGTTTTATAATCTCACACACTAGCATTGTAGAGAGGAATCCACTGCCCCAGGACAGGTGAGACAGGCGGGAGCAATATAGGTGTATGTGTGTTTAGTTGTAGGTATGTTTATTGTCGAAGGTCAGGAAGGAGGAAGGGGTTTGCCACTGCATTGTTCAACACTGTTAATAGTCTTCCTATTTTACACCATTTTTTAAAGATTTGCAATATTTTCTGTAGACTGTGGACAATACTAAGCCTTTCTTTTCTGGCCTGAAGTAGTTCGAAGTGGTAAGTACTGCTATATATACAGCCTTAAAATACTTAGTGGTGGTGCCAGTCTGGGCTATCTTTCAATGTAAATGTTTCCAAATTTTTAAGTACATTCCTCGTCATACTCCCCAGTTAGGGGAAACCTGTTTGTGCTTGATATGTTGAAATAAAACTACACACAACTTTCAGTGGGCAGTCTATCCAAGAAATTATTTGTGTTGTTTCAACTTGGTTTTGTGTTTTATAGCATTTTACAAGTAAACAGTTCCTAGGCCATGCTTTTGAGAGGAAAAACTCCAGGAAAATGCCTGCAAGAATTTCAGACATAGGCCATAAATTAGAACAGCAATAGCATTTTGATACCTCTCTGCCTCATATTATCCATGTCTTCTAATTGTAGCAACTTCCTCAAAATAGAAAGAAAAGGGGTTTCCTTGATTTTTGCTGTTGTACATATAAATGTACAGACTTGTCTTGGACTTGGAAAGCCTTATATTAAGGGGGTAACTTGATGATAGAGAATAGATGGAGCAAACCACAACTCTCGGACAGAACAGACAGGATGAGAGCTGGCATCTGGAAGCTGATGTTCAAGAAATAAATGACAAATAGTAAAGGGTGAGAGTGATTTAATAATTACCAAAATCTCCAGAAAATTAAAGGATTCTGCATCCTTGAGGACTCACCCTCAAGAATGTCAATATTCTCAATCCAGTTAGGGTGCTTTTTTGAAGGATGTCATCCTAGTTACTCCTTTCTGAGGACATCTGACCTGTGCCACATGCAGTGCAAACCTTGGTGAGAGGGGAGTCCCCCTGGCCTCTGCCTGTGAAAGAATGTCCGGCACTAATAGTGCCTGCCTGGTTATGCAAAGTCCCCTATGCACCTTGAAAGTATTCGTTCTTAATGCTGTGCAAACACGTCTGCTAATCGCCTGCCTAATTCTCACTTGAAACGCTTCAGCAAGTCAGCACACCTCTGGCCTGTCAGCACAGCCATCCCCATCACACACACCCCCTGTGGGACCACCGACTGGAGATACTGAGAGGAGCCTCTCCTCTTCTGTGGGGTATTTACATCACTTGGGTACAAATGTGTTCTGGTTTTGAGAAATAGTGACTAGAGAAAAACAAAACAAAAATCCAAGCCCACCTGAACCGGGGAGAAGCAGTGCCAAACAGGAAGCCTTTGGTAGGTGTAAAATGAATGCTTGAAATTCTTTGGATCATTTCCATTTTACCAAACTATGCGCCCACAGGGATTTCACTGGGACTTGTTACTGCAGTTAAATAAAACAAATACTGTTACCATTAGAAGAGCAGTTCAATGAAAGAAACTATTAACTTACATAAACTATGTATTGGCACAGGAGGAGTTTCCAACATAGGCTACTGCATATACTGCAGGGGATTAAAAAATAATCCAAAAAGGAACAATCTAGAAATGCTTGTGCCATTAATTCAATTTCAACATCTGGAGGTGAATGTTCCTATATGCCAGTTATGTGCACATGGAGGATGAAAGGTATTCTTGAGGAAAATCAGGGCCAGAAATGTTGCTGTTTCTCTAGGAGGAATAACTGCTGGGGAAAAAGTTGAGAGCCCCTTTAGGACTTGAGAAAACTCAGTTCTGCACCCAGTTTGTGGGGTTCTGGGAAAATTCTTCTTCCATCCCTTACTCCTCCTTTTCGTGATCAGCGAATAGCCCTTCAGAAACACTTGAGTTTTGGGTGGAGAAACATGTATCAGGCCATCTCCCAACACGGTTTCCTCCTGCTCCCAATAGGTGCCCAGCATGGTGCGGGGCAGGTCCTAATGTACGACGCGCTGTTCCATTACACCGGTGGGGAAGCAGTGTGCCACTGGGACACACGCTTCCTGCTCCTGCCGCTTCTCGGAGGCCCCGGAGCGGTGGGGGCGGGGGGCGGCTTGGCCCGCCCCGGGGGCGGATAAAGCGGCGGCGGCGGCAGCACTGCCCTGAGGAGGTGCCAGAGGAGTGGAGCGCATTGCGGGGCTGTGTTGGGCGTTGCTATGGGAGCCCGAGGGGCGGCGGGGCGGCTGCTGCTGCTGGCGGTGAGTGCCGGGGTCGGGGGGAGCTTCGGGCCGGGACCGCTGATGGCGGGCCGACCCTTGTCCTTCACCTCCTTGCAGCCAGTGGACCTCCTAGCCAGTCTCCAAATTCCTACTTTTGAGAGGAAAAAAAACTTTCTCAAAGTCCAGCGTGGACGAGCCTTGTGGGGTTTTCTACCCTTCTCTTCCTCAAGAGACTTCAGTAACTTCCCGTAACACTTTTTTCGTGTTGAAGTTTCGGGAATTCTGAGTTAACTCGGTTCTCCTAAACCTGAAAAGGATAAGGAAGCGCAGCTGCCGTGGGGTAAACTCAGGCCCGGGTTGCGGGGAGGGTGATGGGGCAGGTGGTGCCATTCACGAGTCCCTCCCTAGCGTAATCGCTGCCGCCCGCGCTCCTTTCCTCGCGGAAAAAAAAAGTTACGAGTCAGGCGTGAACTTTTTAATAGTCCTCACGTTATCTAATTGTGAAACTGGTGGTTTTCTCAACTACGCGATTATGCGGAAGATTTTCAGTCCCTCGGGGGGACAGTTTAAACAGTGGTGCTGCGGGAGCCGGGGGCTGGGAACTCTCGGTTCCAGCAGAGAAACTGGCAGCTGCTGGCAGCGACGGGGAGCTCCGCGACCGTTCCTTCCCCTCCCCCTGCCTCTGCTTTACCACTCTCTCTTACGTGTGTGTAGTAAGTAAGGCATGTACCTCGGTGGCCCCAAACCCGCGGCATCGGAGCTGCCCTTCCGGTGCTGGGAGGCCGGCCAGCTGGGTCGCGCCGCCGGGCGCGCTGGTCCTCTGGAGGCTTGCCGAGGCGTGTGCAGCCCTCAGGCTGCTTAGGGGAGGGAAAAAGTTCCTAATGCTCCTGTGGCTACAGTAAATTATTTTTTGTTAATGACTCGACTGCTTGCCTACTGCTTCAGATGACAGAGCCAGTGAGAAATGCTGGATGGGCTCTCTGGGGCGTTCCTCCATCTTGCTGGCGAAAAACTAACACTGACCCTTCTGAATTAAAAAGATGGGAGGAGGGAGAAACGAATCCCTTGTACAGGGCAGAAACCTTGGCCTCTGAAGTTCAGCCGTAGTGAATTAGTAAAAATAAAACAGAAGTTTAAAATAGAGGTAGGGATCTGTGGGTATAGTTGCCTAAGCCTGTCAGCCACTGAATCGTTCTGCTTTAACCCCAGCTTTGTGATTGTAATTGCTGTTGTGAGTGGCACACTTAGCAGAAATTAGCTTGGGTTTCCTTTGTGGCTTCCCATGAACTTCTGAATGTGTTTTCAAGTCTTTACAGGAACATCTCCCCGCGATGGTTATCCTGTCCCGGGAGGATGAATCACTCAAACACCTGTGTCTCTGCTGTAGGTTTCACTGCCGATAATGCCTGGAACGGGAGCAGAGAATTGCCCGGAGGGAGAGTACTTAAATGGAGGTCACTGCTGCGTACTTTGTCCAGCAGGTAAGACTTCAGGCAGTTGTAGTGGATAACAGCCATGTTTTTCTTCCAGTGGAGATGGCTGCGCATCACATTTCTTTTTTACATTGCATTGGTGAAAGCATGAAGCTGGTTGGAGCTGGGTGGCTCCTTGGTGCTGTTAAGGCCTGGCTCCATGTTGATGTGAGAGCCCCTTGCGCAATAGGTGATGACTGGGAGAGATGCCTTGGCAGCAAGCCAGGAAACCTCTGCCTGTTTTTGAGCATAAAGTCTTCAAAGATGGGTGGTGTATTTTTTTCTCTCATAAAAAACAAAACAAAACCACACAACAAAAACCTTTAGTTAGCAGAAAGAGCAAGCTTAGGGGAATTCTGGTATTTCTGTATCTGCAGGTAAAACTTTGGCTTGCCTTTGCTCTCCCCTCCTTGCTTGGTGTGTGCGGAGTTAATAAGCTTTGTGCCAAGAAGCACCTTGCCCTTAGATAGTACTGGGGGGCTATGGGTTGGATTTAAAGATAATTCTGACAAAGAAGAGGGGTTGTTTTAAAGCAATTCTCCCTGTGCCCACTATGCCTCTTCAGAGGAAAAAGGGCTGGCCACGGGTGAGACTGAGCTGCTACAGTGAGTCATCCTGGTTCCTGGTGTGTTCTGGTAGAGATGGCTACTTGGCTACTACTCCCTGAATGGCAAGCTGTGAACATGCCTCCTGACCCTGCTGCATGGCTCAGTGCACCATTCACTTGCAAGGGCTTGAACTTTTCCTCAAAATGGCTTTGTGTTGTAACATCCTGTTACAGTCCTCTGCCTGTTAAATGATCCCTTGAGGCTGCTGCTACCGTTGCTTCTCTTCCACAGGTACTTACGTTGCTGCCCACTGCAGTGCTCCGCATTCAAGAGGAAGATGTGAGAATTGCACTGAAGGAGAGAGTTACACTGCCCACGGGAATGGCTTGGAAGAATGCTTAACCTGCAGACAGTGCAAAGATGGTACCAACCACAATTTTGATGAAACCTTAACCCTTTTCCCCTTTTTAATGTGGAAAGTGTGGTCTTCTGAGCTTTTTGCACTTCCAGTTATTGAGAATATTGAACTTACAAATAAATTGTATTTATGGCCTGAGTATAATTTTTGCACAGTTGTAGAGAGCCACAACTTCTTATATTTACTTTGTATCTTATATTTTACTTTTAGATCAGATAACTTTGACACCCTGTACTCTGACACGTGATACTGAATGCCAATGCAAACGAGGGTATTTCTGCCCTACTGAGGGCTGTGAAATATGTCAGAGATGCAATACAATGTAAGTTTGATAATTAATATGACTGGTTTCCTTCTAGTCCATGTTAAAGCTGTGGACCAATCTGTGCCAATACCTAACACAGTTATTAAGCTGTAAATTGTTGCCCTGAAGCCAAATGGCATTATTGATGCATTTAAATTTTAGGTGTCAAAATACGTGAGGTTGAGACCTAGAAAGATACAGATTTTGGTATTGTGTTTCTTGCTTATGGCTGTAAGCTTATATTTTTCATGTCTTCAGCTTCAGATTAGTACTTCCCCACACACACGTGTGAATGAGTTTTGTAGCAGCTGGCCCAAAATTTCGGGAGGTAGAACCACTTGTTGAAGGAAACTAATTGCATGAATAATGCATCTGCTCAGACACTCAGAGGCTAACATACCTAAGTTTTATCTGCTTTGCTTGCATTTAATCTTGTAGTATTCTCGTTGTTTCTTTAAAAGTGCACTTCTAACAAAGTTACCAGTTTATGCATGTTCTGTTCATGTCTCTAAGCTCTGCCTGAAAAAAAACCTGGGCAGAGCTGCATATTACTCCGGAAATGCTGATAGAAACCTCTGTTGCCATCCACTTCAGGTGTCCGGAAGGGAAAGAAATTGTGCAGAATTGCAATGCTACCGTGGATCTAGGATGTGGCTCACCTGATCAAGGTCTGGTACACAAATTCCACTCAGCTTGGTTTGTTGAGTTTGTGGCTTCAGACTAGTAACACCAGAGCAGACTGTAAAACAGTGTTTTGAGCTACTGTATCATGTTTAAGAGCTGCTGTATTTTGCTGAAGACAAGTTCTCAAAGGACTTGGAACAACAAACCATCTTAAATCTATCTCAGTGAAAAGCTATGTGTATTGCCAGGGTTGTCAAAGTTGCAACAGTGACGCTGTTGGAAGTTACTAATAGTGCAAAGATTTCTTTCACATCTTCTGTGTCTGAGAAGCGGGCAAGACTTGTACTTAAGAATATCTTGTTTGGGGACTGCTTCAGTGCTTCTGTACTAATTTTGTTCCTGTTTCCTTCATAGGAAGCTCAGCTCTTGTTGGTATTATTCTGATTATCCTGGTGGTTGGTTTTGGTGTGTTGCTGTTCTTTGTAATTAGAACGCTGAAGAGTGGAAAAGGTAACTGCTTGATTACCATCCATGAACTTCCCAGAACTAGGCAAAGCACACACTAAGACTATCCCTGTTTTTTGTGTTATCTTACAGGGGCCTGTTTAAGCTCTAGCTCATTTAGTATGTGATTCAATTAGTATTATAATATAATGTTATATTCAATTCAGTATTAATTCAATCGGCTCCTGTCTAATGGAGACTAGTTTAGTTCAGTAAATAAAATGCGTCAACTTTGAGCTTTCTTACTTGGCTGAGAGATGCCTTTGCTTCAAAGTAAGATTACATAAGGTCCTTAAAAGACCTTCTGATCTACTTGCATTGTACTGGCAAAGTGTGAGAAAAATCTGCAGGAGTTCAGACAGGGGGCAAGAAGTAGCAACTACTTAGATCATTAATGACTTTCATTCACTGTATTTGGCTGTGGAGATTTTTTCTACAAATTGTTGCCCTTTCACTTACCATCAAACATAACCATGAATCTAACTTTCATGAAGAGTCCTGTGTGAATTAGCAGGGGATTTTTTTAGTGGAAATAGAGATTTTCCTGTGAAACTCTTCTTTGCACTAATGCATATTGAAGTTTTTCCAACTAGTTTAGTTAAAGTAATTTTTAAATTATTTTGAATTTTGAATGTTAACTGTTCAAGTGATGTCTTACTGGTTGTATTGCAGTAAAGACAATTTCTGCCTTCTCTTTTGTATTGAAGTAGCCTGCAGAAATGCCTAAGTTGGAGGGGGGGAGGTTGAAAAAGTGGCTTAAAAGCCAAACCATCTTGTGGTCTGTATTTTACTAAGCAGGACGCTTCATCCTCTGTATGAAGGCACAGTGTTTGTGCTGTAGGTGGAGGCTAAGAGGTAAGGGTCTAATGAAACATGATAGGTCAAGGAAACTAAATGGCTTGGATTGGAGCTTTGGTTTGTGTTACAAATGTGTATACAGCATATAAATCTTGTGTGAATTCAGCTGTGTGTTAAGTTGCTGCAATTCCTACATTTCTTAGACATCTATCTTGTTTTCCAGCTGCTTCAACTGATAAAGATGCAGAGAAAGGTCTGGTAAGTATATGATGGATCAAGTGTTTCATCTCAGTTTTGTGCAGCTTAATTGTGCACTGCTTAATTGCACCTGAAACACAGCTCTCCATTTTTATCTTGCCATAGACCTGTGGTAGGATGGGTTCCTGTGATGTAAGAAGTTGTGATTCATACAGGGCTGAGTGTTAGCAAGGGACTGATGCAGTCATTAGCTGCATGTGTCCACTGCTGTTAGCCTTCCCAGTATTTCCCTTAAAAATGCACTGCAGCCTGTGGCCAGAATGTTTTGAAAGTGGAAAGAAAAAAATTGGCTAAGTGCAAGCTTTCACTTCAAACTGTCTCCAAGTGATGCCTTGATCCGATTAGTTCTTTGCTGCTGCATTTGTCCATTCCCCAGGCAGTGCCAGTTATAACTTTCCTGCATGGTGGCGTTCTAGCTTTCCTTGCATTTTTTACTACAATGTTGTGTGTTCATATGACTGACTAACCTTTATCCAGCAAAGTGACCGAGTATCCCTGCTTTTGAGCTCATGTTACAAGCTACAGACCAGAACTTGGGTGTCTAACTTGGTCCTGTACAGACAGGGGTCTATAAGACAAGGGGTTCAGGGCTTAGAGCATACCAGTTTGGAAGTACATCCCTGAACAGGCCTCACAAAGTTGAGGCTGGCTGCTGGCATATGTTCCCCTTTGGAGTCAGGTTCACTCTGGCCTCCTTTAGTCAAACGCTATTTCAGAAGTTACTGTTCAGTCTGAAGATTATCTTGCAAAATGCTAAATACATGACTAGCTTGTATTTAGCTAGGCTGGCTTTAGCTTCCCTGTTTTGAAGCTATGCTCCTAACAGCATGGTGAGGCAAAAACAAGCTCAGTCTTCACTATATGATGATGTGTAACACCAAGCTGTACAACAAATCTGTCTTGATGAGGATCTAGGAGAAAGTCCAGATTCCTCTCCCTAGCATTTATACAGCAGCATCTTCTCCCTGATGCCTTTCTTGTCCCCCACCCAGTGCATACACTACTCACCTGGTGTGTGAGCTCTTGTCTAATCTTACTAGTTTGACATAATTAAGATGCATTTAATTACTTGAAGTGTCTTGGATACTTGAAGACTTGAAGAAAGAGAATCAAAAGATGTGTTAAAAACATCACCTTAAATTCTTTTCTTTTTAAGGTCCATAAGTGGCTCAAATATATGAATCACCCATGGGTCTTTTTTGGGTTGTATTCCCCCACACGCCCTGGCCAGATTCACAGTGCTTCGAGTATTCATAGAAGCTGATGAAGAAATGTGACAGAAAACCTGGTCAAAATGCTGTAGCATAGGAATAGGCAAATAAAACCTCTTTATGTTGAATAAAATGGTAGTAGAGTAATGCAATCACAAACTGGTGCATGGTGACACTTAGCTCTGACAAGAGAGTTGTCACAGACTTGAGTTGCAATGTCTGCATACTTGGAGTGTTCATGCTACTGTAAGAAAAAGCTTATTTGCTGAGGCGAGTTGCACTGATGGAGTCCTGAGACCAAGTGTTTTGGCACCAACATGCTGTCCTTCCCAAAGTACCAGTGAATCTATACTGCTGTAAAAAAAATAAATATTGCTGATACTTTATTTCATTCCAAAATAGAGCAACGGCTATTAGCCCTGCTGTGTACCTTCAGTTGCTCAACTACCTATTTAGAACTATTCTATATAAATAGGATCAACTTGTTTAACCTGTTTGCACCCTTAAACAGAAAGTGGATTCAATGAGGGTGATGTACAACTACACGTGTGATGTGTGGGGTGGTTCCCCTCACATCCCTGCTTACGCATGTTGGTCACATGGTGGTGTCACACCTGGGTCACTGACCTTGTGCAAACAAATCACACTGCCTTATGCTCATGGGGGAACTGTACCTTAATAAATACAATCCTTGTTGGAAAAAGTCACTCTTTGCCTTCATATTCCTCCTTAAAAAAGAAATTCCTAAAGCTTTCCAGTTTTGGCACTAGCTGATGTGCCAGATAGATGCTGGTCTGCTTTGTACTTCTTGATGACTTGGTTCTATACTCCCTGGCATATGCTTGTTTAATGTACCAACAATGCTGAAAGTGATGCAGCCCTCCTCACTTGCTCTCTTTGTCCCCTCACAAAAGCTATGCAATGTGCACTGGTGCTTACTGGCTTATTTCAACTCATTCTAGTTTGTGAATCTGGCAGAAAAAACCTAATCCAGTAAAAAAAAAAAAAAGCTCAAGCTAGTGCACTTGCGTGGAGCTGATACACTATTAACAGCTTGGCAAAAGCTCTGAGAGAATCAGCCTTGATACAAGGGCAGCTTGAGGCTGCTGTTACTGTTAAGTCAGCTCAGGTGCAGCAAGGCAGTTTAATTTCCTCCTGCTTCAGGAGGACTGCATACCTTCCATGCCTAGAGTAGCATGCAGCAGTACATGCCAGGGGTAGGAAAAGTTTCCTGCATTTGTTATGGAGGTAGCCTGTGAGCCTTTCCCTGCAGAACAGCCAGGGAAGGGGAGAGTCTAGGCTTGAAAGGCTGTAACTTTTGTATGTTTGTAACTTTGCCAAACTAGTAGCTCTCCTCTTATTTCTCTGCCACGTGGTGACTTCAAGTATTCTGTTTTTTTTTTCCTCCAGACTGTCCTTGGAAGTCGACCTACAAAATATTTCTTAAAATATGTTCTTGCTCTTTACAGGAGTCAGAGGGCGGTACTGAAAGCCTCATTTTACTAGCAGAGACACCTGCAAATACCACAACCAACCCAGAGGATGAGAACTCTAGTGAGAGCCCAGAGGGCCAAGTGCAAACCAATGTTAACTTGGAAGTAAAAAACACATCACCAGAGGAAAACAGGGTTCAGCTTTCTGAGCAGGGCATCATCCCACATTGGAGCTGGGGGTGCCACATGGAAAGGTGCTGGAGGAGGATTGCCAAGCCTTCACTATCAGCAAAAACTGGGCAGAACCCTGCTTTTCATCAAAATGCCCCATCTAATGTACCAAGGGGTAGGAAGCCAGCAAATCGTATGGTAAGTGTATGTATGTGAAATGATCACTGTATTTTCTCCGATACATGTACAATTTCAGTTGAGCTCTTAGCTGTTCCTTGACTGATTACTGTTTTCACGAATAATGACAGGGAAGAGAAGGGTTTGCCTTAAAGATGAAATAGAAAGTATGGGAAGTGATATATTGGGAAAGCAAACTTCAGTTCCTCATTTAATCTGCTCAGCCTATCTCATCTCCCTGATCAATATTTACACAAAAGTTATTATTTTGCAATAGCAGCAAATGTGTTTCTTCATTGCTTCACTTTGGAGCTAGTAGGCGTGGTTGTTTCAGCATGCGATTTTCTTTATTCAAATACATTCAGCTGTGCTGTGAAATCTGACCTCCTCCCCCTATTGGTGTGTGTCCTGTGAAAGCAAGCTATCAAGTAGCTCAGTAGTAGTCAGGAGAGAAGTGCTCTGAAATGTTGGAATAACAGTTCAACTTGGTGTTACAGGCACGAGACTCACAGTGTCGAATAAAAGTTAAAGATCTCTCTCAAAAAGGTAAGTATTCCATAAACTGACAGTACCTGGAGTTTGGGGTTTTTTTCCTGTTGACTTTTGGCTACTGAAGGAATAGTGTAGGGAGGCTAATGAATATTGCTTAGAGCTATGATGCTTTCAGATTATTATAAAATATGCTGAAACAGAATTATTACTACATTTGAGAGAAGCTGTAATCCCCGTGGTGAAGTAAAGCATGGCTTTTCTGCACAGGAGTATGGTGCAGTCATGCTGTTAAGAATAAGAATGGTACAACATTTATGTATACGTTTTAAACAAGTCTGCATTGCAGCAGTGTACTCTGCTGTAATGAGTGACATGTAGGTCACAGCAGGAGATCTTTCTGTCAGATGTCCTCTCACATGGAAGACCACATTGCATCCCTGAACAGCTACCTGTGGCCAGCAAGTTGATGTGCTGGATGTCCAAGCGACAGGTTTTGCTCATGCTGATCTTGGCCTGGCAAACCTATACAGGTAGCATAGTGAAGTGGTTAAAGCCTACTGTTGCGTAGCCCTGTTAAGCTTAAGTGAAGACTTGCAGGCCAATGAAACCCTTCTCAAACCACCTTTACTGAATAGTGTCTCATCTAAAGATACTGCTTTTGAGGTAGGTAGACTGATATCTTTAGCTTCGTTCAAGATCACTCAATAGGAAGACTATTTGTCCTGCTGCTTTTATAGTGCCAGACCTGGCCTCGCTGCTGCTGTTTGGTCTGTACCTGTATTTGCTGAACATTAGTGGGAAAGTGTGTATGTTAGCTATGAAAAAAAATCTGTATGTTAAAACCTAAGCTGATGTGTGTTGTTTTTTTCTTTCAGAACTGAGAAATATCTTTCAGGCCTTTATAAAGGAAGTACCACCAAAAAAATGGAAGCTGCTTATGAGAACTCATCTGCAGGAAAATGATATTGTTCAAATTATTTATGACTTTCCTAATGATAGAGAAGAGCAATGTTATCAGATGCTTCTCACCTGGAAAAACACACTGGGAGAAAAACAAGCTGTTATTAAGTTACTGGATGAGTTAAGGTATCTAGATATCAAGGCTTATGATAATATATTTAACACTTTAAAAAGTAATAACATTATAACTAAATTAGAAGCTACAGATTAATGTTTATTATGAACTTCAAAAATGCTCCTGTGTACATAAACATGTCTACAAACTTCCTGTAAATGAGGATGTCAACAAACTGCTAGTTGAAGTGATGGCATGGACTTGATATCCTCCTCACCTTCATGCAGGGAGCTGGAAGTGATTTAACACCATTGGTGTTAACACAGAATCTGGTTGTGATGTTCAACTAAGGTCTTTTGAGTTGTATGGTATTAAACTCGGGCGCCGGATGCCAGCTTGAGAGCGAGGAGCTCCAGGTTGCATTTTCCTTTGCGTGTAGCAGGACTGTGCTGTTTGAACCCGGGTGGTGCGAATGAAGAAGCTGCTGCTGTTTTTGAGAGGATAGCAATGCTTTACTTCCTGAAACGATTGTGTTTTGTATTGTTATGCTCAGAATTGTTATGTTTGAAGCCCAGTAATAAAAGCCTGGTTGAGCCAGAAGCTGGGGTTGACTCTTAGACCTTCATGCCTGAGGGTGGGAGGTGTCGCGAGGGGAGCCTGTTCACACAGGATCACAGAATTGTTCTGGTTGGAAAAGACCTTTAGGATAATTGAGTCCAACTGTAACCTAAATTTTCCAACCGTTAACCTCACTCTACCGAGTCCAGTGCTAAATCATGTCCCTAAGCACCACATCTATGTACTTTAAACACCTCCAGGGATGGTGGTTAAACCACCCCCCTGGACAGCCTGTTCCCAGCATTTGATAATCCTTTCAGTGAAGAAGTTTCTTCTAATATCCAATCTAAACTTCCACTGGTGCAACTTGCAGCCATTTCCTGTCATCCTATAACTTGTTTGTTGGGAGACTGACCCCCACCACACTACAGCCTCCTTTCAGGCAGTTGTAGAGAGTGATGAGGTCTTCCCTCAGCCTCCTTTTTTCTAGGCTAAACAAGTCCAGTTTCATCAGATGGTCCTCGTAGGACTTTTTCTTCAGACCCTTCACCAGCTTTGTTGCTCATCTCTGGACATGCTCCAGCAACTCAATGTCCTTCTTGTAGTGAGGGTCCCAAAACTGAACACAGTGTTTGAGGTGCAGTTTCACCAGTGCCGATTACAGGGGGACAAGCACTTTCCTAGTCCTGCCGGCCACACTATTCCTGACAGAAGCCAGGATGCTGTTGGCCCTCTTGGTTCCCAGCTGGTTCTGGGGCTGCCGGGCTGTGCTAAACCCCTGCCGCGCACCGCCCGCTCTCGGGTAGAGCCTGGCCGCGCGACAACCGGTCAACGTCCGTCAGGCGGGGCGCAGGGGGGGGGGCGGTGCTGCTCCCCCGTTGCCGTGGTGACGCGAAGGCGCCCATCGGAAGTAGCGTAGCGCGGGGCGGGGCGAAGCTTCCGGGCACGCTGTTGCATCAGCTCGTGAGGGAGGGGAGGAGGCAGCAGGATGGCAGCGGCCGCAGCCGAGCAGGGTAGGTTGGTGACCGGCGCCGCGGAGGCCCGGCGAGACAAGGCGAGGTGTCTTCTGGGGTTGTCACGGCTCGGCAGGGGTTGGTGTCACGGCTCCGCCGCTGTCACGGTGTCAGGTGGGCGTCGTGACGTCAGGCGGCTGCGGCGGGGCGGGAAGGGGCCCGCCGACCCTCTTACCCTGTCACGGTGGCTGAGGCGTCGGGGCGGGAAATGGCGGCTGGGGGTATCGGGACGTCGCCCCGGCGGCCTCCTCAACGCGTCCCTCGGGGTCTACGGTGGGGGGGACGCCGCCGCCGGCCCCGCCACCGCAGACTGCTGAGGTGCGAGGCAGACAGCCATCAGCTGTCACGACATGCTTGGAACAGAGGCGACATGTGAGATCACCCCCTCACGCCCATTACTGGGTGGGTGCCCTGGGGAGGTCACCTGTGTCCCTTGGTGATGGGTGATACGTAAGCAGCTCCTGATGCTACTTCAGGGAATTGGGAGCGAGGAGTCCGAAGTGCGGCATTTGACTGGGTTTGGACGTGCGTGGGGTAGTGGGAAACGTGGATGTACAGATGCTGGTTACACACTGATGCCCATGGATCAGAGGACCTCTGGTGCTTTGCAAGACCATTGGAAGTGATCCACGTTGTACCTTGCCTCTAATTTAAAGGTTGATGATGAGACATGGTGATTTGTGGAAAAAACTTGGAGCTTCTTGTTACTGAAGTTTGGAAACAGCTGTTCTCCAGCTTGATGGGTTTGAAGAGATGTTAGGTGGCTGCCAGACCGCTTAGTCAGTTGTGTGCTTATCACCGCATCATCTGCTCTCTCTCACCTACTTCTGTCTCCCTTGTTGTCTTTCCTAGTCATGTGTGTTCTCCCTTGAACTCATGTCTGAACTTTTTGACTTCTCTGGGCTTTTTTTTGTGGTCGTGTTTTAATGATGGGTTATGCTATGCTCTTCCATATGGAGGGAGGGCCAGGGTAGTCCTATAATTTTTGGCACTACTGGAGCAAATGGAAACTTGGCATACCAGTCATACAAGTATGAAATACAATTACGGTATGTAAGGGTTTGGAAATTTCTGTCATTCCAGTTAAGGATCTGTAGATTCAAATATTTGCCCCTTTTTCTTTGTTACTAAATGTTGCTTTCCTGTTTGTTCATTACAGGTAACGTTCCTATGTAAGGCAGTCCAGAAACACTTATTCTTGCCAAGGGACTGACTTTTTCAGATGTGTTTTTAGTATCTTAGTTCAGGCAGGGGGTAAAAACCCCTTCAGAGGCTCAGTTCAGGAGTGCTTTAAGAAACTTTTAACTTATTACTGGGCAAATAGTATTTGCTTGTTACTTTGGTGTTTATTACACTTATTTCCAGTTTGGGAAAAGTGGAAGTGGATCTCAAGGTGCTAAAGTTACTAGGACTGACAAGCTTTTCTGTGGTGAGAGAGTCCCATCTTAAAATCTTGCTCTGCTGAAAGCCACTCGGTCCTTGTATGTGAGTCTTGAAAAGTCCTTTGTCTCTCTGTGTGTACGCTGTGTCTGGCATAGATGGGCTAGCTACAATTGGTTCAGTTCTTCTGAATTTTTTATGGAAAAGGATAATTTATTTTGTCTGAGCAGACAGTTTGACTTCATTCCAAAGCTACCAGAGTGGCCAGCCAGGATGTTAAATGGCTAGTTTGGAACCGTATTAATAATGAGATGTGTTACACTTATCTTTTATGAATTGTTTTAAATTTGTGAAAGTCAAGTTGGAAGAGAAATTACATTTTAAAATATTCAGAAACATCTAAGATTTCTTCTTAGAGAATGCCTCTGCAGAAATCCCAGAACATTTCAGTTGCCATCTAATTATGACTGACAAGGTTAGCAGGTTCAGGGAAGCCCGGGAAAGCTAATTTTTCCCTGAAGCAAAGTAACTCCCTGTTTTTGTCAGCTAGCTTACTGCCTACTTTATGGCTTTTCGGTATTTACTTTGCTGTCAACACCTTCAAGGAAAAGAGGTTTTCGGTTTCAAGTAAATAAAAGTGAACATTTTTCATCTAATTTGATATTGCGTGAGTTACATATCTTGATTAAACTTCAAAAAGTATTTTATGTGCAAATAAAATATAGAAGCCTTTGAATCTGTGTGTTGCAAGTTCCCAGTGTTCTTTACTAATCTTCGAAGCACTCCATGCATCGAAAGAAGAATGTGTGACTATATTGCCCAAAGAGATTGTATACTGGCAGTTATTTTATGAGAGCTGTATTAATTCATGTCTACAGTGGATTATTTTTTTTAAACACCTTTTTAATGCGGGGGGAATGTTACATTATTAACATTCACGCTCATGATTTTTCAAGGTTATTTTGCTATCTTTGCAACAGTCGTGCTCAGTGCTTCTTTTCAGAATGGAGTTGCTCTTGAGTGATATGATTTGTTGTCTGTGGATCATTCCATTCACATGAGCTAACATCCAGTGTTATGCAACAGCTCTGTAACACTCCTGCATTTCTCTTGTCAAGAAGAAACTTCCTAATGCAACTGAGTGGTAGCAACTGTAATTTTTCTGTTTCAGGGGTGGGGAAAGTTGCAGTCAGAGAGGGGCTATTTCTTAGCCTGGTTTTCTAAAGGGGTAAAACAGGTTAGACCTATTTATGTCCATTGGCCCTTCTCCACCAGTAGTTTTTGAATCCATGTATTGATATTAATTACATTTGACAGTATGCTGCCTCCTGCACACAGTGGGCAGACTGAGCAAAAATAGATTGGGGCTGAGCTGGTACCAACATTCACAGGCAATATTTGCCATCTCTCCCTAACAAAATTAGCTTGTATGAGTTCTGTCATCTTTGTTTTATTTGTGTCTACGTTTGTGCAACTTCCCTTTTAGATTGGTTTACAGATGTGGTTGGGAAGCACTTACATTGTTTCAGATACACTGACTTGCTTCCCATTAGCAGCCTGGTGTGTGAATAATGGTCATAATAACCCTAATAATATTTTGCAAATTAAGTGTTGCTTTCCTAGCAATAGATCTATAAAGATCTTTGAGGTATAGTTTCTTTTCTACACAGATCATTCCTATAGTACTTTTTTTTTGTCCTCCCTCATATGATTCATGAACAGAAAATTCGCATTCAAGGAAGACATGCCTTAGGTTTCCCTGGTTAATTAATAGAACTGTTTCAAACTGTTTCATGTGTATAAACACATGAAGGCTGTCTATGATGATAAACATCAGTAAATACTTAAGAGCCTGAAAGGTTTGTAGTAAAATTAACTATGTGAGCTGAAGCTGAATCCCATTCAGCTGGGTAAGGCAAGCCCATAAGGTCTCGTTCTGAACCATTATTTACTTGTTACTCCCTATTTATACTGAACAATTACATGGGTTGCCTTTGAGAAGAATTGAGACTTCAGATTAATCTGGCTTTGCTTTTGTGTATTAATTTTAAATATATTTTGTGACCTTTGATTTATAATTTTTTAAATCAATAATATTTTATTAGTTCTGCTGGTATGCCATTGTAGCTCATTGATACTCAAAAGAGTCAAACACAAACATACTTGCTATCTAGCTGTCATTTCCCTGTCATCCTGAGGTCCTGTAGAATATTGTAATAATTGATTTCCATACAGGAAATAAGCTGCTTATAAAGTTGTAACTGATGATATTTGGGAAAACTTTTCAATTCTGCAGTTCCTCACATTGTCTCATAGCCATCACTTCTCCCTCTCCTTTCATCCTTCCCTTGCCAAGCATGTTGGTCTGTGAGCACCTCCAGTGCTTTGGGAACTACTAGTGCAGAAGGGGTTCAGACTAGTCTAAGAAGCAACACTTGTGGCAGTGGTCTCTGACAGGGTTTGGGAGCAGGCACATATGTTCTTATACTGCCTCTCTCACTTTATTGTGCAATGACCTTGACTACATTACCTTCTTGGCTGACTACCTAAGCAGGATATTGACTTAGTGTTTATACAGTACTTTGAACATGAACGGAGTTACAAACACTGAATCATTGTAGGAAACCATGACTGCTAGGTTTACCCAATGTCAGTGCTACTAGCCCAGATGCCATAACCTCTGCAATGCCTTTTACATGCTGACTTGCACAGGGCTTGCTGGTACCGTGAGCATCCACCAAGTCATAGAACCCTTCTGCTGCTTCCTCCGCATCTCTCTGTTTGTCAAGGGACATGATTGATCCTGTTTTGTCTGTGTACCAAATAAATAACAGAATTAAAAATTTGTGAATGAGGAGCTCGATCAATATCCTTCCTGTTCTGTTTGTGTAGATCTTACTCATTTTAAATATTATTCTTATGTCCCAGGAGAGAAAGTGTTATAGGAGAAGTACGGGAATACGTAGCAACAGCTTAAGTTTTGAATTGCTGGAGCAAGTAGGAGTAACTGAGCATCATGCTGGGAGCTTGGATGTGGGCATCAGGTCCTGCAAAGATATAAGGATATGCTCAACTTCAGTAGATGTATTCACGGACTACCCACAGTGTATAAAATGTTTTAGCAGCGTGGAAGAGTGACTAGTTAAGTTTGCTATGAGTGAAGAATTTTCTCCAATTTCAAGATTATATTTCTTTATGAGAGGGACCTGTACTTTTGTCCTTATTACTCTTTGTAAATATGTCTCAAAAAAATTACCGCAGCATGGACATAATCCTGTTAATAAGAAATACATAGTTATTCAGTAGCTTGTATTAAATATATATTTTTCTCTAATTTCTTGTCAGTTGCCAGAGCTAATTTAGAGGGGGAGATGTATACTATAAGGATATATTTTGGTCATGGAATATCCTTCTTTTAATGCTGACCAAATGTCCTGTGCCTCTCTTTACAGCTTCCAGCTACAGTTTTATTCTGAGCATTAGTGAAGAGGAAGCCAGGGTGAAGGCTTTGAACGAGTACCTGAGCACTCGTAGTTATATCCAGGGGTTCACATTTTCACATGCAGATGTGGAGGTATTCAGAAAGTTTTCGGGACCACCTGTGGACCAGTATATCCATGTTGTCCGGTGGTACAGACACATAGAAGCAATCTATGATGGCAGCAGTGAAAAAAATGAGCCATGTAAACTTCAAACAAGTGAGTAATACAAAACTGGTGGGCAGGTTATAGACTAGCTAATGTTGTATTGATTTTTATTGCTGAGAATTATTGGAAATTCTCTTTCATACTCTCTTGTGCGCTTTAAAATTTACCGTATCAACTTGTATTTGAGGTCATGAAATTCTCCTTGCATACAGTTACTGCGTAATTGATAGATCCTCACCTATTTGAGGCTAAAGCTGTGTCCACATTTCTTTGATTTTTAAAATTTCTCGGCATACAGAATTTGATTATGTGTATTTTCTTTAAAAAGCTAGCTACTGACTGGATTGTAAAAGAGTATGTGAGTTTTGGCCTGTTCCCTGAAATATCACAATTTGCTAAATCCACTTTTTTCCCCTGCAAGTGTAACTAAATAGTTGTTCTATAATATACAAAATAATAATAAAGTAAACTGAATACTGCCTCTTATTATTAACACTGAATTTCAAAAATAACATTTAGGGTTCTTTTTTAACCCTGGTAATTTAGGCATTGCTGGTGATTTGAGGAAATACTAACTGGTTTATCTAGGTCATTGTGTAAGTATGAGTGCTGGCATTTTTGGGAGCTGCATCACTCTCCTGAGTTGTTTTCCAGTGAGCTAGTCTAATTTAATTGCTTTATAGTAAGATCCTTGCTCAGGGAGTCATGAAATAATTAATAATAATAACACAGAGCTGTTGTATAGTGCTTGCAGTACCTACAAATGAACGTGTAATGTCTGTCATTTTTGCTGGTGGCTGTTGACTAATGTTACTCCAATGCCATCTTCTCACAACATATTAGTCCAATGCAATCTTCTCACAGCCTCTCATCATATGTGTTCTCAATTCCTTGCAGACCAGCAGTTAAGATCAGACTGCTGTGAGCAGGTTCTGTATATGTGTGTGGGCCTGCATGTGCTTATTATGCTCATTATTATTTTCAGCAGCAAAGGGATCTCAGCTGGCTATGACAGATTTACTGCCACTAACTACAATTTGTCTGTAGACTTTCATGGATCAGGGTGGAGCAATAAGAGAAACGGTTTATCTTTTCCTGTCCACAAAATAATTAGTATTAAGTCTCTCTGAAGGATTATGTTTTGTTATCTCCATGATCTGCACATATGTATCAGAAGTCCTGAAATGGTGTTCTGCAGTGTTCACTATGAAAAAGGCACTTGAATCTGTCACACTTAGACATTGGATATTTTGTTGGTGTTTTTTTGTGTGCATCAGAGAGCTCCAGGAGTGGATTAGATCAAATGAACTTCAACCAGGGAGAAGACTGTAGCTGGCAAAAATGAACAGACTAAACCTTATGCCTTTCACTTTGCCCTTGGTATCCTTGTAGTGGATATAGTGTGACACCTAACTCACAAGCTGAGAACTTCAGGGTGTAGTATCTGGGTTTTTTCTTATGTTTAGTGTGGTTGTAAGTAAAGAAAGCTTTACAGGTTTACCTTTTATTAGACTAACCCACATAGGTTTCTTTCCCCAAGGGAAATGTTAGCTGCAATTAAGCATGCAAGCACAATCTTTGTAAATCAAAGAGTAAACAAATCCATACAGAATCACCTTAGGTTGGAAGACCTTCAAGATCATTAAGTCCAACCATTGACCCTACTCTACAAAGTCCAGCACTAAGCCATATCACCAAGTGCCACATCTAGATGACTTTTAAACACATCAGGAATGGTGTTTCAACCACCTTCCTGGGCAGCATGTTCCAATATCTGACAACTCTTCCAGTGAAGAAGTTCATCCTAATGTCTAGCCTAAACCTCCCTTGGCACAGCTTGAGGCCATTCCCTCTTATTATCTTATTCTACCACCTCTTACTCTACCATTCTCTTGTGAGAAGAGTACAACACCTACTTCTTTACAATGTCCTTTCAGGTAGTTGTAGAGGGCAATGAGGTCTCCCCTCAGCCTCCTTTTCTTCAGACTAAACAGCCCCAGTTCCCTCAGCTGCTCCTCGTAAGACTTGTTCTCAAGGCGCTTCACCAGCTTCGTCGCCCTTCTCTGGACAGGCTCCTGCACCTCGATGTCTTTCTTGTATTGAGGTGCCCAAAACTGGACCCAGCATTTGAGGTGTGGCCTCACCAATGCCAAGTACAGAGGGATGATCACCTCCATGGTCCTGCTTGCCACACTATTTCTAATACAGGCCAGGATGCCATTGGCCTTCGTGGCCACCTGGGCACGCTGCTGGCTCATATTCAGCTGCTTACCAATCAGAAGGCCCATGTCCCTTTTTGCTGAACAGCTTTCCAGCCACGCTTCCCCAAGCCTGTAGTGTTGCATGGGGTTGTTGTGGCCCAAGTGCAGGACCCGGCACTTGGCCTTATTGAACTTCATACAGCTGGCCTCAGCCCGCCAATCTAGTCTGTCCAAGTTTCTCTGCAGAGCCTTCCTACCCTCAGGCAGATCAACACTCCCAAGTTTGTGTTGTCTGCAAACTTACTGAGGGTGCATTCTATCTCCTCATCAAGATTGTTGATAAAGATGTTAAAGAGAAGTGGTCCCAATACTGAGGCCTGAGGAACATCGCTCATGGTTTAACTCCACACTCTGGGCCCAGGCATCCAGCCAGTGTACTTTGGTATATGGTCTGTGTTATGGGCAGACTGCTCTTGAACTAGAGGTATTCTGTTCAGGAGTGCCTCATGCAATGAAGTGTTTAGAATAAACATATTTATCTGGATCCATGACATGGATATTAAAAGGAGTCCATTTGTGAGACAGAGTACTGTGGTCAATGTCTGCATAGGCTGTTAGTCATAAAAGAAGGATGAGGAAGAAATTTAATTTTTTTATACAGTGAATGTTTACATTACTTGAATGTTTTCAGCCTAAATACTCATACAAAGATACTGGAGGAAAACAGTGAAGAGCATCCTGAGTCACAGGATCAGAAAGGCAATTTTGTTGTCAAAATAGTTTGTATACGATTTTAAATGCAATTAAAACGCATACCATGAGAATTCCTAAGGACAGTGCTGTGTGTATTAAGCTGGCAACCCTGCTATATTTTTTAATTTCCTGGTTTGCTTTCATTCCTAGTTAATGCTATAATGAGTTTAAAATCATTACAGCTGTAAGCAGCCAAGTGCGTAGCAAACTACAACTCTTTGACATATGACGTACTTACACTTTAGTTCGAAAAAC
This sequence comes from Hemiprocne comata, assembly GCA_020745705.1. Classification (NCBI taxonomy): domain Eukaryota; kingdom Metazoa; phylum Chordata; class Aves; order Apodiformes; family Apodidae; genus Hemiprocne; species Hemiprocne comata. Next base: position 16,284,439 of record CM036590.1, read on the forward strand.
ACATGAGTTTAACAACTATATTACTTCTTAAAAAATTGAAAGAAAACAAGTGCAAGAAAATTGTTACTAATACTAACCTGGCTTTTATCTGGTCTCTTTAATGGCAAAGTTTAGCCTCTTGCTGAATTGGAACGTATTTGTGATAAATGAATGTGTTCAAAAATGCCTTGTGTACATAGCAACCATGTATGATAAAAAGCTGAAGTTATTTTTAAACCTTTCCATCTCCTGTCCCTCTCACCCTGAGTACACACACTCTGTCAATATTGGCTCTAGAGACTACCTCTGCTCTCTGGAGAACTTTTACAAACTCTGAGATCTGTGATACGCTGTCAGAGTAAAATCAGAAGCATTGCAGAAAGCCCAGGGCTGCCATAACATTTTATTAATAATTCATTACATTTCAAAGCTCTTGTCAATGCTCTGAGTTGCATGCTGTTACTTTTACACCCTCTTCCTTCCTGTTACTTGGATCAAAAGTTAATAGGAATGACAAGTCAGAGACTTGGAAATAAACTAGATTGAAATATTTTACTTGGGTTTTAGTGACTTTGTACAAAATTCACTAACAAAAGTAATTTGATTACTAGGATTGGAAGTGTTTATACGTGTTTTTTCTTTTGAAATAAGTTAATTATATGATACGGAGAAAATGTTATATTGCAAATCTGTTGTGGAAAGTGTCTTTAAAGTTCTCTTAAAACTATTTTTTCCCCCTAGGTAAAGGCAAGCGTGTGCAGCCCCCCTGGTCTCCCCCCGAAGGAACAAAACATTCTAGGCTCTGCCTCTATAACAGCCTGACACGCAGTAAGGTGACTAAATGAAAGAAAAGGAGAGATTTCCATAGAAACATATTTAGAGAAGTCATCATATGTTTGTTTCTGAAGTTTTTACCCTATCAGTAGACAGGTTCTGGGTTGTAGCCTGCAGAACGTTAAGAAGCACATACCAGAGATACTGTGTCAGTCAAGTGTGTTTGCTGCGCAAGTCTTACAATATACACAATAAATATACATACACTACAGGTGTGTGTATGTATCTGTACATTGCATAATATATAGTTTCCAATTGAAGTTATCATGCAAAACAGCCAATGGTTCAACTGTAATACACATAAGTATAGGCGATGTGAAGAGAAGAAAAGCAATTCCTTTCTTTAGATGTTGTCTGTGGGGGAAAAACAGTCTTGGCTATTATATTGTTGTAATACAGACTGGGAAAACTTCTTGTGATCTTGTTTTTGAAGGTCCTTTGGGAAAGAGAGGGAATATTAAGAATACTAATGTTACATAAGTTGTATCCCATTATGTGTGAAATGATTATACTCTGTAATCTTTTTTAATGCAAAACAAAACCTAATCTTCCCTTTTACAAACACAATTTGAATAATGCCCTGCCTAGTTGCCTAGTCCAAATCATTGTAATCTGATATCTTGATTGGTAAGAGTGCTAAGATAGGCAGCCAAACCCGATTATATCTTTTACATGATACAGCTACTGGTGATCTTTTCATATGTTAAATCTGGGAGTGGAATAAACATTCCTTTTTTCCTAATTATAATCCATGTTTTCACATTCTAATTTCCAAATGTGAAGTTACTGGCCTGAGATAATGTCTTACATTTGTTTTTATCACTATACCTTCCCTTTCAATTAAGGAAATATTTCAGCCTCAGAATGGAAGAAAGGTCTTGTGGTATTGCTGCGGTCCAACAGTTTATGATGCCTCTCACATGGGACATGCCAGGTACTGTAGTTCCTTATTTTGATGTAGGTGATAACAGTGCCTATTAGAAGCAAAAGAGAAATAGAAAAATGTACTTTTTTAGATTAGTGTATTACTAGAAAATAGTCTTGTTAGACTCAATGCTTGAGATTTAAGATTAAAATCATGTTATAATATTAGGTAATTGTGTGAGTAAAACTTAGTAGTAGATGAAGGAAAATTAAAACTGCTGATATTTAAGTAGTTGTGCATAGAATAGAAATAGACTTGAGATGTTCACTAAAAACACCCCTATATCTTTTATGTCTGTAGGTCGTACATCTCATTTGATATCTTGAGAAGAATCTTGAGGGATTATTTTAAATACGACATTTTCTATTGTATGAATATTACAGATATTGATGATAAGGTAAGGTCTTGGAAAGAAGCATGGAAGTCAGAGTCATGTGTAATTGCCATTTGATAAGCCAAGATAAATCTTACACTTTCTAATATTGACATACATTATGTATACAGTAATTAATTTTTCTCAGTGTTGTAGCATTCATATAGTAGCAAAGCCTGTATTATTATATATAAATGAATATTGTAATAAATAATTAAAACTAAGCATTTTACAAAGACAACTTATTTCCCTCTTGTTGAGATACTTAATTAGTTCTGTTGATGTAGCTGATTAACTATGTATGATGTGTTTAATTTGTATTACTGCATGTAGTTCTTGTAGCTTGTTAAATTTATAGGGATCCTGAAATGCCTTTGGCATGTAATAAATTTTATTTGCACTTTGTATAATTATGTGTCACTTCACAATAGTATTTTCATGTTTCTGTTTTGTAGATCATCAAGAGAGCAAGACAGAATTACCTTTTTGAACAGTATAGAGAGAAAAAAATAGCCCCAGATCAGCTACTTGAAGATGTTAAAACTGCCTCAGAGGTGGGTGTGGTATTTAATCCCTGATAGTGTCTTAGGTTCTTACTCAATAATGTAGCAAAGCATCTAAAGAATGTCTCTGACTTTGCTACCACCTTAAACTTTCTGCTTTTTTCAGTTATTCTGTTGAACTAGTACCACACAAATTAGAATGTTACTGGAACTGTGCATCAGTTTGATTTTTTCCATTGGCTTAAAATTGACAAGAACTATCCCTGTAAAAGGCATGCCTGATTTTTATGTCCATAGAACTTGTTTGTGAGGACATGTATATTTGGGGAAAAAGCCCAAAAAACATTTGTCTGTGTCTTAGGATTAAAAATTTTAAAATAACCCTTTAAGATAGTTTTTGAACAGTGGTATGTCCATAGTCTTCTAAAGCTTGTGAGATTTCTCTTATGTACCATTGATGGCTTTGAAAAGAGGAGAAAGTCTCCAAAGCTTTAGGGATTTAATAAATTGTGTATGCTGGACTGAAGGTGGGAGAAGGTGATTCTCTGGTCATTTTTAGAACTACAGATCACAAAGAGATGATCAATCTAATGAGTTGAATACAAGCCTGGAATAGGAGGCCTGGAAATTTTGCCCAACCATCGTTGCCTGACATTTTCTCAGCATAGAATTGAATCTATGTTTCACATTTAACTTCTCCTTTTCAGGTTTGTGATAATCAACTGTGTAATTAAGGTGATTAACTGTATACAAAATGAAAATTACTAAAAAACAGTAATGATGATGTAGTAGTTTATGAAGTTTTTCTGAAATTGGGTGTGAACTCAACTTCAACTTCACCTTTATTTCTGATGAGGAGTATGTTTCAGTAGTTTGATGTCAAAGCTTTTTATGGGGCATAAGGTATTAATCATCACTAGCAAGGTACTATGTTGCTAAGATACTGTGTATGGAACATAATGCTACTGTATTGCAAGTTGCTTTCTAATTTTTTTTTTTTAATTGTAGCTCTTTTCAGTTAAATTAAACGAGACGACAGACCCAGATAAAAAGCAAATGTTGGAAAGAATTCAGAATGCAGTGAGGTCTGCTTTTGACCCTCTACAAGAAGCTGTGCAAGCAAAACTCCCTGCAGAAGAGATCAACAGATGTCATGAGGTCAGTTTGAGCTCTGTTGTAAATTATATTTGGCTTATAATTGTTAGGGGTTTTAAAAATAATATTTAGCTTGTAGTAATTCCCCGAAACATTATGGAAATATTTATTCATAAAAGAGCAATGGTGGGCTCGAGGACTTTACAGTACTTTGTATTCAATACAGGAAATTTGATTCTTGAATTCAGCTATATTGGTTTTGGATGCTATTTTTACCAATGACTTTTTTTTTCCCTCCCACACTGATAATTACTCAGTTATTTTTGCCTTTCCAACAGGGATTTTTCTCCTGCATGTATCTAGACTTTGAATTTTTTGTCTTGATTAAATAGTTTCAGTATAAATTACTGAACATGCATTTATGACATTCCATACTGGTGGCAGTTTTCTACACAAGTGTTTCTGTCTCTGGTCAGAGAAGAAAATACATCCCAAAAAATTATGCTCAGGGTAATTTGAGTCCAAAGACCATTACATTTAATGACAACAATACTCTTGATTTTACTGGGCTTTGATACTGTCCCAGTAACCAAGTCAGCCAGTATAACTACTGTTTTTTAGTAATTGGTTTCCACTTTCATCTTTTCTTGCTTTCAGATTATTCATGATAATTACTGTAGGAAGTGCAGGGTATGTGCTCCCTTCTTGAAAAGATTCTCTTTAAATTATCTTTTAAAAAAAAGTCCAGTTATTCTAATACCAAGTGCCTTTATAAAAGTGTGTACTGACATAATAGTATTGTAAAAAACAACCAAAATCTGAGCAATCGCACCTCCTGGGCTATGTCCTATTGTAAAAAAAAAAAAAAGTCCTATTTTAAGATAAGATTGGAAAGTATCCTTGCTGGTGTTCAAATGAGAATTTCAAACACTCTTCAGCAATGGGCACAGTAAGGCTTCTGTTAGGATTACCTGGTAGTAATGGGGGGAATCGATGTGATGCAACTGCAGGTCCCAGCTGGTGTTTTACCCACGAATTCCACATGCCTATTTAAGTGAGTGATATAAAAACAGATATCACTTATCAGTTTATCTTACTACCTTTGTTTGTTTCATCCATATTTATGAAGGGCAATATGATAAAAATCTAGTAGAGGCAGAGATTACTTGTATTCATAGCCAAGTGTCTTTTTCCTTAAGTAAATCTCTCTGTTGAGAATAAGATGTTTCAGCAGAGTTTAAACAGGGCAAGTCTTTGATCAGTTGCACTTAAAATAATTGTTTTATAGATACTGTTGGAAGAAGCCAAAGATTTGCTGTCTGACTGGTTGGACACAAAATTAGGCAGTCAAGTGACTGACAATTCCATATTCTCCAAGCTCCCCAAATTCTGGGAAGGGGAATTTCATAAAGATATGGAAGCGCTCAATGTAAGTAAACAAACTGTTTTCTATTCTAAAAGTGTATTGCCATGCCTTGTAATACCCAGAATACTCTTCAGCTCCTTAATAGATTTCAGAAACCTCATATTTCAACCTTATTGATGAAATATTTCCTTCAATGTGAATAGGTAGTATTTCCTTTAACGTGAATAGGTAGCTGCTAAATTAGCATCTTCTCTGTTTTCATCTCAGCAATCTTAAATCCACTGTGCATTTTACCAGAGTCAGTTAACTGGTGTCAAGTCTGATGTGCACTCCAGCCCTTCCACTTGGTGTAACTTATAACCATAAACTGATCCAGAGGTTTGAAATAGAGTCTCTTAGCTGCACAATAGAGCTCTGCCAGCCTCAGTATTTAGATGACTACTTACCAGTCTTCAGCCACTAAGAAATTATGTGATAACAATCAAGGACAGATTTATCTGATACAGATGAAATGCAGTGTCATTTGCAATGGTTCAGATCAGTGAAGGTTTATTCATTTACCTTCAAATCAGAGGGACTTATTGCCTGTTCTGTCAGAAGTGCAATAAGTGGAAGAGCAGACATCTCCTGCAGTAGTTTGTTGTTAACATAGCCTTAAAGGCTGATGAAAATGTGGCCATATCACATTGTTTCAGAGCAGACTGCTTGAAATAGGAGTCTCAGGTCCTACTGTCACTTGCTTTTGAGCCAGTTTTTAACCAGTGTATAACATATAGTACATATTTGAGTGTGTATAAAAATATATATATATATAAAAATATATATGAAAATAGAAAATTCTGCTTCATAGGTTTTACCTCCAGATGTTTTAACACGGGTTAGTGAATATGTGCCAGAAATCGTGGATTTTGTGAAAAAGATTGTGGATAATGGTTATGGGTAAGTTTGCTGCTGAATGCTTTTCTTATGTGCTTATACTGTATCAGAGCTAGAATTAATGATTTCAGCACATAACTATGAACTATTTTCTCTGTTTTCATGTGCAATAGTAGTCTTTTCCAGAAGTAGTGTTTCATCAAATAACAAAACTTCAGGTTCCTTTGCAAAAGACCTGTTACTTCTCAACTGGTGAAAATGTGCTGTTGTATACTTCTTATGATGTCCTACAAAGAGAGAAGTTAGATTATTAAATCTATAGAGTGACATCCTCATTCATTAAAAGAAATAGTCAAAGTCCCATCCTGGCCTTCAGCAAGGGGTTTCAAAAATGGCTAGAAATCAGTTGTAAATAACGTGTTTAAAAAAAAAAGTAATTGTCAATTGTTTTTCTGCCATTGTCTAACATTTGTGAAAATGTCTAGTATTCTAGAAGTTCCTAAATATCACAATAGATTCCTGTCTGAAATTTTGGAGTTCTCTTTTCTGTTAATAGCCTCAATTTTTTACATGGATGTATTTTTATTGAGAAAAAAAGCAAAACCTGTGGTTCAGACTACCATAATTGAATATTGTTCCTTCAAAGCTACATTTTAAAAAAAGGACGGGTAAAAATTGCTTGCACTGGATTATCAGTATTCCTGGTGGTCCCAAAACTTACTTTTTTGTCAATTTTTTTTGTTATGGCTGTAGTGGGACAAAGTTAGCAAAGTGAAGGAGGACTGTGAAACAAACATGATTCATGTTATAATATTGCAACATAAAGGTACTACGAGTATTGTAGATACTTCTTCTCTTGGGACTGTCACCTGAGGTCTCACTTCTTACAAGCTTAACAAAAGATGGTTAGGCTCACCTAAGTCATCTTTACAATACTGAGGAGTACCATACTGGTTTAACTAGAGAACTTAGGTTTAAGACAGTAATTTTGGGGATAAAATTCAGTTAAGTCTTGGTAGAAAGTTAGCTAAATAACACACTTTATCTTTTCAGGTATGTGTCCAATGGATCTGTATACTTTGATACTATGAAGTTTGATTCCAGTGAAAAACACTCCTATGCTAAATTGGTTCCTGAAGCTGTAGGTGATCAAAAAGCTCTTCAAGAGGGTGAAGGTAAAAAGGGGAAATAATGATTTGCTGAAGTTGCTGAAGAAACTGATGATGTGTTGATCTCTTCAATTGATTTCACTGACATTTGGATCAAACTTACTATGAGAGATGAATGGTTTACCTGCTATGTTTCTTTTACCAATAGATTGGTAATACTGAGCCATCATATTAGCTTTGAGCCTAACCTGACAACAAAGAACCAGCCACGTGGTCACACACTCCCCCCCCCTCCCCCCCCTCCAACTGGGATGGGGAGGACAAAGGGCAACTAGAAGGTCATGGGTCGAGACAAAGGACAAGGAGGGTTTTTCACCGCTTAAGGTCATGGACAAAACAGACTCAACTTGGGGAAAACTAATAATTTAATTTCACACGAATCAGCTGCACACAGGACACAGACAACACAAAGAGCAGAGCTTACATACGTTACCCCCCCCCCTCCCTTCTTCCCTGGCCCAAATTACTTTGTTCCCGATTTCTCTCCCTCCTTCCCCCCAGCAGCACAGGGGCACAGGGGATGGGGTTTAGAGTCAGTTCACAGCCTGGTGGTTCCTGCTGTTCCTTTCTCCTCAGGGAGGAGGATTCCTTACAGTCCTCCCCTGTTTCCCCACGGGGTCTTTCACATGGGAGAGAGTCCTTCACGAACCTCTCCAACATGAGTCCTTCTCATGAGCTCAGGAGCAAGCTGCTCCAGCGTGGGCTTCCCAGAGAGTCACGGGCTGCTTTGGAAACAGTCACCTCCCCTGACGTGGGGTCCTCCACGCTGCAGATCCAAATCCATGGGCTGCAGGTCCACATGTGTCCCTCCTGGTGCCTTCAGGGGGCGCCCTACCAGGTTCCTCCATGAGGTACAGGGGGACAGCCTGCGTTTTCGCCATAGGCTGCAGGGGAACTTCTGCTTGGGCACCTCCTTCCGCTTCTTCCTCACCAACCTCCCGATCTTCACCCCGGCACTGCTCTCGCCTCTCCAGCTCAGCTCGTCTTTTCTCTCTCTGCACTCAGGTCTTGTATCAATTCTTTCATATGTTAATCGCAGAGGAGCATCTATTGTCTCTCTAATAGCTCGGCCTTGGCCACCTGAGCCGGGGGAGTTTTTAGTAGCTTCTTAGGGGAGCCACTCCTGGGGCCCCTCCCCTGCTACCGAAACCATGCGAGAACCAAACCAGCCCAGAGCACTTTCCTGAAAGTTTTTAATTGTAAAATACTAAGAAATGTTATTCATTCTAGGATGTTTTGGGGTTGTTTTTTTTTTTTGTTTGTTTGTTTGGGGTTTTTTAAAATCAGAATTGTGAATATCTGAGTCATTTGTCTGTAGCCCAGTTATGTGGCTGTTCATCTGGTTCAAAGTAGGAGGAGCAAAGACTTGAAGCTGGGTCTTCCACATACCAGCTTAAAGCTCTCCAATTCAGGCTGTGATTATTTCATGACAAACATTTGGGTTCCTCTTTCATACTGAGAACTTTTTTACTTTGTAAGCCTTGTTGTGTTGAACTAAATCCAAATACAGCTTTTTGAGTTGAGCCATAGCAGAGGAGTAGCTTAAAATGCTCAGTAAACCAGACTCATCAGTGATCTGCTCCTAAGGTTTCAGGAGTGAATAATCCACAAAGTCTATTACAAGAATATTAGAATATTTTAATCTAACACTCACACTAAGTGAAACTAGGAGACTCCTACTAGGTGAAGCTAGCAATAGCTAAAAGATGCAGCTTAAGATGGGTATGTTTGGGTTTTTTTCTTTATTCAAATCACAGAATCACCAAGGCTGGAAAAGACCTTTGAAATCATCAAGTCCAGCCTATGACCTAACACCGCCACATCAGCTAGACCATGGCACTAGGTGCCACATCCAGCCTTTCCTTGAACACATCCAGGGACGGTGCCTCCACCACTTCCCTGGGAAGTCTATTGCAATGTCTAATCACCCTTTCCATGAGGAAGTGCTTCCTAATATCCAACCTGAACCTCACCTGGTGCAGCTTCAGGCTGAGCCCTCTTGTCTTGTTGCTAGTTGCCTGGGAGAAGAGCCCAGACCCCACCTGACTACAACCTCCCTTCAGGTAGTTGTAGAGAGTGATGAGGTCCCCCCTGAGTCTCTTCTTCTCCAGGCTAAACAACTCCAGCTCCCTCAGCTTATTTCCCTCTAGTCCCTTCACCAGCCTCGTTGCTCTCCTCTGGACCTGCTCCAGCACTTCAATATCCTTCTTGAAGTGAGGGGCCCAGAACTGGACACAGCACTTGAGGTGAGGCCTCAACAGTGCTTTGTAGAGGGGGAGAATTACGTCCCTACTCCTGCTGGCCACACTATTCCTGATACAAGCCAGGATGCCATTGGCCTTCCGGGCCACCTGGGCACACTGCTGGCTCAATCCTTATAGCTGAAATATTCTATGTTAAATAAAAGGTGCTCACTTAAATGACCATCTTTGAGGTAACATGAATGTATCCTTTCCACCATGTAACCAGTCATTTTTTGTTGAATTGGTGTGTCCTTTTGCCAACAAGAACTGATGCTGAGTGATTAATATAACTAACCAAGAGAATGCATATGTCAAGCATTGTCAGCTTAGCTGCTTTAACTCATTTGTAATGGTTGTCCTTACTCTGACGGATAATGTCATTTTGACTATTACAGGAAGCAGAAAGCTAAGCTTTGAGAGTTGCAATTAATGTAAATAAAAGCATAATACTTTTCTATTTAAAGTGCATCATGTTAGATATTGTAAACAGTTGAGACTGGAGATATCTCAACCTGTATGTAAAAATTAATTGACAAGTTCAATTTTGACAGTTTGGTCTTTAATCTGCCCTGGATTCTTACGTGGTAGGCGGTATTGTTAACCACTTTTAGGGTTGGACAGTACTGCAGAAATAGTAAATTCCCTGTGTTTTAAAGATGTTTTTTGATCAGAATATATATAAATGTCATATGTATATGTAATTATATAAAACAATCATAATGAGAGTACCACCTAAATGATCATAAGGAGCTAACAGCAAATAATGCATAACATATCTGTGATGGTAACAAAACAGTTAAACGTAGCTATTGAACAACTACCAGCCATTCTGTGCAGCCACTGAGGTTAGGGGTGGAAGAAATATACTGGGATCATATTGTGTGTGCAGATTAAAGCAATCTTAGTCTTATTTTGGATCCTTTTTACTTTGAAGTGAATTGATTTTGCAGTCTTACTTGTCTGAGTATAAGGGGTTTTGTTTCTATATTTGTTTTTCTGTGAGAGCAAATGTAGACGAGTATCATGTGAAAACTTAAAAAGTGCAGCTGATACTTGTCACACTTCCTCTCAACCAAACATTAATCAAAAACCCAAGGGATTATCAAGGTTAATTATGAGGAATTTTGAGTGCTAAGTAGTTTATTTGTTTTTTTAATCTACTTTTTTCTTACTCAATTGATGTGAGGTACAGTGAGTCAAAAAAATCAATAATACTGGTGTTTAAATAAAATGTATATATTTACATTTTCTCTTTTGACAGGTGACCTGAGCATCTCAGTTGATCGCCTAAGTGAGAAGCATTCTCCAAATGATTTTGCTTTGTGGAAATGCTCCAAGCCAGGAGAGCCCTCATGGGACTCTCCATGGGGAAAGGTAAGGATATTATAGTTAGGATTTAGATCTTCTACACCTTATTAAATAGGATGTTACACAAATATGTTGCCTCACCTCATATTAATAATGTATAGATTATCAGGATATTATATTAAATTGTGGATTATGTTGCTATGTTAATTTAAGAATTTAGAAGGTGTATCAGTCTCTCCGTTTGACACTTTTAAAATGGAACTCTACATGCAGACTCACAATGGCTGTTACTGGTTTTTTATCCTCTAATTATCTACATGCTTTATCTGCAGTAATTTCTACATTTTTTTCCTTGTGATCAAAAATATTAGTATGATTTTTTAAATAATAAAAAGCAGGATAATCAAAGATGTGGAATTTTAGACGTGGGTGGGTATAGTGGGTGGTGATGTTTCTTTGGTGGTGGGGTTTTTTTGTTTTCTTTGTGGTTTTTTTTTCCTTCTGGGTGGACAGTTGGACTTGGTGATCCTAGAGATCTTTTCCAACTGTAACAAAAAAAGAAAAAAAGAAAAAGTGTTACAGATATATATGCCACATTTGGTCTTTAAACCCTACAGTATACTTCTGTGAAGCTGAAACTGAGGATCTTTTTTTCTTGGTAACGCTGTATGTCATTTCCTCAGGTGTATAACTGCTTAGCAGCAGACCACTGTGGAAATGATACATAGGCAGGAGAGGATGACAATTAACTAGTAGCAAGTAATGTCTTTTTCTTAACAGGGTCGTCCAGGTTGGCACATTGAATGTTCTGCGATGGCTGGATCCATTCTAGGAGAGTCAATGGATATCCATGGAGGAGGGTTTGACCTCAGATTTCCCCACCATGACAATGAACTGGCACAGTCTGAGGTGAATGAACAGGCCTTCAGCTTTTGCAGTGAAAAAGCAACATGCTTTGCTTTGACTGTAACTTACACAAATCAATCCATTAATTTTTAAAACTTCATGTGTATTTTGTATAAGCGTAACTTTTTGTACTTGGGATTTATTCTTAAATTATCTTACTCACGGTTTGTGTGTAAACAGTGTTGGGTCTTTGGGGTTTTTTGGTTTTGCTGCAGGCATACTTTGAAAACGATCACTGGGTTCGGTATTTTCTGCATACTGGCCATTTAACAATTGCCGGCTGTAAAATGTCCAAATCTTTGAAGAATTTCATTACCATAAAAGATGCACTGAAGAAACATACAGGTAAAAGTTACTTTGGAATTTAAATGCTTTTGATGTACTTTATGTGGTGACTGTGGTCATTTTGTTATTCAGGCACATAATGGAATTTGCAAAACCAGCTAACTTCAGGTGTCTGTCTTTTTCACTAACTTCAGAATAGCTCCCTTGTTCTTCTGTTCGTTGTCAGTATTATCTGTATGGATTGTAGTGTTCTTGCTTTTTTAGTAGATGTGTTGATACTAAGAATATTAAAAATTAGGTTCTTAGCCACTGCAGTATTGGAGGCCATAACAATGCTTTAGATTGTGCTTATTTTTCTGGTTTATTTTGAAACTCCTAATAGCACGACAGTTACGGTTGGCTTTTCTTATGCACTCTTGGAAGGATACACTGGATTATTCAAACAATACCATGGAGTCAGCTATTCAGTATGAGAAGTTTATGAATGTAAGTAAGCTTTCCATTCCTCCTCCAGCTCTTTAAGCTTTGTGTTGTCATATGTGTTTCATGAAAGAGAACCCAAAGATATACAGGCTATATCCACAGACTGAGTTTGCCCTCTAAATTCATCAGGAGGGATGTCACAGTATTTGTCTAGCTACCATTGAACAGTCAAGTAATGTAAATTCCAGAGACAGCTACATTTCTCTGCAGATAGGTGCTTTCTCCAGGTTTTGACATCTTTGAGCAGCTTGGCACTTACCAGCAAGACTAGTTTGTCAGTTCAGCTTGCTTATAGGACTCAGTCCAACAGACACTCTGATAATGTCTACCAGATCAGACTCCATACAAATACAGCCAAAGGGGAAGAGGGAGTATCAGTTCTACCTTGTTTTCTCACCATATACATTGTGCACTTGCCTCTGTGCCTTGCGGACATGTGTGAGGGGACAGGCACAGTTCCTTTCCCTGCTTAGTTTGGAGCTGTAATTTAAGCCCATGTTTCCCACAAGGAGGCTGTACAGCATTTTGAGATCATTGATCTTGGTCTCTCCAGCTGAAGCTGTTCTGGTTTTTATGTAAAAATGTGTGGCTTGGTTTGTGCCACAGAGTAAGTGAAAATAACTGTTTGCCAATCTGGATGTCCATGTAAAATAGGCCCTCACTATAAAGCCATTTTATTTCTGCAGCTTTTGCTAGCAACACATTTAAAAGTCTGTCACAAGAACTCTTACCTAAACTCTTAGAAAAGGTGTTGTATTGAGCTGCTTGGTGTTAGAGTATCATAGTGTATCATGCAATGGCAGAGCAAAGAGTTAGAACTGAATTACAGTATGACTGTGATTTACAGAGTTATGCAAAATGTGTGGGGTTTTTTGTTTTGACAGACATTCAGTAGATCCTGGCTGAAATAGTGTTGAAATAATAAACTTTAGGAGGCTAATTAAGAAATAATGCCTTTTTGTAATAAAAAATATTTGTTGTGTCTAGTTTAAACTGATTTTTAGATATATTCTTCTTTTATAGGAGTTCTTTTTAAATGTGAAGGATATTCTTCGGGCTTCCACTGATGTGACAGGCCAATTTCAGAAATGGGAAAATCAGGAAGCAGAGCTGAATAAAAAGTGAGTGGAGCATTCCTACTTCTCTGTGAATAGCCATTGTGTAGCTACATGTTTAATTTTTTTTTCTTTGCAAAATGACTTACTGTGTATATAGTGATATTTTTAAATCTAGAATTTCCATTGAGTATCCCAGCTCTATATAACATAACGAATTTTATCTTACAAGAGTTTATGAAGTATAGATTAATTTCCCTTTTGTTTAAGTACACTGGCATACCTCATTGCCCTGTTTCTGAAGGGAAAGAGAACTTTTTCTTTTAGATGGCCATAATTTTCTTCACTACCTGCAATGCAGTTCCTCTGTCTGAGAAGTGACCAATAATTCACTGTGGTTACAACTGGAAAAATAGTATTTTAAATATTTCAAAGTGCATTGAGCAAACTGAGACAAACAGAAAAGACCTGACTAAAACCCCAAACGATCAGAGAGCCAATGTTTGAAAATGTTGAAAATGAGACAGTGCTATCAATATTGCAGTCTTCCACTTTTATGGCAAAATTACATTATTGTTTGTAGTATGAACAGCTTTCTATATGTCTTCTATTATGAGTGAAATTTAAAATAGAAGCATCTTATGTTGTAGTACTAAAATTATTCCTAGTACAGTTCACTGTTGTGGACAGATATTGACTATTGAAGGATTGGATGTTTCTGTTTAGCCTCTGAAAATTTCACCTTCAACTTGAGGTTGGTAAAGAGAACCCTTTTTTTTTTAAAAAGGGGGAAGATAGAAAGTAATAGGTCAGAGGGAAGTGACAAAGCAGTGGGAGGAACAGAAGATATGCTTTATGGATATTTGGTTTTGTCTCCTTTCTCTATCCCTTCTCATTCTCTTTTCTCTGGAAAAAGTATGTTATTTCAAACAGTAGTACTCCTTGTGTGCTGAAATGGTACTTAACATAATGTATTACTTATTATGCCTATTCATGAACATTACAAAGGTTTACATTCATTTATTACTTGTATCTGCTTGTAATAGCTTTGTAACAATTCACTTCATAGTAAGTTAACTTCCAAATTGGTGTTTCTCACTGGAAAGTTACTAAACAGTGTACTTCGCTTGTACATAGGGATAGGAAAGCAATACTGTTTAAAAAAAAAAAAGCACAGGAAGGTACTTAGTAAGCAATTTATAATACTTTTAAAAACTGATATGAAAAGGTCAGTTGCTGAAAAAGTGTTAAATATGATTGTTTGGCCAGTTGTTGGCAATTAGATTATCCTGCCTTTGTCCATAGCAGCAAAACAGCAGCGTCGTGATAATGCCTTTTTCTCACTTGTCTGTTTTTCCTTCAAAGATAAATGATGACCAACAAAAGGCTATGTTAAAGTCCCCTTACTCTTCTAACAGAAGTTCGTCAGAGTAGGTTGCAGATACTTTTGACATCAATAGTAAAACATTTTTTTTGTTCTTAGTTTTTATGACAAGAAGGCAGCAATTCATGAAGCACTGTGTGACAATATTGACACTCGCTCTGTCTTAGAAGAAATGCGTGCGTTAGTCAGTCAGAGTAACTCCTACATCGCTGCAAAGAAATCTTCCAGACAAATGCCAAACAGACTTCTTTTAGAAAACATCAGTTCCTATCTCACTCAAATGCTAAAGGTATGTAATACCAAGTAGTAACATTGCTATTGCAATTGCACAGTTCTAACCGTTGTGTTTTTCATGTATATAGAGTTCTGTACAGTCTTTGTTAAATCTTGAAGGAAACTGGAGATCTTCCACACACCCCCCAACCAAATCAACCCCAGATTGCAATGTGTGCTGCAGGAGGAACAATTTTGAGTCCTTTATGTTACATTATAATTTCAGCTAATGCTTAGTTGAATAGCAGAGAGCCAGAGCAGTCAAAAAAAAACGAGACAGAAAAAATATGAAGTCAGTTTGTCAAATCTGACAGCTTTAAAGCAAAATCTGAAAGCAAATGCTTAGTATGCTTTATCATTTAAAAACAAAAACATCTTATTAGAGCAGTGAATTGTGGCTAGCATGTGTGATTTTACTAATTTTCACATACCTGTGACTTGATGTATACGATTTGCTTTTTTTCCCCTTGACCAGATTTTTGGTGCCATAGAAAGTGATGACGCAGTGGGTTTTCCTGTTGGAGGAAACAGACAAAACATGAATGTAAGTGAAGGACAAAGTACACTAGACAAAATTACTCCGTGCCCTTTGAAAGCTTAGGTTAGATAAAGTGATTACATTACTGATATGTAGCTGAGTTACCTTCTTTCTGCTTTTAACATTTGAATCTGAAGTAAGTAATTGGATTAGGGAGCAGGATTTTTCTTTTATGAGAGTTCGGGTTTTTTAATAGGTTTGTTTGACTTAATGACAGACAAATTGTATAGCAACCAGAAAAAGAATTATCTTGTCTTCTGAATGATGAGTCTGTTTAAGAAACCACATGTTAACTACAGACCGTACATGCTACAGTTTAAAGACTCATTATGAGTATTTGTATATTAAGTAGTTTCAAAAATATAATTATACTCATTAAACTTCCTTGTGGTACACCAAAAACCGGCCTGGAGGCAGCTGGAGTTTTATCCGCATTTCAATCTCTTTTTCTGATCTCATTTGTAGCCACAGTTTTTATCTGGCTTCTGAAGGCTGTTTTGCTTTGGTCACCCAGCAGTTCTGCTGTGATGCAGAATTTTTCTGGAAATACTTGGTAGATACCTGATGAAAATCCTGATGGGTCCTTTAATAACAGTAATGTTTAATGGTGCAGGCAGGAGAAATAACTCCATATAAAAGTTAGCAATTTTGCTGTCTTTGTTCACTCAGAAAATTTGACATGGACAAATCTGTGCTTCTTCTGCATTCAAAGGTGTGACCATGTGTTTTTCCTTTACTTCTTTGAAGGAATAATTAAAACATTTGTGGTATAACAAAAAAGCTAAACTTTTTATTCATCAAAGGAAGAGGAAAGCTTGCTTGCGGTTGAAGAATGTGAATGAACACTCATCTGATAATTGCTCATGCAAATACTTACATTACTGTGCTGTGGAAATACCCAGTAATGAATTAACAAGGATGATAAGGAAGATGCTCAGTATCCATACCAAAACCCATGAATAGTGAATTTTAATTTAGTTCAGAATTATTTTGGATTTCAGAAGAACAGCAACACTGAAACACTTACCCTTTTAGGGAAAATTAAAATTGAATGTTGCACTTCATTCAAGCAGTGTTTGCAACAGATATGCTTTATGGAAGGATTGGCAATAGCTTGGAACAAGAAGCTAAGCCCTTTAGCTCCTTTAAAGTAATGTTGCCAAGCATAGTAGAGTGAGAAGAATCTTGTGCCGAAGGAATCCTTACTAACACAAGAAGCTTCTGGTTTTATCACTTAGGACATTACTGATTTTAAGCTTTAAAATATCAAGATGCATAGTATCACAAATGCTCTGGCTGTTTCATTAAATAGTATACCCTCTTTCAATCTTCCATGCAGATACTTTTTTTCTTAGCAAAAACTACCAGATGAACATTCAAGTTTGAAGAACTTCTTGTTAATTATAGAAGGCTGTGGATTGGACCTATTGGTTCTCTGTCTAAATTGAAGATGAAGGAACCAGTACAGTAATTGTCTCCAAAAAAATGCATAAATCCTCTTCAAAAGCTCTGAAAGAGCAACTAGATTAATTGCCATGGTTCAGTAATTTACTTGAGAGGGGATAGAAGAGATTTGAAGTCAGAAAACCTCGAGTTCCATAGTCTTATTTTCCAAAGGAATTCAGTGTTGCTGTCAACTTAGTTATTTGGGAAATAAAAAAACTTTCACCTTTAAATGTCTCATAAAGTAGTGACAGCTCATGCTTTCCTGATGCCACTTCATGTGCATGTTGAGCTAGTTTCAGTGTAGAGGAGGTAGTGGAGATGTGACTGTTGCTCACTTTCCAGACTCTGCTTTTTCTACCATACTTGTCAGCAATGGTTCAAGTTGTGAAGCTGATTGCATAGTATTCACATGTATGAAAAGTTTTAATGGAGCACCTCAATTTCTTTAATGTGTGGGCATTTTTAGAGCGTAACAGACTATCCTGACTGTTAATTGCACAGAAATTCATCATGGAGATTTAACAGATGCAAAAGACACATAGAAATGGGGGGAAAAAAAAGTGCATTTTTTTTCTCGCTCTCCCCCACCTTCCAAAGTCATGAAACTTTCAATTTAAGCAGTGTCCTCTTGGGATTCCAGAGGAGTGTTGGCAGACAGCACTGCTCTGTAGTTGTTTTTGTAATTGTTCACTGCTGTTGGCTAGCTGCTTGCTGTGGCAATTCACTGCCATTAAGAGCAGGATTCTCGGGACTTTCTATTTTAGCTTTCATGACCAGCATTTACTTGCACCTGAAATCATTCAACAGTAATCTCTCCCCACTTTTTGTGGGGGAGTAAGTCGTGTGAGGAATACAGATAGCTGCACAGTATTGGAAATATACATAATTAGCATAAGCCAACACCTGAGGAATAGATCTATGTTCTAACAAAAATAAGTCCTCACATCACTTTCACCTGGTATTATATCTGACAAGCAGTTGGACCTAAGACAGAACAGAACAAAATTAATCTGGGTGCTGTTTTTATCCCTGTACTGCATTATAGTTAGCATAACCCCGTGGAACTGATGCATCTGTAACCAAAAGGAGATGAAAAAGGAATGAGGGGAGGCAGGACTTCATAAGTTGATTTTTATCTGCACAAAAGGAAACTTGACAGCTAAGGCAAATTATCATCTATCCTTTGACATCAATAGAGCAATGACAATTTTTATTGATACAGCTCTACCCTGAGAGTCAAGTTCCATCCAACAGCACACAAATATGAAGTGGGTAAGGACATATGTTATATCTAAATTATTATTAGCTAACTGTTGAAATAATTACCCTGCAGATTGAATCTACAGTGATGCCATATCTACAAGTTCTTTCTGAGTTCAGAGAAGGAGTACGACAAATTGCGAGAGAAAAGAAAGGTGAGAGTTCACTTTTTCTTGGATTGTTGCATATGAGACTCAGAGGTCTTAGCAATCAAACTGGGGAGGTTAGCCAGCTGATACAGTCTCTCTTTGCTTAGAGAATAAAAGAAAAGCATCTATAAATCAGAGCTGGTTTGAATAATTGCCTCTTTGCTACCTCTCTCTCTAATTCGGGAATCTTTTACAGACTGCTAAACTAATTTTCTTTTAATTTCCTAAAGAATCTAAAAGTTCTGGAATGACTAGGATTAGCTGTTGTTTCTCTAGATGAGGGCACTACCTGCTTTTTAGGTATGTTAGTACCCATGATTTCTTCCCTCAGGGAGCTTGCATTCCCTTAATAGTATAGATTATTATACAATGATACTGTCTGTGTTTAAATAGCCTGAGATGTTCGTTCTTACTTGTTAGCATAGTTGGAATTGTAGCTTCCCTGATGGTAATTGAGTGCTGTATTTGGAGAATCCATCTGACAGTATGCTAGAAGTTGTTCTGGGTGCTTTTTTTCCCCCTCAAAAGAGTTTTGATCATGCTGTGTGTGTTGGCAGCAGAAATATATAGTGTTAAAAAGGTTGTTCCATTAAGACTTTGCTCTTACTATTTTCTGCTGTTGCCTGTGGAATGTTAATGTCTTTAATATGTATTTGATTCTTGTTTTCTTAAAACTTTTTTACACTGAGATTTATACTTAAAGGCAAAATAGGACAATTTTTGTGTATGTAAAACATAACCTATAAAGCAGAAACAAAATTACTTGCAATGTCTGGCAAAGAATCTGAAACCCAATTCTTTTACTGTTTTAAGTTCTTCTGAGGGCTAACAAGTTTACCTTAAAAGCACAAAATTGTGTTAATGTGACTGCTCAGCTATTACTCTCAAACTCCTATATGGCTGATTGATACTGAGAAACAGGCTTATTAGTTCCAAAAGCAAGTATTTTTCTGTAATTTGAATTAATTCAAGAAGTTTGTGTGTATATCCTCAGCCGAAAAATGTGACCTTTGTTCTTTCAATAATAAGTACTCATTTTATATGAGGCTTTTTTTTTCCCTTGCTTTCTGATGCTTAAGCTAAACTGATCCTCACTCTTTAACAGTGGTAAGGTTTCAATATAATGGGGGCTTCTTGCAGATAATTTTTAGAACATACTTAGTGCTAGACTGCCTACTGGCACTTGAGCTTCTTACTTGGAAGGTATTGATTTTTTTGCCTGAAATGAATTGGGCAGTAAGAATAAAGCTGGATCTAGTTACTATTTGCTTGGGATACAGAGCACTCTGCAGTTTGACCAGGGAGGCACCTTCTGTTAAACTATTTGATAAACGGAAGCTGAATGGTGGTTGGCAGGACCTGCCCTGACATGCAACTGCTTTGTTTCCCTGTACCTATTCAGTTCTTGCTTGCAGGAGGTGTTAAATTGCTGTACAAGTTGTTCTGATTAATGTCTGGGGATATTGCCTCTATGTCGTTTAAGTGAAAGGAGTTTCCCCATGCCCAGTGCTGGCAGGATGGTGTTAAATATTAATTAACATGATCTGTATTGCTTTAAGTATTCTTAGAGGTTAAATAAAAGGCATGCTGCTTTTGTATTACTCTGCAGAGTAATACAAATGTCCCCATCCATATAACTTAAAAAAATGTATCTATATTTGCAAAACATTTCACAGAACAGCCATTTAAAGCTGTTTTTTTTGAAAGAATAAAATCTATATACTTCACAAAAATTTTCCCATTCATCCAGAATGGCTAACTTTCAAACATTAGTACAATAAATTCTCTATTAGTATTTAAACCGGAAACCTGCACTGATTATTTGCAGTTGAGTCTTGATTTAATTTGTGAACATATCTAGCAGTTATGGTAAACAGAAAAAGGAAGACACTGTGCTAGCTGTGCTAGCTGTACAAGGGAAAGAAATGCAGAAAACCTCTGCAAAAGACACCAATAATGGGTTGGTCAGAGCATGTCCATATTGTGCATGCTGGCGTTTACTTGAGTACTTGACCAACGGCAAAGACTCCGTATAGTTGTCTCTGCAAGGAGGCACAGTGGAGCAGATCAGTGCTCCAGTGCAGCCTCTCATGCTTGGGAAGAATTCTTGTTAGCAGTGACTTGTTATTCAGATGTTCAAACAGGAGCAAGTCCCTTCAGTTGTTACTGGCTACTTACCTCAGGACATCTGCTTAAATTGACTACCCTGTGGTAAAGGTGTCCATGACTGAACTCTGCCTGCACCTTAATTTCCTGCCACGGGTGCTGGTGCCATGTGGTATCTTGCTGTAAGCTGCTTCTAGGACACAGTGGGAAAACCCCCTGCCCGCTTCCTAATATATCAAGAGTTGACCAGAATTGGGTCAAACTTGATCATTGTAACCATGCCTGCTCTTGTCTTTTGCTGCCAGTCTCACTATATGCTTCTGAAGCTCCTCCTTTTCTTCCTCATCACACTGTTCCCAACTGAGACTCTTTGGCTTGAAATTCACAGAAAATGTGAAAAGAGGTCTGGGAAATAGTCACGGGCTCAGGAGTGCCTAGCTGCCAGGGTGTTCATGGGCACTGGTGATAGGGCACTATGCCACTGGTTTCCTGGTCACTGTCCTTAGTGAGGATTACAGCTTATGTCTTGGGGCAGACCCATAAACAACCCCTTACCCACTCCCTAAACATCTTTGCTCTGGAGGTACCCCATGGAAAGAACAGGCCCATTTCAGCCCTAAGAAGCATGGTGCTGACTCTTCTGTATGACAGAGGATTGATCAAAGGATGTGTCCTTTCATAAATAATACATGTGTTATTATACATTTCTCCTTGTTCTCTACCTTGATGGATTTCTTCTTCTTAAACTTTCAGTTACTCATTATTTCAGACAAGTAAATATTTATAACTGAGCAGATGCTGCTTTATTGAGTAAGCAGTAGGTGTTTCTGATATATTCTTGATATGGTATGTGCAATTCCATTGTCTAGGTTAGAGTCAACACCTTTTAGTGTGTTGACAACAGCCAGTGAGGTAATCCTATCGCTTGTTTATCTTAATGGCTTACTTAGAGTTGCGTCAAACATTAATGTGGTTCACTGTGTATTAACAGCTCTGGATCAAGAGAAATAATTTCTTCGTTCACAGCAGACAAAAGAGCCTCTATAAACTGCAATGCTTTCCTATACAAAGAGAGAGTCACAGAACACTACTATGCAATGAAATAGGGTGGTTGTTCTTTTTTATGGTATTAGGATAGTCGGTGCTCTGTTCTCCGTTCAGCTCTCTGAGGCTCTGAGAATTATGGAAGAGATGAAAGCTCAGGGATGGTACTTTTATCTATTGACACGTGCAGTGTGTTTAGTATAGTGTCTGGATGGCAGCTTCTATTGCTAGAATCATTACCTTTGAGATCCCTATTACTACTTAGGTTTAACCAGCAGAGAGTTGCTGAAAAGGGAAACACTTTTTTATTATAAGCACATGGTATTATCTAACCCAAGTATTTATCTTGTAACACTTGGTAAGCGTTTCCTCTTAAATATAAGACTCTATAAAAAATGCCACTGAATTAAGTTCACAACAACAAACTGGATTGTCTTGTTGCATTTAGTCCCCCTCAACTGCTGCTTCTTGGCAGGTATAATTTCTCAACCCAGTTAAATATCTTGTATGAAGTTTTTTTTTTCCTCTTAAGACTTGATAACATCTATTTCAGCTAAATCTGGAGTTATTAACCATTTGCTGTCATCAAAGGCTCTTTGAGAAGTTTGCAAGAAAAAAAAAATAATGTTAGTCTTGATGTCCTCATCACCATCTGGAAACCCAAATCAGAATTCTCAGTTCTGCTGCAACTAGCTTGCTTGAAAAAAAACAGCTTGGTCAGACCAGGTGGTAAAGGTAACTCTCTGTAGAAAGAGGATGTTTGGATTACAGTTGCTCTGACAAATGTATGTGTAGTTACCAAACCAATAAATTCATAGCCCTGCAAAGGCACTGTTAGATGTAGCACAGGGTGTGTTAATTTGTGTTTTTTTCTAAAATAGGATTCTTAACCCTTCTTATTGGAAATCCCACAGCAACCATTAGGATCTTCCCCAGTTATATACCCTTCCTATATACCCTGGTAGAATTTTTCTATCATTTCTGAATTGCCTTGGGTTTTGTTTTGGTTCCCCTTCAGGAGCAATGAGGGTATCTTGGAAGAAATTTATGGATTTGAAGTCCCTGCAAAGAAACATGCTGCTTCTATATGTAAATGAAAGAAGGCAGAACTAACTTTAAAAAAACCAAGAAGGTCTTCCTCTGGCCTGTGTGAGAAAGTGGCAATTTCTTAATTGCATTTAAATAACTACGTAGCAGGCTAGAAGTATACTTTCACCAAATCTTACTTCACTAAAAGTATTTTTCATGCTTTGTAGTAACTGAAGTGCTGCAGTTGAGTGATGCTCTTCGAGATGACATCCTTCCTGAACTTGGTGTTCGATTTGAAGATCATGAAGGTACTCAATTACATGTTTTGCAAGTTTGTAGGTAGCTGTTCTTAAAGCTCTTACTATTTTCGTAAGTAAGGGAAAACAACCCATCAAGACTAATCTGGAATAATCCAACAAACTCAAGCTGTAGCATATCCTATTTCTGATGTATGAATATAAATTATAGAACTCCATATTGGAATATATGTTTGGATATAAATATGTACATTGCAATCTTTGTGTATAGTACCTAATTTCTTAGTTGCTTTTGAGTAGATACAGAGTTGTATTTGCATTCAGCTTGCAAAATGAAAACAGTTATCATAGGGTAAATACGTTTTTCTTTGACTTGTCAAACACTGGAAAATCATTCATCTGTTTTTGCTCCTTTAGGACTTCCAACTGTGGTTAAACTAGTGGATAAGGACACGTTATTGAAAGAAAGAGAAGAAAAGAAAAAGGTTACTTTAAGCATTCTAATTTTTTTTTTTAATTTATAATAATGTGTGAGCTGTGGATACTTTTACATTTCTTTGATAATTTATGAGAAAAATCTTAACAGACTAGCAACAAGGCAAATAACATAAGAGAACTGATGCTAAAATTTGAGTGTGTTCAGAAAAATAATTTTTGAAGCAGTAGCTTCTTGAAAATTTTGTTGGCACCTAATGAATACTTGTAAGATTGTTTGCATGTATGTTTAAAATCTTCATATAATTAAGGGATGTTGAGTATTGCATACATACTGTCTTATCTCTCTGAAAGAACGATTCCAATGAGAAGCTAATTTGGACTTGTTTTGTCTGTACAAATGAAGTTGACATTTTCCATGGAACTAGACTGTATTTATCTCCTGTGTGGGAACTAAATGCACTGGCTAAATCTTAATAGATTTAGATTACTAGTATAGAGGACTGAGATATTCAGGGTGTGGGGGCAAGAAATCACATGTTACTAACTAAAGGCTGTGAATTCTCATTCACAATGCATAAGGTCTGTACAGAAGCTCTCCTTTTGGCACTTCCTAGCATTGATAGACTTTTTAACATTTAAAAGTAAGACATCATATGCCTGTCTTCAGTTTTAACAAACAGTACAATTCCATCATGATGAGAGATGTCTGTAAGACTTTCCAATGTTTCTCCTTCCATGTAGATGTTTTTTAGAGAAGGGAGAAGTAAAATGTAGTTTCAGCCAATTCCAGATATTTTCATCAAAAAACCATTTGAAGGCAGTTTATATATAGCTGCTGGGTGGAACATGCAGCTAGAGTACTTTTTTCCTGGAAACAGTATTATGTTCACTACTAGCAGAACCCTTGGAGAACTGACAGGTCTCTCCTAGTGCAAGATGAGATAGATATATCTGTATCTATCTATCTATATCTATATGATTTGATTTTTATTTTTTTTAAGTTTCATAAGTTGGCTAAATTTGGGATAGTTGTTTCCCTAGGAACATCAGAGGATACAACTGCTTCTTGAGAAACTGTAACGTCTTCACAGTTTGAAGCAAGAGCTTAAAATATCAGTGAAATACAGTCTTTTTTTTTAAGTCATTTGCAAAACATCTTTCCCCATGAAATGGCAGAACCATTTCTTTTGCAGCCTTTGTAGGTATTTACACATTAGCATGCAAAATGCATTTTGAACAGTTAAAACTGGTTTAACTGTGAATAAGAGCAAATTAAATCAGAGTTGTACAGTGGGAAGTATCAGACAATCCTAATTATAAGGCATGGTGGTTTTGCTGCAGGTCACACTGCCAGTTCTGTCTGTAATTAGATATCCAGGGCTGGCTCGGATTTGTAGAAAACAACTAAATTAAGTACTTAGTTACCTTTTAATCATTAACATTGCCTTTCATAGCTTGAAGAAGAGAAAAAAAGGAAGAAAGAAGAAGCAGCCAGGAAGAAACAAGAGCAGGAAGTAAGTGTTCAGATCCTTATAATCTGATTTTGAAGAAGTGTTAGCAGCAATAGTCATGTGCAGGAAAGATTACATTAGAACACAAGGTCTCTGCCCGGCCTTAACTGGGCCTCCATTTTTTATTTTATGTTTTGTCTACGATTTTCTGCTCAGAATTACTTTGGCTTGCAGTTCAGATTTGAATATTCAGCTCCTATCATAGAGAAGCCATCTTTGAAAACACAACTGAAGGCTTCAAAAGCTTCTTAGTGCAACTTACAGCACTTATTTCAGTCTATAGACAGTATGACTTCCTTAATTGCCAAAGTAGTATCTTACATGCCTGTTACAGAAAATTTTGTTTGTGTCATGATTTTCTTCCCTTTCTAGTGTTGTAGATATGTGTGATAATTTTTTTTTGTCTTCAAGAACCCACCTGTTCCCTATGCTTGAACTCTGAAATGTAGTGTTTTGTAAAACCCATTTTATCTCTACAGTTGTAATTGAGATAGCTCAAAGGTTTTAGGCTTTGGATGAGGAGTAGACAGCCAGAGGAGATTAACTCAAAAGAAGAAAAGATTGTTTACTGTGCTGATGACTCTTAACAGTACAGGAAATTACTTCCTGGGTTAAAAGAGGAAATAAACTTTTAGAGAGCATCACATACAAAGAGAAAAACAGATAAATAGCATTTATCATCCACGAATTCCAAGTAGCTTTTTGCATTCTTTCTAAAAGGTCATTCCCTTGTATTGGGCATAAATAACTTGGAAAGGATTCTGATATGTGCTTGTTTACAGAGAAGTGAAAGTTCAGTTTATTTTCAGTGGGATTACTTGCATCCTGATCATGCTGTGACCAACACAGAGATCTGTGCTTGTCAGTAAGAAACTGTTGATAAAGGTGGTTCCCTTTGCAGTGACCTAATTGCTGACTGTTCTTTACTCATAGCAACTTCGTGTTTACACCTAAAACACTGAGGAGCCAAATTATAGGTGTAGGTTTTGGAGTATAATAAGTGAGTTATTTTGAGTTCCTGTAATACATCTGTTGTATTAAGTGGTTCTCTACATATTTAAAACAGACAAGCACAGCTGACTTACTGAGTTGTTCCTCACTGGAAGTTTATTTTCCCATTATAAACAGTTGTGAATTAAATGCTCTTTGATTTGCAAATTATAGTCTACTTTTCCTTTTGCATATGTGACAGGTTGTCAATGATTAACTGTGATGCTAATGCAGTTAATGCACATTTTATATTACAGGCAGCAAAACTGGCAAAAATGAAGATTCCACCACATGAAATGTTTAAATCAGAACATGACAAATACTCCTTGTTTGATGAAAACGTAAGAGACTCTTCTTTAGATAGGGACTGGTTTTCCTTCCCCAGGTGTACATACTCAGTTGTATGTGTACATAGCTGACCTTGTTCCAAAACCTCCAAGGCAGTGCTATTAATGTAACAAGAGGAGGGAAGGAGAGAAAGAAAAGGTGTGATATATTAATTTTATTGCACATACCTTGCATTAGACAGCAAGGCTCTCTAACTGTTAGCCATTATTTCCAGGGTATTTTCATTTTACATTGGTCTCCTTTGGTCTTTCTTATTGCAGAGCAAAATCCCCTGTAGATACTGTGGGTAGGAACATGTATATATGTGCCCACAGATTTATTACCCTATTGCAAGACAAGGAGTTCACTTGCAAGGACAAACTCTCCAACTCTGCCAGAACTGATGGAGACAGTTATGTTTTTCAGAGAAGTGCTGTGCTTCCTTTTTGGTTCTGCCCATTGTTTTGTTCTCTCCTGGCAAAGAATCTCTGAAGACGCTGTACAGATAACTTTGCTCTTGATTTCTCCCCTTGAGGATAAAAGGTGTTACTGAGAAAACATAAAGTACTATTTCTTCAGCACTTTATCTGGGACATTGATCCTGCTTCTGCCTGTCCTCTTCACCCACACCAATTCAGGCCCTGGGGGCAAGTAAGAATGGAGAGTGTAAATACTGGAAAATACCTGGCAAGCCAAGGAAGAATGTCCATAAAAACTCCGATCATATTTTCTCCATCAATAACACAATTTTTTTACTGAGTTTGCTTTAACCCTTGGATTTAATTGGTCTCTTAACCATCTGTTTGGGCATTAGTCATTATTTTCTTAACTATAACCATCTAGAAGTTAGCTGTCTAAGCCTACCTTAGTTCAGGACAGAAAATAAATCAACCCTTTGCCCCTTTGTTAACTATGAAGGGACCTACACAAATAGTCAAAGTTAGTTGTCAAACTTCTAGGTGACTAAAATTAGCCAATATATACCCCATCCTGACAGCTTGTCATTATGACATTATCCTCATCTTATTAAAACACTATTCCATAAGAAGCTAAAGCAGTCCAATAATTTATCTTAAATATTATCTTCTTTTTTTAATATATCAGGGATTCCCCACCCATGATACCGAAGGCAAGGAACTCAGCAAAGGACAAATTAAGAAGCTAAAGAAACTTTATGAAACCCAAGAGAAGCTATACAAGGAGTATCTACAGATGGTTCAGAATGGAAGTGCAAATTGAAAACAACAGGACTTTTGTTTAGAAGGCGAGTGCTGGGTCACCACTGAAGAAGTGAGCATACACTGATGCTCAGATTTCTGTTTACACTTTCTATTATGTGCAAAGTAAAAATCCTGGTTACGTGGATTAATAATATCATCTGGAAAGTCAATAAAAATCCATTCTTAAAATAAGCCAACCTGTAAGAACCTTCTTCACTACAACAGTAGCAGGTTGAATGGTTGCCAGTTCTATTTGGGAATGTGCTGCTCAGTCAGCAAATCCATGTAAGGATTCTTGTTTATTATAGCTTTGTCCAGGCTTTGGTTAATTTGTCCTGCACACTGATATCTATCTAAAACCTACTGTAGCTTGCATTCTGGAATATATCACAGTCAGCAAAATGTAGTACTAAATGGGAGCTGAGTAATTTGTCCCACAATAAGAACAGTATTTTCCAGATGACTTTAGTATCTTTACATAAGCAGGAAAACTGGGTAGTTCCACTATGACACTTAGGCTAGCTGCTGGTATTAAAACTCTCCTAAGTATACCCAGAACACTTTGCATAGTAGAAGGTAACAGTCCCTTTGTTGCAAAAGGGAACAAGGCATCATCTTTGCTCAACCTGCAGTTGCAGTCAAGTGGGTAAGTACAAGGCAAATGTACCTGCATTGAACAAACAGGTGGGAAGGACATGAAGGAGGGTGGTGCATTCTTGGATCTATCCCTCCAAGGAAACGGGAGTCCTACCAAAGTACCTGATTACTCAAAGTACTCTCTACCTAATTACCTGTTCAGAGCCAAGGGGAATTAAGAGAGGGTTTGTAATTGAGATACAGTTCGTGGATTGGTTTGCAATTAGGCAATACAGCTATACATTGCTCACTATGATGTTTTTAACATGACAATTTAACCCTGAGTTAATAATCTTTCTGATGTAATGTGGTTACTTTATGTCTGAAAGGACAGTCTTCTGTTGCCTACTAATGCATCTCACTGGCAGTAGCTACTACATGAACTAAAGTTCTTGAAATGCTGCAAAATATCTCACCTGCTTCACAACTGCATATAACAGCTAAATGTCTGATATGCAGAGCTATATTCATCCAGTATTCTTAATCCTCAAGATGACTTCTGAAAAATCATACTGTGACACCTCTGTTCTCTCAGTTCTGAGCTTCATGCTATAACTTTTAGGCTATGTTCCTTTCCTTACTTAAAAGACTTTTTTTTATCTGTATATTTTTTTAATTTATATTCCTCCTTCTAAGGAATGAAGAAATCTGGAGTAACAGAAAGGTCAAGTAGGTTTTTTTTCTGGTTTGTCTGTATTTGCCTTTGAAAACATACATAATGTTAAGGTCAGTAAAGGAAGTGCATCTTGTATGCAGAAAATAAAATATGTTGTAAAGTACAAGTTCTATGTGACCTTTGTCTAGTGGGAAGAATATAGAGCTTATCTTTATTCCACAACCATCTTTTAGAAATGTGGTTTACAGAGATTTTTCTTGGGTTTATTAATTTAATTAATTTTGCCTTCGGTATTTGATTATTCTGCTAATTTCTAATTTTATACTTGTTTAAACTGCACAGTGGTAGTTCAAATGGCCAGCCATGAGGGCAACTTCTCCATCCTTTGGTCTGTGAACAGAAGATAATCAGTTGCATTTTTACACCATTCTACATTCTAACCCCCTTCAACAAGAAGGCTTAGGGGAGACCTTAATGCCATGTTCCAGTACTTAAAGGGTGGCTACCAAGATGATGGAGACTTGATTTTTATAAGGAGTTGCATGGAAAAGATGAGGGGTAATGGGTGTAAGTTACTCCTGGGGAGATCCCGATTGGACATACCAGAAGAAAATTTTTCACTATGAGAATAATTGGACTTCGGAATAATCTCCCCAGGAAAGTGGTAGATCCTCCAACACTGGACTCTCCAACACTGGACACTTTTAAGACTTGGCTTGACAAGGTGCTCGGCCATCGCATCTAAACCATGTTCCTACCTAGAAAGATTAGACGAGATGATCTTTGAGGTCCCTTCCAACCTGGCATTCTATGATTATCAGCTCATCGTTTTCTTCCCAGCATGCTCCCCCAAGACTCATCTGCAACTCAGGATATCCCTGAAGACATGGGATGTGCCAAGATGCTGCTTTTCAGCCAGTAAGGTTCTTAATTCCAAAGTCCCTGCAGTCCTAGACAGATTCCATGTCCCTAAGTACCCTTATCTGCATGTCTCAAATAACTCTAGGGATAGTGACTCCACCATGTCCCTAGGCAGCCTATGCTTGATAATGTTTCAGTAATTTTTCCTAATACCCAATCTAAACCTTCCCTGGCTCAACTTGAGGCTATTTCCTTATGTTGCTTGTTACCTGGGGGAAGAGACCAACACTCGTGTTGCTACAACCGCCTTTCGGGTAGCTGTAGGCAGCAGTAAGGTCTCCCGTCAACCTCCTTTGCTCCAGACTCAACAACCCCAGTTTCCTCAGCTGCTGCTCATAAGACATTCTCTAGACCCTTTACCAGTTTTGTCAGTTTTGTTGCCCTTCTCTGCATATGCTCCTGCACCTCAATATCTTCCTAGTACTGAGGGGCCCAAACCTGAACACAGCACTTGAGGTGTGGCCTCACCAGTGCTGAGTACAGGGCAACCATCACTTCCCTGACCCTGCTGGCCACATGATTTCTGATACAGGCCACGATGCAGTTGGCCACCTGGGCACACTGCTGGCTCATGTTCCTCTAGCTGTCAACCAGTATCCCCAGGTTCTTTCCCTCTGGGCAGCTCTTCAGACACTTTTCCCCAAGACTGTAGCGTTGCATGGGGTTGTCGTGACCCAAGTGCAGGACCCAGCACTTGGCCTAGTTGAACCTCATACAATTGGCCTCAGCCCATCGATCCGGCCTGTCCTACCCTCAGGCAGATCAACACTCCCTCTCAACTTGGTGTCATCTGCAAACTTACTGAGGGTGCCCTCAATCCCCTCATCCAGATCATTGGTAAAGATATTAAACAGAACTGGCCCCAACACTGAGCCTTGGGGAACATCACTTGTGACCAGGCACCAGCTGGATTTAACTCCATTTACCGCAACTCTTTGCGCCTGGCCATCCAGCCAGGTTTTACTCAGCGAAGCACACGCCCATCCAAGCCATGAGCAGCCAGCAGAATGATGTGGGAAATGGTGTCAAAGGCTTTACTAAAGTCTAGGTAGACAACAGCCACAGCCTTTCCTTTATCCACTAAGCTGGTCACCTTGTCACAGTAGATCAGGTTAGTCAGGCAGGACCTGCCTTGATTATTTGAGATTATTTGAAAGAATCCTTATCTGAAACATCAGTTTTGCTGAAGTAATCTGCTAGAGCACAACAGCATTCCTGTGTTTGAATCCTCTTTGAACACAATCAAAAGTCTCCTAAAATCAATGGGATTCTTTTCATACACATCATAAGGATCAGAGCCTTTGAAATCTTCTCCTCTTCAGGCTCACCTTGTATCTTGGGTTATCATTATTCCACACAGCTACTTATTCTCCCCTGATTTTTATAGTGCTTTGCTATCTAGTTCATGCATTTTTGAAGTTGCCTTCCTCAAGCAAGCTTGTCACTTGACTCCTTCAGCAATAAACCCCTCAAAACCTTCCCATACTCAAACTGGTATTCTAGGTACAATTTTCTCTATTTGTTTCAGCTGTCCTTGGAAGCCAGCACTGTGAGCGGGGGGAAAAAGTCAGCTTCATGAAGCATCTGAGTTAGTTGACAGGCCTAAGTATTTTCTATTAAAAAATCCACAGAAATTGGCAACTCCTCCTGTAAAGAAGCTGCTGAAATATTTACCTTGTTACACAAACAGGAAGTTAATTCATTCTCTCCAAGTAAAATCAGAGCTTTGCCATATTCTGAGTTCCTTTTTTTTCCAAGAGCACCAGGATAATAAAAACAATGACCTCAGCAAAGAGTCGGAAAAAATAGACTTAGTCTCCTAGAATTTGTAACAAACAACAAGCTCCAGAGCTACTACAGACCAGTCACTTCTATCCTCTCTGCAGCCAGAATTTAGCACAAAAATAGCAATACTGATGAAGGAAAACTTGCTAGCAAACAAAGAACGCTGCAGCAAGGCTTGGATGCACACTGATGATGTTTTTGGTGAAGGGGTGCCAGCTGATCTGTTCCACTACTGAAACAGCACAGTACCTCTTCCCTGGCAATCCATCAAGGTGGCACTTCAGTATATTTCACTGCACTTGCTCAGCATGAGTGACCTGGCAACCAGGAGAAAGCAACAGCAATGGTCTGCATTCAGCATCTTAGTTACCTGTCTCCCTCAGCAAGGAAAAGGGAGAGGACAGACTCTAGAGTATTTTATTTTTTTTTTATTTTAAAATATGCATGTATGCATACACATGCTCAGGGAAGCCAGTCTGGAATGTGATTTTCTAAGCACTATGAAAATGAAAATCCCCGTAGCAAAATCTTGGAATTTTAAAATACTTTAATTTTCTGGAACACAGAGCTCATCTTGGTCTGTACATGCTTTTTATTTCTCACCTATCAAAGAATTTATTCAGACAGGGTAAGGCAAGGCAAAAGTGTGGTGCTTCTGTTTTTAATTGCATCCTTGGCTGAAGGCCAAACTTGGCAGCAGCAAATTTTGTTGCTGTCTTTTGCTTAGAGTGTGCCTATCAGCCATTCTAATGTGAATATTCACATTAACATCAAATGTGCATAGCGCTCCACTAAAGAGAACAAGTTCCTCCTTCACTGTTCAGGTACTGGTAGAAAAATCTGTTAATTGTTCAGTCTGGTCTTGTTACCACCCATCTTTTCAAAGACTTTAATGAGTACCTAATTACTCTTTATAACCTCTTTATCCTAATGTTTTTACGTGCTGTCCACTGTTCTGGGAAACCACTGATGAATTTTAAATGTGAGAATCAGCAAATCTCCGCCACGTGCAGTATATAACTTCAGCTTCTTTGTCTATATTTTAAGCTAACGTTTTTGGGTGGTGGTAGTTGTTGGACCCACTTTAGCTCCCTCTTTACACAATTTCTACCACAAACATGGAATGGAGTTTTTACTCCTTTCTGTGCTTTCACAGGGCAATTTCTATATAGGACACTGTACCTCATACATAGTACTTAACATACCTCCTGAGACAGAACAAATTAATTAAGAAGCACATTAGCAGTTTAGTACCAAGACTCCCTTGAGCAATGATCAAAATTCTTCCTCCCCCCACAGAAAAAAGTCATTGACGACTAAGTCCTATCTCTCAAATTAGGCTGTGGATGTCTGGCGTCTCACTAAGTGAGAGCAGTTTCCATTAATACCCACCCAAGGGCAGTTACAGATACCAGCCTAAACTTTCTCTCCAGTGTCTACCGCATCTGTTTAATCCCTTCTCTCAGTTTTGCTTCTCCAGGCTCTCTTGTATGCTAGGCTGGGTGTTTAAATCAAGCCAGGGTGATTCAGCAAGTATCTCTTTGCAGCTCTCTGCAGGGTAGGAGCACCTGACAGCACGATGACTCCACAGATTGTGCCTTATCCACAGTCCTAAACTCTGCTACTGTGTTATGAGAGGTTAGACAACAGTCAGCAAAATCTCTCACAGATGATGGGAGATTAATGCCTTTGGAGAGGGGCACTAAAAACCCAAGAATTTAAATGTATCTTTGATATGCATCAGTGGAGAAAGAGAGCTAAAGACTTCCAGCACTCTGGCCTGTTTCAAGGCTTTAATAGCTGGTCCAGAAGAAACCAAATCTACTTTTACAAGACCATCTTCATTTTAATTTAATTCAGGATTTGCCGCATTTTTGAGAACTGCATTAACAAGATGGCAACTAGTGCAGAAGGACAAACACTACCCATGCTGCAAAAGCTGCAGTAGTGCCACTAATAGTCTAAACAGGGCTGTAGCATTTTCTTGTAACAGCAAAAAGGTGCAGCTAGATCACACACTTAAGCAAAACCTCCTACATCTCTGTTGGAGATGAAGTTTGGAGTTTGTCCTCCAAACATCTGCAGGGTGGAAAGAAGAAAGAGCTTTTAATAAAGTGGAGATTGAAAGAAAAAGCTTAAAAGACTACTTGACAGATATGAACCAGAAGCAAGAACAAAAGCATGATGTTCTGATACCATCTCTCTGGACTTCCGCAAGGTGTTCCACACTGTCCCACATGACATCCTGGTCTCTAAAGTGCAAAGATATGGATTCAATTAATAACCACTGTTGGATAAGGGATTGGCTGTGGATATCAACGGCTTGATGTCCAAATGGAGACCAGTGGTGAGTGGGGTTCCTCAAGGGTTGGTATTGGGACCAGCACTGTTTTAACATCTTTGCTGGTGACATGGACAGGGGAACTGAGTGCACGCTCAGCAAGTTTGCTGACAATACCAAGCTCTGTGGTGCAGTTAACATGCTGGAAGGAAGGGATGCCATCCAGAGAGACCTGGACAGGGATCACTGCATCAGCTAGACCATAGCACTAAGTGCCACATCCAGTCTTTCCTTACACACCTCCAGGGATGGTGACTGCACCACTTCCCTGGGCAGTCCAATCGAATGTCTGATCACCCTCTCCATGAGGAAGTGCTTCCTAATATCCAACCTAAACCTCCCCTGGCACAGCTTCAGGCTGTGCCCTCTCGTCCTGCCACTAGTTGCCTGGAAAAAGAGCCCAGCCCCCACCTGACTACAACCTCCTTTCAGGTAGTTGTAGAGAGTGATAAGGTCCCCCCTGAGTCTCCTCTTCTCCAGGCTAAACAACCCCAGTTCCCTCACTCAACATGAGCTGGCAATGTGAGCTTGCATCCCAGAAAGCCAACCTTGTCCTGGGCTGCATCAAAACAAGCGTGGCCAGCAGATCGGTCTCCCCCTCTACTCCACTCTTGTGAGACCCCACCTGGAGTACTGTGTCTGTGTCATGGAGCTGCTGGAGCATCTTTCCTGTGAAGATAGGCTGGGAGAGTTGAAGTTGTTCAGCCTGGAGAAGAGACCTTAGAGTGGCCTTCAGGTACCTGAAGGAGCCTACAGGAAAGCTGGGGAGGGACTTTTTGCAAGGACATGTAGTGATAGGAAAAGGGCTAATGGCTTTAAACTGGAATAGGGTAGATTCAGGTTAGACATGATGAAGAACTTCCTTAATGTGAGGGTGGTGAGACACTAGCACAAGTTGCCCAGGGAAGTTGCAGATGCCCCCTCTCTGGAAGTGTTGAAGGCCAGGTTGGATGGGGCTTGGAGCAGCCTGGTGAAGTGGAAGGTGTCCCATGGCAGGAGGGTTGGATCTAGATGATCTTTAAGGTCCCTTCCAACCCAAACCATTCTATGATTCTATGAAGTAGGAATACCTTCAGATAAATCCTCAGAGTTCGTTATGCTTTTGTTTGGAAGATTGACTTAAGTGGTGCCACTATCATGAATTAAGTTGCCCCAAAACAAGAAATCATGAAAGTATGGTGTGGAGGCCATTAACCTACTTATGTTAGAAAAAGGACTGGTTTGGAGAAAGAGGGAAAGGAAGCTGGGAGTAAAGAAATGGAAGAACCTTCCACGGAGCATGTCCTCTGGGCTACCAAATCTGTTTGTTTGTGCAACTGACTACAACATTCCTGAAGTTCTTTAGCTGTTGGAATGTAATTCAAAATTATCTTATTCTTTAATTACAATATTGGTACCTATTCAATTAACAATTCTTAATTTCTGTCACTGAAACTAATCCAACATGTATTTAATTGTTAATTAATATTGGTCTCTTTATTTCCAAATTTTCATTTTACCCGTGAAAGGATTGTGATGATAAACCCTAACTGTTAATTAGTGAAATCCAAGACTAAGTTGCAGACTTGCAGAAAGCCTTTTTTAGAACAAGGGAATCCATTGACACAGTAAAGGATTTTATGTTTTTCCTAGTGAGTGAAAGATGACCAAGATGTTTAAGTGGCTTCAGATGCTGAAATTGCACTGTTCCTAACACCGTGCTACACAGCATCTGCTGTGTACAAACCGCTATACAAACAGAAGCTGGGATGTTATGTTTTTTTTTGTTTGGGGTTGTTTTGTTGGGTTTTTTTACAGAAGAGGAGATTATGTCCATAACTAGACTGGGAAACAATACTGAAAAGTCTAACATCTGCATTTTTAAAAGGTGCTTGATCTGAAACATCAAAAAGGGACTTTTTTTAAATAGGAAGCACTCAGCTCTTTGATTTACAACTTTGAAAGTTTAGGCTCATCCATGTAGATGATACACAGATAGTTCTTGAAACGGCGCTCCCATTTTTATCTGCTTAAACACGTGGATGTGTATCTGCTAGGACAGTAAACCTTCCGGTGCAGGCGGGTGACTGAGCAGAAGACAAGGCACTGCTACCTCTGCTACTGAAGAAACTGCTAAGCAGCAGCACGTTTTAACAGTCCAGCAATGGAAGCCACAGAAACTGCACTCCCTAGCCCTCAGAACGGGTTATCTGAACAAACCGGAGGCGAGGCAGAGGCACGGAGGCTGCGTGCGGGTGAGATGCAGCAGTCATCACTCTTCAGTTCAGCCGCCGCCGCCTCCTCCAGACTGCAAGGCACACCGAGGCGGCAGCACCTGGGCACACATCCCCGGCCTTCAGCCTTTCCTTGCCGGGGCAGCTGGAGCTCGCTCCTAGCCTTCAGCAGATCTCTCACACGCAGGAGGCCCAACGCCGCCGGGAGTGGTTAAAGGACACTCGGGCGCCCCAGCGAGAGGTCACCCCGCCTCCGCCGGGGCCGGGCGGGCCGAGGCCTGGCCCTGCCGCCCCCCAGGGCCGCCCTGCGGAGGACCTTTTCCCCAGCACCTCTCTTGAGGGCGGCTGACGGCACCTAAGGACCAGCTGGCAGCCGCCGCCATCCTGCCGCTCACCCCTATGGCGCGGCCGCTTTAAGGACGAAGGCACGAGCCACCTCCCCCCCTCGCATCACGCGCTCTCCCCGCGCGCTGCCAGCCCAGCACGCACAGCCCCTCGCGCGCCCCCCCGCCTCTGGGTCCGCGCTCGCTCTCTGATTGGCTGAGCTCCGCGCCGTCGGGTAGTCAACATGGCCCGCGTGCGGCGCGGTGGCTGTGGCGCTGCCAGGTCCAATCGGTGTTGTCTTTGTTGAGGGGGTGCTCGAGCTTCCACCAATGGTAAGAGGTTTTCTTAGCGGCAGCGGAGCCCGAGTGAGCCTGCGAGGAGCCGAGCGGTTGGCGCTGCTGCCTCTGCGGGCGTGAGGGGACGCGGGGCGCGGGCAGGTGAGGGCGCGGCAGGGCCGCGGCGCTGAGCTCCTGGTCTTTGGGCGGCAGATGGCCGGTGGGGCTAGTGGAGGGCCTGAGCTGGCCGCAACTACTGCAGCGACTGCAGCGCGGGGATGGGGCGTGCGTGCGGCGGCCGTTAGGGCCTGCTCCGGGGTGGAGCTCGGTGGCGGCGGGGGCTGCCTGGAGCCGCCTGGCGGAGAGGGGCGGGCCCGGCCAAGTCAGGCACCATTTTAAGCCTTGAGAAGTTTAGACTGAGAGAGAGGGGAGTCTGCGTCGCTCTGAAACTGGCTGAGGGAACGGAGCGGTTCTGAGCACATGAATGGCCGCTCTCGTCCGCCCTGGGCTCCTTGGCAGCGAGCCCTCCCACCCGCCCCCTCGGGGGAAGTGGGGGAGGAAGAAGAAGATGGGAGGGCTGTTGTTTGTGGTGAACAGTTTCTCAGTCTCTCTCGCCCCGCGGTGCTCCGGCTGAGTCAGACCCATAGCCGCTTAGGTCAGATGCGATTCTTTCGTTTGACCTCCTCCACGATCTTGTGTTACCTCAGTGTGGTGTGGGATTTTGGGAGCTCAGTTTTTCACTTCGAGGTTCCTGTCTCCCAAGTCAGGGTCTGTTTGAAATGTTTGCTGCAGCAGCAATTGTTTACTGCATCTAATAGCATTTGTAGGATTTGTTCGACTACATTCCTGTAACATCTGCCTACGGGGCTTCAAAATAAAAAGGTCTAGAAGTAAGTACTTAAGTTATAGCTGAAACCAGAACCACTAGGCATTTTTTTAATAAAGTAATCTTTAATCAAAATAGCATTTCCTCAAAGTGAGCAGAAGCATTACTAATGGTCAGGGCTTGTGGAAGAAATTAATTAGTTTCTTCCTGTTTAGTGTGTTTTCATTATTGCTTCTAATTTTCCTTATGGAAAGTATCAGAATACTATGTTTGTGGCTTCCCTCAGGGTTGCATCCCAGCAGCTCTAAAACGGAAGTAATAACTTTCCCTCCTGATTTGTTGTAGTTACGAAAAACAGTAACAGTTGTGGGTAGAATTCTTCCTGTGAGTTCAGAAGTCCATTAGTTTCCTGCTTTTTATTCTAGTTGTGTCTAGAAGGTTTGTACAACAAATGTCTTGACATTAAATCTACAGACTTCTCATTTAAAGTTGCAACCTTCAGGGTATTACTTGTCTTGCTATCTTAATGTACATTGAGTTTACAGTTTTCTGCTGTTTTAATTGACTAATGTGACAGTTGTGCCAGACAAATTGCAGCAGCCAGCTTTGTGGGACAAGTGGTTGATGTAATCCCCTGTTTCCCCAAAGCTTTATGTCTGCATGAGTTGTTTGGAAACACTGAACTGTCCAGAAGAAATAAGCTGTGAATTTGTTCTTTTATTGGTGGTGGCGATGATGATAATGTGTACGCTATTCTTTTCTTGGAGTTCTGATAGCTTTTTCCTATCTTGTCTGTAAGCTGAGCTCACTTGCTTGAAAAATGACTAAGGCAGTGCTTTGCTACTGTGGTTTTTCACTTACAGGTGCATTTAACTTTGTGTCTTTAAAAGCACCTTGTTCTCCCTTGCCCTGCCATCACCAGCTTTTACTGAACAGTTTTGTTAGTAACTGCAGCAGTTAAGTCATTGGAAGACAGCTGTAATGCAACTCGGACTCACAAGCTGTTTTGTAAGAAAGCTGCTTATTATTATTTATAGGCTTCTTTTTAATTTTTAGTTACCAAAAGGAAGGAACAACTTTGAGGAGTGAAACAAGTCTTAAAGTATGTATTTGCACTAGGCAATGGTGTCTGCTTTTTTTTTTTGTCTTTTTGTTGTTGTTGCTTCTTGTTACTTAGGTGAATGGCTTTTGTCAGAACATGCCCAATTCGTGTCTGTTCCAGTGGAGGTTAATTCAACTGCTATTTAAAAATTCTTCAAGTTATGGGACTTTATTCCATGTTTTCCAAACACAAGTGAGGATGAAATGAAAATCTTTTTACCCTCAGCAGAGTTGAGTAGTTCCCTGCAGGAAAAACAAACAACAGCACAAACAACTGAGCAGAAGAATTTGTATGTAGAGTATTTTTTTCTGTTACCTTTGTCACTGGGCCTAGGTTGGAAGAGACAGGTCTTCAAGGCTAATTTTTAAGTAATGTGAGTCTGCATTTTTAGTTGCTTGCTATTGCTTCCTCTAATAGTGGATCATATAACTTGTTGGCTGAACTCTGATATTAGGTCAATTTGCTATGTCTTAATTTTTTAATCATTTTTTTTTCCTGTCTTATGTCTGCTAGGAAAGGAAAAACTCATGTGTGCTCCTTTATTTCTTCAGCTGTAAGATAATAAAATTATTCTGTTTCACTCCAGTGGATGGTTGCTGGCATTGCTGTTTTCTCTTGTTATGTTTAAGGCAAGAATAAGTGTTTATAAATAAATATGGTTGGGTGCTGAAACACCTAGTCTACAGGAAGCCACATTTGTTCCTGGACTTAATCTGTAGGGTGGGCTCATATGCTTTTTTGGTAGATGTTAAGCAGCTTTACTTGCGGTGGAATAATCTAAACTATACTTAGTACTTTTGTAAATGAACAGTGCTTTTCAACTCTATTTAAATGGTTGTTAAAGTGTTATTTTTCTAGCCTTGAGTAGGAGTTGGCATTTTCCAGATGGGAGAGTGCATGCGATCTCTGGGCCCCCTGTTCTGGTTGCCACTCAGGATGTCATTAGCACTTTGGTTCTTCTTTGGTAGCTGTACTGGGAGCTGGGCTGAAGATCAGCCTGTGTGGCCTCTATAGAATCTAAGTTGTCAGAGCTGTTGACTTTTCATGAATGATGAAAGGTACTTTTTAATCTACATTTGACTTGCACACAAGTATCTGCTTTCTTGAAAGTTTGATAGTGGAAAATATCACCTATGCTTCTGTTTGGTATATAGTGATTAATTGAATTTGTTATGAACTCTTCAGATTGGGGAAAAAACCCAGAAACAATCTGTATTACTAAGATAGATGTCTAAGATAGATTACTAAGATGGATAGTTTGTCCCAGTAAAAAAATAACAGCAAAATAAGTTAGGCAATCTGGCTCCCTCTGGTTTCCTAGGAGAGCTAATTTAGCTTTTGGGGCTGGGGTAGCTGTGCTAAACTTGGTTCCAGTCATGGCTAATATCAAGACTTCAACTTCTGTGTTTCACTGAACTGTCAGAGTTGGAAGGGACCTCTAGGGATCATCTAGTCCAACTTTTTCTCACTCCCAATAAGTAAGTTCAAGGCAAATCTTTATACAGGGGACTGTGCCTTTGTTGCTGCTGTCAAAACCCCTTCTTTTGGTAAATTATTTTCTTTCCTTCAGTGTTTTGCATCTTTGGCTTGATTTTTTTTTTTAATAGGCTGCAGAGCTAGTCTAGAAAACTGACACTTGTCTTCAGACTGAAGACTTGTGTTGGAAATGGATTAACATATTCCAGATTAACATCTGGAATACCTAACAGGAAAAAAAAAGCTTAAAAAGGTTTAAATGAAAGCTCCTCACAGGCTGTTTAAAAACTATGAGCAAGTTCTAGTTTAGATTGGGTATTGTGGGAGCTATTCACTTTACTGCAAGTAAAGACTATGCATTTTTTC
Source organism: Hemiprocne comata (assembly GCA_020745705.1). Classification (NCBI taxonomy): domain Eukaryota; kingdom Metazoa; phylum Chordata; class Aves; order Apodiformes; family Apodidae; genus Hemiprocne; species Hemiprocne comata. The sequence continues at coordinate 16,324,692 of CM036590.1, forward strand.
TTATGAAAACCAGCAGCTGTTAATTTCTATTGAGGTTTTAAAGAATTGCCTGTTTTACTTGAATTTTCTGTTGAGGTAAACAAATTACCATTAAAGTGTTTTTAAACACTGTATTTCAACTTGCAGGTGGATACAGACACACAGATGGCAGATAACAGGTATGTTGAACTGTTTCCTTGAAATCTGGTCCTCTGTGGGAGGTTTTTTTACTTATGAGGAATAGATTACCAAACTTGGATAAGAGTAAAATGGTAGTATTTTCTCTATCTAGACTGTGTATCCTTACATGAAGGACAAAATGCTCATTTGGTACAGGAGGAGCTGAGATTGTCATGTACTGGATACAGAATTACTCTGTTCTTGTAATAGCATAATTGGTGTTGTCTTGGTTCAGTTTTCACTGTTCATATTTAAATGCTCTGAACACTTGAGAACACTGATCCTCAGGATTTCTCTGGTCTGTATGATTTAAGTGTGTAAAAGGAAATGTTTTGTTTTCTAGTTTTTGTAGCATTTTTGGAGCAAATAGCAGTGTTAAACTGGTGTAAATACAAATGTGATGCTGGTCTTAACAAGGCTTGCAGTGCACCAGGGTAAGCTGGATAAGCTAGTCTAGCCAGTTACTAATAATGGCCACTTGCATATGTGATAATTTTCTCCTTTTGTATCTGAGCTAGGGTGAATTTTGGCAAACCCGGTCTGTATTTGGCAACCTGTAAACTGGCAGGGAACACAGGGAATGCTTGCTGGCTGTTGACTCATTTTGAGCCCTCTCTTTCTCCAGCACAGGAAGTGTGATGGAATACATTGCAGTGGGGAGATGGGGAAGAGAAGGACACCTCTCTTTAGAGTAGAAACAAATGTTTTTAGTGATCAGAACAACTTGATACAGAAATTTGAAACAACGAGCTAGAGCTTTGATCTCTTGTTTGTCTTCCTTTCTTATGTGTGTCCTTTCTCATATTTTTCTTCATCACCCACACTACAGGGGTATCTTGTATTTTTCCTTGTGAGTAATAACATTTTCCTGTCCAGATGAGAGGCCAGCCATTTCCTTAATGAGATTAATTGATCTGTCAGTGGTTTTTCTTTTGGAGCTTTCGTGGTTTGGTTTGGTTTTTGCATTTCTTTTGCATCCTATTCCCTTTAGGAGAACTGGTTTAATATACAAACGTAAATTTTGAGAAGACTGAAGACATAAATAGATGTCTTTTAGCGGCATACTTGTTTATAAAACTTGCCCTTTAGTAAACACTGAAAATTCAGAATACTTCTGTTTTCAAGCGTTAACATTTTTATAAAGTGATGCCTTTTTAATATGTTAAATTTTTAATTCTTTTAGTAAAACAGAAGATACTGCTTCAGATTCTGTGGAGGCTGCTAAAAATGCAAGTGACAAAAAAGGTAAGAAATAGGTAATAGTAGGTAACATTACAAAGGTGGAATAAGTCTGTTGCTCTGGGTATTGAAGCTTCTTTATCTATAGTTCTAAAACTTTTTCAGTCCAAAATGCAGGTGTGTTCACTATTGAAAGCAAAGCAATGGTTTCTAGGCTAACTGTTCCCTTTTTGATGTTTTCCATGTTTATTGCAGCCAAGCAAAATAAAGGTTATATTTTTGTAACAATTAAAATATTTCTGTGTATGTTGTGACTTGGGTGCTTCACTGTTGCATGAATATCACCCTAGACACTTGCAATAAGGCCTGTATAGACTAGCTTTTAACAACGTCATCCTCATTAGCGTAATTATTTAAATGAGCGGTCCTGTATGTATGCTAGTTCTTTACTCTCTTGTTTGTAGGAAGATGCATCTCTGTAATATATCCTCATGAGATTTTTATACTTGATTTTAAGGTCTACAAATAAGTGCTGAATGATGCTTTTCAAATTAATACAGCTGCCTGCAGAAAAGCTACAGTTCCATTTTTACTAACTTGTATGCTCAAATTTACAAGTTATAGTGAAATATGTTTCACATACATGGTTGCTGAATGCTCTTTAGGTCTCACTTTTTAAAATTCTTATTTTTTAAGAAAGCAATTATGAAGCAATTGGGAATCACATATAAACTGGTAGGCACCATTAAGTAATTCTTATAGTCAAGTTGGATGATGAAAAAACAAAAAACAACAGAAACAAACAACATAGAAACCCACCTATATGAAAGCTTCATCAAGTTACCATGTGCTGTGCAATTTATTTTTTACCTTTATTGTCTGGAAAGAAGAGCAGTGAGAAAGAATGGAAAGATTTGAAAAGCGAATGTTTTCCCACTGTGACCACCTGTGTGGTTATTAGTAAGGATTTTTAACTCAGCAGCGTTTTAGTTCTGATGTCCTGTAAAAATAGTTTTCTGTGAAGTGTTGCGATGGCCAAGGAGTCTTACAGATTGTAAAACTATCTTGATGTAAAAAAGTCGTAATTCTAAAGGAAGTGGTCATAGTGCTGTGCTGCTTTGTTGTACAGTACACGAAGTTTTTGCTAGTTTTGTCAGGAGTCAGACTAACTGGAGAACACTTTTACAATGGTCTTGCAAGTGTAATTCAATGGTTCTTCTCTTGCAAATCTTTATGTGGCTTATAAGCTACAGCTAATACAGAGTGAGGATGGAGAAACTAACTAGAAAATTATTTTGTTTTTTTACATAAAAGCAAAGACGAAAAATTTGCTGATGTCATTGATGTTATTACTTCTGAAAGCAAAGATTTGAAGTATTTGTATTTGAAAGGTACATTTTTCTGTCATCGTCCAATGTTACCTTTTCTGAAATCTGATCCTGAAGTACTTTTGCTTGAGTTACTAGTTAACTATACTGGTACTGTTTGAGATCTGGAAAATAGATATTAGTATGTAACATGTTTGCTGTAAGACACACAGTGTGACAAAAGTGTTATCTATAAATATATTCAGATTTGTTTTACAAATGGGCTTCTGTCTTTGTAGAAAAGCTAGCAGACCAGGTGATGCAAAATCCACAGGTCCTGGCAGCTCTTCAGGATCATCTTGACAACACAGCGCTTACTCCTTCAAGTTACATTGAAACGTAAGTATAGGGCATAGTAAAATTAATTTCCAGAATTTTACAGAAAGCATAATAGAATGTTATTTCTATATAATGTAGGAAACTGGAGCAAATGAATCACTTAAGAAAAATGGTTGATTTAAATTGTGTTTCAGAGTGGCCTACTTCTAGAAGGAAGAGTCAAGCTTTAGTTCGCTTACACAGAACTGTGAACAAAATTGTGTCCAGTTCAGTATTTTCCTTGGCTATTTTGGTTTGAACCCCCTTTGCTTCTTTCTGTAGTCCTTATTCTGTTAGGGCATCCACTGCATTGACTGATGATTTAAGATGTTGTCCAGGATGTAGTGGAATAATCAGGAATTATATATCCTTAGTTTGAACCTTAGTTTTGTATTAACTGTAGAGTAGACTTAAAGTTTAAAATTTTGGCTTTAGTAGGTATTTGTGCCTTTATTTCTTGACTGGGAATAGCTGGTAGACCTGTTTTGTTTTTTTTTAAATTGTACATGCTATAAAAAGTTCTTTTTCACCTGACTATATGTGAATGCTTAATAATTTAAAGTACAGATGGGCAGTGTGTACTTTTCTGAGTATGACCCATGAATCAAAACTTTCCCCTGTGGAATGCATAGTTCTTATTTTTCATAGCGAATCGGCACAACTCTAGTCTCGAAGTGTAGGTGTAAACAAAGGTATTAATTTCAGATGTCTGAACTACACGGGGAGGGTGGTGGCCCCAGGGAATGGAGCAGAAGATAACACCTTTGAGAACAACTTGGGTAGGAGAGGATTCTTTTAACTTTTTGAAATGGGTTTTGAAGAAATATGTATGTTTGAAAAGCCTTCTGTGTAAATTTTGCATTTAGTTATAAACAACCTGTTTCACAGTGTTACGTTAGGTAATGCTGAGACAACTAACTTTTAACCTTAAGGAATTATTTGTTCTTTTAGTTTACCCAAAGCAGTGAAAAGAAGAATTGATGCCTTGAAACAGCTTCAGGTGAAATGTGCTCATATAGAAGCTAAATTCTATGAAGAAGTACATGATTTAGAGAGAAAATATGCAGCACTCTATCAACCCCTTTTTGATAAGGTGGGAAGACTATGTATATGATCTTTGTCTCTTTCTAGCCGAGTCAGTTCTGTTTGCAAATATGTAATTTTAAATCTCCTATTACATTATTGATTTTTCTAACACAGAGAAGAGAGTTCATTAACGGTGAGGCTGAACCCACAGATGCAGAGTCAGAATGGCACAGTGAAAATGAGGAAGAAGAAAAACTAGCTGTGAGTACAAGCCGGGCAATGAACTACAGTTTCTGTCAGATTGTCAGAGTTGGTTCCTGTACTGTGTTTTCCATTGAAAGACTCATCTTTTGGAAAGAGAGGTTTTATCAGTAAATTGCTGTTGTAATGAATACGCTGTTATGTCCAGTGAAAGCCTTTCAGTTTAGCCTGTTTTCAGGTTTGTAATTCGAGTGAATTGAAAAGTTGCTTTTGTTTGCACTGTTCGTAACCTGTTAACAGTATCCTTCTGGTGATGGGTTCCATTCCAGTGCTACATGATACCCCAAGATAACAGAAGGCTGGTTGGTTGTCTGCCTGTCCCCTTCATTTTGGGGGACATAATTAGCTTTCATTGCCATAAATACAGATTAGACACACATCACCTAATCATAAAATGGAATTGACCTGGAATTGAGCTAGCCTAGTGGATTCCTACTTGCCTCCTGAGTAGGAGCTATCTAGTTTTAGAAGGGTTAATATAATCTGTAGACTGTCCTTTACTCTCTTACCATTTTTGTAGGTATATAGTCAATGACTTATTTCTTTTTCTCAGATAAGTGACCTACTTAAAGTGCTGTGTTTGCCATTCTGTCAGATTTTCTTTGCATTTTTCACTTGGCCTGTTTTCATTCAGATCCTTTGGACACCGTTCTGTATACAGAGGATTGCTCTCTGTTTTTACTGATCTCATGAGAAGAGTTAGCATGACATACACAGTACTCGTTCTGCATAAGCTGAAAAACGATGGTTAGGCTTTGTGTAAATACAACATTCAAGCGTCATATTCCATGCATTTACAAGATCAGAAACACGTCTAGATGGCAAGTAAACTGCTGCCTCATATTCTTGACTAGTCAAGACTACTTAACTACCCAAATAGCTGCTGTTCAGGAGGTCTCGTATTTGCTGCCATCTAGTGGTGTAACAGGAAAAGTGCAATACAACTGGTTAGACTGAATTTCCTGGGTTTTTGGGATGGAGAAGTGAGTTACTCATTCTTTTTTATAGCATTTGACATCAGTTATGTGTCCTATACCATCCTATACCATAAAAGACTAATAATGAAAATTAACCATGAAAACCAGCTTTACCAAATATTCTGCAAAAGTGGGAAGCTAAAAAAGGATTTCAGAGGGCAAAGTTGAATTTTAAATTTTTATATGAAACACTGTAAATGGCATGTGAAACTACAGGAATAAGATTAATAGAAAAATAGAAATTTATTTTTCTTTTTGTGGAAAGATAGAAATGTGTTTTAATTATTTGTTTATCAAGTCAGTGAAACTGTCACTCCGTCTGTTTAGCCTTTGTACAGAAGAATTCCAAATGAGTTGAAAGTGAATCTGAATTAAGTGTTTAGTTGTGGAAATAAACCTTGTCTCTTAACTTCATTTACAGAGGAAAAAAAAACTGTGCGAACTTTAAATGTTCTTTGAACACGGCTTCAGAGATGATGATAGTCTTGTACATCTATGTTTGTTTATTAAGTATATTAAGAAGTTTTTATTTAATACCTTAAATGTTTCTGAAATTTTCAGGGAGACCTGAAAAATGTAGTGGTAATAGAAGAAAAAGCAGAAGCGGAAGAGTCAAATGTCAAAGGAATTCCAGACTTCTGGTTTACTATCTTTAGGAACGTAGATATGCTAAGTGAATTAGTACAAGTAAGTTGCTACTTCTTCCAAATAATAGTGAGTGCTTCTGCAATGTGTGTGTCAGACCAAATCTTTGAGTCTTCAGAATCCCTAATATTATTCCTGAGCATGTTTGAATGTGATGGACAAGCAGAACTGCTGACCCAAACTGCTAAACTTAAACTTGTTTAAGAAATAATCTTTTAACAACCTTTATATACACTAAAATGCAATTGTATAGACTCATAGAATCATTTTGGTTGGAAAAGACCTTTAAGATCATTAAGTCCAACTGTTAACCTAGTACATGCCAAGTCCACTAAACCATGTCCCTAAGTACCCTTATCTACATGACTCAGATACTTCCAGGGATGGTGACTCCAGCATGTCACTAGGCAGCCTGTTCCAGTGTTTGATAATTTTTCAGTAATTTTTCCTAATATCCAATCTAAATCTCCCCTGGCCCAACTTGAGGCTATTTCCTTGTTATATTATTACTTCTTACCTGGGAGAAGAGACCAACACTTGCCTTGCTTCAACCTACTTTCAGGTAGTTGTAGGGGGCAATAAGGTCTCCCCTCAGACTTCTTTCCTCCAGACTAAACAACCCCAGTTTCCCCATCTGCTTCTCAGAAGACCTGTTCTCTAGACCCTTCACCAGCTTGGTTGATGTTCTTTGGACATGTTCTTGCACCTCGATGTCTTTCTGGTAGTGAGGGGCCCAGAACTAAACACAGCACTTGAGGTGTGGCCTCACCAGTGCCAAGTGCAGGGGGCAATCACTTCCCTAGTCCTGATAAAAGCCACGATGCTCTTGGCCACCTGGGCACACTGCTGGCTCATGTTCCTCCAGCTGTCAACCAGTACCCCCAGGTTCTTTTCCTCTGGGCAGCTTTCCAGATGCTGCTTCCCTGCTTACAACAGCTGTTCTGCTGTTTTGTTAATTTAGTCCATAAAGGTTTATTTTTGCAAGGAAACTACAAGCATACCTATGGATTGGTTGAAATAATGTTCAATAGCTTATGTAGTTTTGCCCTCACTTACTGCTTTTAATGCTGTTAAGGAAGAGTTCCCTGAAGCCAATAGTTTTGGGAATCTCGCTAGCCATAAATGTCCTGAATGAAGTTGTTATTTCTCAGTAGTATTCATGAAGCATAGCGTGGTAGCAGCTTGCTTTGCTTTACTGAAGACGAGGCCTATCAACTGAGAATTTGGCATGTGGTATTTGCAACTACAATTAAGAATTTTTGATCCAAATCTGAACTTAAGCTGAAATTCTTCCTTAAGGAACCGGTTGAACAAGCAAGTTAGGTTAAAACTCTGTTCTTTTTAATATTGCCTAGTGAATAAGCTGTTTTTTCTTTTTAGGAATATGATGAGCCAATCTTGAAACATCTGCAGGATATTAAAGTTAAGTTTTCTGAACCTGGACAGCCTATGGTGAGTTTCCTCTGCTTGTTTGTCAAAGGTTGTAGTGGTGAAGTAAACAGCATTCCAAAATTTTCTTTCCATTTTCTTTGGCTGGAAACTATGTGGAGAGTTTCTTTCTTGGTTAATACATTTATGCTTTGCCTCTTGAAGATGTATCTTCAGGCTTCCTGTCCCTTGGCTCTTTCATCCTTAGCCTGGACATCTCTGATATGATTGTAGTTTCTAGATTCCAATTCTGGCTCAACTCTGTCTAATTTTCACTTATTTTTTCCTCTCCCAAATTCCAAATTAGTTACTCTTACTAATAAAGTTGCATGGCTGCTTTTAGTTTGGGAAGAAATTGTGGGAAAAATACTGGGTGCTACTTACTATATTGAATATTTCATCAAAATAAGAGGTTTAACTTAAGATTAATCAAAGACAATGATGAATACTGTGCCTGTTGAAAAGGATGGAAAAATATATTAGATGGTCTTTCAAAAGTGTACCTAATGTGTAATTTTGGAAGTAGAACTTTACTTTTTTGGGGGGTATTTTCTTGTTTATGTTCAGTGTACAGAAACAGATACTGTGTTTATCGAAAATAAGTTTTCTGTTGTTTATTTAATTCATTCAGACTATACTTACTCCTTGAATTCTTTTTGAAAGGGAGGCAGGGAGAAGTACAGGATTTGAGCCTACACATCCCTTCTTTAAACTTCTTCCTTGTGGTTTTTTTCCTCGTGTTTGGTGTTTTTTGTTTTGCCTTGTGGAGTTGTAGTCTTCTGACAAAATCTAAAATAAATGCAAGAAAAGCTTCATTGAAGAGTCATGTAAGAAAGATTATAGGACTTTCTCAAAATGCCTTTTAAAGGTTAATAACGGCTGAAGCAAAGTTGTGGAATTTTATTTTTTTTTCCAAGTGGTCATTGTTTTTCTTCTATTAGTACCAAAAAACTTAAGCTGATAATAGGCTGGGGAAGTAGTATGGACAGAGAACAATTAAGAATTAAGTTCCTAAACACTGTTAGAGATGAAAGAGAGGATATGAGTTTTATGAGGAAAATTAATCGTTTAAGCACAAAATAAAGTATTCTAACAAGTTAGTGTGGTTTATCTTGAAGCATATCTATTCAGTGGCATTTGGATGATTTGCAAATAGTTTACATTTGTCTACAGCGTTCTTGTGTTCTTTCATTCAGCTTTGTTTTACATGACTTTGAGTTGAAGAACTTTTCTTCAAACAAGAGATTGATCTTGTCTTGCACTGTTTGTAACCTATTGACAGCATATTTCTGTGAATAGATTCCATTCCAGTGCCACATGAAATCCAGAAAGGGAAGGCTGACAAATTCCATGTCCTTTCTGTATCTGGAGACAAAAGGATGTATTCCTAACTACTTGAGTGAAACATGTTAACCGGTTCTTGGTGACTGTCTTGACTGAAATACTCTGGCTATTGAAATTACTGCAGCAGTGGTAGCTTTGTGCTGTAAAAAGTTACCATAATCATAATAAACACTAATTCTGCTGTGGATTAGAATAATAGAATAATTTAGGTTGGAAAAGAACCTTTAAGATCATCAAGTTCAACCTTTAACACTACTCTAGCATGTTTACCCCTAAACTGTATCCCCAAGCACTACATCTATATGACTTTTAAACATCCAGCTTTTCGTGAAAGCATCTCATACTATAGGGACAATTTGAAATACGTGTTACAGAAGTCAGCTGGTACCAAAAGAAAATATGTCCAAATAAAGACTACTGGAAAGGTTATTACAACACTTCAAATAATATGTGAAATTTGAAGCTGCTTCTTACTGTCTTCTAATAAGCAGGTATGGAATAAGATACTGAAACACAGTCTCTACATATACTTACGTCTTGCTAGTCCTGAGGATTCTGCATGCTAAGTAATGCCACTGTTACCTGTTTATAACACTAGTAACAGTTTGTGGGATTATTTGGGTATGTTAGTCCCTGGTAGCAGATAAGTTAAACTTGTAACTCTTCCCTTAAACGTGTTTGCCAGAGAAAAGATCTGCCTTAGCTGAGGACACCAAACTATCTTTAAAATGGAAGTAAAGCTGAAATAGGCTATGTGAAGCCAACATATCTATTCCAGTTCACATCTGGTTCTCCCTGGCTTCCTTCCTTTAAACTCTGAGCATGTGAGTTGGAAAGGCTTCTGTTGCCACCAGTCACCATCACTTCTTGACCACTGTCATTCTAGGTTTCAGTCAGGTGAGGAGATGCACAGGGTCATAGAAAGGAGCTGGTACAGAAAAACTAAGGGACATTTGGGACATGAGAGAGGGATAAATATCTGATGAGCAGATTGTTGTCCCGGGTTATTTATCCTCTCTGGACATTGCGGGCCCTCAAAAAGAGGAGAGCCAAGAGACACTGATAACAGACCCATTTCCTGGCCTGAGTCTGAAGAGTGCCTGGGGAAGTATATTCAAGGCTACTGTTTGGCAGTTACCTAATCTGTTTTGTATGCACACTAGGTATACTTTTATGGTGTATTGCTGGGGGAGTAAAGAAAATATTCAAGGTAATTGAGTGTGCTTTGGCTGTGCAGTAGGTATGATTATGGTGGGGGTTTTAACTGCCAACCCTTCTGTGTTGTTGAACTGAGCTGCCTAAGCAGACCTTTCCCCCCATTGAGTTACTAAAGCAATGCTGCTGAAAACCTTATGGTTTCCCTTGTACCAAGGCAGTTTGAATTTTGGTTTACTTTTAAGTAGTTGATAGTTGAAGCTGAGTGCAAAGCGGGCTTATATAGCATTGTGCAATTGGTGGTTGAAAATTGGTGTATTATGTATGCTGCCGTTGTCTATAGCTGGAGCCTTTGGTTCTCCATGTAAGAAACTGAATTTCTGTAAACAATCTTCAGGTTTCACAAGGGAGGTGCCCTCAAACATAAGCAGAAGCACCTGCTTCAGGCTGTATCCTGTTAAAACACGGTTGATGACTAGGCTTCCACAGAAAATTAAACCAAGACTTTTCTCAAAGTAATTGTTTCTATACTTGCTTTTAAGACAGCAGTTCTGTATGTAAAGGTGAATGAAATGTAGTAGATTACCTGATTAGAATTTGAATGTTACTGTTAGCCAAGATTGTCCTAGCTTCTTATGTGTTCAGAATTGGTTGACATTCTTAATTTCCTGCCTCTGCTGTAGTTTGAAAGATATGTTGCCATTGAGTTTTTATTCTTATCTTATATTCAGTTGGATTAATAGTAATTCTACTGATGCACTATTTCAAAGATAAAATTTAGTGGTAACAAAACTATAATGGAACTTTCTTCCAGTCTTTCTCGTTAGAGTTTCACTTTGGGCCCAATGACTACTTTTCTAATTCAGTCCTGACGAAAACATACAAGATGAAGTCGGAGCCAGACAAGACAGATCCCTTTTCATTTGAAGGACCTGAAATAGTTGATTGTGAGGGGTAAGGAAAACTTGAAATTCAAAAAACCTTCTGAAGTAAAGTCTGTATTTTCCACATGTTGTTTTCTCTTACTGTGACAATGATTAATGAAGATTTTTTTTTAAAAAAAACTTTTTCTGACTTTAAAACCAGGCATGTTTTTAGGGATGCTAATAATTATCTTAGCCTCAGCATGCAGGCATAACACATACCTAGAGGCAGACACATTGTAACAGTGTGAATTTTAAATCCTTAATGTAATAGATTATTAATGAAGTGACAAGCCTTTTACTTCAGGATAATTGGGTAAATAAATTTTAGTCATTATATCTCATAAACCTCCAACCTCTGTTTTCTATGGGTTCGACTGTTGGAAGAATAATTCCCAACTGTTGAGATTTTTTTTTTTTCAAATAGCTTAATGATGCCCTCTGTTACAAAACTCTAGTAGTTGAGGCAATGAAATATTAAAGTATGGGTGGGGTGAGGGCAGTGATTACACTGAAAAGGCGATTTGCCTTTTTCATTTAGGGAAATATTTGGTAAGTCCAACATACATATATTCTCTAGCACTATGATACATCTGCTGGACATCTTGTCAAGTAGATTAAGTTGCCAGTGTGTGTAAAACTAGCTTTGCCTTGATGTTTGTTGCTCAAATGCTCAGTTTATTTTCACTGTCTTGTGTTAAAGTGCTTTTTACCATGTTGTCTCTAGGTGTACTATTGACTGGAAAAAAGGAAAAAATGTTACAGTTAAAACAATCAAGAAAAAACAGAAACACAAGGGTCGAGGCACAGTTCGGACAATTACTAAACAAGTACCTAATGATTCTTTTTTTAACTTCTTCAGCCCAATCAAGGGTAAGCTTGGAAACTGAGAATTTAGGATTCTTAAATTATGTTGTTTTATTTGTATCTATACAGTTGAAATTTACAGGCTATTTAAGCTGCTGCATTGTATACCTTTTTCTTACTAGAGGAAGAGAGCAAACTGCAGCACATCCTAACAGATAATTTCATTCTGATGTTATTGTGTAGGATTTGACCATTAGGTGTGTTGTGTAAATAGGATTCATTGTATGGAAGGAGTCTCATGTAGCATCTCTTAAAGACGTTGACTTGTTTTACCACAGGATGGCTCCATGCATCAATTTGAGGTTTTTAACGTGCAAAATAAATATCTTCGTGTTCCAAGTTACAGCATATAGGTTTCACTTAAACCTTTGTGTGATGGAACTTCCTGTGGTCTTTTGTGATTAATTAGTGATCCCTAATACTCCATATGTACCTGCGTAATTTTCTTTGTCACCTGGTGTTAGGTATGTACTCATGTATTTAAAACATTTAGATGGATTCTACAAACATTATTTCTTCTTGATACATCTCCCATTGTACTTGTGGTTTACTTTGTGGACTTCAGAGATGTACTGGACAAAACTGACATTAGTTCTTGATTCAGTCATAGGCTATTATGAGCTACCTGTCCCTTTAAAATAGAACTTCAAATCACTGTGTACCTGGGGATAAGAAACAAGTGATAAGTATTTACAAAGTTGGAGTTTGTTTGGTACAGAAATGTCCTTTACCTTAAACAACTGGTTTTTTTCTGTTACAAGTAGTTGCTACTTTTAGAAAGGGATGGAGATTTGTTTGCCTCATTATGGTTTTACACTATTTTCTTTTAAATACTTAAAGGACATACTCTGGAGGTAGCTGTGTAAGAAAGCTGACCTTAGGACATGTGCTGGCAGCTGATACTTGCAATTTCAACTTGAGAAAAAGACTGACCCAAATTATCAGTTTCACAGTAGGATCACAGTACCGTGGCACATGGAGTAGAGGAAGGAAATCTCCTTTTTTGTTTGTTTGTAAAAAAACCACTGCTTTCCTTACTGGTTACGTTACTAAGCCTCTGCGCGACAAAGTGTTGCAAATTCATGACAATGTTAATCTGCTTGGTTTGGGGAGAGGTTCTTAGCGCTCTAGCAAAACGAAGTTGGTGTAGTTAAAGCATTAATATAGAATTAAAATGTGTTGTTAGAGGGGAGAAATGTGATCTGCAAGCCTTCGGAACACATCTTTGCAGAAGGAGTATTTTCTGTGCAACAATCTTTGGGTGTCAGAATGGCAGCTTTGGTGCTCTTACCAGAGCACAAAATTATTGCAAGTGCAGTTTTGGGGTTTAATTTAAGATGAATCTGAATTGTCTTTAAAGGTTTCATAGTTAGGTTTTGAAGACTTTATAACCTAAATGTTTCTGGTATGAGAATATATTTATTTATACTGTGTTTCGTTCTCTTGAATATTGAGGTGAGCTAGACTTTACATACTTTTCTTAAATTTATTGTCTTGTCTTTTTGCAGTATCTAGTGATGGAGAATCATTGGTAAGTTTACATTTCTGAAACTGCATGATTGCTTTTTGCCCTGTATTTTTTGCTAAACATCTCTATAGTGGCTGTTTGTGTTCTTTTATTAAGTAATGTGTATTTCTATTATGTTTGCTCTTGCCAAAGGTGAGTTTCATCTTGATAAAATGAAAGATACTGTTGACTTCTCCAAGTAATGCATTGACGTTTTGCTGTTACATGTCTTGCTGATCTAGTATTTCTATAATGGTCACTGTAGGGAAGAGGTCGTTATTTTCTCTAGCCCCTCAGCACTAGTGCGTGACCGATAGCAGATTTCTTTTTAAATCAATATGAAGCAGTTTGAACAATTCTGTAACATCAATTGTCAGAACCAGCAAAGTCTATGTGAGCCTATTTGATTGAAGTTGTTCCAGCAGACCAGTAACCTGTATGAAGAAAGTAGGAAACTTTTTAAATAAATGTCAATTCTGCAAATCTAGATTTAGACTTCCAGTTTTTCTTTTATTGTTACAAAGTTAAGTATACTGAAAGTACATGTGACCTGAAGGTTGATGTTCATGACAGTATGACGTTTCTCAAAAGTGTAACTGAAATATTTTGGTTTACTCCTCTGTAGTACATCACATCTGTATTAGAAAAATGAAACTGACTTATTTTGCAGGATGAAGATTCCGAATTTACTTTAGCAGCAGATTTTGAAATTGGACACTTCTTCCGTGAAAGGATAGTCCCTCGTGCTGTGCTTTATTTCACTGGGGAAGCTATAGAGGATGATGATAATGTATGTATGCTATCAGCATTTTGTTTGTTAGTCATCATGTAGGTAGAAACATTCTCCTTTCCTGATTAGACTAGCATGTAGTATAAATTACAGGAGAATAACAAAAAACCTGAAGAGTTCCTGTTACTTAGGAATAGGAAAGAATCATTCTACCTGCTATGAGTCGTTAATCTTTGCTTCTGGAAGGGACTTAATTTCAGTTACTATGTTTGAATATGCTAGACCTATTACTGCAGAAGTTGTTATGCAAATATTAGCAGAGCTAAAAAAATCTTGTTGGTTTTTTTCAGTTTGAAGAAGGTGAAGAAGGTGAAGAGGAGGTGAGATGCATACTGTATCTTTTATAGATAATTTATTACCTACTGTGTTCCAGAAATAGTCCTATCTGGAGCAGAAAATAGTCATTCATAAATGATCTTGTGTATGATACTTCTTCCCAAAAGAGTTCAGCGTTCATGAGTTTACAAAATATAGCTGGTTTTGCTCTTCACAAAAGCAATTTCTGCAAGAACACTTATCAGTTTTTTCTAGTATTTTGAAAGCTGCTTTCTGACATGATTCAAAAATTAAAGACCTTTTTTCTTGAGTGCTGCATAAGAACCTTCAGTCATATTTTAAAATATCTGTTACTTAGGCAGTAGTGGAATTCAGCTGTCGGCTTTTAGCTGTTATGAGTTTGAACACTGGGCCTTGCTTAAATGTAAAGGAAAAAAGGGGAGAGCATGTGGCTCTTCAGACCAAAAGCTGGAATCTCTAATATACCAAGAGCTCTGGTCTTGTATGGATACAAACATACTGTGAAAAGTTTGCACAAAACCACTAAACAATACCACACTTAAATGAATTATTATCCTTTACAGATAATTATATTTTTCTTTTACTGTGGTGTTCTTGCTAATTGGTTAAAGATGCATACCTGACATCAAGTTCACCATAGTAAAGTACATCAGAAGTTGTTGAGCTGACGATCTGATGTGAGCTGGCAGCCTTCAGCTCTTCAGTCTTTCTTCTGTTTTTGCAAGCTGCAATACAGACTTCTGGGCTTAGGCTGCTGAGTGACTAAACATTTTCTTATTTTTATTTTTTAGGCTGAGGCTTGATAGAAGTGTACGTGTATTTTTAATCTGTCTCCAGTGCCAGATGTTACTACTTGGATGTAGGCATGTGTACAACAGAGTGCGAAAATACTGCAAAGTCCTGTAGAAGTACATAGCCTGTCCACAGTAATCCAAATAAACAGACTCTTGGAAGGAGGTCAAAACAAAGAACAATATTAGACATAAATCTGCCAGGTAGAAGTTAAAAAATTGCTTGGAGACTGCAGCAACTTGTGGCCTTAAGCCATACTGAATCTTTTAAATCTGTGTTTTAAATCTTCTTTTAAAGATTTTGCTTTAAGATTTTGAAAATGCTCGATTCTTTTAAGTCAGCCCAAATAGTTTTAGTGCTGACATTTGAAACACTCAGGAATACAGTGGTAATATAATTTGCTGCTTTGGTTTTTTTCCATTACAAAAAGCTGCACTTTTAACCTGTTTTAATTTCTGTTAGTTTATCTCTATTTTGTCATAGGAGTTGGAGGGGGAAGAGGAGGGAGAAGAGGAGGAAGATGCAGAGAGTGATCCTAAGGTAAAGATTTTGGTGTGCTTAGTCATAATGCAAACTATCAGCAATGTAACCAAGGTTAAAACAGTTTGTGAAAAGATGAATAAGTTATTAAGAACCAGAAGCCACCCTAGCTTCTGACTGTGATGTTTTCATCATCAGTAATGAAATTGCTTTTAAAAGAGAAGTTAGTATTTCCATAAATTGAGAAAATGGTAGGTTTTGTCTTCCGACTTGCACAAAGAAAAAGATGATTTCTGAAGTGTGTGCCTTCTTAATGGTGTCTCTGTATAATAATGATATATGCTTTTCCTTCTGAAAGGTCTTATTTCAAACATTCTGTGGCTGGACTTCAACTTAGAATTAGTCTGACAAGTCTCAACTAGTTTGTATTTTCTTTTTCTTAGAACTGTTCTTTTTGGTGGTCCTAATGGCTGCAGGTTAGACTCCGCATGTCTGTACTCAGCTAGAAATCAAAAAAGTTAGTTCCCAACTTTGAATTTTAAACTTTGAGATCTGGTTTAAAATTCAGTCTTCAAGGTTAGTGTTCCTTCTAATAGGTATTTTTTGGTCTTTCGGTAATGGTAAAGTTAATGCTTACATTTAGTGAAGCTGGAACAGTGGTGACAATTGCATTCATTTAGTTCTTAAAATTTTTTTATAAAGGCACAACTGAAAAAGTGAAACTTAGGCAAAACTGCTTGATCTTTGGATAAAAGTCTTAACAGCAGCTTAACATGTCAATCCTTTGATGCAGAGTTTTATGTACATCATCATATCACTAGCAAATGCTTTTTGTTGCCATATCAAGAATTGAGCTTGTTTTTCTTTAATGAAAAATTCTGTATACTAAAGAAAGTCTGTCTTGTGGAAAGATTGATTGAACGGGATTAGAGTGGAAGAAATGAATATTCTAACTCTGTTCTGCAGGATCAAAGTACAGTGGTGTACCTGTATGGGAGAAAGTGGGACAGCTGAGAAACAAAATGTTAGTTCTGAATCCAAGTAACTTTATGCTAAGTATCAAATACCCATTTAAAGTATTTGGTATTCTGTAAAAAAAAAAGTTTAAGGTATCTTGGAAGGTTATAGTTGTTGCCTCCTGTATTATTTTGTACATTTCACTTTTCATTCATGCTGACAGTTCCTTTCAATTTTTTCCCATTTAGGTGTAATTTAAGTCTGTTTATCATTCATACATTTCTAGGTAAGGTGGAATTCCATTCATATGTAACTTCCAAGAGTCCCATTTGTAGCCATGCAATGTGGTTTGTTTTCTAGGGTTTTCTGGTTGTTTTTTGTTTTTACCTTGTATGGGGAAAAGAAATGGGGGAGTGGTGACTTCAGAGTTTAGGTTTTACTAGTAAAAAACAAAAAAATGCATATAGAGATGAATGCCTTTAAATCATATAATTAAATTAGACTTCTCAGAATGACCTCTCTGCCTTCCTGGCACAAATTTTGCTTTGCCTTTATAGCAGTCAAACTGTGTTTTGTATACTGAGACTTGTCAGACTTTACTTTTTCCTTGTTTCTGATTTGATGTTGCATCTCTCCACCGTTTGTAGTGTACTTGCAAATCATTTCTTATATATCTCCTCTGCTCTTTTCGAGAACTCTTGTAAGTCATCAGCTTACTCAGTATGTCTTTTCCAACATTATTCTTATTTATGCTGCCTGACAAAGGCAGTCAGTCAGTCTTAGAGGCCTTTTCATGAGCTCATGTTTCTGAACAGGTATGTTCTCCTGCTCATCTGTCTTTTATTTAAAAGAACAACAAAGAAAAAGTTCCTTTCATTGTCTAATGTAATCTTTCAACTTTCATCCCATGCCTCAGAGAGCAATTCCTGCAGCAGGCTTCATACTTCTTCAGCTGTATTTTAGGCTTTTATCTTGTTTTTTTCTTTGCTTACTTAGGAGAAGCTGTAATCTCTCCAACTCATTCCCTCTCTGCATAGGTAATGCCTGTCTTTGCCTTTGTTAAACTCACACTTGAGCTGTTTTTTATTCTCAATCCGATCAGCTTTGAGAAGCCAGCCACCCTGTGTCAACATACTTGCACTGTTTATTCACCTGTAATAGTAGAACATCCATTTGTCACAATGGCTTATATGTTGTCTTGCTGCACTTTGTTACACAAAACAATTGTGTATCTTCTTACAATAAAAATTATCAACCACTGGCTTCAGTTTTTCAAGTCAGCCTGGAATTCTGTTTTTTTTGTCTTTGAAGACTCATACCCCTGATCCTGTTTTCCATTCCTTTCTCTGTCCCTGTTTTCTGGTCCACTTTTTCCCTGTCCCCTGCTCTTCTTTGCCTTTCAGTTCCCCCCCCTGCTTTTCTTATATCTAGAATAGTTTTCCTTTTCACATACACACAAAAATTTATAGTGTTCCTGGTTTGTTTTCCTTTCAAATCCAATTTCTCCTTTTCAGTCATTTTCATATTACCTCCTCATTTATTGTCATACCACATTGGCTACATAAGTATCAACACTTTCTGCCTTGCTAACTTTTCTTCCTTCCTCCCTCTCCCTCCTGTCAGCATTAAGTACATTTAAGTTGTTCAGTTAGATCCAGATCATTATAATGTCTTACACAAAGCACTTGCACTATGTATAAGTTGGCTTTGGAAAACTGAGCAGATGATAGGAAGCACCTTCAGAAGATGCTACAAAGATAATACAGCTTGTTTTGTCTAGTATATTTTTCTATGTGCTTGCATGCCCCATTCCCTTAGCTGCCTTTATTTCACACTACTCATGCTAAGCTTGAATAGAGAAGTAGCTGACAAGGTCATATAGAAAACGGTTTTGAATGATGGACTAAAAAGCTGCTGTGGGTTCAGACTGCATGTGCTTCAAGGTTCTTAGTCTACCTTTTAAGTAACAGTGGCAGAAGGGATTGTTAGCAGCAAATTCATTTTCAGAACCTTTGAAGCATTCTGTCCAGTTGTGGAGGAAGGCAGTTAGTTCATACCACTTACCTAACTCCAGTTAGCTCCAAGTTTACTTCCTATGTACATGTTTGATATCCTTGCTTTTTCTCACTCCGTAACACAGATTAGAAAAGGAGCTAAAATAAGGTTTATCTCTTGGACCCCTAAATTGGACTTTAATGGTAAGACATTTGAAATCCTGAAAGGCTTTCGTCCTTCTCTGCTGTAAAGGACATTAGCTTTAGTGCCTGCTGCCTGCATTGGCGCCATTGTTGGCAGCAAAGGCTTTTTGGAAGTGGGTGAGATCTTTGATGGGCTGCCTGTGACTTTATGTGAAAAAGAGCTGGTTAGAAAGGATTAAATTAGTAAGATAAATGGCATGGATACTTTGGGCTTCTGCCCCCATCCTCTAAGACACCAGATTAATTGGATGGATAGGCTCAGTAGGCTGTGTGTATGAAAGTCATGAAAGCAATATTACTTCAGACCTGCTTTTAGTCTCCATTTTAGCCCTATGATCCTACAAATTTTAGGTGAAATTCCCATTTTAAATTTGATGCATGTCCTCAATGTCCATGAGCAGCTGATGTGGTTTAGGTGGTGTAGTTGCTGATGCCTGAGCAAGTGGTCTGCATATGAGATAATCAGCTCAAGTCTCTTGCATTGTTTTCTCAGGTAATTCAAATTCCAGAAGAAAAATGTTCATGTCTGTTGTAGCAAGAGCATATATTTTTTGATTCTGAGCAAGTGATGCAATAAAAAAAATGCAGTGGCAAAAAAGCTTTACATTGATTCTTGTTAGCAAAGAAAGAAAAAATAGGTGGTAATCTCACTTGTTTAGTGATTTGAACTGGAATCAAAGGCCCAGAGTAGTTTAAAGTCCTTGCACAGAATAAGTCAATATTACTAAATACTTCAAAGATTTAAAAATTAAAAAACTTACCACTTTTCATATGAGCTTAAGTCTTTGCTCATCATAACTGTAGAGAATCTCTTCACAACAAGAATTATTCTTACTTGTCTCTAGCACTAGTAGTGAACTTTAATACATGCATTTTCTGTTATATTTATTTTAAAATAAGATGCAATTCCTCCTTATCTTTGCCAGTTGAAGTTTCTCTGTTTGGTCTTTACTGCCTGGCCAATGCACTTCACCATCTTTCTAAGATATTTTGGGAAGCTAATTTAGGGAAGTGCAGCATGAAAATTTGCTAGAATGGGGAGGTAAGTAGCTCAGGGTCTGTCTAAGGCAAATAAATTGATCGGTAGTGGTTGGCTGACTAAATGTCACCGACAGTTTGGCTGCTGTGTGAAGAGCAGGCTCAAGCTTTATAGCCTTGCTTGAGGGAGTATGGATGTAGTATCTCGATCTCACCTGCAGCTTGGGCTCTGGTGCCTAATCTGACATGAGCTGCTAGAAGCTAAAAATAAGTTTCAACATGCACCTGCCTGATGAGGCAGCCGTAACTTGAAGGAAACCGTAGTTGTCTATCTGTGCTGTTGCCATCTTGGGGTTAGACTGTGAGATGCACTGTATGAGGCTGCCATGTAGCTGAAGGCAATATGGCTTGCTTAGCAAGAGCAGTGCTGTGGTATTAGAATGGTAGAAGAAAATTGATTATGTTCGAATCTGGTTCTGAGATACTCCCTTATTACTTACGGCCTACTTAAAGATTTTATATGTATGGTCAGGATAGCGTACAGTTGAGGGCATATCTAAAAATAGCATAAACTAGCAGTATTTCTCAAAATTCTCCAACAAGTGACTCATATCTGAGAACCCCTTAAGCTGTATTTTTTTTGTCTGAGAACAGTAATCAACACTGAAAGGTCCATAAGAATGAACTTTGTCATCTCTGTAGCTCGCATGTTACAGGATACAGTAATATGATTTAAATATTTACACAAAGACAAGTGTAGAGAAAAGATAAGGAAGTTTACAAAATTCAACAAGGGTTTTGGTCGATTATTAAAATTCAGCTATGACAGATTAATAGGAAGGAGGGAAGGGAGATAGACAGATTTTTAAGTGTTTTCTAAATAATGGCTTTTTTACTTGTTTTATGGCTTTTATCCAGAATGCATGGGGAGGGGAAGTGATGCTGTGCACTGCTCTGTGGCCATGTTCAAATACAAAGCAGTTGTAAGAAAAATAGTTACTTCTGGAAAGCTTTTTGATAAAAATGTTGCTGTGTTTTGCCAGCATCTAAATGAAAAGGAATAGCATGCAATGTATTAGCAGTGGCATCAAACTTTGTTTTTTAAGAGAGGGAATGTTAATTTTGTTTTCTGTGTAAACATACCACTACTTTCAGGAGGGAATTCACGCTGTAGTTAGTTCCAGATCAGTGAAAATGAATTCACTCTTATTTGGAACACCAGGCAGATGAGAGAGTACAAAGTTGAAGTTAGCCAGATGTGCTGGGGGAGGAAAACCATAAGGATGAGGTCTGAAAGGTTTCTTGGCATTTCTGTGCAGAAGTGAGAGCATTTGGCTTTAATACAGACTTCCAGTGGGAGTGATAGTGATGGCTATAACACTAATGCAGTTTGGGTGAGAAAGAAAAATAGTCTGGCTTTAGTGCAGATTATCAAGGGTGAAACTTACAATAAGGAATCTCAGTTGCACCTCTTCTTCCTCACTACAGGCAAAATGTTTAACCTGTCTTAGCATACCAGATACATAATGAACTCTTGCATGTTTGCTTCTTTTACAACACATAAAGCTCTTCTTTAGGATAGTTACTAAGAAACGTGATTTTGTGGTCAGTGACACTCCAGGTGTCATGTTTTATACCTATATTTTGCTTTACTAGAATTCAGCAGGTTTCTGGGACTGCCATTCATTTTTAATTACCTATATTAAGGACAGTGAAGGGAGAAACAAACAGGAAATACGCTACATAAATTCTCCTGCATTCTAAGAATCTTATTTTACAACAAAAAAGCAAGAAGTACAGTGTAAAAGCTGAAGTTCTTAGCTGTGTGAGTACTTGTTCTCCTTCCCAAATACATTTCCTTTTGCCAAAGGGGAAGTTGTTTTACTACCTAATGAAGGTGTTTCTACTTTTACATACTTACATTAACATGTGGACTTGCCCAGTGTTCAGCTGTTGAATAGTTACCTGCTGGTGATGCAGAACCTAGAAGAAATCAACACATTTATTACATTTTTATCACCTTAGCAGAAAGGGCAAAGCTTCTTAGGAAAAACTTAAATGTGCTGCAGGATAAGCAACCTACCTTCCCTGCCTTCCTCCTTCCACACAGTTTGTGAGGAGGTGGCAGTTTATTGCTGAACTCCTGAAGAAGGAACTGAAAGTCAGATTGAGCCTCTGGTTGGGAGGAGTAGAAGGTGGTTTGCTTTCTTGTTCGTTTGAACCTTGGTCTACTGGATGGAGTGTGAGGAGTGCAAATGTAGATTAAAAATATTATGGATACCAAGCAGTTTGGGGCAGGGGGAGCCCAATAAATATGGTGACTGCTGTTCCAAGCTGTGTGATCTAGCTTGAGTTTACCTGTAGCTTTTTTGTACATGCTAATGTTACCCATAGCTAATTCAAAACTGCGTAGCCAATTTCTTTTACTTGTTGAAGTATTTTCTTGTATGCTGTTTTGATTTTTAACTTTTAAAAAATTATTTCTCCCTTTATACAGAAAGATTCCAGCCAACCTGCTGAATGCAAACAACAGTAATAAGGAAATACCACTTGGAAGTGATATTTGAACAACTTGTAACACATATTTGGATACCTGGCCTGCAGTTCAGGATATTTCATTGCTGCAGCACAATCTTATTAACAATGCTTAAAATTAATTTGTTTTAAAATGCATGATTTTCACTAACTTCTTTATTGCTTAACATGTACAGTGGCAACTTCAATGCATTTGGGATATATGAGGTTTAAATAAAGCACACTCTACAGCCGTTGGTACACTGTAGCTAAGTATGTCTATAGGCCTTTAGAGCCTTTTTTGCCCGATGCATAGGGGAAATAGTCCAGACTACCAAGTGAGAATTATCCATTTTCTTGTTAAACATTGAAAATTGTGGAATAGCAATGTGCTGAGAAGCTAAAGTAAATGGATTACACGTATGGTAGCTGAAACAGATAGAGCAATATGACTTTTTTGCTAGTTCCCTTCCCACTTTTTTAATGTTTCTTGCAACCTACAAATTGAACTAGTGCTTGAGCAGCTTTAAATGTCATATTTATTATCTCAGTAAAACCAATTGAAGTAATTTTACTTCATTGAAGGGGTGTCATATTTGAGACGTAGTTGTTCATTTTACTATTTATTTATTCATGTTTGTAAGTACTTTGCCAGAATTAGTGCTTTTTAATAGTTTTTAATATACTTGAAAATCTTCTTCCTCTTTTGCATACAATATGGGTACTTGTAAAACAAGTAATTTGAATTGGTCTCAATGTAGTAGTCTAGACAGAAGAAACAAACTTGCATCAAAATGACAACTCTTCTGGATGAAGATCAAAATGCAGAGCCCAAGCTGTTGCTGTTGATGGACGTGGGTTGCAGCCAAAGAACCAGAAACTTTCCAGTAGTCTTATGCTTAGTGTCCAGCATGGAAGGACCTTTCACTATGAACACGGAAATTTATCAACATTCAGTTCAATAAATCCGAATTTTTGGTGTCTTACTTGCAACACTGAAATTATTCCATTCCACAGTTTGTTTTATTTGAAGTTCTGAAGTCTTCAAAACTAACTTCTGTTGTTGTGCGGCACTTCAGGTACACGTTTCTAGTTTCAGCATCCATTGCCAACCTCTGGCAGCAGTTGAACAGCAGCTGTATCAACACTGTGACCAGGCATGTAGAGTGCTCCAGCCTTACCTTACACATTTGTAACTTAATACGGTGTTTTCAATTTGTACAGAATAGATAGAATATTCTATTAAAGTTGTGAAACATGATCGTTGATGCCTGTCTGGTCCGTAATGCTTCCTAGGATAAGTGAATATCCTTTTTACTTTTGGTAGGGAACTGTGATGTGTTTAAGAAGGGGCATGCCAGCTCTTGGGCCTCGTACACCTCTTGTCTGAACATTCTGCTGGTTTCCTTTGGTGGCAAAAGCCAAAGAAGAGCCCTTGTAACTATTACATTACAAAGTTCTTTGGTGTATATCTGAACAAACTTGCTAAATTTGCAAGTAAACAGTCTGGAATGTTTTGTAGGATTTAGGTTTTTGGGGAGGCAGTGTCATCATGAAAGTTTCCATGTGATCTCTGCAACTCGGTCATGGACTAAAGGAGGTGACAGGGGCCACAAACCCATTTGTGATGTGTTAAGATATCCCTACATCAGTACCTTGCAGTCAGGAGCTGTGTAACACTAATGCTTGTGTGGCATAGTTTTAAGGCAGGAGAAGGTTCTGGGCTTCAATTTTTAAAATAGTTTTTGTAATCAGTTGTTAGAGTACAGAGAGAAGGGCATAAAGGCCTGTCTGACAAGGGGAGGGATAGGGGATGGCATTTTCACAGAGGCAAACTCAGCAGTAACAGAGCCAGTGATGCTGGGCACATCAAATAAAGATATTTGACCAGCTTTTTTTCCTTTTCTGTTGAAAGGAATTGCATGGTAGTTCCCTTATCCTAAAGAAGTACTTTCCACTACACAGTTAAACAGGAGTGCTGCTACCTGGAGATAAACATCTGCAAATTAGCACACTGAAGTAATTTATGTCCATGAATCCTGAAAGGCTAACTTTAATTTTGAGAAAACGGGAAATTCCAGAACATGCAGAGCAAATGTGCCAGCAGTTAGGGAGTGCAAATGAGATGGGTGGGTAACTGCCTAGGATGGGTGCCTAATGAAGCTTCATCCTCAGGAAAGCCATGGGAAAGCTGAGCTGGGATTTGTTAAAGCACAGTTAATGCCAGTCAGTGCAGCCTAATAGAAAACAGGTCTTACAAAAATCCAGCTGTGCACTTGCCATCTAGCTGGTAATGGCAGAGATGAACATTTGATAGGCTTCTCTGTTTTCAGATAGTTAAAGACTGTCTACAGGAAAAATAACAGGTACTTGAACAGCTCATTCCTTTCTAAGAAAAAAAGGGGTATCAGAAACTGATGGGTTGGTTGTCAGAATGTCACAGATGGACAAATCCAGGCTGGATGGTAAATACAGGGAATATGGATGTGCAAAAAAGAGGTAAGAGTGATTAACTGTTGGAAAAGAAAATTTAAAATTAATAGTGGTGTTTTTTGAAGACTGTGTGTTAAGAGAAACAAATTGGGGTCTCTATACAAAACTACAGTGAGAAGTTCCAAAAATGGTGAGGTGGTACCAAAAAAGTAAGTCTACACATACATGCATACACACCTGATTACCATCACAGCAACTTGATAAAAGAAACTGAAGTTTAGTCTGTGGGAGCACATTCTTTTGATGCAGCCTTGTTGGTAGCTTCTCATTTGAGGGGAAAGAAAAAAAGCTCAATTTCTGGATCTGAAAGTTGAAACAGCTGGAAGTGCTCCAAAGTGAGATTCATTTGGCATGTCACCTCCTTGGGCTGCAGCGTGATTAATAGCTTCGCAGTGCCTCGGTTGTCTAGGAAGAAAGCCTTGGAGGTACTACCCTGCTGCCTGATCTGATACAGAAACAAATGGCAAATACTCTGCTTCCAGCTGAAAATCGGGGACGGGCTGTGGTTTCTCTGGAGCCTTTAGCACTGTGTTAAGGTACCTCTATGGGAGCTTGGTATTTGGGATAACTGAGAGCTGTAGGCTGTCAGCCCAATTTCAGCTGGATCAGTTATCTGGGGTTTGCTATCTCGTTAGGATTTGTGGTAGCTGGAAAAAATGAAAATGGTCTCTGCGCTTTTTCACTCTCATTATTAAACAGGCTTTTCCTGTTTTAAAATAAAGGAGAGTCGTAATAAATTCATCCTCAGTTAAACGCTGCCTGGATGGCAGTTCCTCAAGTGAATGAGGTCTCACCGAGGAAGCCAGCTCAGCACAGAGCAGTCTGGAGAGGCTCACACTGGAGAAGAGGGTGTAAGAAGTGGTCAGACTAGTTATGGCACGAGGAAATAGCTTCTTCCTTGCAAGCTTGGCGATTCAGCAGGTGAGTTTAAGCCATGAGACATGCCCTGGCTGCCTGATGTTACACTGAGGTAGCACATAACCTTATGAACTTACGCTTGAAATTTCCACCTTCTCCTGAAGCATCTTAGCTTGAGCCTTTTTGGAAACAACTATAGCTCTGCCAGAAAATGGAAAAAATACCCTTTCTAGTTGAGCCTATAAGTGCAAGTAGTGAGTTATGCAGCTAGATGGGAGACTTGCTTCTCCTGCTGCTGGAGTGTGTGTTATGGACCCCAAAGCCTTGCCACTGCTAAACTTCATCTGGTCCCTTGGCTTTTTATGTCCACCAACATGTGACTTTTAGAAAAAAATGTGAAGCCTACTTTGGGCTCCTACTCCTGCAAATCACCTCTTGATAGCCTGTTGTAAATAGCAATATGTTTAAAAACCAAAGTGCTGCATTCATGCTCTTCATCCTCTGCCTCTTCCCACAGATAATATGTGTAATATTTTCCAAATAAAATCTGGGAGGCATTGATTCTGTGTCAATATAGTATCTGACCAGGACTCCTCCCCTTAAGCTGAAGTCCTCACATTTTTTACCTTGCCCATGTTTTTCGCTATAATCAGCATGCAAACAGCTGTTGTCATAGCTACCTGTACATGGAGAACCTTCATTCTCCCTTTCCCAAACAGTTCATAGTCATCACATTAATAGCAAGCAGAGCTATGTCTTTCCATATGTTCACATTTCTGTCCTAAATACCTCCAGCCTCTCATGGGCCAGGGCCAGGAAGCCCAAGCAATAAACACCTTAAGTCACTCTGGTTTGACAAGCACCCAAAAAAAACCCCAAGAAAAATAAATAGTAATAAAAAAAAAAAATCCAAGCCCATATGCTGGTAATGAAGCATCATGTGAATGAAGGCTGAGATGTTCGCCAAGTGCCAGCTTTTGTTTCCAGACCGGCTTTCCTCTCTACGTGTTCACCTCACCATTACACAAGCAAAAACGCATGCTCCGCCCCGCGGCGCGCTCACCTCTTGCACAAGCTGCCTTCCCCTCTGGTTTTTACCGTGGGAATCCGGACACCTTGTGGGAATGCCAAACCAGGTGAACACAACCTGGTGAGCGTGCTCTGCAATTGCCAGCATAGCTCCGTGCAGCCTCCCGGCTTGTGCGAGCCTTCCCGGTAACAGTCTCGTGCTGCAAAAAAAAAACCACCACCACCTAGTAAAGTTCCCTTTCCCAAAGGAGCCATTGTCAGTGATCCAGTGGCCTCTCCCTGACTCGCCCCTGCCTGGCTGCTTGCCTCTAGCATCTGCAAGCTAACATAACCGATACTAGACCCATCCCAACTTGAGAAAAGGCTGAAGAGAGGGGAAATGGTATGGAAAGGAATTTGCTCATTATGCAACATGAGCCAAAGGTGAAAAAAAAAAGAAAAAAATATATAAAATAATAAATTTGCCCCTGGCTGGGACATAAACCAGACAGCATAGCATGATGATGGAAAAGAAGAACCATTAGTCTATCACTGATGCAAATCATCTTTGCACTGTGCAAATATTCTTTGTGAGCTGTTAAACTGATGTTTTTGCAAAGCGAATTCACTCCCGCGGTTGTTGAGTCCAGGCTCATCTGCCTTTTAGGGGTAAAGGAAGAATGTGCCTTGGTGTTTTAGCATTAACATCTACTTAGCCAACAATGGTAAAGTCACGCACAGGAGGAGTTTGGGTTTTTTCCTCTTTTTAATATGATTTTTTATTTTACCCAATTATCTAGTCTTCCTTCTTTTCCTTCCTTTCCATGCTCCTGACTTAAGGCACATTTGAACCTCTTTGATTTGCCTGGAGAAAAGGTATGAGAGAGGGAGGTTTGGATACAAAATTAGTATTGGAGCCACTACCAAAGCAAACTCGTCAAGTCGGCGATGGGATATAACTTGTTAGGGGAGTTAAAGCACTTGCCATAAAGGTCATGTAGAGCTCCTGCACACAAGTGAATAGTTCAAGGTGTTTTGATGCAGAAAAAAAACAATTAAGATATAACTGCTGCTGACATTCCCCTAAGCTGTTTCATCTCTTACCGCTTCAAAAAAGCAGGGAAAAACAAATTATGTACCTTCAATCTGAGATTTATATAGGATGAATTGTTGCTTAGCCTATGAAAAGATCAAAAAGGGAATCTTTGAAGAAAGATCGCCTACAAAGAATGCTGGACTGTTATTATAAAGAAAAAAAGAGGTTAATAAGCACGATTCAGGTCAAAACGTAGGCAAGTGAGAAGTGTGCAACACAGCATTTGCAAAGGCTGCTTGCTTAGGCGTTTCAAAGCTGGGCAGCAAGAGGGTAAATCCCTGAGCTGGCATCTCGAGCAGCAGCGCTGCAGCATCGCACATGTGTTTGGCTCTGTGGCTGTAAGCTTGGCAGAGCTTATCTGGCTGGAAACTCCTGCAATCAAAGCGGTGGCTTAGCTTGTCTAGGGATCTTCTGGTCAAGAAGAAGAGGGGAAGGAGCCCTCCCTCTTGCCCCTCCCCACTTCATCTGGTGCCTTCTGGGGACCAGGGGGTTTTGGTTCCTTTCCCCCAACAAGGCTGAAGAGGCTTCAAATACCCTGTTTCATTTGGGGCTGAACACCCTGTAACCTCATTACTGTTATGGCTTGGGATAGCAAACGAGGAGCCCTCTGAATGCACATCCCCAGCTTGCAGGGTGAGGTCAGTGCGGTTTCCCAGATTGAGAAAGGATGGAGACCACCTGAGAGATGGAGAGCCAAAGGCAGAGCTGCAGGCATCAGCCCAGCAAGGCCCTGGCACAGGGGCCTCCTTGGCCAGGCGTGGAGGAGTTGCGTTCTCCGTCCCTCATCCTCCTGAGCATCCCTCCTCCACATTTGGTCCTGTCTGTCAGCACAGGGCAGGAAGGAGGAGGAGGAGGCAGCCTGGCCTCCCTTTCCCACCACGGTGCACTGTGGCCTCTCCCAGCACCTGGCCCAACCAGTATGCGGGGTTTGCTGGGCTGAGGAACCTGCCAGTGCCATTTCACCTGGGGTCCGATTTCAAAGCCAGCCCTGATGAAGACGTTGGGTGAAGGCAAACCAAACAGACACTGTAATTGCGGTGTGTGCTTTCTCATCTCTGCGGTGAGTTGCAAAATGTGCTGCCTCCTCCCTTGCCAGCCGGGCTTTAATTTGCTTTAATGAAGAGGCAATTACACGATTTCAGTTTTTAATTAAAGGGGGTGGTGATGCAGAGGAGGGGGGACCAGCCCCCTTCAATTGTGTTGGTGACACCACGGGAAATCTCTGGGCATGGTGTGCAGTAGGGTTTGGAGGGGCTCCCCTGTTGCACCTCCCCATGCTGGCAGGGCTTTTTGGGGGCCTCTGGGTGACTGGTGGGAGCAGGTCCAAGCCAACTGCCTCCCGGCCACACTGTTGGCACTTTTGGATCCTGCCCCGGCACCGCCAGGCAAGCTGCAATCAGGTTTTTTGGTGTTGGAGCCAGCACATCAAAGGGGCAGCAAACAGCTTTAAAAAACCCCAAACCCAAAAAACGCTCCAAAGCCAAACCAAGATCTCCCCACACACGGCACCAGCCAGAAACACCTCCTGGATAAAATACTGGGTGGTTGTTGGTGGGAGGAGGAGCTGCTGGGACAGGACAAGTGTCTAAAGCTAAAACACAGCCACAATTAGGAGCTCAACAAATAATTTCTATTCTATTCTATTCTATTCTATTCTATTCTATTCTATTCTATTCTATTCTATTCTATTCTATTCTATTCCATTCCATTCTATTTGCCAAGCAGTAGGCAGCCATCCTCTGGTAGAAACACCGTCCCCTTGACCCTGCACAGTGAACACCAGGGTGAGACTAACCCACCCAACCCACATGTGCACTATTCTCATAGGCACCACCTTTTTTTATCTGTCCTAATGCATAGCCAGGAAGGGAAAAATGAAGGCACATGGAAGAAATCTCCCTTGGGAAAAAGTGATAATTGCAGGGGCTGAACTGCATCTTAGTCCCACAATGCCTTTGCATTTTATTGCTCTCTGGCAGCCAGGAGGCCAGAGCTTTGGCCTTTACTGAGTCCTATGCACTGGGATGTCCTTCCTCTGTGTTTCAATGAAACGTAATCACTTTACGACTTCCTCCTATCAGAGATAAAAATTTATTAGGAAAAAAACTCGGTGGCTTTGTGGCTGAGCCGCACCCTCAGGGCTTTCTCTACCCCTGGCTGGCACTGCAAGCCCTTGATGGCAGTGGCTGGCAGGCATAAGTGGCCCTGGGACCACTGAGCTGCCGGCCTTGGGCAACCCATCTGGGTGGCCAAAGCATTGCTGCCCTACAGAGCCCTGGCCTCGGACAGACAGGGAGCTGGCACTGCCGCCTGCCTGGTGCAGCTCCCTGGAGTGTGGTTCCAGGAATGCGGCTCCAGGGTAAAAAAAAAAGGAAAGAAAAAAAAAAGGGAAAAGAGTCAAGGTCCAAGGTCTTTCTGTGCAATGACTGAACCACCTGCTTGGCAAATATAGCTGGGGCTGGATGGCAGGCTGCTGCGTGGGTGGGCTGAGTCACCCTGCTGCTGCCGGCCGGCCACCCCAGCCCTGCTCCAGATGGGAGAACGAGGTTGCCTTTAACCAAAGAGAAGTGAAACCTACATTTTTAAATGTTGCAGGAGCAACATGGAAGAGTGGGGCTGGGTCCAGGAGTCAGGGCCAAGCCAGCAACCTCCTCCCTTTGAAGGCTGGGTCTGAGATCCTGCTCCCAGCTCCCCACCAGCCCCCCATGAACACACACCTCCTCCCTGCCTTCCCGCTCCCTTTGCCTCGGGGTCCCAGATGCTAAACAAAAGCTCGTTGGTCTCCACTCTCACGGCAACCATCCATCACAACCTGGCTTTGTGAAAGGGACTTTTTGCGGTGACCTACAACCCAGATCTCCCAGGGAAATGCAATTTCACTCCCATGGGGACAGCTGCATCTCCATCCCAGTTCCCATTTTCCTTACAAGGTGAAGGCCTTTTTCCCTCTTCTCTCCTAATAGCTGTCAGATGAGAAATCACTTATGATTCAAGATGACTTGCAACAGCCACTTGTGGGGAATGAAAATAAAGCCACCCTCTTGCACTTCAGGCTGGGGGAACAGGATGCTGTGTGTCAGCACTGCTGAGAAGCCACCCTTCCCTTGGGGCAGCCCCTTTCTCATCCTCATCCTTGTCCTTATCCTCATCCTCATCCAGGCACAGCCACCACCTGCAAGGGTGTCCCAGACTCCCATCTTGGTACCCTGTGTGCAGAGTGCTGGTCTCTGTGGGTATGCAGTGTGTTCATACCTATAAATAAATAGCCTTAGCAAGAAGATATGACTGTAAGAAACCTGGGGAAAATATAAGATCTGCCCCTACTGCTCATCATGGTGGCAGTGATGGGCAGTGACTCCCCAGGCACACACCGTGCCTGTGGCAGTGCTTCTCCTCTGTGGCATCACAACACCCCACATCTCCTGCAGGGTCACAGTGCTCCTGAGCATCCTACCCCAATCAAAGGACCTCCTTTTCCTCCAATGGAAAACACCCGAAGCCCCCAGAGCCATACAGTCAGCAGGTATGTCCAGGTGCCCACTCCTGAACTGGTGGCAGCATGGAGATGAGCTGCCCCGCAGCACTGCTACACCTGGAGATGCCTTTGGGGGTTGGGAAAGATGTGATGAGATCAGCCACCCAAGATCTTGGTCACCTGGCAATGGCTTGTGGCATAAATAAAAGAGGATTTTTATTATTTATGAATAATAGTGCCAACAAAATTCAGCTCTGAGCAGAGGTAAAGAAACAGTTCCACAACATTACTGTTACATCCTGGCTTTATGCTGTGAGAGGAGCAGCAGAAGCAGCCAGTGAGGCACTGCAGGGTGATAATAGATTGACTAGCTGTGGCTAAAGGGGATTTCTGGGCACAGGTGTGGTTGTGCTCTTTCTGCTCCTGGTCCAACTTAGGAGCTTTCCCATGCAGGAGACAACCAGCCCTTGACACGCAAGTGAAGCAGAAGCAGCCGTGAGTCACCAAAGATAAAGTTCAAGCTCCTTCTCTTATCAGCCACGAGCTGTGCAAGCAGGTGAGGCCAGGCTGTGGGCTGGGTGTGCTGCAAAGAAATGTGCTCAGAGGGCCGCCAAAGCTAAAATCCCAGTGGCTGGGAAGAAGACCTTGGCCCAGAGAACCAGTCCGAGTGATGCCAGGGCAAGTGCCTGGCTTCCCTCTTCCATCACCTGTTTCCCAGCAACATCCAGTGATGACGTTTTTTAGTAGTGCTGTAAGCTGAGCAGCACTGAGAAGGCAGTTAAATAAGCCATGGGAGGTGAAGCACCCACATGTCTCCCTGCAGGGCACTCAGCTGCTGTTACGCATTGCTGAAGTGTCTGCAGATCAGTCCCATCTGGAAGGGAAGGCTAATACAGGGGAATGAGTGATCCTGGTACTGCCCAGGCAAACAACAGGTGCTGCTGCATCCCTCCTCTGTGGCTGTAGGAGGACAAGGAAGAAAGGAGATGAATTCACTGAAATCCAGCATTTCTCCTCCTGATTTCTCATTGCTTCTCACTTCAGGGTCTCATAAGGAAACCTAAGGAAGGAGACGTGCCAATGTGAGCTCGAAGAAGCTTTTAGAAAGACCTTGGCAATGAAACTGGGCTGACGGTGTCTGTGTCAGAAACTCCAGGCTCCTTTGCCAATATTTTGGCCAAATGCATGATTTGCTATTTCTATTCATTGGTTTCTTTTTTTTGCAAAACACATGCTCATGGATGTGCATCTTTCTTCTGGAGCTGCCCTGCCCATGGCCCTGTAGGCCACTTGCAGTCCACCACAGCTTTTGCAGCAGCCCTGGATCCTGCTCTTCTGGCCAAGGTTTTCCACTTACAGGAAATGTGTCCAGCTTCGTGACTTTGACTTCTGCTCCAGTAAAGCTGGAAGAATGACTTAGTCATCCCAGCTGCCTGCCAAGACTTTTAACTCATTTTGCTCCATTTGGAGGTTATTTCCCTGCTCCGAAGGCTGGCCGGCCAGCAGGACTCAATACTTTAAATATCCAATAGTCAATAAATAGATTGAGGAAACAAGTAATTTAAAGCATTTTATCCCTGCTGTAACAACCCCTCTGGTTACAACAGTTCCACAAAATCTTGGATGAACCCATCCCAGTATGGTAAATGCCAGTCAGTGCTGCCTGTCTTTGCTCACAGAAAGAAACCCTCTTCAGAGAACACCAGTAATTTGGGGTTAATAGATAAGCTTTTACGACATTTGGCCCAGCAAGCACTCAGTGAATACACCATAAGAAGGGGATCTGTGTTTCAACCTATTACACAGCATTAGGAGGGTTCCTGTGTTTCCAGCTGAATGAAAGTAAGTTTTCCTCCCTCAGCTGTACTGGGCATGGGGCTGTAGCTCCACTGAGCCAATGGAGTGCATGCGAAGGGGAAAGTGTGGGCACCAGGCTCCTGAGAAAGCCCCAGGGAAGGGGGGGACAAAGCTGCTGCCAGTAAAGCAGTGGGATAGCCTTGGCTGGACAATACATCTCTACCCTTTCTGATGCCTCATGTGTTGCCATGGCTGCTTCCCCCCCACTCATCAAACAGGAGCTTTAACCTGGGTGCAGGCTGCTCTTGCTCCAGGGAAATTTATTTTTGGCTCGTCCCCAGGGAGCCAAGGTTACGTGCTGAGCACCCTCATTTCCTCCTCTTAACTGCCTCCCTGCTTTATCACAAACTTTCTTGCTTCATCTTTTTTCCACTCGTAAAGGCTGCAGCCACTGGTGCCTCCAGCAGCACTAGCACAGGCTGACCCTGGGCCACCTGGTCACCAGGCCTCTGGACCGCCAGGCCACCAGACTCATGCCCATCTCCAAAAGTGCTGGCTTGTTCTCTCTGTGCAAAACACACAGAAGTTTCTACAGACCCATTTCTCCCTGCCACCAAACTGTGGTTTCTTTAACAGAGTGGAAAAAAATTAAAATCCTCAGCTTTTTATGACTTAGGATTTCCATTTCCCACCTTCTGGTTCAGCTAAGTGGCTCGGGGACTGTCAGGAGAAGAATAACGGCATCATTGATGCTCGCTGCCTTCCCCAGCCCTCAGCCCAGCCCCTGTTACAGCAGGACATCTGGGCTTGGCTCCAGGACCCAAGGCTGGGACCTGCCCTGAGCTACTTATTGCAAATATTTGCCGAGGTGGGGCCGGGTATTCGAACATGAGACAGGCTGGGTAACTGGTAAGAAAAAAAAGAAAGTTTGGCTTTTACATCTTAGCCTCCATCAGCTAATATTAAGTCGGGGAGCAAGCAGGCTGCCCATATCCCCTGCTGTATGATCCAAAAGACAAAGGACAGGTACAAAATGGATGTCACCTGGAGTTTATATACACCAAATTCTATGGCTCAGGGATATATAACTCACCCCATACTCTTTTAGTTGGGGAAATAAATCAGCAACAGGTTAGATTTGGGAAAGTCAAACAGAACAGGAAAAATACACATTGTTGATTCCCTTCTTCTTTTTTATCTCATAATTTTAGGATTTTTTTTATCTCACATGGTTTTTGGGTTTCATTGAAGCTCCCAAAGCTGATGCATGGAGAGTATTTTTGGGGTTTTTTTAATCCACTGTGTCAGACACTAGTTTCTCTCCAGCCTTCCCAGGCACCACCAGTGAGTTAACATGGCATCCTCAGCCTCTGCTGGCTTCACTGGTGTACAACTGCAGGTTGAGGGGGGAGCCTGCTGCTGATGGTGGCAGGTAAAGGTCACAGCAGCAGGAACATTGTCAAGGAGACAAAAAGCCTCAGGAGAGGTTAGCTAGTGCCAAAAAACTGCTTCCCTTCACACCTGCTACAAATCAGTGTTTTGGCTTCAGAAAGCAAATTTGGTGGCCAAAGGAAGATGTGGAACATGATGTCAGTGCTGCTGCCTGCCCTGCCACACACACCGGCTGCCCCAGGAGAGAAAGGATGATCTTCCCACTCCAGCTCCTCCCCACAGCCCACAGCTCCTACTGCAGGGAATGATGCATTTATTTGTGATGGCTCTCCAGCCCACCTCGAGACAGGAAACATCCAGCCCACATGGAGACAGGAAACATCCCAAATCTGGACAGTACCATGACCTCATCTTGCTTCCCAACTCCCTCAAATTTGCTGATGTTGTGGTTAGCTGGTCCTGCAATGCCTTTCAGTGTTTACTCTTAAAGTAAGAACTGTTAGTTAAAACAAAACCCAAAAAACCCCAGAACTAAAAAAACAAGGCAGAAATCAGGGCCAGGAAGATGCACCAAGCAGGGAGCTGGGCGGGACAGCTGGATCAGGATGCTGAGATATGTGCCACACTAACGCCAGGCAGCACAGCCTGGCAATGCGCTCGGATGTGACGCAGGACATCCCCCCATATGTGCTTGTCAGCACTGGACCTGCTGGAGTCTCCACACACAGATAAAAATGGGACAAAGATGGCTAAAAGCCACTTTACTGATCTCTAAAGATTTTGAAAGGGCAGGTTATCTGGAGCAGTGACCTTAAGTTCAGCGTGTGGTGTCAGCATGTTACTACAAGGCCTGGCCCTTCATAATCTCCAGTAAATGTTACTGCTGTAGCGCACCAGGGTAATAAAAGGCTGGCTGGTAGCAGAGAGGCAATGGCAGGCTGAATGGCATGAGCTGTAATCACTGGAGACTTCAGATGCAATGAGCACACTGGCGTCTGTCAGGGCTGAGGTCTCAGCCATTTATTACTGCTGCTGTAAAATAAAGATACCCCAAATATTTATCCCAACAGACTTGGTTTAGGAAATTGAACATTTTGGAGGGGAATGTCCCATCATTTTAAAATCACAAGCTGTAGCCTAAACCGTCTCCTGAGCTCACGAGACATGAGGAAATGTTAACAGCATTCAGAGGGTCCAGTAAATAACCTCATAGTTCAGGACAGTGCTTGGCAAGCTGCTGGTCTTCCCATGCTCTCGGCAGAAGCCTCTATTGAACAGGAAGTACTGAGTCACCATGGGTCCCACGGCAGCCATGCGACGGGGCTCTCTCCTCCCTGCTGACGTCAGGTTCAAGGTATTCATGGATACCCCCTGTGATGCTCAGCAGGCCACTTGGTGACGACAATTGTGAGAACAGGCTATTATCCAGGTCTCCCAGCATTCAGACAGCAGTCCTGGACCAAACCCAACCTATTGGGTCAACTCCCTCCTTGCCTGCAAGAGAATGCATCCAGGTGCCTCCGAGAGGGAAGCCATGGTGTGTCCAGCTACTCAGACCTTGCACCAGCTTTCCACATGTCTTAATACTGCCATATGGACTTCAAATTGGGCCAGGAGGCTCAAAGATACATGCAGTAGGTGGGGGACCAGAGCAGGAAACTGTATGATCAACCGCTCAGGAGACAACACAAGCCTCTTTTTTGCTTTTTTAGTTTTGGTAACCAAACTAAACACCTATACAATGTCCAAGAATGGGCAAAATACCACACACATGGTCATGCCCAAGCTGCTGGGGAGAGAAAGAGCCAAACAGCCCCACCCCCTCCTCCCCCCCAGTTTTTAATCCCAGTGTTGAACTAAGAGCCTAACGTCCTCCTAAGCAGGTTGGCACATACCCACCCTTATTTGGCTGTCTCCTTCAGAGCACAGCCAAGGACTGCCTTACTGGAAATGACATCTTTTTTCCCCAGCCCCTCATGCCTGCTCCAGTACTGTCTGCAGCAGTTTACAGCACATAATAGTAACACATTGAGTCAGTGGGATGAGACATTTCAAGCTGCTTAGGAAAAAGAGAGTCTTAGTCAGATAAATATTAGTAAATTGAGCAAGTGGGGATACGTGATATTGCTGATTAATGCGTATCTTGCTTATGTTCTGAAAAAAACCTCACAGATTGAGCAAAGATGCTTCTGCTGCTGCCCTTGTTTAACTTAACCCAAAAGCTCCAGCCTTGCTGCATTTCATTTGCTGTAATAATTAAACAAACAACCTTGGTGGCCTTTGTCTCTGTGGCTCAGACCTTTTTAAATGAGCTGCCCCTAAGATAAGAGCTTCTTCACCTGAACTTGGCCATCTTGAAGTACCTGAAGCACCGCTGTGTTCATGGAAAGATGTGAACATCCCCAAAGTGAGACTGAGCATGTCTCCCCATCATGGTCTCCATGTCCCTCCAGGAGGTGGCTGCCTGCAGAAGGACCAGCAGCCACCACCTGACCAATGGGGTTTGGGGGGACCCAATGGCACCAGTTTGTCCCAGGACATTTCTGGAGGAGGAGGAATAATCAGGTTCTATAACCAAAAACTTCCCAGAGATATTCTGGATTAGTCTAATTAAAACAAACCAAACATTTTAAGGAGTATGAAAATGGAGAAAAAATGTGAAAAGCATAAAAAAAAAGACTGCTCCTTACAACCTTTCTGCAGGAGCAACCCACACCCTTTTCTTATGGCAATTTAGGTGTTTTTTGAGTACAAGTTTCCTAGGAGACCCAGTGGTCGCTATACAGCTGTATGTGCCTGCGGATACAGCTACGCCCTAATATAAATTTGGAGGGTAATAATTTGCAGTGAGAGCATATGTTACTAATAGGCTTCAACTGGCAGGATTTCAATGTCAGTCCTGTAAACCAGCTTTTTTCCCTACAGATGTTATGTTTAAATAAATATAATAAAAGAAGTTATATTGCCTTGAGTCTCCACTTTCCTCTGCTGCTGAGACCCTGATGTAAAGCCAGTGAAATTAGGGGTCCTTTTTCAGGGACAGACACCTCAGAGAGGAGATGCACATCTCTGGGATTACAGAGCAACATCAGGAATAAAAACATGTTGGCAGTGGAAACGCTGGTACCCTGCAATGGCTGAGAGCTGCAGCAGGATCTCCTGCACCTCTTGGCGAGGGAGATGCAATGTTGGGGCCAGCCAGAGACCTCAGCAGGCTAAATGCATCGCTAAACCCTTCAGGAAAGCTAGCATGTCCCTCCAATGGGCACGTGGGGAGAGCTACAGAGGAGGTAAAACACCAAAACTCCATTTTCTTGCCTTTTCCCTCAGTGTGAGCCCTGTCCATCCTCATCCTTGACCTCAGACTGCGGGGTCCTCCTGGCAGCCCTGCCTGGATGCTGGACTGGGTTACCATGGCTCAGGTAGCTAAGGCAACCAGATGTTGCCAGCAGTAGGGTACATGATGTCTCACATTCTAAAATGATCAAATCCCTTCTCTGGAGCAGGCACTCGCTTAGGGAACACGTGCTGTGACAGAGTCAGAGACCCATCTGCAAAAGCTGGTGCCACCAGCCCATTCATTGAGGCTGAGCGTGGCCACCCCATCCCACACCCATGAAAAAATCCTTATACACAACACACATCCATGCATGGACAAACATTCCCCCAGAGTGCCCCAGTGCTATTCAGTTTGCCTGGGAGAGGGCTGAAGCCACGCTTTCATGCCAAATTGCCAATTAGGCAATTAAAAAAATCACCTTACTAGAATAGAAATCGCTTTGGGGCAAAGAGGAGGGTGGTACCAGCATCCCTGGGGAGCATGGGAAGAGGGAGACGGCCACTTGGGATGAGGCTCCAGTGACTGAATATCAGTGCATTTCCCACTTGGTTAACACCCCCCCAGTGTGTTGTTTCCCCCCCCTTTTCTAAGAAGAGAGACAAATTCATAGAATCATAGAATCATAGAATCCTAGGGGTTGGAAGGGACCTCGAAAGATCATCTAGTCCAACCCCCCTGCCTGGCAGGGTCACCTAGAGCACATCACACAGAACTTGTCCAGGCGGGTTTTGAATGTCTCCAGCGAAGGAGACTCCACAACCTCTCTGGGCAGCCTGTTCCAGTGCTCTGTCACTCTCACAGTAAAACATTTTTTTCTGATACTCACCTTGAACCTCCTGTGCTCCGATTTGCACCCATTACCCCTTGTCCTGAGAAAAGCTTAACTCCATCTTCCTGACACTCACCCCTTACATATTTGTAAACATTGATGAGGTCACCCCTCAGTCTCCTTTTCTCCAAGCTAAAGAGACCCAGCTCCCTCAGCCTTTCCTCCTAAATTTTCAAATTCCTGCAGATTTATTGTATTTGTGGGGGTAACAAAGGCCTGGTGCCTGACAACCTTTTTCAGTGGCAGCCACTGTAGCTGCAATTGGGAGCTCATGCACTGCTGCAGCATAGGCATGATGATGTGGTGGGCTGCAAGAAAAATCTCTTCTCTTGCTCTCTCTGATAACACAACTTAAACCAAACTAAACTAAACAACTAAAGACAATGTCAGGTTTCTCCTAACCACCAGCCCCAGCTTGGACAGAGATAGCAGCAGTCACCTGAACTGAAGTCACCCAGAG
This sequence comes from Hemiprocne comata, assembly GCA_020745705.1. Taxonomy (NCBI): domain Eukaryota; kingdom Metazoa; phylum Chordata; class Aves; order Apodiformes; family Apodidae; genus Hemiprocne; species Hemiprocne comata. The sequence continues at coordinate 16,363,602 of CM036590.1, forward strand.
TTCCCATTAGCTAAAGCTGGGTTGTGGCCCTCAGTTATGAAAGCCTTCCAGTACCCATACATGTCACCACCCTGTGACATTCGTCCCATGCTTGTCCCAGGCTTCAGTGCCAGGGTATGGTGCCGGGTTGCATTGCTTCTCTTACCCCTCTCCCTAAGTGCTCTGGAGATGAAATTAACACTCTACTGTCAGCTCCTCATCTAAGTTATTAACACTTATTATTTAAAAAATAAGGTAATATACATATTTTTTATTTTTCCAAGTAAAGCTAGTGCTATATACTTGTAACAGTAGTGACTAGCTACTGTGGCATGCACTAGGATTAGGGCTGTGCTACTGGTAAGCAGTTGCCATGTTTCCCAGGTCAGATTGCTCTGAGCTCCTTGAAGCCCCCTGATCTTTCCCGAGATGTGTTCCTGTAAGACATTGCCCATGATTCAGGTTTGCTGCCCACTTTGAGTTCAGTTAGGGTCACCTTTGATTTCTGTCACAGTAAAGGTAAATAGGCTTTAAAACCTATGCTATGGAAATTTTGCATGGTCACAATGCCAGAGACTTAAAATTATGGTGTTTTAATGCACTGGACTTGCCTTTAACATGGTTATCCACTTAACAAGCCCATGCTATGTAGGAAAGTGGAGCCTTTTTACAATGGACATGCATTGGAAACTAGGGTCCCAGGTCTGCAACAACCTACCTTCTTCTACACTGTGAGCAATTTCTTTCCCATTTTTTCCCTAGTAGTCTTTTATTTTTCTAGCAGTTTTCTAATTCGGATAGTGCTAAGACAAGTTGACTGTGGTGACAGCTCAAGGAAGCTTTGATTTTTTCAAAATGATGGATACATGCATAAGAAAAAAAATCACTCAGATGAAACCAAACATCGAAAGACAGAGACCAAAGCAGGCTGCTGACCCTGCACCCACAGATGTGAGTTTCATTTAAAAGCAAATTCAGTTCTTTTAACTGGACCTTTTGAAGGAAGGTGTGCACAAACATGCCAAGTCCTGTAGCCTTCCCACACCGGGAGCCTTCCTCCAGATGTTCCGTGTACGCTTCTGACTTGCCTTGTTTTTTGCTCCTTTTGAAGTGGTGTCCCATTTCCTGCGCACAAAGATCATCCCCTGTTGTATTTTGGAGCCCAATTTAAAATACTCTAATGATTTCTACTTAAGATCCAGCTCTGCTCCTGGCTGGCTCCAGCTCCATTATTCTTATGGGGCCTTTTGGGCAGCAAAGCCCTGTTTTACAGAGCAGACCAGCATTTCTCCAGAAAATGTAGCTGTGCAAAACAAACTATCACACTAAAAGGTTAGCTATAGTGTTAGCTTTCAGGGAAAAGTCTGCAGCTCTTCATGCCAGGGCACAGCCATACATAGGGTCTGTGGCTGCTCCCCCACTCCATGAGCAGGGATGGCCGCCATGGTCTTTCAGGAGCTGTCCCTACCCCATCACACCCCAAGAAGCTCAGACAAACTAGTCCCTGCTCTTCAATCAATCCCGAGGATTGCACAGACCCCCACATTGTTCTGGCCCTCCCCACAGATGTGCACACTGACGTGAACTATCAAAGCACAGCCATATACTCCAGCTGAGGAGTGATTTGCAGCGGAAACGGGCTTGGCTGTGGCTCTCATTTCTTTCCAGGAATGGGCTTCTGACCCTGCTGAAAGTCCCTGGGAATGCTGCCAAGCTCTTCAAAGGGGCCAGGCCTTGCTTTGTAAACTTACCTCAGGGGTTTGGCTAGCAAACACCTATAGAGGTGTCGGTCACTCAAGAAAAATTATGGAGAGGAGCAGAGCTCAAAGTCCAATGGGTGATGCTGCACAAAGTATGTGGCTGAGCAAATACTGCTTTGGAAACAGCATGAATAAGTTCATTAAGCACAGCTCTGCCCTCAGCTGCAGCATCAAGGCAACGGCTAGGAAGCTGGATAAGCCTTGTGTCAACTATCATAAAAAGGGTAACAAGCTGAATGGTGTACAAGAGGTGAGGACTGCAGGCTTGCACATGCTTCTGAAATACCATTTCCAACTGCCACAGGCTTTACTGATTTCCCAGTGGTGTTGAGCACTGACCAGACTATAATGAACTGTGGTGCCTTCCCTGGGAGGAGGGAGTGGGCTGGGGGGAACAAAATGGCATAAAACTGGTGATTGCAGGGGACAACAAAAATAGGGAGCAGTGTCAATGCAACACTGGAAAGCTGGGGTGCCCAGAGGAAAGGATGCAGGGTGGTGCAGAGTCGACTGGATGCGGGGCCTCAAATGAAGCTTGTAGGCTTGGCCAGGTCCTGGCTGAGACTCTTGAGACAGCCAGGGGCTAGGGCCTGAATTAGATGCCCATGGGAGATGACAGTGGCCTGCCACAGGTAGGGCTCAAGCCCCACTGCACCAGGTGGAAATGGTGCCACAGCAGACCCAGTGTGGCACAGATGCCTGGGCCTAGGACCAGCGACCTGGTTTTGGGGCCACTGTATACCCCAAAGTGGACAGGAGATGTGGCAGGGAGTGCTCAGAGGGGCAAGATGGGGGTGCATCAGGTCACAGCTGTCCTATCCTCACCGTGGGGGCTATCCCTGCAAGCAAAGGAAACACGAGGGGCCGAGGGGGAAATCGGGGTCCTCTCACAGGATGGCTGCTGTCCCCCTGCACACGACGGCAGCTCAGATGGGGGCTCTCGGGTAGGCACCCACCTCCCCATACCCAGCCCGCCCGCCGAGGCGGGGCACCAGCCTGCACCCTCCTCTTTGCTCCCGGTTTTCCTCTCTCCGACCCCCCGCTCCCCAAAACCGAGCACCCTCAGGCAGCAGCAAGCGGAGACCACGGCCGCCGGGAGTAAGAGGCGGGCGGGAGGCGGGGCGGCGAGGGGGCGGTGGGCCGGGCTCCTCGGGGGAGGCACCGGAAGGCGCCCGGCGCTGATTCATTGCAATAAATTGTTCCCGTCGCGGCGTGGCTCTGTCATCGCTGCCCGAGTCGGAGACGGAGTAAGAGCTGCAACGGAGCCGCCGCCGGAGCCGCCGAGTGAGGGAGGATGAAGATGCAAGCCGAGGTGATCCGCGAGGGCGAGCTGGAGAAGCGGAGCGACAGCCTTTTCCAACTGTGGAAGAAGAAGCTGGTGGTGCTGACCAAGGACAGCCTCAGCCTTTTCCCCGACGGGCACAAGCGGGCCAAGGGCAAGGAGCTGGGCTTCGGCTCCATCCTCAAGGTGGACTGCGTGGAGCGGACGGGCAAGTACATCTACTTCACTATCGTCACCAAGGACCGCAAGGAGATTGACTTTCGGTGCCCGGACCAGAGCTGCTGGAACGCTTCCATCACCATGGCCCTCATCGACTTCCAGAACAAGCGGGCCATCCAGGACTTCAAGAGCCGCCAGGAGATGGAGCAGGCGGCGGGCGCGCAGGAGCGGCGGCTGGCCCGGGCGCCCTGAGCCGCCGCGTCCTCCCGCCCCGGCCGGCCCGGCCCCAGGTGAGCCCCGCCACGGCCCCCAGCGCGCGCCTGCCTGGGCTTTTAATTGGATTTTAAAATTGTTAGTAATTCTCCTCTCGCCCCACCCCTCCGCCTGCTTTGGGAAATCAGACCGGGACGGGCGGCGTGGCTCCCCTCGTGCCGCTCACCCCCCTCTTTTTACCGGAGCGACCCCCCGGCCCCCACCACCGCCGCCGCCTCTCCGGCGTGCTGCCGGCCTACGAAGGTGCCCGGCCGCACCCCGAAACCAGGGCAAGCTGCCCGGCCGCTTCAGCGCAAGAATTTCGGGGCTTGCTCCCACTTCCCTGATGCGGCCCTCGGAATTTCTGGTGGGAGCAGGACTTACGCGGGGCGCTGAGAATTGCGGCTATCGGGTGAGGAGATAAGAAATGGCACTTGGCAGTGCTTTCCTTATAGAATTGCTAAAAATACGATAGCTGTGAAAATAAATGCTGAACGCTTACTTTCTCTTCAAAGCTTCCTCCCCTTTTTTTTTTTTTTCTCTGCTCTGCCATCCTGTTTAACTAACCTGCTTTCTCTTGCTTCCTTTAGAGCATACCACTGGATGATAAACCAGATCAAGTGTCTTGGACTGAAATGGGACAGGGTACCAATGAAGGAAAGCGAAGAAGAGAGCTGGAAGCAGCTTGGTTTTCTCCAAGCCCATTGAGGCTGCTTGAGCAAAGAGCCCTGAGCTTTGCCTGAGATGCATTTAAAGAAAAACCAAAGACTTTCATAAAGGACTTCTAGCAAAGTGTCCACGTGTTTTGAGTGGGACAGCTTTGCGAATGACTATCTTCTATTTATGAGACTCAAAGAAGATTCAACACTGGTGGTGTTAAGCAATTTAAATTATTTGTAGTATCTATATTTGTATTTATTTTGATGAATGTCTTTCAGCAGTTACTGGTCTTAATATTGCTTTTGCATTAATATGTCCATTCCAAATAAATTACTTGAAATGTTCACTTTTTATTACTATACTCTAGGCTGCAGTAACTTCTGTTGACAAGTTTGAGAAGCAGGCCGTGGTGTAGTGGCTTATAGAGAGTGGGTGAGCTCTGCTTTCGGTGCCCTGAACAAGGCAGTGGGAGGTGGAGAAAACCTAGATAACCCATTTGTGTTTGACCTTGTCTCCCGACCAGGGAGGGAAAGTGTGCTGAGGTCTAATTCTGGTTAGTGGCGGAAATAGAAGCGCCTGCCACAACTTGAATAAGTGCTGCTTCTGAAGTGCTTTCCCATGTAACGGAGTCATGGTGGCTGCAGAAGGTGCAAGAGCTCCCTGCAACAATACAACGCTGCTGTCTGCTAATGCCCGCATCCTCCCTTGGCACCTGTAGCTTAGTGCTGTGCTAAGGCAGAAAACTGGATTCTTGATTTTGGAGTAACAGAGCCAATGCTCTATGGGATTGCTCAGCTTTGCAACAAAGCACGCTCAAGTCCTCACTCTCTTCTTCCTCCACCACTGCAGTCTCTATATTGAGTTAAATTTCTGCAGAATAACTGGGAAGTACAGAGATTATCCTTTTTCTGATTGTACCTGGACCAAGAAGCTTGGAGAAAAAAAGCAGCCAATTTTTCTTGATAAAACTACTAAAGTTTGATCTTGTGAGGCTCAGTTATTGCTAACTAACCTGGGCTTTCTCAAGAGCGATGCTGCAGCGCGTGAGTTGGCAGTCAGGACTACAAGCTTAGCAGGCAAAGTGCTTGCTACTAAACGCTCCCAACTTGGTGATTTCAATCAGGTTATTCCCCCATCCAATATCAGTGCAATTCTCACAGAAGACTTTGTACTAGAGGAAGTTGCAAAGCATGTAATTACAAGCAGGCTGTAGTAAGAGCATGAGAGAGTACAGGGGGGAAAAAGAAGCCCTGGCAGGAGGGTTGTCCCCATTTCTGGAAGCAGCAGGGAGACTCTGGCACTGCAGTGTGCTACACTGGGGATTTGCACTCTCCTTGTGCACTGCTGGCAGCTATGCTACTGCCTGCTGGGCTTGTGCAGAGGCAAGGTTGCACATGACCGAGCTGTGGATGTAGCAAATGTTTGGCCACAGCATTCGAAAGTCTTGGGCACAAGAATGCTAGTGGTGCATTTAATGCAGCAAAATGACACTCAAAAGCAGATGGGGTTTACCCCAGTCTTCCTTGGTACCATTGCAGGAGGGTGACATTAAAGGCCAGAGAAAACGCACTGGCTCCTAATCTCCTTAGTTTTAGTGAATCCAACCAGGAATGCTGACTGACAACAGCTGAGGATCTGGAGCTATTGCCTGCAATGACAGCCATTGTTGTGGAGGGGAACATGATAGCTCCCAGGGTCCTGCAGTCGCCAGCTGCTTCAGCACAGTTCCAAGGCCTTTGCAAACTGATCTGTCCCTTACTCTAGATGCAAATGTTGATGAAAGGCAAGGTATTGTTCAAATGGTTTTATTCCAGGTTTATAGAATAAAAAATGAAACTCAAGAACATCTTTATTTCTATGGAAACAGTAAGGGGGTTGCTTCCTTGTGATTGAATTACTGGCTTTTCAGCTCTTTCAACGGGATTTTACTCTTTAAGAGGTAAACAAACAAACCTATGTTGACAATTAACTGTAAATAGCCAAAGGAAGAGACTCCAAATTGTTTGTATAAAACACCGCCGATGGTTGGGCCCACCGTCTGGGTCAAGGGCTGCACCGAAGCACAAATCCCAAGCATGGTACCTAGGAGAGATGGCAGAGACACACAGACATCAGGGGGAGGGCAAGTCTTGGGATGGAAAAGCAGAGAAGTGTGTGTAGGATGCCCTTCATCCCCGATGGTGTTCCCCCGTGGTAATAGCAAATAACATTGAATAATCTCTTGCATTAATTTATAGAGGTCCAATTAGGAACCGTTAAGGCTAAGGACTCCTGAAGGCATGAGGACCAGTTTCTACCACGAGCCAGCTCAGCTTTTTACTGAGCGGTCTGGACAACTGCTGCCTGAAATGCAAGCCAGTGCTCACTGCTGCCTTCACCAGGGCCCAAGGATGTTTTTGGCCCCAGAAGATGCTTCTGAGCATTACACACAACAGAACTGGTGACTACTGCATGGGGTAAGGGATGGAGAGGTAATTTCTAGTGTCATGTTTGAGACTTCCAAGCAAATAACACAGATTCTCGCACTATCATAATTACTCAAGAGGACCCTGTCCCATCCAAGTTGCTATTGCCATTTAATCTCTAGCGTGGGACAGAGGAACAGTTCTCCAGGGCTTATCAGGAGCGAGAGACTGAGGTCTAACTAGATCTTTAAGAATAAATCAATAAAACCAGAGATAAAGCTTGAACCCCCTTGAGATACATCACCACCCCCCTTGCAAAAAAAAAAAAAAAAAAAAAAGGATATTTCAATTTGGATGGAAATGTAAGCCCTTCACCCGGCTGGGCCGGTTCCCCCTCCAGCAGCTCTCCCATTTGCATTGTTAACAGGAATCCAGCAGATGGGAAAGCACCTCCAGTTTGGCAACGGCAGGTTTTTTCCATGTGCAAACAGATGGCCAGGACTTCCCACAGGACACAAAGATGGCCCCCATGCACCCAGCATGCTCTTTGCCCTGCAGTCTCCATGCAGGATGGCTATCACACTCAGGGGAGGAGAAAATACCTGGTGGACTAGAAAGTCATTAGCCCCCAACACTGAGAGAAAGGGCAGGCTGGCAGCATACACAAGAAATTTGTCCCCTGCTCTGAAATGATGTTTGCAATTATTTTTTCTTTTAATATCAGTGCGATTATTTGGGCTGTTGGCATGAATTTTCCACCAAGAGATGTGTTGAGGCATTGTAGACACACAAGGCCAGCAGTGCCTGGGAAGGATGAGGACACCGTCCCATGCGTAAGAACACGTGGAGCCAAGTGCGATATTTAACGTGGGCAGCCATGGGGAAACGATCCCTGGCTCTGAGGGAGGAGAGGCAGCCGGGGTCCACATATGGCTGGCCAGTGACTTCTGGGCTTTTATCAGCATGCTTAAAATACTTGTGCAATGAGCCCCAGCCGAGGGCGTAGCCATGCAGGGAGGGAAATCTCCCAGGAAGTGCTGCTGAGCGCTCCTCCCGCGCATGGGAACACAAAAGCGATGGGTGGGACCTCACTTTGACCCTTTGCCAATGGGAACCATCCCACAACCACCAAACTTTCTGGGCAGGTTTTGCAATTATTTTTTCCCTTCAAGGTATTTGAATTAAACTAATTACTATGTACAATTGCCAAACTGGCTGCTCTTATGATTTAGGAGGTTCTTTTTTTCCTTTCCTTTTTTTTTTTTTTTTTTTTTTTTTTCTGGAGCAGAAATCCATCCTCTTGAAAGGTCAAGCTCTCCCTCTGCACTTCTCCAACTTGTTGCTGAGGAAGATAATTTCTATTAATGGGCTTAAATTACATGTCTTGTGTCAGACACCCTTGAACTTTGGGAGATTGTAAATCTTGGCTCTACAGCATAGCACTAGCTCTGTTTCAAACCTGTGCATGTGGTGGATCTCATATAAGGCAAGACCTTGAACTGGGACAAGTCACCATATCAGCAGAAAAAATTCCTACATCACTTTGTGCAGCTCTGCCAATGCACATGCTCACTTTTTTCATCACTGCTGTCCCACTTTCTGAACCTTCCCTGCCCTTCCTACCTCTCTCCCCAGCATTTTTTCCCCGTCTTCCCATCTGTGGCATGATCCATCCTGGCTGTGCGCCCATCCCCCCCTCCTGCCCCAGCCCTCCTCTCCTCCCACAGGTTTCTGGGTTGGGTGCTGACAGCTTCCCAAGCTGGGTGGCTCCATCCCTCCTCCCACCCTCCGATGTGCCAGGGCGCCCCGGCTCGCCCTCCTTTCCAGCTCACATCCTGTTGCCGCACTCAGATGATGGTGCTGGCCCAGATCAGCCTCGTGCCCGCGGGGCAATCGCAGGGCCTAATTTAACAATTAGATCATCGCTGCCAGCGGCTGCCTTCAAACCAGTGAAGCCCGAGCAAAGCTGGGGATTTCAATGTGCCCAGCCCTGCCTGGCTGCAAGATCTCCTCCCAAGGCTTCATGTCTGATGTGCAAATAAAATCACAGAATGTGGGCCCGTTACGCAGGAAGGCTCTGCTGAGCTTCCTCCCTCTCTCCTTCCCTCCCCCAAGGGCGGTGGGGCCCTGCATAGAAACAAGACCTCCATTCTCAGGGAGGGACCAGGGTTGACAAGGAATGCTTGTGCAGATGCAAGTCCCTCTCAGCTCAAGGCTGCCTTCCCACCCAGCTGAACAGTATATGCACGTGGGGCAGACTTTTCCCTTCCTGCTATTGAAGATGAGAAGAGAAAAAAAATATCAAAGGAAACCGAATGATATAATTTCCACTCTGTTCCCTTCAGTGCGAAGACCCAGCCACAAGTAAAGAGCAAGTGGCAAACTCATCAGCCTCAGTAGGAAATGACCTTGGATTGGTCCTGAAAGCAGGATGATGGGTGAAAGGGATGGTGCCATCCTACATCCCACTGTTTCCCTTCCAAGACACCTATTTAAAAGGCAAGGACAAGTGACTCAGTGTCTAGCAAGGGCGGACAGGTTATCCTTCTGCAACGCCCCATCCATTCCAGCCCCACAATGAGGTGGACACCTGAGCTCAGCCCAGCCTCCAGCTCCTCAGAAAGCCTCTCCCTGGCCCAAAGGAGAACCTCCATGGCTCTGCCATCCCCATCCCGGCAAAGACAACAGGAAAAGACAGCAGCAAGGCACTAAAGTGCTGTTTCCAAATGTAAATTCTCAGTGTATGATTTCCTTGCTTTAACTAAAAGTTGATGCAAGCTAGCGCTCAAGTTTTTGATGTGGCGACAGTGAGGCTTTTTCATAAAGCCAGATTTCCATGCTTTTAGACAACTGGGGATTTCTAACACACCACTCAAATGCTCACTTTGCAGAGCTGGTCTTGGGCTCGCATAGGAAGGCTCAGCCTTTTAGCTGCTGTACGGGTGGAGCAGCCGTTGCAGGGTGCCACCCACGGCCACAGACAGATGGCAAGCATTTTAATAGCCGCATTTCTCTGCGAGACACCCACGCCGTCACTGCTGCAGCTGCTGCGGAGAGGCAGCTCGCCGGGACACAGCTCTGCTGTGTCAGGCATTCTTGCCTTCGCCCCGGCCCCTGCCTGGGTGCGTCCAAAACAAGCACAAAACCATCACTCTGAAACACTGCAAGGAGGAAGCAGGGTTTGAAAGGCAAGGGCCTGGGAGGAGCAGTGGAGACAAGGTTTCCCCCTTGTGCCACGTGCCATGGTCCTCCATGCCAGCAGCATCCCTCCTTGGCATGCCCAGTTTCAAGCCAGCTGTAACTCTGCAATTTGTTAGTAGCACTTGGCATGGCATCAGCCCAGGATGGACAGGCATGAAAAAGCCCCAGATAGTCCATGGCTTTCCCAATGTCCCATGACCCCTCCTGACCATCTGTGCTGGCCTGCAGGGTGTCTGTCCTGCCCTGCCATGTGGAGACCATCCGTCCTGCTGAGGCACAGGCTGACCCAACAACATACGCAAGCGGGGAGCAGGGTGAGGCAACTAAACCCTTTTTTCCCTCTGACCAAAGCTTGCCTCTGGGCTTTAAGAGCCAAGCAATGCTCTGGTTTTCCTCACAAAGCCCCTTTGAGAAGAGCCTGGATAAGTTCCAGCTTGGCTGTATGTCCCAGAGCTGCTTGGTGCCCTTCCCCCCGGCTCTCTCTCCTTGTATGAATATTGCTCCAACTCATGAAACAGCAGGTTTTCTTCCCATCCCAGTGTAAGGGCTGGGATCATCCCCAGTCCTCACCTCCCTGGGAACTAAGTCGTCTCCCCAGGTAGAAGTATACACTTGGAAATCACGGGCTCCCAGAATTTGTAGGAGATATGGTGGTCAGGTCTACAAATAAAATACTGAAGTGATATTTAGAAAAGCTCTTCATCCAGAAACATCTCAAAAATGCTTTGTAAACTTCACTAATGGGCCATGCAAACTATAATTCCCATTCTTGGTAAAGTCTGTGCAGAGGTATCTGCTCAGCCAACTGCTAGGAAAGACGAAGGGTACAGGCTGAAATCTGAGAAAGGCTCAGCTGGAGCAGAGAAACTCTTGGGTACCTGGTGAGTGTGGCTTGGGGACCAAACCGTGACAGAACTTAAGCAAAATACACCAAACCAGGTTACCCCAATTCCATCCTGGGACAAACTCAGCAAGGCTCCCATCACAATAACATAGGCATATTTTCTTTGTTGACAGAAAGTATCAAGATTTGTGTGTCTACTGCTGCATTTCAGCCCCCTTGTACAGTGAAATACAGGAACTCTTCAACTGAAACACATCCAAATGTAGGGGGGCAAAACATGTTTCCAAAGAGTGATCTAGACTACCCTCCTGAGACAGTCTAAGTTCAAAGGTGTGAATGACAGTGACAGCCCCCTCAGTCACCCTCACAGTGGAAAAGCAGATTTCTTTTCTTTTCTTTTTTCTTTTTTCTTTTTTTTTAACGTATTTTGGGTACACAGAAGTTTGGGAGAGGCTTCCCTTACTGCATCCCGCACTATGAGTGTCAGCAGGAAGCACAGGACTGGGTGCACTGGGTCGCAGGATGCTTACTCAATGCTGTTTAAGCTCATTCTGTATTAGCCCCACTGGTCCCTGTTCATCTGCCCTGCTGACACCCACTGCACACAACTGCCACGACAGATTTGATGGGGAATTGGGCATTCACCATGAATGTGCCCCTGCGCTTGATAGCAGTGGCATGAGCTTTGAAGCACCTGATGGCAGCACTTAATGGACTCAAAAAAAAGGAAAAACCAGTTGGATCTTTATTGATGAGTCTTACCAGTGTCAGAGGAAGGGACAGCCTTGGTGAGGATGCTGTCAGTGATGGTGCCCAGCAAGCTGAAGGCAAACACCAATGGCAGTGCAATGATGCAGTAGTGCCACACGGTCCTCATCAGGGCCTATGGGACAGGAAAAAACGGACCACAGATCATTAGAGAGCACAAGCGGTGACTTAGTGGCAAGAAACAACCTAGGAAAACATCACAAGCCAAACCCATGACTTAGGTAGATTATGAGACCCACAACTGATACATGATGATGCGGCTTTGGCTATTGCAGGGTCTTTCACAGCCCACAGTTCTTCTGCAACAAATTATTCGAAGCATGCAGTGCAAGTAGCAAGTGATACCCTACAGTCTGGCAGCACGTTTCATCAGCACTGCTGTGGGTATTTTTAGTGTCTGGGAATTAGTGACATCCCCGCACCCTTCCCCCCGTCTTCTGTCTCTTGTCCAACTCCTGAGGAAACGTTGAACAGCAGATGCATGTGGTGTACTTCAGGAAGCCTCCATTACTTATACAAAACAGCCTAGAGAAGGCATTTCAGTTCATTATCATAAATAATTAAAACTAAACTGAGCTTGTCAAAATAAATGAGCATGGTGCATTATGTAACACTGTACCTTTGGGATTTCTAATCCTGTTCTGCTGCTTCCTTGCTAATAAATTCACCAAATTCAGTAACGTGGAATAGGTCTCTGGCCATAAGTGCACATTAGCGAGCATAATTTGGGAGAGTAATGATTTTATTATTGCACATATTCTTAGTGGAGACATCCCTCTAGCTGTTTAATACTGAAACAAAAGCAGTGAAGCTCCCTAAGCCGTGGGGCTAGAGCAGTTCTCAGCTCATTCACAGGCCCTGCTGGTCAAATGAACGGATTTCTCTGGGGCATGGAAAGGAAATTCCCCCTTTCTTGCAAGACTCCTGCCCTCACTCACATCTCGAGGTGTATTATTGTGGCTGGAAAACATCTCTGTCACTGGTTTAGCCAGAAGTTTCTTCCTTTGGAGTTCTGTCTCCTAAGATCTGGTCCCTGCCTCTTGGCTACAGAAGATGGAGAAGCCCAGAGCCATTGCTCATTAATGACTTGGAAATACTGAGGTTTACTCCTAGTTTCCCTCTAGACTCACAAATCGCCAGGTTTCTCTCCTCTGAGGGGCTCTTTGCCTACGTTTTGGTTAAGATCTGGGTACTTCTGATTAAGGAACCAGAGAACAAAGACAGAGGAACAGGTATTTGGCACATAAACATTCAGACAGAGAGAGAATAATTCCTTGCTAGGGCAAATGTCATTGCAGGACACCATTGCAGAACTCATAGGAAAAAAAAGCTTTAACCCTCTCCTGCCTCATACAAATTTCCTAATGGGCTGAAGGAAGTAGGCAGAAAAGAGCTGAGCCATGTCTGTGCCTCTTGTAAAACCAGGGCAAATGGCTTCTTGCTCTCCTGAGACTTGGAAAGAACCGAGCCAGACAGAGTCCAGTTTCTGGTACTCCTCAGCGGCTGGGTAGGTCACAGTCTTCTTGACCTGCGCAGATCTCAAAGGTGTTTTCAGGTTAGAGAGGCAGAACCAGGAGTCTCAGCAGACAGGCTCGAAAAGCAAGCGCCTGGGAAAGGCAGGCAGTGAGGCAGGACAAGGCACAGCTGTGCCTTCAGACAAAGGGATAAACTTCCCCATTGCATCTGCCAAGCCCTCCTACGCGCTGCCCACTCGCTTCCAGCTTGCATCTGCAGATCAGACATCGGCTCTCCCCTCCTCTCCTTTTCCAGGTGTTAATGCTGAGCTCCCAGCCTACCCCTTCTCCAGCTGCCAATTGCTGGGAATATCCTGCAACCTCTTCCCAACTGCACTGCTTTCTTTCTGTCTGCTGCTGCTGCTGCTGCCTGCCTTCCAAAACCACTTCAGCCCACCTCCCAGCAATATGGAGATGGGTTTCAGAGTGTCTTTTACTAACAGCTAGCTTTTCTCCTCACTTGCATCATTTGGGGAGGGGATCTGCTTCATTTGGAGGCCAGATGCAGCAAGGGCACAGTGGGCGGTGGATGCTCCTCCACTGGTGGTTGAGCAGGATTAAAAGCTTCATGCATTAAACTCTGCATTTGAGGCCTGCTGCTGTGATGGCACTCATCCCCACCAAGATGGAAGGCCACCCCAGAAACGGATGTTTTCTCAGCAGCCACTCGAACAGAGCACTTTTTAACAAGGCGTTCCTGGTGAAGACGATCGCAGCTGCGTTTGCCTATGAATAGTTCTCATGGGAAGTCACTGCTGACCCTTGTCCCCAGGCCTGTGCTGTCAGGATGTCCACAGCCCTCCAGGCTTGGTGTAATTTCCAATTTTAAAATAATTTCCCTTCCTAACCCCCCTTCCCCCAACACAGCTGGGGGCATTAGCCACTGCAGGCCGTGCAGGCTCTGCTGCCCTGTTTGTCCCTCTGCTGCTGTCGAGGCTTTATCTCCTAGCTCCAGCTCCCTCCAGCCTTCCCTTTCAGTGAGACCTCCATGCACAAAAGCCACTTTATGTTGCCCCTCTGCTTGATTCCCATGGGGCCAGGCTTTGGCACAGGAAGCCAGTCCCAACGGTACCCTGCCCTGTGCCTGGTTGGAGGTGCTTCAAATGGTCCAGGTCCACCTTGGTCCCATGGAATTGCTCCCACCCAATTGCTACCACCCATGACCAAAAAAAAAAATGCGAGCCCTTCAAAGCCCTTTCTGGGCTCTGCTCAGGAGCACCAAGCCCTGTGCAAATGTCCCATACTAAGGTGGCACATCAATGTCAGCCAAAAACATGGGACACCAGCTGGTAGGGACCCTTCCTGAGCATCTGACCACCCAGCAGCACCTCCATGAGCCCTGAAATCCCAGAGAGGGGGACCATGCTCCATCTGGAGAACTAACCCTTCATCTATAGTCATCCTCCCTTTCCAGTCTCATTTCAGACAAGCAATTTAGCCTCAGACTGGCAAAGGTACATAGGTATCTCATCTCATCTGTGTAGCTGGGAACCACGAGTCTCAATACCCTCCAGGATTTGACCTTGACATGCCCACGGCTGTGGTACGGTTGTGGGAACAGCACCTATCCTACCTATGTCAGCAGGAGCACCAGTACCTCAGCAGCAAGGCTCAAGGCCAAATCCTGCAGGGAACGTCAAAAGGTTGACACAGCTCAACAGTCCTTCGGGCCCATCGTGCTGATGGGGACAGGTGTGTACCTGTCTTCCGTACCCATTGCTTGGGCAGAGCTATTGGTTCCCTGGGCATGGCTTATCTGAGCTAACATGATCACTGACAGAGCTGCCTACGTCAACTCAGTTTTCCAATTACCATTTGGGATTGGCGTCAACCGTCGTTCACGTAGGCACAACCGGCAACAGGTAACATCAGTCATCCCGAAACAGAGGAACAGAATTATTGCCTCACCACCTCCTTCCCCAAATACTCTCACCTTAGGGAAATTAGGCAAAAATAAAGCCCCAGCAGAAGAGCATGTAACCTCTGCTGTCTTGCAGCAGCGCACAACCACAATGACCTCCCCCCATAATCTTAATTTACTTTCTGGGTAGTTCAGGAAATGCAGTCACTGACAAGACCAAGGGCAGGATTTCTATGCAAATCCAGTGACTCAGGAGGGACTTAACAAGTTTCTGTGTAAGATTAATCTTTTTTTTAATCCCTGTAACTATTACTCATGCGGCTCTTTATCGATACGTGGCGCAGTGCTTACACTGAGCATGGCTCTATTTGCTCAGAGGCCCAGGAGAGCTGGTTTGCCCCCTCAGGACCACTCAGAAAAGCCAATGGTAGCATTTCAAGGGCAGAGCTTGCAGCCAGGTCTCAAGACCTCTTGCCACTGTGTTATTAAAAGGCACCATGGATGATTTGACAGCCAGCCTTACCATGCCGAGGCCCACGCCAGCAAAGATGAAGACGCTGAGCCTGAGCAGGGTCCTCTCCGTGCAGTGGTTAGTGAGTTTTCCAACAACCAGACCCTGCACAACCTGGGAAAGAAGCAGACAAGCGCGGTTAAGTCTGATGCATAACAATTTCAACAAGCTCAAAGAAGAACTACTGTAGTGGGTCAAGCAAATGAAAGTCAGCAAATGGGTTATTCCCTTGATTTTTTTTTGGAGAAAAAGGGACCTCATGGTTGCAGCAAATGGTTGGAAGACATGATCCATTATTTTGAGCATTTTGCATCCTTGGGACAGATCCATCCTGTTAGCTGAAAGTCTGTACTCAGGGTATGTGCCTGAGTTCACCATCACTGCCTACTCACCAGTGGTGATTGAGACTTTCTAAAGACCCTTGTAGATACAAATTAGTTTTTCTAGTTCATGTCATTTTTGTGAAATACAATTAATACTAAGGTCTTCATTCTTGGCAAGTCCTTCTGAAAAAAAACAGTAAATCCATACGTAGAGGAGGAAAATATCTCTTTTCCTGTACCTTCTCTATATATTTAAGCTATAAATATACAAATTGGGTGGTTTATCTTTTTTAGTTAGGAAGCAAGTATGACAGAGATGCTAATGGCCAGCCCTAGCAGTATGCACAGAGATGAGGGACAGGGAACTGGTTTTGCAGATTTTAAATAAAAAAGGGGAGAGATGGGGAGGGAAGGAGGATCAATACAATTTAAATCCTAGGAAGTATTTGGCTTTTCCAGCACTTTTCAGAGCAAAAATTAGCTCTTTTATTTCTCTGTTTAGCGACTCCCATAGTTCAAGTGACACTGGCCCAAGTAGACACAAGAGGGCAGAGGCTGGAAGACATCACTGTGTAAACAAACTCCAACCGACAGTGTTTCAGGGGAGGGACTGATGGGAATCTACCTCGAGTTTTCCCTGCCTTGGAAGGGTTTGTTTGATCCAAGCAAAATCCCCTCCAACTTGAAAGAAGAACTCTAGTTCAAACTGCTTTTTTTTGGCACGATGGCTTTGCTTCAATGGCAGTCAATCCTAGAGAAAACCTTGGTGCTCTGCTTGGATCTGGAACAATGCTACAGCACGCTTAACCTTGCTGTGTTAGTCCTCAGGTTGAAATCCAAGCTCAACTGAAAGGAAAGGAGCGCACACTGAATAAGAAAGTTATTAAAAAGAAAAGAAGCATTGATTTATGGCAAGCAGTCATGAATAAAAAAAGCAAAACATAAATAGCAATAGAGTGACAATAAAATAAAGTTGACATTAAAAAGAATACCTACATATTTAATATATTTCCAACAAGCTACAACTTAATGGAAAACATAAAAAATCGACTTTTCACTTTGCTTCAGAGCACAAGCCATCTTTGACATAAGGGCACATCTCACCAAGCAGACATTTTGGTTCCCACTGAGTGCTTTTCCTGCCTCCTTTTTGTCCCCAACCTTACCCTCAGGCAGAGCTTGAGAGCTTTGCTCACATGTGAACGGCTGCCATGTGACGGTGGCACGGGCCCCATGTGGCTCTCCTAGGTTGTGTAACCTGCTGAGTGGCCTCAGGGACACTGGTGGACCTGCTGTGGTACGATGCTTGGGCAATGCATGGGGTGACCTGAGTCATCCTGGTTGAAAGCCCTTCTGTGGACACAAGAGGAACCTGATACCAGCCCCAACAGCTCCCTACTCAGGGGGTGGGTGGAGGAGCCACTGAGTAATGCTTCATTAAGCTGAGCACTTCTAAAAGGAAGAATTGTCATTAGCCTTTTCCAACTTCCCAGTCCCTCCTGCTGGCTCGCCCCAGCCAGGGCTGCGCTGAGTCACGGGGACAGGGGCTGAGTGCTGTCACAGGGCACGGCTTGACTCAGGGATGGCATCACCCGAACCCCGCTTTGGCTCTGCTGAGCCACCAAAGGAAAGGAAACGCTTCTCAATCTGCCCAGACTTGAATGGCATATTTAATCGGGATATACTGTGCAGGTGCAGCCCAGTCCCTGCCCTTCCTTGAGTCATTGGGGTATATCATCAGCAACATCCCAAGGCAGCCCAATCTGATTGTCACAGGAGCGGTGTACCCAAAACGGTTCTGTCACTGTGTGTGAACGCCTAAGCGTGGGGAACAAGCCCTGCTGCAGCAGAGCCAGACTCTGAGCAGGCAAGACCCAGAGATGGGCAGAACAGAGGCCACCAGGGCTGTCCCCAGAGTGGGTGGGGCAGGGGGACAGTCCTTGTGCCAAGGCTAGCATGCAGAGTGGGCTTTCCCATTGCTTGGGCTGCAGCAATACAAGCACAAGGTAAAATGCCGATGCTGAACCAACCAGCTGGGCAATGGGACTTTTTCCAAGGCCAAGTGCTAGCCCAAGTCACCTGCTGTTCCTCTGGGGCTGAGCATCCATCCTTGGGTTGTCCAGTCTGCAGCCTCATCACTGGTTCTCTGGGCTGTGGGACTCCCTCTCCAGTCATTGCTGGTCCAGCCACAAACCCTGGGCAGGCAAGGCCCATCATCTTGATTTTGGACACTATAAAACACTGGAACCTTGATTTATGCAGTGGATAATGTTTCCAATTGCTGGGAGCTCCAGCCTCACTTCCAGTCTGAATTTAGACCTGAAAACCCATTACTTCCAGCCTGCAATTTTCCCTGGGCACACAGCGCCCTGGTTTGCATGAGCAGCAGCTGCCTGCTCAGGCACATTTGGGAAGGCGGAAGCAAAACGTGGTTCGTGTGCACTCTCCCATGTAAGGTTTTGGATGTCTGCTGCCATTGCAAGGGGATTGCAGGGGCATCCTGCATGATTTGGCTGTCACCACTCCCATGGATAAGCCCTGGTGGCCCCAAAGAAGCAACATCGGGATTTGTCCCCATTTTTATGCTGTAGCATTCTGGGCTTTTCCCTTGCACACAACCTCCACTTGAGCTTGACTTTGGTGGACCTTTTCCTCCTGCATTTCATTTTGCCTGGATGGTGCTTGCCTTTGTAAACTCAATTCCTTTGAAGTCGGAGAAGAGCCAGTGTACCTGGCTGGAATGCCTTCTGTCATCAATAAACAAAAGAGAGAGGAAATTGTTTGCAAGTGAAATAACAGGCACTGCCCGTGGCTGTGTACACATGTCAGGAAAAACCAACTAATCTTTTTTTTTTCCTACCCCCTCTCCTTCTTTAAAGGCAAATGAGTCTCCCAATAAATGCGTAAGAACAGCCAAATCTCTCCTTGTTGTTATATTGGGTTCACCAAACTGGGGGTTTGTTCCACTAGTTCAGCTGATCATGTAGAAAAATACTCTCTACCTCTATCACTGTATTTGATTTCGGGGAAGGCAGCAGTTCCCATTTGCTCAGAGGAGCCAATTGTCCATTTTATTGCTAACCTCATTAAAAAAATTCAGAAATCCCTTCCAGGATGGAGCAGATTTTTGCTGTTTGAAGATTTTAAGGTGATAAATTTTGGAAGACTTTTGAATGTTGAAGAAGCTGCCTTGCTGCATGGAGCTGCTGTTGAGCAGGACTGACAGCTGCAAGAAGCTAACTTCATCAGCGAAGATTAGAGGAGCTATGCAGATACTAAGCTGGCCCACTGCACTCAGCAGACACAAGACTGTTTCTACAGAATCTTCATCAACACCAATCAAAAGCCTGACAGAGCCCAGCAACAAAATAAATTCCCTTTCACCCAACAGCCTGGAAATGAAAAGACATAAGAAGGTTGGAGAGGCAGGCACACCAAGCCAGATAAGCTGGTACAGCCTAGTAGAGAAGATGCAGGGCCCCATCCTTAGCACAAACACCATGATTCAGATCAGAGGCAGCCTCCCACGCGCTGGACCCATATCTCTTGCCTTTGAAATGGTGCCTGGCTGGCAGTTCCCAGGGCAGCGTTGTGCCAGCTGGGGTGGGACGTGCAGGTGGGCACTGCCAGGGCAGACCATAGGGGGCAACAAATATCACAGGGCTTTTCTTCCCAGGCTGAAGGTATTGCAAAAGCTTGGGCGATATCCTTGGGGATAAGGGGGTTGTTTTACTGACTCGGCAGTGCCAGAAAGTGCTTGAGAAGTAGTTCAAGTCTTTCAGAGGAGCAGGAGGGTGGTGGGACTGAAAAGGGACCTGATGGTGAGGACCAAAGTGCTGAAGGCAGCATTTTGTCGAACAGGGGGAAGAGGACTGTGTGTTTTGCAAACTCTAGCCTAATCACTTTCTTTCCCCCTCCAACCTGCCCCCCTGCACAGATTTAAGTCCTTCAAAGCCAGGAAACTGAGAACTTTTTGTTTGTTGTTGCAAGGTCCTTTCACTGAGTGGGTTTTCCCCCTAGGCATACCTGGCTGTAATTAAATCCCTGGCTCTTTAATCATCTCTTTTGCTGTGCAGGGAAAAAAAAGGCAAGAGGGACAGACTGGTGATAAGATGATACGCAATGTAAATCTCTCCTCCAGGAATCTCTCTCATCTTTTCAGGATCACTCCGTACCAACTTGTCTCTCCTGAAGCTGCACAGCTAGAGGTGGAGTTTGTATAACGATACAAATTTAAACGCAGAACAGATGCCTTATGTTTTCTTGATCCTCAGGGTAATAAATATCTACCCCTTTGTCCCACCCAGAGATTTTGTTTGGTACATTTTGCTTTGGTTTTTTTTCAGAAAAAGTTCTTAAAGGAAAACTTACCCCAGCCTCTCCTGAGGTTTGAAACCTAAGCATCAGATGTGACTTTAGATACAAACCAGGGACTCCAGGTATTTTTCTTCCCTAATCCCAATCCAGATCTCTGCCTATGGAAGTTCTCCATGCTATTATGCTTGCAACTCCAGAAAAAGATGGAGCCTAGACCCGCTTCTGCCCATTAGGCAATGACATTATTTTAAATTATTATGAAATTAATTATTATCTGAAGGGAGACTGAGTGGGATTTCACACTCCCAGGCATTCACTCTGAGTGAAATTTCATTCGCATGGCTTCTGACATCAGAGGATTCTGGAAGCTCAGCCCTGGAGTACAGAGGGATTGTGTTCCTGACGGGCTCTTACACCTCTTGCCTGCAGACCCACCAGCTATCAGATAAAGATGCTTCAAACATATGACAAGCAAGGGAATCTCTGCCATGCAAGGTGCCTGGCACAGAGGTACCTCTCCTGCTGTCTGTTTTCCCCTCCTCATTTTGTTATCTCCCACCCGACTGCTCCTCAACTTATGCTGGCACAGTCACAGTTAATCAGAGAGCCCCACACTGTTAGGGTGCTTCAACTATCACTGCAGAGCCCTGAATTGCTTGAATTACCCCCAATTGCTATTTTCCCTGTCAGTCTGCTCCAGCCTTGTTCATTTTGCATTTTCTAAGCAATGTCTTTGTTTCCCCATCAGTCAGCTCTTTTCTACAACCCCACCTTCCTGCACACCCTACTCTGACCTCATCTGGCTCTGTCCCAACACAGAAGTGAGCCCCCTTCCCACCTTCACTGTGCTTAAGTCTGCCCCACACTTTCCAATATCCTCTGCTATTAGATGATGCTCTTTGCCTGGCCACAAACAGTAAATTGACACCAGTTCCTAGGCCAGTGCTTCACCCAGAGAGCTGGGAAGCCCCCGTTCCCTCAGACAGTTACTCCCACAGGAACTTTTACCACAATACATCAGCAGACATATTTGTGCCATTCAGGTCTCCATAAGACAATCTGAGAGCAGCAGCAAGGCAACCTAGGGCCCTCCATGCAAGGGTACAAGTAGCAGCACAGATGTACCACCAGTGCTGGGGTACTGACCATGCTGTGGGCAGCCAACTTGGCGAAGGGAAGTGGGTGCCAAGGAAGCCCATGCCATGAGATATGGTCGTTGGCGCTATAGGCATGGCAGCCAGCCAAAGCCCATGAGGCTCCCAGGCTTCAAAAACCAGCCCCAAATCTGCCCTCAAAACCTTCAGAGATCCTCTCAGGCTGGGCATGGAGCACCCCTCCAAATTTTGGGACCCTGAAGGGTCATAAAGTGACAAGATGGGACCAAGCATGATGAAGTGAGGTTTAGGAGCTCTAGATGGGATCCCTCAGGAGGGCTGTCTGAATTAGAGGGCCGCCTAATGAACATTCTCCATCGGCAAAGGTGGCAAATGCCTCACCTCCCTCAGGATCAGTGGTTCTGTACTCTTCTCCCCATGCAAAATGTTGCTTGAGTTATAAAAAAAAAAGTACTTGAGTAGCCTACTTAAAATTAGGTGGACTGATGCAAAGCCATTCAAAAATCTCCTCTCCAGG
The DNA here is from genome assembly GCA_020745705.1 of Hemiprocne comata. Classification (NCBI taxonomy): domain Eukaryota; kingdom Metazoa; phylum Chordata; class Aves; order Apodiformes; family Apodidae; genus Hemiprocne; species Hemiprocne comata. The sequence continues at coordinate 16,385,070 of CM036590.1, forward strand.
TGCTCTGCAGCTGATTTGAACAGGAGGAATTGTGAGAAAGAGAGATGCTTACAGTGAATTGGCTGCTTCTCACCACAGTGTGTTAAATGAGGCTGAGAAGCTGAAAAATTAGGTTAAGCAATTGGAGCATAATATCCTTGGGGTGGGAGAGGAAAGCAAGAAGAATCCCATCCCGGGATTGAAGATCGGGCTGGGAAAGGAAGCTGCAACATCACCTTCCATTCAAGGTGAAGATGTTCCTTTTGAGAAGATTTCATTAAAAATAGAAACTACAATAAACAAAGAAATAATATTACTAAAAAATTCCAGGAAATGGCAGATTGGGCCATGTTTTTGTTGGTGTATGACTTCCAGTGAACAGCTGAGTAAAGGGCTCAGCTAAGCCTTGCTCACTGTGCAGCTCTGAAGCCACTCCAACATGTGCTGGGAGCAAGTGAGACCCCGGGACACAGCGCTGGGCATTTCAGATGGCCATGCTGTGCAGCTGCCCAGGAACTGTGTTCAGTGCCTACAGGGAGGTTTAAAGTAAACAGGACATGGTTCAATTCTTATTTTCATCTTCATTTCTGTGATGTTCACTCCTATCCAAGTCCTTAAACATGACCCATTTTCAGGTCCAGGGAGAGATGCAAACAGGCGGACATGTTTCCTCTAACAGGAGAGCTCAGAGCAAGTCCAGGAGAATGGGAAAACTCTCACAATGTTTTAAGGAAAGGCAAAATAAGGAATGAAATACCAAAGCTGAGGATCTGGTTGATTAAATTCAATGAAAAGGACATTATATTCCTTATGAATAAAGCTATAATTTACTCAGTGAATTGGGGAAGCCAGTCAGCAGATATTAATCACCGTTCACCCATCCAGACTGATGGAATTTGCTTGCACCTTAATCTGCATTTGTATCTTCAGTAGTATCAATTCACTGTAGAGCAGAAACTAATGCATCTGAAATGCCATCTCAGGCGAGATGAAGACACACAAGCAGCTCTGGGTCTTGGCAGGACAGCGTCGGCACACGGTGCATTCCCTGCATACACCTCCCACTGGAAGAACCCCAACAGAAAGCAGCCATAAACCATTAGCCCAGTAACTATCTGCAAGAGATAACTTTTGGTGGTTCTAGCCAGAGCTCTGATCAGAAAGTAAAGACACAAATTCTAATGTTTTGCAATAATTTAAAAGTTAGACGGAAAAGAGTATAATTTTTACCAGTTGAGGATCTGGTCCTGCAGAAACCAAACCAGAGCCTTGAACTTCCAGTGTTAAAGTGAAAACAAGCACAAAGCAGAAAGCAGTGCTTTGCAAGCTCTTGTGTGAGATGGCTTTGCTGCCACCAGGAATCAGGTGTCCTGGGAAAGAAAAGAAAAGAAAAGAAAAGAAAAGAAAGAAAAGAAAAGAAAAGAAAAGAAAAGAAAAGAAAAGAAAAGAAAAGAAAAGAAAAGAAAAGAAAAGAAAAGAAAAGAAAAGAAAGAAAGAAAAGAAAAGAAAAGAAAAGAAAAGAAAAGAAAAGAAAAGAAAAGAAAAGAAAAGAAAAGAAAAGAAAAGAAAAGAAAAGAAAAGAAAAGAAAAGAAAAGAAAAGAAAAGAAAAGAAAAGAAAAGAAAGAAAAGAAAAGAAAAGAAAAGAAAAGAAAAGAAAAGAAAAGAAAAGAAAAGAAAAGAAAAGAAAAGAAAGAAAAGAAAAGAAAAGAAAAGAAAAGAAAAGAAAAGAAAAGAAAAAGGCATTTTTCCCTTTTCCTTTTTGGCATTTTGACAGCAAACCCCAATGCACCATCATGAAGAAGAGAAGTTTGTACCCTATGACCACTTCACTCCTCTCTTTCTGATGTCCAGAGTCATGTGCTGTAGAATATGCATAGCAACACAGACAGAAACTGCACAGATAGATGAAAGAAAACTGCCTGGCTGACGAAAGCTAGTTTCTATGCCAAATGTCCTGAGGCAAAGACTCCTCAGCATAGGAGATGCTGCACCTGAGCCTGTAGGCCACTGCTGGGTTAAAGTATGGTAATAGGCATGGTTGGACTCTGTGTGATGAAACCCTGTGACTATGGGAAGAGTCAGGTCCTTGGTTAGCACTGACATCTGATTATTCATTAGGAAGAAGAGTGAATGCTATAATTCCCATATCTTCCAGGGTTGTATCTATATGTAGGGTGCACTAGCATGGCAGTGCAGGTAATTTATCTACAGTAGTTTCAACCAAACTAACCTGGAAAACAATAGCAGTGAAGACAGACAGATATTCCAGAAATAACAGCAGTGTCCTGAAGATAGATATCCCAGACCTAACAGCAGCATCCAAGCTCCATCTAGAAACATGAAGCCACACCTGCCCCAGCTGTGCAAGTGCTCTTGCTGCCAATGTTACATGGCTTGAAACAAGCACATCATAGCCATGCTGCAACCCCAGATTTTATTTCAGTGTAAATGTATGTAACAGGGATTTAACTGATACATCTAATTTAAGAGCAGAGTTGCTGGAGAGCCCCTCTAAATTCAAAGGGGGAAAGTGACTCGGCCCCTCCAAAGCCTGAGCGACTCCTGCAAATCCTGGTTTGGGAGGCAGCATACAAAGAGTAATGTAGGGAAAGCCTCCGCTAGCAGTGGAGTTTGGATCAGAAGCACACTTTGGAAAGCAGCTGCTGATCACCCCATTTGTCATGCTGTTTCCATGCTGTGGAGAAAAGCTGGTTTTCCTTCAGAGAAGACTGGATGGGAAGGTGCATCCACCTGGTCGCATATGTTGAGCTCATGGGACTGAGTGGCAGTTAGTCTAAAGCCACCCTCCCAGAAAGGACACAGCAAAGGCACCAGCTCCTCAGCTCCAGCTAGTTCATTCTGCAGACTCCACTTGCTAATGTGCATCCATGCTCATCAGCTGCCCTACTAAGGTGCCCAGATTTGGTGAGACCAGGGCAGAGCCCAAGTGACTGATAATATTATACCAAATCACAGGGGAAGGAACTAAAAGCTGCCATTTTCCAGATGAGAAGCTCCTCCAGATTCCACAGGAACTCCGTGGCAATGCCCAGGAAATGAAGGAGGATTTAATAACAAGACCACCCTCCTTCAGGATATTGCTTAATTTGCTTTCCTACCTTGAGTCTTGCCTATAACCATCTGTTGCTCTCTCTGCAAAATTATTAGCCTCTTTCTCCAAAAGCAAAATTCTGCTGCAATACAGCATCTTACTCTTTTTGAGCCGCTACTGCCTAATTCGGCTGATTTTTCCGTTTTACCCATTTTGCAAGTCTCCTGATCAGGTAACATTGCCCATCTTTAACTTTTATTTCTTTGAAAGTACAAGCTTGCTGTGCTTGTTTCTACCCAAGTGGAAGATGAGTCCTTTCTCGACACTGAAGGCATCTGTGAAAACACCAGTAGGACCGTCTACTTACATATATTTACAGGGTGCTACTAAGTAAATGTAAAGCAGCTAACTTGCACCAGTGAAAACTTTGGTCAAGGCACTTCAGCTTCAATGTAAGTTTCGTTTCAAAAATGAGGACAACATGTCAGTCTAAAGAAGTTTTAGCTCCTTTTAGCAGCTTAAAGAGGCAGGCTGACAAGTGGAAGACAGCTTTCAAGATATTCCTTGCTCTTATTTTTTCCCATTTCTAAGGAATAGAATAAATTTGGAGTCATGTCTATTTTTTGAAGCTGACACATGGCAGAGCTAGGATTTGCCCATCAATCTTATGCTTGGATTTGGGAGACCATGTGTCATAAAGGTAGCAAACTAGATAGCAATGTGGCAAGAGAGGGACTTCCACTTCACTTACCATTTGAAGGACACCAAAATATGACATCAGGTATCCAGACTCCACTGCTTCCAAGCCAAAGAAATCCATAGAGATGATGGAAAACATATTCAGGAACAAACCTAGAGGGAGGGTTAATGAAAAGCATACATCAATATACTTGTACTGCATATAGATGCCCAGACCCTCCTCGCAATCACCCCCAGTATTAGTCAGTAGCTCTCCCTGGGGTTACCGGGACTGGATGTAAACATGAGCAGAATTCCATTCAAAGTCAGTGCAGTAATTTAATCTTTAAGTGTTGACTTTTTTATCCCACTTACTTTCATCTTTAAAATAATATTACTATGTAGGCTGTAGATCCAGCTGTTTATTATAAACTGGTAAATATTTGTATCACTGAAGCCAGACTAACCATTAAGGCAGCGAGAAAACATTTGTTCAGACAAGACTGTAACCATAAAAATAATCTGATTGGATTCCTCAACCCTTTTGCTTGACTTTAGATTTTCACCATGGGGAATGCTGCCTGGGAAACAACCTGGTGACATCAGCCTAAATCCAGGTTTCACTGCACACCTCGGCAGTGACATTAGTGGCACGTGAGATCTCTTGCTCTCCTGGATCTATAGCGGAGTCAACACAAGCAGTCCAGAAAGTACAGACAGAAACAGCACAAGCTGGGTCTGCTTTTCAATTAAGGCAATTTCTGGAAAGCATAATGGAAAATGCCCACTCACTTGATCTCACATGAAAATACAATAGTGTGCATTTCCCCCAATGCCAAACATACACAAATACAGACATGCCTACACACGCTCCCATCATACACAAAGAGCCATATAGTTAAAAATATTATGACAAAATATTGCTCTCAAAGAGCTGGTATGGGGTAGGAGGCTGCTGCCTCCCCTAATGTCTAGTGCACCTCAGATGGGCCAAGACAGAAGGGAGCTGGGTCTCTCTGTGCATTAACATCTCCACAACGTGCCTGTTGGAGAGCACTGATCCTGCTGGAGAGAGAAGAGAGCAGATGACCTTTAGGGGTCCTGCCCTTTGTCATAGGATCCTCTGAGGTACAAAGACTGGTTAAATAGGGAGCTGGTGTCCTCTCTTTCCTGAAGAAAACAGCCCAGGAGGCAACTTGTGAGGACTGAGAATACAGCTTGTGGCCTGGCAAAGTGAGTCACTAATCCCGTGACATGGGAAGGATTTGGTGGCATTTCCCGGAAGCATGAGGAGAGCGATCCCAAAGTGCTAACTCAAATGCTGTGGAGGACTCACACCCTTCACAAACCAATGCAACTCCACCACATCCAGCAGCCAACGGCACTGCTACTGGTGGAGAGCACTTGCAGCAATGAGGACCTCCTTCCAAGCACCCCAACACTTTGCCTTGAGGAACCACCAGCCTCCCACCCCAAATACTGCCACAAAACCTTTCTGAACCCTGCCAAAGACAGCTCTTCCCCCCCTTACTGGGGTTAGCTGCACCCCAGCTGGCCCCACAGTTTTGGGGGCGAGGGATGAGGGGCAGGAAGGGTACCCCACTCTGCTACTATCTCGATATTTGGAGGACATGCTGGGGAGCTGGGGCTCTTGAAGATTTATAGCTTCACCACACCCCTCTGTGGAGAGCACCCCGTTGTTATCCAGTTCCTTTGAAATCGCAGTTAGCTGAAGCCAGCTTAAGGTAAGATGCAAATAACAGTATTTACTCACAACATCCAAACCAGGCAACAGGGTTGCACATGTTTATAAAAGGCACACGTGAAGAAATGAAAGAAAACCCACATTTTGTTTCACTTGAAGGAAGATTAAATTGAAGCAGGCGCTCGCCCTTCATCCTGCTACCTGGCTGCAGGTACCACCTAGGAGGGGCTCGACCTTCCTATGTACATGACACTTCTTCCTGGTACCACGTGCCAGCTTCTACAGTTTCTCTCCCCTTTGAAGTCCCTCACTGAGTTAAGGCAGATTTGGATCTTTCTCCTCCAAACAAGCTGATTTATTTCAGAGCTGGGGGAGAGGCTGTGTTCTTTAACTAGTGTTACACATTGCATGGCTCCCCTGGAGATGCAAAGGTCTCTTTAGAAGGATGTCACCCCCACTGCCTGCACAGTCATTCAAAGCTGCCTGGACAAGGGAGACTCCCCTGCTCACTACTCTTTCAGTGACTAAGGAGGTTTCTCACAGTAGCAACATATTTCTTGGTGAAACTCACAAGGTGAGCCCCAGATTGAATTCAAAAGTTTTTATGCTCACAGGAACAAGCAATTCTTACAAAGATCTCAGCAGGTTCCATCTGTGTAGGTTGCAGACCACCTGAATGCAGCCATGTGAGTAATGTACTCACCCTGGGGAGGGCTCACTGGAGTGGTGGGTCAGGTCCCCAGGCTCTTCTGGGGACACCAAAACCTCATGCAGGAGCTGCTCAGATAAGCCTCAATGCACGTGGTGAGGCTCAGGTTTTCAACAAGAAAAAAAAAAGGAATATAGCAAAATACATCCTAAAAACCTTACCTTTTTGGGGGGGAGGTGTAAATAAGGGGTGAACTACTTAGAAAACCTGGCATCAGAGGGGTTAATAACTAGGGTTAGGCAGCAGAAGGCAGGTAAACAGTTTGTGAGAGATAATAAAGATGAATAAAAGCACAAAGGAGGCACAGGAGTCTAAACCATGTTTTCAAAAAAACGACATGACATTTCTAAAAGCAGCCTGTGGCTTTGGGAGGGCCAGTTTAGCAATTTCTACTGAGAGCCAGTGTGAAAAGGCAAGCACAGCCTCTGGGAGCCCATCTCTGTCCTCCTACGCTGGTTTGTAAATGTGATGGGACACAGAGCCCTGGGGCCCACTGCAAAATCCTGCTCTGTATGTGAAAGAAAGTCCCATTGAAAATGGGATGCGGGTGCTAAAGCAATTGCATTGAAACCAACTTTTCCAAAGGGATTAGGCAGCCAAAGTTTCATATAAACAGGTATTTAACAAGCAGTATTTTCAAGGCCCTGGTGATTTCTGGTCAGTAAAATGTATGTTTGATATTTTATCCTCATGTTTTATTTTCTGTTTCTTATCTACCACAATGCAATGAGGCTCAATTTTCCCAGGTCTGTTGAGGATGTAATTTTGCCATGCTGGAGTGGTCTGCCACCCATCCATACCCTCCAGCTACCCTCCTGCAAGAGGCACAGAGCCCATGCCTCTGCTTTTATCCAATACAGGGCGGAGGCTCCCAGCCCTGGAGCCCTCCCAGGGAGGATCTTTCGGTCTCAAACAAGCTAATTTTAGACAACATAAGATCCATGAGGAATAGAAGATTTTCTTCTGTGTATATTGCAAACTTGTTTACAAAGTAAATAAAGAAAGGTCTGTAATTTGGGTGATCTAATTTGTTATACAGTTGCAGCCAGGAGAAGAAAGGTAAATGAGCTTATGAGGAGCTCAGCCTCCAGTGGTGAGCTGCAGAGAAGAGGTGATGGACAAATCCCCTTTCAGCTGCCATCATCTGGTCAGTAATCTGAAGAGAGACCTGCAAAGATAAGTCACTCGAATTGTAATCACTCCTCACTGTAGTGCAAGTGCTACAGCTGTAGCAGGAGTGCCTCAGGTGAACCGGTTCCCACTCTCACTGAAACACTCCCAGCCATTTCAGTGACAGACTATAAGCCCATGTCCTGCCTTAAATCTCAGCTTCATTCTCTTCATTCTCTTTGCCTAGAAGTTCCCTCACACTTTCGGGCAGAAGATATTTATTTTGGAGCACATTTTTGCTAGAAAAGCAGAACATCTTCTGCAACAGGGAGGCACTGGCATTTCAGCAGGGAGGACTAAAACAAAGTGCATTATGCCCGGCCTTTAGAAAAAGGAGAGCACACAGGATATTACCGTGCAGATTGCACATGGATGTGGTCTCAGGCATTTTTAAATGCAGAAATTAATTCTACTTGAAGCTGATAAATGAATCAGCAAAGAAAACCCTCTTAAAACATCACTTGACTGTCACATTCTGTGAAACACTGTAATTTTATAAACACTTCTAAAAGTACAATTTTAAAAGTTTAGTTTCATGAGAACCAAAAAAGCACACTATTTGGGCATGCCAGTAGTCCACTGAAATTGTATCCTCCCTCCAGTGGTGGGGGTAGGACCAGTTGGCATTACTGATCTCATCCAATGCCAACTACACACACCAAAAAAAAAGAAAAAAGGAAAAACATCAGAAGTCCTTTAATTCCCTGCATGCTCTTCTACAATTCCAGTTGGATCTATTCCCCCAGACCCTTAGCAAGGAATAACAGATGAACCTGGCCAAGTCCAGAAAAGCCATCCCCTTCCAATTCAGCCACTTGCCACAGCCAAATATACTTTCATTTGTAAACTGAATCTACAATTTACAAATTAGAATTTAATTTGTCAATTATGTTTCATGTTATTAAACTTCAAAGTATTCTCCAGACACAGATGAACTGGGAAAAGATGCAAAGTATAAAAACTAAGGTGCCTTAAATCCTCTTTTAAGATCCCTGTTTGGAAGGGAAGTGCCTCAGTTTGTTCAAGTGTATGATGTGCATGTGTTTTAACGTGCACAAAATTCAGTCCTTGGAACCATATGCAAGAGAAACCGCACTTTTATATTTGCCTGGGAAAAGAGCTGTGAAAGCTCTCTGTGTGCAAGAGTGAAGAACATCACCCTGTCCTCACACCACCACTAACAAGGCTGACATGCTGGCTTGTCTCTAGACAAGCTGGGAAGGGTTGGGGGAAGAAGCTAGAGGGTAGGCCAAATTAAAGATTATGAAATAGTTGCCAAGTATATGTATAATCAGGCAAATCAGGAGACATGGACCATGCCAAGACAGCAACTGACTCAAAGGGAACAGGGAAGAAGCAGGTGGGGGATGGGTGTGAGGTAGCAGCCTGAGCAGAATATATAAAGAAGAAAAGAACAAGCACCACCACTAATGTGCACAAGAAGAAACATGCTGTGGCTCCCTTGCATGCAGCCCACAGCTAAAGCAGCTACAGCCTCTTGTCCAGCAATAGTTTTCAGTTGTTTGGGAAAAGGCTAAGGTACACACACCCCTAAAAATCATTAGGTAAAATCAGGAAGGACCTCAGTGTTTCTGGCAGAGTACAAATTATTTCCCTCTGCTCTAATGAGGTTACAGCCTAAACACAAATGACAGACAAGCGGAAAAAACATTCAGAGCCAGGAAGATGTAGTAGAGATTAAGTGATTTGCCAAAAGTTGCAGAAGCAGCCTGTGACAAGTAGTCTGTTTTGCATTAGGATTTTGACCCTATGTAGCTGAAAGCATTTGAAAGCATCCAGCATCAAGCTAGAAGCTGAATCTTCACTGCTCCATGATCAAACGCAATGTGCTTTCAGTAACTTGAGACAAGCCTGGTATACAGTGTATGTCATCTTATTTTAAATACATCAGCAATCATGGGTAACGGGTGAGATTTACCTATGGGAAGTCCAGCAAAGACCTTGACTATGAAAACTTCCATTACTCCTGGAAACTTCATCAGGCGTAAGATTTCTCTGATGCTAAACATGCTGCCAGACCGTGATGTGCCTACAGAAAATGACATATTGATTAACATTCTGTTTATACAGGTTAGAGGCAGGAAACAAGAAACTCTGAGGCTGTCTGCTCAGGTTCACTATCACCTTTCCGAATGGGCATGTCTCTGCAGGCACCACCTTTCTGCCGATGGCAAAAGGCTGGGAGATGGTGCCAGGTCTGCATGCTGAGGATTCCTGTGAGACAGTGGCATTGCCTCCTATGCCAAGTCAAACCAAGCCCAGCGAGGGGTCCACATTCACTTTTTATGAGATGCATGGCAAGCACTCAGCTGGAAGCCTGCAATTCTGCACGGCAGAGTGGCCAAGAAGTAGAGAATAACACCCTTCCACAAGCACAGCTTAGGCATTCAAGTGTCTGCATTTCAAGGTTGGCATGTTTTTGCCCATAAATCCAGCCCCAAGTCCTTTAGCAGTCCTTACAGCATTTCTACGCACTGTCCCTATTCATGTGCTACCTATCAGAAACACTAAATACTTACTGTGCTCTGTAACATGGTGGTCTGATGTTGGCTTAGCCTGCAAAGGGATCCAAACCACTGCTATCATGGTATTTATGAGATTTCCCACCAGCCCAACATATGTAGGAACAAAAATGCTGTAAACAGAAAAAATACAGGTAAGTGGATAAATATAATAAACAAGACATTTATACCTCCATCATGCAAAGGCTTGGGCACTTGGATGAGGAACAGCGACAGCACATAATGCTATAAAAAAGCTCACATCCTTTCATGGAGGCTTTGGATGTGACCATGGTTTGAAATTTCACCAGCAAATGGCTATTGCCATCAAGATAGTTTATAACTTGTATTAATAATAATACAATACTTTTGAATCTGTATGTGCCAGGGGAAAAGAACCCCTCTTGGTTTAATGAAGATTAGAAATCTTCCTATGGAAAGCACAGCATCTGTTTGTTAGGATCCATCTACTCTTCAATTTCATTCAACTAACTACCATTTCACTGAAATTTCTCAGTGAAATCAAATGAAGCTAAGGAAAGTGAAGAAAGTACTCAAGATTATTCAGGATGGTAGAATACAGCCCAGCCTACAACCAGAACTGAAACCACTAGAGATACAATACCACTTGAAAAGGAGCTGCTAAAAATAACAAACATGATTTACAAAACCTGAGGAGGGAGTTAACAGCACTTTGATTGATGCACCCACTTGTCTCCAAAGGTGCCCAAAACCAATTCAAGACCCCTTCAACTGTCCATTAGAGCCCCCAGTGCTGGATCTTTAACAGAGGTAGGGCCACATCCTCAGATGTAGACATAGTGAACAGCAATTAACAGTAGTTGTACAATGATAACAAAGAAACAATTAAAACTTATCTAACAAACCCAAACACAAACCATCTAAAACTCTATAGACTCAATAATGCCTCTTCAATTATCACTGTTCTTTTAAAAGAGAACATTAGGAAATTACTCCTCCTAGTCTTTAAGGGCATGTGGGAAGATTTCAGGCTCTGAAGGGCTTTCACTCTGCCAAACACAGGTAGAGCAAAGTACAGGGCTGGAAGACTGAAACTCAGGATAGTTGAGCTGAAAACAAAGGGAGAGGCATGTTTTGTTTTTAACAGTGAGAGCAATTATCCACTAAACCAGCTCATTAAAAGTTTCCCCCATCATGGGAACCCTGTTAGTCAAAGGGTTTCATAAAACATGTGCTTAAAACCTACCGGAGGATGCAGGTTTGAGGTGGGAATGCCCAGCAAAACACCAAAGACTGGTGTCACGGAGGGCACAAGACTAAGCAACTGAGTGGTGTCTTGGGGGCACAGAAATTCAAGCACCTTGAACTTCAGCAAAGTAATGCTTGGATTTCACCAGAGAAGGTGTCCTGGTTTGAGCCAGGATAGAACCAACTTTCTTTCTAGTAATTTTACTTTTCAGTTTAGTCTCTTCTAAGTAGCTGCACTTGGTTGAATTAACAGCATGTTTTCCAGTCAGTGTCTGCTTCTAGGGCTGATAATGCTTGATGTTTATAGTTACTGCTGGAGAATGGTATGCAGAACCAAGGGCACTGCTGCTTGGTTCTGAAAAACATCTTGTGCTCCAGAAACAAAAGGGCATAGAGAGGTCATATCTGTGACCCCCCCTGTGGGGAGGAGCAGACCAGACAGGTGACCAAAACTGAACAAAGTATTCCATCCCATACACATCACATTTGGTATAAATTTAAGGCATCACGACAGCCAAGCTCTCTTTGTGCCCTTTGGTGCCCTGGAAGGACTGTATTCATTTGTCTGCCTTTGATCCCAATCCTTGGGGGGGTTGAAAGACATGATATCCCATTTGTATATATTTGTATATTTCATTATTTTCCTTCTCATCACTGTTTGTTCATTAAAGCTGTGTAGCTGAGTTTCCAACCTGCAGGAGAGGGGTTAATAGAGAGCATCTGTCAGACATTTCCTTGCAGGCCCAGTGTTGAACTGTGACAGGGGCTTCGGAGCTGTGTGGCTTTGTGCAGACTCAGAGGTGACCTCGCTGTCCCTGCATCCCCAGATACCTGTGCTGCAAAAACAAGACGCAAAAGCTGTGAGCTGCCCACCAACGCTCCCTGTGAGCCTGCTGCTAAAAGCTTATTGCTTTACTTTTTACTGCTCTTTTCTTTGTCAGACCATGGCCTATGTTTTTTTCATGGAATTACCAGCAGCACTAATCCTAAAAGCCCCAAGTTTCCTCTGTGCTAGACAAAGGTGTGGTCTGATTGAGATGCAAACAAACAAACAAACACACACACGTATTCCCGCTAATAGCAACGGCAAAAATCCCAGATGAATATTTTAATTCTCATTCATTATTATGAATAAGAACAAAGTCAGATAACATCTCCCTGCAAACGGACTTAGTGCAGTAATTTAGACCTGCTGCTTTCCATCTGCCAAGCTGTTCCACTAATTACCCTGGACCACAAAATTAGTAATTTACTGGATCATTATTTTTTAATTTTTAGTGCAGCAGATTGCCACTTTCTGATTTAAAATTATCTGCCAAGTAGTTCCCAAGCTACTGAAATCAACTTTGTGACCCCTAATTTTTATCCAAGAAATCTGGAATTTCTATTTTGCATTGCAACATAAAGTACATTTACTAACAAAATAGAAACAATAATATAATCGATATAAGAACTGGCAACTGGTTTAATGTTTTTATTCGGGGGGGATTTCTATATTTCAAGCTTTCATTCTGATAGGGAAAATAACACACCACAAAAATTTTAATTGGACAGAAAAACTTCCTTTACAGTCCTATTTTTTCCTGACTTTTTCCAGAGTCCCACATGCCAACATAAAAACATTTTACTCTTCAGATCCAAGACAAATTACAGCAATAAATGAGGGAAGGATCCCTCTATAAATTTAGAAAGAAAATTATGCACTACTTCCATGTAAGAATATGACTGATAATTCATTGTTGTGAAAGGGAATGAAGAACCTTGACATTTGACATATTTGGGAAAACCTGGGCTTGCTATAATGGATTGGTATAATTCTGTATGACTGGACTCTAAAGTCAGAGAAATCCAGTAAAATATGAAGCTCAAAATCATGTTTCCCAAACAAGCCTGAAGCATTCAAAATAATCTGAAAATCCTTTTGTTAACCACCGCTTTCTGTAAGTGCTTCATCTTTTTCCACATATTAAGCATTGTCATTCCTTGATGGAAAGGTGAGAAAAGTACACCCTGAGGTTAGCTGCTCCACTACCTTGTGCTTTGACAGCAATGCACCGTGGAATTGGAGATAACGCATCTGTGTCCAGGAAACCACATTTTGCATTTGTTTATTTGCTTATTTAAGAAAGATTAAATGAAACCACGGGTCATAAAAATGCCATATCGACACAGCAGGTCATTGATTTTTTAGTATTCTTGCAATGATGCTGACAAAAGGCCAGAGGCCAATGCATTTGCTGAGGAAATTGGTGGAGTTGCAATGATGGTGCCAGATCCTCAGCTCCATGTCACTGGCACTGTGGAAAACTACCCACATCTTTGGATGCTGCTGGGAGAGGATCTGTAGTCCTGGGAAGGTGCATGGGAAGGAGATGGTGGTCTTTTGGAGGAGTCCAGTAAGCAGCAGGGGGGCAGGGGAGGGTTTGCACCCCACAACAGCTTCAAGGAATCACTCTTTGGCAAGGGATACAGTGATGCTATTGCCACCAGCAGAGAAAACAGCCAGGGGTTAGCACTGATGATCCCTCTGCTGTGCTCGCTAGACCCTTTTCTGCACACTAAGCAAGTGGAGGACGCAGGGCCAAGCTGTTGCTCTTATTTCTTACCAGTTGGATGAAGAACAAGTGGTACAAACCAGACCAGCTAAGCTAAAGACACCCTGACCAATCAACAGAATGATTGCTGGGTTGGCAGATCCTGCTGGGCAAGGCTTGGCTCATAAGTTTTCTTCTTTTCCTTTTCTTTTCTTTTCTTTTCTTTTCTTTTCTTTTCTTTTCTTTTCTTTTCTTTTCTTTTCTTTTCTTTTCTTTTCTTTTCTTTTCTTTTCTTTTCTTTTCTTTTCTTTTCTTTTCTTTTCTCTTTTCTTTTCGAAATCTCCTCTCTGCTGATATCAGCAGGAGTCCTGCATTCAGTTTTGCTTGTTTGGCTTATCAGGAGGAAGTTTCTCCAGGAACGGATGAGGTGGCAGTATTAAGACAAGTGAGGCACATTAAGCTGGTTGCTCCCATGAGACCTTTTCCCATCTTCTTCCCCTTCCTGCCCTCCTTCCCATCCCTCCTGGCCATCTGCAAACCAGCCATGTGGAGCCAAAGTGAGCCCTGCCAAAACCAGCAGCAGATTTCCTGAGTGGGGCGGAACAACAAAGGATGAGGGCAGGGCTGATAGAATTAAATTAAAGGAAGCAAAAAGGTGCAGCAGCTTTGGCAGCTGAGATCATTGTGTGATCTCTTCCAGCTTCTTGCTGATTAACAGAGGTTAAGAGGCTTCATTGTCCTGGACTTTATGGTCAAAAGCAGCTCCAGTAACTTTATCTGCATACTTCAGTGTGTTACTTATCATTCTTTTGCTTCTCTTGCATCTGGAGGGATAGTCCTTGATGACTTTTGCCAGCAGCCTTCCTTGCTCTTCCCTGGGCTTTTTTGCTAGTAAATCTCCTCCTCTCAGGCTGTCAGCTAAAACCACAGCTGCCTGCTCTTCCTTGTGTGTTTTCAATCTTGCTGTGAAAGGGAGTATCAAAATGCATCACGGTGCCCTGCACGGGATTGACATCCCCCAAGGTCCTGCTGCCAGGAGGGCACAGAGCAATCATCTGCAGAGAGCAAACAGCCAGCCTTAGAGGAGGACTAGATTTTTGTAGTTTTTGCCAAAAGGATCAGCCTGATACTGCCCTGACTTAAAGCTTTCAGAGGAACAAGAAAACATGAGCAGAGGGACCTGGAGGCCAGCAGCCCATAACATTAGCTAAACACTGCTTAACAACAAAACAAAAGCCTCTCCTTTTAATTTGCCTGAGGCCATTAGGTAAGTGTGGTGGATGCATTAAAAGAGTTTTAAAGGGTTTCAAAAAGCAGGATGGTGAAGCCAGGGCACACTTGCCATGGGACTGATGGTGTAGCCAGGTACAAGACTCACTTGGTAGCCTGTGGCCATGGATAAGGGACAAGGGCTGTGCTTCCCATCTTTGGTTTCCTGCCTGAAAAGGCTAGGACAGACCCATGAAGGTACCTAGGGTCTGCTGCCAGCCAGCAGGCTGCATTCAGGCTGTGTGCTGTGGGATGGTACCAATTGCTTTCTGATTAGCATTCCAGCCACAGAGCTCTGCTCTGCAAAGCCCAGGAGGAAAACGCATGTGTGTAATTGCACAATTAAATGTTGCGTCAATACAGTGATTCTTTCGAGGAGGAAGCAGCTCCCAGCGATTCCCTGAGGATTAAACGATCAATGTGTATTTCAGCAGTGAATGGGATTGTGTTTGTTTTCTTTCTCTTTTTCTCAATAAAGTCAAAGTTGAACATGGAGAGAGCACAAATTGTTTTTTAGTGACTCACTCCTACTTCAAAACAGGGCTGCATAAAGCTGGTATTCATAGCTGGCCCAGATTCCTTAAAGAGCTCTGAAAGGACTCAAAATATTTCTTTGATTGCAGTCCGGCCACACTATCCACTTATCCACTCACACCCTTAGAGGGGCAGCTATGGGTGAAGAACAGCTGATGAGTTAAAAAGAAAAGAAAAACAAAAAACTGAGGTGAAAAAAAAAGTTCAGGTGAAACCATGACACCAAACCATGCTCTTCAGTAAACAGCTTTGGGTCCATACGAAACTGAGCAGTAGCCACTGTGTTCCTGATAACCTAGTGATACACAAACTTAGTGAATAACTTATTGTAAATTAGTGACAGTTTCATTTAAGGAACTTTGTTTTACTGACTTGACCATGTTTGCTGAATGTATGTAATATCTGACTTATTGTGGTCTCGTCTATGTTGTTGTGATTCCTCCCAAAGACAAAAAAAGCAAGCACAAAATTTCACCAAAGCTTCTAAAAGAAACAAAACCACAGAAACCTCAATGACAAATAGATTTGTTGAGCCTCAGAAAATTTCACGTTTCCTAGGATGTTCATGCAAATGTACAGAGGTAGTTGAGCTTCCACAGCCCAAGGCAAGAAATGGCACAATAACACAAATAAATGCAGCCCAGTGCTCAGCAGGCTTCAAGGCAGCCCTGCCAGTGAAGGATGGCCAGTACCACCCATCACATTATCCATGCCCTTGATAGGAAAACAAAAAAGACCCAAACCTTCCTTTCCACAGTTCCTACTCCCTGTCCTCATGGAAAAAACACCACACACGGCAGGAGTCTTTCGACCTGGCTCTCCTATCCAAGGAAATGCCTATGTGAAAATGATATGTGTATTGAGGAGAACAGGTTAATGCCAGCTGAAGAAGTGTTAAATCCCAAGTGGGAACAAACCCAGCCTCCAAGGGGCATATGCCAAAGAAAGATGCCCTTTCTCACTTGCTTCCTCTTGGTCAGGTAGAAGGTACTTCACAAGAGATAGGACAAATTGGCTCAGGTAGATCACCTGTATTTCCCTGTAGCACCACAGTGCAACTCCTTTGGCTGCAATTTTCCCATTATTTCACTGGGAGCTTGGGATTTCTCTAGAGACAGAATGTAAAACCTGAGTGGATACCCACTCCCACCAATGCATCAGCAGGGAAAGGAGAGAGGTCACTGCGCTGATGCAATTGGAAACCATGACCAGGGTGTCTTTTTTGGCACATGTGTTGTAGATGAGGAGCAGCAGAAGTTGACTGCTGCTGCTCTGGGGAGATTAGGAGGCTCTTCTTCACTCCAAGGAACTTGACATCATTGCAGGCTGTTCAAGGTGGTGGTGAGACTCTGAGTCTGCACCCTCTGCAGAGCCCTTCACTGGGCAAGAATGAGCCACCCACAGACAAGTGCTCGTTCAACTGATTATTTCTAGTAGCAGCCACATCTGCAAAACTCAGGTGGTGGGAAAGGAAGAAGAGATGATGGGGGAGTATGGGCATCACCTGTTCCCATCAGAAGTGGGTGAGGGAGGGATGTTGAAGACTGGCACTGGTGCATTAGCAGGGCAAAGAGCCAGGGGTGCAGTGGCAGAGGCATGCCAGAGCTGCTGTGTGCTGGGGACACCAGGTGTGAGAGTTCACAGCCATCCCCAAAGTCCTCAGAGCTACCTGTGGCTTAACTTCCCTTAAGGGATATTTGCTCCTCTGTGTGTCCCTGACCCAACACAGGAGGGTTACTGGTGGGATTTGACACTCAAACTTGCAGAAAAAATGCTTTAGGTCAGTGCAGAGCATTGAATAAAAACACTCGGGCTTCTTCCACAGGGAAAATCCTCCCTTGGCAGAGCTCCCTGTGTGTGCAAGTGGTGAATGGATAAGGCTGGCTGTCAGTCAGGGCTCTGCAGCAACGAGGCTATCTGTCCCCCTGCAAGTGCCTGCTGCAGAGAAAATCTCAGCAATGCAAAGCAGCTCAAACTAACTAGTCCCTGCCACAGCCCCAGCTCAAGCATGGCAGATCCCACCGCTGGGGCCTGAAGGGGATGGCTGTGGCATGATGTTAATTCCTTGGCAGCTGGAGCAGCCTGTCTGCGCCTGCCCTCCTGCTGCCTGGTCCAACCCAGCGCTCTCCTGAGGAACTTGACTGATTGCCGGAAGAGGCATCTCAGTTACACTTCAATAAATTGTGGGTGGATTTGCATGCTTTGCCCATAATCCGCCACTAATTTCAAGTGTCATTTATTCTGGTGTGCTCTTTTCTGGTAAAACATCCTATTTCAAAATAGTGCACTTCCCTAATTCAAAGCTTGCACTTGTATGTGTGTTTATGGCTTTTCCCTACTGCACAGCGTAGACAGTCCCACTGGCATCTTGGTGCCATGAACACCTGCACATTTACATGCATTTATAACAAATGGTGGAAGAAGTTGCACTCCCCAAAGATTTTAGCAGCTGGCTGGCTAAGGCATTGCTTGCTCATGCTCCCAGAGTATCACCCTATATGTTTAGAAATGGAAGAGTCTAGACAAGGACCAGGTATGAGCTGTACTCCCTGAATGGGGGCTTGCAACATCTGGCTTTGATCCCTGCAGTGCTAATACTGGATGAGCTGGGGCAGGTCAAGATAGTCATCAGAAAGTAGGTGTAAGTGGTCAGTTCTCACAACAGAGGCATCCCACCAGTGAGGCTGGGACATGTGCTCCTCAATCTATCTGTGAACGATCTGGAGCAGCAGTAAGGTAACAAAGTTTGCTGCGAATACACAGCTGAAAGAGTACTAGGGAAAAAGCAGTCGGGGGGGAACTGCATATGGCCCTTACAGGGCCAAGGGATTGGGAAATACCATGGCAGCTGAAAGTAAGTGCAGATTAAATTTAAAGTGATGCATGCAGGGAAAACAAGTCTTACATTCACATGTGAAATGATGGTTCTGAACTGCTTATTATTGTTCAGAAGTGAGACCTTTAGACCACCATAGACTACTCCACTCTACTGAACTACTCAGTTCAGTGCTCAGCTAATTAAACATTAGGGATTACCATGAAAGAAATAGCAAGTGAACAGAGACGAGAAAATCATTAGATCACTGTATAAACTCCTGGTTCACCAGCACTTTGAATAGTGCATGCAATCCTGGTCCTGTCCTCTCAAAAAGATATCTAAGAAGTGGGATAGGCTCAGAGGATGGCAAGAAGGACAATTCACGGCAACTAGTTTTATGCCTGAGGAAGCTAAGCATTCACACTGGAAGGGTGATGTCCAAGGGACATCTAATAAAGCTTTAAAAGTTTGTGAGTTACTTGGAGCTTGGGGTTAGGAAGTGACTGACATGGCCATTTCCACCACAAGAACTGGGAAACACCAAACAAAGCTATCAACTGGTTCAAAACAAAGGGAAAGGCCTAATTCTTCCAAGAACATAAAGAAGGTTGGTGGATTTTGTTGCTACTGTTGTTGTGGCAGCAAAAGGTTTAGACAGGCACAAGGAGAGACTGGATTAGCACTTAAAGGAATGATCCATTGAAGGTTACTAAAGAGCCATAAAACGCATTCATTCCTGTCAGGAAATCCCAAGTTGAAAATAGTTGGAGGCCAGAAAAGTAACTGGTGAAGCATTATGCAGGTCTGTCCCACCCTTGCACTTCCCCAGGTTTCTTACTATGATTTTTATTGGAGAAAGGATACTGGATCATGTTGAGACGCAAGTGCAATTTCCTTCTCTGCAGCAGGAATCAAAACCTTGTCTCCCACCACCATCTCACAAACCAGACAGGCTCATTTTTGCTCATTCCCTGGAAAATGCTGCTTTTTTCCCTACAATCCTTAAACTTTCCAGATAATAATTAATAATAACCACAACTCTCACTTAGCACTTAAAATACTCAGTTGAGACGAAGTTAATGCTACATTTTTATCCAAAAAAATGTTCATGTATCTTATCAAGTGAGTTATCAAGAGCTTACTAGAACACAAAGATGCAATGGCATGGATTTTTCTCAGTCTTTTTCTTGGATACTCCAACCATACAGAGTAATAATAGTTTTTTGGGGTCCCCTCCACCTTCTTCTTCATGATGGAGGTTTGTTCCGTAGCAGGTAACAAAGCCTTTCAGTTTTGGTTTTGTTTTGTTTTTTTAATTTGGCTACAGCAATTGCTCTTCCAAGCTCAGAATTTGGTAAATTATTAAAACACTCAGTTTGGGTGTGTCACTGGGTAAGGACTCCCACACACGGGATGGTTAGAAGGTGAGCAGTGCTTGCTAGACTACCTGGTGACTCACCACCAAACGCATTGTTAATCATATGTTACAGCATGTCTGACTTCATAGAGTACTGTAGGTGGTGTGAAATAATCTTTGAATGAGTTCAAGCTTTTTCTAGCTTTCATGAGGTTACAACACTTCACGCTCCAAAAGACTCATCCGGGTAGGAAACTGTTGTGGATTTGCTGTAGTAACGTGGGCTGCACTCCCAGCATGTCAGGTCTCGGCTCACAGCGGTGGCTTTGGAGGATCTGCAAGCTTGGCACCAGCTAGAGTTGTTCCCTCTCACCAGCTGTGCTGCACTCACTCCCTCAGAGCTGGCTCAAAGCAACATGTGAGCACAGCTGAATTTTGCTGCCCAAGGATGAAGGGTGGGGTCTGGGTTAGTTCCTGCAAGAGGAAGGGTAGGATTTGGCTGAGAAAGAAAGCACAAAGAGACCTCTGGAAAGCCAGGATCACTGCCTTTGCTGGCACTAAAGGGGACAGGTGGTGACTGCTACTTCCAAGAAGGCCTCTTCCACCTTCCAAAAACAGACTGACCCCAGGTGCTCTGGCTTTCCTCAAGGAGCATGCCCACTCTTGCACAGCACTGTGGGCAGACAGTCCGATACCGCAGGCAACTATCTTGCGAATGCATGGAGGTGACCCAGTATTGGCCAGCCAAAGGACTTGAGCTTCTTCCTCTGCTGGTGCCTTTCTCAAGCAGGGCACTGGCGAGGCTACTGCAATGATCCAAGAGAACAGGCCTGTGTCATGCAAAAGGAAGAGCTCCCTCCGCACCCCATACCCAAAGGCTAGCAAGGTAAACAGCAAAGTCATTGACTAGCCAAGTCTGACACTTAAATTTGGTCTCTTACCAGGACCACATTCATGTGAATGACATTTTTAAGCTCCGTAATGCCTGGCAAAACAAGTTACTTCTTTACCTTGAGGTAAGTAACTGTAAATGCAGCATCTACCAGCGGTACAGCGCAGACAGATCTCACCGTGGAACAAGTAGTGGCAGCCAACACCTCCTACCTCGAGGTGTGAAAAATCTTGCCATACTGCAATCAAGGGCTCTAGCATCTTTTGTCTGGTAAAACCGTGTAATAAAATAGGACACATTAGGGCTAATTTTGTATGGGAAGCAATGTTGGAACGCTAATACCCAAAAGTCAAAAAGAAAACATTTCACATGTCGGGTGGAAGGCTTTACAGCATCCTGCTCCAACCTCTTTGGTTGCACAACAGGCCCCTTGAAAACAACCCTTTCTCCAGCAAAGAGAGAGCCTGAGGGTTGTGGTGCAGCTGATTTGATTCTGTGAAGAGTTTGACCCCAGAAGGAGGCATCTACATGAGAAGAATGAGTCACTCCATTTCAATAACAGGCAAAAACATTAATTAAAGGTACACAGTTTGCTTGCTTGGGCAGGCTTTGCACAGTCAAACCAGGAGTGGTCTCCCTGTTACTATATTTACTGAACTCCCCCAATGAAGTATTTTCTTTCCCTCATCCCATAATGACAACGGTTTCTGCATGTTAAATATATTCAGAAAGGAGGTTGTTCTGTGTTTCGTATTTGAAAATTGTAGCAGTTTTCTCCCCTGCACAGGTTGTAGGACAAACACTAGCCGATAACAGCTAAGAAACTTTGCACAGAATAATGTATTTTCAACCACTTTGTTGGCATAGTAAAAAATAATTTGTTTGGGTTAAAAAGCACATTCAATATTAACTGAAGATGCTTGCATTTTTTGGAGCAATGAATTGAAAACAGATTTAATGTATTTCATACCAGTCAAATCTAATTGCAGGGCCTTCTATGCATCTTGCATATTTCAGTGGATTTCAACATTGCCAAAGCCCTACACCAGAACATCATTTGTCTGCAGACCTGGTGCACGGGTTGCATTTCAAGCCCTGCCTAAAACACCTTTGCTCTCAGTTGGAGGCGTTTCCCTGAGGGAGAAAAAGGGCTTCGTTCCTTCTCCGCACCACGTTTCATCTTTGCCCCATGACTGAGACCACCTACAGGGATGCCAATTACTATCAGCTGCATTATGCTGAACTGGTATTTACAGGAGCACTGGGTGGGAACCACATCTTAGGCAGCCTCTCCACCCAGCCACATGCTTATGGCAGGAGCCTGCTCTGTTCATCACCAAATGATGACAACTGCAACCTACCAGACGGACTCGCATGGAAAACTGCAAGCAGAGTGTTTACTGTATTTTTAGTTGCATTTAATTGCAAATTAGCAGCTGGAAAGAAGGAAGGGTGAGTTGTGTGTGTGAGCAGCCAGCTGCCTGCAGAGAGTTTGGAAAGCTCCGATTATACATTTCTGTAGCTTCAATGAGGATAGCGCTGGCCCGCTGCACACTTGGGGTTTGCTGTACCTAGAAGACTTACTTTTCGAGGCATCTGGTGTTGAAGGAGCCAGAGGCCACATACTTCTTTGGCAGCACATCTTAGGGCACACCTGTACTGTACAAGGGTAGGTGCTACAATCAGGTAACTCAAGGCAACAATGAGCCATGTTCTTTGGTGGCTGGCAGTGACAAAGATTTTAGACTGGTGCTTGTGATATCCTGGAGCCTTGCAGAAGCTGGCTGCTTTCAGTGTATCAACTGTGTCTGCATAAACAGACAAACTGGTTGATGAGGAAATAAATTAGCTTTTGAGGTTACTAGTGGGTTGGTGTTTTTTTTTCTTTTCAGTGCACAAAGAAAAATAACTTTGTTTTCATTTAACTTCAATTTTATTTTCAGTAGGGAAAAAACATGAAAACATGGACTTCAAAGTGCTGCCAAGCCTGTTAGACATACATCTGTACAGCACCAGCATAATACTGGGGTGTCCAAAGTACAAGGACCTCCAGACCCGGATCCAATACCAGTCCTTGTCATAGTTTTCCTTTCTTACAGACTAAGACCTGATAGCAGCAGCAGCTGAAAAGCTCACACTTAAAATATTTCAAATTATCTTCATAACATCCTCACATGGGTATTAGTGGTGCAAACACCCTGTATGTACTGACAGGGAAATGAAGCACAGAAAATTTAAGTGCCCCAGTAAGGTCCTGTAAAGATAATGGTGGAAAAAAAGCCCTTAACAATCAGGTCTTTTGCCTGCAAGTTTAGTGCTCAGATCAGTGGACCACACTTCTTCTCTCTACTTTCTTTTCCCTGCATCCCCCAAAAGCCTTTTCTGCTGTCCCAGTCACAACATCAATGCAACAGGAACCCACAACTCACTACATCTTGGAGCACCGTGACAGCACAACAGCAGCACTGCATATTACAGCACCATTGATGGGAGAAGACCATTTAGCACACACATGTAGATTTGGAAGCGTGTGACATCCCTATTACCGTTTCAAGAATTCCTCCCAAGGAGTCTTGTCATTGTGTGCTGGTGTTGCCTGGCCCAACTCTACTGGAACCTGTTGGCCTAGAAACAGGCATTGCCTGGGGATGCATCCTGGAGCCCTGACTCAGTTAAAGCACGAGTTCAAGTAAGTGGAAACATGTCTGAGGAAGGACTGAGTAAAAAACACAGGGTTAAAGTAAAACAAGCCATGCAGATCCTGAGGAATTTGTGAGAAATTCTGCAATCCCAGCTGCACCAGGGGCATCATGGAAACACGGCTGGAAAAGATCAACTGGGGGCATAATGGAAAAGACCATTAGTCTTACTGACCAAAAGTCAGTAAGAGCTGAAAATTTTTTACAGGATCAGGCTCAACTTCAGTGTAGATACAAAGACTGTCAAAACCCATCCAAATGGCAGCATCCCATACAAAAAGCCCAGCCATAGAGCAGAGATACAAATTAGCAGCAGGAAAGGACTTGACATTCATTGCTCATTAGTTAATCATTGGATAGCAGCAGTTGAGGAAAAAAAGACAGTATGAGTTTAGTACCAAGATCTTTCTCTTTAATCCCTGCTTCGGAGGCAATTTTCCACTAAATGGCACAAACTAAGCACAACTTACTGTATTTACAGATATAACAAACAAACCCTGTATTTCAACTACACTAATAATGAGATTTCCTAAAAGCAAAACACCACAGCATTTGAAGGCTTTAGGGATGTTCTTTTGGGATTGCTTTAGGTCTAGGTAATATTTCCCTTTAATTTCTTCCCCAGTCCTATTTCTTGTAAAATCCAAACACGACTGAAAAAAAGCAGAAAGTACTGAAAGATCACTAAAGATGTGGAAAAAATTATCCCAGCGGGAATATGAAAGCCATCTGCTGGAGACTCCCTCTGCCCTCATCCCACAGACATGAACAGCGAGAGACTGATGCTCTGGTGGCAAACAAATATAAAGTGCCAAACCCTGGTCTTGGCTGGTATCAAAAGAAACCGCACATCCAGCCGTCCAGAGAGCTTGTTTAGCCAAGAGTGTATTAGCCTCTAGGCTAGCCAAGACTTTATCAGTTGGAAAATCCCAACCATGAGTGCTAGCTGCAAAGGGAGAAAAAACAAACAAAAAAAAAAAACACGGGGAAAGATTGAGCAGGACAAGCTTGAACATGTTCAGTTTGTCCTTCCTACGTTGCAATTATATCCTCATTCCTCAGAGCAAAAGGCAGTTCAAAGAGACAATAAACCCCTTTTTTAGTCTCATGCTTTGCAGAAACGTCACTGAAACGGAACTGAAGTGGTTCCCAGAGATAAGGCGACAAAGGAAATTAAACCCTTCCCTACAGCTACCCTTTGGTAAAATATCTGCAGAGAAATAGAGCACTGCTTCAGATGTAACTACAGCATTCATCTGACTTGCACTAGTGGTTCAAACTGGGATAAATTTAGTATACTTCTTCTCAAAGTCTGCAACTGCTTCCTTCCTTTGCATTGCAGGGATATTAACCTCTAAGGCTCATACTGACTTCATTTTATGGGATGGACAGTATTTTATTGTTAGGAAATGTGACTCCATTTTGGGGTACAACTTAATAAAAGCTTCAGTTTAGGTCCAAACAAATTTGGGCTGAAGCATTGTGGACCATAGGATGACTTTGGAGCAGGCAAAGCATGAGGGACCTGTTAGAGCAGCCACCAAACAAGGGGTTTTGATGGCATTTCTTTAAACCCTTCATTTGGGCACAAAAGATGCAGGGCAATGGAGGGCCAGCTTAGCAAGACAAAGAAAAGATACAGGGCTGAAAGGCAGGGCAGGGGGTATGCTCTGCTTGGAATGGACCTGGGAGGTCTCCAAGGGTGCAACCACCTGATCCTGTCTCCCTCCCAAACCAAACCAAGCCAAACCAGAGGTGTGTGGCATAAAAATGCCACAGGAAGCAATTAAACTGGCAAGGTGAAAATAATTGGATTTGCAACTAAAAACATGAAACACTAAACATCCCTAGACTGCAAAATATTTGATAGCTGCAATCCTAGACATAGATGGGACAGGCAGAAATAAAAAGCCCCATCATCTATTACTGAATCGTCCAGAAACCATCAAACACTTATGTTGAAAGATGGCTACAAAATGAAACAGCAGCTTTTTAAAAAAGTAATTTTTAATCTACTTCACCAAGAGTTTATAGAGTACAGAAATAACCCTGCTCATCACCCCAGCTCTGGGGTCTCACTGCCAGTGTATGTTAACAGTAACAAACTTCAACCCAGTGCAAGACAGACACTTTTTCTAACCATAACTGGGCTGCAGGACAACTCAATTACCCAGCTGGGAAGGCACGAATACTTCTGACTGACTCAGTTTGGGTGCGCTGGATTTCTCCCTGCCTTGCACTGCTTCAGGGAATTTCTTTCCACCCTACAGCCCTTAGGAAAGGGGCACACGGCTGAAGGAGTCAGCGGTCATGAATAATCAGAAAGGGACTTTTCCAGAACAAGGCAGTAATGTGAAAAAGTCTTTCTTTTGGGGCGACATTTACATGACCGAGGGATGACATAATAAGTCCGCAAACAAAAAAGGCTTTATACCCCTGTGGAGGCTTTCAAAACCTCTCCACACTGTCTTGGTCCTTCCCTTCTGTGCAGAGGTATCGCATTTTGGGGGCAGGAATTTAACCCCCATCTGCACCAGGCCAATTGCCATCTCTGCAGCCATGGCTTTATCTCATTCTTTCCAGCTAACACAATCTTACAGCTCATGTTAACAACGCTATTTTACGAGGCATGAGGTTTTGCTATAGTACTGAAGGGATTTCTTTCTGCTGTGGGATGAGTGACAGAGCCAAGCAGAACCCAGGGCAGCAAACTTGTTTGCATAGGAGCTCCATCAGTGTACGGCTGGAGGCACCTCCAAGAGGCAAGGCCAGTGCCTGGACACCAGCGTTCAGCTACAGAGCAGGAAGAAAAATTACAAATGGTATTGCCAGAAAGTGAAAAGGCAGCAGCATGCCAAGACCACCCTCCAAAAAAACTCTCAAGGTCCTGTTAGACACTTGGGAGCTGCTGAAATGGAGCCAGAGGAGCTGTGTGCCAGGATGCATCCTTGCAAAGTAGTCCAAGCACTGTGGGTACTACTGGGGCACCGAACTGGGGCTGGAAACTCAGCCAGGATGTAAAAACACAGCACAGATGCTCAAACTGAAGCAGAACTAATGTTTCACTTCCAGCACAGACTCTTTGCCAGATGTGGACCTCTGCTGAGAGTTAACCAAAATGCATTTGAAACTCTGGTCAAACACCTTTATTTTAAAGGTCATTTGTTTTTAAGGAGAGGGCTGAGCAGTGATCTAAGGAGTCAGAATCAATTAGTTCAGACCCCCACAGAAAAGTGTCTGGGCACTTTCAGAGCTGTGAAGCAGGCGCTATGGGAATGAAGGATGCTGGACCAAGCCCAGCCTCCCAAGCCTAAGGGGGTTTGCTCACACTGCCGGGAGCTGGGAAACCGTTTCTCACCAGCAAAGGAAGTCAAGTGCTTGGCAACAAGGGTGGCAGCACTCCCACAACTCTGGTTACGCAAACAGCTGCCTTCTGCTGGGTTTCAACATGCTCCACTGCTCCAAAAATAATTTCCTGCCTGATTTGATACCATTAGCAGGAGCACAGAGCGCAGCACGAATGGTCATGCCGTTTCCCGCAGGATCCAGCTAGCCACTGATTTCTAACAAAAGCCACATTTGTTTTTTTGGCAGGGGAGCGCAATTATGCAGGAGGAAAAAGTAAGCAGAGTGATGGCGTAAGCCCTCTCCTCTTCCTCTTTGAGGGCTTTTGACACAAGCCTGGATGAAAGCACCTGCCATCTTCATCCTTCCAGGCCTCGTTCCAGAGCTGAGATTTCCCAGCCCTTACAGCTTATAACAGTTAGGTCATATAACCAACACTCAACAGCCAAAGCAGCAATCAATGCCAACATAAAGTTCAACATCAAAGTCACTGCTTGCTGGCTGATCAGAACCTGTGCTGGTCCTGGATGGAGTTGCTGGAGTTCCTTCCTGGCACAAGCACCCCAAAGCTAATATCATGGCTTCTTTGCTTCCCCACTGGATGTCTGTGTGTCCCATTTGGGGGCCTGTTGGAGCAATTCCAGTCCAGCCTACTGCTTTGGGAACAGCAGCACTTTCCATTTCTAGCTGGACTGGAATTTGGATAGCAAATTTTGCCCTAAGGTGCATCTGATTTCCTGTTCCCTATTCCCAGCCAGGCATCTGCATGCCCTTCCCAAGGGCCTGCCTTGGGGTCACTCCTCCAGGGGCCTTCTCCAACAGTGCTTTGGAAATCTCAAGAAGTACAGAAAGTTAAGGATGCCAAGGCCCAGCACAGCAGCATCACACTGCATAGCCTGTGGGCCACCAACAGCACAGTACACCAACCCTCCCCAACTCAATGGCCGGACACAGAGGTTAGTTGCTGTCTTTTGGACGAAGCTCACATAATCTGCAGCAAAGAAGTGAAACAGCAAAGTAAAACTCATGGGCGCCCAGTAAAACAAAGGCTGCTAAGCGGGCTTCAGAAGCTGATAGCATGTCCACAAAATCAGTGTATTTTAAGGCAGAACAGAGTGCACACTGGTGTGAAGAGAACTCCCCAACAGTGTCTGAAAGTCTGTTTTAGCATCTGAGGAAGCTCTGTGGGGTTTTCCAATACTACCTGGCTCAGAAGCAGAAATCCTTGACAGCATCATCCATGTGATTTTGTGCTGCGCGCTTCTCCTATACCTTGAAATCAAAGTTATGCAGTGGCACTCATTTATGCTTATACATTTTAGGCACAAAAAGACCACAAGGGACCATTTCATTTGATCCACACCACACAAGCCTTACCAACCTTTCCAACCTTTTTCCACAATCATTCTTTGAGACACACAATGGGATATGAAAGATGCTCCTCAGCCATGATTAGAACAGTATAAGGGTTGAAGAACCCACCACTGCTTTTGAAGAGCTTGGACAGAAACTAATCTTGGAAGGCAAAGCTATGAAAAGAGAGGAAAGGTCCCATCAGCAATTCTGCACAGAACATAACTCCAGGATAACACCCACAGCTTTCATACACGAGGCAAAATACGCATCTGAGCTGACCCAAAAGCCAGGTGGGGCCCCACCTGTCACTGTCACAAGAAAAGGGAATAACCCTGCTGAGGAGAAAGTGGTTCCTCAGCTGCTGGAGGACCTGAGCCAGGAGGGATGACAAGACTGGTGGGAAGAGTGTGCAAGCTGGTTTCCATGCTCAACTGACCCATGTCTGCAGCTGCTGCTGCTCCCACAGCCCAAGGGAGTGCAGATAAGCAGCAGTTCAGCTTTTCCAGACATAGCACAATTCTCGTTTACAGCCTCTGGGCTAGACTTTTCAAAAGAAGAAGCTAGGTGTCTATTCTTGCAGGAAGCCAGGTGTGTAAACAGTCCAATTAATATACCCAGCAAACTGTGCTCTACTGCAGCAAGGAGGGCTAGTGGAGACAAGCCAAGAGCACAAGAGCCGAGGAAGGAAAATACTTTTAAAGAATATGCCTAATTAGAGATGGGCCTGTGCCAAAAGTTGTATTTGAACACCTGGAATAGCCCTGGGGAGCAGAATTGTAACCTGAACCCAGATCCACATTTTGTAACTCATTCCTCTCCCAAATGAGCTAAAACCCAGGCCCTGGACCCAGCCATCACAGTCTGAACTGCAGGTCTCCAATAGCCAAAGCCTGGACATCTGGCTTCCTACTCTCAACTGGGTTTTGTCCAAGCCATTGCACTTGGCTGCTGGTGCCCTGAGTCCCTCTCACCCCACAGGGTCCAGTACCTTCTTTGGGGCCCACTTGGTCCCACTCCAGAGCTAGCTGAAGCCCCCTGGCAGCACAACGCTGGACTCTTGGTGTGATGTGGAGATGCCCATTTGGTATCTGATGGCACGTCTCCATTTGCCCCAGCAGCCATGGCATCCCCAGCACTGTGACCAAGCCCTGCTTTCCACTCCTCCCTTCTCCCTGTCCTTGCAGGCTATGACTTCTGACCAAAGCAAGAAACCTGCTGCAACACAAAGCCAAGCTACAGCACTCATGTCTGCAAGCCAAACACTGACAGTGCCCCTCAGTTTTGTGCTAAATCCCAAGCTAGGGCTTGTTTTGAAGGCCACAACCTCCACGGCAGGGAAAGCCCCGATATCCTTTATGAATCCTTCCAGAAGTGACAGACTCTCCTTTCTCCCTTACAGCTCAGCTCTCTAGGACGGAAAACGAAACTTTACCCACACTTTATTGTCTCTTCTGAATGCAGATTTTCTTTACAGCAGAACCACATTTGGCAAAGAAAGGTCAGCCCCATCCCCATAAAACCACACTGTTAGAGGCACGTCATGCATTTCAGACAGCTTGCAAGGCTGACTAAACATTTACTTTTGGATGGCTCATTTCCAAAGTCCAGAAATAGATCCAAGTCCACAATGAGAGAGTGCCCACATGTGCCATCAGATGGCTTCACTGCCCTGTTACAGCACGTCAATCGCATTCCTGCGCTTCCCCCTCATGGGGTGCTGCCATTACCCAGTGCCATCCCCCTCTCAGGGCAGACCTGCAGGTAGGCAAGGCCTTATCTCCCAGCTGGACTATTCTTGGTAGATATTTGGCCGTCATTTTTGCATCATCTGAACTTGAGTCCTGTTAGGCTGAGGTAGGTGACTAATGCACGTAGCTCTTGATTTTTTTCCCATTCCTGGTGGGCACCCGGCCTCTCACCAGCACAGAGTGGGATGAACTGGCACAGCTGGAGAAGGGCAAATGGGACTCGCTCCCATTGGATGCTGTAATAGTCAAGGTAGTGTTTGTGTTTTGGAAACCTTTTGAACAATGTAACTCCACTGCAGTTCAGAGCAGATTTGCACCACGGATGTACTTTTTCTAGCTTTGCAAATTCTTCCCTGAAACAGCTAAATCTCCATCCCTAAGAAATAAAACTATTAGAAAAGAAAATAAATCAGACTTTTTATTTCAAAAGCACAGGAAAAGCTTTATGAATCCTTCAAGGGCCAAGAGACTAAGTCTGAAAAGGACTTGCCACACAGCATCCAGGCAAAATCAAAATGGTGCAACTTGTGGTAGGATGGGCAGATTATAATCAGGCAATTAGACATCCCAGACTGTGTAATCACATGCAATGAGAACACGTGTGGGTGTAGTGTGAGGCGTGAGCCTGGTGTCACCAACCACAGACTCCTCTTCCCTAAAGGAGTTATAGAATCATAGAATGGTTAAATTGGAAGGGACCTTAAAGATCATCAGGTTCCAACCTCCCTGCTTTAAGCAGGGACACCTCACACTAGACCAGGCTGCACAAAGCCTCATCCAACCTGGCCTTAAACACCTCCAAGGAGGGGGCATCCAAAACCCCCCATGGCAACCTATTCCTGTGCCTTACTACCCTCATGGTGAAGAATTTCTTCCTGATTTTTAACCTAAATCTCCCCTCTCTCAGTTTAAAACCTTTACCCCTTGTCCTATCACTGCCCTCTCTGGTGAAGAGCCCCTCCCCAGCTTTCCTGTAGCCCCTTCAGGTACTGGAAGGCTGCTATAAGATCTCCCTGGAGCCTTCTCTTCTCCAGGCTAAATAGCCCCAACTCTCTCAGCCTGTCTTCATAGCAGAGGTGCTCCACCTCTCTGATTATCTTCATGGCCCTTCTCTGGATCCTCTCCAACAGCTCCATGTCTTTCCTGTGCTGAGGGCTCCAGAGCTGTACCTAGCATTCCAGGTGTGGTCTCACCAGAGCAGAGTAGATGGGCAGAATCACCTCCCTGGCCCTGCTGGCTGTACCTCTTTTGATGCAGCCCAGGATGTGGTTGGACCTCTGGGCTGCAAGTGCACACTATTGGCTCATGTCGAGCTTCTCATCTACTACCACCCCCAAGTCCTTCTCCTTAGAGCTGCTCTCTACCCATTCTCCCCCCAGCCTGTAGTTGTGCCTGGGATTGTGCTGACCCTGGTGCAGGATCTTGGCCTTAAACATCAACAGGTCCATCTAGAAGTAGGTCTCTCTCTGTCATGAAAAGTAATTCCTGGAAGACTGGGAAACATCCAGGACTACACTGGATAACATCAGCCAGAAGAGCTGATCCATCATCTGTGTCATATCCAACTGTCAGAAAGGGGAGGGGGAAGAAACCCATCACACACAATACAGATAATCTGTTATATAGCTTTATGTCAGGAAAGAGCCTTTCTAAGCTTCTGTAGGAAACATCTGACACATGAGCATCCTCAGCTTTAATAATCATTACTGTCTTTCATCCACCCTTTTTTTAAAGTCTGAGAACAGCATGCCAGACTCTGGCCTCCTGTCATTGCTCAGATGCTCCCCAGAAGGCTTTTCTAAGGGGTTTTCTAATTATTTGGGTTTTTGAAAGAAATATCCTGCAGGACTTCTTTAGGTTTCTGGAGTTTGCCTTCCTTCCTCTACAAATTTCTTTACCCAGAGCTTGATTTAAAACCAAACTCAAAGGAAACTTTTCCAATTACTTCAATATATCTCAGAACACATACCCTGGGGTATAAACCAGATCCCATAACAATAAAGGTGCATATTTCAAAAGAATCCACAGTGAAGTTTTGTAAAGAAGTAATTAGTCCAAAAGTTTCAGCCTAGAATATCAGGGAATAAAGAAACATTTAGCAAGACTGAGAAAGTTAAAACTGCATACAGACCACAAAGGATTAGAGGTATAATTCCCTCTCCACCAAGAAAAATAACTTAAAATTGAAGCAACAATTGCCAGAATAACAAGCAAACTAGAAAATCGCAGATGCTGAAAAATATTAAGTCTTCAGATCCTGAACTACCATAAGCAGACGAGATTTCCAAAAGCGCTAAATTCCTGTCCTCTGAAAATCCACATTAGACTTCCCCAAGTGGGAGGCTGAAAGAAAATCCCAGCCTCTTTTGGAAAGCCAGATTGCTGTGCTTCTGCTTAGAGGAGAGTTGGGGAGCTGAGTAGAGCCCCTAATACCTTTGTAAAGGAAAGCAAGTTATTCTAGTGAATGTGTAGGGTCTGTGTCAGTCCTAGACCATCCAAGCCACCTCCCAAGCAATAGTTAATTACAATGAGACATGCTATGCCTCCAAAGCTGCAGCTTCATATCCTCCAAGTCAGGATACAACCCTACAGGGCATATTGCTCTGCCTCCTGCAAGCACCGGCTGGGCAAACTGGGAGTGCTTCTGCCAGTCCTGGGGCACAGCCCCACTGCTGGATCCACACACAGTGCTACGCTTCATGCACTGACAGATCCTCCCTATGGTGTCCGGCCTCTCAGATCACACCATTAGCATTACCCTCCTCTTGGATCAGCATCTCTGCTTGCCAGTGGTGCTTAAAGGCATTTGCTGCACCACTCAGCACAGCACAGGGCTCAGCCTCAGTGGTTGGAAGCTTGCAGTCTGAATGCTACAGAGAACATTCCTGATGCTGGAAATACCTTTTCCCTTGGCTGTGATAACCTATGATTTGTCAGGTTAAAGAGACAAGCCCCAACAAGTGCTGGGGTTAGCTTGGAGATGGCCATTCAGAAACTCCTTTGCCCTCTGGCTGCTTTCCCTGCCTGGATGCTTCACATACCTTTGGCTCTTGCTGGCTGGCAGAGCGGCTGTGAGCAGGGTTTCATAAAGAGACTGCAATTGAAACAAAAACCCTGGGTGGGGCTGCGGAAGCTGGTACAGTTCATGCAAAGGTCACACTCTTTTTGTGTCACATTGAGCACTCCATCCAGCAGCATGGCCTTCCTTCACCTAGGGCCGCAGTGGACTGGCACCCTGTGATGACAAGGTGTTGCACCTCCTAATCCACCTGACAGTCTCCCACTTGTCCCATCCATCAGGCAGCAAAGGCCAAGAGTAGCACTGAGAAGGGTTTAATGCCCAGCCCCAAGCTCCTCCAAAAGGGCTGCTTTTCCACCCATTCTCTACAGCAGCCACATTTCAGGCAGGAGGAAAGCAGGGGAGAGCAGCAGCAGATGTGCCGTTGCCTTTCTTCCCCCCATCACAAGTGAAGGTCCATTTTGGAAATGCTACTTCTTTCCAGCCCAAGCCCCTCAATGCCCCCGTCTGGCTGCCCCAGGTGCGTCAATAAATCTAAAAGCACTAGGCCTTTCTTCTCCTTCCCTCCCACAGCTCCCAAAGCGCTAACTCCTCCCAGCCCACCCTTCACATGCCAAATCTGCACATTTTCTGTTCATCCCGACCTTCCTTCCCTTCCTTGTCTGATAGTCCTTCCCACACACACACCACATCCTTCCTCCCCCAAGCTCACTACAAGGCTGGTTTGCTTCACTGAAGCAGATCAGAATGAAACATAAGCATGACCCTTTAAATCTAAAGGATTAGGAGCCCTAAAGGATTAGGAGACATGAAGGAGAGAACTGTCCATATAAATATGTATGTGCACGACTAGAGGAAGGCTGTGCCACCTCATGTTGCCCTCTAGGTCCCTCTGATAACTCTTGCTGCACTCAGCTCTGCAGCCCTGCACTTCAGCCCCTATCCTCTGGGACTCCTCCACCACTAGCTCTATGGCTGGCTGGCTGGCTGGGCTTGCTTTTTTCTACTGCTTTTCTGAAACAGCAAAAGGCTGGCACATGCTTGTGAGAAACATTTTTTAAAAAGCAAAGGAAAAAAAAAAGCAGCAATAAGCCCAAAAAAAATGGGATAGGAAGTATGCTCACAAAGACTCTGCCTGCTCAGGATGCCAGGAGCTGAAGAAAAACTGGATGCATTTCCCCCAAGGTGTGAGATATTTGCATGAGCACATCTTGTGATAGAGAGTCTGCAATCCAAAGGCTATGTAATCTAAATAGCAATATTATAAATGTATTGCCCTGTATTATGGATGAGAAACACCAGTGTAGAGGGGTGGGACGTCTTACTTCCATCACAGAAAAATTGTGGCAGAGCCAAGTCCCAAATCCCAATTCAGGGATTTAACTACTGCCAGCTATCTGCTTTCTATTTTCTGTTAACAAAGGAAACAGTATTTCCCCAGATTTCTATCCCCAGTGATACTGCTGAATTTGCTGCCCAGTCATGCAATATTCCGGGTTTGGGAAGAGCAGATGAAGCTCCAGAGAGCCATGAGCAGACACTGCCTTATTGTGCAACCTGCATGCTGAGGGTCATATTCAGCCTCCCAGCTCTGCCTTTGCTAGTGAGGCCAGACCCAAAATACTTTGTGTCTTTCCATAAAATTCCAGGTTTTGGGCTTTGTTCCCCCGACCCCATTTTTTTACACTTATTCCTTGGGGCCATTAAGTCAGGCTTGACAAGAAAAACCAGCCCCCACCTCGACTCAGCCTTGCAGCAGCACAGCTAACAACTGCCCAAGCAGGGCACGGTGCTGCACAGGAACCCAGCACTTTCAAACCCTCGGCCGACGGGAGCGGTGTTCAAACACTCAGAATAGTTTAGCAGGGGGAGCTGCACAAACACACCGGCTGTTGGTTGGGATGTAGCCACCACGTGTGCGAAACAGGGTTTCGCTCCTCTGCCGCCCCCTCACTTTCTGTCTGCAGGCATGGGGCGGCGAGGCAGGGCAGCCTTCCCCGGCGCACAGGCACCACCAAAGCTCGAGGAGGCAGCAGGGACATTTCCTCAGCTGCCCCATAGATATTTCCCCCCCCCTTGATTTCCTGTCTGTCTCTGCTGGGCTAACTGCTGTCAACCCACAGAGGGACACACTAGGCAAGTCATACCAGGAGTCCCTCTTCCCGTGGCTCTGCTGCAAGGCAACTTCCCACAGCCCCCAAACCTCAGTTCTCCATTCAAGCAGCACAAACCAGCCACATGAGCAAGTTCTGGATACTTTCTCCCTTTTTTTTTTTTTTAATGCCTTTTCATCACAGTTTCCTTGGGAAGAGGAAGCAGCTAACCCAAAAGGGCAGAGATGCCCGGGAGGAAGGAGGGTGCTGTGGGGAGAAGGGGCAGGTAGACACCCTCTGTGAGCCAGCACAGCCATGCTCACAGCCCTCTCACCAAATCCCTGCAGAAAGCTAAGTTGGAATCAGTGTTTTGAAGGAAAATGGGGAGCTCCTGACAAGGCTGAGGAAGGGTCTGCCACCTAGCACCCTGTTAGGTCTACCCAAGCCCAGCCCTCCTCAGCCATACTCCATACCTTTGGGAGCTGTGGGGTCCTGCTCTGAACCCCCCCCCTCTTCCTCCCTTGGGAAAGGGCCCCACCTATGGGTGAAGGACCAAAGAGGAGCTCTCAGCCATGTTATCATGTCTCCTTCCATGGAAGTTCAGACCAGGGGTTGGAGGGAGAGGATGAAAGAGACAGGTTTACTGAAGGTGTGCAAAGGGGGAATGAGGGCACCTTTGCACTGTCAGTGTGGTCTTCCAAAGCATAAATATGAGAAAGCCAGTGGACCCAAATCTAAAATTGATGGCCTAGGAGCAGTAGGCAGTATCAGGTAGAGGTTTGTAGGGAAGAAGGGCTTGGCTCAAGCTTGGTGCAGACCTGTGTGTTGCATGAAGGCAACACAGACAGGAGAAACTGCTTACAACCTGCATCCTGGTGAATTCTGGTTTGTGTTCATGATCCAGCATCAAACTCCAGGACTGTGACCACAGATACAATGTGTTGATGGCCAGAGCTAGTGCTTTGGGACTTTGATGTTTAGCAAGCAGAAAGCTTGTGAGCAGACTGTTTCCTGAGGTGTTTCAGACCTGCTTCACTACAAGGTAAACGGGGATGTAAAAGTGCCTGTGCCTCTCCATCAAACACCAGTCTGAACAGCAAATTTTAGGTGTAGCTGTCTCCACTGTAGATGTCTACGGTTACGTGAACTTCACCCAAAGGTCACTGAGACATTTCTCAGGTTCAATAATAGGTTAAACAAGTCATCAGAACTAGAAAGTTTTGGTGCTGGGGGTGGAGGAGAGAAGAAGAGTGGCCTAGACCAGATCTCTGATCCAACAAGTTGTGGAGGGATGAGATGCATGATGCTCCATTCAAACCCAGTTAACATAGACCTTAACGACACAATCTTTGGGACCATGGCTTCCAATACTAAGATTGTTGTCATGCAGAGTAAATAAGAAAAAGAATCTCTGGATCTTGCTTCATTTTATTTTTCCCAGAAGGACACAACTGGGGCCCTCTGCACCTTCCATAATCCATTAGCTCCTGGACAAAAAGCCTGTTTGCTGTCCTCTCCCCATCTCTCCCACAGCACCACAGAGCTCGACTGATGGTGATGGACCACACTGCAGCTCATGACAAGCAGAGACCACCTCCCTCTCTACAAAGTCCCTCGATACAAAGGACAAAGCAATGCCTGTACCAGCACCACCAATCCATGCTGCTTGGCCTATCGACATCATCACAGGCAGATAAATACCCGCAGTTTCTACTGGAAGGAAGCAGGAGCAGCTCCTGGCAGTAGAATGCCCTGCTTTGTCCCAAAACAGAGTGCAACCCTCTCACCCTTTGCCATGTTCCCACCCGCCTTCCCAGCTCTCAACCTTCAGCCCTTTCAACACCCACAGTCTTTCCACTCTGCTGCAAAGCAATGAGAAATTCCCTGCCAGAGGACATTGTTCAAATGGTTTATTGAAAAGAAATGCAATTCTCTACTCCGGGCGAACAAGCTTCTTCTTTTCCCCTTAAGGAAGAAGGATAATAGCACAGCCAGGGAAAAAAAGCTATCCCCAAAGCTTGCTGTAATAATATTAAGTAAGAGACCAAAGGGGTTTGGCCAGGAAAATCCCAAGTTCAAAAGAATAATTGCTCCAAGAGATTTAAGCCTAAAGCTGAGTCACTAAAATGAAGAAACCTCTCCTTGTCCATAGAAAGCAAACACATCTCGGGTCATGCAGCAAAGCTTCTGTATGTCCTTGTTAGAAAGAAAGAAGAAAGAAGCCAAATGCAATTAATCATAGACCCAGAAGAAAGGATGACATCTCTGTAATTAACTACCTAGGCTCATCTTCCCACTTTTGAAGACTAATCCAGCCTTCTTCTTTCACTTTTCACCCACAGCAGTGCCACAAAAGCCCACTACAAGTACCATATAATTTCTCTCCGGGGGTACATGGCACACTCTCACCTGCAGCCTGTGGTCCCCTAACAGCTTTCCAGTAAGGGTATGGTGCCAGGGGGTAACGTGCAGAGAGCAAAGAGAGCTTAGTTACCGTTTGAGCATGAGCTGTGATGGAGATTGCAGAGTCATTGAGAATCTGGAGATTTCAGCTGAACTACAGGAGTTATTTTCAAGCTAGAGTATTTTATATCCACAATCCTGATCCAACATATCAATAACCAGAAAACACCAATTAAAAAAAAAAAACAAAACATGCAAACATGAAAACACTTTCCAAATGGTTAAGTTTACTACAGCTTGTGTTAATAAATTTGCTTATACCTGCTCTTCAGGTGTTGTAAGTTTGCCTGACCATCATCTTGCCCATATAAACCATGTTCTTCACAGCTGTACAAACTGATTGTACAGAGGTGAGTGGACAAGGCTACATATTAAGAGCAAGGACTCCAGCAATTACATTTGGTAGGATGAAGCCAGCTGGCAAGCAGCTCCTTGATTTACAAAAGGCAAAGCCAGATTTCAGAGACGAAACACGCCTAGGTCTGACTAAAACTCACGATTCCTTTGCTACAGCATCAAAGTTTCAGGAAACATGGGAAAGTGTAGTACTTTGGAGAGAAGAAGAGGAAGGGCTGGAGCTAGTAGCTACACCTTATTGCCGAGGTCCAACAGCCAAAATGTCCTATGCAAATCAGAACAAACCATTCAACTTCCCTGGGACTCGCTATATAAATAAAAGCTGAGAAATACTATTCCAACAATGAAAACAACAACAGACCAGCTCTTTAGGTCAAGTACATCAGTGGTAAATGTAATACAGGGGAATGATAGAAAAATTACATCAGTTGAGGAACTGAGTCTGATTTGTACCCGCTCTCTTTTATGAATAATGCTGTCAACATATGAATAATGCTGTCAACAACAGATGGAGAATGCTGGCCAGCTTTGTAGTCAGGGAGAGCAAAGAATGCAGAGTGGACAGAAATCTCCAGCTCTTCCATGACATAGCAGAAATGTTTGTGTTTGTGGTTCGTTGTTTTTTTTCTTTTCCCCAAAGGAAGGAGATTAAGTCACTTTCCTATGAAGTGATTTTACAGCTCCAAGTACAGCTGAAGTCTTTCTATACAAATGTGGGAAACAGGGAGGGATGACCAACAGCCAATCTGTGGGATAGAGCAACAGCACCAGAGAGCTTCGGGTATGTCCATAATGCAACACCCACTCCTTTCCCTCCAGTTCAGTGCTACAGGCACAGTCAGAGGTGCTGCAGATGCTCTGGGGGCTGTTTCATGGCACAGAGTGTCTTCATCTGCTTGCAGAGCTGAATTATCACTCAGCATCGACCCCAGCCAAAACACTGAAAATAAGTGGATTGCTCCTCCAGTCTTTCCACAGAAATTTGGCAGAGGAGCTAAGTACAGCATCAGAGCAAAGGTAGGATTTAGCTTCGGCAAAGGTGGCTGCCAAACACCCAGAGACACCTCCTCTGTGCAGTCCTTCAGCCTGGAGCTGCTGTTCATAAAATCAACTCAACTCCGCGTGTCAGGGTGGTCAGAGGCCCGGGCCAAGACGCCAGGGTTTGTCCCTTGTTAATGGGAATGCCTATCATCCTTCCAGCGGGATGCACGAATCAGTGCGGAGAAAACGAAATGCTGTCGGCAGACAGGCTGCTTTTCCCAGCCCTGCTGCGGGACAGAAGAGCAGCCCCAAACCCACTGGGCTGGGATGCTCCGGCAGCCAGGCATGACCTGCGAGCCGAAGCTGCCCTCCGCTGGATGCAAGGAAAACAGCCCCTACGATGGGAAAGTAAAAGCTATGCAGTTTTTCAGGTGTAAGTCCCTTATTTCCCCAAAATTACTGGCAAAATTCACTTTTCTCAGCGTTACGTTGCAGGCACCAAATGTAAGGGCCAGAAACTTTCAAAAAAAGTGGCAACCTGGGGAATCTGGCAGCATCCTGTTGTCTGGCAGCACTAAGCCCTGACATCAAAAAGCCTGACTGCATTCAAATGTCTCAAACTGATTAACTGAAACAGTGGATTCTCTCCCACTGCCAATTTTTCTATAAACCAGCGACTAATGCACACACTGGAAAGTGAAACCAAATACATTTTTGTTAGGTAGCAATGCTACCTGATGATGTTGAATATGGGCATACCACCAAAGACTGAGCTGAGAACAGAGGTAACCTTTACTTGTAGACAATTAACACACAGAAGGGATACAGTCACCATAATAAATAAAATAAAATACTAATTGATAAAATAATCACTCAAGCAGCAACACCGATAAATATTTGTAAATCCTGAATTAATTAGTATGTACATCCCAAATTTTCATTTTATGTAAACATATGACAACTAGAAGATGGATCATCCTAGCCAGTTTCAGATCAATTAAGCCAACACAGAACAGGCACCAACCACAACAGAATTAAGGAAAACCTTTTCAGGTTTCAAGTGAGAGGAATAAAATTCTTGAGATTGTCTACAGCAGGTAATTTAGCCCAACATTGCCAAGGTCCAGCAGCAAACAGAATTTTCAGGGGCTACTCTATAAGGTGTAATGGACACTGACACTTGCCAGCAACACTGATCCCTTCCAGGATGAGACCAGTTCCTGAAAACTGGAGCTTCCCCTAAGGATTTTTAACCTCTACCCAATGCTGTAGAGCATCCATAATGCTTGCAAAGGTTGAAAAAATTATTTCCATGCTAACCTGAATCTGCAGAAGCAAGTGTTCATAATAAAGCAATTAGAGCAAAAGAAACTCTGAAAAGTTCACAAGGGATTTTCTTTTTCCCTCACCATAGAAAAGCTGTGGAATCTTCCATAAAGATTACAGCCACGTGCACTTCCCTGCCTGCAAAGCTCTCTGAAACACCTCACTTCCTTTACTAATAGTGAACAGAGACCAATAAATTCAGTAAAATAAGGCATTTCTTTCCTATTGCAGCACACAAGAGCAGGTGGCAGCCTGCTGTGACATGCCAGGCTGTGGAGAGCACACAGGGAAGCAGCAGGCATGTGCTTCATCTTGCTGTGACAGGGCCAGACCTCCTCACTCTTTTCCTCCACTGTTCCTAGGTTGGTTTCTCCTTTTCCAGGGTCTTACTCTATATTGAGCATCCCCAAGCACACTGATTTCCCCCTCAAGTTTCACAGTGCTCACAATTTCCAATTCTCAGTTGTCCAACCCTGTTCTTAAAAGCAAGTGATGCAATATGTGCTGCTTTTCAGCACACTCAGCTCCAAAGGGAAGACAACCAGGAGACAGACAGACTCCATTTCTCACTTTAGCTTGTTTTTAAATCAATTTAAATAGGCAGAAGATGAGATTTTCAACAAGGTCCCTTGAAAAACAGTAGGAGTAGTTCTTTGTAGCAGTATGGCAAGCAAAAATTTTGAGTTCTGGTACGATCCTCTACTGCCACCAGTAGTAAGGTATCATCAAATGCTGGCAAGGAGCAAAACAACCCTTAGCTGCTCCCTCAATAGTCGCAAGAAGGCCAACACCAAAAAAGGGAGCCACTCACCCAAATTTGGTGGAGAGAACACCTCCCAGGGCAGAACCGATGATGACGGCTATTCCAAAACAAAGACCCAGTTTCCCCAAAGCATTGGCACGTTGAGAAGGAGAAGTCAGGTCTGTAATAAGCTTCTGAGAACCTGCAGGGAAACAAATCCTTCAAAAGAAGTTTGCCATGGGTTCTGAGCAGCAGGTACAAATCTTTAGGCTACAGAAGCAGTGCCTACCACAAAATGGTCCTTACAACCCCAGGGCAAATGCTCATACACACCACAGAGTGGAATTGGTTGAGCCCATCAGCTGTAGGAAACAACAGGCTCAAAACACTCAGATAAACTACTTCACAAGTGGTGAGAGAAGGCTTAACACTCTATCAACTTGAGTCCTCTTGCATGAGTTACATGGACTTCTGGTAGCTGAAGGCTGTTGTATGGATTATACTAGAAACATCTAGGAAAGGCCAACTAAAGCAGAAGAGCTTCATGGGTAACGGAAGGTATTTTTGTAACCACGTTTCATTTTGACTAATCTGTTCATTTTACAAGGAGAAAGGGAAAACCTCTCCTACAAAACATCCTGGTTGCAAGAAGTCAGCTGAGAAATTTGGGATAGCATTGCTGCCAGCAAGTATTCATCACCTGTGTCTGGATGGTGAAGTCCAATAGATTTGCTGAGGAACATAGACAAGGATGAACCTGGGACTACAGGCTACCCAGCCTTGCTTTCCTCCTGGTTTTCATAACCAATATACCTGCTGCTTCATGTTCTCAGTCTTTCACCTGTGATAACCACAAAATGTTCCTCCTGCCTTCCTTCATGATGCTGTTGAGCTTGTTGACTTCCAGCAACATGGGCAGAAAGAGAGTTATCAGGCAATAAATGCAATTTGGAAAGTCACCCAGCCCTGACCAACCTTACCTGGTAGCCCATGCATGAACACTGCTGGCAGCCTAGAGAGGAAGAGGAGGGGGATGCTGGTGGAGATGGACATGAGCAGGAAGAAGGCACTTCCAGATGCACAGGAGAGAATTAAAGCAGCTCGGGTGCCAAATTGATCCGCAAACCTGGTAGAGAAATGGCACAGGTTTGTCAGCAGTATGAGTGTGCCAGTCATTACAAGTGTGCTGCACTCAGATGGATGGAGTTGTATGGCCATCTAACTCTCATTTATCTGTCACAGAAAGCGCTGATCAGATTCTCAGAAGTGCTCTGTTCTCAAAAGAGGACTAGATACTCAGAGGAGCCCAGCTCACTGGGTAACTGCTCTGTACTGATGACTATCAGCAATACAAAACTTCACCTTGCAAAAAAAAAAACCAAAACCAAACCCACCTCCCCAGAATGGGAAGACTTCCTCAGAGGAGGAAGGAGCTTGGACAGCTGCTACCACTTGGCCTGTCTCCAGACCTCATATAAGCACAAGATTACACATGCTTGCTTAAGTCCCTTCCACTGGCATTTTGATGAATAAATGTAATTTATCTCAGAGCTGCTAAAAGTCAGCCATGAGCAGAAACAGTTATGGCAGCTCAGCAAATCCTTCAATATGATCACATTGGAACACAGAGCACCCTCAAAATTTACTTTGCAACTCTTAGAGTTGGTTCAGATCAGGGAAACAAGTTAGCTATTTTTTTAGTTCAGGTTCAGTGGCAATAGAAGTTATTCCAATGCCTTTCCAGAGGATTTCTCATTCAGCACCACTTAAAGAAAATAAATAGCCAGCTTTCTATTTAGGTTCAATAAAGGCTTCACAATAGTAACTCAAATTTGCTTTTATTTGTGGAAAGAAACCAAAACAGCCAGATGAAGTTTTGGGTTGAGTTTTATTCAAGTCCAAGATACTTTACAAACTAAGTTGAACAATGTCTGAGTGTACCACAGAAAGGGTTCTGAGCAATTGAGACAAGATTACCGTAAACTAGGCCTTAGATAGAGTTTTTGACTCCAATTCCAACTTCCTTCATTTTGCTTGCATTTACTGAATTACCCAGCTAGAAATTAATCTGGCCTCTGTGGTAAAGAATAACAAGAAAAGCCTCTATAAATATATTAACAAAAGAATATATTAAAAATATAATATAATAAATATAATATAATAAATATAAAAATATGTTTTTAATATATTAAAAAAAGAAAGACCAGGGAGATCCTCCATCTCCTATTAGATGCAGGAGGAAACATGGTGATGAATTATGAGGAAAAGGCTGAGCTGCTTAATGTCTCCTTTGCCTCAGTATTTAGTAATAGGACCACTTTACATAGAGGGAATCCAACTCCCTAAGTTAGGGGACAGAGACTGGGAGCAGAATGACCCCACCACAATTCAGGAGGAGATGGTCAGTGACCTGCTGCACCACACAGATGTGCACAAATCTATGGGGCAGGATGGGATGCACACCAGAGTGCTGAAAGAGCTGGCAGGGGTGCTCACCAAGCCACTTCCATCATTTACCAGCAGTCCTGGCTGAATGAAGAGGTACCAGCAGGCTGGAAATCAGCCAAAGTAATCCCCATATATAAGAAGGGACAGAAGGATGATCCAGGAAATTACAGGCCTGTTAGTCTGACTTCAGTACCAGGGAAGCTGATGGAGCAGATCATCCTGAGTACCATTATGCAGTACATGCAGAACAACCAGGTGATCAGGCCCAATCAGCATGGGTTCATGAAGGGCAGGTCCTGTTTCACTAACTTCATCTCCTTCTATGACAGGGTGACCCACTTATTGAATGAGAGAGGGCCTGTGGATATTGTCTACTTTGACTTTAGCAAGGCCTTTGAGAAGGTTTCTCACAGCATTCTCCAGGAGAAGCTGGCTGCTCATGGCTTGGATGTGCACATGCTTTGCTGGATAAAAAACTGGTTGGACGGCCAGGTCCAAAGAGTTGTGTTCAATGGAGTTAAATCCAGTTGGTGGTCAGTCAGGAGTGGTGTTCCCCAGGGCTCAGTGCTGGGGCCACTCCTGTTTAACATCTTTATTGATGATCTGGATGAAGGGATAGAGTTGCACCCTCAGCAAGTTTGCAGATGACTTCCACCCACTAAGCTGGGTGGAAGTGTCAATCGGCTTGAGGGCAGGGAGGCTCTGCAGAGGGATCTAGACAGGCTTGACTGTTGGGCCAAGGCCAATGGCATGAGTTTCAATAAGGCCAAATGTCAGGTCCTGCACTTTGGCCACAACAACCCCCAGCAGCACTACAGGCCTGGGGAGGAGTGGCTGGAGAGCTGCCCAGCAGAGAGGGACCTGGGGGTGCTGACTGACAGCCAGCTGAACATGAGCCAGCATTGTGCCCAGCTGGCCAAGAAGGCCAATGGCATCCTGGTCTGCATCAGGAATAGTGTGACCAGCAGGACCAGGGAGTTGATCCTGCCTCTCTACTCGGCCTTGGTGAGGTTGCACCTCGAGCACTGTGTGCAGTTTTGGGCACCACATAAAAGGAAGGAAATCGAGGTGCTGGAGAGGGTACAGAAAAGGGCAACTAGGCTGATTAGGGGTATGGAGAACAGGTCTTATGAGGAGAGGCTGAGGGAGCTGGGGCTGTTCAGCCTGGAGAAGAGAAAGCTGAGGGGAGACCTCATTGCTCTCTACAACTACCTGAAAGGAGGTTGTAGTGAGGTGGGCGTTGACCTCTCCTCCCTGGTGACTAGCAATAGGACAAGAGGAAATGGGGTCAAGTTGCACCAGGGGAGGTTCAGTTTGGATATTTTCTTCACAGAAAGAGTGGTGAGGCATTGGAACAGGCTGTCCAGGGAGGTGGTGGAATTCACCATCCCCAGAGGTGTTTAAAACATGGGTAGACATGGTGCTTCAGGAGATGTTTTAGTGGTTACAGAATATAGGGCTGACAGTTGGACTTAATGATCTTGAAGGTCTTTTCCAACCTTAATGACTCTATGATATTACAGTTAGCAGATAAATGTTACTTTGCATAGCAATTCATTGTGTTTACACTAAAAGAAACAACTGCACCAAAATGCCAAGACTGGTCTACAAACAAAGCTAAGCATAAGCAATTAAAGAGGTTTGTGTTGAGGAAGAGGTACAGGTCAAAACTTTGCTGTTTACTTGGAAGCCAGGGAAGTTTATATTAGCTGTTTGCAACCTGAAGACCATGATTCACTACATAGTCCAGGGCTTTTTTGGTTTTGTTACTTAAGACTAAATTCAGTGCTTCATCTTCTCATGGGTGTTTAGGAGC
The DNA here is from genome assembly GCA_020745705.1 of Hemiprocne comata. Lineage (NCBI taxonomy): Eukaryota > Metazoa > Chordata > Aves > Apodiformes > Apodidae > Hemiprocne > Hemiprocne comata. The sequence continues at coordinate 16,429,913 of CM036590.1, forward strand.
AGCAGGCAAGAACAACAAGGAAAACTACCTAAGCTACACATTTTTCTCTCCCTTATCCCCTTCCTCCCCATTTTCTCTTTATCTACCTTTACCCTGAGGTCAAAGCAGCCTCACAAAATCACAGAATTATCACGGTTGGAAAAGACCTCCAAGATCACTGAGTTCAACCATCAACCCAGAAAAAAAACAAAACAACAAACACCATGCCCACTACAGCATGTCTTGAAGTGCCATGTCTACACATCTTTTTAATACCTCCAGGGATGGTGACTCCTCCACCTCCCTGGACAGTCTGTTCCAGTGCCTGACTACTCTTTTGGTGAAGAAATTCTCCTAATATCTAGTCTAAACCTCCCCTGGCACAACTTCAATCATTTCCTCTAGTCCTATAGTTTTTCACTTGGCAGAAAAGGCCCACCCCCACCTCACTGCAACCTCCTTTCAGACAGTTGTAGAGAGAAATAAGGTCTCCCTTCAGCCTCCTCTTCTCCAAACTAAACAACCCCAGTTCCATCAGCCTCTCCTCATAGAACTTGTTCTTCTCCAGACCCTTACACAGCTTCATTGCTCTCCTCTGGACCTGCTCAATGTCCTTCTTGAGGTGAGGGGCCCAAAACTGAACACAGTACTCGAGGTGCAGCCTCACCAGTGCTGAGCACAGGGGCACAATCACTTCCCTTGTCCCGCTGGCCACACTATTTCTGATACAAACCAGGGTGCTGTTGGCCTTCCTTGACCACCTGGGCACACTGCTTGCTCAAGTTTAGCTGGCTATCAACCAAAACCCACAGGTTCTTTTCTGCTGGGCAGCTTTCCAGCCACTCTTCTTCAACTTACACAACAGTTCTACAACTGTTCACCACAACTCTCTGGGCTCAGCCATCCAGTCAGATTTTTACCCAGCAAAGACTGCACCTGTCTATGCCATGATCCGCCAGCTCCTCTAGGAGAATGCTGTGGGAGATGGTGTCAAAGGCTTTACTAAGGTCCAGATAGACAACGTCCACAACCTTTCCTTCATCCACTAGGTGGGTCACCTGGTCATAGAAGGAAATCAGGTTGGTCAAGCAGGACCTGCCTTTCCTGAACCCATGTTAGCTTGGCCTGATTCCCTGGCTATAAAAGATGTGGCCATGCATCTTTTTATCTCAAACCTGTGTTGCAAATTTTGGCATCAATCTGACAATATGTGTATATTGTTCCATCTAAACCAGTGGGATCCAGATGGATTCTGTGTTGTCATTTTCCTTCCCTTCAGCATCTCTTCTGGACATTAGTAAATGACATACCATGCACATTGGAAAACCAGATTTCAGATGGCATCAGATCCAGAACAGAAATATTACTCTAGTTTTGTGTATTAATAGAAAAAACATTCAAATTGGGCCTCTTGCAGCATCTCCATTCTTAGGAATGCTTTTTTTTCTAAGCTGCACTGGATAATTTAATATTACTATTCTTCATTTTAAAATTTGTACTATGATAGTATCCAAGGGCTTTTAGTGATCAGCTCTTTGAAGTGCTGTACCCCATGCACCAGAGGATCCTGTAAAGCTCACGATCCACACCAACCAGAATGGTAAATCCCACGCAGGAGTACTGAGGCACACACCAGCTCTGCATCCATTTATTACTTTGTTGACAGTGTCTGGACCAAAGAGAAAAGCTAGATTTTCTCAGCTTCATTTTAGTTTCCTATCACTGGGTTACACTGCTCTTTTGATTTTTTTTCTGCTTTTTGGGAATGCATTCCCCCACCCCTTGAATTTTTTTGCACCGTTTACATTTCAATAGGAATAGCAGAACGTCTCCCATGGGGTAAAGAGGCAGAAAACCTGAGTCTTTTCCACTCTTATTTTGATAAATAAGCTTATAGATGAATCAGTTCTTAAAATTCATGCGAGTCGAGCTTCATATTAAACACTGATGAGATTCAGCTGCAGGAATAATGTGACTCGCTATTATTTTCATTGACAGCTCTACTTAACATCAATGAATACCCTCTCCTTTTAGGTTTCCCAGTCAGTAGACTGGGAAATTTCTAGAATTACACGTGGCTATAAAACATTTGCAGGATTAAGCCATTAGGACATGGGCTCTGAGGACTGTGATGGTTTAAGCCTGTTTCCAGTATATTGTTACACTTAAATGTGTGTCATTAAAACATAGCTAAGGTAATATAAAGGCTGCTTCTACATTGTGGTATTTCTAATTATAGTATTTCTTTTCCCATTGCCCATTTATGAAATCTTCAGACATTTCAACAGGACCATGAACCAGAACTAAACATTTTTTATTAAAGTATAAAAAGTCCTGGCCTTTTTCAGCTATGAAAAGGGTGATGAGAAGTGTTCTCACTTACCTTCCAAAAATGGGACCTCCCACAAGCTGGAGGACACCAAAGGTTGTCTGGAGGTAGCCAAACCCTGCTGAATCCAAACCTAGGCTCTTTGCCAAGTACTAAAAAAGAAACAGAACAGGTTATGGGAAATAAAGCATGCTATATTTCTGAATAAGGAGCTTAATGTCTGTGTGGAGAGAAGTACAGCCCTAAACAAACGCTTCCTTCAGGTCCCCGTACCCACAGATGAAATTGTTATTGGGTCAGACACAGGCTGCTTAATAAAAACCCAAAGCCTCCATCCCACACCATCCACTAATGAAGATCAGTGGCAATGTGACCAAAACCATCGCTTTTGTACCAGGTGACAAATCTGAAGCACTCTTTACCTTTGCAGCCTGACACAGCTGACATGTTCAGGAGGATGTTCAGCTGCTGCTAAGGAGGATGAGGTAGATACAAAGTATCTTTCCTGCCTCCAGAGCCCACAACTGGTACAGCCTGAACACCACCCAGAAGGTGGGTGTGGTAAGGCTTGGAGTTACTAATTGAGCAAGCTGGAAGAAATGCAAGCACAATATGGGCAAAATACTACCTTTATTTATTATCTGATGGTACATGCACAGCCTGAGCTCACAAAAAATCACAGATGCACACCTCGAAGAGCCTAAATCCTTTGTTTGTATTTGCTTGGGTTTTTTTTAATGTACAATTTGTATGCTCAAGGGACAGCTATTTCTGATTCGTGTTTTTGTTTTGTGTAATTTGCTAAGTGTTATTTAAAACTCTCTGTCAAGTTCAGCTCTCAGAAAGTGTGGAGATGCCCATCTTGCCTGCTTCTCTGATAAGGTGCTCTATACCCAGGTCCCCAAACCCCCTGTAATCGATGGGTGGTCAACTACTCCAATTTGTCATAAACAAACTCTCTCTCAGCCTACAGGCTCAGGGCACTGCAGGTTGGTTTAGCCCCAGAAGTAGGGACCAATGTGCTCCTGGAGGCACAAAACCAGCAGAGAGATCTCCCAGAAGTCATGGGCTCACCAGAGACAGGGGTGTTCATGCACATTATAGCTCACAAGAGAGGAGCTAACAAGGAGCTCACACGAGCAGGAAAGCTGTGTGGTGGAAAAGGGCCTGGGGATGTTCGTTCACAGTTGGCTGAACGTGAGCCAGGTGGCCAAGAAGGCCAACAGTATCCTGGCCTGTATCAGCAATAGTGTGGCCAGCAGGACTAGGGAAGTGATTGTCCCCCTGTACTTGGCACTGGTGAGGCAGCACCTCGAGTACTGTGTACAGTTTTGGGCCACTCACTACAAGGACATTAAGGTGCTGGAGCACATCCAGAAAAGTGCAATACAGCTAGTGAAGGGTCTGAAGAACAAGTCTTATGAGAAGCATCTAAGGAAACTGGGGTTGTTCAGCCTGGAGAAAAGAAAGCTGAGGAGAGACCTCGTCACTCTCTACAACTACCTGAAAGGAGGCTGTAGCAAGGTGGGGGTTGGCCTCTTCTCCCAAGTAAAAAGCAGTAAGATGAGAGGAAACAGCCTCAAGTCGCTCAGGGGGAGATTTAGATCGGCTATTAGAAAAAAAATGTCTCCACCAAAAAGGTTATCAAGCAGAAGAAAGAGTCCAGTAAGTGAGAAGCAATGATTCCCACTCACAGCTTGTTTATTACACCCTCAGAAAACCCACCTCTGATCTGAAATCTCTGATTCCTACTGCCTGCTTGTTTGGTCACTCTCCCACTGCAAGCAAGAAGACACGAACTACATCAGCTTCACTCAGAGCCATCAGGCCAGGAAAGGACTCTAGGTGCTACTGCAGTACAAATAAACCAGTTTTTACTGTGTGGTCATACCCTGAACACAGTCCTAGCTTGCCTGCTAGGTAGGAATGCACTTTTCTTTCTCCTGCTAGAAACTCTCTTCTGCCTTTGCTGAAAACGATACAGCCTGGTGTTGAAAGCAAGAGGTGCTACGAAGCAGGACAATCCATACTCACAGGCATGACTCCCATCTGCATGAAGAGGAAGGTCAGCTCTAGGGTTGTAATGAGATAGGCAACGAGGATTGCTTGTCCTCTCTTGATCTCCCCCGAGTGGCTGCTCTCCCCCACGGTCTTGCTCCTCATTCCTGAGGCTTCTTCCTCACCTCCAGCGCTGGTTTTTGCATTCATAGTGCTTATGGAGTGACTTAGTACAGGCTGAAACGTGGCACAAAAGTGCTTTCTAGCAGGGAACGTGAAGCATAGGGAAGGTGCAGAAGCTGTGTTTACAGTTCAAAGCTTACAGTATGAAAGGTGCTGAGTCAGAATGCCAGGGATTTATTTTTCCCTTCCTTTCTTCTTTTTTTTTCTCCTCTTGGCTTACTTGCCAGGTTGATTCAGAGGTAATGATTCAGAGGTAAACAGGCACTGTTGCATGGATCTCATTCTTCAGCCTTGTCCCAGGTGGGCTCATTGCTTCAAGGACCATCAGAAAAAAAAACCTGCTTGGGGAGGGGTGAAAGTGGACATTGCTCCAGACAAGAGCACGTGACCAACTTTTTAACTGTTTCACTTCTTTCACTCTTCTTGCCTCTGGTGGCTCAGAACAAATGACTGTCTTAATCATTCATGAAAGGCACTTACATTTTGTTTTGGGGGGGTTGCAAGTGAAGCTCACAGGAGAACAGCTATTTCCAAGTTCTTGTGCTTCTTGCAGTAGACTTATACAGATTCTGGAACAAGCATAGGTCTTACATGCAGTTAAAGTTGCTCTCATCAACACCTCCAACTCAGCCATTTTCTCTCCTCCACCAGGTGCTGCAAATTTATAGAGACTGAGTTAGCAACTATTCACATGTGACTCCAATGAGACTACAAATTATCAGCTAATGCCAAAAACATTTCAAAACCAAAAAAGCATTAAATCCATGCAAATCTGACTGCAAATTGGGGATTTAAACAAACAAGACTCATTTGACCTTTGGGAGTTTTGTTTGTTTGTTTGCTTGCTTGTTTACTTAGGGTTTTATTGTTTGTCTGTTTCCTTTGGGGTTTCTTTGTTTGTTTTCTTACTTGTTGAAGCCTGGAAGTCTGTCTCAGAATTATCTCTATTTTAAATAGAGAAAGAAAGGCCCAATTCACCAATTCAGCCTCACCAGCACCAAGCAAAGAGGAATAACATGTTCCCTGGAGGTCCAGACTATGTTGCTCCCCAGTGGCCCTTATTCCTGATGACTGGCTCACCTAGCATCACCATCACCTATGGTCCTCACACTAGGGTTGCTATTCATCCAGTCAGTCCCCAGACAATGTTGGTACAGGTGGATATTCTGCCCCTGTAACCCTTCCAGCACTGACCATGTCATCCAGTCCCTCTAATTTAGTAACACCTCTCTGTTCAGGAGCAGAGACTTGACTCACCGTGAAGGCTGACACAGACACATCAATACAGGGGCACACACAGACATTTGCTGGCTTGGATCCAGAGTGGTTATCAGGGCTCCCAGATTTCCAACCAAGCCCAGGGACAGTGAACTATAAATTCTCTGAGCACACCCTTTGATCCAACACATGTCACTGCAGAGCCCTGGGATTTGCTGAGGGCTGCCAGGCTCTACCTCTTGGTGAAGCAGAGTGAATACCAAAGGTTTAATGTTTCACCAGGAGCAGGTACCATATCTCTGGAGGCTGCACATAAGCAACCATTTGCAAACTCAGCTAGAGAATGGGTGCAAAAGCATCTTTAAAGAATGACTTCTCCAGTGATACCAGCACTCAAACAGACCCAACTCACACTGCCCTAGAAGTTGATTTTGTTACCAAAGAAGGATGATTACCCAGCATGTATCCCAATTTGGCAAAGGATCAGTGCTCAACATTTGGTTCAACTCGGTGTGAAACAATGGATTTGCTTCATTTTAAATGTCCTGCAGCACAGCACCAACATCATCACTGCCTGGTTTGCACTGGACAGGCACAATGTACAAATTACCAGCATTGAATAGAGTAAAATTAATGACAGAACTCTGTTTATGGAGGTTTCAAGACAACCAACAAAACAACTCATGCAAATGCAATGTAAAACACTGCTTATGGGAAACACTGCTGACTTGGACTTGAAAAGCATCAGTATTTTGACTAGTGAGTTTGTCTCAGCAGCAACTGAAAAGAGATCCCAGCAAGGCGACAGAGGGAAGCAATGACTTGCAGATGCAGCCACCCTCCACCAGATAGAAGCCTCATCCTGTTGGGACCATGCAGTGCAGACAGCTAACCAGCTGCATGCTCTCACTCAGATTTACTTTATTTTTATTGGCATTGGAAAATAAAGTGGAGTTACAAAAATAAACAAAACAGAGTTTAATTTTCATCCTCTGGGGCAAAAGACACAGTTCTGAGAAGAAGGCACCTAAACTCAGTGTCTGGTGTGGAGGTGACCACAGAGAATGAGCTACAATAACTGGATTCAGTTTCTGTACATCACAGGATGCCTCTTGATGGATCAGTGCCTCTTCCTTAGCATCCCAGATCAGGCTGCAAGTAAGACAGTGCCCTGGACCCAACTCAGTGGTCCTCTTCTAGCAATAGTCTCTTTGGGCAGGATCATTTATCACCCCATCCCTGCATTTTGGTATGGACAGGACAAAGGGAAGAGGGTGGCAGTTTTAAGCCACCTTTACAAGCCATGAGCCAAGCCATGTTCATGCTGCTCTGGCCCCGAGGATGCAAGGATGAGCTGTATTCTCCAAACTTGGCCAAGATGTTGGCGGCCCTGAATCACCTCAGTGTCCTCCCACAAGGTCTTCTGCACAGGAACCTGGACTTTCCGGACTTTCAGCACCTGATTTTTAGTCTCATCCCATGAATCTGTCAATGTAGGGGCTAAACATGCAGCATGAGCACTGATAGAAAAACAGCCAGTATGATTGACACAAAGTAGATCCTCCTTTTCCCCTGAGTGAGAAGCCTGTCTGAAAATGTCTGCAGGAGCCAAAGTATGATGGAGATTAACTCCATTCCCAGCTACTCCCCACTGAACATTGTGTTTGTAGCCATGCAGCTAGGGACAGTTTATCTATGCCTGTAGTGATAATGCATAATTTATGACAGATGACATAGGCTGGCATTGCATTTTTATCTGAAGGCTCCTTCTGGCTCAATTACACACTACACCACAGGTAGCACTCAGTCACTGACAAGCTATCCTTAAAAAATAAAGATTAGTTTAAAAACTGGGCAGGAATAGGTTATTAATAGGAAATTAATTTTCTTGGGTAGGATAAATAAACTTGAAATGGACAGATATTCCAGGGAGACTACAGTGAAAGCAAGCAAGGAGATAAATGTCTTGTGATGAAACTGCAGATTAGGCCATTAGCTATGCATTAAATCTTGACACTTATTCTCAACATTTTTGGAGTATTTACAGTTGTCTTCCCACTATATCTTTCCTGATGCCTATTTATCTGGTGATCCCTGGAAAAAAAGAGTGGGAAACCTGAGAACATCTTTACAAAAAAAATTTGTAGACTTACTGTTTATGTTACTTGGGCAGAAACCTTTCTTAACTCACTGGAAATGGGAAGCAAGGCAATCTCAAAGTGCATGTACTTGGGGAGGGGAAATCCACCCACAGAAATACCAGCAGTTGAAAATGTTGGTTGAAAAAGCATAAATTGTGTGGAAATAAATCCTGAATCCTTCTCTCAACTTGCATTTTTTCACAGAGGAAGATTGATATGATCTGTAGCAACATGAGGTAATGTGGGTGGGATTCACCTGTCTCCAGAGGGTCAAAACAAGCTTTACAGCCTGAAAAGAGCCTTGAAGAGGGATGAAAGTACAGATGTGCTGCCCAGTGATAAAGGGCATTTCTCAGGCCTCAGATCCTCTATGACTTTGCATTCAGGTGTTTCTAGCTATGGAAAACAAACACCAGCATGAACCAAATACTGCTCCAGTGCAGATCAGTCACAAACCCTTACCTATACCTATGGCAAGCATGAGAGCTGGCTGGAAATGCCAGGGAGGGAATTACTGCCTCTTGGGTCCAGCAAAGCTTTCATTTCTCCTTGCAAAGAGAAACCACATTTCTATGGTCTATGTGCTGGGGGGTTCCGGGAGGGACATGAGGTGTGGGCATAGTTATGAGCATACATCATCTCTCTGCCCAAGAAGCAGCAAAGACAACCCTTCCACTCCTTGCAAGAGCATCATGATGCTGCTGCACCAAAACCAGCTAGACATGCAGATTTTCAGATAAGGAGAGACATAAAACCCTTTCAGAGACACAGCTCTCAGGAAGAAATCGTTCTGGGGATGTTTCTTAAGCTCTGTAATATGAGAGAGGAAATGGAAGAAATACCTCTAAGCAATTCCCCAATAGTTGGAATGCTGAATTGCCATAATGAGGGGAACGGCTCAACACCAGCCATAGTTGGTGAGAGTTGTCAAATTCTCAAGATCTTGCCTGATCCTTCTCTTTCCCCAACCCTGACACTGAGAGAACTGGTCTCATTTGTAGTCTGGTGAAAGATTTATGCAGTTGAGCAAATAAGCATTGCCAAAATTATGTCCCATGTTTGTTGACTGATTTATTCCTTTGTCTAATTGTGTTCAAGAAAAAAGCAGCTCACTAATGAATGGAAAAAGACTCCACATTGCCAGCAAAAAAAAAGTCATGTTTAATTTACAAAATAGCACAGTCTTCAAGGATTTTCATAAAAACTACGGAGACAGTCCAAATCGGCAATGAAATCAGATTCCCAGTGGCTGCTGAACTCTTTTGGCTCTTTCTATGTGTGTATTAAATTGCAGAAAGCAATTATTTATAATTTGTTTTCCTAAAAATGCTGGTGAGCTTATTCTGCCTGGCAAATTATTTTGTTAAATGGAAAAGGCTATTGTTCATTCTTTTGGTAAAGTCTTTGTTACTTAGCATATTAAACTGCAAATCACATTTTATCTGAAATATGGCTGGTTATTATTAACTGTTTAATGGTAAAGCCCCAAAGCTCCAGCTAATATTGAGGCCCTGTTTGGTGGCCTGTAAACACAAAAAGAGGTTGAGACTCGGATGAGGGAAAAGAATTAGATCCTCCTTGTCTTGCAGATGGGACCCTAACAGACAGAGGAGTTCAATGACTTTCCTGAAATCACAGAGGAAGTCTGTGGAAGAGAATGGAGCCAGAGTTGATCAACCATTGGACTCCAGTCCCATTGTTTAACCACAGGGCAGCTTCTCCTCTCTAATATTCTGGAAAAATTAAACCAAAAGAGAACATCTCTGCTAGAATTTGACAACAAATATGCAGATGGGGGAGAGACTTTTTCAATTGTAGAAGAGTTTTGGAAAAATCCCATGGCCTGAATTCAGGGGAGTTACACCAAGAATAACATGACCAAATAGGACAAAAAAAGTACTTTGTACCCATCCAGTCTCATCAGCTTCAGCAGGGCCTTGCTAGGGCAGGAGTCTCTTGTGTCTGCTTACACCAAGTGGCACCTTCCTTAGGATGTTTTCAGCTCAGCTAGAGGACTCACCTCCAGAGTCATCTCCCAGGTACTGCCATGGCTGTGGCCCACCTCTACCCCAAAATTTCTCCTAAGCAAACACAAACCCCTCAAGTTTCAATGAGCTCCATGCAGTGGTGAAAGGCTGCTGGGCTGCCCAGAGAGCAGTTGCCAATCTTCTCCTTCAAGTGAAGACATCAAAAGACAGCAAATGCCACCAGCCTCTAGTGGTATGCTATGCTAGAACACTGGAGAATCAGCAAGAAAAAAATTACTCTTCCCATAGTTAGAGCCCAGGTCTGCTGGGTGAGCTCTCTCCTGAGCAAGGGGTGATCTCCCCCGGACTTGTCATTCTTCTTCCTAATGCTCAAGCCCCACTTGTTTTAAGCAAGTGTGACACAGCCATCTATGTAGGAAACTGCCATTAAGGGAGTGGTTATACCATCAGCTGCTGAGCAGGGTCCAGGCGAATCTACACACACTAATAAATGATGGTGATGGCCCAGAAATTATGGATATCCCTGCAGCCTATGTGGTTGCATTTTCAGCTTACTGGCATGTTGGCATGACTGACCTTCAGACAGCTTGCTGCTGGTAATGGTTGAAGCCCTGGGCTCCAAGATACACACAATGAGTTGGAAGTCCAAGGTTTAGAGCCAAAGAATATGCTAGATGTGACAAGACCGGATACACACACACACAAATAAAGCCTCATACTTAGCCTGCAATATGCAATATTTCATTCAGCTGGTATTATGCAGCCACCTTCTGGAATTGCAGCAATGTCTGGAATGCAAAAGCTGTTTATCATTTAAATAACATTTAAGCCATTATAATTTATATGAGAATTGTAAGTGATTTGGGCTGTATGGAGCTTCTTGTTGTGGTTTGCCATAGGAATGCTGCAGATTTCCTCTGCACACATTACATTCTGCACACAATGGGAGCCCCAGACATTTTCAGCTAGTCTTGAGCCTCCTGCATTTACCAAAACATTTTCCTCTGTCAGAATCAAACAATTCCCTGATTTATAACTCTTGAGCATTCAGGAGACCACCAGCAACACAATGTAACAAGAATCTCTCTGTTGATTAGCCTTCCAATGAAGCTATATGCAACACAAACAAAATAGGGATGTGTATTCAGTGTTTCTGCAAATGTATGTTTCTGCATAAAGCAACTACAGAAGGGCAAAGCACGTGTCTGCAAAACCTTGCACATCCTGGACACAGCTTTCCCACACAGAGGACGGTCTGTGTTATGTCCTCAGACAAATCCTTTCCTGCTCAGGGCCAGGTCCCGTCACAGCCTTGCTCCATTATGTTGGCTGGTTTCTCCACATGGACTTGGGACCTGCATCAAGGCAATGCAGGATGTGGAGGACAGGGGATGAAAGGGGATGGCTCCATGGCTCCCCCCATGCCCAGCTGGCTCGATCCACTACTTGCCCTGGAGAGAGCACAGAGAAGGAATTAGTGCTTCTAAACTTGCCAAGCTTAGTGCCAACAAGAGTTTGCCACCAGAGCCAGCTGCTGCTCATGGGAGGGCTGGAAGATGGCTGTGACCAGGTTGTGCTTATATTATATTTATTATTATATTATACTATATTATATTAGTATTTTCTGTTGCAATATGTGTTTTTAAGGCTTTTTGCTTTGATATTGCAGTTTAATTCTAGGCCATTCCTAAGGCTAAATGCAAGGCTGGCATAAAACAGCAATGTCTGCATAGTCTAAGGCTGGATTTGCCACTATCAGTACCACTCGGCATTTGTTAATCTTTGCACACTCTGGAGAGGATGGAAATAACCCAAGAAGAGATCACTTGGAATGCTGCTCCCTGGTTAACATGTTCCATTTCTGGAACACGCCAACTCCCTACATCAAAGTCTCCATGCACTAAAACAAGGATCCATCATCTGGCTTTTCCAGAAATCAAGCAAGCAAGTCTTGCAGATTTTCAATCCAAACCAGTTGAGAACCAGTCCTGCCAAAGCAGCAATTGGATTTGAGGATTTTACAAATAATAAGGATATTTAAAACAAAGAGAAAAAGTGCTGCTAGAAAAAAAGGGTCTATCTCAGCTTATTTTCCTAATGCCCTACCAGACAGCAATGGGATTACCTCGGTTGAACTGCCCCACAGAGGGTGCTAGGAAATAATTCCCCCTGGCTTCCTATGTTGGCTGGGTCCTGGAGACTCCTGTTAAAACAGACATCAATCTACTCTGCAGCTCTGCCCAGGTTCTCTCCTTGTCACTTTAAAGACAAAAAAATAAGGAATTATTCCTTTTATTTATTGCCAGCACAGCCAGGGGAGTGATGAGTTATATTCCTCCTGTGCCTCAGCAGTTAAATCATTTGCCAAACCCAGCTGGCTCTGCCCATGTAAAGTGACAACCACCTTGAATCCCATGGGAGGTACCCTTGGAAGCTGTGCAACTGCAGAAGGGCCAAGGACCTCCTTGGGACTTGCAGGGGCAGGTCAGCAGAAAACCTTGCTTAACAGTTGAGATGCGTGAAAAGGAAAGGCCCTAGATTAAATTTGCAGGCTGTCAGTTACAAAAAAGAAAAGCCATTCTCCCATCTGCAAAGCAAGTGCATTTGATCTAGAAAGCAATGAGACTCCATGAACATAGCACCTCCAGATATATGTTTTTCCTTCCAGAGCAAATTCACTGCCACTTGGCCACTGTCAGCTTAAATAATTTCACCTGGTTTATATTTTCCCTTCAAATACCAACAATGAGCAGATGACTCATTTTTACTTTGAGAAGAACTGCAAAATCTGGATTACTTGGCTCTAGGATGAAACCCTGACCCCAATTCACTGGGAATTTTGCCTCTGATGTCCATGCTGCCAGGATTTAATCTTCAGCCCTTTCATCCAGCTCCTTTTGTTGTTTTACTGTTAGGAAAACATTTGTTTCAAACTCATTTGGTCATAACTATGTTTGAGAATGTGGCTCATGGTTCACACTGGAAGAATTTGTATCATGTCTCTTTGAAATGCCTTTATGTGTGACTGCAGGCTCACTGGGGACAGTGTTAGCCTGCATCAGGGTGTGTCTGCAACTGCCCCTTTATGAAATTACAGTTTAATTGAGAGTCAGGTACAAGTGCATCTCTTCATGCCTGATCCTCCTGTCCTCACTCAGTCCAAAACTCACCCTACTTTAAACTGAGGGTCAGGCACCTGGAGTTCACTGCCTTACAAACTTGTGTTAGCAATTGCTCCTGCAAGATTTGTCGGAGCAGCTGGAAAGGGTAACTTTTAAGACTACAGAAGCACCTTATGATTTTTGAATCTGGTCACAATGCAGGAAAAAACAGAGCTTTCTCCTGGCCTCCACCATCTACCAAAGGACATCACAAACGTGTAATCAGAGTATTTGTCAACATTTCTGACCATGGCCCAGGGTAGTAGGTCCTTTCAGTGCAAAACTTGAGAACTGACTCATTAAGAAATAGTCATGTCGGTGGACATAATGCAAATAATTAAAAAAACTTCAAGCCAGTGTTGACCACCTTCTTCCACCTCCTCTATTCCATCAGGGGATACAGCACTTGGTTTCTCTTTGGATCTGTGGGATGCTGAAGGCCAGTGGGATTTGTGCAGACTGCTAAATGCTGCCCCATATATAACAGAGGCTGAGCTCCCAGCAACAAGTCACAGCACTATTTGTTCTGCATGACATAAACATGTTTATAGTGCGCTGCTGAATTCAGGTACAATTAACTCCCTGCTCTGCAGCAGCACATACCATATTGCAGGCATGGCAGCCTGATTATGGTTAAACTGCTGTAAAAGGAACATGATGGACTTCTCCAAGGGAGCTCATCAAACCACTCCCGTTGCAGGTTCACCAACTAGCTGAGTTATGTTTGGTCCACATTCAAAGCTTGCAAGAAAATTAATGCTATTAATCTAGCAAGGAGATTATAAAGTGATTGTTTTTCAAGATTAAGAGCAAATAAAATTTTAGTGCTCTGTCAGAACGTTACTATGCTAAAAGCAAATTTAAAGCTGTAGGCAAGAAGATTAATTAATTAAAGAATACAAACAAGAAGCCAGGTAGTGGGGAGGGGGGAGAATTTATCTCATCATTCTGCGTCATCACATGGTATCTCAACAGCCATCACAGAGAGAGGAGGGAGCAAACCCCAAGGGAGAGGCAAATAAAAAGGGTGAATCCAACTTGGGGAGAGAGAGAAGGAACAGCCAAATCCCACAACACCATATTACTTTGCTACCTGCTCACAGGGAGGGAAACAGCCACAGAAAGGTGTAGAGGAGACAAAGCTCCTGGGGCTCCCCAAGGCATGCCAGCCCTGCACAAAACCAGGTATGTGTCCTGAGGTCCATATCCTCTACAAACTGTAGTTTGAACTACCGTTGAGCTAAGACACTGTCCATCACATTTGAAAAGTTGTGGCAGACTGGTGAAGTTCCCAGTGACTGGAAACAGGGGAAAACAAAACACTTGTTTTAAAAAAGGGAGACCCAGGAAACTACAGGCCAGTCAGCCTCATCTCTGTGCCTAGAAAGATCGTGGAGCAGATCCTCCTGGAAACTATGCTGAGGCATATGGAAAATAAGGAGGTGATTGGTGACAGCCAGCATGGCTTCACTAAGGGAAATCTTGCCCAACAGATTTGGTGGCCTTGTACAACACGGTTACAGCATTGATAAGTAAGGGATAAAGGAATAAATAAGGGATAAAGGAATAAGTAAGGGATAAAGTAAGCTGAAGATGTTGTCTATCTGGACTTTGATAAAGCCTTTGACACCATCTCCCACAGCATTCTCCTAGAGAAGATGGTGGCACATGGCATAGACAGGTGCACTCTCTGCGGGGTAAAAAACTGGCTGACTAGCTGAGCCCAGAGAGTTTTAGTGAATGGGGTTGGATCCAGTTGGCAGCCAGTCCCCCAGGGCTTAATTTTGGGTCCAGTCTTATTCAAGATCTTTATTAATTACCTAGATGAGGGAATTGAGTGCTTCCTAAGTAAGTCTGCAGATGACACTAAACTGGGCGGAAGTGCCAATTTGCTTGAGGGTAGGGAGGCTCTGCAGAGAGACCTGGACAGACTGGATTGATGGGCCGAAGCCAATTGTATGAGGTTTAACAAGGCCAAGTGCTGGGTCCTGCACTTTGGTCACAACAACCCCATGAAAAGCTACAGGCTTGGGAATGAGTGGTTGGAAACCTGCATGGTGGAGAGGGACCTGGGGGTGCTGGTTGACAGCCAACTTAACATGAGCCAGCAGTGTGCCCAGGTGGCCAAGAAGGCCAACAGCATCCTGGCCTGCATCAGGATAGTGTGGCCAGCAGGAGCTGAGAAGTGATTGTGCCCCTGTACTTGGCACTGGTGAGGTCACACCTCAAGTACTGTGTTCAGTACTGGGCCCCTCACTACAAGAAGGATGTTTTGTTGCTGGAGTGTGTCCAGAGAAGAGCTACCAAGCTGGCAAAAGGTCTGGAAAACAAGTCCTACGAGGAGAGGCTGAGGGAACTGAATTGTTTAGTTTGGAGAAGAGGAGGCTGAGGGGAGACCTCATTGCTCTCTACAACTACCTGAAAGGAGGTTGTAGGGAGGTGGAAGTTGGCCTCTTCTCTCAAGTGAATAATGACAGGACAAGAGGAAATGGCCTGAAGTTGCAGCAGGGGAGGTTTAGACTAGATATTAGAAAGAATTTCTTTACTGAAAGAGTGGTTGGACACTGGAACAGGCTGCCCAAGGTGGAGTCACCATCCCTGGAAGTGTTTAAAAGAAATATAGATGCGGTGCTTAGGGACATGATTTAAGCACTGAACGGGTAGATTAAGTTATGGTTGGTGGATTTAGGTCATGGTTGGACTTGATCTTCAAGGTCTTTTCCAACAGGGATGATTCTGTGATTCTTTGAAGAGTTACTGATGTCATCTACCGGGATTTGTGCAAAGCATTTGACACTGTCCTGCATGACATTCTTGGCTCTTAAATTGGAAAGACATGGATTTGATGGATGAACCACTTGGTGGATAAGGAATTGGCTGGATGGTCACAATCAATGGCTCAATGTCCAAGTCAAGATCAGTGACAAGTGATGTTCTTCAGGGGTCAGTATTGGGACAAGTATTATTTAACAACTTTGTCGGTGACATGGACAGTGGGATTAAGTGCACCCTCAACAAGTTCGCAGATGACACCAAGCTGTGTGGGATGGTTGATACTTTAGAGTGAAAGGATGCCATCCAGAGGGATGGGCTGGAGAGCTAGATCTGTGTGAACCTCATGCAGTTCAACAAGGCCAAGTGCAAGGTCTACACATGGGTTGGGGCAATCCAAAGCATGGATACAAGCTGGGCAATGAGTGGATTGAGAGCAGCCCTGAGGAGAAGGACTTGGGGATGCTGGTTGATGAGAAGCTCAACATGACTCAGCAATGTGAGCTTGCAGGCCAGAAAGCCAACTGTGTCCTGGGCTGCATCAAAAGAAATGTGTCCAGCAGGTTGAGGGAGGTGATTCTGTTCCTCTACTCCAATCTTGTGAGACCCCCCTGCAGCACTCTGTCCAGCTCTGTGCTCCCCAACATAAGAAGGACATGGAGATGTTGGAACGAGTCCAGAGGAGGGTCACGAAAATCATCAGAATGCTGAAGCACCTCTGCTACGGAGACAGGCTGAGAGAGTTGGGGTTGTTCAGCCTGGAGAAGAGAAGGCTCCAGAGAGACCTTACAGCAGCCTTTGAGTACTTAAAGGGGGCCAACAGAAAAGCTGGGGAGGAACTCCTTTATCAGGGAGTGTTGTGATAGGATGAGGAGTAACGGGTTTAACCTGAAAGAGGATAGATTTAGATTAGCCATTAGGAAGAAATTCTTGATAGTGAGGGTGGTAAGACACTGGAACAGGTTGCCCAAGGAAGTTGTGGATGCCCTCTCCCTGGAAGTGTTCAAGGCCAGGTTGGATGGGGCTTTGAGCAACCTGATCTAGTGGGAGGTTGGAAGTAGATTGTTTCTAAGGTCCTTTCCAAGCCAAACCATTCTATGATTGCCAAGCTACACCTGAACCCTAGTTTTCACAGAATAAAGTGAATGTATTCATAGATCTTGTCAAGGAATCATAAGGACTTAGAACAACTTGAAAAATCTAGAGGATGGTGACTATAGCTACAATGTATTTTATTACTCTAGAAATACTGTGGACACCAGGTAGATTTAAAATCCACACATTTCAATAAGCTGCTCTCACTTGAGCTGTCTGCAGGCTGGTGGCAGGGAGAGCAGCCTCCCCAGGCAAACCTTACCCACAGCTCTCTCTTGGCGAGCTGCGAGAAAAGCAGGGAGCCTGTTACTAGGTACAACCCGGCCAAGAGCTCCTGCGATGCACCAAATGGCATCTGAATGGCATCTGAATAGCATCCGTGGGGCAAACGCAGACATCCCCGGGAGCTGGGTCCCGGGAGAATATGCCAACAAACCAGGAGGCTCCGCCACGCGGGATGACAACCGGCTGCAACTGCACGGGGGAAGGCGGGGGGATCCTGCTGGACACCCGGCCCTGCCGCCGGACGGCGACGGGGCCCAGACCGCGCTCCCCGGGGGCGAACGGCGGCACCGGGGCGAGCGCTCGCCTCTGCTGGGCCCAGCCGACATTAGAGGGCACCATTGCCCCGCACATCGGGGCCATGCTGCAGCCTGCTTCATATTCGCCCCCGGCCTGGAGGGAGCGGCCGGGCAGGGGAGCTGAGGGCACGCCGTGCTGCCCGGTTATTTTGCAGCCAGGCCGGGCAGGCAGAGGTTGGCAGAGGGGGACCCACCCGCTCCCCTACCCAGGCACCGGCACGCCGTGGGCAGCGCTGGCGGCCGGACCGCCCCGAGCGGTGCAGAGGCGAGGGGCAGGAGCGTGCAGAATGCGGAGGGAGGGGGGAAGGGGAGGAGGAAGGGAGGGGAGGAGGTGGGGGGGAAGGGCAAGGCCAGAGCACAAACGTTTATTGCCTGGGTCAGTTTTCGCTGGGATCCATCTGAAGATACTTCTGATGCACTTACCACTGCTCTTGGACTTGTTTTTGGACCAGGCACCTCCCCTCTGCAACAGTCCAAGCCATGAATAATTTCCTTCGGGACTCGAGCAAGAGTACTAGCATTAAAAAAACTGTTTACTGAAGAAACATGAAACCAAAAATAAAACCTGTGCAATGGCCCCTTCACCACACTCCCCCTACAGAAAGTAAAAATACCCTATGAAAGACTACTAAAAAAAAAATAAAAAAATTACCATGGATCAAAACAAAAGGCAAGGAGAATGACAAAACAAGCAAAATGCAAACCTCTCGTTTAAGAGTGGCAATGAACAGTACCTATGAGCATAGAGCATAACTTTTGCAAAAATTATAACAGAAAAGCAAAATATAAAGAAATGGAGTATTTAACTGCTGCTCAAACAAGACTACACAGACAGCAAAAAAGAGCGACCCTCTGGGGGTGTACACACTGCAAGCTCAAAATGCTATTTGGTAGCTGCAGTTCCCAGCCTGCTTTCCAAGTTGACAGCACAGTGTCAGCAAGGCTTGCCACACCATAGTTCACACAGAGCATCCTGCAAACCAGTCAGCCTTCCCATCAGTCATGAAGGGCCAGATGGTGAGTGGACTTCATGTAGTAAAACAACATGATGGAAAGAGAAAAAGATGATTGTGAAGAGAGAATGTGATGGCCCCCTCTGCAGCGGCAGATCCATCAATAGAGTAAGCTAAATTCACTGCTACCTTTGTGCTACCCTAATCATGTGTAGCAGCTGGGCAGCAAGGCTAGCCCTTCTTTTAACAATCAAGAACAGAAAGAATAATTTTTTTTAAAAGTAAAGGAAATTAAATTAAATTAAGCATTTTTCTGGAATGTTAGGTTTTGCGTATTTTTGAGAAAAGCAATTAAAATAAAATAAAAACTACCAGAACTTTTTCAGAGTTCTGTTCAGAGGATCTTTCCCCATTTTAACCCGGTAAAATGAGTGGTTTTGCCAAGCTATCAAATCTAACAATTTGACTTTCTATGACAGTGTAAAGAAATGGAAAATTCTGAATGTACACAGGCTTTAGTAACCTGGAGTATCACTTTGCTGGTGAAATAGTCTTGATGAGAAATTTGGGCAGTCTGCGTTAACGTGAACTTCAATTGCAATCAGCAGGATTCCAAAGTACCATGCAAAATTGCCACTGGTATAAATGCCAAACTGCAAATTGCTTGTGATCATGCACACAGTAAATGAAAAAGTGCATGGAAGATAAAGTACCGATATTTATTGGTCTGTGTCTCTGCTAAAGCAATTACGGAATCTAACATGTTCTGAAATGAAGCTATCACATGTGGATTGCACAGCATTTGAAGAATCCTGAGTTGAACATTGCTGAGCATGTATGATAATGCTGTATTAAAGGAAGAGAGAAGGGAGCAAAGCACAAACCTTTGAGTCTTGGGGGCCCAACAATGGGTTTCCTTGTCTGGCAGCAGGCTGAGGACAATTCCTGCAGGAGATGTTCATCCCAAGACTCTCCAGAAGGTGAAAGAGTGCTCCTCCATGGCACCGTGTCTTGAGGACCTGTTTGGGTCCATACACAAAAGCCTCACCAGGCCCTCTGTGCTGCAAAAGTTAACCAGGAGCTCTGCAAAAACCAGCCCTGTCAAAACAACAGTGCTGAGACTCTCTCTTTTGTTACCTTCATCACTTCTTTTCAAATTTCCTCGATTACTCCTTGCTCAGTTTACAGTGCAAGGACCTCAGTTCCCCTGTCTGCCAACCCACCAGATTCAGCCCTGGCTTTGATGGTCAACCTGGAATCTTTACAAATGGGAATAGTCAAATGCAATAAACCATCTGCGACCTCAATCCCTTTGCAGTGATGCACAAGCAATAAAGGAGTTTGCTTTTTCTCCCCTCACCCTTTAGAAGCAGAGCAGCCAGCAGAAATATATGCTAGTTAAAGTCATTGTTTTTTTTCTGACATAAGCAGATACGACTTGGAAATTTTGAGCAAAAATGTTTCATTCTTATGGGGCATTGTTCTAACCATAGTGGTAATTACTCTGCTCAGTATTCTGGAGCAGGAATTTCTAAAGCAGCTAATGGGCTTGGTGGTGCTAGCTCTTGGGTAAGATTTTGTGTCTCATGTTAGGCAAACTGCTGGTTTAGAGGATCATAACGTATCCCTCTGGCCTCAGAGTTAACAAATTCACTAAATTAAAAACATCTCTCTGCACGGGCAATATTTCCTCCTCAAATGGGCTGGATGCTCTCTATGTCCACACAGAAGAGAACCATGGACACTGCTAGAACTGCTGACTGATAGAAAAATTGCAGTACTATCACCACCAGCTTAAACCATGTTTAATGGGAGAGAAAAAAAGTCAAAGAGATGGGGACTGTTGACAGCGAGGAAGATGAACTAAAAAAAAGAGCTGGTAACCTCAAACGAAAGCCAGTTTACCTCTCAAGTGAGCTGGAATTTAAAGCATTCTCAAAGACAAGGCAACCCCTGAAAATACCTTCCAATTCAAACTATATTTCCTAGCATCCCTCAAGCACTGCATTAATATGGGCTAACCTCTGAAAACAGTTTGGAAGGACCATGATGTGGATTTTGCAGAGGGCACACCCACATCTTGCAAATAGCAGGGAAGTTTGCTTGCTCGCCTTGCATTGCAGGAATGTATAAAACCAAGGAGGCAGAAAACAGGAAAAGTAGCCGCTGGGGTCTCCTGGCGCTGGGGGAGTATGGCAGCAGGTTCACAAGGACTCCTCACAAAGAGCCCCTGTCTGCAGGGACCCAGCCATTGCCATTTGGCTCATGTCTTGAACAGAGGGCACTTTTTCAGCAGGTTTCGTGGAGAACTCGAGGCATTTTCTCCTCATAGCACATTTATTTGTAAAACCACCCCATCCTACATCCTGAGAGGTGTGCCTGATGGCTGCTGAGAGAAGTCCCAGCTGAACATTGTGCCATGGTCAACATGTTCCCCAGCTGTCCCAGTTTGGTCCTGGACCCACCCCTTCTCTCCCTGGATGAAACTTTGCTAACTGATACTCACCTCCCGCTTTTCAAGATTATGTGCTTTTAGAGGTAAAGAACCAGGAGAACCTTTCTTGTGACCTGCTCTCTGTGAATGGCTCCTTTAGGCCAGGAGAGCTCCACATGGCCACACTCAAGGGCCATTTTGGAAAGGACAGTATGGTAATATTTACTTAAAATCTCTTGAGAACACCATGTCTAAATAGACATATTTAAAAAAAAATGCCTTAACATATCCTAAAATACCTGTGCTACCACTACTTGTGAAATGAGACTGGTCTGTCTGTACCATCAGTGAGCATGACCATTCTGCCAGGTGTGACTCTATGCCTGCCCAGGAAGCAAACGATTCACTGCATCATCTTCTCTTGGCCGCAAAGCTACAGACCTTTCCCACTAAGCAGCCCACCTGCCCCCACAGATGTGAGAAAATTATTTCAGGAGACCAAACCTGCCACAGCATCTCATTGCTCATCAGTCTGAGCATGGAAAAGCCCTTCCCATGCAGTGAGCCAGGCTGCAACCTCATCTCTGCACCGGCCGTGGCCAACCCCAGGTCCACGGGTCCAAAACCATGGGCTTTGTTGATAGCTCCTGGCATGGCTAGTCTTCGGGAGCACCGTTGAAGGTGCAGTACCTTGGAGCCCACTGAAGCTGTCCTGGATGCTCCAGCCTCCTCACCTGCCTGTCAAGGGCAGGAGCGAGTGCCCTCAGCAGTGCTGGAGGGCTACTACATCATAGTCTTGGGCTGACAGTGGAAGGAGTACAGAGGAAGATGATTTAAATTGGCCCAGCTGGGGAAAAGGAAGGGCTTTCCATGGGTGCAAAGACTGCTGTCCCTCTTATTGAAGCTGACACTTGCCTGTGGTCACCATTACTCAAAGGGGCCTGAAGTTGCAACCTCTCCAGCCCTGCAGTAAGCTGGCACCTGGGCAGTCTCTGCGTAGCTAGCACCACCCTAGGGTTTAAAATTAATTTTATTCCCTCCAGGGAATAAAACCATCCAAGTCATCTTTCATCAAGGGTTTGAGTTTCCCAAAGGCAAGAGCTGTAGGTACACAAAGAACCAGGGTGTCCCCAAATGCACAAAGAGTGATAAAGGTTAATTTATTCCCTTGTTGTTGGCAGATGAAAAGCTCACTGTGGTAACAAGCCTCTGAGGTGCGCTTCAAAATCATTATTATGTTCTGGGCCCAATTTTAGCACTGTGTCAATTATGCTCTCCCTCCCTTTCCTTTCATACTCTTCCATCCCAAAACAACAAAAGGCAATGATTGCAGTGACCTGCAGAAAATGTAAAGTACAAGCCAGCTGATCCCTGGCAACACAATAGCAAGATTAGCTCATCTGCAATGAACAAATATGTATTATGTGGGTTTTAAAGTCAGGAGAGGAAAATGCTGTGGTTTTCATGTACTTCTATTCAGTAAGGCTGCAACTTATTACTCCCATGCAGCTGAGAGCCTATTTTTAAAAATAGCCTTCAGCTTGTTTTGAAATCTGCAAGCATCTCGCTTTGTTTTGCAGCAGCGTAATGAAGAACCCCAAGCCAGAAACGATTCTGTTTTCATCCACACGCATCACCTCCCCCGCCCTAAACCCCAAACCCCGCGCCGCACGGATGCTGACGGCGACGCCTCTCGGGAAAAATTGTAACAATAATAAAAATAATAATAATAATAACAACAACAATACACACACACACACACACACACACACACACCCCTACGCGTTGAAAAGACAGCACAGAGGGGGGAAAAAAAAACAACCCCGAAAGTCGGCGGCCAGGAAGCCCCGACGGAGCCACGGCCGGCAGAAGACAAAGGCAGCGGGGCCGGCGGCGGGCGCAGAACGCGGCGGCCGCCCCCCGGGGCCGGGCCAGCGCCGGGGCCGCCCCGCCGGGCCGCGGTGGGGCCAGGCCGGGCCAATGCGGCCGGCGGCGGCGCGGCGCTGCCCGCCGCAGCCAATGGAGGGCGCGGGCAGGAGGGCTGCCGCCAGGGGCCGGGGGGCGGCGGGGGGGTCCCCGCCAATCGCGGCGAGCCAGTGGCAGGGAAATACTATTATGCTAATAGTTGTTTTGCTCGCACTCGCGGGGTTTAAAAGCCAGGCGGCCGGGGGTAGGGGCTCAGAGGCAGGAGGCAAGTCCGGCTAGAAAGCGATCGGGACTGGAGGCGAGGAGCAGTGGGGGGGCACCCACCCCTTCCCAGCCCACCGCACCCCATCCTACCCCACCCACTCCGCGTCCTCCCCGGTGGCAATGTCCAACGTGCACCTCTCCGGTGCCGCTACGGCCGCCTTGGAGCGCCTCTCCGCCCGGCGAGCCCTGGCCGGGCACAGCCGCAGCCCCGTCTGCAGGAGCCTTTTCGGACCGGTGGACCACGAGGAGCTGGGTCGGGAGCTGCGGAACCGCCTGCGAGAGATGGGGGAGGACGACCAGCGCCGCTGGGACTACAACTTCCACACCGACACGCCGCTCCCGGGGCCCGGCCGCCTGCGCTGGGAGGAGGTGGAGGGCGGCGCCGTCCCCGCTTTCTACCGGGAGACGCTGCAGGTGGGGCGGCACCGTGTCCCCCTCTGCCGGGCGCCCGCGTCCACGCCGCCGCCCTCCACCGCCGCCGCCAAGGGGCCTGGCGGGCGCCTGAGCCGGGAGAACTGCGCCGCGCCCCGCCGCTGCGGCATGCGGCCCCGCCGGAGGGTCCCGACGGCCCGCATCACAGGTGCGTGGGGGTGATGAGGGGAGGCTCAGGGGGTGGTGGGCGAACCGCAGTGGCTGACGGGCGCCCCTCTCCCTCTCGTCCCCCATCCAGATTTCTTCGCGAGGAGGAAAAGGCCGGTAGAGCCCAAGGCGGCGGCGGACCGTCCCGCCGGTTGCCCGCCGTCCCCTGCCGCCGTGCCGGTTGAGCAGACCCCTCGCAAGCGGCTCCGGTGAGCCAGGTGAGGCGCGCCCGGGGGGCGGGCAGGGGGTGTTCGGGCGCTTTCTGCGTCGCTGTTCCTCTCTTTCCCCCCCCTCCCCTTTTTTTTTCCTAATTATTTTTGGTTTTCTCCTTTTTGTTCTTCCCCAGACTTTTGCACTACGACACCCACGGGAGAGGCGCGCCGCCCCCGGAGGCAGGGCACCCCGGAGGCGCGGGAGGCCGCGGCGGGCAGCGCGGCGAGCCTAGATCCCTCCCGCGCCCTCACGGACCGGGACCGGGCGCTGGAGCGGAGCCGGAGCGCCTGCCCGCCGGCCGCGGCCGCGCACGGAGCAGTGTTAACGTACAACTGTGCAATGTATTACGTTTTATATAGAAATGTATTCTGCCTAATGTGAGTACACTGGCCAAAAGTGTAAAGCTTTAAAAGTCATTTATATGAAATGTTTAATCTCTGCTGAACTCTTCAGTGCAAAAAAAAAAGAGGAAAAAAAAAAAAGGAAAAAAGCAAGTGTATATTTGTACAAAACTTTTTTAAGAGTTATACTAACTTATATTTTCTATTTATGTCAGAAATTTGGATAACTTGGACATCCAATAGTCTTTTTTTTTTTTGTTAAGCCAAAGGGCACTATATTTGCTTTTGTTATTTACAAAAATGTAAATTTATTTTTATAGTGGGAATTTTTTGTTGCATTCACAAGATGTAGCTATGAATCAAAATATTTTTTAGACTTGACTTGAAAACAAATCTGTTTCAATGGTTCCTGAGCTGGTCTGTACCACTGCGTTTGCAAATAATGCCACAACTTCAATAATATAAATAAACAAATAAAAAGCCAGGAAACCTCCGCAAGGCTGATTGGTGTGTGCTGTCCAGACGTCTGCGGGGGGAGGCTGGGGCGGTGGAGCCAAGTCCAGCTCTCCGCCTTGGGGGGGGGTGGGCTCTTCTCTTGCCGCGGGCACCAGGCGCCCCCCCGCGCGTGGACGGCGCTTACCCCTTCACGCCCCACGGTGCGAAGCTTGTCTGCGATGCAGGGGAAAAAGGACGGGGATTTTTGCTCTTAAAGTGTTTTGAGTGCTGCTGGAGTTAACCAAGTGTGAGGGGAGCACACACCCTCCGTCACACCCTGAATTCGGCCTTTCAGCACGGTTTATGATGATACGTTTATTTTTAACCGTTTCCTTCTTAGCAAAGCAGTATCTGCCCCCGCCCCCCCCCCCCCCGGAGGACGCGGCCGTGCTTGCTGGAGCAACCCCACTGCTCTGTATCGGAGCTGGGCCCTGTGCTTGCCTCACTTAGGACAGCCGGGGGATGTCTGCTATGTGCAGACCACAGCCCCCGCAGTGCCCTTGATGGGCTCAGCAGTGGGTGGACGCCCCTGCCTTGGGGTGTGGGGGTGCAAAGCTCCACCCCAGCCGTCAACCCTCAAGCCTCAATCCGGAGCTTGAAGCCGTGACTACTGGAGGGAAACACTTCCTGGTAGCTCTTGCCCAAGCCCAGCAATAATTTACAGCACAAACACAAAACAGTGCTGGGAAAGGCAGCAGTTCCAGCTTGCCGTAAGAGAGGGGAAGAAAGAAAACCAATAGACAAAATAAACCTTCCCAACAGACAAAACAACCAGCATTTTGGGATTGATGCTTTGGTGGCAGTACTGTCACAACCACACACCCAAGACAGTTTGTGGGGGGCAGCCTGTCCCCTTGGCCTGGGAGCAGGTTAAAGCCATGGGATCTGCACACAGACCAGTGGGTCAGGGCATGTGCCACCCCACTTGGGGTCCTAAACCCTCCACTGTCTAGGGAGGGGGGGTCAGATGGACCTGGTTTTGGGTGCAGGTAGTGCAAAGATTGGGGCATTGGAGGGTACAGATTGGGAGCAGGGATGTGGGAGGGGGATGAGAGTTCTAGAGGGGCAAGGACAAACTAGCCGAATTTGTCCCTTTCAGACCCCACTCTCTATCCTGTCACCTCTATGAAGCGCTAGACCCAGATGGGAGGGACACAAGGGCATCACTCTCCAGTGCTATAACCTCTGCAACGATGCTCTTTCATGGAGTGGGGAAGGGAGCCAAGATAATATGGATCAGAGTGTATCTGCATCATCTTCCCCCAGTCCCGCAGTGCTCCTCTCTGTCCCCCCGGTCACGCCCACCAAATGCTCCTTGCTGTAAAAGTAACATTGATTACCTCCAGCTCCGTGATCGCTTAATCAGAACGGGATTATTTTACCCGCCCGCATCAGTGGCCACTGACTCAATACGATTCCCGCCCCCCCCCCCCCCCCCTTTGAAAAGAAAAATAGCTTTTCCCTTTCCTTATGAAAGCAAACAATACCCGGAGTGAGGCAGCTGGATTCTCCAGGATTTATGGGCTTTTCTCTCGCTTTCATGAAAGCAGGTGCCTTTGGGACCTCCATTGTCCCAGCCCCCAACTAATAATAGGACTTTCTGCAATGAAAGATCCCTGCTTGGAGCTCCCAAATACCTCAGCTGGAGGAGCCGCCGCCTGCCCCGAGGTGTGCCCAGGCTGGCCCAAGAGGAAAGCTCTCACCCCAGGGAGAGTTTAGGCATGAGGATCTTTATTAAAGCAAATAATTCCAACTCTTGGGCTTTGCCCAAGAGGAGACAGCAGGTTTCCAGCCCACTACGGGGAGGGCTGCATTCAGCAGCCCCCTGAGCTCTGCTCTCGTGGCCGGCCCGGGGTGCGGGAAGGTGTGCGCCCGCCCGCCCGGCACCCCCGCGCCCTGCCCCACCCAGCCCGGCCGGCCCTCCTCGCCCCAGCACAAAGCACACTGCCCCTATTCTTTCGGCCTTTGTAGCCATATGGCAAATCCATGTAGACACAGCCAACATCCATTTATTCAGGCACATAATGTCCCGCAACAGGGAACAATTGGAACTTTGTTTGCTTCTATTATTGATGCGAATGGGCGACAGAGAGAGAGAGAGAGAAAAAAAAATCATTTAACTATAAGAGATATCCAGCTAATTATGAACCATATGTGCCTATAGTTTCAAAGCAATCCAATGAAGTTCATTTTAAATCTAGACTACTTTATTAGTACGGAAGACAGATGTCTCAACAGTACATGCATCAGAGGAAACCATGTAAAGAAGTTCTTGAAATATTTAACTAGGACTCATTCATTGTCAGAGGGGCTTTAAAGTGCCCCTTATCATGAGAATGCATAGGCAGAAGCGGAGGGAGTCTGACTGTTGTTACCGCCAACCCACTTACCCCTTAGCAGTAAATCCCAAATTCCACTTTGGATTTGAGGACAGGAATATTTTTGAAAAGGGTTCAAATATCAGGGGTCTTGAAGGACCAAGCTTGCTGTTCATTACAGATACAAAAAGTCAGGTAGTTATTTGAGCTGCCTTAATCCCAGGCTGAAGCTAGCTACGTAATTAGAGGAATAATCTATCCCAAATGACCACTGCTCCCACTCCTGAGGAGGAGCAGAGCCACACGTTTTGGGGATGGCTACTTCAGTTCCTCCTCTGCCGCAAGAGAGACCGAGACAGGACAGTTAAAGTTGCTGGACCTCCACAGATTTGTTTCATACAGGCATGTCTCTATGTGAATCTTGAGGTGGGAACCCAAAGGGAAAGGTCAATGCAGGAAAACTGGAAGGAAATCTTGGTGGAAGAAAGTCTCTCAGAGTCTTTCTTTTTTTTTTTTTTTCTTTTTTTTTTTTTTTTTTTCTCCCCCAGGAAATGCAATTATCAACAAACAATCTTGGCAAAAAGGTTAGCGCTATCTCTGTAATTAAGCCACTTCAGTTAGATGAATGCAACATATGGCTGACATTGGGAATCATTCTCCTTCCTAGCCACAACTTTTCTTTCCGGGCCAAAACTTGCCCTATTATCTCTTAAAATAAACAAAAAGCTGCTTTCCACTTCTTTAGCAAATATTTGTCACTAATGAGCAGGACGTGTAGGTAACAGTATGGGGAAAAAAATGCCATAATTTTAAAAGAATAATTTCCTACATTTTTATGCAGAAATAAAATAGATTATTAAATGCCCAATTCACTTGCAACGAGTTGTGATTACTTGGTACAATGGCTTCCCTGGGAGTCCTGTGCAAAGGATGCCCGTGGGGAAACGGAAATTGAATTTGTCTTATTTAAGCAGAGAAACAGATATAAAGAGTGCGTGCCTGTATACAAACACACACTTATATATACGTGAAACAACTAATCAGGGAGCGTAAAATAATTAATCAGGGAGCTGGATTTTTTTTTAGCAACCTTGTCACCTGCTCCTACAGAATGATCTCACAATGGTTTTTCAATGCCTTCTCCTCCACTAGCCTGTACACTCTCAGAAAAGTTCTTCTTGATATGCATTTTTGAAACAAAGCAGGCCAAAACACAAACCAAAAATATTTTTGTAAGATGAAAAGATGGGCTTATATCTGTTATTCTGGCTCAGAGAGAAAGGAGGGGAATCAATTATCTCCTCTCCTATCACACAGTACTAAATACT
Organism: Hemiprocne comata; assembly: GCA_020745705.1. NCBI lineage: Eukaryota > Metazoa > Chordata > Aves > Apodiformes > Apodidae > Hemiprocne > Hemiprocne comata. Next base: position 16,458,209 of record CM036590.1, read on the forward strand.
AAAGACCACACAATCTCTTTTCATGTCAGTGGTGAAATTTCCAATGAAAAAAACCTTAATGTGTTTTTTTGGCGTTGTTGTTTTTTTTGTTTTTTTTTTAAAACAAGGGAGATTTTCAACCATATCTTTTGAATAAACTTTTGTTGGGACAGATTTTTGGGCGAAAAAGGGCGAAAGATACTAAACAGTTAGATGAGCTTAAAAGCTCTGAAGCTGCTCCTGTCATGAGATAAAAAATAGCCCTAACACTTTTAAACACAGGACAAACTACATTTTGGAGCCCCTTCCCCCAATTCACATGACCAAGCCTTTGCTCCATGAAAACCAGTGGCCAATTATCATCGTGTAGCCTCATGTCTACATCTGTGGTGTCACAGTGTTCCAATCTATGGGATAGGGACACAGATGCAGGGAGAGGGAACAGGAGGCAGGGATGGGCGGGGGCAGCACCAGAAAACACCTAGGATGGGGATAAGAGGGCACAGGTAGAGCAAAAGTGCAGCTGAGGCTGGTATATGCTGGAAGAGGCTGGGTAGAGGACACCAAACTTTGCTGGTGCGCATGAGGGGAGGGAGAGAAGGGAGCAAGCCTTTACATTTATATTCTACATTATGTATTAATTTATTGCCCATTCCTTCAGAGGCTGGCTGCCTAGACCCAGTACACCTCTGCTGCTAGCAAACATCTGTGAAACTCATCCAGTAATGTCCCATCCCTGCCCTCAACATATACAGATGGGTGCTAACGATAATACAATTTTTTTTATCCCTGTGGCCCAGATCAGTGTAGGATCTAAAATTCTTTAGCCCTGTTGAGGAATCACTTGGCTTCACATCACCCCAGGATTATTCACTCTCCCCTGCCAGACTTGCTTTAGCATACTCAATACTGTCTCTTGCACATACACTACAATTGTATGACATGCGGAATGAGGATTGGGAAGGAAACACTCAAGTTTCAGAGGTTTCTGAACTGTCTGTATGATTTCTGCCCAGATCCTTTGCTCACAGTCTATTTTCACAGGCATGCACACCATTTCTTCCCCCAGGACACACACTGCCCACTTCAAGCAGCGCTTCACCTTGCAGAATGAATCTGGGCTGCATGGCAAAGGGGCAATTGCTGGGTAAACTCCTGCCATTGAAGCTGAGAAAGTGAAGCAAAGGCCTAGAGGATGCTTTGTGCTTAATCCAATGCCAACAGTTGGATGCAGGTTTGTCTTCCTTGGAGAGCCTTTGGCTCCTCTGACCTGTTTCTGCAACAGAGGCTTTGTGCAGTCCTGGGTGAGGTGCTTGAAGTGTTTGTGAGCAGCCACTAACTGTGCCCACCTTTGCTGCATCCTGACAGGAGATGCTTGGATCTCAATTGCCAAGGCACTGAGCATCCACAGCTGTAGATGTGGTGTCTGAACACCAGGCTCTGCACATGTTTTCAGCCAGACAAAGCCCAGGGCTTGGAAGGAGATGGCTGTGGGGTACCAACTTGGACCAACAGTCTGAATTATTAGCGCCTGTCTCTTTTTATGTTTGGTCTTGGTCATTATACATCAGTAATAACACTCACCACTCATATTTTAATCCATTAATGTTTGAAAAGTGCTTGGATACTAATGTGAGAAGCACCATATAGATTCAGTGGGGAAATTAATATTGTCTTTGGGCAGGGTTTGAACACTGTGCAGTTAGTAAGACATAGCACTGTCCATTGAATGGCAAGAAAAACAAAACTGAGCAACTGCTCATTAAGCGAGCACCGTTCACTCTGTGCACTCAATGTGATCATTTAATTAAAAGATTTTATCATCATACACAGACACAAGGGGGCAGAGCCAAGGCCCTGTCTTCCCTCATCTATGCTTGCTTCACATCAGACACATCAGAGCATTCCCTGGATGCAACCTACAAAAGGAAACTAAAAAACATTCAATATACTATTTTTTCAGGCCCCAGTGTTAACAGAGATAGCTACTCGGGCTTTGACAAGCCTTTTCACCTTGCCACATCTCTTTCCTCTGACCTGTCACCCATCAGTTTCACCCTCACCTTGCCAGCTCTCCAGGAGGGAAGGGACAGGATGACCTCCCAAAGTTCTGCACAGTGTAGCACCTCAGCCCCAGACCACTGTCTCCATCACCCTGGCCATCACATCAAGCCTAGGAAAACACTGCTGTGCCTGGCTTTGAGGTGGAATGAAGGTGAGTTTTTCAGAGCTGGAAGATGCTTTGATCAGGGATATTTCCAGGCGCTATTGGATTAGAGGGATACAGGCTTGCAGCCTCTTGCATGTCAATCTCTACAAGGGCTGGTTGCATTACACCTGTAGACTAGCCACGTTAAAAACAAACAAATGAAGCCAAAACTACCTTCCCTCTGAGTACACTATCACTATTGCATCTGTTTTCACATTAAAATACTGAGAAAAAGTCTCTGGGTCATATTAAGCAGCTTGAGACATACTGGGACCTGAGATCTACAGCAATTTACTCTGGAAAAAAATGGGCATGAATTATGTTTTTTTTCATACATGCAAGGGTAATTGGTTTAGCAAAGCCTGATTTTACTAGGACCTTAATTCAAGAAGTTTCCAAGCATGGTTCTGGTTAACATAGCTTCAGTTTTGCTGGTGCTGTACAACATCCCATCCACTGGCTGGTGGTCTCAAAAGCTTTGGATCTTTCCTTTTTTTAGGTTTTGATCTCACACAGATGAGTAAGCAAGACTGGGAATACTGGCACATGGTTCTCCGTTTTCTTCTGCACATGGTTAGGCCAAACCTATTTCTTCATCCTGCTAAACAAAGGAGTCTGGATGCGTATCCCTCTCAAGGAGGAACCCCATCTTTTGTGCCAAGACTGAACATTTGGAGATGCTGTGGCCAGGCTTTTCTGCTTAGACTGCTGGAGAGGGTGCGGTGGCACCTGAAACCCACCTCTGCACTCTCAGACTCTCACCCGTCCGCTCCAGTCCTCCGGCAGGAAGAGTTGCCGCCCCGTGCCGAGAAGCCCAGGGAGCGCAGCAGGTTACTGGAGGTTTCAGGGGTTTGGCAGCACTGCGAAACACGCTTGTTTCATGTGCGCTGGGATGGCAAAAGGCATATCTCTGACACGAAGTCCACCCCCCTGCCAAATTTCACATTCCCTCTCCAGCACCCGGGGGCACGAGTGGGGTTGCAGGGTGCGGCCGAGGGGGGCGAGGGGGGACACCCCGCAGCCGCTGGCGGGAACGCCTTATCCCCGTCAGCACCACTCCAGGGCTGGGGCATTCCTCCGAGAAACGGCCAGGCATAACAGTTTTGCAGAGTAAATAAAATAAAAGCAGCAGTTTGTGGTTGCTATCTCATGTGCAGCCCAGGACAGCACAGCTCCAAGCAGCAGCAGCAGCCACCTCTGCAAGGGGATACAGCAGGAGATGGGGAGATAATTTCCATAATAATCACTACTACTATACACCCATAAAACACAGTGCGCAAAGACACCTTACCAGAGGGGATTAGCTGCAAATTAAAAGATGTGCTCGTTTGTTTTGGTTTTGTGCCTGTTTGCAGGATTTTTAGGAGTTGGTGCAAAAATTCTCTAACATTAATTTTTAAAAATAAATCCTAATTTCATTCGAGAACTCTTAACAAGCAGAGAGAAAACACAATTTATATTCGAAGCTTGATTTGTGTTCACTGAACTGTTCTGTCACAGGAAAGACAACGAGGGGAGGGGAAAAAAAAAGGAAGTGAATAAAACTTTCCCAATTATCATATTTCCCTGAAATGTGGCTATACAGAACCAGGATAATTACAGGCTGAGGAGAAATATTGCAAAATGTCAGCACAGAAGGGGTTTTTTCTTGACCCTGCCGACTATAATGGGAGATAAAGAGATTGACCATTTTGGGAGGAGGATGCCTTCATTTCTCGATGTGACTGTAGATTATTTCGGCTTCAGGAGACAAGAATGTCCCTTTAACATCTGACCTGGCCTTTATTTAAGAGCAGCACTTCACGGTTCAGGAAAGACAGACAATTTTCTAATTCCCAGCTCTGCTGGAGGCTGCGGCAGCAACTTCCAGACAGGACACCTGCTAACACTAGAGAAATGGCATTATTATGTCTACAAGTTTACAAATCTGAGGATCAAAAAGCCTTTGCTTCTGCTGCTACTCCACAGGCCAAGGACGACGACTTCTTCAAAACAGAGTTTCACAGAGGTTTTTCTTCCCCCCTCCAAGGAATGGTTTCTTTTCACTTTCAGCAGATCGGTTTCCACGTGAAAAAGTCAATAGTCAAAGAGTTTCCTAAGTTTCATTGGTGTGTAGCAGAAAGGGGATTAAACCTGGGGCCTTTTTACTGGCAAGCCTTTAAGCAAATAAATGTTTTTGAATTCTTAGAAAAACAAATCTAACTCAAACAAAAATTCAGAATATATGCGATTTGCTCCTCCCCACCCAAATTTAAAAAAGAGAGAGAAATAATTACTAAAGATTTAAGGGATAATAGGGTTAAATCTTTGTCTACTGTAATTTTGCTTTTATATTTGCTAGTCATCCAAAAGAGAATGGCTGTTTCTGCATAAGACCATATTCAGAGTGAGTTATTAATCCGTAATATCCAGTATAATGCAATTATTTATTTTTAACAGATCAATTCAATCCAGAGCTGCAATTCTCCGACAGTGAGAAAGGCAAAAAGCAAACTACCTGCACACCTATCACATTATCAGTCCACTAGCTGGAAAACTTGTGTGCTGCTTAAAAGGATTTCACTGAAGAAAAAAAAACCAAAACAGTAAAAGGAAAGTTGGCTTCATCCTGGCTCAAACCAGGACAACACCCTACGTGGTAGGCAAAGGCATCACTTAATTGCTTTAAACCCACAAGTACCAAAGCTGAAGCCTGCAGTTTCCCTCTTGAGGCAGAATCAAATCACAACAGATTATGATTTTTTTAATAGGTGTTTTTCTTAAGCTTCAAAAATCATAATAGGCAGATCATCCAGAACTCAGGAGTTTAAAAGGTGTGTCTATATGCATATATATATAAACATTTTGTAATCCCTGACAGGCAACCATATCTCCAGAGCAACTCCCCCAGCCTGCAGCCATGGATCCAGGTGTCTGTGGCAGCAGTTTGCCCACATGCAGAGCACCTGGGGTCAGTGCTAGCAGGCTGGCTTAAATTAAGCCAGAGAGGTAAGAAGAACTCTGGCAAAGCAGTTGACTAATACACTCCAAAGTCAGCAAGAAAATGTCAGCATCTTGCTCTACAAAACAATACAGGAAAAATAAACAGTAGATTTGTGATTGAGCAGAAAATTTTAAACTGTGTGGTAAGTTTGTCTTTTGTCTCTCTGCACTATTAAATACTTTTAAAGACTTTTCTGATGTTAATATACTTATTTCCACTTCTCTTCCATCATGGGAACAGGTGATTAGTATCTTTTAAGAGGCCTGATGTGTCTCTGTGAGCCCAGATTGCAACTCTCCCCTGCTAAGCTACTACCGCTCCATGAAGGGGCCACCTCTGATTTAATTATGAGCTGCCCTACAGCTCTACCTCTGCGCCCCTTCAGGTCCCCTAGCTTTGGTCCAGCTGAAAACTTTGATAATGCTTAATCCACATCCAGTCCTACCACCAACTGGGGCAGATCCTCAGGCCTTTCCTGCCACTGAGTGATTTGCTGTAGAGCGCACTTCCAAACCCAGTGCCATCCAAAATGCAGAAGTGCCTTTAAAAAATGACTGAGGGAAAAGGAATAGAGAGCTTTGCTTGCTGCATTAGCAGCACAGCACTTGGGAAACTCACCGGCTTGAATAATCATCCTTCTAGCTGAAAATCCAGGAGCCAAACCCACACCTCTTACTCTAGGGTCAAAATCATCCTGCCATTGGGTGAAGAGGAGGAGCACAGCCTCATCTCCCTCCCTCAAGTTACAAAGACATGAGCGGGGTTCTTAAATACCCATGAGAAGGTGTAGCCCCAGCCCATGACTTTGCTCTGATTTACCCCTGCACTTCTGAGCTGCAGCAGCCGATTGCCAACATGCAGTGAGACAAGTTAACTTGCACCCTGATAAAAAGGAGGTGGAAAACAACCTGGGTTTCCTCCAGTGCAATTGCTGCAAGCATTGTCTAGCTGTCTTTAAAGAGGGAAAAAACCCACTTTTGCTCTTTGGACAACCATTTAAGTGTGACCACTTTTATGGCATTTCAAAGGCCACAGACTCGATCTGGGGACAAACTCATCCTACTAAAACTGAGTGAGACCCTGGAGACCCCTGAGCCTCCCTCAGCATCTCTTCAGAATGTTTTGGTGGCCTTCCCCTCTGTGCCACATGTTTGGAAGGGGCTGGGTCCCCCGGGAGAGTTTGCACACCGCGGTGCCACAGCTGCCCTTGTGTACACCCCAGACCCCATCCCCACCCTCAGACATTCAGACCTGTGGTAGCACCCCCTCCCCTCTTCCCATCGACACCAGCACTTGCCCTTTCAAAAGGAAGTTTTAAAAACAGAGAAAACATTTATGTTCACACCAAATCCAGCTTTATTTTCCCATTGTCCCAGGAAGATTAATTTTCCCTGCAATCCTGAATTCAGGCAAAATCCACCCTGCCTCCCACCCCAAATCCCTCGTGCCAGCTCAGGGAAGAGAAGGATTTGCCTTTTTCCTGGGAGGAAAGCAGCAGGCGAGGAGGGGAAGGAGGAGAGATTTAAAAGGAGGGAGCGAGGAGGCCGAGCTCATGCACGGATTTTAATCTGACCACTTCCCTGTCAAACTAATCCCTGCCTGACTCAGATTGGACTTTTAGAAACGTGCCTGGAAACCAAAAAGCAAACCTCATTTGAATGAAGCACACACTCCGCAACCCCCATCTGCAAAGGGCCGCAATTAAATGGAAAAAAAAAAAAAAAAGGAAAAAAAAAAAGGAGAAAAAAAAAAAGAAGGGGGGAGAGGGAGAGAGAGAGAAAATTAGCATTTTCCGCGGCCATCTGGCATGAGGAGCAGGCGATGGGGAACAAAAGGAGATTTAGGCAAAGGGGAGAGGCGAGTGTGCCATGGCATTGACCTGCAAATGAGCCTTTGTGAGCGAATTAAAGCTTCCCGGACCCCCCGGGACACCCCAAAACAGGCACCATTACAAACCATCCGGACAAAAACCCACTCATCAAAATTGTCTGCGTTTGAGGGAGGGGGGGAGAGCATTTAAATCGACACCTTCCCTGCCCCCACCCCCTGTAATAGGCGGTTAATAGGGGCTTGGCGGGGGGGTGTTCCGCTGCACCCCCGGCCCTGTACCTCGCTCTGAGGATAAAACGGGGGAGATACCTTAAAAACGTGTCTCGTCCATAAAACCCAACCGTTTAATAACCGAAACGTTATTTATAGCCCTAGCCCTAAACAATAGGGAAGGAAAAAATAAAAGGAGGGGGTATTTGGTGATATATTAGCTTCCAGATGCTGTTTATTTAATTTCCGGGGAGAGGGATAGAGTTGTTCGGAAGTATATTTCTGAAGCAAATATTAATAATTTTTCCACCCCAGCATGGTAGAGAGGAAAGAGATAATCAGGGATGCCATGGCCCAAAAAGAAATTGAAAATCGTGAGGATTAGAGCTTTCGTCTCCTACCCCCCTTCCCCCATGACTCTTGCCTTTAAACTGGGAAAGCTTGAGGATTTTGAAATGAAAGCAAAGATTTTGGCCTGGGGTAGATACATGAAAAGGCGTGGGGGGAGGGGGGCGGAGGAAGCCATCTCCCCTCATCCCCTCACCAAAAAGGGAATAAGAACTAAAATCGGGGGCCAGCTGGGGGAAACTTGTAAATGAAACGTGTTTCTTTTATAGTCCTCCCCCCCCGAGGGACAGCCCCATTATAACCCACCAGCTATATAGACTCAGCTGCCGCCTCCCCAGCCTGCGGCAGGTACACGGGGGAGGGCCGGGCCGAGCCGGAGGAGGTGGTGGAGGAGGGGGCGCAGCCAGCAGGACCCCTCTGTCCAGGCTGCCGCCCCCGCCTTCTTTGGCTTGGCCGGGCCGGGCCGGGTTTGGCAAAGCCGAGCGGAGACCCTTGCTCGGGGAGGGGGCGAATGGGATGGGTGTGCGTGTGCATGTGTGCGTGTGCATGTGTGCCCCGCAGCAGCTCGCGGGCTGAGGGGGGACCGGCGCTCGCAGCCCCCCAGGTGCCGCTCCCCCGGGGTTTGTTTGCAGTCAATATTCATGTGTTTCTGTCACCAGGGCGGCTCTTTTCACAGTGATCAGCCGGGCAGAAGGCTGAATGACAGGAGACTCGTGGCTCGGGTGCTTTCGGGGAGGGGGGAGGAATGAATTCAAGCCGCCCAACCCACTGCCGTTGCTTTTTTTTGGGGGGAGCCCTCAGCCTCTGGGGGAGGGATCGCCCTGCTGGGGCCTGTCACCCTGCCCTGGGTAGGGACTAGGCAACCGGGCGGCGCTGCACCTCCACACCCACACCCACCCCCCCCACAGTCTGTGGGCTGTAGGGGCTGTGGGCGTAGTCAGTCACCTCCCATACCGTGTGACAGTGGGTGACCCATGGGTGCCCAGGGGTGGGGGTCGTCCAGGGTGGCTGTTGACGGGTGTCTGGAGGCTGGTGGGGACCCACAGTGTGGAGGGAAGTCCCAGGATGGCCACAAGCCAAGCTGGCCTGCGAAGGTAGGGTGACATTAAGGCTGGAGGTTGGGCTACAAAACCTTTTGAGTGTTTCTGGGCACTGAGCACCAGGAGACTAGCAGCAGCCTGCACCTCGCACCTCTATTGCCCAGGGCAAAGCTGCTCTGGGGTGCAGTGCTCTCCTTGCCCCCAGGTTATTTCCAGGCTGTGCCAGCAGTGAGTGAGGGAAGAAACTCTGCTCCCAGCTGGGCATGGTGGGGGCTGCCTGCTGCGGTGGTGTGCAGGAGCCTAGCCATGGAGGGGTCACTTTTTTTCTTTCCCCACTTGCCCAGGCACTTTCCCCTCGCCTTGCACTGCTGGTCTGCGTGCATGTGTTTTGTTTAGTTTTGGTTTTTTTTAGATTCCACAAACTTGTGATTTTCTGTGCAGCTTGTGGGGGGCAAATCAGTATGAGGGAGCGCCCTTCTCATTGAAACTGGAGGTGAATAAATTATGAACAGGCGAAAATTGGAACAATGTCTCTGAGCGAGTGTTTTCTAGAGAGTTACTATTCCAGGCTTTTAAATCAATTGATACATAATTAGATTCCTCAAGAGAGGACAAACAAGGGCTGCCATTCACTCCTCCTTCTCCCACATGCATCCCAAAGAGAGACTGGAGGCTTTAGCAGAAACCAGACAGCCAGCATTCTCCAGCACTAAAAACATATTCTGGCTTTGGGTGTTCATTTAACAAACAGATCCTTGAACCTTGCTTCTGTTTTCAGTTTATTTCGACCATGTTTCTTTGTGTTCAGTTCATTAAAACATGTCTCCTTTGAGATCTATTTTTACATTTCAAGAATCCAGTATTGTACTTTTGTGGTGGCAGATGGCCCTAGACATCCAAGCACAAGCTCCTGCTTTTTTCCCCTCTTACTTAGGTCCTTTCTGAGCTGCACTTGAAGCTGTTAGCAGCAACCATCCCTCTTTGCAATGTCTCAGGCTGGCGTGTAGTTCAGCACTGGGTTACAAATGTGTTACAGTCCCTGCTGTACCCTCAAGGTGTATTTTAAGCTGAACGGATGCTAATTTCTGTAAGATAAAAGTGCTCCACAACTAGATAGGTCCTGGTCATACGGGTGGCATGCCAACTAAGTTTGCATCTTTGCCTTGAGTTTACCTTGTGTTAATATTCTGTAGTCCCCCAAACAACTTTATTAGCTCTTTAGGTTAAGGGAGAGAAAAGCTAGGTACAATAGCAGGGGCACACAATAGGATGCCTGAAAAGAAAGATTTGCGTTTGTGAAAGCACTCTGAAGGAAAGGGAAAAAGCATACAGTGATTAGAAAAAACGTTTTGAGGGTTATTGAATAAAACAGCAGCACCACTGGCCAAGTGGGCCACCTAATTGAAGGCAATGGCTGAGCTCCTCTGGCTATCCTTGCAATTGATATAGTAGCAACAACCACTTCAAAACCTGGTATCAAATATAGATTTGCAGAGTGCTGCAGCCATTAGTGTAATTTATGTCAGATATGAATAGGATTAAAAAACCCTGTACTAGCAACAAGGAAGAAAAAAAAAAAAAAAAAAGCTGCCTGAGCTGCCATAGACCCATATCTTAGGTAAGGTGCCAGTCTGTACTATAGCCTGTAATAAGCTGGGAGTCTTGAAGACATTACAAACAGAATGACAAATTCCTACATCTTATTACATAGTGGGATCTTTAGGAGGGGATACGGTAAATCTGACATAAGAAGCATTTGAAAAGTTAGGCAGAGATAAATCTTTGTCCTCTGTAGCAAAAAGAAACAAAGGCTGAGAAATTTTCCAACAAAGATGTTTGGTTGGATACTAACCAAAGTAGAAGTGCTCAAATATATACAAGGTGAGGCTGTTTTGTTCATGTTTGGTGCATAGATGGTACATCTATCAGAAGTTGTGGATGCCCTCTCCTTGGGCATGTTCAAGGCCAGGTTGGGCGGAGCTTTGAGAAACGTGGTCTGGTGGGTGGTGTCCCTGCCCATGGCAGGGTGGTTGGAACTACATTACCTTTAGGGTCCCTTCCAAGCCAAACCATTCTATAATCCTATATTTATATCTGCATATGTGTACATGCGATTTCCATATGTGATTTACCCTATCTGCTTAAGCAACTAGCTACAGGCAGAACCAGCTTGAAGACCTTGATCAGTGCAGGCAAGACTGGATTTTGCTGCTCCATGTATGGTGCACACAGACTCTAAAGAAGGAGAATATGGATTTAAGTTAGCCTCAAAGGATTTTGTTTGGGTTTTTTTCCCCTCCAGTCTTAGCAGTCTAGAAATCCCAGCATAAATATTTTTGCCTTTTTGGTGAATTAGGACATGAGATTAATATATATAGCTCTGTGGAACAGGTTTCCATTGCTGCTGTAATTCCTCTTGTGTTGCTGGCAACATGGAGCACAGATGGGACTACCAGCAACTCCTGGCTGGATAGATGAAAGCTACAGCTGCACTAGGAGAATATAATCCAGGATGGCTCAGCTGTACTGGCCATCACAGTCCAGTCACTCCTCCAGGACAAGCCTATTTCAGCTTTGCCTTGTGTCAGCTTCCAAAGAGTCCCAGGTTTCTGAGAGTGTGCAGGAGAAGCAGCAACACAACCTCTTTACTTTCCATTCCACGTGGCTTCCCTCAGCCTTTTTCTGATGGGATCACACTCAGAAGTGAAAAGTGGCAGAAGGAATCTCTGTGTTAGAAGCTATTTTCACTTCAGAAAATACCTTGAACTTCTGCAGTTCAGAAATTATTCTTTTTACCTCCTTCCTGTTGCCTCCTCCCTCCATCTTCCAGGTTCAGAAGGAGCATGCAGGCAGAGAACATTTAGGAATGGAACAACCCACCCCACAGATTTACATCTTGGATAGAGAGGACCCTGCCAGCTGCAAGTCTTAAAGAGCTCAGAGAAAGGCAGCAAGAACGCAGAAGTAGTGGGCAGGAAGTGCTTACGGGGCAGGGAGTGTTTTGGGCTTGTCAGGAAAGAAAAAAAAAAAAAAAAAAAAGAAAAAAAAAAAGCAGCTCTGCAGATCCAAGCTTGATTACTCTTAATCCTCCTCAAAAACATCCAGGCCCTTCCAATGTTTGCTTTTTTTCATTCCTCATCATCTTTGTTATTGCTTTTCTTGATGATTTGCCTGAAGTGTCTTAGACAACTCTAGATCTTTTACTGGTAGAAGCACCAAAACAGAGGATAGGTAGTATATATGCACTACAAACTCTTGCAGTTAGCAGAGTCTTCCAGAGAGACCTGCCAGATAATGGCTTTTGAGAGAAGCTTACAGACATCTGGAGTTAGCCATCCTCCCCCATTGTACATAGGAAATAAAGATTAGCTATGGCATGGGCTAAGAGTATAATAAATGGCAATGGACAAACAGATATCACATTGCTTATCTGTGTTGCTGACTTAAGGTCTACTCCTGCAAAATGGCTTGTGCAGACTCCCCTGAAGTCAGCAGATTTCTGTACAGGTAGAAGAGTTCCCCACCAAGCACTGATTTATTAGTCTGGGGTCCCAGATCACAGGCTCTTTGGGGTGATTTTTTTCAATGAAGCAGCCGGTCCTTTCTGAGTGCTAGATGCAGAAATTAGATTTTTTTTTTTTTTTTTTTTTTTTTTTGTAGATAGGTCTTTTCATCAGTCTTTTCTTTATATGACCTGGATTTCTTTTTAAATTTTGATAATCTTTATACAAAAGATGTATTCAAACCAGTCCTGCATCAAGGACCACTAGAGTTTGGGACTGAGGACAGTTGTTAGCAATCTTTGGGCCCAATCCCCAGTTGGAACATAGTAGCTGCAGCACCTGTAATCAGAGATGTTAATGGTGGCTGCAGAGGTGATGGTCAACGGTCACCACATTTGAAGTATCTGTGGTGTACTGGAGATGGCATTTCCAGAAACAGGGTTTGCTTTAAAAGGAAAATGGCTATTAGTGGAATTTGTAGTGTGGCTGAAGAAGAGATGCTCTGACGGACAAAGCGCAGCCTTAAAATTAACTCTTAGTGGGAGGATCAGCCCCGCAGAGGGAACCGCCCAAATCACGTCGCAACATACGATGATGGAAAGCCACATTGGCGCAGACCACAGCCGGTGGGGAGAGGGCCGAACGTAGCGGTTTCAGAAGCACCGTCCTGTTCCGCAAACACACCCGCCTCCCGCCGGCCGCGGGGCCGGGGCCGCAACAGCACCGCGTCGCGTGCGCTCCCCCTGCTGGCTCCGCGCGGCAGCGCGCCCCTCCGCGCGCTCCTCCTCCGCGCTCCTCCGCGCTTCCCCGCGCTTCCCCGTTTCCCGCTGCGGCGCCGACAAGGGAAGGGGATGAATTACCCCCCTCAAGTGCCCCCAGGCGCTCCGACGGCAAACGCCGCAATAAAAACCCCGAACTGCACAGAGCAGGTTTCTTCTGGAGAAGGATGAACGTCACCAGCGCAGCCCTCACTGGGGTGCTGCTGTGGGTGGGAGCGTGGCACCCAAAGGAGGAAGAGAATGGGAGTCTCGGTGGGCAGGCGTTCCCCCCTCCCCCTCCAAGCATTCTAGAGAAAAAGTAGATTGAGCCAAAATCGTTGCAAGCAACTCGCACAAACACGTTCCCCCCAAGACTGCTGAGCATCCACCTCAAAAAGGAGAACTGAGGGAAAAATATGTTAAGCTCACACCATGCCTCACTGCAATCTCACCTCCCTCTTTGGGTGGATAAGTCCAAAGGGTGGGAGAGAAAAGACAAGAAGAGGCACTACAGCACATCTTCCCACGTGCTGCCATGTTTCTGGGTGAAGAGGTGTGTGTGGAGCCCCACTTCTGCTCCTGTCTTGGAGGCCTTAACGCTGGGCAAGAAATGAAGCTGTGATTTCAGACTAGCTGGGCTGTGGAAACAATTCATGCTGTCTGTGGTTACAAGGGAAGCAAAAGAGCAGCAGGTGAAAAAGGACAATAAGAAAATCCTGTGCTGCATCAAAAAAAGCGTGGCCAGCAGGTCGAGGCAGGTAATTCTGCACCTCTACACAGCTCTTGTGAGATCCCTCCCCTGCAGCTCCGTGTCCAGGTCTGGGGACCCCAACACAAGAAGGACATGGAGTTATTGGAGTGAGTCCAGAGGAGGGCCATGAAGATGATCTGAGGGCCAGAGCACCTCTCCTATGAGGACAGGCTGAGAGTTGGGACTGTTCAGCCTGGAGAAGAGAAGGCTCTGGGCAGACACTACAGTGGCCTTCCACTACCTGAAGGGGCCTACAGGAAAGCTGGGGAGGGACTTTTTACAAGGGCTTGTAGTGAGAGGACTAGGGTTAATGGCTTTAAACTGTAAGAGGGGAGATTTAGCTTAGTTTCAAGCTGAAAGAGGGTAGATTTAGATTAGCTATTAGAATTAAATTCTCGACTATGAGAGTGGTGAGACACTGGAACAGGTTGCCCAAGGAAGCTGTGGATGCTCCCTCCTTGGAAGTGTTCAAGGCCAGGTTGGATGGGGCTTTAAGCGACCTGATCTAGTGGGAGGTGTCCCTGCCTGGAACTAGATTATCTTTAAGGTCCCTTCCAACCCAAACCATTTAATGATTCTTTTTTGGGACTGAGACACCTATCCAAAGCTACCCACCAGGACTTAAAGTCATGTGCTCAACCCAGTGAGATACAAAACTCCTGTGTTCGTGCCGAGCTTAACACAGCAGATTTTAACAGCAGCTACAAGATGCTAAGGGGGAGAGGTAATGGTACTGGAGTAGGAAAACTGAAATGTTTGTACTGCTCCTGGTCTTACAACAGTTGGACTTTTCAATGCCAAATGTTTGGCACTGGAACAGTTCTTATCTAATATGACTTTTTTCATGCAGCACTTCAGAATTACTGTCTTTGAGATAAGGGAGCAAACTGCATCGGCTTTAAAGTTACCAGTTGAGATCCTCAGGTGCACTTTCAAAACCTTGACAATTTTGTCTGTCTCCTCCGACAAAGGAAGATGATAATAAAGAAGTTCTGACTTATTTGATATTTAAGATATTTATCCATGTGGTTGGGCTAGAAGCTTCATTTTCTTAAAGTTTTATTTCTGTTTCACTGAAACATATTTTTGCCCTTGTTGCCATCTCACTTCCAGCAACTCCACCCATCCCAGATCCCTCCAAACTCATATTCCAATTTGAGTGCTGCAATTAGAACAGAAATCACAGAGCAGTGAATGTTTTAATTGGCCACAGAGTATGTGGCACATTTAAATCTCTAGTGATAACACAGAGAACATAATGAGTAACCTTGATGATTTTTTTAACACAAGTATGTACAGTTTTAATTTAACTGCACAGAGAAAACCCCTGAAGTGATTTTAAAATGAGGATAATGCTTTTTCACAATAGCCACATGAATTATACTGATTTTTTTATACATTTTAAATGCTGTAAGTGTCATGTTAGATAATGTTTCATTAATAAGAACCAATGCATATGTAATTTGGCCAAAGAAAGGTGGCAGAGTTGTTCCAGGAGCAAGATCTACCATTACACAAACACAAATGCAGTATTTTTAAGAGAGTATTTAGTAAAAGGAAGAGATAACAAAACATACAGAATCCCAATCTGGCACATGGGGAAAAAAGGATGGGAGGAGTATTCAAACAGAAGAGATTAAGCTCAAATCATAACAAAAGCTGTTTGAATAAACGTATTAGAGATCTAAAAATATATAAGACAAACAGTGAGGCCAACACTAGGAGTGTAAAAAAAAAAAAAAAAGTTTTATTCAAAGTGGTGAAGAACCAAAGGGCAGGATTGTAGCCATGTTTGGAAAATTTGGGTGCCTCATGGGGGGATCTCAAATGGTCCTGATTTCCAGCTGGCTGGTGCTTTGTTCATGCCAAAGTCCATCTTCAGTGGCATTCAGGCTAGGTTCATTGAAACACAGGCACCTATCATCTCTGATTTGGTATGGAAAACTTGCCTTAACTTGTTTTTGTGCTGTTTGATATGGAAAGGGAAGAAAAATAAGCAAATGAAGTTGTGTTGAACAGGGCTGTGTGAGCAGGGAGCCCTGAGATGGAGAAGGAGCACACTGGTTACAGATGGATATGTCGGGGATCAAGTCATTGTGCTGTGAAGAAGGATGCTCTAAAAAAACCAGACCAAATCTGATCTGCTGTGGCTCTTTCCTATTGGACAGCTACCCTCAGCTGAGCAACTGCTGAGATCCTGACTAACTTCTGAAATATTTCTTCATCAGTAGCAGCTTGCAGCATGTGTGTATACTTGCCAAATGGCATATTGCATGATTCCCCTGTACAGTATACCTGGTTAAACCCTATTGGTATATCTGAGGATAACATCAGAGATGGTGGGGCTTTTTTTAACAGCTCAGTGCACATGTTCTGCTCCTTATCTTAGCCTGATAAACAGCATGGAGTAGGTTTATTGAGTAGAGGCAAGCCTGTGTAGCTAAAAACTCCAAAATAAATCACTAGGAAAATACCATCCTAAACTTTCCTTACTTGTGTTTAACAGGAAAAAAAAGAGCTGATGAGGTGTTTTGTAGACTCCATATAGGTAAATACAGAGATGAAAACAGTAACAGCATCCTCAAGATAGGTGACCCTCTGTCCTCCTTGGGGACAGCTCGCAAGGGCAGTGCTACCCACCCAGGACCCGGTCTTTTCCAAGGCTCTCTGCAGAAGGACTTAGGTAAACAGAATCAACAGGGAGAAGGGGAGCTTTATGCATGGGGCTATTCCTGCTTCTCAGATTGCTGACCGTCACGCATCTGTGAGCATCCCTGATCTAGCACAGCAGTGCTCAGGGGCTGCAAGCTGAAATCAGTTATGTGCCAGGTGCATACAAAGCGGGTTTTGCTGGCTTTCAGGATGTTTTGCAATCTGATCACACTTTTTAGCTCCCCCCCGCCCCTCCCCCCAAACAGAGAGCTAAGAAGCTCCTTTTTGTAAAAAAAACCAAACCCTGAGTCTTTAATGTATTCCCATGGATTCAGAAGCTGTGACTCTCAGAAAACAAATCACCAAATGATCATTGGTCACAAGTAATGTCAATGCTGCCATTTTAAGCAGCTATATCTTTCCTGTTCACAGCCTCAGTACCATTAATTTTCAGCTGTAGTGTGATATCCAGCAGGGAATTGGTGTGGTAGGCTGTTTTCCTGGGAGGCATTGACCTTCACCCTACCGTTTGTGGAACCAGAAGAATGCTAAGCTTGGCTCAGCTCCCACTGCATCCTCTTACAGTATTTTCACCAACTCCAGGTACATCATGCCTGGAGGAATTGTGCATTTATGCAACCTCAGTGAATCCTTGTTGTGGCAATAGTAGAAAGTGCCTTTTTATTTTACATGTGAGCGGTGAATGTGTCCATAGGGAAGGCACAAGGCAGCCAGAGGAGAAGCAGTCCTTTTTGTTTTGCAGACAGCATGTTATCTAACAGGAACTACCAACATGTTTGTAGCTTTCTATCCTAACCTTTAAGGCAGGATAAATCTGGAAGTACCACCACTGCTCTCAAAATAAGTATAGAGGAAACTACCATCTGGATAGTCCTTGCAGGAGGCATTTTCTCAGTATGCCTAGTAAAAGACAACACATTTTGCTATAGGTAGGGCCCAGGGTTTGAGATAAGCATGTGACAGGAAGCCCATATTTTATATTCAGAGTTTTAAAATATCTTAAGCAAAGGCTTTTCAGGGGGAAAAAAATGACATAAGCTGCTGAGAGGAGGCATTGGCATCACCCCCACTTTGTGTGGAGGACCAGAACAATGTGCTAACCCCGCTGCATTAATGTTTTGAAGAAATACAAATTATTCTCCTGATAAACATGCATTTTCCCATGCATAACTGGCTTTGAAGGAATCCTACCCCTATCATTTTGGTTACTCAGAAACCTCTCAAGAACCCAAAGCAGTAATAGTCCATAAAATACTTTCTTTTGCTCCTTTTCTGGTGACAAGAGCTTAAGAGGGGAGGGACTGCACATTTCTACTTTAAATTGAAGTTCAGTAGGCTCATAATTCTTCTAAACATGTGAAAGGATGTTAACCAACACAGAAATGAGACATTCTTATGGGTAGCTTGCTCTCCAGTTAGAACCTGTAGAGTTTTGTATTACTTTTTTTTTTTTTTTCCCCCTTAAATATAAACCATGGTCTACTGCAGAGATGATGGACAACAGTCTGACCCCTCCTGCCCAATTAGTGTTTTTCTATAGAAGTTTTGCAGGCTAGAGCCTGATCCATTCACCATCGGCTGTTGGAATTTACACTGTATTATATGTTCTCTTTTGCAGAGCTGTTACTTACACAAGTTTCACTGGTGCAGTGAAACTGTTGCCCTAAAATTCAGACTGAAAACTGTTTCCAGGAATAATCTCTTCAAGTAATTTTACTGCCAGAATGATCTTGTATAGCTCTCTTCCCTCAAACTCTCCTACAAAACCTAGAGCCAAACACATGTCAATGTAAGCCATCCCAATCCATGCTGCATTTCAGATCTGTCTAGTGGGTTTATCACACGCTGCACATGATGTGTGTCTGCTCACTTCATAAAACCCTTTTCCATTCCTGGAATTGTGAAACAAACTCCATCCTTTCCTGGAATACCTGTATTAGGAGGCTTATCCAACAACTTTAAATAAATACCTTAATTTTGGTTACTAGGAAACTTACTCCTCCACAACAGAGCAAACTCCATCCCTTTTTCAGTTGTTTTTCTTCTTTAGGTGCATGGGTTACCTTGTTGTAACTTGTTCTTTATGAAAACTAGCCACAACCAAAGAAAAACTGACATTCTCATTTTTTGGGTATATGAATTAAAGCCAGGCTTTTGACCAGTATTTTTGACAGAATAAGCATTTAACAGCCTCTGCAGGCCAAGAGAGGGAGGATGCAGGGAGTGGGCAGTGGGAGGAGGGCTGCTGCTGCTGCCCTGGGGCCTGAACTCCTCCTGCAGGTAAAATCTCTCGCAAAATCTGTCTAATACTGCACTGGTAAACATAGCTACACGAGATACAAAAATCTAAGTTAAAACAATTAAAACAATGCAGAACAGTTTTCATTCTTAATGTATAATTGACAGGTCTGGCTGCACTTTCTAAAGCAATTGAAGACACTTGTTCTGCACATCTTGCTCTCTGCTCATTTGTCTCCTTGCGTGGATCATACAGATCCAGAAAGTTGTGACCTGTATTTCTACTTCAACCCTAGAGGGTTATTTTTAAGTGAAGGCCCTGCCTTAGCCCTGTTTCCACACCAGCCAGCAGCTGTTTCTGGACGCATTGTAATCAAGGCCCTGCTTATGCTGCAGCAAGTTGATCTCAAACTCTGTACCAGGCTTCCTGGATTTCTTTAGGTCTGGCAGCAAAAAAATTCTGCTAGATTATTTCTGCGAGCTTATGAAATGAAATGATAAAATAATTTACAATTTGTTTTTATGCCAATTTCAGTGACCTACTCTGCATAGTCTCCTCCCGGTTTGCCAGAGGGCTGCATGGTTTTGCAGAATCAGCACCTGGACATGAAGCAGGATGAGGTCCAGGCAACTGAGCAGGGACTGCTGGGGAATGCAACACGCAGTGAAGACCAGGGCTTGTGTCACAAGCACATTAGTTGGGTAATCCTGGTATTATGATCAGCCTCAGAATCATTAATGTTGGTATTATAATAGTGTCCTGGTTTGAGCCAGGATGAAGTTAATTTTCCTTTTACTGATTTTTTTTTTCCCTTCAGTGAACTCTCTTTCAAGTAGAGGCAAATTTTCCAGCTAGTGGACTGATAACGTTGGAATGTTTATGTTACTGCTGAGACATCAAGGACACCTTGCTCTGCTTCGGATACTAAAAGAGCAGAAGAGTTGTATCTGCAACCCTCCTGTAGGGAGGAGTGGACTAGACAGAGGGCAAACCTGGCCAAGGAGAATATTCCATCCCATAATATCTATGGAGCTCTCGGTATAAAGTCAGGGATCATGGAAGTCAAGACCCTTTCTGTTTGTTGGGCCTTTCTCTTCCATCCATGGCTGGTGTCCGGGAAGGACTCCATCCATCCATCACCGTTGATCCCCAGGCTCGTGCATCCCTGACCCTCACAACTCTCCCCTCAGCTCCTGGCTGCTCTGCCGCTCTCTCCAGCAGCGCTCCGGGACATTTCAGACCTGCTCACAGCTCAGGAGATGCCGGGGGAGTTGCTGGGGGTTGGGGGGAGGCAATAGGGTTTTGCACATTCCTGAACACATTTGTCTATAATTGTACATATTTTCTTTAATCATTAGTATTTAATTAAACCTGTCTAGTTTAGTTTTCAATCTGGAAAGTCTCTTTCCTTATTATCTCTCTCCTTGCCCTACCTGGGTGGGAGGGGAAGGGGATCGAGAGCATTGTTGTTGCTGGTTTAGTAAATTCCTAGTCAAACTGTGTCACATGGGCTCACAGTACCACTGGGAGATGAGCACTGGTATGATGTGGAGACCACTTAACATCCAATGAATAAAAAAGTAAACCCAAAGGATTCACCGGACTGTTAACAAATTATATCATTTGAGCTCCTGTCTTTTCCTTCTGCCTTATAAGGCTGTTATACAGTGTCAACACCAACAGTATCATAGTCCAACGGCAGAAGCACACATGGTCATGAAGAGTTAGTTACTAGTTCCCAAACATTTACTCCCCCTGCTTCCCTCTTCCCCCCATTTGATGCTCATTTTCTCATCCAGCCTGGCTTGTACGTTGTGAATGGCATCTCATTTGGTGGGACACCAGCTTGGAGTGAATCCAAACACATTCGCCCAGTCACGCCGATGTCAGACTTTACAAGAGCATCCATAGTGATGCAATAATATAATAATTAAATATAATAATGATTACAAGCCAAATCAAAACCTCCCTTGATGTGAGGAGAGCTATATGAAGTCCAACAGCACTGGCCAACACCACTAATCTGCATGAGACAATGTGTAAGTAAAGAGTAAGAGGACCCTGGTTGCAGCTGTGGAGGTGATGCAGTTCAGGCTGTTGGTTATCTTTCCACGAACCTAGATACAGCACTTTGGGGAAACTATCAAGTTTTGCAGCATTCTCTGATGGTTCTGCAGAAGCATCATTGCCACAAAAAGGTCACCTAAAGTTCCACTCTTAGTGTTGCACATAGGTTCTGATAGCACCTCTGTGGGCTTTGAAGGATCTAAGAGTGTAATCTGGCACACTGCTAACGTTGGCTAGAGAGTGATGAAAGATGGTGGAAACTGGAGATCAGACCCCAGCCAGGAGCACAGCTGGAAATGGTGCCAGTGGCATTTCTATGCAATTTTACAGACTATGGAGCCTGTTTTGCTGCAGATGTTGCTGCAGTAAAACACACACAAATTGTAAGTCACAAATGTTACTGGATTTAACATTTCCTATAGAAGCAATGCAAATTTGCAAATCCGGAAAGAATATCGTTGGGACTTGTTGAAGTGCTCAATATAAACTGTAACATGCAAGCCATTAAAAAGAAGATATTTGGCATTCACAGTCACACATATGGGCCTTTCAAAACCATTCTTCTGGTTTGGCAGCTCCTACGGGCCTTGAGTGATGCACAGCCTCCTTTTATAAGTTCCTGTAAGATGCTTCTGCAAAGTTGGCTTTTTTTTTTTTTTTAACTTGTGGAGTATAAATCTGATTAAAAAACACAGATCTGGTTTAAGGGAAACTTTGGAAACCTCCTTCATTTGTATGATTGCTTTTGCAAACCCTAGCTGATATCTGTGCTTTGTGTTCGGTTTTTCATTTGGCTGCTTCTAGATGTGCAATTCTGGAAGCAGACTTGTTTGAAGCAGCCCTGAGTCAGGCTTTGCAAGCAAAATCTCAGTGGTGTCCAAGGCTGGGGACACTTTCTGTGCTGATAAGCAACTCCTGTGAGTGGCCAAACTGATCCATCTCCCGCTCTGACAGTGCCATTGTCTAACCTGACTGTTGAGCGAGGCTTTAAGGCTAAGCAGAGGATAAAACCCTACAATTGACCATGTCCAATGACTGCCTCCATCATGTGACATTTCCTCCACGTACATAAAGGCATAATTGACACTTTGGACCTTGCAGATGTTTTGCAATTCATTTGGTTCCCACAAAGATACCAGAAAGTAAGTCTGGTGAACGGGCAGTACTGTGTTTTCCTCTGAACACGTTCTTATCTCTGAAACTTATTAAGATGCAAATTGCATCACTTCTCATGGCCCCACTTGTTTTGTTTTGCTTTTACCTCTAAACAGACTGTGCCTTTTTTTTTTTTAAAGTATAAAAATAGTCAGATGTTCCTGAAAAAACTGAGTACATTTGACTCGGCATAGATCTGCTTCATATGTGGATGGCAGTATATTCTTCTGCCCTTTGCTCATGGCACTCTGCTTTATGCTTCCTAATTTAATTTGCCTTTCTGACTCTTCAGGGATCCTTTCCAAAGAGAAACCTCTTTGCTAAGAAGCCATTTGCTGTGCTCTCAAAAGACACAGATGCTATGAACAACTGGTTGGCTTCATCTGGGTCTCAGAGGTCCAGACAAAGGCATAGCAGCATGGTCAAGTGTGGTCCTCATACAGTACAGAGATAACAGTACAAACCTAGCAAAATTATTGCCTCTTAATTTAATTGAGCAAAGCTTTATCCTCTGTGGCTTGTCCTTCCTCTCTGTAAAATGGCAAAGAAGGTGATTGCCTCCTGATTCATTCAAGCTTTTTCCTGTAAGCAGCTTTTGCTTTACAGGTGGAGATGTCTTGTGCTTAGCCTTACCATCACAACCCTTTTCACCCTGATTTGCTCCTAATTGGCTGCCCTGAAGCAACAGGGCAGTAAAGGCAGGGACATTGCCAGATGCAGTGTCTGTCTGGTTTACCTTCCTCTGGATTTATCTGAGGCAGCTCCTTTTTTCCATAAGAGAAATAAAAATACTTCTTTTGGACAAACCCTTTTAGGCTGAGACTGCTGGCAATAATTTCTTCTAGAAATGAAGTGAGTTCTGTGATGTCTTTCCATACTGCTTGTATCATTTGTGCCTCTGCCTGGATGGCTTCACATTTCTTTAAATAATGATCAACAATAGTGTGTATATGTATGTCTATGTAAAACCTTTCATTCTCTGGTGATGGATACTACATGCACACACATATACTGATACACACAGACTCCTCACTATCTCAGGTGATGAAGCTTCCACCAGTCTGACTCACTAAAAACAGCTTGGATCAGCACAGGACAGGGAACTCCCTATAATATTACACAGGAGAGAAAGCAGGGCCAGTCTCACCCATTAGGCAGCACTATGCTCTGGCCAGTGAAAAAAAGAGGAAAGCACAGATTCCGTTTATTTTCTTTATCTTTCTCTTCTGACCACCCTCGTTACCCTTCTTCTGCTCCATGCCACTTTCAGGAAAGACACATCCAGCTCAAGTAACCAGACTACCACACAGCCCACAGGCTGAAGGCTCAGTACTACATGCAGCTTCCACAATTTCTTCAATTTCTTTCCACAATTTCTTCCTACCTTCAAGGTAGGAAGGGCTGCAAGATGGGGAGAAGGGCTGCACAACTGAGACCCAGTTTCCAGCCTATGTGATATAGATGCATGTACCTTTCTCATGCACTCACAAACCCCACAAGCCCAGGTGCTTTGCCTGTACCTTCCCAGCTGGCCCTGTCCTGTTGGCCAGGATGGAGGGCTTCACACCTACAAAGATAGTGCAGAGGTTCTGGTGGAGCAAATTGCTGATAACTTTCAATAGTTAGATAGAAAAATAGGAACTCTGTCCAAATCTATAACAAAGCAAGGATATTTCCAACCCTCCTCCTTGCTGTTGAAAGCTGCCAAGAAAAACACAGCTAAGCAAGTCTTGCCCACCATCAGCTCTACCTTCTCTTGCATACACACTCTAGTGTGGTCTCTGCTTTTATGATCACATGCCAGCTCAAGCATGTGGTGAAGTGCCTAGGCACTTACTGCCATGGCACACCTAATGAACAGGTCAGGGACAAAACATGCTGCAAGTCAAAACAGAATTGCATTAGAATATTTAAAATCAGTCTTCTGGTTCAGGGTTTCATCTCATGGTCATTTTCTGCCAACAGCTCTGAGTTCTACAAAACAAAGGTTGTTTCATGCTGGGAAAACTTTCAAATTTTTTTCCTCATAGTAGATCTGAAACATTTCAGGCAAATATTTTTTTTAATTGCCTTTAGGTCATATATCTTTATTTTACAAACATTACTTTGAAAGTAAAATCTCCAAAAAGTTATAAATGTGTGAAAATAATTAATCAGACTTGACATTATAGCAAACTTGCAACAATATCAACAGATACATTTATACTGTTATTATTTGATACATAGATACAGAGCCTCTTATAACTGTTACTGCTGGTTCTCTAATACTTGGCCTTAACCTGAAACAGGGTGCAATATTTTAAAGTTACTTATATCTTGACTCAGGCCTGCAGTTCAGCACATATGTGCTTAGACATCACTGGTATTTCCTTAGTTGTATGTTTTTACTACTTATTTAAAGCTCATGCTTGATGTTTTAAATTTTTAAACACTTATTTTCAATGCCATTAAATGAACAAGTCTACTCCATGCAGATATAAGAATAATTTTGGGGGATTTTGGATGGCTGCAACAATCACAGATATCTGAGGAAGGTAACATTGTTAATATAATTGTTCTGCTGCAGATTAAAGGATCTGGTGAGACTTGTATCTTTTATTGGTGGAGAAAAGATCCATCTACTACTTTTGCTTGCTGATTAAACTTTGTGACATATGTTGCTAAAACTGAATTTTAGAGTATTATGCATAGTCCTTGTGCTAGATCATGCTTATAGTCAAGACCTTGGCTCTCTAACTAACTAGAGAATATCAGCACTCAAAAACCAGTCACTTCAGAAGAAACCCCTTAGAAATTCAAAAGGAAGGCAAAACACTTCCCCCCTGCCCCCCCCCCCCCCCCCCCCCCCCCCCCCCCCCCCCCCCCCCCCCCCCCCCCCCAATCTTTCCCAGCAAGGAAAAATCCAGAGACCTCCAGTCAATGAGCAGACCTTCTGCAAGAGCTTGCTTATCTATGGAGGCTTTAAGTTTTTTTTATTGTCTTGATTAAAAGATGCGAGCACTTAAAAGAAACCTGAAGCAGACAAAGTCACCTCAGTGCTTCATGGGTACCCTGGCTTTTGCAAAGGCTTGTCCAGCCACAACCTAAATAATTCAAACCATCGTTGTCAGGCAGCAGCACAGTCCTCCCTCAATAGGCACTTGCCTTATCACTCTACAGCAGATGCTTCAGCCAACCATTGGATATTGAAAACATAAATAATGAAACAAAATTTGGAGACAATGGTTTGTGGGCCAGGGACAAAATACTGATGGATATTGTCAGTCTCGGAGTAACCAAGCAGCAAAAGCTCAAGTGACAACAATAGGGAGGAGAAGAATAGGGACAAGTGAGGAGCCCTGAATCTCAATAAGGCCTGGAGCTGCACATGCTGCTGTTACCCTAGAAACTAACCTCTCCCCTGAAGAGGTTTGCTGGGGCATTGTCCAGGGGACACAAGATGTGTCATACACCAGATGGTCGTGTGCTGTATAACTCAGTTATCTGAGCGGCAGAGTGGAGGAATGCACGCCGCAGAGCGCTCCGGAGGGCCGCCCAGGGCACCATCTGTTCTTTCAGACCCAAGGCACTGCTTTCAGACCCAAGGCACTGCTTTGGCTTTGGCTTTTTTTTTTTTTTTTTTTCTCCTTCCAAGAAAGGAGAGGAAAACAAAATTAAAATGATTCACCATTCAGCCAGGGGAAAAAAAAAAAAAAAAAAGGCAGCTTAATACAGTTGCCATATCTGGCTTTCATTTAGCTAATTTTATCCCTAGGTTTTATGTCAGGTGAATTGCTTTTTTACGCCTGGGAGAGCAGCAATTATTTCTCTCTCAGGAGTCTATCATTTATAAATAAACCCCTTTGAGACCTCATCGGTCATTTACCATCTGAAAACCCCCAAACGCTTTTAGCCATATGTTCTCCAAAGTCTCCTCTCTCCTCCCTAAAGCTCTCTGCAAAGGTTTCAGCAACCCGGGGGAAAGAGCATTTTTTTTTCTTTTCCAGGAATTGTTCTCCCCTTTGGCTGGGAAGGGGGGAAGGAGGACAACAAAAAGTCGAAGTGACAGTCTGAAGGACCGGCGTAGGAAGGAAACGTTAATCACAGGCAGTGCAATGCCAAGGAGCGGTGAGTAACGTGCCTGAGGGGTGCAGTCACCAGGAAACATCCCGGGGGGCCCGTCCCAAGTGCCACGGGAGCCAGCTTAAAGCCTTGCTGCCTTCTGCTGGCTTTGGAATGAGCCCCAGATCAACTCATGGGAGTGGCAGAGCTGGATGGAAATAAAGGTCTGGGACACTTCAGGGGACTTTAAAGGCATATTAAAGCCTTGGGTGCAAGAAGATCAAGGCAGGGTAGTAAAAGCAATGCTCAGGTTGCAAGCAACAGGGACTGAAACGTATGCCTGGGTCAGTACTTCTGGCTTACTGACAGGACCTGTCTTCTGGTGCACCTTCCTGCTCCCTCTTCTGGTTTCTGTCCTGTGGCTGCTGAGGATCCCCCTATCTCATAGCACAGGAATGAAAAATCAATGGAAAATAAAATACTTGATTCTGACTGAAAAAACAAAGAAACATTTGCAACAATTTAAGCAAATGTGACTTAAAATCCACTCTACAATGGCTGCAAGTGAGCACACGTTGTGCTGGCTGCGAGTCCGCAGCTCCTGCAGCATGGGCAGAGGAGGGCTTCAGTGGAGTAAGCAGATCTCTGTCATTCAGGTTAAAAGACAAACTATAATTAAAAAGGTGTTGCATCTTGCAGAAAACTCCATTGTGCAGTTGCCATCAGTCATATGGGCAACTCTTCCCTGATGGTTCCCAAGAGGGATCTGAAGGGCACGTATCCCTCTGCCCATCAAACCCACAGCTAGCGTTTCAAGTAACGCTTAGAAGGAAATCCCTAGGGAAAGCAAGGAAAAGGGATGGAATCAAAGTAGGTTTACATGCAGAGTAAGGGCCAAGGTTGCATAAGGAGTAAAAGCTGAATCACATTTACATTTGGGTTGCATTTATAGACAGGTCAGTTAATAACCCCATTAGGCAATCGTTAGGACTAACAGATTATTAGGCAATGCTTAAACAACAGTTACATATGATAGCATCTCACAAGCTGCTTTGTAATCCTAGTACTTTATATGTGCTTATGGTTCTTACAGCACTGGTAGAGCTTGTAATGACTCTATCTAACATACTAATCTTTATGAATTGATGATCAATATACTCCTTGGATATAAGATAGAGCAGAACTGAAACCCAAATTTATATTCCTCTTTGGCTTCTCTTTTTTTTTTTTTTTTTTATTTCCCTATAAGATTGCCAGCACAGAAAGCAGCAGTGATGCATTTCAGCACAGCTGGCTTTAAAGGCACCAGGGGCTCAGAGCACGACACTCCCAGACTTGGGAAATTCTGGCAAGAAAATCTCTAAAGATTCATCTGCTCACCCCCACCGGGGATTTGCCCCTCTCTGATCCCAGAGAGCTCATTGAAGGCTGCCTAACCCACTTTCTGCACCTGGTCGAGTGATTGACCAGCAACTTGGCAGGGTCGTGGAAGCTTTATTTCCTTTGTTCCACGGGTGTCTGCCGTGAAGAGCCAAGCCTGGATTAACTGAGTCTAAATCCCTGGGCAGCTCGCCAGAGCAATGCTAGCTCTGAAGCAAACACAGCTCCAAGATGGTTTCAAGACTGGCTTTACAGATCAGTTCTTCTTAGGCACAAATCCACGGGCAGAGAGCATAATGCCTCATGTCAGGCCCCCGGGAAGCCTCTCCCCACAGAGAGCAGTTGCCAGCTCATGTGGGAGCAATGTGAACTTGGACAATGCAGTTTATTTCGGGCCACCCCTTCCCCCTCACCAGCCATGTAGACATCTTTTCACTGGACACCGTGCCATATTACAATCATGTGCATGGACGTGTTTCATAATGTGCCTATCCAGCACCTGTGATTTCTTTGTTGTGGCGCCAAGCATTTTGTCCTATTAGCTTTTAGGTTGCTGTCACTGGGAGCAATATAAGGAAAACACTATTTTCCAGCATCTTTCAATTGCTGATCCGAAGGCAAGATGCACCAAGCCATGCAGGAGCCACCAGATCTCAAGCACCTGTCTTCTGCAAGTCTCTTCTCACCCCAGGAGTTAGAGGTTGTCTTCTGCTCTTAAGTGAGAGACATCTCTTCCAGACCTCTGGGTTTGGGTTGGGAGAAACAACTTTTGGCCTCATTCTTGTGGAGTTAAGGTTATTGGACTCTCGCTGTTTTGTCTCCCCCTACTCACTTTTGAACCCATTGGCCTTGTTCAACTTGACAGAAAGATAGAGGTCTACAAAATAATTAAGTTCTTTTAAGTTTTGTGAAAATAGATGCTGAGGTAGAAGAAAGAGGGGCCTGGTATCAACATCCTTGTCGAGGAAGGGCTGAGTGCAAATGTGTATCTTGTTGGGCACCAGGGGAAAAACAAAGAAAACCAAACTAAACCAAACTTGCTCTACATCACAAATGGGGTGACAAAAAAAAAACAAACAGTTGAAATTTGAGCTTCTTAGACATCAAATTTAGCCTTTGGACAAGAGAAAAAAGCCAGCATTCACAGAACTGCATGCTATTTTCAATTTGAACTCAAGAACTTTGGCTATTGCACGGGATCGAATCCTTGGGATGTATCTAAGTGTCACCTCCACATCCCACTGGTGTAACAAGCTATTTTAAATGAAATTGGAGGGCATTAAAAAAGCATTTGCTCTGTGTGCAGAAACATTGCATGTTGTGTGTTCGAGTGCGGTAGGCAAGGAAATTCATATTGCTGAAGTGGAAAGATATATCTGTAATTGTGGCTCGAAAATGTGAGTGGCATGCAAGAGTATTATAAAACAATGATTTGAAAATGAAACAGAACCTTGTGAATTCACATGGTCTGTGACCATGAGGAACTGCATATGCAACTGAGCCCAGCTTCCACTGAAAGTCCATGGAAACGTGGCTTTAATACACATTTTGAACTTGCAAAAGGTTACATGGCCCCACATGGACTGAGTAGTCCCACTGCAGGCAATAGCCCAACTCCTGTGCATAAGTGAAGAACACAGACATTTTCACAGGATTAGGATGTAAGTGGCAGTTGCATCAGACCTTTAATCTTTTTCCTTTTCTTCTCAATGCCCCTCTTCTTCCCAAAGCATCACTCATTAAAACGAGAACAGTAATACCCACCTCAGCAGGGTACATGAGTTCAAAACTGTTTTCACCTTTTCTCCTATAAACTCCCAGAAAATAAAATCTTCCTGTATTTTAATTTTTATATTTTAAAAAGCAATTTGTTTCTTGCCCAGACCTTTTCAACTCAGCATATTTCAATCTTCCTCAAAACTGACAACAAATCAGCCCAGAGGTGTCTGCTAGCAACTTCAGTCCTTAATTTGCTGCAGTAAGATGGCTATTTAATGCCATGACATCCGAAGATTTTTACCACAGCTGGCATTTGAGTGCTGGCCCATTGCATTATTTGAAATGAACCTGCTTTAAAATACAAGAGTGAAAATGAGTGGTGGCTGGACTTACGGTCTTCCTTTGTAAGACACTATGTCAAAGGTGATCTAAAACCCAACATCCTCTAATTGTCCGTTTGGCAGCAGGTGCTTCCAACTCTGAAACTCCTTGGGCTCAGAATAATAAAGCCCTTGTACTCAGCAGGGCTCCAGGGTGGCTTTTACCTCCTGAGTAACCATTTATATGAGAGTGGCACCTCAAGTCATGAGAGTGCAGGTCCCTTTGTGCCAGGCACTGAGCAAACATATAGAAAGGGGCCATCCCTGTTCTGAGGAATTTGTGGTCTAAATAGACAAGTGGGCTGAGTGGAGGAGAGTGGGCACCAGATATGGCCAAATGGGTGAAATGACTCACTCTGAGGTGACACTGTAGACTAAACTCTGATGCCAGGCAATGCTTCTGTCTCAAATTTTGCTCATCTCCTAAATCTCCTCCCTTGCACATACCCCTCCCCTCCTTCCAATGATTTTCTTGCAACCCTGCAGTCTTCTGCCTCTGCTGTGAACTGAGACAGGGTGAGTTTTCATCACCACCTTCCATTGGGCAGCCCCATGTTTCTCCTCTCCTAATCACTTGCTTCCTACCTTCTGTATCTGGCATAGCACCCAGACCCTGGCAGGCTAGGGAAGTTGAAACAACTCACATTTTATAAATTACTGTATTTTAGCATTTATTTTTTTTAGACAGGGATAGGGGTCCAGGACTAGCTTCCACCAGTCTTGAAATGCAAACTGGTATTGAGCTGCTCTAAGAGACTCCCTTCTGCAGCCTCAGATGCTTTTATTTTAAAACAGTTTACAAAAACAGGGTAGAAAATTATAAAGTCAAGGCTTTGCCTATGTTACAGTTTCCTTTGCTCCCCTTCAAGATATTTACAAACATTTCCTACTGTGGTGGTGCGATTACTGCCTCTCCTCTTTACTTTTTAGACACGGTGCAGGGTGTGATTCCTCCCTCTCTGGGCCACAAGCCAACCAAGGCTGAGTGTGGATTGCAGAGGACCAGAATATTAAAGCATCCCCTTGACATGCCTGGCTTCTGCCTTCCCTATAGCTTGGGAGAAGGAATGACGACCCATCATGTCCTGACAGCCTTGTGTATCTATACCTGGGTAGTGTCACATCTGTACCTGGGCCATGTCTCATAGGGTGATACCACTATTTCCAAATCTGACAATTCCAGGTCTGTGTCCCAGAATATTTTGCCATCTGAGATGGGCTGAAATGGAAAAGTACCTGACAGAAGTAAATTCTCTTAGACCCTATAAATAGTGATTCTAAGTGAGACCCTTGGAGCTCTCCTGGATCACAGCAGGCTGTGACCAGCATCTCCCCTGAGCTGGGATGCTTCCCAGGCACAACTCCTTGAGGACCACCTGCAGACAAAGCTGACGGAAGGCCAGGGCAAGCCATCCTCCTCGAGTCTCAATGCTGGCCCATTAAGGAACGTTGATGCATTAAAAAAAATTACTCTAAACTTGAGAAGAGGGAAATTTTAACTATAGGCTAGCCTCTTCCATTCACCTCTCTACCTATCCATGTGCTTGAATATACACATTTGCTTTCATGAGTGTGAGTGTCCCTATATATATTTCACTGGATCCAAATATTTGTGTCTATGTTTTGTGTTTACACACATGTACATACACACATACTTATTTTGATTTAGAATACCTTATAGTAAGTTTGTGTGAATCTTGTCATCCTCAAACCCGTAATCATCGCCGTTTTAATTATAACGTATCCTACTGAATCACCTTGTAAATCTTTAAATTGGTTAATTATTAAGTGCTTCTAAAATTCAACTCTTTGATCACAGCATTATTAAATCCTGAATTATTGCTAATCATAACCTTTCCAAATATTTCTTCTGTGTTACCTATCCACTTACAACAGCTCAGGACAGCTTGGATGAACAGCAGACACCAGCAGAACAGGTTTCAGCAGAAACACTAACTCACTGTATGCTGGTTACTTCAGGCTGGTCCAGCATTGAACTGTTCAGCTCATCTTCTTGCTGCTGCCATTCCACAATGCTCTGTGAAAGAAAGATGTGGAGGCACCTAACTCCAGGGAAGTCACTGAGGTATGAAGCCCTAGTAGGTAAGATAAATCCAGTCTGGTCCTCTGAGCAGAGACATCAGACCTTTCTCTGGGGAGCACTTGAGGATGGCTGGCTCCAGGTAGCAGCACAGCAAATTTGGATGGCTTATTTTATGACATCCCTTTTCAACAGATCATAGTTTTTTCCTTAGGGCAAGGTGGATTATCAGATTTGAAGTAGCAGGTCGCAGAGCTGGTGCTCTTTCTGAAAGGATCAGCTGCACCCAGCTGAGGAACCACTGACCTTGCGACAAACTCACCACCAGCCTTAAGAATCTGTAAAACCTGGTTATTCCCAGGATTCTGGTAACGGTGATTTTTGGATGGATATAGACTGACTGATGTATCAAGAAAGGGAAATAATCTTTTGCATGAAACCAGACTACTATCACCAAGATTAGCTGCCAGAGAATGTAGGTGTGGTCTTGAGAGCAAACAGGTAGTGGTGGATGCATTTTCTGCTTAACACAACACTCCCAGAAATGCATAGACCTGGCTGCTTTCAGCAAAGGCTACAAGACACACCCTTCTTCCCAAAGCCACTCCAGCTGATTAAGTCCTGTTCTTCCTTTATTTCTCTAGTAAAGAATTAGCAAGAAGGTTTGCAGTCCTGCTTTGCAAATAAGGCATCAGTACACTCTACAGTGGGCTAAGAGAAAAAAGAAAAGCAAAGCCAACTGATTTCTTGTGTGTATCAAGTGTCTTGATTTTAGAATAACCAAAAGATGTGGCACTCTTGTCCTGTATTTTATTAGGAAATTAACAGGCTGGTTGATAACCTGAAATTACATAGTGAATCTCATTTACAAAATGTTCAAAATCATGATAATTATTTTGATTTCTATAAAACATAATGCCCAGATAAAATTCCTGTTTATGCCTGTAATTTTCTACATCCCAAACATTTATTTACTGTACAGCAGTGAGGCTGGATAATTGTAACATAATCTGTAAAGTTAAATACAGTATACTTTGCTCTGCAGTCCAAGTGAAAGAGATGAAATGTTGGAAAGGAAGCCCAGAATACGAGCAGCACTATGAGAAGGTTCCCTGCGATCTCAGTTCATTACACATCAGCATTTCAGACTGCTCAGAGATACTGAAGTCTGGTGGTGTTAGCTGCTGTGCAGTTACCAGGCTTTCAGGCAGCAGTCTTCCAGGAGAGGGAGAGAGACTGCTGTGGGGCACAGGCTCTGCAGTGAGGGAAGAGGGTGCACTGGATGTGTATGATGCTTAAAGTGCAAGAGCTGATAAATCTGTCTACCTCTCTTTCTTTTGCCAGCAGTGTGGGATACAGCTTCCACCACCACATTGGACTAAATAGTTTTCCCTGACCTCAGTCAGCTTTAAACATGTTCCATGTACAAAGCAGGGCTGATGTGATACAGGTGCTGACTATCTGCAAGGGCTGAATTTCAACCATAGTAATCAAAGTCCAAATCCTGCTCATTATGTGCATGTGAAAAATCACACTGAGCCAAACACTACTGGCTGTATTGCAACAAGCATGTGGGGTGATGTGGATCAAATCCATGGGTTGTAGCTGAGGGCCTTGGTCCTCTAAATTAGAGCTGGCACTTTTCAATACCAAATGACTCTTGCTGGGAATTGAATCTCTCAATACATTATTCAAGAAATTATTCAAATTGTCATATATGCTGTCAGAATGAGAGTTGCTTTCCTGAACTGAGGCCTCAGTTCCTGCAAGGATTATAGATGATCGGTTAGTGGCCAGCTCAAGCACTTGACCAGCAAGTCCAGTCACTTCAGCCTCTTGTACTATTCTTGGTGACTGTAAGCTAAAACCTGGTAGGTTTAAGAAATAGTGGGTCTTGTTTTTAAAAAGCTATTTCAGGACAAGTACATTCAGACTGTGTTTTCTATTTATATATAAATTCTCTGGCAACAATTTTCTAGAAAGCGGAATAATTTTTATATGCAATACTTTATTGTCTCCCCATGAAAAACTGGTATCTTAAAAAAATCTATAGCATTTTCCAGTACAAATAGTATTGTTCCAAATTAAGGATTAGTTCCTCCCTGAAGAAAAACGGGTTTAAAAAAATCACGTCATTATCTGATAACTGTTTATGTAGTAATGTTAAAATAAAACAGAAAAAGAAAATAATTCAGTATGTGGTTTGTCATTCTCTAGAATGTTAGTGTACATTTATACAATAAAAACAACATAAGTTATCCTAGTTTGTTTTAAAAACCTTAGTAGTAGAAATATATTGCTATCTGCAGATTCATAAACAGAATGCACTTTTTCCATTTAAGTTCAAGTATTATCTGAATATTATTATTACAATTATGATTATTACTATTAAAGGGGCTCTAAATCCTTGCCATTTTGCCTGTCTTTACATTGTTTTGGTCTTTCTGAGAAGTAATGAGCTGTGATTATTTGTTCATGAATAAAATGATGTAGGGTGCAATAAGTTTTGCCTGGTGGAAGACAGCCTGGCAATCCTTCAGCAAGTGGCTTTGGAAAAGTAGATTTGAGACTAGTGGCATAGATAGAGTAGTCACGTGTTTCCTTGGATGGCTAATGATCTTAATTCCTTCCATGTTCTGAACACTCAGTTCCATTTAAAGGAGAAAGGTGGGAAGAACCCAACCCAGACTTATACCACATCAGGATATATCATCTTCGTTTATTCGTGGTACTGTCAGTTGCTCGTAGGTCGGCAGGGTGTTATTAGGGAGGAAAAGATCCGAGTTGACATTGTTGCCTCTTTGAGGTGATCTGTTGTTCCCTTGATCCCCCTGCTGACGGGAAACCAGATGATGCAGCATATCCGTAATGAGGTTCAGTTTCTGGTCCATTTGTGTAACCTACAAAGGCAAAGAGAATGTTTGTTTAGTACCAGCCCTGAGAAAACTGCAACGAACCATGTGATACAAATGCAGTATTAAAATGATAGTTTTCTTAATCAGGATCACAACAACCTCTATGAAGACACCACAGTTTCACAGTTCATCAAACAGAGCTTCAGAAATTTAAGGCAATAGTTCAGAGTTGGATGAGGACAGGCTTGCTAATGCTTACCTCTGCTATGTGCTTTGACACTCATCTTGTACCTGGATGAACACATGACAAATGGGCTTTTAAAGAGATGTGCTGGGATAGAGAAATAAGCCCCAGGACCGAGTTTCTGTGTTTTTTTGTTATTATTGTGTCAATTTTTTTTTTAAATTATTATTAACTTCTACCATGCTTATATGCCTTAATAATATCAATACGCTTGCAGTGATCTCATCGGCTCTAAGCCAGGACTGACTGCTGATCTTTATTACATTTGGGCCCAATTACAAGCTCAGGCCACAAAATACCCACAGATATTTTTTGCTGCTGTGGGTCTGTATCAGCTGGGGTCTGTGGCAAGGGCTGGGAGTGGGGCATGATTCTGTTTTACACTCTCACCCTCCCAATGACACGGCATTCACCAGGATTGCTGTTGGAATGACATGATTCACAGCAAACCAGAAACTCTTCTAAGATGGGTAAAAGCTAATTATTCAACTGGGGGGCTGCAGAGGAAGGATCAGCCTGAATCCATAATGCTCATTTTCTTCTGCTTTTAGACAGATGCTCCTTAAATTATTTAATTATTTCCCCCCCCCCCTTCACTTTTTTCTTTTTCTGCTCTTTATTCTAATCTTTAGGAGAAAATACAATGAAGAATCAGGTTACCAAATAGAGGCTAGGTTATAGATTTGTCCAAAATCTAGACTGTATTTGGTGTACATTCGTGGTACTCAGAGGAAAATCAAAACCAAAATGTTTCTAGGAGCATTGTAGACTCAGTCTCTGTGTTTCTTGCATTTTCCAGTCAAGAAGGAACCCATATCACTCCTTTTATGTGGCATGGGAAGCCTTCTCTCTGCGCTGACTCCAATGTGAGTGAGGTGTCCCAAGGGGGTGATGGTGATGGGCACTTCCATCTTTAAGGTGCTGCCCACTTGCTGCCCCTTGGCATGGCAAGCATTGAAATTGGGCAGTAAGAGTCTGCCTTATGGCCTCCTACTCCCTTCTACAAGCATAACAAGAAAGCCTCAATTTTGCCACTGTAGTCGCTGACCCATCAATCTAAGAGAGATCCTAACACACTATGTAAATTCTAGGCAAAAAGATGTAAGATATTTTAAAAACTGCAAAGAAAGTAAGCAGACAAAAAAACGCGATAGGAATAAATTGCTGTCTAAAATATCTGTTAGAAAGTAGTGAAAGGCACATAAAACCACCAGAGAGAGCACGAGTGGGAGCAATTTTTATGTGCCTGGCTATCATCCAAGTATCACACAGGATAGTACAAGACAGTAAGGCTGAGCAGAACATTAACAAACCTGGAAGATTTCAGTAGAGACTAAAATGTTTTTCCACTGTAGAGAAAATGCTGGGTTTTTTTCAGATGCTTTGTACAACTGGTAGGGAAGCAGATAGAGTGATTTAAAAATATGAGGTGCCAGAGATTTATACTTTGCAGCTGGTTTTGAAAACATTAGGCAAAGCACCCTAGATGGTAAATGAAACACTAGTCATTCTGCATGGAAATGGCTGTTGAAAGATGAGATTCTTCAAATAAGGAAGCTGAAGAACACGTAAGTCCAAGATTTCTAGAAGGAAATACAGATGGAAAATTGAGCAGATCATCAGGTTTTAATTTCATCACTATTTCTTCACTCCCTTAAGAAAAGGCAAGTTTTGTCCAAATGGTGCCCATCACAGATGGCAAACTCATGATGCTGCAGGAGTGACAGTACAAATCAATGCTAGCGGGGCCTGCAAAAATATCTCATTCCTGTATCCCCCACAGCCCAGGTACCACTTGCTTTCAGAGGCAGCTGTGCTGGAAGGACTGTAGTGGAAGACTGCAGACAAACAGCGATTTTCAGGGTACAGAGGACAACTATTCCTCTAACAAGAAATGTATTTTTGCTAATGATTCTAAACTAGCTAGGGGATTTATACATATATTTTTCTTAATTTGTGATTCCAGTCAGGGATTACCAGAGGAAACACAGACTGAAGATGTATCTGTAAAACGTGCATTTATGAAACCCTTGCAGTGATGAGCTATTGAAGATGACACGAGATTGGACTGAGATCTGGATAGTCCTTCAACAGCTGTGCATCTTGGTGATGAAGTACTGGAGAGATGCGAGATGTGAATATTCTTTCTGGGAAATAAATTCCCAGAGATAATTGTCTAATTTTTTCAAGGGAACAAGATTTGGCTGCTGCAGCTGTGGAGTGCAGGAGGCCCACAGAAGCAGAGGCAGAAGCTAATTGCTATTGAGCTGAGCCATACGAGATAAAAAATAAAGACCTTCCTCTTCCATGTTCCTGCTTATTAGGGCAGTGGCTGTAAAGCCACAAAGCTTTTGTGGAGGGAAGTCCAGATAGCTGGTTGTGTTTAATTGTTGCTTAATTAGTTTTGCTTTCCAAAAAAGCAAGACATTTCCCAGGCAGTTCTGTGCCTGTGAAGGGCTTGCTCCAAGACATGCTGAAGTCAGTGGTAGCTTTTGGCAATCACAGACTTCCAGTGACTTCGGCAGGCTCTGGATCTATCCTGGACTGAATTGACAATCCCAAATAGTAACATATTCTTTGGATATTACAAGAGAAGGAGCAGCCTGGATTTCTGTACATTGCTCTGTTCATGCCTCTTGGGAATTTATCAGAAAAGACAACATTCACAAATGAGATGGCAATGGGACGATGGGCCCCCCTCCTCAGTTCCACCAAAGGGTGTCTGTTTAAAGTATGAGACATTTTAAAGAAAAGTAAAAGCCACCAGAAGGGAACTTCTACTGTTATTACAGGCCTCTGATATACAAGAATAAGAGGCCTTCTGGAGAACAGCCTTGCTTATTAGCATACCCAATCTGTGTTGTTATCCAAACACAAATTCTGAAATACATCGTTCCCCTGTTTGCTGCAGAGATAATTACACCCACTAGAAAAATGTCATTGTGGG
Source organism: Hemiprocne comata (assembly GCA_020745705.1). NCBI lineage: Eukaryota > Metazoa > Chordata > Aves > Apodiformes > Apodidae > Hemiprocne > Hemiprocne comata. Next base: position 16,495,561 of record CM036590.1, read on the forward strand.
CAGTACCTTTTTTATAAAACTCACTTTATACGCTTACTATGGAGAGGTGTTATAATCTCTCCTGAATCATACTTTCGAACACATTTACTTGATTAAAAATTAGCCATGATGCCAGAATGAATAGAAGTAAAGCAAACAGAAAAACTGCTGATGCTGCTATAATCTTAACTGCTTTGGACAACTCTGATCCCTCTACTTAAAACAGCAAACAGTGTTAATTACATAGAAAAATAACTCAGACTGATTTGTTTCTTTTAGGAAAAACTAAGTAAGCTCTTTCTAGCTGATTTATGTTTCATTAGAAGCATGATGTTTGGATTATCAAATTCTTTATATGCAAATAATTTCTGTTGTATTTTGTAGTTGTTGGGGAGAGGAAGCAGTGTTTGAAACTCCTTAGAAATTACACACCAGTTATTCCTAAGTATTACTGAAATGTTGTATGAAAACAAGATTTTTCTGTCCTCCAATTTAAGTTGTTGTTTTTTTTAAAAAAAAGATCCAAAGATTATAGATTGAGACCAGATGGATAGAAGCAGATTTAAACAAGTTTTAAACCTAGCTCTTAGAAATGAATAAAACAATCCCGTCCATGAGAAAAAAAGAGAAAAAAACAAACCCCAATAGCTCTTCAGAGAGGCCAAAAGATTAGAGCACAAACCTGAAATGGCACATCATGAAGAAATGTAGTTACGTTACAGAACAGATTTTTGCTCTCCCTAAAAAGTCCCAGAAGCAAGTGAGTATTCTGGCTAGTGGTGATGATGTAGCTCCTGTGAACCACAAGGTTCTCTTAGGTCATGTTTTCAGGAGCAGCAGTCCTCTACAGCTGGATATAAAGTGACATGCCATGACAGCTTTTATAAAGGTATCAAAAGCATTCCAGGAGGCACTAGTGACCAGAGATTGTTCTTGTGATGAGAGAGAAGAACAAAAAATGAGCAGTTTTTCTATTAAAATTCCACAGATCTTCACATAATTTTAAATGCCAATTTAAAGCATTCATAACAAATGGTTGGTGTGAGTCAGAACATAAAATGTAATGATGAATTTCTTTCTTTGACTTAAAAAAAAAAAGCAATAAAACAAAACAACAAAGAAGCCTGAGTGGCTCTAGTGACATCTGGAAGAGTCTCCTTTATGAGAGCCTGAAGAGTAGCACTCTGAAGACCCACTCCCAAAACTAATTATAGGATTTACTGGGAAGGGGCAAGGACAGATGGAATTTTTGAGTTGAGGTGAATGGTATTTTCAGCCATGGGTATTCAGGATAGTGGGGAAGCTGAAGGACAGAATTTGGAGTAATTGGCATAGTTTGGGCCACAAAGACTGCAAGTTACTAGTAAGTTACACCAAGTGCTACTCCATGATCTGGAGGGACCAAGGTTGATTAACACTGTCAATTAAAGCTGTCTCATCTGCCCTTCACTCTCATTTTCAGACATTTCAAAAGTAAATAATATTAAGGGTAAAAATCATAGTCCCTTTTGGACAGAGTGGTGGTTTATAACTACCTATGTTCTTAACGGAGTTGACTGATTAAACAAATAATGCTCAATCAAGAGATTTTTTATCAACACAGTGCTCACTCAGTGGGTTCAGGGAGACTGTGCTTCTTCTTTACACAGAAAGTCACGTGTGAAGCTGCTAAAGGAGATCAGGAAAACCAGAATGCAAGCAACACTTGGCTGAATGAAACTGTGATAAAGGAAAATTTCAGCTACTTTTCCAACATTTGATTCCCAAGTCTGCTACCCTGACTTTTTGGACAGACTGGAGAGCTGGGCAAAGAGGAACCTCATGAGGTTCAAGAAGAATAAGTGTAGAGTCTTGCACCTGGGAAGGAACAACAACATGCACCAGTATAGACTAGTAGACGACCTGCTAGGAAGCAGCTCTGTGGAGAAGGACCTTGGAGTCCTGGTGGATCCATGGTGCAGTAATGTGCCCTTGTGGCCAAGGGAGCCAATGGCATCCTGGGGTGCATTATGAAGAGTGTGTCCAACTGGTCTAGGGAGGTTCTCCTGCCCCTCTACTCTGCCCTAGTGAGACCCCACCTGGAGTACTGTGTCCAGTTCTGGGCTCCCCAGTTCAAGAAGGACAGAGACTTCCTTAAGAGAGTCCAATGGAGAGCTATGAGGATGATTAAGGGACTGGAACACTGGTCATACAAGAAAAGGCTGAGAGACCTGGGTCTGTTCAGTCTAGAGAAGAGAAGACTGAGAGGGGATCTTATTAATGTCTATAAATTTCTGAAGGGTGGGTGTGTGTCAAGGAGGAGGGGCCAGTCTCTTTTCAGTTGTGCCCTGTGGTAGGACAAGAGACAATGGATGCAAGCTAGAACACAGGAAGTTCCACCTCAACATGAGGAAGAACTTCTTTACTGTAAGGGTTACAGAACACTGGAATGGACTCCTCAGAGAGGCTGTGGTGTCTCCTTCTCTGGAGACTTTCAAGACCTGTCTGGATGTGTTTCTGTGTGACCTGCCCTAGATTCTGTGGTGGTTCTGCTCTGGCAGGGGGGTTGGACTTGGTGATCTCCAGAGGTCCCTTCCAACCCCTAACATTTTGTGATTCTGTGACTTACGCTGAGTAATATTCATTCCTGAAGATGCAACTTTTTAGCTCTGTGAACCACTCTTTAACACACTTTTTCAAAATAACTGAAGATGACTGGGGAGATCTTAATCCATTTATCATTCCTAGTGGCCTGTTAATAAGGAGGACCCTATTGCTCTGCAGTGTGGCAAACTTGTAGGAAAGTATATGATGCTTTCTTTATCTGTGCATCCTTGTAAGTGGTGTTCTATAGAATCCCTAATGTATTTGCTATTCAATACTATACTCAGTAATAAGCTTTATTTATATTTTAGAAAAACACATAAAATGTCCTTTCTGTTAACAAAGTCATCATCAGGCACATTAATGACTCAGCTGAAGAAAAGATAAGAGGCAAAAAATATTCCACAATTAATGGTACCTGTTAATGGCAACGATGAAGGAAGGTATCAATGTCAAGCAGTACTTAAGAAAAGTGTGTGTTCTGCAAGCCAAGGTGTGGTTATAAATCATGTTTTTCTTTGGTGGGATCTGCCCTATTAAAGTTCCTGAGAATATCTGAGGAAGCTTCAGAGCGCAGCTTCCCTGGCTCCTCTTCTGGCTAGGTCCCTACACATTTTGTTATCTCAGTATTTTAGTTTTAAGGGCCTGTGGACAGAAATGATGTTAGAAGTGGCTTCCTAGAGAAGCTCAGGGATAGGTACGGGAGCCTTCATAGAGGATTTATTTTAAACATTTCTCTATAACAGCAGCAGGAGAGACCAACAACTTTAGTATTATTCAAGAAAGTTTCTTTCTTCAAGTACATGATTCTTCAAAAATAACGAAAAGAGTCTTCCTTGCATTTACAGTACCCAAGATCCCAGATTCTTGCAAATCACCTTATCAGAGCTTCTGGTTTCAATTTGTTTGTTTGGTTTTTGCCAGAGATTAGGCAGCAGTCTTGCTGGAGGTTATATACCCATCGCTGAAGTGTTTATAGGAGAATGTAATCTGCGTGAAGGAAGATTTGTTCTCCAGACTGTCTGTACTTTCTCTTGAGAGTTGGCCAAAGAAGGGAGTATGTGTGCAATGTCTGGGGGAAGGAGAGAGGAAGTAGAGCCAGTGAGAAAACACTCTCCTCCACTGTAAGATTACTCATCACTAGAAAAATATCAAGGCTGAGCTTCTGAAAAACAAAATCAACAGGTTTTGAGGGCTGCATGTGACAAATCACTTTCTAGTCAATGAAAATACTGTATGAACACTGTAACCACTGTCTTACCTGACAAAATTAGTAACTTGGAGACAAAAAGCATCTTTGGAAAGAAAGCCTCTTGCTACACACTATGTCCTAAAATCAGCTCTTTTGCATAAAGCTATCAGTGGCAATCTTTTCTTTGCTTTGATATACTAGAAATTGTTCTGGTTTTTTCTTTGGTTGTTTTTTTTTTTGTTGTTTTATTTTGTTTTGTTTTCTTTTTTCCCCCCAGTAAACCGAAATGGTTGCTCGTCTCATCTTACTCTGTGTTTTTATAGTAAAATATTTCTCCTACACTTCAAAAGTGTAAAACCCCCTTATTTTTTGTAGTAGTAACCCTTAAATGGCTGCTGATAATTGACTACTAATCAGGGTGTGCTGCTTGTGCTTTCAAAGGAGGGTGATGGCTTGGGACTAGGAAAAAACTTTTGTGTTGTTGAGTCAGGGTCAGAGCTCAGAAACAACCAGGATTTATAAGCCAGTCGCTGGCTCCAATTCTCCAGAAATTCCCTTGCTATCAGAGTGAACTGCTATTACAAAGGGCTGTCCTGGCATAGTAAATTCCTAATGCACAGTACAGAAACTCAGTTGTGTCAACACATCTTTCTTAATTATGCTGGGAAGTAAAACAAACTAGTAACACCAGCATGTGGCCATCTGATTACTGACTATGACACTTGTTTCATTTTCAAGGATTTTTTGCTTGTTTGAAGAGTTTGTCCTGATTCTGCTGCACAAGCTCTAGGGTACCAGGTGATTGAGCTATAGGAAATGGAAGAAATGACAGGATTGATTTATGCATTCTTTCTTTCCATTAGAATTGAGAAAACAATTTTGATAAGCAAGTAACTATACTGCAGAGAATGCTTTTTCCTTTCCAAATGTTGTTTTCCTTGAAGAAAAACATCTTTGTCTAAAAGCTTCCTCAAAGATTTGGGAAGTATGACATCTCTGGTTAACTGTTCACTCAGCTCTATTTCTTTAATGTGGATTTTCTTGATTCTTAGAAGAGTGTAGGTTACTAACATAATGCCATTTTTCAGATTACATGTCTCCCTTGAATTCTATTTAAAACAGACAATAGTGAGTTACATTCTCTGGCAGGTCAAAAACTGAAAAGCCACTTCAAGAATGCGTGACTTAATAGATAACATAATATAAAATACAGCATTTCTGTTACCAAACAGAATATTGGCAGCATCTTTTTATAGCCTTCTCTTTTATGATACTGCAATTTTTCCCCAAAAGAAAATGGAGATATGGCCTTAAGGAACATCAGTAGCTTATGTTGTAACACAATAAAACATGAACTTTCACAGTTATCTTTCATTCTTTCCAGCCACTTACACACAACTCATGTACTTAATCCTTATGCGAATAAATGCTGCAGATCAGGAGCAGACAAAACTTTGAGGGGTACAAGAGAAACTATTAAGTAAGACCTACAAAGAAACAAGCAGAAACAACAGGTGCTCTGCTTACGTAAGTGAGCAATTCCTTTAAGATCTTAAAAATTATGAGAAATAAATAGAAATAAAAAATTACAAACACATGTCACCTTCATAAAGTTATCTGGCTATAACTTGACGCTGGACTGAAGGAAGTAAGGTAAGATGAATACATACCTCTCCTTCTAACAAGAAGGTTGGTAGGACACTGGAAAATGGAATAATTAAATTACAGGGGAGTGAAATACACTTGACCATGGACTCTTATAGAATACAAGACCTCAAAAGGTGGAAAGCTTTTGGGCCAGTGCTTATTTTAGAAGTGGAGAGGATTCAGAAATGCCTGAGAGTAAAAAAAGTTGGAAAGGGCTGACCTAAAACGCTGCTAGTCAAGACAGAAATGAGGACCATGATGGATGTGGCTGGAGGAGACAGTAAGAAGCAGAGACTGCATATGGCTGCTACTTGAGAGAGCTGAGAATGGTGGCCTTGTCTCAGCACTTTTGTTGGTGCTATTAACAATTTCTTGCAAAAATATTAGGCTTATTTAAAACACCCTAACTGCTGGAAATTAGCTCTTCCTGAGAATCTTTCTTTAGCTCTAGATGTAGAGTTGGGCCACAAGCCCCTCTGCTTGCTCATTGCTCCCCAAACTCCCAGGCCAGCCCTGCTGGCCTCACAGCACTGAGTGCATGCCCAGATGTGCCCAATGCTTGCAGATCTATCTGGTATCCAGAGGGCTACAGCCAAGCAATTAAAACTTGTGGTTGACTCTTGTAGATAAATGAGACAAGACTTAAAACACATGGAAATGTTCAAGTTAGGACAGTGTCCAAAATCTACAGTCTTTGGCCCAGCACTGCCTCAGGATACAGCTTTTTTTTTTTTTTTTTTTTCTTAAAATATTACAAAGGTCAGATATTTATTTTTTTAACCCTTTGCTCTAAACTAACAGAGAATCAGCAGATGAACAAGGGAGCTTGGGATGTTTCTCTCTCCTTGCATGAAGCCAGGAAAGTGAAGTTTATGTTCTTGTCTCTAAATGTAACTTTTATCAGAAGCTACTAAAGAAGATAAAATCACCCTATCCTATTAACTGAATACTCTGGATTTTTCAAGAATTTGCTTATCTCCATTTACTAGAGCCACACATTCAGGAAATTATATCTCTTTGACCAGACACAACTGCCTGCCGTTTCCACTTGAAAATAAGACACAAGCTGGCAAGAAGAGAGGGATTATGTCCTTAGAAGTGAATCAATCATAGAGGAAGTATGAGAAGTTAACATATCCACAAAAACTGCTGAACATCCAGCACCATCTAGCACCATAATCATAAACAGTTCCCAAATTGTTCTTAAGCTGAAATTCAGCCTTATGGAGGATGTCAAACAGGCCTGAGATAACAAGAAATATAAGGGAAGTACTGATCAAAGAAACCATGAAAAAAAGCACCTTATCTTTATGCAATAGTTTGGTATCACTACAGATATAAATGTTGGTCATTAGTGCATCTTAAATCCAAAGCACTGTGTGAACCTTTGTAACCCTATTCAGTAGAAGAACACTGCAGTAGATAGATACTGTTATTGCTAGCACAATGTGGGGAAAACTAAGCCAATAAAGTTAATGGCCCAGCTTCAGATACGCTAAACATCTTTAACTTGAACTTGCAAGAAGGAACTCTTAACAAAACCTTAAAAATCTGTTCCCCTGTCAGAAGCAGATCTTCAGATCTCAAAATAAACTTCAAAGCACTTTTGTGTTTTTTAATGAGACAGAAGGTTGGAAAACCAATTTCTTTCTCATTCTTAATCACATTTGTGTTTAGCAAAACATTCCTCTGTTGGGTCCTTCTGGTTGAGCACCCCAGTACCTATCCGCAGAGGAAAGACCGACTCTCTGTTTAGCTAACAGGCACTTATGCTTCAGATACTTCAGTTCCACAGATGTGAAGAAAACTCCCTGTGGTACTTGCCTCTGGAGGACTCTTTCTGCTGGTTTAACCACTGCAGTACAACCTCAGAATATCACTCCATATTTTTGTTGTCACAAGTTTGGCTATCAGACAACAGCTTTCTCCTAGCTGTAAATTCCTGTTTCCAATGTGGAACAGTGGCATATTTACAACAATTCAGAGTTAAAAAAAAGTAAAATACCCACCTAGCATAAAAAAATGTCCCAAACCCTTCTCCACAACAACATAATCCCCCAACCAAGCCCACCTCCCCCTACTACTGTCACCAATTAAAGAAAAAGAAGTGACTAATCTTGACCTCTCTCCAAAGGGGAATGTTTTGCTTCTTGAATCCTTGGCTCTGGCTCTCGTATGATACTGGGACTATGACTAATAACCTCTGCTGGAGTACTGCTGATAATTTCACCATTGAGTAGCTGTTCTTATTCTGTATCCTCATAGCATGCACTTCAGTTGCCAAGATTTTATTTAAAAAAACCCAAAGAATAAGATATACACTCATAATCCCCAGTGTTAGAAATACATTTTTCATCTTTAACTGTTAGGTTTTGCCTGACAATTTTTCCTCCTTCCTCAAACTGTTATTTTTCAGATGCCTGCTATGAAATGGTTCCCTTTTTCCTTTCTTTCTCTCAAACATTTTCCTAATCCAAAACACATTTCAGACTGCTGCTCTTTTTAGAGCAAATATGCTATGCATCACATCCAGTTAGGTCAGCATCACTTAGCTATGTTTCACACTTCACCCAAACGAGGCATCCACACTGCTTTTCAAAGGGAATAAAGCCAGACTAGATGCACTGGGTTTTCTGGTTGGAATAGAAAGTGAGACACATCCACAAGTTATAGATCTGATCTTACAGCACTGCGTAAGTAGGAAAGGCACTACTATCTGCTTTTTGCTTAAAACGTTAAAAACCAAGATGAGCTTTTTTTTTTCTAAAAAAAGATTTTTGGCCAGTTCCTTTTTTTGTGTCCATCATCTTCTCCTTATTTATGACTTGACAATTACTATATGGGCAAAAAAGTATATAAACTCCTTCGTACCTAAAATGAGCTTAAAAAAGTTAATAGCCATACAATGACTTCTGCAGCAATCAAAAATAGAAGGGGAAAAGGAGTGGGGGAGAGAAAAGGGAGAGAAGCAATTATAACAACAGTGAGTTTAGAGATTCCCTGAGGGCTGCTGGTAATTAAACCAATGGCAACATGAATCTCCGTTTGATGTGGTCATGAATTTGTTTTCAAAAGAAAAAATCTTAAAAAAGATTCTTTCAAGAGAATTTTTAGAGAACAAGCTCAGCATGAATAATTAGACCAGAAATACTTTGATAAATACTATTATGGAGAAGTCATTTATGGGCCATGACATTTGAGGGTTGGAAATCCTGGTGATAAAAAAGGTGGCAAGTTTGCATCCATTCTGAACACACAAAACCAGGGCTGTATTCTTGTATGCTTGAGTCTGCTCCTCAGAAAGGATGTGCCCTCTTGTTTTGCCATTGCATTAAGCTTTACAAAGACACAGATGCAAGACAGAAAATTTCAGTGGGAAAGCTCACTGGAATGAAAGAAACCACACACAATTCCAAAGGCACTTTTCATTCCCAGGGGGTGCACAGAGATCAGAGGTGAAATTTATTGGTGATAAAAAGTCCGCAAGCCCACTCTACTCTACTCTCCCAGCCTTTCCAACCGCCATTCACTTCTGCTGAAATCATATCCTCGGAAACATCTCCTTCAGAACACTCAAAAAATAAAAATGCTTTCATTTTGTAATGTTTTGAAATCTAGGCACCCAGCAAAACCACTGAAATCCAGAGAAGATGCAGGTGCCCTACACTCTCTAAAATCAAGTTGCCTCTGACAGCCCAAAAAGACATTTCATTCATTTACTGACCTCTTTAAAAAGTGGAGGGAGATACAATCAATCACAAGCCAGCAAATAACCAATGAGTGAACCAGAATGCAATATATTTACCAGTAGAAAACCATGTTTAAAGGGAAAAGAAATGGTGTGTTGGCTGTCATGGCATTATTCATAAAGGCAAACTAGTAGATCTTATGGATACCAGGAGCAAAACTACAACAAAGGCAACCAACTGCTAATGAAGAAGGGTTTTCAGTCAAATTTCATGGGTCATACAAAGTCATTACCATGCCTGCAGGAGTTCAAGAGCTCTGCCAGTTGAATTTGGGGGAAATGAAGTGATTATTTTGTTATGCATTTTGTAGTTTTAGACATTTTTCTTTAAATTTCAAGTTCTGAAGCCAACCAGCACTGTGAGAATACCAGTTTCAATTTCCAGGGTTAGCTTCTACGCATTACTACAAAGAAAGCCTTGAAAACAGGTCTTCAGTGTACACCAACGTCTCAGAAACTAGATTTTACAGACTCTGATACTTGTGGTGTTTTTTTTTTTCTTTTCTTCCCCTTAAATGCAACCTTATGGCTTTAAGCCAATTTTTTTTAAAACATTTTAGGGGCTTGACTGATTTTGAAAACTAAGAGACAAAAAATCTGGCTACTGCTGGTAACAAGTTCTGCATTGGCTAACTTTCCAAATTGCTTTCATTGCACGTTTCCCTCTGGTTTTGAGTCAGTTAAAATATCAAGGTTCTTCTCCATAACATTTTAAGCTATGATAACTTCAAAAGTAAACAACTGTTTCTGTTAAAACAACGTGTTTGAAAAATTTAATGGCTGAAAAAGATAACAAAAAGTCCTTAGTGCTTTTCTTTGTCAATAGCTTCTTCTAGGAATACAGCCAGGCTGGGCATTTATTTGGACTGGTGAACTGTGACTCAAAAAATGGATCTATTGGCAGTGAAAGCACAGTGGTGGAATCAAAAGGCTCACAGTCTTTCCTAGCTGATTAATCATCATGACAGGTTTGAAGACTACATGATCTGCCCAGATCCAGATGTTAAATGCGCATCCACCTCTTGCTATTCTTCTGGTTCATACGCAGTAGCCTGGATTGTTCATTCTAAGATAATTACTATTACTATTAATTACTATTAATTACTAAAATAATGATCATTACTATTCAACACAAAAAGGATTTGGGCTTCGTAATTTTATCCTATGATAGAGAAGGCTTCTACACAAGGTAACACTGCACATATAGTCTAGACATGATGAAATACTGGAAGATCCTTCAGGCAGAGGTGGTGACAGTCTTGCACATAAAGCTCTGTGATGTTTCCCTTCTCTGCTTCCACCCCCTACCAGAACTGTCACCAACTGCACCAAGGAGGCGCACAAATACATAGTTGGATCTCTCCCCTCAAGCCCCTGCTATTAAGGGCTGCACTAGCCCCTGTTACATCAACTACAAAATATAGTTTCTCTGCAACAGGAGGCAGGTTCTGTTTCACAGCACACAGTAACACTCCACAGCATTTATAGATAGGAAACAAAGCATAGTGATATGACAAAACTATAGGAGAAGATTACTGCGGCAGAAGGAAGCTACCCAGAGCTAAGTCTAAGAGACACTGATGTCTTATGACAAGTTCAGAGAGTGCTAGAGGATCTTCAGTGGCTGCAGATGATGAGAGACATCACTTTGACATCTAAAGGATGGTGCCCCATACAGGGACCAAGTTTTGTCTTGGGCATCAGGAAGCACTTCACTGACAGTGAAGGCACTCTGAGAAGGCAACACCAGACAGTCAGTGCTCTGCTTCCTGAAGCAAGCTGCAGCCTGTTCCTTCTGGAGACTGATTGTTAGTGTTGCAGAAGTCAGACCATGCTTTACTTGGAAGTTCTGAGTGTCGCCTTATAAACTGGTTAGCTGCAGGCATATCTTATTTTCCCTTTGCATATTGTCCTTGAAAGAATGAAAGAGGATTTATTTATTTTCTTTCTTCTGCTAATCTCTTGTGTTAAGCAGCACCTTTTTTTCCCCATCCATCAGAGAGAGTAATCAGCTAAGTCAGTGGAGAAATTAATTGACCTCTAACCACTGCAACTTTCAAAAAAATGTTGTCAGACAGCATGTACTAAGGACTTCACAGATTAAAATGTTAACATAATTCTGAATTAATTAAGACATTTTCATCCATCTTCATGGATGGCTTTGTGATTTGACTAGCAATTTTACCTCTGACACATCTGCTCTGAAATGTGAAAGGAGTTTAATTCCATCAAGCATCACAGCTTCTTTTGGGTATAAGTTGCTCCTTTTTACTTTATAGCACCTGCATTTTAGATTTATATACTCAAACAAAAGTATTTTCAAATCAAGAATTCATCGTCTCAAATTCTACAAAATTTTTAAGATAGATGCTGAACAACAGTGAAAAAACAAAAAATGATAAAAATACCAAGTGCTTGTGTTTTCAATTTTAGCCTTCAAGCCTAAAAATGCTTTATGATGCCAAGTACTCGTGGCTGGAGGAAATGGAAACGGGGTGAAATGGTGCTCCTCAAGTTCTGCAGAAAATGATGACTGAGTCAGGAACAGTACCCACATGGCCTGAAAACCCCACAATAACCACACCGATGCACCTTTCTAGATGGGACATTGACTTGTGATGATGCAAGTGTCTGACGCTGCCTTTTAAAGTCTAATTTACAGAGAAGGCTGAGGAGGTCTGGTAGTACTTCTCTCTGGCTCAGACAGTACTCACAGTGAATATATGCAAGTAAGAAGACCATGTGTGACCAGTCCTGATATGTATTAGTTATATAACAGTTCTACTGACTGAAAAACTAGTAAATCCACAGCCTGCAGACGATGTGCAGACATACAGACACATCATCACAAATATCACTTTATCTTGATTCTTTTTTTTTTTTTTTGCCTGCTGTGGCACAGCAGAGCATGTAGTACAACAGCAAAATAAGCCTCTGGCAAAAGAGTAAGTTAGTTTAAATCACAGCAGTTCTCCACATACAGCTGACACATAGGAATAAGTGTCATTTTCCAGGGAAACATTTCTATGAGTATCTCAAATAGGTCAAACTTTGTCAAACCCATTTGCAATGGAGTGTTGCAAGGTGCTCAACACTTTCTTTACTGAGTTCCCTCGACACCCAGGCACCTTTTCCATGAGGAAGATCTCTGTATTTGAGAAGAAGTAAGTATATATGAAGCTCATGGTCTGTAACTGATTGCAAAAAACAAGGGGTCAAAACGAGGTTTCTCTCCTGATGTATTGTAATCACAGCCTATTTATAATCCTACAGTTAATTCAGAGCTTGTATATCCTTGCTGGACAAAGCAGCTTGCCATGTGTAGCAAATGACATGAACTCAATCTTTGCAAACAGTCCCAGAGCCTAGAAATGCTTTTGTTAGTACAGTGAACACCTGTACTGATTATACACTTCACTCACTCAGGGGTCATTGCTCATGGCAAAGGTTTTAAATCAGCCACCCCAGGAGACAGACATCACTATATTGCTAGAAGAGTCATTCTGATGCTGCAAAACTAGGCAACCCTGGAAATATATTCGCTCTCGGAAGTCTCTAAATGTGAAAGACTGTAATACCCCATTGCTGGGCACAAGAAAACAGTCTAGAATGTTTGAATGAATAGAGAAAATTAAGAGATTAATCAGGCACTGTTGTTGAAATCCGAAGTTCAGCATTATTTTTAGATTTAAGGATACGTTCTTCTGACTTCCATGTAAATGACATTTTTTCCATCTCTCATTTTACAGTAATGCCTGACCCAGCAAGATTTGTAAGCATGTGATAAATGTAAAATAATTTAATTTCATTCACTTTCTGATTCATAGGTGCTATTTATGTCCCTAAAATTATGCTGGAACCCTAACATCAAGGGTGGCATTCACAGAGTCACAGAGTGGTTGGGGTTTGAAGGGACCTTTGTAGACCATCTAGTCCAACTCCCTGCTAAAGCAGGATCACCTACAGTATTTCATACAGGAACATGTCTGTACAGGTTTTCAATGTCTCCAGAGAAGGAGACTCCACAACCTCCCCGGGCAGCCTGTTCCAGTGTTCTGCTACTCTCACGGTAAAGAAGTTTTTCCTTACATTTAGCTTGAACCTCCTTGTCTTGTCATTGGACACTGTGGAAAAGAGACTGAACCCATCCTTATGACACCTGCCCTTTAGATATTTATAAGTGTTTATGAGGTTTCACTGATGTAGTTCCCCATTCCAAGCCTTCTTCAGCCACCGCAGTTCTCCAAGGTGGTCCCTGCTCAATTCCCAGTGATGCTCATCAGTGCTGGTACTTACACCATCCTGCATACCTGAGCTCGGTATGCACACTTTGAAAAATCAATGGTATATCACCTGAAAACCAGCATCTAACTGGTCAGAGGATGCAGAGATACCTGCCTTTCACACCCCTCTTCCAATCTGTCAGACTGCATATAAAACCCATCAGCAGATTTCTCACTGGCAAATCACAGAGTGGAAAGTTGGTTTAGGTATGTGCTTCCTTCAAGTAAACACGCTCCAAGGTTTCATGCTGTCTTCAGCATATCAACAACACCATTTCTTCCAAAGGCAAGGATCAGCGATGGTGCAGGCAGGGGCTCTCCACCTGGCTGGTCACAGCTGCTCTGCACCTCAGCACCATGCAGTGGGATAAGTAAAAAGGGTATGGGAGAAGTAATTGTTCAGAAACAGAAAACAACAGGAGCAAGGGCACAAAAAAAACGGAGCACGGGCAGAGAAGGGATCTGTGAAGCTTTCGGCGTTTTCACAACTGCCTTCTATGTGAACGATAACAAGGTTTTCAAGGATGCAAATAACCAAATACACAAATTCTTCGTAAGGTGCCTAGTAACTGTAACATTCAAGCTAAAGGATCGTTTCATCTTCTATCAAATTATCTTCAAACTCTTTAACCTGTACTTCAGCTTGTAATTTACAAGCACAGAGTATAAATTTCCATGGATATGAAGATGCAAATTTTGTCTTCCATTTGTGTGACCCTTTTCAGTCAGATTCATTAGACAACACTGGAAAAAAACCAATCCCTTGAGCCCTGTGTACCCCCTGAACCTTTCTCTCTACCTCCACTGTGACTCAGGGATAGAACATGTTTTGCAACATCTCCTAAATATACAATAGTTTCAATTTGCTTCCCTTTCACCCCAGAGTAAATGAGGAGTAAATGTATTTATGTCAATGGGATTAAGGTAATATAAATGGCCTGAAAATACAGATCACTGTTAGCACTCACACAAGTACACTCCAAAGGCTTGTCCATTTGCACACAATGTATCCCCTATAGTAAATAGCACATATGACTGCAAAAAACTCACACGGCTAAAGGGTGCATTGTTTAAAGCAGCTCTGTCTTCAGTGCACAGAGACAGTATTTTACTTTTTAAAAAACCTACCATTTCATGCAAATTCCAGGCATGTCTTCATTTTTCTGTTATTTAAATTTTCTAAAACTTCACAACTTCATAGAAAATATAATATAAAAAAACAAAAAAAAAAAAACAAACAAAAACCACACCAAATCTGGCAGGGTATATTCAGAGAAACTATAGTTTTGGAAAAGAAATAATTACAAGGTTTTTAGCATACATTGTAAAAGTAATGATAACCAAAAGGTTATCTGCAGTGTAATTTAAAAAAATGTGTTTGCATTGTTTTCAGATAAAACAATCCCGAGGCCACGTGTAAAAGGCCTGAACTGCAGGACAGTAATGAGTTTGTGAATCAGGACTGTAAATTCCCTGTGCTGCAAATATGGGAGCCATCAGGAGCACACACGATTGAGTCAGCAGTTACCAAGACACAATACATACAGTACAGGCCACTCAAGTCTCCAAGCTGCCATTTATCATTTCCTGAGAGAACAGTTTCTTGGCAAGCCTCCTTTAAAAACAGTTTCTTTCCAAAACAACCGATCATTCCAGCAGGCTATGAATACCACTATAATTTGGTCTATTTTTCATATGGAGTAGACTATGGGCTCTGGTTGTCAGTTAATTAAAGAAACCTTCTTTTCAGATTTTCAGATGTTGTTGCAGCAGGGCAGATCCTGCAATGAGCCAGCTCTAAACACAGTGTCAGTCACAGACCAAACCGAATGGACACGGAGGAAAAAAAAAAGAAGACGACATAAAATCCCCCCATGGTTTGAAGTTGCAAAGCCCAGCTTACATAACGCCAATTTGGTGGCCCTGCCAAACTGTTAACTTTTGTCTCTGATGGAAATAGCTGTCTTGGGCTTGACTGTATTTCATACTCCTGAATGTGTAATGGCTTAAGAGCTGTCAGAATTTGAACTCCATCTGCTGTTATTATTGTTGTTATTATTATTACTACTACACGCAAATAGCACTTAGGGGCCTTGTCTGAGATCAGAGCCCTGATGGGCCACGAGTTGTCCACACACACACAGAGAAACAGCCCTTGCCTTGAAAAATGCATGATCTAAATAGATGAGATAAAAAAAGGGGTGGAACAAAGATCTTATTTTCATTTCTGTTTTATACATATGGAACTGAGATACGGAGGGATTAAATGTCTTGCCTGTGCTCACACAAAAAGTATCTGGGGCAAAAGCTAGGCATTGAACCAGAGTTTTCAAGTTCAAATCAACTTCATCTTCCTTCATTAACCCTATGCTTACTAACTAAAAGACTGTACGCAGATTTGTACTTATAAACTGAGACCTCAGAGCCACATTCAGCCTTTGTTCATACAGGGCCTAAGCATAGGAGGGGAACAACATGCCTCCAACCTCTTGTGAGAGTGTGTGTTCACACAGCAATAGTTACTTGTGTCTCTGCTTCCTACAGCTTTAGAATAATCAAACTTAGGAAATAAAGTCCCATATTTTGACTTTCTATTTGGTGAAGGAAGTCTGGATTCTGCTATTTCTCTGTAGAGTCCTCTGTGTAAGCAGCCACAGAAACAACAAATTGTGCCATGCTTCAGGAAAAAGGTAAATAATCACTTAATGGGTTTCTCTAAACATCTGACCTGCAGTTCACACATTTTTACAAAAAAAAAAGGGAAAAAGAGTAGTTATAATTTTATTTTAAAATTCGTTATTTAGAATCACAGAACCCCAGAATATCTCAAGTTGGGAGAGACCCATAAGGACCACTGAGTCCAGTTCTCTGCTCCTCACAGGACTACTCAGAACTAAACCACATGACTGAGAGCATTATACATACACTCCTTGAACTCGGAATGGCTTGGTGCTGTGAGCACTTACCTGGGGAGCCTGTTCCAGGGATCAACCACCCTCTCAGGGAAGAAACTTTTCTTAATGTCCAACATGAACCTCCCCTAAAGCAGCTTCATTCCACTTCCTCATGTCTTTTCACTGGTCACCAGAGAGGAGATCAGCACCTCCAGCTCTGCTGCCTCCTTCTACCCTAAGAATGTATGATTTTAGAGGCTCTTACTTCAGCTCCACAAAAATTTCCAAGTTTTGTTTTATTGTTAGTTGGTTTGTTTGGGATTTTTATAAGAGAGAGAATAAATGCACCTGAAATTAGGACAACTTCCAGACAAGTTTCAATTCTTTATTCCAAAGCATGGTTGTAGGAGAGCATCTCAAAACATTTACAAGATTTAAAAAGAATCATAGTAATATGAGCAAAATGTTTCTAACTTCTGTTTTGGAATGGCTGAAGCCTTTCAGGTGACATATTCCCAAAAATACTAGTCTGAGATGCCCGAAATGAAAAACTTCAGGTCAGATGGTAGAAGTTGCACACAACTAAAACAAAGCCCTACAGTGGGAAATGTCTTATAAAGTTTTGGTAATGCTCTGAAGCACTCCCAATGCCCAAGAACAAACAGGTGAATACACATAATAAATCCAAAAATATGTTTACATGACAGGCAAACTGTGCTTCATTACTTGGCTTCAGTACCACACTTTTTGTTACTTTCACAGAAAAAAGGGCTGTCATTACTTGCCTTGGTCAGCAAATAGAATTTCTGTTGTATGGGACATTATGGCATATGACAATTTATTTAACCTCTCAAAATACTGAGATATTTCAAGGAGAGGAAATTGCAAACGATTTTAATTTTGAAACACATAAATGGCTTTAGCTTCATAATGAATGTTGAGAGTACTGAAACATTTCACTAAAAATGTTAAAACCTCATCACTATCCCAAAGTGCCTAAAAGGAATAAAAAGACAACAAAACAGACCAAGTGCAGCATTTCAATGTCCTTGGATTAAAATGCTGATCACAATAAAAAAGTCTAAATCAATGATTCCAAGAAGGTTTGACTGAAAATGTCATCCAAGTAGCCTTGTTCACCTGTGACAACATAGAGGTTTCTAACAGGCCTCTCATTTTTTTCCAAAAGGCTAATTTTTGCTAGCTCTACCTAAAATAAGCCATTTAGGACTTCTTACTTTTCAAATAACATCCCATCTCCTGACAAAGTCTGACCATTTCTCAGTCCCTACTTGCCTTTAGCTAGCTCTTCTAAGATGTTGACACAAGTGCATGCTCACTGGCAAAGTGCTTTGGAGCAGGCCTCTGAAGAACAGCTTGTCATGAGGGCTATCAGTTTTAAATAATTTACAAAACTGCAGAATTTCCTGTTTCTTTAAGTGGCTCTAAGTAGCTGTTTCCAGCAGAAATCCCTGGAGAGGCAAACTGTTTTTCCCTGTACAAAACTGCAACTGCTAATGCTGTAAAGTAACAGGACTGCCAAAACCCTTCCACCCCTGGATGGTCCAAGTGCACCTTTCCAACTCCAGCTTTGCCCAAGGTGAGCAGGTAGCAAGTCCTACCTGGGAGCCTGCCAACACAGATTGTGTTTTGGGTTCACTGTGTGAACAGAATCACACAAAATCACAGAATCATCACGGTTGGAAAGGACCTCTGAGATCACAGAGTCCAATCATCAACACAAAAAACCCAACAACCCACCACTCAAAACGTCAGCCACTGGAGCATGCCCTGAAGTGCTACATCTACACATTTCTTGAATAACTCCAGGGATGGTGACTTCACCACCTCCCTGGGCAGCCTGTTCCAGTGCCCAACCACTCTTTCAGTGAAGAAATTCTTCCTACTACCCAGTCTAAACCTCCCCTGCTGCAACTTCAGACCATTTACTCTGGTCCTACTGTTATTTACTTGGGAGAAGAGGCCAACACCCACCTCCCTACAATCTCCTTTCAGGTAGTTGTAGAGGGTGATGAGGTCTCCTCTCAGCCTCCTTTTCTTCAGACCAAAAATGCCCAGTTACCTCAGCTGCTCCTCATACAACTTGTTCTCTAGAACCTTCACCAGCTTGGTAGCTCTCCTCTGGACACACTCCAGAGCCTCCAATGTCCTACGTAGAGTGAGGAGTCCAGAACTGAACACAGTACTTGAGGTGTGACCTTACCAGTTCTGAGTACAGGGGCACGATCACTTCTCAACTTCTGCTGGTCACACTATTCCTGATGCAGGCCAGGATGCTGTTGGCCTTCTTGGCCACCTGGGCACACTGCTGGCTCATATTCAGCCAGCTGTCAACCAGCAGCCCCAGGTCCCTTTCTGCTGGGCAGCTTTCCAGCCACTCTTCCCCAAGCCTGTAGCATTGCCTGGGGCTGTTGTGACCAAAATGCAGGACCTGGCACTTGGCCTTATTGAACCTCATACAATTGGCCTTGGCCCACTGACCCAGCCTGTACAGCTCCCTCTGTAGAGCCTTCCTACCCTCAAGCAGATCAACACTCCCAATTTGGTGTTGTCTGCAAACGTACTGAAGGTACACTCAATCCCCTCATCCAGATCATTGATGAAGATATAGAACAAGACTGGCCCCAAACCTGAGCCCTGAGGGACACCACTGGTGACTGGCCACCAACTAGATTTGACCCCACTTACCAAAACTCTCTGGGCACAGCCATTCAGCCAGTTTTTTACCCAGTGAAGAGTACACTTGTCTATGCCATGATTTGTCAGCTTCTCCAGGAGAGTGCTGTGGTAAAGAGTCCACAGCCTTCCCCTCATCCAATAGGTGGGTCACATGGTCATAGAAAGAGATCAAGTTGGTCAAGCAAGATCTCCCTTTCATAAACCCATGGTGGCTGGGTCTGATGTCTGGGTTTTTTGTCTTCATGGTTGGACTCAGTGATCTCAGATGTCCTTTCCAACCATGACGATTCTGTGATCCCCTGGCTGGCCTGCACTTGCCATGTAAGCTCACTCAAGATGAGCCTCTCCATGATCTTTCCAGTACTGAGGTCAGGCTGACAGGCCTGTAGTTCCCCAGATCCTCCTTCAGGCCCTTTTTGCAGATGGGTGCCACATTAGCCACCCTCCGGTCATCTGGGACCTCCCCTGTTGACCAGGATTATTGATAAATGATGGAGAGAGGCTTAACAAGCTCCCCTGCCAGCTCCCTCAGTACTCTTGGGTGAATCTCATCAGGCCCTATAGACTTATGCGTGTCCAGGTGCAGAAGCAGATCGTTAACCGTTTCCTCCTGGATTATGGGGGGGTTGTTCTGCACTCTATCCTTATCTTCCAGCTCAGGAGGCTGAAAACCCTGGGTGGAGCTGGTCTGACTATTAAAGATGGAGGCAAAGAAGGCATTAAGTATCTCAGCCTTTTCCTCATCCTTGGTAGCAATGTTCCCCTCTGCATCCAGTAAGTGATGGAGATTCCCCCTGGTTCCCTTTTTATTGTTGATGTATTTGTAAAAACTTTGTTGTCCCTTAGGTCAGTGGCCAAGTTGAGCTCCAGCTGGGCTTCTGCCTTCCCACTTTACTCTCTGTATGACCTAACGAGATCTCTGTACTCCTCTTGAGTTGCCTGTCCCTTCTTCTAAAGGTGATAAACCTTCCTTTTTTCCCTAAGTCCCAGCAAAAGCTTCCTGTTCCCCGCCCCTTAATCTTACAACACATGCAGACAGCCTGCTCCTGGGCCTTTAAGATGTCCTTCTTGAAGAGCATCCAGCCTTCTTGGACCCCTTTGTCCTTCAGGACTGTCTCCCAAGGCAGTGTCTCAACCAATGTCCTGAACAGGCCGAAGTCCACCCTCTGGAAGTCTAAGTTGGAGGTTTTGCTAACCCCCCTCCTTACATCACTAAGAATTGAAAACTTCATCATTTTGTGACTGCTGAGCCCAAGATGGCCTCCGACCACCACATCTCCCAGTAGTCCTTCTCTGTTTGCAAACAGCAACTCTAGCAAGGCACCTTCTCTGGTAGTCTCACTTACCAGTTGCATCGAGAAGTTGTATCTTCCACACACTTGAGGAACCTCCTAGCCTGCCTGCTCCCTGCTGTGTTATATTTCCAGAAGTTGAAGAAGAAGTTGAAGTCCCACACCAGAACAAGGGCTGGCAACTGCAAGACTTACACTGGTCTCTTACAGAACACTTCACCTGCCTCCTTGTCCTGGATGGGTGGTCTATAACAGACTCCCAGCACAATATCTGCCTTAGTCACCTTCCCATTTATCCTTACCCATAAACACTCAACTTTATCATCACTATAATCGACCTCTACATAACTGAAACACTCCCTAACATATAGAGCCATGACACTTCATCTCCTTCCTATCTCTTCTGAAGAGCTTATATCCATTAATATGATAGGATGTGTGTCCTCTAAAGCCAGTGAGACCTTTGCCATTTACTTTAAAAGGAGCAGAAACACAGTTGAGAATAATTATTTTTATCAACAACGTATTTACTTTAGGATTAGCTAAAGGAGCATTCAGGTCAAGGCTGGCTCTGGAGGCCCTTCTATCTGAACAGTCACTTAGTGTCAGTGCTTGCCTACTTTTTAAAGTTTTGATTAAAAAGTCCCTCCAAGACTTTTAGTTGTGGAAATGGGCAGAAGATAGAAATCCATCCAATCGCTAGAGGTGAAAATTTCCCCTTAAACTCATTGTTCAGTTTCCGTGATACAAGATGCCATCTTGATCCTATGGTTCAATTTGTTAAGCCAGCCTTGTACACAGTGATCTGGTCACCAGGGAAAATACAGAAGGGAAAGAAAATGGTAGGAGCTGGTCGTGGTTTTATGAGACATGGGCCAAAAATCTTAGCCTCGATTGTCTCATGAGGAGTGCATCAAACTCAGGTTTACCAAGAATATCTGAGTTCAAGAATAGCAGCAAGGTCTGCAAGCTGCATGGGGCAATGCTGAGCTCCATGGGGCAACCAGTAGTACCAGTGGTGACTCACAACCACACCTGATGAGACCAATGTACCAGCAGAACCACTGTGTGGAGGAATTCAACATAGAAAAGGAAGATGTTGAGGACCACTGTGTGGAAAATCCAGTTGCATAAGGCAATTCTGGAAAACAAGGGGGGCACTGCCCTTTGAAGAAGCCTTGCTTGGGAACTCCAGCATGTTCTGTCCACTTCCCAGGAATGCCTGCAGTTTGATTTGTATTCAAGGAGGTAGTGAGGATAACACCTATTTCCTGGAAATCAGGGCATGCCTGCTGAGTGTCTGAAATGCTTTCTTAATGAAACCTTTACCTCTGCTTCTGACAGGACTCTCATACCAGGCCACCAGCTCATCTGCTGGAGACTCTCCTCTGCTATCCATGGGGATCTCCCTCTTTGGCTATACATGTCTCTATGTAATTTTTTTAATCCTGTTTTCTAGACAGGCTCTCTACTCTGTGCAATTATGACATTGTTTCTGATATGAATGGTTGTCCTTGCCACCAACCTCCTCCCTTTCCCCCAGAATAAAAAATACTGGTTGAAAACCAAAACAAATAGTAGATTTTTATCACACAGAATTTGTTAATAATACTTTCCCTGAAATAGTTCCCAGGCTTTTTTTAATGCTCAAATAAAGGCCCAAACATTTACAGCCAGCACTCTAAGCCAACTAATAAATTATTTGAGCCATACTGAAAAGCTCAAGAGGGATTTTGAATGAAAAAATCTAGTGAATAAACTGATAGCCAAATACTGCCTTGGAGTTCTGCCACTGCAATATACAGGATGCATGGAGCTCTGTTGGTGACCAAGGCATATACTGAAAAACAGTCAATCAGATGACAGTTAAATCCTGTCAATTTAAAGCAGAAAATATAATGTCTCTGAGTAAACCATGAGCCTCAATATTTCCTAAATTCAGTGGCGCACAGATGACTGGGTGTTAAACTCCTATTTATTTTCTTTTAAAAGATATTTAATAATTTGTCAGTAAGAAAAGACAAAACACTGCTTTCAGAACTTCATGGGAAACTTACTACATGGACAACTCCCAAAGATATTACTGTTACAGAATATGCATGTACAGACCAGGATTAAACCTTGTAGTATTAGATCAGAGAAGACAGCTCTTTTAAAATCACTTCAGAACTTTAAAATTGCTTCAAGGTAGCTGAAACAAGATGAATTTCAGGGCTCAGGCTGCCATCTTGACAAAGTATTTGTCAAGAAGTAAAAAATTTTAGGGCATGTAAAGAAATTTTTTCAATGTAGTAGTTTTGTTTAACAATTCTTTAAATTCACTATTTGCAGCACTGTGAACTTAAAATTGTGAATAAGGTCATTATGTAACTGAAAAGATTTTTTCTTCCACCTTTTGTCTTGGGATTTTTCATCCTATTTTGTAGCTGAAAGAAAATGAATTCATAAAAGAGCAGCAACATGAAATAAGTCTTTACAATTTACTGCACAGTAGTTCGTTTCCAATATTGGAATAGAGTGGAGTTTGGAGCACCCTGTGGCTTTGGCTGGACCAAGAGGACTGGTTTAGCCTTGATTTGAACCTGCTGTTTACAACACACTGGAAGCCCTTTCCATACAGCAGACTTTTAGTGAGGTCTGTGTGAAAAAAACCTCACTGGTAACCAAAACCAGGAAAAAGTAAAATATTTTGTATATTTCTACTTACAATTACTTTTGAGTGCACAATGAAAAAATTTATTTTCTGAGAAAATGTGCATTTTACTCTGACAAAATAATTGTGCTGCTCTTTTGCTTGCTTTTTGGCTTGCATTTAACATACCAAAAAATGTGAGAAATTTCAGTTGTAGCCTATGAAGAGACTGCATGTCCAAACTGCTGTGGTCTTTGCAGCTTTACTGAACTGAGCTCCTGCTATCTTTTAAACATTCTGCCCTATTAACCACCTCAGGGATATTCTGTGCATCTGTGTATGCATATGAGTGTATTTAATTGATTGTTTCACCTTTTGAACTACTTGGAGATCTGGGAATTACTTTAAACGAGCAAACAAACAGCTGGGATAATCTCTGGAACTTATCTTAACCTCTGGAGACTCCAACATTGAGCTAAATACAGCAGGAAGTCTGGACTTGTATTTCAGCACTTCTGTTTCTAACCAACCCAGAATCAGAGATGAAAATTACTAGGAAAAACAATTTATAGCTAGAAACAATTCAAAGATAATTTAGGAATGCTAAATTGTATAGTATTTCAGGTGTCCCAACTGCCCCTTTACTGCGTACGCTTGAGCCCTAACCAAGACTTATGGATGTGAACAACTATGTGCACTGAAAATATTCCTCATCCACTTCAACAGCATTTCCCAGGGTGCAGAGAGTTAAGTGCAAAGGTACAATCTGGTGATGCCTAGGATCTATAGCACACTCCATCTGAAAGCTGAAAAACAACCTGAATAAGAAAGATGTTGTCATAATTACAACTGTACAGTGTGGGCTCATGAGATTTGGCCTAGTAGGATCTTGAGTGGATTGCTTTAGAGAGAGATCTCTGAAGTATGTAAAGAATTTAACTACTAGTCCCATGCTTTCACTTCAGTTTTTCATTCTTAACTGTGCACGTTTTTCCCTGGTGCCACAGTTCCCAAAGTGTAACATACTTCTTTGACTCATAACGACACCGTCATGGACATAAATGCATCTTGTCTGCTGAGTGTTCACATTAGGCCAATAGACACCTACCAGCTATACGGGTGGGAGGAGAACATTTACAATTGCAAACGTGGAGTTGAGCCTCCCAAACAGAACTGAACTGGAAGCAAACTTCTGAACTTTGGGAAAGTTTAAATCTGTCTTTTCTCAACTCACAGCACTCTTGACTCAATACTCATCTCAATGGCTCACTGCAGCTTGGGGAGACAGGGAATAATATTTTTATTATTCCCATTCTACAGATGGTCGAACTGAAGCACTGCAAGGTTTATTGACTTACTCAGAGTTGCACAGCATGCTTGAATGGAAGCAGAACCCCAGCTGGCCTGATTCCCACTCCTGGGCTTTTAGCCGTTACACTGTATTTGCTCCTTTTAACATCTGATTATTTTACTGCTCTGATCAGCTCCCCATTTTATGCTAAAATTATTTAAGTTACCTTAAACACTTTTGCCACGGTATCCAGACAAAACCGTAGACATTTTTTTTCCAGCAATGGGCAGAAATTTAGTTTCTTTTGTTTAAATGCAAACATGCATGGGGTCAGTGAGAGGATCCAGCCACTGAAAAATAAATTCTCTCCTCATTTCGTTTTCATGTTCACAACAGGAATTAAGTTAACAGCAGAAATTAGTCGTCTTTTTCTTCCCTGTATTTACTGCAAACCTAATGAAATATCACATTTTAAATGCTTCTTACTGCTTACTTTTGTTAGCATATCACCTCTCCCAGCATCAATGACTAAACGACAAACACAGCACAGTAATGTTTTCCCTATATGACTCTCTTGCTTAAACAAATACAAAAAAGCTGGATCTTGGCTCAGGCTGTTGTATAACAGCAGGAACACTGGCGAAGCATCTTCCAAAAGTGAGTTATTTATCTGGCCAGGGAGCTTTCTTTTTTTTTTTTTTTTCCTTCTCTCTCTGCGCGCGCTCGTGAACCTGACCCAACTTGTTTCCAGAAGAGACTCTGCGGTTGTTGTTGCCAGACAATGCCTGCAATCATTTTTCTCCAGCACTATATCCAAACTAGGGGGAGGGCAAGGGGGAAGGAAGAGAGAAAAGCTCTTTTGTTTGGAAGTGTGAAGAGCTCCGTCGAAACACGTCTCTTCAGCTTAGTTTTAAGTTGCAGGACTGATAAGAAAAAAACCAACCTAATTATTTCCTTCTGCTTGCTGTGCCTACCCTCCAAGCTCTCTCCTCAGTTTCTGGTGCCCATTAGAAATGAGAAAAATCTTGAAGAAAAGACCCTCCCATACCTCAGTGGAGAAGAATACATTCACTACACACATCTTTTTTTAGGTTTTCTAACGTTTCACAAAAATGTCGTCCCTGCAGTTCTCCCCCACACCACCACAAGGCTCTTCCCCAAAGTGTTTCTGTCTCCACATTAAATTGGAGTGTCCCAATGCATCTGACAATCCCTGCTGACCAGGCTGAAGTGTTCAAAACTGATGGACTGTGGGGCTTCCAGGGCGGAGAGCCAGTGCTTATTTGGAGGCTCTCTTCCATCCAAAGTCTGAAACTTATGGGCTGGGGAAACTGCATCTGGCAGAAAACAGCCCAGAGAAGTTTTAATAGCAAAAAAAAATTAAAAAAAAATCTCTTTACGGCTTAGCAATAAAACCATGGGATCTGCTGGAGCATCTGAGAGTCTGAGTTAGTTTGCTGCTGATGCAACTTGGTTCACAAAATTGAAGGAAAAGCATCATGCCTAAATGAAAAGGGAGTAGATTGCAAGAGCAGTATATAAGAAGGGCTGGTGCATCCAACAGGCAAAAGCTCTTGATTCTAAGGAGAGCAAGAAAACAAGCTTAACGGTCCTTTCCACACTAATTAATTAATTAAGTCATATTCCTGCCAAAAAGTTGCCAACCATTTTCAAACTGAAGCGTTACGTGTTCACACTGGATCAGCCTAGAAACACTGCAGTTCCTGTCCAATCCTGTTTACAAATGTCTTTTTTTTTTTTTTTTTTTTTTAATTGAGTAAAAAAGCACCTTAGCGTTGGAAAAAATTTTCTGGTGCACATCTACTGTAATCCATAATAAATCAGTCTGCTTAATCTTTTTATGGAAGATCAACTAAATAGATTTGTTCAAGTTCTAGAAAAGAGCTGCACCTAATCCTTTCATAACAAGCCCTGAATCTGTTCAGACACTACTTTAGCCATTTTTCAGAAAAAAAAATACACACCTGAACTCCAAAGCACCCATGCTGCTAATCTGGATCCTGCAATGATATGCTAATTTGTTAGATCAGGTTTATTTTCTCTTTAGTAACACACCAAAGAAACAAATGGGAATAAACAATCAGAGGAAAAATTACAGTTAAGCACAGGGAAAGGGTATTTTCTAGTTTAAATAGATGTGCAGCCAATAATAAGCACCAAGTGTTTATGCAATAAGCATAATAATTTTACCAAGCCTCTGCCAGGTTTCACTGTCTCAGTGTGAAATGAAAATTCACTGCATGTGTATTACTCTGTCTCTCTGGTCCAGGTGAAATATATCCTTCAGAAAGGTAGGATGGCTTGTTTCCTAAAGGCTGGGGAAAACCTTTTCACCTTCGGAGGGCTTGTCTGAACCCAGTGCTAGGCAGTGTTGATCCAAGTATTCCTCCCTGACAAGCCTTAACACATGCAGTAGTTTGGAGTCTCAGTGCAGTTTTCCCTGGCTCAGGTGTCAGCAGCAGAGCTTATGTTCACCTGAACCATGGACTCACAGTTCTGGATTGACAAACTCTCCTAAAATGCACAGGAAAGGCTTGAATTGACTTGAGTTTATCTCCAACTCAATCAGACTTGCCCATACTAACTTTGAAAAGAAAAGGAAAATGTTTAGACCTTCCCTCCTCTCTACCTCAAGGACAGAGTTTTGCATTTCTACACACTTAAAAACAGGTATGAGGTAGTCTTCAGCTTTCCTCATGTGATAGGGAAGAAAATATGCCTAGAAGATACTTCTTTCACCAATCCTAATCACATTAATTAGTTACTTCTACGGATTAGTAACTTAAGGAAAAATAGGCAGGCTGAGATAGGGGCTCATGTAGCTGAAAATGTCTACAACATCAGGAAGAAACTTGATACATTTCTCCTTTACAAAGTATGTCTCAATTGTCTGGGGGCATCTCAAAATTCACATGTTCATTCTGTAAAGGTGTTACTTTCATTTTCTTCAAAATTACTAACAATTTTAATGTTGGCTTTTTGTTTGTATTTCAACTCTGAAAAAAATCTAGAAAAAAATTAATGGCTTTGAGGAATAGCCACAAAGAACTTCAAGGGCTTTCTTTAGACATCTGATACACAGTTCTTTCTCCACAAACACAGACGGTGACAATAACATGAACCTTTGGCACTGATGGAGCCAAAGGAATGTGTAAGTTTGTAGTGCTGCAGATACCAGCTTCCTCCTCTCAACTTCTGTAAAGGACATGGGAGAAGAATGTCTCCATACCTTTACACTGATCCAATGAGCAGGTTGGATAGTATGCAGCTGACAAACATGTCTTGAGGGCAAGGAGGATGGCGTTTCCACATGCAGTCCAGGGTCCTGGTTCCAGACCAGACCTCCCTCCTTTGAGATCTCTTGGGTCAGTAGACTTTTTTCTTACCTAGATGTGATTCAGAGGCCAGCAGAACCCAACTATTCTTAAGTTTTCTGGGGCAAATTGTGTAACAGCTTCATCTATTGAGCTCCACAGATGTGTCAGCACACTGCTGTTTTTACACAACATGTGATGATAAATCACTGATCCCAAGCTAGCTTCTGTCCCTCACAGAAGTTTCCTGTTCTGAAAGCCCTCCTGTGCCTGACAGGTTCATCAGCTGCCAGAGAGATTATGAATAAACTGTTCTTTATTTATGATGTGCTGTTCACTTCTTTGGACATGTGTTCTGCTTAGTTTTAAACCTGTAGAAATCCTTCAGTAAACAGATTCCTGTTTAATCACGGCATTGGACAAGAGTGTCAGAAAATGCTATTACTGCAGGAGCAGAGAAGTGACTGATTCAGAAGCTGAGTCCTGAGGCTTATTTACTGCATACTACCACAAAAAACACTGATGTATTTCACACCACATACTTCTTTCAACATACTTACAATGTTACGAACATGCCACTTTGTAAACCAGTGCTTGGAGAATGTAAATTTTTGCATTAACTACAACAGTGGGAAGTAACACTCTAAATTCCCTGCTCACACAGCCAACGGCTAGACTTTATGAAAGGAGTTATTCAGATAAGTAATAGCCTCCAGCTAATCTTTTCCTGCAACCATACAGAAGGCAATGACCTTGTACAAGCCTGAGCCAGCTGTCCCTTCCACTTACATCTTCAACTTGCCTGACAGTAAACTTATTTTTTCTTTTATCAAAGAACCCTTAACTGATCATTTTACAGGGCCTGATCCAGCTTCCAATAAAGTAAATGGCAATTGAACTATGTTCTTAAAATACTTAAGAGAAGAAAATGAAAATTACCTGAAACCACTACGCAATCAGAAAACATTGTGGTAAGCACATACACTAAGCAAGGTAACAGGCACATAAAACACTTTATATAATTTCTGAAGGACAAAGAGGCAAGTTCAGAAATCGTTCTGGTTCTACATAATAGTTCAAACCAAAGATAGAAGTACTTTCATCTTAGTTAAAAGACACAGAGGAAAATCCCTTCTCAATCATAAGTGAGTAATTACAAGATGCTTGCAGTGACAAACATTTTCCATTTCAAATCCCTTCTTAAAAGTTAATTTCACAAGTATGAAGTCTATGTGTCAATGTCTAACACAGCCCTCTTTTGAACTTTGTTACCTATGAATGCAATGACCTTCAGTCTTCCTCAGGAGTTGGCAAGTCTGTTCCCAACAACAGTAAACCTGGAGAAGCTTAAGAAACCACAGAAAAAAAGTGCGATGTGGAAATATGGTGTAAATGTACACCGGAGGAATCCTTTACACACTCCTACCACATGTATGAACAATAACATCCATGATGATAATCTGTATTGTTTTCATTAGCATAGATCAAGGAAAGACTAATCTGATCAGGATTTCAGGTGTACTAGACTCCATACTGATAAAAAAAAAAAGATAACAAAGGGAAAGACAGTTCCTGCCCCATACATCTATTCCATGTGTCATAGAGTGAGAACAAGTAGATGGAGGACAAGATGGACATAACAGTCAGCATGATAGGCAGTTTATGCTGGCATGAGATTTACAGAACGATCTGAAAGAGCAGAATACCTTTAAGATATTTATGGAGATGGGCTCTTAAGCATATATACCTATATGTTTATCTCTCTCCATATATAGATATGAGATGAAGTACATAAATGGGCTTCTCTAATGATCTAGGAAGTAGGTGATACAAGCTGGTGTGAGCAATGAACCAAAGGCAAGGTGACAGATAGGCAGGATCTAGATCATGAAAGGTCTTGAAAATTAATGTAAGTGCCGTATGCTCAGTATGACAGAGCAAGAGTTGGAAGGTTCCAAAGAGAGGCATGAAACATCAAAGCTGTGGACTTGGAAACGGCAACAGATACTTTCATGAATTAACATCAGAGAAAATAATGTTGCAATAACTGAAATCTAGATGGCAACTGCCTAAACAAGTCTTAATATTAAATAACAAAAATAACTAATATGGTGTGACCTAATCAAAAACAAAATGCTAGAGATTTTAGGCTGAGTTTTCATTTGGGATAAATCACTATTTCCACTGAGTAAATGGTGTTACAGCAGCTTACACCAGGTAAATACCTATGTCCTCACAAGTCACACAATCAGAGAATTACCTTGGTTGGAAAAGACCTTTAAAAACATATACCTAGTTTCTGAAGAAGTTATTTCATCTTGCTTGGAAAGGGATAGCTTGAGTATGCCTTTAACATCATTGAAGAAAAGTCACGAGTTTCTGTGCTATTACTCAGTTTTGCAGTATTAAGTTCTGTACTATAAAAACGTACTCTTTAAGATTACAAATTCTGGCATCCCATGTCCATAACTCATGTTACAAATGTTTACAATTACAGCTGTATTTACTTTTCTTCTCTCTCTTTTTTTTTTTTTTTTACAGTGAAGCTGATTTATGTTAGCACTGACAATAAGAAGTAGGAAGAAAAATTAAATTTTCATCATCTTTAGTTTATCCAGTCTGTGATGGCTATTACAAAGATAGATGAAAGCATCAAAAATCACCCATGGGTTCTTCACAGTGGACTGAATTTTAATAGGAAATGGTGTAGGTACGCTCTGGCAATTTGGAAGCTCAGTTAAAAAAGACTGAGCTCTGAAGAAGATTCCACCATCTTCTTGATGGTTTGTGCTTTGTGTCAGGTCCAGTACATATTCAACATATTCAAAAGCTTAACAAAAACTTCCACAGAGATCTTGGGTATCTTAATTTTACATATACTAATAGGTATTAAAAATGTTAAATGTGTATGAAAAAATTTACATTCCACATATTGCACAGTCCATGCTTTGGGGAAATTATTTTTGTCTTCACACTGCTGAGGACGCTGAAAGATTCATCGATCAAATAAAAATGTGGTGGCTTCTACATGGTACAGTATGAATTTGTTCTGGACATAAAACAATTCAGCATCTCTGGAGCAATGCTATGTGAGTGGTCTAGATTACTGGCAAAGGTGTATAAAGAGAAGTGTAAGATTTGCCAAGACAAACTGAAGAATAACCAATTTCTCAATGATTCAGCTTTTATGAGTGTAAAGCTGTGTCCTCTATAAATCCAAATTAAACTAAAACAAGTCAATATTATCACTCTGCAATAGAAGCTCTGCAACTTGCTGGGTGGAACTTGTTTTAAAATGGAGATTATCTTGAATTAACCTCTTTCCCTTTTACAAGATCACGTTTCCAGCCACATCGGCTACTATTGCTCACGAAGAAAATGAGCACTAGAGCTGTAGATGAGGCTTTGAAACTCTGCAAGACCAGTGGGAAACACACCACAGTTTGAATAGGCTATACTAATTTTACATGCCTTATGTAACAATAGTTGGCCATTTATATGGAAAATGCACATAATTATAGACCATGTTGATTGAGAAATCCAACCTAGAGTTTTTCTATCCCTTTTCCAATTGAAAGAAATGGATTGTAATGCATCCTTCAAATTCCTCCTGTATTAGTAGGCTTTAGTACTGTAAAATATCACAGATTTTTACACCAGAGACTCCAAAGCACACTCTGGAGCTGAGCAACTCAGGAATTTCTTGAAGTTAGGGCTCTAGAGTCAAACTTTACTCACAGCTCTTAACTCAACTGTTTCCCAAGTTCTGAGAGAGTTAAAACCCAAGTATTGGCTTATCACCAATTCAAACTTCTAAAATAGCATTTATTAAATAATTGAAGGTCTCTCCTTCAACATCAATGAATTTTGAATCAGACCCATAATCCATCAATTTCTGGTCTTCCCCTTAATAAAAAAATTACCTGCAGGAATACATTTTTGCAATACAGCTCTCTCTGTTTAGTAGAACACTGGCATGGCTCCACAAAGCTCACTTCAGAGAGAAACACTTGTTAAGTTCATGGCCGTCAGATTAAGAGCTGACATGCACAAACTAACAATATACTTGTTTTTTTGTATTGCAGACACTTCAAATGTTAAGACTATGAGAGAGACTGGGAGGTGAGAGAGGGCAAGGGATACAAAACCTCCAGTGGCCTGAAATACATGAAGAAATAAAATTTTAAGAGTGGGCTGTGAAAGTTAGTACTTATTGTAGAGAAGTCTTAAGGTTATGTATTTACATGGATTTCTAAAAAAGGGTTTCCTTTTTCATACTTAATTTTTGGAATCTGCAAAAAGCTGACTTTGGCAATCAATCAATACAAGTAAATTGAGTTGCTGATGCAAATAGCCATACTGAATCTCCTTTATGTAACAAAACCACTACCAAACCCATCATGTAAGATGTCACAAACCACAACCCAAAGCAAATCCTTGGATAAAATTGACTTTCCTTCAGTCACGTTTTGTGATAAATCTATCTTCCTTGCTTGGAAGTTCAGTTAAGCCTTATAAACATACTAGGGCAGAAATAGTTGCAAGTAATTCCTGGAAAATGGGAATCTACATAATTAATTATTTTAAACATACCAAATGCTTTCCTACACCTCATATGAACACATAACACAATCAATTACATCACAGCAGACAGTCACTGTAGCTTATTTTTTTTGAGAATTTCTTTCCTGTTTAGCTGTCTTTCAAGATTCCTGCTTTGGGGCTGGAGAAAGTGCTTTGATATCTTTACATTACTTAACAAGTTACTTCTCATTTCACCTGTTTCTTCCTGGAGTTACAGCTACAGGCATACAAAATTGTCTCAGCCTAGACGGATGAGCCTCTCCTGCCCATCTTTGCCTCATCCTGAAATATCTGTTTGATAATAATGCAAAGAAAGGTAGATACATCTCTCCCATAAATATTTTTTTTTTTCTTTTTCTGCAAATCTTCACGGTAGTGGCAGGTTTTATTAAACTGCATCTTGCAAGATTCAGTGGCTACAGTGACTAGGGCTCCAAGCTTGAGGTTTCTCAGTCTCTTATCAGTTAATGTGTGCTTTCCTGCTTTCCTCTAGGCAAGAAGGAATAGATGCAAAATCATCTTCTTTCTGCTTCTGAAGAAATGACAGATCCGAGCTAGGAAATGAGCTCACTTCTGCACCAGCATGCCCCACTTCACTTCAGACACTAGCCTCTCTGAAGTCAAAAAGTTTCATTTTGACCACAGCAGTCATTCCAGTTGTCATAAACTTGAGGGCACTGACTCATTCAAGCAACCGATGGCAGTTCCATGTAGCAACATATGGCTCTTAGTTTTGGAAAGGAAATTTTAATGTTGTAACCCTCACGAGGGAAATCAATCTGGCTGTCAAGAGTACCATTTCCTATCATTATGGGGTTAAGGACATATTAAGTGTGTCTCATGATCTATAGAAATCTCATTAAGTGGACACAGACATAAACATAATAGTAATGAAATACTTTTGGTGGAAATGTGACAGCTCCAAACTACCCTATGTTTTTGCACTGATTATGATCTTGGAAAGAAACACCTGCTTGTCAAGAAAGCCTCTTCCAAGCAATGTAGAATAAATAAAAAAAAAGAAATAGTAATTCAATGGCTTCATTAACACAACAAGCAACATCACCAGTCATTGCCTCATCCAGTATGTCAGACAGAAGCTCAGACATGGTAATTTTATGGCTAAATGTAGACTCCCATGATCTATCTGCTTAAGTCCTGTTGATGACACGATTTCCAATAAATAACAAGGAATTACTAAAAAGAAGCCAAGAACAATTTCACTCAAAGCAGAGTATATTTTAAAATTGCAAGTGAAGAAAATTAATCAAATTAATTAAATTTAATACTATTTCATCCTGACAGAGTTAAGTATTGGAGCAGTGGTGCATATTTACTTGCTGCTTGCATTCCCTGCCCAGCTGGAGTATTCCTTTTCTCCAGGAGAGTCCTGGGTGGTGGAGAAAGTTGGCATAGCTAATTATAACACTATAGGGAAGTACTCTATGGAGAAAGCATGACCAAAAGCTAACAATTATTTGTGGAGCAAAAAGCTCCTTAGCTGATGCTGCAGCTGAGGTTAGGTGACAACTGCCTGAAAGCTGCTCCATGTAATGCCCAAGCTCTATGGCACAGACCACCTATTTAAAACTGCCTTTCTGCACTTCTAACCAGGTAAGATGAAGTAACAGCCCCAAAGGAGAAGTGATAATGCTGGTCAAACATCACAAAGTGTTGCTTACTAGAGTACACAAGGAGAGAATATGAAATTGAGCTGCTTTCACAAGAAGCTGGTTTACAAAATGGCTTTCCTGTCTGTTCGACACATAAAATATTTTTTGTTTTTCTCTTGCCATTGGGGACAACCTCAAAACCTGCAAATCTGTGAGTGCAAAGCAACAGAGACAATCTCCTTTGTTCCTGGGACAACGGAGCGTAGTGGTGAAGAAGTTATTGGGAAGGGAGGAAGCCAGGCTTACATCAGTGTTCTGTGCAATTTGAACCACGAACCAGCCTTTCGCATCCCAGGTGATGGCCCCAGGCACCATGCCATTACCAAGTCCCACAACTTCTTCTTCATGTAAAACATTTGCTTGAGCAGAGATTTCGACCACAGCCTCCTCCATTGCATGTGAACACCTCTGGCTTCTCTAGAAAAGGCGAGAGGGGGTTGCTTGCTTTCCGGTTTTCCAGGAATTCCAACCACAGCCCCTGAATCATCTTCCCATTAAAGCTTTGTCGAAACTGGCATGCTGTTGGTTTTTTTTCCCTTCCTTATTTTCAGTTTTTACTAATCTGACACACTCTAAGGAAGAAAAATCAACAGCATGTTGCTGGAAAATTTTTAAGCAGCTCTTGTTGCAAAGTGCAGTGGTGCCAAACCCAGGAGCAGAACCTAGGGAGTCTAGTGAATGGTCACAGCTCTAATCACTCAGCTGTCTGCTTTCATACTACTAATTTGTCATAGAAAAACAGATGGTAATGCTGGTGAGCTGGGCCAGATTCTTACACCTCTTTAACATTC
Source organism: Hemiprocne comata (assembly GCA_020745705.1). Taxonomy (NCBI): domain Eukaryota; kingdom Metazoa; phylum Chordata; class Aves; order Apodiformes; family Apodidae; genus Hemiprocne; species Hemiprocne comata. Next base: position 16,530,185 of record CM036590.1, read on the forward strand.
ATGACTTGTATTGCAACAGTATCTTTGGGACTTCAGGAAGCCTGGGTCCCTGTTATGTCAGGTACTGTAGAAACAGATAGTAAGATACAGCCTCTGCTCTTAAGAGCTTCCTGACAGACTAAATAGACAAGACAGATAAAGGAAGGAGGAAAAGCAGAGAAATTATTTGCCCAAGGTCACATAGGAAGAGCTTGCTGAGCTTGGAGTAGGTCTCAGCTTGCAGGTCAGTTTATTTCCACTTGTCCAAATCCCCTCTACAAACAAGCAGCTGTGACCACTAAATCATTGAGCCTCCAAGAACTTTAACAGAACTCACCACTCCGTAACTACCCTGTGTATTCTTTCCTATGAAGATACCAAGAGAATTCACCAGCATGGCAAAGATGGGCATCATTATCGCTGTACTTCCTGCAGACACAATGAATCCCAGAGCACAGGGTGTGCAGTAGCAAAGTGCTGTGCAAAAGGAGATCTTCACTTCAGAGTGGCTTTATGCAGAAGGTTACGTCGAAGTACACTGAGGACTAGAGAAAATGCCTGCTTCCAGTAGACCCCCAAATAACATAGAAACTCAGCTGGCCAAAGGCTGAGGCACCCTTTGCTCTGAAGTGTTTTGGTCTTATACCAGGTTCACAGAAGAGAGCCCAATTGCACTTTAACCCCTTTTGTATCATGTGTTCATAAAAATAGCAGATGCAGGAGCATGTTAGAGTTTCCATCTTTTATAGGTTGAAAGAATTGTCTGCCAACGAAGGCATTACTTTTCAGGTGGAAAACTATACTGTAATCTGATGGGAGGCTGCAATTACCAAACTGCAAGGATGTCCATTGTATTCCACCATATATGCATTCCACCCATGCTGATGTAGAGGACAATTCACAACTGCTTTCCCAGAACCTCATGAAAAACTACATGTATTCCAGTAAGTTCAAATGTAGTTAAAATGTTTCACTGTAGGCTTGCTCTGTTCCATGCTGTTCACTGCTGCAGGCAGGACAGTCAGCTAGATGGATTTCCTCTCCGATCAATACATCTCCTCCCACATCTCATGATAAATAACGATCTGAGGCATGATGGCACAAAAGCCTGGACTCATCCTACCCAGAAGTACTTTATGGCAGAATTGGTTTAGATTCCCGGTGTGGCCAATGTGACACATTCTAGAGGTCCTTATTTCTACAGGACTTTAGGTGACGTGAGAGTAAACTCGTATAGAATGAGTCCAAGCTGTATGACTGTATAGCTTTGCCTGAACTAATGCAGGAAAATACAGAACATTAGAACACAGAGCTACCTTTGTTAGCTAAGAAAAATGAGTAAATAAAGCATAACCAAAAAACAAGTCATGGATATGTGCACCTTCTTCCTCTTACTCTTCAGACTGGGCATTCCCATCTGATGCAGAATAAAAGATAAGGGGAGAGAGTTTTCTGAGCTTGGGAACCAGTGGCTCTACCAACTGTCTGCACCAGTAAGCAAGGCAGGGCAGTGAGGGAGATCTCTGCAGCAGAGCAGCTGGCGGGGCAGAGCTGTCAGCACCATCACACACCTTTGAAGGTGGGTTTGCTCTGGAACATCTCCAGTCTGAACCCTTAGACCCCTCAAGAGGTGGGAGTGTGCTGAGTGTACTCCTGGAGCACACGTACTGTTTGGTTTAATTCATAACTATGTCATGTTCTGAAACTTCTCTCAACAAAAAAAAAATTGTAATAAATGGGGATTGACAGATAATGGCTTCAAAAGTACGTTACTGCTCTGAGCTAAAGCACCAAGGCAACCAGTGAGACGCACACTTCAGTATCACCACTGATTTTTTAAAAACTGAAGCCACTGAGGCAAATGACACCAGAGTGGACAAATGTGCCAGTGTATCCCTTCTGCAGCGGCTAATGTGCAACAAAACCCTCAGCAAAACCAAGGAAGAGAAACCTAGAGAGAGAGAGTCCCAGCCCCGAGCGGGGAGAGCGAGCTTCTGACTCACCTTGTCAGGAACCTTGGGAGTGCAGGAACAGGAGCAGGCAAACAGGCGGGGCGCCGTAGAAGGGCTGGCGCGGCAGTTTGTGTGGCTGGCAGTTCGTGCAGGCAGGGTGAGCAGGGCAAGGTGCAGGCCCCTCTTGGCTCAAGGTAAGAACTCGGCTAGTGGTCATCACCCCCAGAAGAGGACCTAGCCATGGTATCCACTCAGGCATCACCAGGAGGACAGTGGTGACCCAGACAGGGTCCCTCTCCAAGACATGGCTGTCCAGGTCTCTGGCTGCAGAGAATGCCTGAGCCTGTCACTCATATTGGAGGAGAGCAGAGAACACCTGTGTATGCTGTGACCAGGTGAATGATTTACTCTGCCTAGTGTCTGAGCTGAAAGAGGAGGTGGAAAGATTAAGGAGCAGCTGGGAATGTGAGAGATAGATTGGTGGAGTAACACCCCACCATCCTTGAGACAAAGCCTGAAGGTGGAGGCTCCATGAGAAGTAGAGGATCCCCTGCCCTCTTGTCACCAGGCAGAAGTAGGGGACCTGAGGGAAGAGGGGAGCTGGAAGCTGGTCCCTGCTCAGGGCAGCAGGAGAGAACCCCCTCCTGGCCTCCCCCATGTTCACATGTGCCCATACAGAACAGGTATGTGGGTGTGGAACTGGAAAACCAGGTAACTGAGGTTACTGACAAAGGCCCATCCAGGGAGTTGCCGAGGCAGTCAGCGCCATGCATTGGGACTGCCTCTGTTAAGAATAAAAGGAAGGTAATTGTTGTGGGAGATTCTCTTTTGAAGGGAACCGAGGGCCCCATATGCCGGCCAGACCCATCCCACAGGGAGGTCTGCTGCCTCCCTGGGGCCCGGGTTAGTGATGTCACCAAGAAACTCCCAGGCCTGGTGCAGCCCTCTGATTGCTACCCACTAGTGGTCATGCAGGTGGGTACCGATGAGATTGCCAAGGCAAGTCCTAGGGAGATGAAAAGGGATCTGAGAGAACTGGGCCGAATGCTTGTGGGACCAGGAGCACAGGTGGCCTTTTCCTCAGTCTCCTCAGTGGCAGGGAAAGCTGAAAGGATTAGGAAAACATGGCTGATTAATGATGGCTTAGAATAGAAGCTGGTGCCTTCAGATGAACTTTGGGTTTTTCGATCATGGAGATGTTTACACGGCACCAGGTCTGCTTGCACAAACTGGTGTAGAACTATCAACAAGGGGGAGAAGGATTCTTGTCCAGGAGTTAGTGGGGCTCATTGAGAGGGCTTTAAACTAGGTTTGAAGGAGGTAAGAGATAAAACCAGGCCCACTGGAAATGAGCCTGGGGGCAACAAGAGGACACGAGTTACCAGGGCTCATCCAGAGAGCTTTAAACCAGATTTAAAGGGGGATGGGGATACAACTGGGCTTGCTAGAGAGGTGCCTGGGTGTTGCAGCTCAGCACTTGTGTGGCAGCATGCTGGTATTCGTACCTCTCTGAAATGTTGATACACTAATGCATGCAGCATGAGGAATAAACAGGAAGAACTAGAGATTGGTGTGCGGTCACACAGCCATGATCTCATTGCCATTACTGAGACATGGTGGGATAGCTCACATGACTGGAATGTTGTCATGGATGGTTATGTCCTTTTGAGGAAAGATAGGCCAGCAAGGGGAGGTGGTGGAATTGCTCTTGATGTGATAGAGCAATTGGAATGTATTGAGCTCTCCCTGGGGGTGGATGAAGAGTGGGTTGAGAGCCTGTGGGTAAAGATTAAGGGGCAGACTAATATGAGGGACACTGTTGCGGGTGCTTATTACAGGCCACCAGATCAGGATAGGGATGTTGATGAGGCCTTCTACAGACAGCTGAGAGTCACCTCACAATCACAAGCCTTAGTTCTCATAGGGGACTTCAATCACCCTGATAACTGCTGGGAAGACCACACAGCCAGGAGGTTCCTCCAGTGCATCGATGATGACTTTTGAACTCAGGTGGTAGAGGAACAAACAAGGAGAGGTGTACTACTAGACCTAGTATTGACAAACAAAGGGGGACTGGTAGAAGACATTAAGGTTGGGGGCAGCCTAGGCTGTAGTGACCATGAGATGGTAGAGTTCAGAATCATGTGCAGCAGGTATTGAGCATCTAGCAGGGTCAAAACCCTGGATTTCAGAAGAGCTACCTTTGGCCTTTTCAAGGAACTGCTTGGAGAAATCCAATGGGATAGGGTATTGGAAGGAAAGGGGGCCCAAGAGAGTTGGTTAATATTTAAGCACCACCTCCTCCAAGCTCAAGATCGGAGTGTCCAGAAGAGTAAGAAATCAAGTGAGAGAGCCAGGGGACCTGCACGGTTGAGCAGGGAACTACTGAACAAACTTAAGTGGAAGAAAGAAGAGTATAGATCATGGAAGAAGGGGTTGACCACTTGGGAAGAACACAAGAATGTGGTCAGAGGGTGTAGGGATGCAACAAGGAAAGCTAAGGCCTCCTTAGAATTAAAAGTGGCAAGGGAAGTCAAAGACAACAAGAAAGGCTTCTTCAAGTACATTGGAGGTAAAAGGAAGACCAGAGGAAATGTGGGCCCACTGCTGAATGAAGTGGGAGCCCTGGTGATGGAGGATATGGAGAAGGTGGAGTTACTTAATGCTTTCTTTGCCTCAGGCTTTACTGCTAAGGCTGACCCTCAGGATTCCCAAACCTTCCAGACCACAGAAGAAGTCAGGAGTGAGGAAGACTTTACCTTGATGGAAGAAGGTTGGGTTAAAGATCAGTTAAGGAAATTGGACATGAACAAATCCATGGGCACAGATGGGATGCGCCCATGTGTGCCGAGGGCGCTGGCAGAAGTCATGGCTAGACCACTCTCCATCATCTTTGAAAAGTCCTGGGAAACATAAGAGGTGCTTGAGAACTGGAGGAAAGCTGATGTCACTCCAGTCTTCAAGAAGGGCAAGAAACAGGACCCAGATAACTACAGACTGGTGAGCCTCACCTCCATCCCTGGAAAGATGATGGAGCAGCTTATTCTGGAGGTCATAATGGAAGAAGTATCAGGAGTATCCAGCGTGGATTCACCAAGGGGAAGTCATGTTTGACTAACCTGATGGCCTTCTATGATGGTGTGACAGAATGGATAGATGCAGGGAGAAGAGTGGATGCTGTCTTCCTTGACTTCAGCAAGGCTTTTGACACTGTCTCCCATAACATCCTTGTGGATAAGCTCAGGAAGTGTGAGTTAGAAGAGTGGACAGTGAGATGGATCAAGAACTGGCTAAACAATAGAGGCCAGAGGGTTGTGATCAACAGTGCAGAGTCCAGTTGGAGAGCTGTGACTAGTGGTGTTCCCCAGGGGTCAATACTGGGCCCAGTCTTATTCAACATCTTCATCAATGACCTGGATGAGGGGATGGAGTGTATCCTTAGCCAGTTTGCTGATGATATGAAGCTGGGAGGATTGGCTGATGTATCTGAAGGCTGTGCAGCCATTCAGCGAGGTCTAGACAGACTGGAGAGCTGGGCAAAGATGACCCTAATGAGGTTCAACAAGAGTAAGTGAAGAGTCCTGCACCTGGTGAGAAAAAACACCATGCACCAATATAGATTATGGGTTGACCTGCTAGAAAGCAGCCCCATGGAGAAGGACCTTGGGGTCCTGCTTGACAGTAAGTTATCCATGGGACAGCAATGTGCCCTCATGGCCAGGAGTGCTAAAAGTATTCTGGGATGCATTAAGAACAGCAGGTCAAGGGAGGTTCTCCTCCCCCTCTACTCTGCCCTTGTAAGACCACATCTGGAGTATTGTGTCCAGTTCTGGGCTCCCCAGTTCAAGAGGGACAAGGATATGCTGGAAAGAGTCCAACAGAGGGCTGCAAGGATGATTAAGGGACTGGAACATCTGTCATATGAGGAAAGGCTGAGACACCGGGGGCTGTTTAGACTCGAGAAGTGAAGACTGAGAGGGGACCTTATTAATGTCTATAAATATCTGAAGGGTGGGTGTCAAGAATGGGCCAGTCTCTTTTCAGTGGTGCCCTGTGATAGGATGAGGGGAAACAACACCAAGCTACAGCACAGGAAGTTCCACCTCAACATAAGGAAACACTTTACTGTGAGGGTGATGGAGCACTGGAACAGGCTGCCCAGAGAGGATGTGGAGTTTCCTTCTCTGGAGATCTTCAAGACCCATCTGGACGTGTTCCTGTGTGATCTGCCCTAGGTGTTCCTGCTGCAGCAGGGGGGTTAGACTCGAGGATCTTCAGGTCCCTTCCAACCCCTATGATTCTATGATTCAATGATAATTTAGGGTTCAAATTGACATTATGTTTTGTTAAAAACAGAAAGAAAACAAAATCCAAAGTCTTAATATATTTAGGACGGTTTTCATCACTCATTTAATTGACTTTCACCCTAGAGCTTTTGCAGTTCCACTGCACCAAACTGTGAAGCAGGAAAGAGGATCTTCACTGTAATAAAGTCTGACAAGTTAAATTCTCCCAAATTGAGCAAGCAGAACGAAGCTAAACAGGGTTTAGAACAACTGCATTAATCCAGGATATGATAAGAAAAAAAAAAAAAAGGACTTAAAAAAAATCTTGATAACCAGCCTTAAAAATTATTGAAATAAACAGTGATGTGTACTACTAGACTGCTAGCAGGTCTTGTTGGGAAGTTCATGTCCCCACGTCACTGTACACTTGACTGCCCATCCCACTGAGTGTGGTGAAAGCAAGAGTTTACAGAAGAATGTCTTTCTCAGTTAACAGTATTCTTTTTTTTTTCTACTCTTTGCTAGTTAGTGTTAAAATGCCTGCAGAGTATTAGGCTATTGCTAAACATTCCTGAAGCAGAGGGATCAAAACGGACTTTTTCTTGCAGTTGGCTGGAAGGCAGCAAGACCCTTCTCTTTGCGTAACGCCACTGCCGCACATGTAGTGCAACTGCTTCCCTTTCAGGCTGGATATTCAACCAGAGCTCCACTTGGGATGCACTTTTAAAGCACTTGGGCACCTCTAGTAATGCAGAAACGGACTGGTTGTGCATTGAGCTGTACTTTATGGACTGAAACACTACAGGTGCAGATTTTTATCTATAAATTGCTATGCAGCTAAGAGAAAAAGGGAAGGAACTACCATGTCCCCCAACTGCCTGCAGCCCTAGAGGTAGCTGGGGTCTGAGTCCTCACACGAAATGTTGAGCAGATTGAGGGTGCTGGCTTTGGGAGTGGTTTCTTGCTGGCATGGGAGCTGGGTGTTGATTCAGTGCCGGAAAAAGCTTTCCTCTGCACCCTCTGTCACTCCTGATCGTACATAATGATGGCAGGTGGCTTTTTTTCCAAGCTTATGACAAGGAAGCCTGTGAGGCTTTTCAAGGATCAGAGAAAAAAAAAAAACAACCAAACCACAACCTGATAATGCCTTCTGTTTTTCTAAGGTGATCCTCAGCTTCATGTAATCTTCTTTGGGGCATGAATGAGATATGGTGTGCTGGCAGGGAGTTGTGCAGAGCTCCCCAGAGTGAGAGCAGGGAGAGGATGGGTGGGCAGGATGTCAGATGGGAGGTACCACTCACAGCCTATGTCCAAGTGACTCTACTTCCATCCTGTGCTGCTGAAACAAGAAAGCTGCCAGTATGGATTTTATATTTGCAGAATTTATGACTTGCATTTTAAATTTAAGGAGGCGACGAAGAAATAAAACCAACCATCCTCCATCATGAAGCACAGCAAGTCTCTCCAACAGCTGTCACCTCATGCTGCCTTAGAGAATATCTGGGCAACTAGCTGACATTTACTATAGCATATAAAAGGTGAATGCAGGGCTGTGTTTGTTACGTGCACAAATAGCACTCCAAAAGCTGTGTTTCTGTGTCCACTGCTGTTGGTCCGAGGGAAACTACTTTCTGCAGTGTGTGGTTATCCTCTATAACCAGAAAGACAGACCTTGCAAGGTCTCGGGAGAAAGATCAGGTGGCAAAATGGTGCCTCAAGGAACAAATGAGCCAACAGAAGAGATCAGTTTTAGTTTCTCCTACTCAAGTATAACTTTTTCACCAGATGTCTTTATATCTTTGGATGATGTCAGAGAGATTAACTGTATCTCAGGTGCAAAATTTCAGTGTCATTTTCTGACAAAAAGTTTAATAATCAGATTTTTATAATTAAAAATTGAGGCTTAAAGGGGGAACTCTTAATGATCTGTCAAATTAAGCACCACGGGACACAGCCTTTGTGTAAATCTCTTGCTTTGGTTGCGTTCATGGGCTGAGGGTTAGGTGTCTCTCGGTTTCAGTTCAAGGTTTTGACCCACAAACCAAGTGGGAGCTGGATTTTCCTCATGTTGCCATGTGAAACCAGAAATCAGCTGCAGCCTGAGTGCAAGAGGGCCCATTTTCGCTGAGCAGTCTGGAGAACTGTTGCAAAATTTTCCACACACCTGGACTGAGCTTTCAGCCTGTAACAAAGCTGAAAGCTGGCCAAGTTTCTCCTGGCTTTGTTATGGGGCTTTTTTTTTTTGCTCAGATCTATTATTCAACTGCATTAATTTATTTCTTTTTCTTTTAAAACTGAACCATTGGGGGAAAAAGTCTGGGGTGGGGGGAGGAGAGAATGTAAAAGGAACAAAGCATGTGTTTGCCTGTGGCAGGGAGATGCAACCCTGCAGCAATCGGTACCACTGCATGCACCAGCAGCTACAAACAGGCTGATAGCTTCAAATGTGGGACAGTTCAGGGGAAGAAAAAAAAAGAAAAAAAGAAAAAAAAAAAAAGAAAAAAAAAAAAGAAGACGACAGCATGAGTGCTGTTTGTCTTGGCTGGTTAGCACATAATCCCCACCTGCATTTGATTCTGCTCAGTCTCCGGACTCCTCCCTCACTTTGGAGCCATGGCAATACAGGAAGGCAGGAGGGGAAGGGAGACAGAACACTTTGTACTAGCAGCCAGACCACTGTTTAACTTCTTCAGCCAAAAAACAAATATGAATATGGAAAGATTTTATGGCAAGATACACCAACAGATTGAAGTGGTTCTGAATATTCTTCTACAGTTGCTCATTCAAGGTTTTCAACCTGTGGACTTTCCTCTGATTAATCCCCGTATATGTTTTATGGTAGTAATACTAAGTATTTATCAAGTGATGTGAACCATAATTTCTGCCATAAAGAGCTCTGTCTGCTGGGATTGTTTTCTGGTCTTCATAATTTGTACTCATATGCAGCTCTCATTGCTTTTTCAGTTTCATTAAGGTCTGAAAATGAAGTGCAGAAGGTAATCTCTGTGCTTACCAGCAGTGAAGCCTGGGTGCAGTGCACTAGAAATACAGCAGCCTTGAGCTTTTGAAAATGCACACAGCAAGCAAAAAATCTGTTGCAAACTATACTTTTGTATGCACACTCCTTTATTTACTTTTAAAGATTCTTCTATGTCAGCCTGCTTTTGCAGATATTCCCCCTCTAAATGCAGAGTACATTTTAGCAGCACTACTGCTGTGCACAGGCCTTGGGGTCATACAGCATTGCGAAAGATTAAATTCAATTTTTTGCAATAAGAAGTCTTGCAAGCCTAGGTTTATTTTGTTTCCTACCTAAAAAGAAGATATGCAACTGAAGAGCTGCAGATTCAACACAGAGCAGAAGCTGAAGGTAAGTATGCTCTTGTAAGATCCCACCTGGAGTACTGTGTCCAGTTCTGATGTCCTCAACTCAAGGGGGACATGGACCTGTTGAAATGAGTCCAGAGAAGGGCCACAAAAATCATCAAAGGGCTGGAGCCTCTCCTGTGAAGACAGGCTGAAAGAGCTGGGGTTGTTCAGCCTGGAGAAGAAAAGGCTCTGGGGACACCTTATAGCAGCCTTCCAGGTCCTGAAAGGGCCTACAGGAAAGCTGTAGAGGGACTTTTTACAAGGGCATGTAGTGATAGGATGAGGGATAATGGCCTTAAACTAGAGCAGGGTAGATTTAGATTGGATATTAGGAAGAAGTTCTTTACTATGAGGGTGGTGAAGCACTGGAACAGGTTACACAGAGAGGTGGTGGAGGCCTCATCCCTGGAGACAGTCAAAAGTCAAGCTTGATGAGGCTCTGAGCAACCTGATCTAGTTAAAAAGATCCCATGACCTCTCCTAAAGCCTTGGGAATGGTAAACTAGTATCAACTTTTCATCTCATACACAGAAAAAATAGTTTCTAAAAATGCTGAGAAAAACAGAATTAAAAATGTGAACAACACTATTTTCATGTATTACGAGATTTTGTACAAATGCCCACCACTGTAAAACCATGGCACCTAAAAGTGATTGCTTAAAAACTGCTGAAAGCGACCAAATATATATTCTAGTACAACTTTAAAGCTATCCTGAACATTACATAAATTATTGTTATTTTTCATTAATTTATTTTGAATTGAGGAATCCAGTATTACATTAGAAACATTTGAAAATGGGGAAACACAAAATTAAGGTAAGTGTTAAATGGAAACAGAGCTAGAAAGAAAGGAAGGATAAAGACCAATTCAACATGCCTTCCTCCTTCCCACCTCCTCCCCCTCACAGAACAGGGGAGCGTGCAAACGGAGGGGTTAGGAACCACAAACAATCCTGATCCCTGAGTCATTCCTAAGTCTCACATAGAGGAATGTTGCTGAATATCGCTATAGGTACTGTATTGTTGTGCACAATGTAACAACCCTGATTGGGTGACTTTCTACCTAAATACCATGATCAGACTTTTTTCCATGTAATTTCCAGTCCTTTCCAGCAAATTATCTTCCCATGGGTATCAACATAGACATATGTTTTGGAGCTAGTCAAACTGACGCTTTTTTTAGTCAGCGGGCAGAATGGGCAGCTAGGTTGTAGTTCATGCAATTTAGTTTAGGTATCTATTTTGAGATGAGATGCATCATGGTCTACATATGTATTTTCCCCTCCCCTGTCCATTGAGTCTAGACTTACGGATCAGAGGTCAACAGTTAGAGTAAAATATCCAAAGAGCCAAGATGAATCACTCTCCCCGTGTTGAAATCTTTGCCCTGCTGCATTGAATAAGGCTCTGCCACTGACTCTGATCAGAATCTCACTAATCATTGCTCTGTCTCCCTTTGAGCCACACTGCCATCCCATGCCATGGCAAAGTCAACAAGCCAAGATTCAACAACCTTTTGAGGCTACAGGCATAGCCGTTTCCAGTTTAGAAGCTAATCATCTTGTCCAAAACTCAGTGGGAACAGAGATAAGCTGCTAGCAATAACTTGCCTCAGCTAAGCCAGTGGCTCCTACAGACCTGACACTCTGAAGAAGACCTGAAGAAAGGCAAGAACAAGGAGTCAGTGCCTAGTTTCCCAACAGCAATAATCCAGACCTATACACTTCAGATGGAACTGCACAGCCAGGAAGCTTGCAGTGCTCATCTGTTTCCTTTCCCATCAGAGAAACATTAATCAATACAACTTTCTAATATCTACAAGAATCTGGCTTTTGGTAGTTCTTTAACTTAAACACAGCAATGAAGAAACAAACATGGACTTCCAAACCAGGGCCATTTTTTGTGACAGCCTTCCAAAAATCTATGAAGACATACTCATTTTTCTCAGACCAAAAATACCTCTTCTTACCTCCCCAAATTTTATCATCAAAGCTTAAGTGGATGGGGTTGAATATAAGAAATTTTTAAAGACTGGTGTCTAAAGAAAAAACCTAAAAAGCGTCAGAAAAACGGTTTTCTAATGATAAAGTTTGACACTATTCAGGAAAGAAAAGCTATGGGATCACAATAACAGGCCATTTTCAAACAAAATTTAATTGACTTTCACTCTGTTAATTATGCTTCAAATTGCCCTGGATGGTGCCAGAAGCAGTCTTAGAAGTAGAATAAATGATGATAATAACAACACTAGTTTGGTTTTGTGGAGCCTCCATAACTGGGTGGCACCTAAATAAAAGTGCCAGAAGCCAATTTGCGGTTTGGTTTTGGATTCAATTTACAATTTGGTTTGGCTTTCAAACAGATGCTCAGCATGATTGGGGTAGGGTGTAAGAACACTGAGCCCTCTTATCTCTGTAGGGTGGGCAAGGTTTAGATTTCACGATTGCTGTGATGCATGGTTAGCCTCTTCTTTTGGCTATTAAATTCAACCAAGATTATGGAACTGTTGGTTGCTCAAAGCACTGCTAGAGTTAGTGATGCTCAGCATATGTATACCCAGGAGCGTTTAGATGTGACTGCAGAATCAGGCCCAGAATTTGGGCAGCCTTTAAGTACATACAGAACAGAATATGGTGATACTTACTATAATACAAGATGGGTAGCTTAAGTAAAGTACTGACTGCCTTAACAAGGTGAGCCAGGAGGAGCCATCCAAAATGCCATTTTAAGTCTTCCACAACACAGTGGTTTTTGGTGCTCAGCTTTCAACCAAGAATTTGCAGGTAATGAAATCAGGGGAAAGTACTGAGAAATACATGAGCATTTAAGCTGTATGCATTTCTAAGAGGCTTAAATAAGGAAAATGAAAACTAGAATGGTTTAACAGATAGAGTTCAGTGTTTTTGACAATGTTTATAATATTAGTAAGATTCTTTTGATTTATGAAATCCCTTAAGATGACTGGAGTATAAAAAGTGACATGATAACAACATGCCTGGTTCTAGGCTTTCTTTATGCTGGAAGGGATACCTGTAGGGGCATACAGCAACCTTCTAAAAATCTAAGTCAGCTTACACAATTCTCAGAAGAGAGAATCTTGCTACTTTAACTGAGAAAATGAGGACTACGAGAGGTCTGTCCAGCCCAAGTACAGTGATACGAGCTTGGCAAGACCCTGAACCTTGATACTTTTTGTTCGATTTTAAAATACATGTGTAGATACATGGGACAGTGCATAATTTATGTTTTTAACACATGCACACACACAACTTAGTGAACATTCATGGTCTGAAGTTTCCCAGGTACCCTTTTTCTAAATATCTTAAGGACTATCACAGCATTTTAGGAGAAATCATGTTTCAAAGTAGGATCACAAAGATTATTAAGGGAGAAAGAATGCATCCTGTGATAGGAAAATGGGAGATGCTGGATTGTTCAGCCTCATAAAGCAAAGGCAGAGAAAAGATACCATGGTCCTATATAATTATGTCTGTAGAGCATAAATCAAACTGCAACAGACTGGTAATGAATAAAAGTAGTTAAAGCTAGAAAAGGTTTTTAGCTGTCTGAAGAGTGAAATTTTGTAAGCTGCTTCCACATGAGGCTTGTGGTGACAGGATGCCTAAATGGCTTTCAGATGGATTTTGAAGGGATTACGGAAGGGACTGATTAATTTATAGAGAAAAATTCCCAGAAAATACGTTTCTGATACACATCTGTAGATATCCAGCGTATTAGTACATACAACAGAGTTTGAAAGGGGAATGTATCTGTTTGTGGTGTATTTATACCAAATTAACTTCACACTTTCACACCTTGTGGTAGCTAGGACTCCAACCCTTGTTTCTGATATATGCCATCCTCCACTGAACAACTGGAGACTGGCAGTAAGAGATGCAGGCACGCTCACACTTCATACCATTACATTCCCTTCAGTGTCTAGTTGGCACATCCCACTAGCACTCATCAAACAGCACAGATTTTTCCTTCAGGTCATACTGGCAGGTACCCTGGGTTTCCCTCTTTCCTCAGAAGCAAAGGTTCTTAAGTCAGTTTTTTTGTCACCTGGGTGTTGTATTTCGCACACAATCTCGTTTTGCAATGCCCTTGTTCTCTACGGTTATGTTTCCATAGCACATTATAGCATGGCTTTTGACCTTTCACTGTAAATCTGTATCTTTAGAGGCTAGTAAGTGTTTTGTGTGCTGTGATTACAGGAATGGAAGGTCTGTGCACTCCTGAACTGGGCACCTCTCTCATGGTTGCAGCCACGGGAGATTAGCCTCAAAGGCAGAAGGTGATTCTTTCCAGACTGATGTTCCTGAATACCATTACAAACTATTATAAAAGACCTCCATTTCCATGAACACAGGTACTGGAAAAAAGTCAACACACAAATCTTTCTGGCTTGAGTGGCATTCAGTAATTGCATTTGAGAAAACAGCTGAAAACAGGTTTAGCATGGATTCATCTGAATTAAGTAGAATATCCCGTTTCTTCCTCATTTTGGCCCCTCTGAGGGTAATTTTCTTCCCAGACATTTCAGGGTCACAGCTTTGAAATGCACATAAAGGGATACAAAACAAGACAGCTATCTGGTAGGCAAGAGATACAACAATGGTGATGGTGGTAGGAAGTAGAAAAGGGAAAGAGCAGTCTGGCTTGAGAAAAGAAGACACTGAAGTTGGAATTGCTGTACCCTGAGGAATGGAAAGGCCAGGAGGACCCTAACATTTTGTGATGTGCCTCCACTAGGAAAACACACTTTCTGGATCTTTAAAGAACCAGAGAAGCTGCAGCTATTTTATTTTCAGAGATACGCTTTGAAACAGGTATGTTTCATTCTAGTCTTAGGAGAAAGCAACAGAGATTTTCCTACCAACACATGAAAAACCACCCAAAGTGAAGATCAGAACTCAGGACTTTTCTCTCTCTGTCCTATATTTACTCCTCTAGAGGACACTGTTGTATAAGAGCAGATGAACAGTAAATGCTAAAAAACACCGTGTTTTATTTTAAGAGACAACACCCATCAGTGTCTAGTATTCCAGGAAAGTATCACTCCTGAATGGTTTCTGCCACACATGTGTATGTTTTTTTGGAAGTGAGAACTTGCTGAAGCTCTGGGTGGGCAATACAAAGATTTACCCTCTCTGTAACAGCATGCTGCCATCGCCATCACTAAACAATCCATGGAGTCGCCATATATACAGTGGTGCCTTATCCTTCAAAGCACCACATCACCATCCTGGTCTTCAGCTGAGGGAGACTGGGTTGGGTGTAGTGGTCAGTCCTTCCTCTGTGCTCCCCTTTCTAACTTAAAAACCAGCACAATGACCACATAATTGCACCATGGAAAGAAACGTTTAGTATTTGTTAACAGGGAAACAGAAAGGAAAGTAAGTGCCTGCAGCTTCCTTAGATATTAGGGTGGAAATGGGGTAGATGCTAATTTGGGTACAGGTCTTTAATGACAGAACTAACAGCAGTAACGAAGCGGTTCCAGAGTTTATCAGATGACTGTATTCATTTGCTCTAAATATGACATTTAGTGATTTGTGCTGATTCTTCAGTTTGTGGGATTAGTTACAGTTCATTTTAAGTTCTAACTGTATTTCCATGTATTGTGTTAAGACCTGATTCAAGAGTAGTTTTATTTGATAAAAACCAGATGTTCTTAAAAGAGACTCTACTTCATAGTACAAAACATTATTCTTAGCAATTGTATGTACCTTACAAAATTAATAAGCACAGCATCTCCCTGCGTGACATATGACATTATTATATTTTTCCCTGTTGAGGAACTTTTAAGCCATTGGGGTCACGACCTCTGAGCCTTATGAGAAATGGGGAAGCACATGGTTCTAATTTTATCTTCAACCCTGCCCTCCTGCTGACATGTATGTTTACAATATGGTTCATCTGTTGACCCTTCACTCACGTTTAAAATATTAGCTAACATTTTTTGGTTCCAGTCACAATGGTGTATGGCGATTAGCTTTTAAGACCAGTTGTTTTCTTTATTGCCTTTTGACATGCACATCTTATCTGAAAGCCCTTGACTGTTTTTCTAATTTGAAAACAGTACCAGCCACAAAACCAACTCCAGTTTGTCTGGACGCTTCTGCTCTCATTATGATGCAGGGCACTTTAGACCTTTAAACACACGATATGGCCCCACTCACAGAGGAGACAGGAAACATCCTGTGGTGGTTAGAGATATCCCCGAGGAGCTGGCTGGCTCAAACCCTGCTCTTGGCCACCCTTCAGTTCTGAGCTGAGCAGTCAGGATGAGCTCAGCCCAACGTGTGTCCCAGGGGACAAAGTCTGTCCCCCAACTCTCCGTGCACAAGGCTCCCTGGGAAGAGTGGCTGGATTCTGCTACGGGCAAGTAAGGAAGAGAAGCCTTCCAGAGCAACCAGCCCTTTCCCCAGTCCATATCATGTGCTGAAAGAAAACACCCTCACTTTTTAGCATGAAGTGAAAGAAAGTGCTACTAGATAAGGCTGACTTTTTGGAGAGGGGGGGCCTAAAAAATGAGAGAGCTCTTTATTCTCCACTCTGTTTTTCCTTAAATCAGAAGGAAGGTGAAGGAAAAAGGCAGGACGGAGGAGGGAAGAGAGAGAGAAATAATGTCATTGTATTTTCTTTTTATTATGGGGAAAATTTTAACAGGAAAAAGAGCGATTATTTTCCTTTTAAATTAAAGTAACACAGAATTAGAAAGATACCTTTAGCATTTGAATCTCTTAAAAGATTTTTTTTCTTATTTAAAATTATATTTTCAGATTTTATAATTTACATCAAGAACATATAAGGTGCTCTGGTAACATGACTGTGAAAACAACATACCTTTCACTTACACAATGCAAAATTATTTACTTGGTTATTTTCACCATAGTGTATTAAATGATACCGTATTAAATGAGCTCATGTAAACGTGTATCTTAGCTTAAACTGCATAAAAGGGCATCACATTAATAATGTGCTCAGTTCAAAATATTTTCATAATTCTGAAGCTCAGCACTATGTTTCCTGATAATCTGCTGTTCCAGTAGGTATTTTCAGTGTGTTTATTGATGCATTTGGCTTCCCATAAAAATTCTGTAAATCATTTCCAGGCCTGATATGTACTAAGCTTATTACACTGCTAAAGAGACCTTCAGAAATGTTAATGCCTTATTTTTAGGGAGAGCAGGGTCTCCCCTTCCAGTGGATGTTATGGGAAGACATTCCAATGAAAACTGGGCAGATTCAGGATTAACCTGTTTCTTGGAGGAAGCGATGGATATTGTAGCTGTAAATCAGGTTCTGAAAACACGTGGTTCTTGCACGTTTCAAATGTCACACATATGTCCTCAAAAACCTTGAGAAGGGCTGAAGGCAGGAGAAAGACAGAGAGAAAAACAGACACCTGTAGGCTACAGCCATTGCTTTGTAATGTAGAAAGAACCCTCACAAAAAACTGAAGAAAGATGCTGTTGTCACTCAACGAGCACAGAAGTACACCTAGACACCACAAAGACAGTGGTGTGTGCAGCTATAATCTCATGCTAACTGCAGAAAGTTTTCCTATCCTATGTATTTGGACAATCCCATGCACTCCCAGGTTGTAATTTGACCATATACATTTAAATAACCATACAGATATTTAATAGCAACTGATGTACTCCCAAACTATCTTCTAATGGTCCAATCCATAAATAATCCTGAAGTGCTGAAGTCATTGCTGTTCACAGGGAGTTGATACTAGCTGGAGAACCAGACCTTAAGATTGTCTCGACTTTGTCACTCCTATAATTCCTTTAATCTTTGCACCCCTTTCTTGATGGCTTCAATTGCCAGAACAGCAGATATTGGCCAAGAGACTTGGCAACCCTGTGTCTCAGGAGCTGATGCCAATGGCAGTTGGGAGAGCAGTACTGGTGTTCAGCGTATTTGGCTTTTTTCCTTTGAGTAATGAAGACATCATACTGCTTCTGCCCTCCCATCCTCATAACCTCTGATCCTGGATGTGGAATCTCTGGGCATGAAACACAGAGTCTCTCACTGCTGCATAAAATCAATCAAAGTCAGTGCCACCAGGGAGGCTGTAACTTGCCATGTTGGCAATTCACTAATCGCTTCCATTATCACTCCAGAGAACAGGACAGATGGACATAGCACTCCTGAGTCAGCTGCAAAATGTGATCTGTTTCCACATACAACTATTTCCAAAATCTTCTAACATAACCCATCTTTTCTTGTTTGTATCATAGGTTTATGCAGAATCTACAAGTGCACCATTAGCATGTTGGATCTGTGCCAGTTAGGCAGGCATGACAAAGCCACATTTTCCCTTCAATAGCTGGGTACAACTCAGCTTTTGAAGAGAAGAAAAAAAATCCATAAATTAACTAGCTCAAAATTATACAGCAATTTATTTATTTGTCACTGTAGGAGGTCGGATTTCCTGACTTCATTTCCACCAACATACAGCGATGCAAGTGGAGTACTTAATGTCTGCTTGCACACAATTCCTATCATCTCCTGACAATGAAGAGCAGATAGATTCGCTGCAGAACACTATCAATAATGGTCAAATAATAAAAACACGGCCATACAAATATTCTTTATATGCTTAAAGAGAAAGATCAGTAGCAGCAAGGCACAGCAATCACACAGCACTTCGCATCGAAGCCCTTCATCTTGTGCACCTGGGTCCCAAGCACAAATACAGGCTAGGTGGAGAGTGGATTGAGAGCAGCCCTGAGGAGAAGGATTTGGGGGTGCTGATTGATGAAAAGCTCAACATGAGCCAGCAGTGTGCACTTGCAGCCCAGTAAGCCAACCACGTCCTCCTCGACTGTATCAAAAGAAGTGTGGCCAACAGATCCAGGGAGGCGATTCTGCCCCTCTGCTCCGCTCTTGTGAGACTCCACCTGGAGTACTGTGTTCAGCTCTGGGAGCCGCAACACAAGAAGGACATGGAGCATTTGGAGGTAGTCCAGAGGAGGGCCACAAAAATCATCAGAGGGCTGGAGCACCTCTCCTACAAAGACAGGCTGAGAAAATTGGGATTGTTCTGCCTGGAGAAGAGAAGGCTCTGGGGAGACCTTACAGTGGCCTTCCAGTACTTAAAAGACACCTACTGGAAAGCTGAGGAGGGATTTTTTGAAAGGGCATGTAGCGATAGGATTAGGGGGAATGGCTTTAAACTGGAAGAGGGTAGATTTAGATTAGCTAGTAGGAAAAAGTTATTGACTGTGACAGTGGTGAGACACGGACAGGTTGCTCAGAGAAGCTGTAGGAGCCACATCCCTAGAAGTTTTCAAGGCCAGGTTGGATGGAGCTTTGAGCAACCTGTTCTAGTGGGATGTTCACTGCCCACGGCAAGGAGGCTGGAACTAGATAATCTTTAAGGTCCCTTCTAACCCAAACCATTCTCTGATTCCACCTTTTCCATTATTTCTGAGCTCATATTTTAGCAATAAGGAAAAAGACACATACATTTTTCTGAAGTGCCATCTTTTCTGACATGACAATGACTGGCTTAGTTCAAGACAGAAAATCTTGTATGTCTCAGCTCTTTGTCTTCCACTCTGTCACTACACTCCCGTAACTTAATGAATGTTTTACTCTTCATGCAACAGTTTACAATGCTAAAATTTATTCCTAGAGTCGTTCATGGGAACATGAAACTATAAGCTACAAAAAAAAAAAAAAGTAGAAAAATCTACATCAAGAGCTATTTTCACAAAGACCTTTATGGTAGACGAGGTCTGTGACTGCTCTGGTTCTGATACAAATCTGTACTTCCGGTACTTGGAAAAAGAACAGGTTCTTAACCTTCTCATAATAACATGAGCATGAAAGACACCACATAGGACCCTGCAAGATGACTGAGTGCTTTCATGGATGGCTAAGGTACAGAAGGAGAGGCTGATACAAATGAGCGAGAACACTTCTCTTCTGTGAACAAGGCTATCACTATCAGCGTAGTTTGCAAAATGTCAGAGTTATCTGTATAAACTGAGTAAAAACATTACACAATATAAATTCCAACATAAAATAAATGACTTCTCATATGTAAAAATTTGCCACTCTTGAAATAAATACTGTTAAGAAACCCTCTGTGGGGAATGGACCATTCTTGCTTTGAAAGAATCTACTTGATTATATTCACCAACTCCTTAGACGATGGAGTCTTTCTAGTTTTGTGGTCACATGAACCAACTCCTAGAGAAAAAAGATCCTCATACAGAACATCTTTCCACTCAAACCTTCACTTCCCTGATGCTGAAGAGCGCCATTAAGAATCATATACGACTACTGATTGAAGAGTTCATTTCTGTTCCACTGTCACAGGTACATTAATGTGATTAGGAAACGTGATTAGTAAAACACATGAGAAGTCATGTTCTGCCCACTTTTTGTATCAGCCCCATGGTTTAAGGCCTTCTGTTGACCAAATTTACTGGGAAGTCACTGTAAAGGGCAGTGCTGTAGCAACCAAAGGGATCTACAAGAACATGCTTGTAGTCACATTGGCTGAGACACAGTATATAAAAAAATAAGTCAGGTGGGCTGCTCCATCTTACATCTTTATGCGAGTTGCATTTCCCTGTTGCCTCGCTCTCCTGTACAAATCAGCTCTAACTTACAGTCACTCACACAGATTTACTTGCATATAGTATATCCCCAATTACATCTGATTCAAATTCCACATCGCATCCTTCAAGCCTGAGGCTTAATCTACTAAACCCATCCTTTTTGATTTCAGGTTGGTAAACCCAAACCAGACCTGCAGGGCCTTCTTTGAATAAGCCCTTGGAACAGTCTTTTGAAGGGGACTGGACGGAAGTCAGGCACAAGGTGGCGTTTCTGGGTGTTGCAGGGAGTCCTGCCAGAAGGGAGGGGAGATGGGCTGAAGCAGTGAACCCAGAGCTGAAGCAGGGAACCCAGGTCTGGAGCAGGGAAGGAGCTGCAATGTCAGCAGTGATACCACAGCAGGACCTGGCTGGGAAGAGTGCACTGGTCCTCTGTACTCGTAGGGGGATTACTGAGCAATTCAGTATCAGTTACTGCAGTAGGGCACACAAGATCACATCTGTAGCAGGGATCAATATACAAAGGGTTAAGACTCATCTTTCTGTTGTTCATGCATAATTGGACAGCTTCTTACTGTTACAAATCTCCTCTCTGCTTCCACTGCCAGTCAGGAAGATGATGTACAAGACTCTGAAAAGCTGCTGACCTACTTAATTGCTTCTTGGCCGTGGCTGAAAAGCCAGAGGTACTAAGCTGAGGTCAATAAAAGTATGAGAAGTTCAGCTACATTGCTACAACACGTGCAAGAGCATTCAAATGTATTTGACTCACCAAATCCATCCAACTCAATTATTTCTGAATCCTCTGACACATGTGGCATCATCACCATCAGTTCCAGCTCTTCCTCTGATACGCTGCAGCTCACTGTTCCTCCTCTCCATGCCTGGTTTCAAACTGATCTTTGTCTGTGACAGGACCCTGTCTTTAGTCTTTTGTAAAATCTTAGTGAGAAAAGGGCTGGGCCTTTAGGTACTACCATAATTCAAATATTATGGTTACTATTAATAATAACAAGAGGAACAAGAATAGGCATATATGTCACATTAATATTAGAAGTGCTGTGTTGACAGCTTCACTTACGCATAGGTAAACACTGATGTTTAAAACCATAAAAAGCATGGGAACGTTAAGTGTATGCTGACGTATAAAAGGAGCTTGCCTGAACTGTTACAGCACTGTGGAAGACATAACAAGAAATGCTTCAGGTACTACATACATACAGACTTATGTACACATGTATGTTATGCATTTTTGTCTGATGAATTTTCACACAAATCCTTTGCTGAAATTCAGAAAACCATCAAGTTTTCCATTTACTCAGATAAAACAGTTACAAAACATTAAGTCTACTGAGGGTGGTTTGAGCAGAGAAAGGAACTCAACACAGTGAAAAAGTACTTTCAAATTCTAACTGTAGCAGATGTTGTTTTGGTCATTTCTAGCTGGCTGTGAAGTTAGAGGCCCAGAACTGCGGTTTCATATGTGGTTCAAATGTTGGCTGCATTTATGCTGGGGAAAAAAATAATAATAAAAAAAATGCTTGCATGCAGGACCTGGCATGCATTGTTTAAAAACCCAAACCAAACCAAAAACCCAAACTGTGGCTGTCTTCAATTATTTTCCATTACAGCATTGTCTGCATATAATTGCTCCATGTTTTCCATTAAGGAGTGCCAAATGAATGTCAGAATATAGGATGTACAAGTTCCACTGGTAATGCTGCCCTGTATCAGTAAATAACATGAAACACAATCTCCTTTGACCTGTATGATGTTTTAATACAATTAATCTGCATTTTTCAAGTGCCCAACATTATTTACCCTATCTTCCATCAACAGCTGAGTCTGGGGACTCAGAGACAATCCAGGCAATGGGAAGTCAGACAGTGATTTTGAAGAGGTCTTAACTGGGACTAACTGTCAAATGCCTTGTAAATGGGCTGTTGCCAGAATATGCAGACAGGGTTTTGGGGTTTGTCTTTTTTGTCTTGTTTTTAAAATCTGAGAGAACTACACATCACACAGGTCTTTTCTGTGCATGAAAGTAAAGGACTTCTACAACTTTGAAGACCAGGCCCCACATGTCATTTCGGTTGTTCCCCAAAATCAACATTTTTATCATCAGTCTTTTGTAAAAGGCTTTGTCTGCTTCTATATCCTGGCTACTTGGATCAGACTCATGAGGATGGGGACAAAACGAGCCCCCAGGAGCTGATGCTTGGGCATCCCTAGCAGTCCTCTCTCCTAGCAGGGCTTGGGCATCCCTTCCCAAAAGCAGAAGTCATGCAGTAGCAATGCACTCCAGGAAGCACATCATGTCAAATACAATGCTGGGTAATTCCTATGATGGAAGAATCCAGGAGACATACTGCCATTTGCCAGATGTTAACATCCTCCTGCACAGAGCTGAGCCTGGACTCATGTCAGCTGCAGTAAAGTTTTACTTTTTAATATCAATGCTTACTAACACTGATAACCAGAAAATATAGTACACAGCCCAAATAAATACATTGTTCAGCAGAAGTGAATAAATCTGACCTATAAAGATACATGTGTGACTACTTCTGCCAAAGGGGTCTCAGTAAGCAAACTGGTTAGGTTTGGCAGTTCATAAATAAGTACTAATTACACACTGGAAACAGCATAATTACACCTTAATGACAACATAGCAGTACCCTTCCCTTATTACTCTGACCAAGCTATCAAGATATATATAACTAAATAAAATAAACCCACGATCTTCACATTATAAAGGCTGTACTACCGCATCCCTTCCTTTTTCCTTATCTGTGCCCTACCACCCTCTGCAGTGTTAGCTGTAAACATGAGACTGCACACTCTTGGGTATAGCCAGCTGTGCTGCAAGATGGGAAATCTGAGCATATGCACACTCTGCAGTGGAACTCCAATAACAGCAGAGAAAACAAAACAAAGCTGCTCATGTGAAAGAAGACACAGTCACACTATTTTACATTAATGAGGGAACGATGCCCAAAAGCAGACTGATACTTCATCATAGAAACATCTGCAGAAGAAGTTTTGAGAAGGTGAAGAAGTTATGATTTACTATGGAAAAATACTCAGCAGCTATCTGAGCTGTTCTTAATTGAACTTGACAGAAGACGTGTGCACTGACACTACCAGGACATTCAGAAACTGAAGCTGGATCAGCTTCCCAATGGAGCAAGAGGGAAATATATCATCTATTAAACTGGCTGAATTTTCACCGGAATGGTTTTTTTAAAAGAAAACAACTGGATGTGATGGGGCACAACAGCAATTACAGCACACACTGAGCAGAATACATTTTAAGTACAATCACTAATTCTTACTTATTTTGAAGGGAAATAATTAAAAATATAAAATATATACATTTTTTAACCCAGTGGTATGATTGTAGCTGCATGTTTGGTTAAAAAAAATTGGTTATTCAAACTACTTCCAAAAAACAAGTGCTTGCTCAGCAAGCAAAAAGCCATTGTGCTAACAGAGCAGACTTTTTCTCTTACATGCACAACAGCTTTATGTTCACTATAGGTTTTGAGCTTCTTCAGGCAGGATAGCTGCCTTCTGTGCCTTTCAAGTAACTCCTAATACAATGTGGTCCTAATGCTGACTGAATCCTAGAGGAAAGAGAAACTACTCTCTCCTTCAAAAACACACCCACTCTGCAAAATGGAACCAAGTCCTATCCTCATGCCCATTTCAAACACAGCTTGCATCTAGTTAGCAGCTAAAACCACATTCCTTAAATATTTTCCTTTCTAGAAAGAAGACACCTCCAGTATTGATTTTCTCTGATTTTCTCAATGGTGAATTAGCCTTTCCCAGAGCTTTCAGTTCTACCTCAAGTACCTTAGTCTATGAGCAATCTCACAGACTACAGAGGAAAACTGCTGGTACTGCTCAGCATGCTAGGATGTGCACAAGCATACAGCTTTAGACAGCCAACTTTGAAACAGGTTAGCTGGCTGTATTTTTTGGAGTTGGGAATCACTGGATTCTCTCCTCAGATGCACAAGCATAAAAGCACAACTTTTCCCATGGAAGGCAACAGTCAAGGTTGGTACATAGGCTCAGTTTGGTGGGGACCAGAAGACCCTTGGCAGCTCTTTGGGAAGATGTTACTGTCTGCCAAGTGCTTCACAGCATTGGGCCTTTGGAGGTAGGTGCTAACACTTGCACAGCCTTGCCATCATTTCTTTTGAGAAAGGGGTAAAAGTAAAAACCTAGTCTAACTGAAGTTAATTTTTTCATCAACTTAATTGACCTGTATTTGGATCTCCCAATCCTTGCTTTGCAGTTTCTTCAAAAAATGGGAGTAGCAGAAATCAAAGGCACGGAAGTCTGACCAACACATTTTGCAAATCAGCAAATGGAAATCAGTCCAACTGAAATTCAGAAGCTAGTTCCACACACAGCATTCCCTGCCATGTCTGAGCTCAAACCTGCTACATTGAGCTCAGAATAGCAGATCAGAAAACAAGACATAAGGAACTCTGCAATCTATAGTGACCTAATAAAATACATAAATAAAAGCCCCAAGTTTCTCACGGTAGGTGAGAAGTGAGGCAAGTAAAACACAGGCTTCCTTTTACCCCTAACTCTACCAGTGCCTTTCCATGTCTTTTCTACACGTAGGAATGGCATGTGTAGCTGGGAAGTAGTGATTTTCTACACAGTGCCTTTTCAGCAGCTGTTAGGACATCTGGACAGAAATCGATCTTGTGCCACCGTAAGCTTTCAGAGTCCCCTTCCTTTTGCAGTTACATGAACATGGAACAGCAGTAGGGCTCTGAATTAAGCTCTGCTTCCAGTACAGGAGGTGGGCAGCTGTGAAAAGAAGGGATCTTTGGATACTAAAAGAAGTAGTCCTGATTCCCTACAGAGTCTCTGGAACTTTTGACTAGGTACTACCTCCTTACTACCTCCCCACAGGCACCAGCATCTCCAAAGAGTTTGATTTCATCTCATCCCATCCTCTCCATTAGGGTTTTACACAGAGCCTGCAGGATTAGGGAAGGGCCAGATAGGAGCCTGTCAAGTTGTGGTTTTGTTTTCAATGGTTATATATATTGTGCTCTGTGTTGAATTAAAACTACAATAAAAGTCCTCTCACTTGTTACTGTATTCGTGTAATGTTCAAGTGAGACAGGAACAGTTATTTGAGAGAAACCAATCCAATTCATATTGAAAACCACATCGGGGTTTAATACAGAAGCTATCTACTAACACACTGCATGGTCAAGTGGGGAAATTCAACCAGATCTGTATTAGTCAAAGATGGGCAAAACTGGCCCTTCTGACTATCATCTCTCCTACTGCCCAGGATAACAAATGCACAATGTGAAAATCTTCTAGGCAAGATGATCACTTAACATGATTTTGTGGTTCAAATGATCAGTCAGCTGCCTTCATGTTCATGATGCAAGTCTTGGCATTCGAGAGATGAAATCCTAGGAAGGTGGCTGCACTACAGAAGTTACAGATGTGTGTTACTAGAAAGAGAAACATCTGAAATCTGGAAGGAGGATCCTATTTCAGGTTCCTGAGCAGTGTCATATTAATTGATATGTGACTGAGTTGCAAAAGAGGCATTGTTAGAAGACATGTGGAGGAGTTCATAGGCTCCTTGAAATATTTTGGTCATTCATTTTCTGTGTATGTGTAGCCTGGCTCATATAGTTTGGGTTGGGTCCAGAGTCCCACGTAGCTGGTTGCTACAAGGAGTGCTGATAACACAGGATCTCTTAATTAGGTTTTTGATTTGGCTACATTAAACAACTTACTATTTTAAGCAAAAAACGTTTGCTTCTCTTTTTCAAGAGCAATGTGGATTGCCTTGTGAACACACACTGGATTTGCACTGCACCAGAAGTATGAAGTTTTAAAAAATTATTCTTCACATTTACCTAATATCTATTACAACAGTTTTTGATGGTTAAAGTTGCACTAAATCATCTTTCATTAACAAACTGTTTACTGCTACAAGTTAGGATCGGAAATACTAACTGCAATCGAAAGTTAAAAATTACATGGGAAAAGTCAATGAAGTTCAAAATTGGAACTGCTCTGTAAAAATTAGGAACATATATGAACTGGAGCTTTTGTTCAACTGTTCAGAAGATGGACAAAAACTGGGGGCTGTCTGCATGGCAGTTATGAGTTGAGGACTTCTGGGGACTGGTACACTTGTAAAGCTGGATCAGAACGTTACTCACATATATATATTCAGTTTAAACAGTAACATCTCCAAACTGAACAAGTCTTTTGGCAGATCAATACTGGCACAGTTTTGTTTTTAGAAATAGACAATTAAACCAAGTGCTGCCCAGGACTACATTCTGCCCTTTACTGTGGATTTACGCCAGTGTAAATGAGAGAAGAATTTGGCCCCTGACCTTCCTCAAGGAGGTCATTATAGTTGAAATAGTAACTGATCTTAGAAAAACATTTTTGCTGCGAGGTATTTATTTCTGTATAAAAGTTTATAGAACATCATATTCTTTGCCCTTTAAGACTGATACTGACATACATAAACATGACTGGGCTTGGTGTGCCATAGCTTAATCCAGCCTCTCTAAATCTGGCTAAAACAATGGAAATATCTTTGGAAACCATTGTGGGCTATATCCAATATAGTTAAAAACATCTGACTGCAACCACAAATATGCTGGTATTTGGTTGTGCTATAAAAACAATTTTATGTCAAATACAACTGGGACTAATGTAGTCAACTAAAAGTACAGTTAACCCTTGGAACGAACCACATTTAGATGCTTGAAGGTTAAGGTAGTCTGGACTGGTTGCATTTTCTTATGAAGAGCATAAAATGAATGCAGAATATAAAAACTAATTACTAGTACCATAGAGTAATTGATATTTAAGTAGCACCTTCCACACCATGCTATAAACACACCATCAGTGTTATAAAGTCCTGTAGCTACTAGCTACGGACCTGATAATGTCCTGTGTGCTTGAAGAAAATCCCCAGGAGTGCCCAAATGCTGCTTCTGTTAAGTGAATAAACTTGCACCCCCTTTCCCCTCCACACCTAGATGTACTCATGGGCGTACACATGCTAGGACCATTTCAGCTCTCACCAAACGTGGTGTTGCAGGAGGGCTAATAAATGCGTAGGAAGTGAAGGCATGGGGTTGCAAGGAGAGTTTTTATCTGGCAGTGGCTATTACACAAACAGGCAGGTAGGACACCAGGGGCTCTTTGTTATAACTACACAAAAAATTAGATTTAAAAAGAAGTAATAGAGAAACTTTGTTGAGGTGTTCCAGCACGAGCCTAAGTACACTGCAGGATCATAGAATCATAGAATCATAGAATCCTAGGGGTTGGAAGGGACCTCGAAAGATCATCTAGTCCAACCCCCCCTGCCAGAGCAGGGTCACCTAGAGCACATCACACAGGAACGCATCCAGGTGGGTTTTGAATGTCTCCAGTGAAGGAGACTCCACAACCTCCCTGGGCAGCCTGTTCCAGTGCTCTGTCACTCTCACAGTAAAGAAGTTTTTTCTGATATTCACCTTGAACCTCCTATGCTCCAATTTACACCCATTACCCCTTGTCCTATCACTGGTCATCCTGCTTTGCTGCTCTGCTGCTCAAGGCCCTGGGAGGCACTGTGTTGGGCACTGGTTCAGTAAGAGCATCTCTGTGACAGTTCAGTCCACCATCATCTGTATTTGTAAAATACCTAAATGTGTATTTTTAAATAAAACTGCTATCTAAAAGTTAAACCTATAAATGCATAATCTAAAATAACGAGTTAACACATGCTCAGGAGTCCATGTACCATTACCTAAATGGACCCAAGCACTGCAAATCCTACATGTCATCAAAACCCTTTTGGACAGAGGTTGCTGACAAGTCTTGCTATAGTGATACAAGAAGATACTAACTCTAACTGCCCCCTCTACATGAAGTTGTTGGTCTTACAGCTAAGTAGGCAGAAAGGAGCACCAGTACAAGCACCACAGCTCAAAGCCCTCACCTGTCTGCAGTGCAGGATACTCAAACACTTGATGAAGCATGGCTTGCGCCCTTGCACCACAGCAATGCTTTGGAAAACTATATTTGCTCTGTATTGTATTAATATTTATTACATATAAAATGTTTGTTTCACTCTTTGTGCCATCCCTAATTCCTCTCTGTACAGCATTTGGGGAGCAAATGGATGTTTTCCTCTACAGGGACTCCTCATCTCTTTCCTGAGTGGCGACAGCTAATTCAGAGCAAGCCTTGTATGTAGCGAGAATCTTTCTCTCCATATATATTACTTTGTATTTATTTACACTGCATTTAATCTGGCAGTCACTCAGTGTTATGCAATGCTGCACCATTAATTTTAATTGCCATTAGCTGGAATAATCCTGGATCACTAGCAAATGCTGTCAGCTCATCATTGTGCAGATCATTTATGAACATTTTGAACAGCTCAGACTCAAGGCCAGATCCCTGTGGGAATACACCATTACCTCTCCACCCATTTATGCCCAGTTATTGCCTCCCATCTTTCAGATCAGTGGAGGATCCATTAAACTGGTTCTGAGATGATTAAAAGAGTTCTTTATCAGGGATTCTGTCAACCCCCTCTGACAATCCATACACAGCATTTTGATCAGGTCAGTCTCATCCCTGTGCGTGGTGGCTCCTGTATGTGCTCTTACACTATTCCCTGGCTGGGAAGTCATTAAAAAATAAATGTCAGTTTTACACTTCTAAAATAAATAAGCAAGGCTGCTATAGACTTCAGCAGTAGTCATTTTACAGTTATGTGCAGAAATAGTGCAAATAAGATAACCTTCTCCAGCTGCCTGAAAATCCAAAACTGTCCAAGTTTCTTTGACCTTCATTGCTAAGTATCATTGGTAACTTATTTCCACTAACTTACACATATTAGTGCCATCTGTTTTTGTATCAGGAAGCAGACAGTGGTTTTTATTTGCACATTCACTGCAAACATCTTCATCCTCATGGTTTAACCACTTGCGCTACTTTACTAAGACCATCTATGTGGCTGAAGACATTGACTATACTGACATCAGTTCATCAAAGCATATAGCCACACACCCTGACCTTCTGACACATCTCTGCCTGTGAAGAACATTAAGAACACCCAAACCTGAACCTGATCCTACTCCATTCAAGCCAAGAACATTTTTTCCAGCAATGCTATAGAAGTACAAATGTTCTCAGCCGCTTAGCTGAAGCTCTCAGCACCTTCCAGAGTCATGTCGATGTCTCCCTCTTGGTTCCACAAAGAGCCTGGATGCTAATAACTCAAACTATCATGTCTGAAAATATTACTAGGAAATACAGTGAATTGTTACTGAGTGTAATTCAACCATTCAGCCTTTTCTTTCCATTAAAAACTTTGTAAGCAGATGGCAAGTGCTAAGCTCCTGTCTCAGATCAATGGTCAATATCTACCACATCAGTAAAACAAATAAAATCCCTTAACACACTTCGTCATTAGATATTCTTTTAAAATGAGCTGTCAGCATTGTTAAATGCTGGCATTTGAATTTCAGATTGATTGATTCTTGTTTTGCAGGTGGATAAAGCTGAACAGATCCACATGGCAAAGGTTCTGTTATCATTTCGCATCATGGTTTATCGTTTCAACTGTATCTTGTTAGTCAACAGTATGAGTGTCTGGTTTAATGCCCAACACAGAAGAACCACAGTTATGTCCTACGAAATGGAAAGAAAGCTTTAGCAGCATATTACAGTGATACATTTGCTTACTTCATGTTTTGAGTATTTAAACTCATATTTATGTATTCCAGTATAGAAAAGCTTTGTGATTTTATTGGTAAGGAATCAATAAAATAGAGAAGTACGGTTAATTGGGTAACTCCACTGATCTTCTTAATTGAGACCATGCCATTTGTACTGTATCTCATACATAACTGATGAAAGCAAATGAGTGGGAGATGAATTTATTTGATTTGCAGAGCTGTAACAGCAGCTGGTCAGCATGCTCTGTCCAGTCATCTCTAGTAAAAGTAGCTCATGGCCAGTGAGGTTTAGCTCTTTAATTAGAAGGGGTATGGGAGGAAATGCGAATTATTTTCAAAACCAGACAGCTGAAGGGCAGGAAAAGTGGGAAGCAACCATGAAAAATTAATATGTACTTGCTATTCTAAGTTACCTGCCAATGAAAAAACAGTGGGATTTGTCGTGTCTATTACCCTCTACCTACATATATTTCAGTAGGGTTATTTATATATACCCTACTATACATATATATTTTAAAAATTGTCTCTTTTAAGCAAGGGTCAAATTATATGAAAATAAAAATCCTGCCAAGTTCTGCTGAGAAGTCTATCCCCTTCCTGCTTCTCTTCCTTTCCTTGAATGGATACTGCCAGCATACTAGTGCTGAGCAACAGCTGAGAGACGGACAAAGAAAGCATGAAACACTTAGTGTAACAGCAGTCAAGCACTCAGATACAGGAGTCACCTCTCCTAAATAAAAATCCTTCTGGCTCCCATGGAAGAAATTTAGAAAGATGACTTACCACAGCTGGAGGACATCACTTATCTCTGTCGGACAGGAAAGATCACAGCAAATAGCACTTTCTGCATTCATCTGATTGCCAAATGTCTTAGCTGTGTGTGGGCATCTTCAGTTTTCCCCCAGGACACAGGGTAGAAAGCAACTGCCTTCTGCTGGGCCTAGAGAGAACTTTAAATTGGACTGCAATTTTCAAAGCTGAAGGTAATTGTCCTTTATTATCTCTAGGCTGCCTTCTTGGAGAACATGTAGAGATAATAAACTGCACAGTGGAGGAATACCTTTCATGCCTTCCATATTGGAGCACATAAAGACTCCAAAGATTCTATTAATTCAGTTCATCCACACTCTCAAACCTTTAGGCAGTAGGGAGTAAGCTATTTATCTTTTGGTTTCTTGTAAGGAATTCACACTAGGCTTGCTGCTAAATCATTTTCCCTGTACTACTAGTACAGGAAATTAACTATAAATGAACTCTGAAAACAAATCATTCTGCTACAATTTTCCACTGATATTACTTTACAGTTTTAGTACATTTAGGAAACGCAATATAGATGCAAAAAAAGAGTTACAACATATTTATATACTGATTCTTAAATTATGTCTTTCCTCTTTTAACAAGCTCTACTTATATTTCTTGCTTATTCTGCAGTGCAATACTGAAGCTGGAAGCATCCATATGACTGTGGCACCACAGCATGGTTTCATAGTTAATGTTGAAGATTATTTCACTCTGAATCTACTATTTACTGAAATCTATGGGGGAGGAGATAAAAGCCAGTTCCGTGTATTCTTTACTATAAAGCGATCAGCTTCTGACTGCTTGTATAAATGGTGATATTGAGATATACTGTGTTTTTTCAGTAGTTATTAATTTTTTCATAATTTCCTCCTTCACAAACACTACTGCATTTCTTTAGAAAGACTACACACCAAGGATTTATGCCTTCATTAAGTTTTTCACCTGTGTGAAGAAATAAGAGACAGCATATTCTAAATATGGAATATGCAGTTTGCTCTGAAAATGTTTTCTAAGCAACACAGAGGCGTAATTGTGGAGAACTTCTACAGTACTAGGGAGAATATCTACTTCATACTGCTTGAAACTCCCTTGATAAAGTATCAAACCAACAGACTCAAATTATTCAACATACCTGCTGGAAGGTGATTACTGAAGTTTAATGTTAAATTAAGAGTGTGCTACACACTTAAAAAAAACCCCAACATATTTATAGGACAAAGAATTCAGAACGCAAATGGCAAAATAAATTCTGCCCCACTGTAATGCAGTCATTTCAAGAAACACAGAGAATTTAGCCAACACATTTGTGCATTCACATCAGGACCGCATGCTCTGAAGCACTAAGTGCAAGCAGGAGTGGAAGGAGTGGGCAGCAGACTGGGTGCCTTTGAGTTGGCAAGGCTAAGCCACCCATGCTGCAGAAAAAAGGCAGTAAACATGTTATTTTCCACACTTTACATTAGATGAGCCATGTGGAAATGAAATTTTCCACCACTACAGATTAGAGGCTGGGACTAGCGGCTACAGTTGTGTCCACTTATTTTAATGCAGTTTACCATTTAAATAGCTAGGGTCAAATTCTACAGTGAGAATTTTAATTTGAAGTCTTTACAGCAGTGAGCAGAAGCAAAATCTGCTGTGTTTTTTTTGTAGCCGTATCGTGGCAGCTGTTAGAAGTGGTGGAGAAACCATTTTTTCACGAAAAAAATGTAAATCTGCAAATTGAAATCTGCAATTCAAAAGCAGTTTTCTATGAGAAATCCTGAAACAGGTATTCTTGAGTGAAATCCCTACTATACTGAACTCAGTGGAAAACCCTCACTTCACTAGAAGCACCATTTCACTTTTTGTTGGAATTTCTTTCAAATTAACATTTTCCTGCAGGAAGTATTTAAACTACTTCCCCCCCCCCCCCCGTAAGAATTGCATTTTTGCCAGGAGCATTTTGGTCAGACCTACAAAGGAGCTGTAGACAGAAGCCATGAACAGATGTCCTCTTTGGGACCCTGCTGGGAGTTGGAAGAGGTTACTACTCTCAGCTGCTCAGCACCATGCCCTGGCTCTTCTCATTAGAGATCACCCCCACTGATGTGCTCATTGAACAGTTTGTATGAACACTTCCTACAAGGCCCAGATTCAGGCTGAGCCAGTTATCTTAGTGCAGAGCAACACCAAGCAAAACAAATGGAGTTGATTTTGCCTAGAACAAATGAGAGAGGTCCTATACAACTTGCTGTTTGAGTAGATGGAGAGGGCAGCAGCTTTTGACAGGGGAAGAGCAGTGGGCAGCTAAAGGTGGTAACTTCTTCTGGTGACATGGCTGGATGCGGAGATGTCTGTTCATGGCTTAGAAACTAGCAGTTCCTCCAGTATGTAATGGATGTAGATTTAGCTTGACTTCAGGAGGAACCTGGCCCCAAGACATTCAACTAAAAGAGTGTTTGTCCTGGAAGTGATACTGCAGACATGGAAAGCTCGCAAGGAATAACACAAACCAGCTACCCAACCTGTAGTTCCACAAGAATCAGAATTAAACTAAAGGACAGAGTAACTTCCCACTGAAAGACACATCAGCATCCTTCAACTCATGTACAGCTTTTGGGTGTATTTTGGCCTGTGAAATCTGCCCCAAGTAAACCCGGTACTGTAACTCAACTGCCCTCACCAGAGAAGCAAACAAGCAAACCTCCCGGCCACTCATTCTATTCAGGAATCCAGAAACATTCATAGGGGTTCTCACATCTTCCTAACCACAACAAATAGTTAGCCAAGTTACCTTTGTTAAGCAAACCAGTTTTCATTGCTTTCATTCAAACGGCCTTAAAATAGAATTCTTGCCTGCTTTATTTTGTCAGATGTAAAGAAAACTGAGAAACTGTATCCATTGTTCCTTAAAAGAGCTTATTAGTGAAACAAAGACCTTTTTTTTCCACTGAGTGCTGTTTGTGCAGTTACTTCATGACATTTATTTGGATTTGGTCCCAGGGGAAAAAGGCCAAATTCAGTTTCAGCATTTGCCTACTACAGCATAAACACAGTCATTAGTTAACAGATCTTTTTTGGCGGTCTTTATATAGCCTCCAACATCAAAGCACGTCATATTCATGAAATAATCAAAGCAACATATGTACACTGAAGTACTGTACGTACATTATTTTTCAGTAGCCTAGCAATCTTCAGAAATTTGAAGAGGCTCTCCTAGGCCTTGAGCCAAAGTCCTTGGAAGTCGATGGATTTTTTTTTTTCTTTTTCACTTCAATGGATGCCGAGTCTGGCCCTCAGATAATCACTGCCATGTTAATGGCAAACTACTTTCCATTTTTTATTAATTTCCTGCTTGAGGAAGATACAGGGCCGAAAGCATTGGAGAATGAAATGGTCTGCCCTGATTCTATGCAAGGCAGAAAATGCCTGGGTAATGACAGTCAAATCCCCCCGTAGGGATTCACTGATTCACCCTAACCACAAGATGGAAGAGCAACTGGATACTTCCTTTGCCACAGCTTTTCCCCTTACTAAGAACACTGCTAGCAGTACAAGTAACTGCAAATGGTCATGGTGGTTTTTGTGCCACGTCCACTAGAATTGGGAACAAGGCCAATGTCTTTTCTCTATCACCAAGCTGCTTGTGGTTATTTCTCCTCTAGGTGAGAGTTCTTAGGGAGATCCTAGCTATCTCATACCTGATTTTGCCTCCTGCTTTTCTACATCCTGCCACGGTACTGGCACTGCCTGTACTTTAAGCTGCTGTGTAACATCACAGCTCCTTTCCAGGTCCTTCAAAGCAAAAACAAACGAAAAAACAAACAAAAATCCAACCAAAATCAACAAAGTAATGCATTCGCCAGTCACTCCTAAGACAAATGCATAACATTAGCTGTCATGAGTCAGGCTGGAGAATAACCTTACCCTGCTGTTGGCATTCAAGGGTGCATCTGTCACTCCGCTCTTGCTCTGCATCTGCTCTGAGGCACTGCTGAGAAAGTCTGGCTTTTGAACAACACAGAAGCCTATCTATATAACCTGGGTGTTTTCCTCTTTACTGACATTCTGAACTATCAAATTCTGTTTCAACTAGTTAGCAACAAAAAAATCCAAGAAGTTTTCTAAAAGCTGCTGAAAGGAGGACCTTGAAAGAACAGTCGTTATTAACTGGGTTGATTAGGTCCTGCTTTAATAACCATTAACTCTCCTTGAGGCAGACAAACTTGCTAAGAGAGCAGAAAAAATTACAAATGTGAAAATTAGAGGAAAATGGGTGGCAGAAGGATTTAGGAAGCATATTTGCAAAGGTACCAGTATGACTGATCTCTCTTAATACCACTGTGGTACATGAAGATGGTGATTTTCATATTGCTAGGAGTCTAGTTTGGAATACTGAATGCACATTCAATCAGAAAAAACCTACATGCTAGCACTGAGAGGTGGTGACAGCAGCCTTTAGGCTTAAGTTTTGACTAGTTTCACAATACTAGAAAAGAAAGCCAATGCCTTTGATTTAAAAAACCACACCACCAGAACCCCAAACACACACATGAGGAGCCCCACACACACACTTTAAACTGGAAAAGGAAGGTGGACTAGTAAAGATTTTATTTTTAACTGCTGGTTGAGCTGTTTGAGAAGGAACTTTATTTTTGCTCTTTCAATGTGTCTGCCTTGTCTGGTTCAACTCAGCATCAGTGGCTGCTCCTTCCCTGTGTGCGCGCGTCAACTAAAAAATGAGGTGATGATTAAGAAAGGTGTGGAAAACCAGACTGATCTTTAAGAAGGCTGTCATGTTCACTGTCTGAAATGATTGTGAATATATGGCCTGATTTGATTAAATGAAATATATTTTAATAAATGAAATTTGCAATGTTTACTGGCAAAGCAAAGCAGTAGACAAGATTTGCTGAAGTGGAAAGAGGTGGCAGAGTTGGCTTGGGAGGGACATACACCCTTACAAAGAATGAAACCTAAAACTAAAACCCCGTAAGGATCAATGATAAGTAGTTTATTGTTAGCTGAGTGAAAACAGAGTTTTGAAAAAGAGAGTGAGAGTGGAAGAGTGAGTGCATGGGAAAAAGACTGCAACAAGGTCTGAATTTTACAAGAGGCAACTGATGGAATATAAAGATGGAATTAAAAAACATACCCATGAAGGTCAAATGGTACATCATAATGAAGTTTAAAATAAAATAACTTTGAGATGTACTTGAAAGTTGAAAATAAAACTAATTTAGTGGAACTATTAAAGACAAGATCCAAATCTCAGTGAAGTTGGTAAAAAGACAATCACTGCCTCCTGCAGAGTCGGATTGGGACCAAAGAGAACAACAAAGAAATTTCCAATTACTGAAAAAGAATCAAGACAATCTCAGTGGTTTCTTCACATCTGTGTTTGATAACAAAGAACACTGGTGATGTTCATGAAGGATGTGTTTGTGGGTATTAATGAGGACAAAGTAAAGGAATTTGTGAAGTTACCAAGTACAGGAACAAAATAAAGACAGATAATAAATAGTGATGGATTACACCCAGGGATGAAGCACAGCATTTTGTGAGTGCACACTGTAATATTTGTCCTGCTCTGTTGAGGAAAGTCCCAGAAATAGATACTATATAGTGTTTCTAAACAACCTGGGCACCTAATAATTAAATGTCAGTAGCTAAAAATCAAATCAAGGCTGATTTTTTAAAACTTCATGCTTTTCAAAGATCAATATATATTTTGGTGAGAAATTAGGAAATAAAATGTGTATTTTTAGCTATTACTTTCAGAAATAATTCCTTCCCAAAAAACAAGCCATGACACGATTGGTGATGAATCAGGAAGTATTTGGACTGAAGGTCTGGACTCCCACTTCTTTCTGGTCTCTTTTTAAAAAAAAATTCAATCACAACCTAAAGCTTTTCCGAATGGGAAATACCAAGTGTGATACGGGCATAGAGCACACTCACTAGATTTAAATATGTCATTATCAGAAGGAGCTTAGGTGTGTCTGAACAAAATTCTCTGTATCTTTGTGTACGAACATGCCCGCTGGCAATCCATGGTTCTTTGTCTCAACACATCTTTAGGAATTGCAGTGATCTGGAGGAGTATAATTTCCTGGGCTATTGATTTAATCATCTGTTCTCGCATGCTATGCTGCTCCTTTGTTTCTGCAGGATGCTCTCACAGCTGAATGCAACAGTCTGGACTCGTGTATACTATGGGTTAACTGCAAATTGTTAAAGGTGTTTTGTACTGTACTTTGCTTTGAATTGTACTTTACTCGTTGTGCCTGTTCCAGCTGAAGAAGTTGGGAAGACAGGACAGTCCCCAGTATTGCATGCACAGGCACTGCAGTGGAAGAAATAAAGTGGTATTTGAAAAGTCGGATGCTAACGCTGTTTAAGAGAAAATCATCAGGATGTTATTCCTTCGGGTAAAACTGAAAAGAACAGACTATTTAGAGACATAAACATGCAGTGCTACTCCAGGAGTCCAAACTGCCTGCAATTCTTCCATTAGTCAGTCCCTGTGAACTGTTACAATCTCATGACCCAGCTGTGAACTGTTCCCTTCAAAACCAACTCCTCTGGGCATTGGGCTTCTGATAATCCAAGAGAGCCAGATGCAAACATAAGACCTGCACTGCATATTGCTATTGAAATGCAAATATATAAGGTATATTCCTTCCGTTTCTCCAGAAGACACATATTTCAAGTAATTTCATTTGTAATGCAAATTTATTATGGGACAATATTGTGCTCTTAAGTCACAAAGAGGTAGCTTGCTCTTAAAGGTCTACAGACATTATCCTGATTTCTGCCCTACAAGAACCAGGAAGACTAGACCTCTGTGGTTTCAAAGACAGGATTGTGAAAATGCTCTGTGGTACAAGCTCCTACACCTCAGTCTGAGCTGTTTTTAACGCCCAGAAAGATGTAGCCTCTGGCTCTCCATCATTTCCTCAAGGAGGTAAGTTCTACTATGTCAGAGCTTTTCACCCGGTTCTGTTATACATAGCCCCCACTGATACTTAATTATATAAACCACAACAGATGGCTGGCAGAGCACTGTGCTAAACTAACCAACTCTTGTAGGCATTTAGAAGATTGAAAAAACTTGGAAGAATGCTTGGGTATAGATTGTAACTAACATAAAAGACAGCCACTGAGATAACATTTGTCCTACTTGAAATGTAGGATCTGCCACTGTTAAAAAAAAAATAAAAAAAAATTAATAAAGTGAATCAGAGTCAAGGAATAACCCTCCCTCTACATAATATGAATTTTTGTTGTGCACGCAGTAATATTTTGGTCTGCTTTCACAAAAGGCCATTTTGTATATGCTGCTCTTTCAAGGAAAGGCAAAGTAGCAGGTGACAGTGTTTCACGGTGTTACACATCCTGGCTGCAAACTCCTGGGGGAACATCCTAGCTCTGACAAGGTGAGGTGAAGTTCAATGTCTCCAAAATCCTTCTAGTGAACTTTAACACTAACCTCTGAAAGGCATTTAAGTATTCCACTCCCAGTGACTTGAACAGCATTTAGGTACCTAAAATACCTCTCACTACCTGTTGACAAGAACAAGAGCTACTTCCTTGAATAATTTGAAATCTGAATCAAGAGCCATTTTCGCCTCTTTGTCTTCCCAGCCCTGCCAAACTCCAGGCATTTTACTTTCTTTAGACCAGAGCTACCAAGAATCAAGGACACAATTTAAAAATCCTTTCCCTTTTGCTCCTCAGGTTTCAGTGGCTGTGAAAGAGGACAGTGCTGTATTACCTGCTTTGGCAAACGATGCCCCAGCCTGTGGCGCAGCTCAGCCCATAACCCGCCATTGCACTGCTCTGGCTCGATTCCTTTTAGGAAACGCTACTGTATTTTCTTACATGGAAAACAAACAATGCCCCCACGCTGCACCCTGATCCCCAGTAGTGATGCTGGGGAAACTAATAATGCCAAAGCACAAACGACAGGAGCATGAGTTTTTGTCATAACTCACATAGTATACTGAAGTCTGGAGAGCTGCTGATTTCTGAGAAAGAGTGTACTTACACACACTTTTATGGCTTGAAGGGAGGGGGGACAACAACTTCTGTGAGATTTTAATGAACAGACATTAAGGCTCAGACTATAAATAAGTCACTTGGAGGACTGGTACGTACACACAGCGGTGTAACATTCCTGTTGATTTTATTTCCTGTGATTACGGCCCCCGGGTGGAATGACAGCTCCCATCACGGAGCTGGGGCTGGCTTGGCCAAGCACCCTCCTCCCCCTCCTCCAAGGTGGGTGCTCCCTCCACGCAGGCTCAGTGTGCACAAAGGGCTGGGCTGAACTCAAGCGAACAAAAGTTTGAAAAAATGAAAGCTTCAATATTTCAGTGCTTTCAAAACTTCACAAGGTTTATAAAAGGGAATATGAAATGCTGGTCTTCGTTTAGGTCACTTATATAGGGCTGCATTTACTTTGTAAATACACCAACTCTCCTTTTCCCCCCACTTGTCTCCATTCAAGCCAGGTGCCTTTCGTTTTTTCCTTTATATGCTTAAAAGCACTGGTTGTTGCTCAACTCAAGTCTTCTGGCACTCCACGCTACCTTAAATTTTGATAGGGGAAGCTGGAAGGATGTGCAGGTAAAGAGTGAGAAAGTTATCTTCTATAAAAATCCTCTTTTAAATTCAAAATTTCAGGACAGTAGCAGAACTTGTTTTACAAGGGTTCACTTCCCAGGTCCTCACCAGAGGCTGGAGGACTGCTGGTCGTGGGCCTTCTCTTTGGAGTCTTTCCTCTACCAAGCTACTGGCTGGGCTGGAAGAACGCTTCTGAGATGAGTGGGTAAAGCTGGAGTATCTTTATACTTTGATGTTTTTCCCTCCTTTTTAGTGTTTGCTGAACCAGAAAATCTAGGTTATGGAGAAACACTCAAATCAAAAAGCAAACTGCATTGGCAAGGGAACCTAGAAATGACCATGCCAGGGTAAAAAAGGTGCACCTTTAACATATTTATCAGTTGGTTTAATTATTTTTCTTGTTCCTGGGGACAACAAAGTGTAGAAAAAAAAGGCAGACTTTGGAAGGAGAAGCAGTGATACATCAGTAAACACATAGTTAGTACTTTATATTAAGTACTTTTTATAGTGCTTTTCCAAAGTATGCCTAATTTTTGTGTGTTCAGTTCTGAGATCTATTTTTGGTAGTTAAATTAAACAGGAATTTTGCCAGTGACGCTCGATTGGCTAGGGCCTGGCCATGGCTTTGCCATGCATTATTAAGGTTCAAGTTTCTAAAGCAAAGTTCCTTGTGCATTAGAAAATCCATGCAGCCTGAAGTACTTTCCTGTACTGCCACTGTATTTGCTGTTTGCCACTCACTTCTAACACCTGTTTATCTAAAATCTTTTGGAAAACACATACTGAGTATCTCTGAATCTCCCTAGAGCTCTGACTGCTGAATCTTCAGAGAAGTCTCAAACCAGCCTGGACTCGTGAAGTTACACACCAGCTGGGAAGTTTCTTCTCGGTTTGTTGTTGCCAAATGTAGGTGCAGTGCCACAAAATATTTAGTCTCTTTCATTTTTATGTTCTCAGTAAACACTAACAGATGTCAGTACCCATCTACTCCTAATCTAAAAACAAAACTCATTCACATGCCACAAAAAATGTTCACTATTACCATAATGTAAATGTGCATATTAGAAAGTACTTTAAAAAGCAAGCAAAATATCATGATCTTGGCTGCACAGACAGGCAAACTGGAAAAAAAAAAAAGAGGGAAGTTATTCTCCTAGAGACTCCCTGACAAAGCCAGCACTGGAATACAACCTCATGGATATCACCCCCTCTGATGCCCTGCCAGGTCAAGCAAGCCTCAGAGCAGTAATGTGGCACCTCAGCTGCCTGCTAACAAAAAAAAAAGTATTTTCCTAGGACTTTGGTGCCTGTGCATCTATGAAAACATATACCAATTATTCATGATCCCAGGCTAATGACAAGACTTGTTCCTTGTTCCTGCTGATTTCAGTAGAACCTTAAGACCCTTCAGGACATGCTCTCAGCATGCTGCACAGCACGGCTTTCCATTAAGAAGAGAAAACAGGGATGCTAGAAGTACAGAATAATACACGTTGTTTTCCATTATAAACAAGAAAGGGAACTGAGTCAAGCTAGGATAACAGGGAATAAAAATAACTTCAGTAACATGCAAGAATCACTTGGGTAAATTTCAGAACTAAAGTTTATTCTGGTGAGAGAAGTTGTGAGCCAAAGGATACTTGCTGGAGCAAAACCAGCATCATTACCTGAAGCTTACTTAACAGCAACAAAACCTTTCCATGCAGTGGGTAGGGGCAGCCTTGGTTTCTTGAGTGGTTGCTTTGATGTTACTACTTGTGCACTATATTTAAGATTTCAGAACAAAATGGCGGCCAGTTGGCTCTCTGATGAACTATTATTCCTAAGCAAATGGGGAGGTCACTGTGAGGACATACTGGGTGTAGCTGAGGTTAAACATACCAAAACAACAGTTCTGATTTCTAATTTGAGCAACACAGCAATTACTGCTTCCTGGCCAACCTGGAAACCAAAGAGGAGTTCATCCCCTCCTCTGATTGACCAGACTCATTTAGTCACACATTCTACTTATCCTATCATCACCACATAATTGCTTACAATAATTGCTGACAGACTTAATAAGGAAATAGTAACAAAAATACATTATAGAGATGCTGTCTTCATCCAAACTAAACAAAATGCAACCTCACTTTAGAGTCTTTATTTTTCCTTAATATCAATGCAAAATTTCTTTTCAAATCATTATAGTTTTACTCAATTGACTGCTATACCCTTTGAGAGCAGGATGAGCAAGAGCAACCCAGGAGGCAGGCGATCTCAAACCTAGAACCTGATTGAAGGGCTGGTGACTGTATGCTGCAGGATGCCAAAGACACTACAGGCTGCATAATTCACTTACTCCAGAGCCCCAAATAATCACATTTGCTTAAGGAAAGGTAAGAGTGTGAAA
Organism: Hemiprocne comata; assembly: GCA_020745705.1. Lineage (NCBI taxonomy): Eukaryota > Metazoa > Chordata > Aves > Apodiformes > Apodidae > Hemiprocne > Hemiprocne comata. Next base: position 16,571,918 of record CM036590.1, read on the forward strand.
ACTATGGACTAGTATGGAGGACAAAGCAGATATAAATGACAGAACCAAAGCATGCCCTTGTGTGAGATGAGCACAACAACCCCTGTCTGTTCACTGAGTCTTGCTAATTAATTTAGTGGTGTCTGGTTCAGTCAGCCTGTAATACCTGTGGTCTCCACCCCTCCTGTGATGATAAATACTGAGCCCACGATTGCAGATGATTTTGTGAATGCCCACATACATATGCCAGCTCTCAGGCACACATACAGTTTTTGGCCCGCTTGGCAACACTTGCTGATAAATGCAGAAAAGGTGTCAGTTTGACTCAATTTCTATCATACACATTACTTACCTCTTCTGAAGTACACAATGCTGACTATCAAGGTATACAACTCTGATGCCCTAAGCCAGGATCAAGGACACAGAGACATTGAAGGCTCTCTTCACAAGAAACTCCCTCCTCAGAACGCAGGCTGACATTGTTTCTAGCATTCCTTCTTACTAGCTGTGTCAAGTTCAGGCCCTTGTCACAAGCAACACCACAAAAGAAAGCAAGCCATAGACTGACCTGACATGCCACTTGTGCTGCTAGGACCAATAGGACCCCTTAAAACTGCAGTTGTATCATTTTGCTGGAATCCACCTAGACAAGCACAGCTTTCTCTTCTGCAACGTGCCCAGACTTGTCCAACGTGGACATGTGCAAGAGTCTTTCTGCCCAGTGCTAGGGGAGGCTGAATGTTGGGGAGGCCTGTGCTTAGTTTTGAACTTAGAGGTGTCCCTTCCTATGCACAACAGAGACACCTGTCACAGCCTGTGAGGTGGTGCTCAGATCCCTGTCCCTTCTACACGCTCCCACTTTCACTTGGCCATTAAGAAGCTATGCTTCCAGACTTCTCACAGAATCAAAGAATTTGAAAATCCAAGCCATAATGCAATGACACGACAATTATTGCCTTTCTACTGCTGACCTGACATATTTTCTGCCATTGCATGACTTGCTCTCAGCCTAATAGTACCTATTTTACCATCTGACCAGCTGCTGATGTGCATATTTGATTTTCCTGGTATTCAGCAAATTGAAGCATTCTGGGCATGTAATCAACATTCTGATAATTTTCTTATACTTGGGTTTTCTCAAGGACTAAGAGGGACACAGAAACGGTTGCACAGGCAGAGTCACTTCAGATTTGATTCTGCAGGTTCAATTGGTATTAACACAGCCAAAAAAAACCCCAGAAAATCTTTTCATATTGGTATTGCCACACATGCTTTTTTGTAATGTTATTTTCATTGTGTATCAGACAAAAATTTACTGCAATTCTGAAATACGGAAAATGTATTCAGAGAAGGTGATTAAACAGAAAAAAACCCCAATAAGCAAATAAAATAAAGATAAATAATACAACGTTCCTCACACCAAGAAGTGAATGCCTCCTTTACCTCAGCATGCAGAACTGATGCTTTACAAACTGAGGGAATGTCTGCATCTTTTAATGCCTCGCTTATGAACATCCTTTTCTAATACTGTCAAAACACAAAACAGACCTCCATCTTTAAATTGACTTGCCAGCATTTGTGAGATGCTAGGCTAAAGAGAAAAATAAAGAAGCTGTCTGTGGCCACATACTCAGATTTTGCATATTCATCCTGTTTTCTTTTGCTGTGTTGACAACCTCAGTCCTCATTCCCTTCAACCACAAGAGAGATGCACCTGTAGCAACCCAGAGCCTGGAAATAAAGCCTTTAAAAATCAACTTCAATTAGCATGCCTCTGTGTCACCTGATATACCTCTGAGGTGAAAAAAGTGGATATGAAAGTGTGTTTGTTTTCCTTTGCCATGCCTTGCAATAAGAAATTTCATTCAATATTTATCTAAGGATTTCAGTAGTAAGTAGAGAGTCTGTGGCAGTTCAGTGAATGTTTTCACAGTGCTGTTGTTACTGCAGTTGTTACGTTTCCCTTATGATTGAATGTTCAGGGCTGGTAGAACCCCGTGTCTCTTTACTGCTCACAGATGTGTCAGAAAAAAATTTACTAAATGCCTGTTTTTTATTACTGCTCTGCTGATCCTTTTTCTGTGGACATTCCAGAAGGCAAGTTAAATCCAATGGTGAATGTATCTTCCAGATAGTCACATTAAAGGATGTAATTCATGTAACATAAAACATACTACCATAACAAAGCCGTAAGATTTAAAACCAGATTTTTTGGAAGTAAGATCTAATTTCAACCATTGCAAATGTTCTCAATTCAATTCTTGAAATAAATGTATGTGTGTGTATGTATGGTTTACACATATCCACTTCATAAAAATACATGCAGATAAATGTAGCTGTCTGCAAAAGGTATCCACAGGTTCTGCCAGTTAGATGTAGATGTAACTTCCTGAGAGAGTTTTACAAATTTGTACACAGACATTAAAGTCTACTTTAGCTTTTTGTACATTTACTTAATCTGACTTTGAATCATTTATGTAGTGACTCCTGACATTTCATGGTATCACAGCCGAATCTCAGGGCACGTCATATATCCAGTGTAGATAGCGCTTTGGTTGAATGAAGCTGCCATGAATTTTCTGTGAGTCAAAGGTCAAACACACACTGACTGTTCAAGGTTGTATTTTTATAAACATTAATGGCCAAAAAAAAACTTCTTAAATTTTAGAAGGATGGCAGCAGCCTGCCATCCCCTCCTGAATGCTATCAAAGTCTGCTCCACCAGTGACACAGGGCTATCAGATCGGTTCCCGTGTTGGGATCCATTACAACTTCTGTGGCAAACAGCACAGAAGAGCTATAACTGGATAGTTCTTTTGGGTTTTGTGTGTTTTTTCTGGAGACAGATTAGTCAGGGGAAAAAAACCCACACTTTTTCAATAATCAGAGAGAAGAAATCACTGGCATCTTGCAAGAACAATTGATTTAATGTACTGTATGTGCCTATAATGCAGATACTGGTAGAAAAATGTTTTAAATATACAGCAACCCAATACAACTCTACAGGGTTTTTTAATCTTTTATATAATAGAGATGATGTACTTTGCACCAAAAACTATAATGTGTTGCATCTAATGAATATGGATAAAACTGAAACTAAAAAATGTCAATAGCTCAATTCAGACTCAAAGGTATGTTAGATGTACCACAGAGCAGTGTTACAATAAACATCTTGATTTTATAACTTTTCTCTGCTTTTGGGAACATACAGTCAGTTATTTACGTCACCAAAATGGATTTTCCTGTGATATATGACTAATAAACAGATGCTAAAGCACCTGCAAAAGAAACGTTGCTGCTTTGTAGTCTCTGCCATGAACATTTCACCTTCTATCATCTGAAATGATCTCAAATTCTTCTCATCAAAGTGTACGTTACTGAGGAGAGGAGCCTATTTTTGTACATTAAACACATAACACCCACTCTATTTAATCTTCCTGCCTTTTCCCTCTGAAAAGGATACTGTCATGTATGAATATACTGCTCCTTTACACAACTTCTGCCACAAAGCCAACCACTTATTCCACACAAGCTTTTGCCTTTGTTGTGGTTCACTGTCTTTTAAAATTATCTTTTCAGCTGCATTGGAATTATTTGTCATCCATCATGCTACAGACTCAAATAACAGATTTAATGAAAACAAAGCTTAATTTCTTTTTTTTTTTTTCAATGGAAACAAATCTCTTTTATGCCTGAGCTGTTACTAACCAGATGACAATGAAGATACTAAACACCTACTGAGGTGCCAGAGGGGGAGAGAAGTAGCATCTCCTTCCAGCTCTCAGGAAAATGATCTGTTCTGGTATTACAGAAAGAAATTAATGTTAGGTAAACACCATTTGTACAGTGATAGCACAAGACAGAGCTGTCTTATCGTGTTGAGTCTCCATGACCAAGTACCTCCTTCTTTTGCTCAGAACACACCTACTCTCCTTTAATGAAAACAGCTGTGAAATGCATCAACTGGTACGAGATGAGATCCACCATGCAGAAAAAAAAATGCTGCAGCAGTTCAGTATTAACTAGCTTTGACACAAATGACATGTGGCACAAACCATCTGGCTTCCTAAAAACAAACAAACAAAAAAAAGGCAAAAAAAAAGCAGACAAGGCAAGGAATAGCCTGGGAGACTCCCACTGCCTTTCGTGACTGAGTAGGATCAGAGAAAAGCAAGCTTGAGCAGCAGAGACTTGCTGCAGGTAATGGTATCAGGGTATAAAAAATGGCAGCTGTCAGAGGGATCCTGAACTTGTTTCAAAAGGCACAGTAACAGGAGGACCTTTGCTAATTAAATATTCTATAAAGCAAAGAAAAAGTACAGGACAAACAATAAATCACACAGCTCCTCAGAAGTTATTGCGCTTTGAAGAAAAACCCGGTGATTTTTATGTGAGGAAAAATATTTCAAAGTGAGTATTCTGTGCAAAGCCATATGCAGAAAGTGTTTCTGTGTCATGTAAACTTGATAGAGTTCTTCTGTTCTCTACTCTGTGCCTCTGGGACCTAGTCTGGCACACTTTGACCTCCAAGAAACTTTAATGAGAAGCATATCAAGCCCAAGCAAGGGACTTTTTGATGTTAGCACCGCACATCACTAAAGAAATCAATACTTTTCAAGTGGTGTTGCACCTCCTCTGGTAAAAACAGCTTGTACTAAAGACAGCAGCGTTCGAGTTTGAAAATGCAACCACTAACTCTTGCAGCTCTCACACCTGCACAGAAATGCCTGTGAGTCCACTAATGACAATTCCCATAGGGAAAAAGACTACCAATGCATTCATCTTACCGTCAAAATATACCTCAGTACAAAACACAAAATGGCACTAAAACAAATCCCTTTTTGAATGAGTAAAATATACACTGTTGAAATACTGTTTCTGAGATTGGCCAGACATTACATGATGGCCACCCGGAGCAGCAGAGCTGTCCCATGGCAAAAGCAATTCAGATGGCCAACCCACATCTCCTCTTTCCATGGATCATGCTCTTCAGCTGGAATGCATTCACAGAATCATAGAATAGTTTGGGTTGGAAGGGATTTTAAAAAGTCATCTACTCCAACCCCCCTGCAGTGAGCATGGACATCTTCAACTAGATCAGGTTGTTCAGAGCCCCATCCAACCTGACCTTGAATGTTTCTAGGGATGGGGCATCTATCACCTCTCTGGGCAACCTCTTCCCCACAACACACCTGAGCAACCAGCCCTACATCACAGAAATCCCTAAGCACAGAACGGTATCAGGCCTTAAATCCAGTAGTAGACCTCAGGGGATGGGAGAACAGAGATGTGCCTTCCAAACTTCAATCAGATAATGCAGTAGCTCACCTGTTCACACCAGTACACACTTAACTGACCCCCACAGACATTTTGAAAATTACTTAAGCAGCAGGCAGCATTGCCTGGTCATAAAAATTTTAGACTAATTCCTCAAACGAAACTTAAGCACTTCAATCAAAATGTACTTTTACATACAGGAAAAATACATTGCAAAATGTATTTTTACAAACCTATTTTTTTTCTGATAAAGCACCATACTAAAACTTTTTTGCACAATGCTCATATAGCTTTTGAAAATAATTTAAGATCATGAAAAATGTAACCAGATTTATCCCGAGCATAATTACATACACATCTATAACCAGTGTTCAGCTCCTCACAGAGCAGAAAACAGGACATTGAAATAGCACTCCATAGGTGCTACTGTCCTTAGGCAAAACATTGCCTAACTTGCTACTTGTGATCCTACTTCTGATCTTAGAAGCAAGGTCATGATACTGTAACTTTAAAGTTAATTGGCAGTTTTTCCACACACTTTGATGTGAACTTAAGTGGGGCTCAAAGCAATCATGTATATACTTAAGCTCCTTTAAATCAAAGTGACTGCAGGGAGGGAAAGATGGCAGAAGCAGTTCCCTTCAGAGCTACCCTGTAAAAATGGAAATTCTTCCTTCCTGGATCAACTCCATTCCCTGCATACCTGGAGACTTTGTCAGCAGTTAGTTAGTAAGCTAGTTATACTTTCTCTCACATTTTTTCTCTTTCAACTGTAAGACATCTATAAAACATCAGAGGTTGCACTATGAAAATGTACATATAATAATATTCAGAGTAAAATACTCAGTACCATATCTCCTCCTCAGTAATTATTTAACAAACTATTCTTGGTGGATAAGTAATTACTCCATTTAGGAAAAAAAAAACCCTAATGTGATCCAGAGAACAGCTTGGAGAAATGCCAGATTATGTACAAGCCCACAGATGACTGCTTTTATTGGAAAACAATGGAAAGAGATGTCATGTTTGGCTTAGGAAGAAGCTACAGCTATTGATACAATCACATTAAATGCAGAATTTGCCACTTCATATCAGGAATTATTACTGTTCTTAAGTTTTAGTCTTTCAAAGCTTTGCAGGTTGTGTCTTTTTGAAGAAGCTGCTGAAGGAACCTCCTATTTTCAGTAAAACAGTGATAAAATAATAAAATGTGGGGTTCAAATGTAAAGTCACAACTATTTAGCTAATGGATTCTTTTTGCCATAATTTCTGTAAAGTTATACTGATTGCACTTAGGCAAACGATTCTACAACAGTTCCATGTATTTCATACAATTGTTGTGACTGATGGGTGCATCATGACCCAGATGTCTCTTTAAGCAAGTGGCATTTAAGTCAGAGACCAGAGGTCAACAAGAATGAAATGAGACCGGAAAACAGAAACAAAAATACCAAATTCCCAAAATAGGGAAACTCTCTGGAGAATGTCAAACTGTCTGGTTATGTGTTGATTATCACATTTTAAAAAAATGAAATACTATGACATAAAGTCTTTCCTGGACCGTGTGTGCTCCTCTGCAATGTAAACAGCTTCTCCCATTCCAGCTCCTTCCCCATTGTCTCAGTCAGCCTGTGTTCTCTTATTCCCCTCTGGGCACGTCCTGTTTCAACCTGCCTTTTGAGGATGTCTGCCAAATCACACTCCATGCCATGCTCTGTTTCTCAGACCTCTGCACAAGTCCACCAGTGGATTCAGCTTACTAAATGGTAGGAATATGGAAACAATTTAATTAGATTTTTGGCCTCTCTCTCCCAATTTTATCTGTTTTGTAAGCTACACTAATAGAGCAGAGGGTTATATGCCATGACCTGAATACTATTGAGCCAGCTGCAAATAACTTTTTGGTTTAAAATAAACAAAGAAAACAACAAGCAGAAGGAAGGAAACATCCCATCACTCAATATCTAGACAGAGATTTCATGCACCAATGTAATTAAAGACTAGGTCTGTAGGCAGACTTGGGCCTTGCCAAACCTAGTATCAGAACTCCAACCTTTACATGAGTAGCTGGCGATTTGAGTTTGAAATTTAGGCTCCCTAAAGGGCAGGCTGCTGGGAAACATTCAACCAATGTCAAGGTTTGCTGCCTGTGACACACTAGGAGATGCCTGAATTGATTTACTGTGAAAAACATCATGGGGAAGGAACTCCCATGCAAATCTTCAGGGCTTTCCCCATGCCTAAAACTCATCACCATTCCTTCATACACACCCAAGAAGCAGCAACTTACTTATTTTTCTAACATTTCTTTCTAAGTAGCCTTCACACTTATTTTCACTATGAAAGGACCTGCTCCTATGACTAAGATGTGGTAAGACTTGTTAATTGTAGAGAATAAGAGAGAAATTACATATGGACCTACCTTGCAGACATCTCAAAAGCACTCCCAGCTCTAATCATACCCTGTTTCCACTAATCTGTACTGCCACGTGAGATTTATCAGGGACTTCCTAAATACTATACAACAGTGCTGACTGCTGAAAAGGAGTAAAGGGCTGGAAGGAAATCTCATGAGTCCTGCATAAATGAATGGGACACAAGGGACTCTCCTGCTTTTCAGCAGTCAACACCGTAGTATGTAACTTATTGGCACATAAAGCAATCTTCTGAAGTTGTTCAGCCCTGCTTTCACTACAGTGATCTGATCTTTGGGAATCTGAAGTTTTTGTCCTGGTAAATTATCTAGTTCTTATCCCTGGAGATAAGGCAGTTAAAAATTTCTAGCCATACATGGATTTTAGGGCATGTGGTTAAAGTCCTCTGCTTTCACACACTAAGCAGGATTTATACATACAGAGACAAAAGGCCATGACAGTTGTGATTCAACTCTCCTTGTAAAAGCTGGAAGATTCTTAAGAACAGTAAAGTCATACTTGTTTTTAAAGTTAGGGAAAAAAAAAGGAAACCTAACTACAAATGAGGACCTTTGTTCAAAAAGCTACTTAAGCAGAATATAAATCTGAAGCAACAGTACTTCCAACTGAAGTGGACAGTAATCATTTATACTTAGACATGGCACATACTTAAGTACCTAGCTGAATTAAAGCCAAGTGTGCAACACTAAATTCCAGAACAGTGTTTTTCAAACAAAATGTTTTTACAATGAGCAAACAACGTTGAAATGTGTTACAGCTTAAGCTAGTGCTTCCAGAGAATGTAACCTGCTACAGTGAAGGTCAGTGGAGTCCAGTGGGTTAAAGTAGTGTAATTAAATCAGTGTGTCATTGTTCACTTGTGATTTAGGCAGACCTGCAAGCCAATGTCAAGCAATTCCTTATAATCCTAACGTCTACTTTCTATCTCTGATAAGTGTCATCATTCACATGCATTTATTTTTTTCATGTTTCAGTGACGCATTTAAAGGAGAGCATCTCTTCTTTAGATTAACGTTAAATGCAGCTATTGCTGTTCAGTTCCTGGTGCTTTTCAGAGCCCGCTCTGGAATCTTACTGCCTTTTTCTCCGGTGTGCTTGCAGCCCTATTGACAGTAATGAGACTGACACCCATTGGTAGAGTGAGAATAATCTTTGAAACGGCTGACAGATTTTTAAGTGCTAGTGTATTGCAACATCATCATTAATACTGAGGAAAAAGCCTGGCACTTTTACTCAGATGGATTGTTGTAAAGGTGGCCACAACAGTAGTGCATGGCAAGTTTGCTTTTATCTATCTACTGGCTTCCCCTTTGCTTTTAACTGCACTGCAGCCCACCCTCCTTTGAAGATGCTGTCTGGCTGGTTACAAGGAGGCACAGGGACTCCATGCTTACTACAGCAATGTGCTGCTTGACAAAGCCCCAGAGAACAGCTACAGATTCAAGGCATTTGCTAAGGATGACTATTTATATATTTTTTAAGACACTGACTTGAATGAAGAATGATACTAAAGGATACACACATTTTAAGGCAAGTTCTGCTATATGTAGATGAAAAGCTTTTTTTTTTTTGTATTTGGAAAAGACGTATCTTTCAAACATAGCAGAAACACTGTTCTGATGACAAATTTTATTTCTAATTGTTTTACAATTATGGTGTATGTGAATTCAGAGCTGCTTTTCTGTTAACATTTTACATGCTTTATTGAGACAAGTTGTATCATCCCAGAAATGGAGTTACTTGCCTCTTCCCCTCCCAGGGAATTCCTCCTAGCAAGGCACTTGCAACACAAGATCAATACAATTCCTTTCCTGGGGCTGTTCTGACTAGTACACTTGTAATTGGTACAGACTCTAAAATTGCAACAGAGATGTAGGTAGATACATTATTGCTGAATAAACATCACTTAAGTGCAAAGAAAAACAGGATGAATGCTAGAATTAGGTCAGAATTCTCTGCTATAAATATGTATATTAATATGTATATTAAGAGTGTGTATGTGTGTGTATCTGTGTAGGAGACTGCTGACACAGCACTGTGGAAAGCACTGCTAGAGTGCTTTTGGCTGTTGCCAGCAATGTCATCATAAATCAGAAGGATTCTCAGGAGGAACTCTGTGGTTAACCTGCATGAGGATACTGAACAACAGCCCATTGTTGCCAGAAGAGGCCTATTTCACACTGCTTGGCATCACCTCATACACTCAGTGAGCTAGACTTTATACCTATTTTCTTGCTTAGCTTAAGCAGAGAACAAAAATTAATTGGTACTCCATAAAAATCAAAACAAAACAGGCACTGGTCAGTATCAGGAAAAACACAACACCCTCTGCTCAATGGCTAGCAGTTCTCCAGCCCATTTGTTTAAAGACAAATATTGGAACACCTTTATATCAGATGTACTTTTAGAAAACCAGAAATTGAGATAAAAAGTGCACAAGAAGTACTTACTTCTGGAAAGGTTTCATTGCAAGACCTACTATCAAGGGATAGCCCTGCAAAAATCCAGCTCAGAATGGACCAACTTGTATTATGAGCAAAAGCAAGAGATTGCATGGGTCTTGCAAAGCCACTTGGCAACTGCAGCTCAGCACTGCACATTGCAGCAGCCTTGGGTTCACCCCACCTACCCTGCTGAAGTTGCCTTGAACACAAAGTCTTTCTAAGCTGCCTGGAAAGGGATGTTAGGGCTCTGATTCCATGTGTCTAAAATTGCATAAAATTAATTCAGATCTTAGCCTCACAGTTTTACCAAAACCAAGGTCCCACAAATACTAGGGCTTTCATGAGTTTACTAAATAAACAAGCATTAATTTGGCTATGTTTTCTGAGTAAGAACTGACAGTGGAAGAGATATATGGTCTTCAGGAACAGTGAAATATCAAGTTTGGTAATATTTTGAAGATACATAAGTGGCAAAGTTTAGACAATTGTGCTGGCAGAATTAACTTGCTGATATTAAAGGATAAGGTTACACATGTCAAGACAATCTGCAGTTTCTCCAAACTGTGGCCAAAATCAGATTCTTAGCATTTTATTTTCTTTGTGATGGAATTTATTTTGCAAATTACTACGAAGAAAGAATCAAATAGCATGCAACTGGAAAAACTTACTGAAAGGCTCCAATGTACCAATGGACAAATGAGCAAACAAAACAGAAGATGCATTTCCTGACTAATTTGATGAAATTGGGAAAACGAGATTATAAAACCACAGAGCTTCACTCCTGCATCTCTCCCAATGCAACCATAAGCTGTTACTTGAATGCAATGCTTCTAAGAGCATGTTTCCTTTCTTCTTGTCTTTTATTCTGCCTGAGGCAAAGCTTCTGTACTCTGCACTAACATGTGAATGTGATTTAGTAATTGCAGAGTGACACCTTCAGTTTCAGGAAGATGGGAGCAAAGTGAATCCTCTAGTTGTCAGATCTACTTAAGATCTTTAATCGTCAAACTCAAGGTGCATTGGTGCATTTGCTCCCAGAAACAATTGTGTATCAAGATACCTTGCATGAGATACCATGCAAGTACGGATGAATATGAACAACTAAAGCACATGGGACTCACTGGAGAGGAAATTAAGATCTGGGTAGCCCTCACCTCCTCTGATTCCATAAGAATCAAGGAACTTCATAAGCAAAGCCAACAGTATCCTGGGCTGCATCAAAATAAGTGTGACCAGCAGGTAGAGGGAGGTGATTCTCCCCCTCTGCTCCTTTGTGGTAAGACCCCAGCTGGAGTACTGTGTTCAGTTCTGGAGTTCTTAGCGCAGGAAAGACATGTACCTGTTGGGAGTGAGTCCAGATGGCCACAAAAACCATTAGAGGGATGGAACACCTCTCCTGTGATGACAGGATGAGAGAGTTGGGGTTGTTTAGCCTAGAGAAGAGAAATCTCCAGGGAGACCTTATGGCTGCCTTCCAGCACCTAAAGGAGGCCTACAGGAAAGCTAGGGAGGGACTCCTTTATCAGGGAGTGTTGTGATAGGATAAGGAGAATTGGTTTTAAACTGAAAGAGGGAAGACTAAGATTAGATATTAGGAAGAAATCATGACTGTGAGGGTGGGGAGACACTGGCACAGGTTGCCCAGAGAGGTGGTAGATGCCTCATCCCTGGAAACGCTGAAGGTCAGGTTGGATGGGTCTCGGAGCAACCTCATCTAGTTGAAGATGTCCCTGCTCATTACAGAGGGATTGGACTAGATGATCTTTAAGGTCTCTTTCAACCCAAACTGTTCTATGACTTGCAGGAAATTTATTCCTCTTTAGTATTTTCTGATGTTTTGTTTTGTTCAAGGGTGGGTATTTTGGCCTTCCAAAGTTTTTTAGGAATTTTGCTTGCTCAGCACTGTCTTGACACAAGGAACTGCTGGGGTCTTAAAGACCTCAAACTGATTTCATTGTAGAAAGAGCCATTCACCCTGCAGCCTTCATGTACCTTGCCTAGTTACCTTCTGACCGAATACAGATCTTTCTTTATACAGGAAACCTGAGACTCCATGGCACTGTTCCAGAGGCTAAACAAAAAGAGGTTGTAAACTTTAACCAGTCTGCCTCCCTTGAACTAGCTACAGAGACTTAATTTTCTGAATCAAATCCCCTTGTCTAGGAACAGAACACACTTTTGCAAGGGTTTTAGGTCTACAGACTACCATGAACAAAAACCAAGCTAACCTCTTCTTGCCTCTGGTAAACAAGAATAAAATCAGGAAGTCTTTGACAGAAGCAGTCAAATCTGAATGCCTGGGGAAAGCACCGCCATGAGCAGTCATAGGGAATCAGTAAATCTGTGGTAAAAAGGGAGAAAAAAAAGGATAAAATGTACAGTTCCCCTTTGGGGGGAAAAGCCCTCTTGTGAGAGTAGAGAAAAAAAAAAAATCACTTGGGGGAAAAAGGGAAAATTCTGATCACAGCAATCTCTTTAAATACTGTGTTTTAGAGTAGTTGACAATCAATGCATAGGAAATAGCTAGGGATGACCAAATGACGCATTCACAAAAAGTTTGTAACACTCCCATACTCCAGTGATGGATCTCTCACAAAAATATGCAAATAAAACCTCATCAGTCAGCTCCCTCTCACCTGCTTTTTTTTTTCTTTCCAATTCATGCTTGGGCAGTGTCTAAATAGGAAAAGCAAAGCATATTAAGCAGGAGATACTCTTCCTCAGCCAAATCACTAATAGCATTTACCAATTTCGTACAAAGAACAGAAAACCAGAATAGAAAGGTACCTCTTAGTTACTTTCCAGCTGAAGTTGGGTCTCCTGTTTGCACTTGAATGGCGCCTGATACAACTATCCATGCTTACCCGTTTCATGCTATTATCATAAATTATATTATATGATTATCCCATGTTACAGATCATTTGAGAACTTAATTGAATTCTATTTTCTCTTTTCATAGAGATTAGCAAGGGTGGGTTTAGCTCTTCTGGTGCTCAGTGTCCTCAGTGTGAAAAGCAGCTGTTTCTCCAGCCTTGCACAGGTAATACAACATGATACTCCTTTCCAGAGAAGACACAGGCGCTCATTTTTAAAGCGAATTAGTGAGCACTCAGTGTCTGCCACCACCTCTGAAAACCAGGCTACTGGGAGATGAAACAGGAAGCCACAAAACTAGATTCTCCTACCTTGACTTTACTTCCTTTAGCAGCATTAATGACAGAAATCAACACAGAACAAATTGTGTCCATTGGACAAATCTTCTACTGTAAGTCAGTTCAGCTGACCACTATTACAGCTCATGCAAGGCTTTTCATTTTTTTTCATGAATGGTTATCACTTACTTCAAGCTGTCCTGAGTAACCCAGTCACTGTAAGCATATTGGCAGAGGGCCAAATTAATGAGTGAAAAATTGACTAAGAAACCACCTGGACAGTCTTGCCAAAAAACTCCAAAACATCTCCCACAATCATAATGTTTATTTTTCTTTTTTTTTTTTCCTCAGTAATTTTCTTTGTTCTTAAACATCTAGAGCTGTCAAAGGAATATTATCAATTTAAAAGCAAAGCACGCGATTGTTGTTGTGTTTTTCTGTAAAAATAAATTCTTATATATCCAGTAGAGCTTTTTGATTCTATGCCCAGATACCTACATTACAAAATATAAGACAAAATTATAGGTACATAGTGTGCCAAGAAAATCAACCCAGCGTGGCTTGCCCAGGCTTTTTGAAAGAAAGTATGCATACTGTGTCACTATTATGATTTAAAATAGCTGGGCCTCCAAAGTAATAACACTACTGTACTATAGAACAAGGTGCCTGCAGATGCCTGTAGCAGCAAGCCACCCGATTAGCTTCAGGACTGCGATGAAAGCACAACTTTGATTTCTGTTCAATGTGTGTATCTCACAGCTTCATTTTGGTACATAACAAACCTATGATGAAATGAAAGAAAGCTCAGGAGGAGGGCAGCAATAACCTGAGTCTTTTATAATAATCCTCAGTATTATTTACTATGGAGTGCAAACTTCACTGTTTCATTGGAGAGGGAGATTTTCTATGGTAAAGCAGAAGAAAATGGGGGTTTGTGTTGTAAAAGGACTTCTGCTTCTTTTGGGTTTAAAACAGAGGTCAGAAAAGTTGACAGTTCTTGAGTTCAAGGTTTCCTAGAATTAAACAGGAGTCTTAAGTACATGCACATTTTCCTGCCAGAGAGAGTCCTCTTGCAAGCTTCCAGCATTACCTCCTACCTTAAGCATCACTGAAAAACAAGACAACACCCAAGGAGTTTTTGGATGTGCTCTGGCACTTTTAACTGACATTTTTTTGAAACTAGAAAGGAATTTGTATTTATTGGCACCGTTGGTATTTTTCTTTTGGTTTGGTATTTACAGTGCCCTGCAGCTGCTCTGGGATCCAGGTCAGAAGCAAGGTTCAAGCTTCTGCAAGTTCACAGATGTCACCAGATTCAATACAAATACTACACCAGAAGGCTGTGCTGCCATTCAGCGAGACCTGGACAAGCTGGAGAGTTGGGTGGGGAGAAACTTGATGAAATTCAACAAGGGCAAGTGTAGAGTCTTGCATCTGAGGAAGAACAACCCCATGTACCAGTACAGGTTGGGGACTGACCTGCTGGAGAGCAGTGTAGGAGAAAGGGACCTGGGGGTCCTGGCGGACAGGAGGATGACAATGAGCCAGCAATGTGCCCTTGTGGCCAAGAAGGCCAATGGCATCCTGGGGTGCATTAGAAAGGGTGTGGTTAGTAGGTCAAGAGAGGTTCTCCTCCCCCTCTATTCTGCCCTGGTGAGGCCGCATCTGGAGTATTGTGTCCAGTTCTGGGCCCCTCAGTTCAAGAAGGACAGGGAACTGCTTGGAAGAGTCCAGCACAGAGCCACAAAGATGATTAAGGGAGTGGAACATCTCCCTTATCAGGAAAGGCTGAGGGAGCTGGGTCTCTTTAGCTTGGAGAAGAGGAGGCCGAGGGGCAACCTCATCAAAGTTTACAAATATTTTAAGGGGTGAGTGTCAGGATGATGGAGCCAGGCTTTTTTCAGTGATGTCCAGTGACAGGACAAGAGGCAACGGGTGCAAACTGGAGCATAGGAGGTTCCATGTAAATATCAGAAAAAACTTATTTACTGTGAGAGTGACAGAGCACTGGAACAGGCTGCCCAGGGAGGTTGTGGAGTCTCCTTCCCTGGAGACATTCAAAACCTGCCTGGACAAGTTCCTGTGTGATGTGCTCTAGGTGACCCTGCTCTGGCAGGGGGGGTTGGACTAGATGATCTCTCGAGGTCCCTTCCAACCCCTAGGATTCTGTGATTCTAGCACAGCAAGGAGACACACTCTGGTCCCAGCACCCTCAGCCTCATGCAAGGAAGAGCTATTAAGCAGTGAGAGAAGGATACAGAAATCCTAGAGGAAAAGGAGAAGATCCCTATTTCATGAGATATTGTCCAATAATTGTCAGCTGAGCATAGCTAATACAAGTTCATCCTTAATTAAGCCTCTAATTAAACCATCCTCTGTCCTTATCTTCATACCATCTTTGATTTGTGTTAGCTTGCTTAGATAATTTCAAAAAGATAACTAGCTGTCTCTTAAACTGATGTGTACCATATTCTTCAGAGGGTTTCCTGAATGCTGGACCAATTCCATTACATTATAATCTTTCTGAACTGCAAAGAGGCCATAGATCCCAAAGACTTCAACTCCCTGAGTGCACCTCCATGCCTCCAAACACAGAACAATTAATTTTTCTCTAATTTTTTCTGCTGCACTCATCAGTTTAACACTTATTTGTTTCACAGTTATTAATTAGCACAAATTCCACTCAGGAGGGTGTGGGGAGAGTACAGAGGGGGAATTTGAGTGTGAAAAAATTATGGTCAATTGTTTTTAGGGCTTCGTTTCACAGTATAATTCACACTCCTGCTTAGCTCGAGCTAAAAAGCCATGTGTGGATGCAGTGCCACCCAAATGCTGCTGGATGGATCTCTGGGCCCTCAGCCAATGTGCCTGCAGTGCACTGTCCTAGATAGAATAGCTTGGGGTTAGGGCTAGAGAAGAAATTGCTGCTCCTTTGCATTGGTGAACAGGCACCGTGTTCCTCCCCAGTCACTTCTGCTACCAAAACTCTCCTGAGAGATTTTGGCAACATCCCTGTGGGACTGATTATTTGACCTCAAAGCTTCATGTTCCCTAATGCAACATGAAGCAAACACACAGGTAGAGTGGCTCAGCCAGTTTCTTTTTGAGAAGTAACAAAAATTATCCTTGCCCATTTCCTTCATTAGGTCTTACCCTGTAAAACTCTTCTGGTTGAAACTCTCCAGAAACTTGGGAGTAGCAGGATAAAGACTTCCACCAGTACCCTGACTATTCCTGCATGCAATCACAGACACCAGTGGCACAACTGGAAAGTTTCCAGAAAACCTCAGCTATGATGAAGCAAGGACCCCAAGCTGACATTTTGAATGTATTTTACTCTTGGGGTTTTTGTTTTGACTGCCTCATTTGGCTTGATTATCATACATGATAATCAAGCCAAGTTAGATGTCTTTGTTGCTAACATTAACTAAAGTGGCACAACTAATACTCACATATCCAGCTACCCCAGGACAGACAGATAAGCTATGACCAATGAGAGACAAAGAATTGTGAAAGAATCTGCACAAAGCTGAAGCGAACAGGAGGAAAATCACACAAAACCAGTGGCTCCGTTACGAAATGATAAAACAGAAACAGGACAGTCCAGGCAGGGCAAAGAGCCAACCCACACTTGGAGTGGTAGACTTGTACAAACACAGACATATATGTAGATGTAACATTTATTGTGAGCGTATTTTTCACAGGGATAATTTTAGAATATTTATAAGGATGTACACATTTTCAGCTTGGAAACAACACATTTATTCACTCTTTTTCTGTGGCTGAACAAAGGGCAGGACTTAATAGGTAGGCGTAGGGTCTGACAAAGCCTTTAGTGCTGTTAATCACACCAGCCTCCTTGATATATTAAGGCTATTAGGACTTAACTAGATAAAGATGCACATATTATTAAGTGAATCACCTTCTATCTGTCTAATGCAAACCAAGTGTTGATTTAAGTGGAGTCATCTGTTTAAAAAAAGAGAGAAAAACTGAAATAAACCCAAGATTAACAGATGCCGGAGAAGGGTCAATGGTGAGCAAATGTTGGATTCAAGGCTTTTAAAATAGAAACTTACATGAATATTGGAACTCATTTGAATATTTTTCTCTGCTTGACTATGCAAATATAGAGTTTAATATAATTTTTTTAGCTTTAAATATTATATGCATTATTATCTATATGTAGGACAGTTTCTGTGTTATGTAAGTTTGTTCAGTCCTCTCTACTCCTAGGCTCCTGGGCTCCAAAATCAC
Source organism: Hemiprocne comata (assembly GCA_020745705.1). NCBI lineage: Eukaryota > Metazoa > Chordata > Aves > Apodiformes > Apodidae > Hemiprocne > Hemiprocne comata. The sequence continues at coordinate 16,589,462 of CM036590.1, forward strand.
GTTAGTAGATTAGTTTCTACATTATTTAACAATCTACTGTCTAAAATAGTCCCAGTACATTTATATTGGCTGGGGTGGTGTGGTTTATGTGTTTATATATGCTGTTCTCAAGTACTGGATGGTTTTAGTACTAATGAGCTATGATTATGTTGAACACTGCACTGGCCAATATAACTATTCAAAACTAAATGGGCTTCTAAGCACAGTAACAAAAAGGAATGCTGATTTGTGGTTAAGTCCCAGACGTGGCTTAAGTTCAATTCCTGGCTGTGCCACAGATACCACTACGATACCTCGGGCAAGTCACTTCTTGCACCTTAGCTGTGAAAGCGGGAAACAATGTTTTCTTTTTCCCTTCCTTTCTCCATTTTGTGTGTTTAGTCCGTCAGAGCAGGAGCTCTTGTACTATGACAAACAATAAAGCTACCACAACGAAGGTCCATACTGAAGAAAGGCAGGTCATTAGACTCTCAGGCCCATGGCATACAAGGGCAATCACCTCTGCCAGGCTGGGCTGCTGGTTGCTGGAGCTGACCAGCTGGGCCCATCAGTGAACTGAGGATAGAAAGAGAACTGGTGACACGGGCTCACAGCCTTGCACTAACTGCTGAAACTGGGGGATGCTTTAAACACATGTAAAAAGTCATAGTGATCTCATTTTTTTCTACATTTTTATAGAAATAATGCAAATCTTGATTTTCTTATTGAAAGACAAATCGTGCTTTTGTCACAACCCCAGTGGGTAGGATGCAGGAACAGAGAAGGATTCGAGGAAAGTCTATCATGTTGGTCTCCTGAGCTCTAGGAGGGGTAGGTATACTTTGAACCCAGTGTTCATATTCTATTTTTTATTGACTGCCTGTTTTTCTTCTTATCTTTCCTCTGACTGCCATAGCCCTAAGTAGGAGTCAGACAGCAAAGACTCCTCCTAATTCTCTTCCTGCAATCTAAGCAGCACAGCATAATTTCTGGTTTGCAATTTCTATTTGCAGGGGGGAGGAGCAAACAGAGTGACATAAGGTATGGAATTTGAATCTCCGTAAGAAAAGAAATACATCTTCCATTACTCTGAATCTTTTCCAAGAGCTGACCACATTCCAACCTGAAAAAACTGCACCCTGAATAGAGTCCTTTCAACTTGATGCACTTCTCCTCTCTGATACCCAACTGCAAACAATTTCAACTCTGATGCATCTGACTTCAGTAAAGATCATCCTACTGTATCAAAACCAAAATTTGCATTTATGTTAGAATCATAGAATCATAGAATCCTAGGGGTTGGAAGGGACCTCGAAAGATCATCTAGTCCAACCCCCCCTGCCAGAGCAGGGTCACCTAGAGCACATCACACAGAACTTGTCCAGGCGGGTTTTGAATGTCTCCAGGGAAGGAGACTCCACAACCTCCCTGGGCAGCCTGTTCCAGTGCTCTGTCACTCTCACAGTAAAGAAGTTTTTTCTGGTATTTACCTTGAACCTCCTATGCTCCAATTTGCACCCATTACCCCTTGTCATATCACTGGTCACCACTGAGAAAAGCTTAACTCCATCTTCCTGACACTCACCCCTTACATATTTGTAAACTTTGATGAGGTCACCCCTCAGTCTCCTCTTCTCCAAGCTATAGAGACCCAGCTCCCTCAGCCTTTCCTCATAAGGGAGATGTTCCACTCCCTCAATCATCTTTGTAGCTCTGCGCTGGACTCTTTCAAGCAGTTCCCTGTCCTTCTTGAACTGAGGGGCCCAGAACTGGACACAATACTCCAGATGCGGCCTCACCAATGCAGAATAGAGGGGGAGGAGAACCTCTCTTGACCTACTAACCACACCCTTTCTAATGCACCCCAGGATGCCATTGGCCTTCCCAGCCACAAGGGCACATTGCTGGCTCATGGTCATCCTCCTGTCTACCAGGACCCCCAGGTCCCTTTCTCCTACACTGCTCTCCAGCAGGTCAGCCCCCAACCTGTACTGGTACATGGTGTTTCTCTTCCTCAAATGCAAAACTCTACACTTGCCCTTGTTAAACTTCATCAGGTTTCTCTCTGCCCAACTCTCCAGCCTAAGTCTCTCTGAATGGCAGCACAGCCTTCTGGTGTGTCAGCCACTCCTCCCAGTTTAGTGTCATCAGCAAACTTGGTTTTTGGTCACCCACCTGTAACACACACACACACAATAAAATGTAGAGATGTTCTTGTGGTAATTTCTTTTCCTTCAACCTGTAAGAAAAATGTGAGTCTTCTGTGTAGCACGCAGTGTGCACGTGTTCCTCACTTAAATCTCTATTCTCTGATCCGTTCTACAAGGTATTTAGTCCATAACAATCGCTCCACATTCTCTCTTGGCATCTTCACCGTGCATTTCCATTCCACATCAAATGTAAACAGTTTACCCACAAGAATGATGAAGGCTACCTTTCAAATGTTGTTCAGCCTTATCTCTGAATGCCAGACATAACAGATTTTATGGGGTTTAATAAAAGATGAGTAATCTCAATCTGAAGACCTTACATTCACTTGCATACCTACTCAAACATAAACACAAACAGCTGATTCCAAAAACAGTAACTAATCTGAACAATGCTTAAAAGATTATCAACTGGTGATTTGTTATTTCATTCCTCCATTCCCACTCCCTGCCAAATTCCTAGATTTTATAGGATATACTGCATGTTACCTAAAATTCCTTTGGGATTTCTGCTCTTAGTAAGCAAGTAGACAGCTACACAGATAACAAGCAAGCACCATTGCCAGTGAGAAGATCACATGCCAAACAGGGATAACAATCACAGAAATGTATGAGATTAAAAAGAATTATGTATATATATTAATATAAAAAACACTTTGCATTTGTAAAGGTTTACACTCTGTCTTCAGTGTCATGCTTCCCAACTACTGTCTGCATTGAGAAGTGTTAGAAATTTGGAATAAAATCTATAGCCACTCAATCAGGAAGTCTTTCACTTTTGCCTTTTTTACTTTTCATAAAATAAGGAGAGGAGTATCACAGATCACAGAATCATTAAGGTTGGAAAAGACCTCTAAGGTCATCAAGTCCAACCATCAATCCAGCACCACCATGCCAACTACACTGTGTCCTGAAGTGCCATGTGCATGTGACTGAACGACCAGAGCTTAATTAGTCATTGCTTTTGAATACTAGCACAGCAACTGTGTGAGAGCTTGAACTATCTTTAGTCACTCTTCTCTAGAATAAAGATAATATTTTGTCTTGCTTAGCTTTATTTTAGAGCATTGAGGAAGTGTATACCCTCAATTCCTGCAAGTAAGCTAATGAGCTGCAGTATCCTCATTGTCTGTGGCTATTCATATTCATTGCTAGATTTGGGGTTTTTTGTATAATGACATTCCGTCTGATCCAAGAACTGACACTTCAGGAACAGACCACAAAACATTACAATAGCTTGTAACACTGGTTGCTAGGCTAAGTCTGTGACTGTATCTAAGCTACTGCACCTAGACAATATCCTACAGGTTATGGGTGAAACTTAACACCTGTATATTAAACAATTTCAAAATGAACACAGAAATTGATTGTTTTTCATTTGTGCTGCAGCAGGATGCACTGATCTTCAAATAGAAAAAAATAATGCTAACAAATAGATGCAAGTGAAGGCTATTCCAAAGATCTTACAGTCTTCAAGGTATGGTGCTGCAAAAACTCACATGCATGTCCTCTAGGCAGGCACAGGGGTCTGCTTAGATGGCCTTCAGAAACAGGTCAGGTATAAGACACTGTACAGCAATGTTCAGCTGCACGGGGCTGTGCGGGTGACCAGACCCAGTAGCAAGCAGCTGTGTGTAACAACTTACCATCAAAAGGGCTGTATCGAACACAACAGAAGTTTCTCTGCTCCAGTTATCTTGTTTCTGGTGCAAGGTTTGTAGCAGAGTCTTAAAAAACGAGTTTAAGGAAGTACACATATATAAAATCATGCTCTTCCTTTACCAACTTATCGCTGACTACTGTTTAAAAGTACTTGCTACACTGGACTTTATACAGACATCCTGATTAATAATCCTCAAGCAAGCCTCTGTCCACGAGTTTGCCTAATCTCTCTCTGTTTCTATTCTGGCTACCAAAGCTTCTGGCAGCAGTGCACCTTCCAAGTAATTTTTTGTTTTCATTTTTATCCTGTATGCCGGATAAATTTATTTTACTGTAGCTGGAGAGGTGGGAAGCTTGGGGTCCTGGAAATGGAAATCTGCAGTTTTTCTTTGTTTACCCACTGAAATATTATCAGATTGGTGAGAGAAAAGCTATTAAATGCCTAATAACCCAGACTGATGAAGAAGGATGTGCTTAGTTGTAAGTTCAACGTATAGAAAATGGGCATCCTCCATCACAAAGCTCAGCACCAAAATTGCTTCCGTATGCTTGTATTTCAGCATCTGGAAAAAGACTAAGGATTAAATTAACAGGGATACTTAATCTTCCATATGGCTCCAAATATTCCTCCATATCCCCTAGGTTATTACTTCTGCATTGTTGCAAGAACTGCATACAAGATGAGTAACTGCTTGGCAGTGGTTCTTTTGATTTTTACTGCTTTTGCATATCCTTTAAAATTCCCATCAAAACCCGCAGCTTTTCGTTCTGTTTCTAGGTACCAGGAAGGGAATTCCTCACACACCCATTGCAGAAGCTGCCAATATTTAATACCTAAACTTTCTAGTGCATGTTCAGCTTGCAAAGTCCTGAATATTTCCATACCAGACAATTTGTAAAGCCGCATCTTCCAATTGATGGCTTATGACTCTAACCATGTTTCCAGCACTGACCAGAATGTCAGATGGTTGGTTGTCAGTATTTTACTCTCAATTTTTCAGCATCATTATTGGATTAAAAATAAAGACAAAATGTCCCTCTCTATTGCATACTGATGTGCAAGAAGGCCATCATCAGCCAAGGCCTTTTTCTAAGCTTGCACCAATTGGTATGTTACACCAGGAAGCACAGTAACTGTTCCCACAGGCTAGACAATGCCATAAAATATATGCCCCACCAATATTTGACCCTGTGTTAGATAATGTAGGTATTTTGCATAAAATTGGAAGAGTGGACAGACACAAAGAATTATTTTTAGGAGCACAAGCTGTCAATGTGAAACCTAGCATCTGTGAACCTAGGAAGATGTAGGTGAAGTAGTAGCTTTGTAAGTAAAATGTTAAAGCATGTAATGTATGTTCTTAGGATTGTAAATATGGAGCATCTATTAATGAGACAAATGTATGTACAGCTCTGTATTTACATTTATGAAAGAAATGCTGTCATGGAACACATCCACATTACTGTGCAAAACTGTATCACAACAACCAAAAGAAAAAATCCTCTCAAAGGCATAAAACTTTGACAAAGCTCAGTGCTTCTGCCTATCATGATGAAGAGCAAGGCTGAAATGTTGGCTCATCAAGGCTACCTTATGTTTTGATTGAAAAGCCTGCTTCACAGCCTGCCAGGTCAAAGGAAAGAGTCCCAGCACCTTTAACAGGCTCTGGAGTATGTCCTAAACCTTTCAGCATTGGATGGGCTGGGAGTACATTATTTGAAATGGCATATTACAATTTACCTCCTGATACAATAAAATAGCTAATTTATTAACATTACAGTGAAATTCCTCTGCAATATATAACTCAAGTTTATCTATTTTTGAGCAAATCAACACGAGAAATAAATTAGATATGAAACCTTTTGCAATGGGGAACTATTTGCTGATTAGAAAGCAAGAGCAGGGAAGAGCAAGAGTAAAGCCAGAAACTGGACTTAAAAACTTATCAACAGTCATTCCGTTCATCTGGACTGTGTTTAACATGATTCTAGCCAAACTGGTTTCTAATACACGTATGGATAGAATCAATGCTCTGGTGAAACAATTACAGAACACTTTTAGCCAGTCATACCATGTACATAAATGTTATAACATGCATGTCTTCACCACTTTTTGAATGCCACCTGAAATAAAGCCTTTTTTAAAAGTTTCATACCCAGCACTCACAGTGAAAAATGTACCAAATACATGTGATATCCTTACACTATTACTGAACATGGGATCTATACAGTTAATAATCAAAGACACTGCAGATGGATGACAGAAAACCAAATCACCATAACCAGAACTCAGAAGAACTGTGCAAAGAAGAGAACTTCTTTTCAGTTTTAGTTTCCAAGATCAGTTCAGATTGACAGTAAGCAGCTCAAGCAGCACAGTATAATCTATTTTAGGGTAGATACTTTCATATGATAGATTTGGTTTTAATTGATTTATAATTTGGTGCAATCTGATTTTAAAGTAAATCTGGAAAAGTGAAATTATTTTTTTTGTTCAGTGTTGCACTACATGTTTGAATTTCTGCATGTTGCTCTTTGGGTTAGTACTAGTCAATACAAGGGTTCACATATTCAGCTGTAAGCATGCAAGATGTACATATGCTTGGAATATTGTCTTGCAGAACTGTTGCGATTCGCACTAAAATCTGTCACATGTCTCACTACTACATACCTTCAATTTAAACAGAAATCTCCATTTCAAACTCTACAACTTAAAATTTAGAAGTCCTGGACAACAAGATTACCTGGAAGTGCAACCTGCGCCTCTTAAATATAAACTAATGGTCAGCAAAAGGTTGAAAAAGATCAGTTTATTCTAAAAAGCTAGCAGCGCAGTCATTTCTACCCAAGCTAAAATAAAAGCAGTGAAAAGAAAAGAGGAGGTGGAGTGCACAGAAGTTCTTCAGTGCACCGTGAGCTTGTTCCTGGATGGAGCTGCTGGGCACACCCAGCATGAAGGCACTGGCACACAGTGCTCTCTGCGGGAGGATTAACAGCACCAGGCACACACAGCTGCGCCTTGCTGCAAAAACCGGGTTTGATCTGGATTTTGGTAGTGAGCCAGCAGCGGCCAGGTTTCTTGAGGGTAGGCTGAACAGTCATTCACAGATGTTTCAGGATAAAAAGAGAGAAGGCTGGTCACTGCAAATAAATTTATTTGCTGCTGTAATCCCTCTCGACAACGTTGTCTGGGGGAGCAGAGCAGCGCATCCACACGCACACACTTGGACTGCTGCTACTCAGTGGGTTTATGAGCTCAGCCTGGGCCCGGCACGGCTGCAGCTACACGCCTTCTGGACCAAAGCTGGCTGATCTGCCAACAGGTCGGGGTGTGGGCACAGCAGGGCTGCAACTGCCGGTGCTCAGCCATAGCAATTCACCCTTGGAAGAACATAGCATTTGCTACCCTCAGCCTTGTAAGCAACAGAGAACAATGGCAAAGTCAAAACAAGCTGTAAGTACATATTGGATTGCGGTTTCTTTAAACAAAGGCCTATCAGGTTGCGCAGTTTCTAGTTACATTTACAAAACCGTCTTTTCAGTTGCTTTCCAAGATTACAAAATTCTACAGGAAGGAATCTGCAGGAGGGTTCCTGTAAGTGCGATTCCTCCCCCTGGCTTTTGCATATTAGGAAACAACTTTTAGTGCCATTATCACAACCTATGTATTACATGGACGAAGTTTCACCCCATGCACAAGACTTTACAAGACTCTGTCCCTCACATGAACTTGTTCCTAAATTTAAAAGAAAAAAAACATAATTTTTTTTTTCTGATTTCAATACATGGAAATTCAGATTTGTGCCATAAAGTGTCATAATTCCTGCCAATACACTGCTGTTCGACTCTCAGCATTTTATTTTTAAAATTACCCTCTCAGGTGCCATCCCCTCTGTACTGCCAGCCATACATAAGCCTCTAGAGCATGCTCAATCATTGAGAAAGATTTATTACAAGAACTCAGCTTATTCCTGTGGCATGGATGGTACCAAGTAATTTCTAGCTGTAGCAGGAGTGTCCAAATAGTTTCAGAAGGCTATGGCTCATTTTAAAATTTTTCAAATGCACAAGAAATGGTTACATGCTAACAGTAGCCTGCACCCCTAAACATCTCTCCTTCAGAAGCCCAAGACTGAAAACTGATTCACAAACTAAATGGGATGTAACTGTTTAAAATACGTAGTCATCTTAAAAACCAGCTGATACAGATATCCCTTATATAGTGCTTAAGTCACAAAGGATTTAATTGTATGTTGAGAGGGTAACATATCCTCTACAGGGAAGAGAAGGGCAATTTCAGAGAGTGAAAATACCAGAAAAACAGCTTTGGCCACCACCTGCAGCTAAAATGTGATTTCAGCATTGCTGCTGTGTTGTCATGTATACCACTGTTTGCCGAGTCCAACCGAAATTCTCTATTTTTAGCCTTTCAGCTACTTTCAGATAAAATTCCTGCAGATAGGACTAGCTGTATAGCACAGATAACATACAACTCTGAAACCACGGATGACCTAATGCAACTGTAAAGAAAGAAGGGTCTGTTACTTAAAACAAGGCTAAAATTTAACTTGGCTGTACTAAAATTAAACAGGGGAGTGTTTTACAGTCCCATTACAAGACATAAAAACAGTCTCTATAAATTCACAGTGTACTTATTTGCAAGGATGTAAAAAGAGTAATTAATAACCCCAAAACAGCTTATCTCTGAGCAGTACACCACCAAAGCTTTCCCAGGGTCGCTGGAGATTTTACAAATAGCACTGAGAAGCTATTTTATCTGTGTCACTTAAGAATTATTTGTCCAAACTGAAAAGTCGTTGCTCTTTGTCACAAGTGACAAGACATTTCTTAGTGTTCCACACTTTTAGTTGACATTACAGAGTGAAAATAAATAAATGTAATCTGAACTTTCTGGAAAGGGCTTCCATGTGTAAGAACACTTACTAACCACAGATGTGCACACGTGATCTGCACAGTGATTCTTCTTTGAGCAAAATGCACAGCAGCTTCCTAATCTACTTCACCCTTTCTATCTGTCCCCCTTTATACCAAAAGGCACCTGTTGCCTTTAAAATGCCATTTATTTCCAGCTGATTGAAGTACAGTTCTGAGCACTATAATTCAAGTTTATCTTATGTATTTAAGGAGAAATGTGCCAGGAACGGACAAATCACAAGTGAATCAACACAGAGCACGGTCCTCAGTTTGCATCCTTTGGGATGTGCTGCTCACACATATTTTGGTTTGCAGAACATTTACTGGATGTTTCTTCAGAACAAAACCTTCATGAGGTTATCACATAATTCCAGTTGTGGAACAAACACTTTGAAAGCTCCTTTCCTCAAGAATAAAAATCACTCCTTAACACCAAGTGAACAGTTTAGATACATGAATGAATTATTCCTAAGGTAAATAAATTCTTTCCCCCCTTCATTGAGTAAGTATAGGAGATCAGTAAAGGATTTGAACGATTTCTCTTAACTCCCCTTTCTTTCCTTAATACCAACATAGGTCAACCTACATGTTTAACAATGTCATAGCCTCCACGTGTCATTTAATTTTTCAAGCACAGCCAGCATAGAAAGAAAAGCTTACAAATTACTTAACTGTTAATTTGAGATTACAGAAAAAGTCAGATTTTTTCTGGCTTCATGTTATTTGAAAGGAGAAACTTCATTTGTCATAAGGAATAAAAACAAGGACAGAACAAGGCTTGCTATCGTGCTCTCTAAGGAATTGTAGGTGGAGTTATATAAACAACAGAGCAATGATCAAAGGGAAATCTTAGGGACCATAATATACTGAGGTATTAAAGGAACCAAGCCTTTTATCTATTGTGGAGGAAGGAAGTAGAGCATTGAGACACGTGTAATATATACAATTAAAAATCAAAACTCCAAGCAAGTCCCAAAAAACCTGAAATCAATTAAAGTCTGGTTTTTTTTTCTTACTCTTAAAATGACAAGAAAGAACCAAAAATGCAATTGGCTATAAAAATTACATTCCATCACCTGGAAAAGCCAGGCATGCAACTCTATTTTAAGCTGAATTTTCCCCCACATCCTATGAAACAAGCACTGTTTGATCATAGACCATGTTCTCATTCACTGACAGTCTGATGCTTACCTTGTCCTCCACTCTGTTCAGCCTGGCACCTATTGTGTTATTCCCTCGATCTTTGCTTTTTTCTGTGAAACAAGCAACATTTTCAAATTAATATATGATGGTATAACAAAATAGCAGCAAGCCACAACAGTGTGTGTTTAACTGGCCCACCAACACAGTGTAACTGAACACCTTTGCCAGGCTGGTAGTTCTGTTCCTTTAAAGCAGGGTTTTTTTCTTTTTATAGCATTAGCCCATGCCATGCCTTTTAATAGCCCTTAAGTTTAAGGCACTTTCAACCTTAATTTTATACTTTAACTTGGGAAAACGAAACTGTTCCAAATTTAGTTAATATTTTAATTGTAATTTAAAAACAATCTGTCACTATGCAAAAGACACTACAGCCAACTGGAACAGAACAATGGATTTGGTAACATTTTGTATTTTTTTCCCATATATACTATGTAGCAACACAGAGCTTGAAAATGACATTAACAGAGTTTTCATCAGCAGACTTGTCACAAACATAGTACTTTGTGCTCCTTTTCCAGTCTCTTTTCAAAGCTAATAAAGCTCTATGTGAATATTACTGATTTCATAGGAACTCTGTAATAATAGTATGCTGGTTTTTTGAAAGCATGGTGAATCTTGGAAAGATTAGAGCCAACATTTGAAAAATCTCAGTGAAAGTAGGTGCTTTAAATAAGAACAACTCTATTTTAAAGGTGATGACGACTAAATGTTATTGTGGATGCCTAAACTTCAGACCACAGCTGGTTGGCACTGTTACAAAACTGGCAACAAAAAGAAGTATTTTAACAAGTATTTTCCAATATCTTCATCAGATTAACTTTAAAACACACCCTTCATATTAACTTACCTGAGACTGAGATAAAAAGAGATGGCTTCCCTATGCATTGGTCCAATCTATAAAACAAAAATAAAAATGTTTAGTTTTTATTAGCCTAAACTAGTAACTTCACTTTCTCTAGCTGGAGTGAGGAGACCTCTTTGCAAACAAGCAAAGTGAAGTTCAAGTATTTCTGGTTCATACTATAAGTGAAGCAGTTGCTTTAGGCTAAAAAGAGAGGCTTGAAAATAAAAAAAATAATAACAAAATAGGCTTAGTCTTTAATTGGTCTTCAGCTTCTTTAACCACTGTAAAATTTTACCATGCCTATTGCTTTTCTATGTGAATGGCATTATTTCCTCTCGTTCTTCAGTTTACTTGCTGCAGCTATCTGTAGCCTCTTTGTTCTTAAGTGCAATTCTACCAGAGCAGGCAACAGTGTTTTACTCTTGGTAGCCACCCGCCTCTCCACTGTTTGACCATTTCCCACTGGCCATCTTTGCACCTGAGTGCCTCAAAGGTCAGCTCCTGGGGTCCCTGTGCCTATGGTGCCTGGCAGTGAGGTTACTTCAGGAGACCACTGTGATGGTGATGTGTGTGGCCAAATATGGCTGTTGGGGGAGCTGGGGGCTGTGGCCTGAGTGATGGCCTAATGAGAGGAGAAGGAGGAGGGTTGAGGGGGTGAAGGGCACCCTTCCTGGGGATCACCCCTCTCTGCCATTCTGCTGCCCTTGGGCCCAAGGGATTGCCCTGCACCTCTCCTTGTGTGCTATGACATCCTCCTCGTCCCACACCCTGGGGTCCTCTGGATGAGATGGTAGCAGTACTGTTCCAGGAGGGTCAGGGGTCCTCAGTGACACCCCCACACACCTGACCTGGCCTGGAACACTTCCAGGGATGGGGCAGCCACAGCTTCTCTGGGCAACCTGGGCTAGTGTCTTACCACCCTCACAGTCAATAATTTCTTCCTAATATCTCATCTTCCAGTTTTAAGCCATTACCCCTTGTTCTATCGCTCCATGCCCTTATAAAAAATCCCTCCTGATCTTTCTTGTAGGCCCCCTTCAGGTACTGGAAGGCTGCTACAAGGTCTTCCAGGAGCCTGTTCTCCAGTTTTACAGATGCACTGGGTTTTAAAGCCCAGTAAAATATCTTTAAGGTATGTCATAACAAAAAGCAAATTTCACTTTATATTGAGTAGATTCACTCAGGAAAGAAGTCAAAATTTCAATACAGAAAAGTAGGCAGCCCCCCCCCCCCAAAAAAAACCAAACAACAAGAAGTCAAAAATTAATTCACAGAAGATGAAGCCAAAAGGCCACACTGATTTCCTAATGCTGGTTTTGGTGCTCAGTCCCACACTTTCATCTATCCCTACTAATCTAGTAGAAAACTGACTACAAACTCTCCTTTTACAGCTTTGCATTATGCCAACATACCAATACTGAGTGTTGGGGACCTGAAGTTGCACATTTTTTCCAGTATGTCTGCATAAGCCTCTCCTTAAGGCCGATTCATTAGGCAGCTCTTTAGGGAATGAAAGATCATGAACCAAAAAGATCACAGACCAAGATCAAACGGCTCAGTTTTGTATTTGTACGACCCCACTCAGATGTTTTGCCAGAACTGCACTTCCTGTGCAGAAGGTGCTTTAAGCAAAACATTCACGTAGACTTAGAAGGCAGAGCAAGTGCCTATTAATGAAAAATCAACAGCTTTGTTTTTGAGGTGCCTGAGTCCCCAGTACATGAATGAAAACACAGAATATGCCATCCTTATTTATGTGCTCCTCTGGGCTTCTTCTGCAACCACCACTCTTTCAATAATAAAATCAGCGGTTCTATAAACACTGTGCCAGGTAACAATCTTCATAAATAGTTCTAATTTGAAACATAATTTATTCTTCATTCTTCTACAAGCATTTTATGTCTTTGCTCATTCATTAAACTGAAGTACTGACATTGCTACCATCTTCTGGTCCTTTTAACAAAAAGAGAGTCATCACTGCTCTAAAATAAAAGTCTATAATAGTTAGCAATTGTTTCATAATCACTACAAGGTATAAAACAAATATCAAGAAATTAATTTCTCTGGTCAAGTTCACCACAAAAGCATAAATTTACCGCAAAACTCAGCATCCACAGTTTAGGTCAGCTGTCACAACACCATCCTCATGGTTTTGTAAGCTCTCAGCAGGGTCTACAAACACATTACAGACTAAAGCCTGGAAAGAGCAACAGGAACTGCCCCCCTTAAAGCACTATTTCTTTAAGTTGCTGACTAAACCCTGGCTTCACTACTAAATATTCTTGGAGCAACCTAACATGCTATTTTTAAGTATTTTAAACATGGACTTACTCACAAATTCTTTAATACAGATTGCCCCTATACCAATTACTGTATCTAACCCACAATACAATTAATGGGTTCTCTTAAATAAAATCTCTTTCTGCCAAACACATCTCCACTTCACTGTGGCACTAGCTGAATACCAAGAGAGGACTGAAATTTTTTCAGATACACCTGCAAGGTACCCATCTAAGTAATTCTGAAAATATGTACTTACTGTGTTTCAAGCAATCCATCATCAGAGTGTTACTTTAGAAACGGGCATCTTATGACTGATTTGTAATAGGAAATGCACTCAAAGGCATTATTTTTGGAACAGAAACTGTACTGAAAGCTAGAAAATACTGTACCTATATTTGCTGCGTCATCTTCAAGTTCATTTGCAACAAATAACATCCTTCCCAAGAAAAGCGTAAGAACCATGCTGGGTTCCCAAGGAGAACTAGGTGCAGAAATCAGCTTGTGCACTACCTATATGCACATACACTGTTTAAAAACATCATCAGACTTAAATGAATTTGTCAGAGGAGTACAGAGCTCTTCAAAGTCACAACTTCAGCTATCCAAAGATGTGAAGCTCCTTTTCTTTTACATTATACCAGGCAACAGATGCAAACATCTCTCTGCTGGTATTTATGGATACAGACACTGAACTTTATTGACCTACCTCCTCTGTAACTCCTTGATTCGCACCATCAGGTTGAGGTGACCCTGAGAATATTGCTCAATAACATCTCGGACATCATAGGGTTTTCTAGCTTGCTGTAAAAAAAAAAACAAATCAAAATATGGCTTTTAGCCCCAAGGATGCAGGAATGGCCTACAGTAATGTAGATTCTTTTTCAAAAATAAACAGTAAGTTCTTTTAACCCCTTTTAACACTGTGTTAACATTTGAGATACTGTGACTGTTGCCATGATCATACATTTTTTGTGGAATAATTATGACAGTTCTGCTTCCATCCACCTTTTTCTTACTGCAGATCTCCATGCCTTTCAAGACATTTTCCCTGAACTTGAGGCCAAAAGAACTGGGGCTGGCCAAAGAAGTCTATCTGGCACTTTGCTCAGATGTTTGTGGTCCTTCTCGTTTCTTCCAGAAATAAGGTTTATATTCTTTGGCCACTGAACAGTAAAGAGGTCTTTCACACGTACAAGCCCTTATTCTCACTCAGTAGGAAGACAGCTGGAATTCTCAGTTCACCTCTAACCATGAGAAGGTTAAAGTACAGTCCTGGCTGAAGGTGCACAGTTTGCTCTTCCAGAAAGACTGGCTGAGCTTTCAAATCTACTGGGAAATACTGGCAAAATAATGGTGTAAGGAATAACCAGGGAGAAAGTGTGTAATTTGCACTTCATATATGGAAAAGCCTTAGTCTGACGTATTATTAAAAAAATACTTCTGCATAGTAGTAAAGACCATAATTTTAACCAATAAACACCAAGACTAACTGGAAAGCAAGTGAATGAACTTGTCGAAGTGCAGTGAAAAATTAAAAATATCTAAACCCTACATTTAGAAACTATAGAGTCCAACCAGTGCCACAGCTACATTGGAGAAGCAGCTATGAAGGTCTAACACAACTGAGAAGAGTTGGGTGTAAACTTTACTCATTAGGCTGGAGAGAAACACCTGAACTTATGATGCAGTAATTTTTTTTTTCTCAATTATGGTAATCAAATCAGTCAAACAATACAGTAACAACAGATATGATGGCAGGTCAAGGGAGGTGATTCTGCCCCACAGCTCCTCTCTGGTGAGACCCCACCCAGAGTATTGTATCCTGCTCTGGAATCCTCAGCACTGCTGGAGTGAGTTGAGAGGAGGGCCGCAAAGATCATCAGAGGGCCTGAGCACCTCTCCTACGAAGACAGGCTGAGAAAGTTGGGGTTGTTCAGCCTTCAGAAGAGAAGGCTCCAAGGAAGACCTTCCAGTAGCTGAAGGGGGCTTTTAAGAAAGATGGGGAAAGACTTCTTAGCAGGGTCTGTTGTCATAGGAGAGGGGATAATGGTTTTAAACTACAAGAGGGTAGATTTAGACTAGATAAAAGGAAGAATTTTTTCACTGTGAGGGTGGTAAGACACTGGAACAAGCTGTCCAGAGAGGTGGCAGATGCCTCATCCCTGGGAACACCTGAAGGTCAGGCTGGATGGGACTCTGAGCAACACGATCTAGCTGAAGATGTCCCTGCCCACTGCAGGGGGATTGGACTAGATAATCTTTAAAGGTGCCTTTCAACCCAAATCATTCTATGATTCTGTGTTTCTGACTCACTGCTTATGCTGCTTATGGACAACTCTGTAGATAATTTTCAAGGTCTGATAAATACACTAGTAACACTGAGTTACAACTTTTCCTTCCTTGCATCTTTTGAGAACAAGGAAAAGAGTTTACAGTGGTAGCTTCTAATATACCAGAATCGTATCCCATTTGAAGTCTCAGAAATACTTTGTCACCTGCACTTCAAAAGCAGATGTCTCTGCACTGCTTAACCTTATTTCACAAGCTACAAGTTTTCTTCATCTCCATGACATAAATACCTTCTTTTTTAAGCCAAACGAAAGCTGGATACAATATAAAAACCAGGCTGAGGCACTTCCATGCAGTCCCCTGCACCTGCCTGAGAGGTAGCTCCCACATTTTAGGCATCATTATTTTAATAATAATTACCTTAATAGTATCACATTATCAAACAAATTATATTTCAGTCTTCCAGATTCCCCGAAGTCAACTGCAAATCCTGGATGAATATGAGATACTGTCTAATGGAAGGCTAAACAGGAATGGGAATTGCTTCAGTCTAACCAAAGACGACACAGAAGAATTCCCAAGAACCCCAACTGCTTACACACATATAAATCATAACTAACATTGACAAAGAAAGAAATATGATTCGACAATGACATAAGCCTGCAAGTCTTTCCATGGACTAGTACAGGAAATATGATATAAAAAAAAAAATTCTTGCGTTATTTTTGTACTATAGATAAGCAAAAGACAAATCTGCAAGATCAGCCTGAAAACTCCAGTTCAGAATAGCTGTTCAATAAGAATAAAGTTGCAGAGCTTTCTCCTTTCACCCTCATACTCTAATGCAGGTGTCTGACAGCAGAAAGAATAGGTATGTCCCTGCCTATTCACCGGGCTGCTTCTTCTCTTTAAAATAAGAACTGAAAACTGGAGTAAGTAAAATTTATTAAGCTTAATTTCAGAGTAGGATAGGGTATCCACAGAATCATAGAATGGTATGGGTTGGAAGGGACCTTAAAGATCATCTAGTTTCAACCCCCTGGCCATTGGCAAGGACACCTCCCACTAGATCAGGTTGCTCAGATTCCCACCTAACTTGGCCTTGAACACTTCCAGGGAGGGGGCACCCATAACTTGCCTGGGTAACCCATGCCAGTGTCTCACCATCCTCACAGTCAAGAATTTCCTACTAATGTGTAATCTATATCTCCTCTCCATTATGCCTTGTCCTCTCACTGCATGTAAAAAGTCCCTCCCCAGCTTTCCTGTAGGCCTTCAGGTACTGGAAGGCTGATTATTCTCTAATTACTTCATACTGAAAGTTGATCTTTCAAGAGAAAATACTTCTGATGTTGACAACTTGTTAGTTTTGTAAAAGGAAAAAAACCTGCAGCAGGCAGCAGATGAGTACTGAAGAAACAAAAGACAAAGACAGTCCCACAGCTTTCCTTAACTACTACTTTTCTTCACCTTCATCCCTCTGCTAATTAACCAATACACACGGCAAAAATCTTCTTAAATTAGTTAAAATTTCCCCCATAATATATTAAAGTTTGCAAAAGGCACAAAAGCCAAGGGCAAATAGTCAATGTGCACCACCAGCCATTACTATTCCCTAGTAACTGCATACACATGGAAACAGACCTGGGAAAGGGAGAGGGCAATGCATGCGAGGGGAACTTCTGGGAAATGTAACCAAAATAAATGTCAAATAAAATGGGCAGAACATCCTTTGAAGCACAGGACACTCTGAACTACATTGTTTGGTACAGCCCAGTGTGGAGATTAGAAAAGATTACACACACAATTCCTGATTCATACCATGACAAATGAGTTACATAACATGATGAATTATACTACTATAAATGCAAGATTTTCCAGTGAAATTTTAACAAACCAGGCAACAGTTACTGATGTCATCAGTGGCACTGCAACCTGTATTTTTAGTTTATGCTATGCATAGAATACTTGCCATGGTGAAAAATATAACACAAGTTCAAAACATATTTTAGAATGAAATTGACTGACTCAACAGGAAGAATTTACATGGAAAGAGACAAAAAGACTTCAAAATGACAATGGGAAATCAGATAAAAGCCCTGGTCTTGGGATCTGTGATGGGTTTCATAGTTGAATCCTTGTGTGTAAGCCTTAAGACATTTAGAAACTTTCCTAATTGGAAGACAAAAGTTATTTGCTCATTAATCCAGCTACTGGAACAACAGAATATGGTGATTGTTTTTGTGAAACTGAGTTGCAACCAAATGTGATTCAGACATCTGATTTATAACTAATATATTAAATTAATTTTTGGTAGGAAGGGTGAAGAAAGCCTATAAAACTATCCATTTCTAAATATTGTTTTCCCTGTCTACAGAATCCTTCCTTAACCATGAGCCATTCACCTTAACCAACATACAGGACCTGTGTTGACTAGTAGCAGAATATGATCTTTCCTACACAATTTGAAACAGTCTTTCAGACTTTACAAGAGCATTAACACATCCATTAAAAAGGTATCAATTTTGTGTTCTTACACGGACATCAAACCTAGGCTTTAAAACAAGAGCATAAATTTCTCCCCTTCTTTTAATGAGGAAATGATGCCCAAGCATGATGCTTCACGAAGAATTGCTTTTCATGTCCTTTGAAATTTCTCTGTATCCCTCTTTAGCTTCACTGTATTTATTTATTTTTTTTTAAACAGGAAGATTCTGCTTTCTGACTTTTGTCCTTGTGGTGCCATCACCCCATGGTATTAATTGAGCTCTTAAAAAAATGCATCTAGGCAAATTTAGGCATAGAGGTATATATCCTGCAAACAGCTGGCATAGCATAAGAACCATGCTGGGTTCATGCTGGGACCTATTTTGCAAAATTTTCCCCTTCTTTTTTCCCTACTTCCCCTCCCCCAAGGCTTCAGAGGCATCCTTAAAATTACTGCTTTTCAGTCCTGGCTTTCCGATTACTTTTATTCCAGCTAATTTTAAGCTTGAACAGTCCAATGCATTTCAGCTGAAACTGCTGCTCTTTTTTTTTTTTTTTTCGATAGTTATAGGAAAAAAATATCTGAATTTCCTGTTAGGAAGATACATTTCACATAAACACAAAAAGTTTAGAAATCCAATATCTACCAGAAAAGCAGACCTCTTAAATTCTGAAAAATACATTTTTAAAATGCATCTTCTGCTTCATGTTAATTTTAGATACTGCATTGAACAGGTTATTAGAAACTGTATAGTTGTTACTTGGCATATATTTACACATTTTAATTTCTTATTACTATTTTATGTGCCTATAATAGAAGAAAGCAGATTTACAACATACTTTGGAGGAAAGAATAATGACTGTGGTTATCTCTTAATTACAGGAGAGATTTTCAAAAGCACCTTGTGGTTTGAATTTCAAGGTGACTTTGTGCATTAAGTTACTTACGTGCTTTCAAATAACGTATGTTTGGTGCTCTCCATATTTTTAAACTCAGTCATAACCCTGTATTCAGAAATTATGGAGAAGTATCAGGTATCCCCCACACTCTCCTACTGGGGGATTCTGCTTCTGACAGAAACAGCAGCACATCACTTGTATGCAAGAGTGACTTGAGACACATTTCACTTCAGCCTAACTGGCATTTTTAGTACTTTAGTAACAGCTAATGTTTATAGCTCAGGAAGAAGAAAGACTACTAAAGAATGAGCAACAACCTTGTTGAGGGATTTTGTAGATGGCGAAGACCAAGTCTTTTGCAGATGCAAAAGTGAGAGTACAACTGAGAAGCCAGATTAGCAACTGTGATACCAAGTACAAACAAGTTTTAAGTATGAACTGAATAGTCCCATTCTATTCAGTCAAATGCTTTTTCAGCTTCTATCACATCATCTGCCACAGGGGAGTTTCGTTTATTTGCCAGGTGGATAATGTTGCACACAGGGCTCAGGCATTTTCAAAATCTGTTTTTGACAAATACCACTTGGGAGGTAGATATAAAATGTGTAGACTTCTTGTTTCTAAGCAGTTTAGTTAATACCATGTCAAATATTTTATTATCTAAATTTATGAGAGCAATTATTCAGTAATTACCATGGAGCAAAGGATCACAATCAGGTTTTAGAATGAGAATAAATTAAAGCTTAATGGAACAGGCCACATTTATTTTTTCACAGAAGAGCACTGGATGCATCACTGGAATGGGCCACATGCCTTGCCGAGTTACAAGTGCTGGCCAGCTAGTGCCAAGGAGCACCTCAACAATATTACTATAAAGAATATTTTCAACATTAATATAAAGAATATTTTTCAAGAGTATTTCCAGGCTACTTTCTTAATATTAGTCTAATAAAACCAACAGGTGAAACATGCTAGAAGAAACTTCCTGAAAGTGCTCTCTCCAAGAAAATGACAGATGTGGAGATTTCAGTCTAAATGGTGACAGTCTGAATACATTATACATAACGGAGATAAATTTCTGAAAAGCTCAGGCAACTTTAGCCATAAATTGGATAATGAATTTTAGTTTCAAAAAACAATTCAAAGTAGAAAATTGCTAAAAGAATTCAGGCAGTGCTTCTAAATTTCAACGAGGAAGTCAGAATCACGGTTTTGAAGTAACAGCATCACCTTACAGAAAGAATCACATCTTGGACTGTTAGTCATTGTCATCAAGATCATCACCATCTTTTTGATCCTAAACTGTACGTCTTTCAAAGTTGAAGGAAAAAGGACACCCTCCTTTTTTTTTTTTTTTTGGGGGGGGGGGGGCGTGGTCTAGATTAAGGGCGGGAAAACTTTTTAGTCTACTGTGAAACGCAGTGCGTAGGTCATATATGAAAATAGATGTGGGCAGTTAAGTCTCTCTTATTCTTTGCATTTTCAGTTGTGAAGCCTGTTCGCTGGAGATTATCCCTTATTAATTAATTTTAAGTAAAGTAATAAATTTCTTACACATATATATATGCATTCACCTAGTTTAAATCAAGCTGAAGGCTGTTGACACCACTGGATTAATGAGACTGATTTAGAAACCACATTCTTGAAAAGTCTGCAGTCAGAGTTTTTTATTCAGACCAGGCAACAGGTAAGTTAATTGCCTACTGTTA
The DNA here is from genome assembly GCA_020745705.1 of Hemiprocne comata. Lineage (NCBI taxonomy): Eukaryota > Metazoa > Chordata > Aves > Apodiformes > Apodidae > Hemiprocne > Hemiprocne comata. The sequence continues at coordinate 16,609,960 of CM036590.1, forward strand.
AATGCACACAATATGGTAATATCACAGCAAGTGAAGTGGCACACAGGGAATGTATGTCAGAGTGGGCTAGAGGTGTAAAGAGAACCAATATATCACTAAATGGGAATGTCTCCTACCTATGCAGAGAGGAGAAGGGAAAAGGAAGGAGAAACCGTCCCATAAGCTAAGAAATTTCCACATAGGTTTCTTATCAGGACTTCATTATCATTGAGTAAGAGACAGAATCAAGACTGAGGTAGTATTTAAATCCCTAATCCTACTGACCTGGCATGACAGTAACATACAGCTCAGAATTAATGGAGACATATGAGACTGTTTGCACTGCGAGAAAGAGACATCGGTAACAGAGGGTTAAGGGTCAAGTCCATTAGCAGAAAACAACATTTCAATTCAGACTGCATTTCAGGAGTTTAGCCTAGTTCTAGTGCATCCACAGTTGACTAGCCTGCTGCTAAACAACCACCCTATTGAAGGAGGAAGAGAATGGTGGGTGTAGCTCACCATTACTGAAATGAATTGTGTTAGTCTCTCTTAAGTTTCTAAAAGAAACAATGAATCAGGAGAGTAAAAGGGTTTCTTTAGAAAAGGAACTTTCTATTCACAACTCACCTGAAACTTTTTCTTTGCCACAAAATACTGCATCCTACGAATCACCTTAATTGCAGCACGGTGGTGTTCTCGCAGCCTGTGGGAAAAATGAGGAAGGTGAGTGGGGTGAAAGAGCATCTCCATCCAGACAAGAAATATTAGTCTGCAGTAAATGCTTTGCTAACACGTGAATGTGTAATGTAAGTCGCTGTGATTCAGCCTGGGAGCACAACACACCATTATATTGACCTTCCCCACCTTTCGAGTAGGCTATAAAAATCCAGAATTTATCTGACTTATGCTAAGTTTGCATGCATTTCTAAGCAAGAAGATATGTCCACATAAACTTCTCCTATGTCTAAACAAACCTCAACCCATCTTTTCCAGTTTCATCTCCACAAAAAAAAAGAAAGAGCTATTAAGGTTCTGCATATTCAGCCACACACAGCTTTTACACATCGTCATGCTAGAAATCTAGCTTGTGTGTTTTTAGTGGGTCCCTCCCCCCAACAAATCCTGTATGTGTACATATATGTTTCTTCACTTATGCAAATTTTTCAAAAATTATTTAAAAAAACCCACAAACATTTTGAAGATTTTTGAGCCTTTGACTGCTAAATAATCCAAATGGTCTTGTGGTAGCTGGATGCAGTGTCTACATACACATGTATCCCAAAATTGAACTGTAAGCGTACGTAAAGACAAAATAATACAAATATATCCCCCTCTTCATGTACATGCATATGAAGAGAAAACAGAACTAAAAAATAATCTGCTCTTTATATTTTAAAATAACAGATTTTCATAGTATGACATTTTTTTAACAGTTCATTAAGAGCAACAGATATTTTAAATTTTTCAAAGTTTGCAAAAATTATGTATTTTTCTTCTTAACATTAAAATACCAAATCCAACATTGCAGGTGTGCTGATGATTTACTCTACTTCTCATTCTATTACTCTTATCAAGATGCACTTGAATGACATGATTGCACAATTTTTATTTCTTTCTTAAATGCATGAACATATAGTATTTTTAACACTCATCCCAAACATGACTTCCAGTCATGACTTTGGGGAAGCAGCAGTAAAAACAGAGTTAGATATTCCAGATGTTTTGTCTTTATAAAATTATTATTAGTAACACTGATAGACTGGCATATGCACTGGCAGTGCCTTCTGTCTGTTCTGAACTTGACAGCAGTCATGCTCACGACAGGACGGAAAAGTCGTATTTAAGTCTTGTACAGGCTTGGGTCTTAAGTATGATATAGCATGGTATCACCCAAGTGTCTTCAGTTAAATATAACCTGGAATTCTAATGAGTATTCACGTATTTCCTCAGGACAAATCTCCCTCAGCGAAGAGACGTTTTGCATGTGCAAATGCTGAATGTCTGTCCTCTGAACAGCATGGCAAGTGTAGCTGAGGCGTTCCCTTTCTGAAAACTCACTCTTTAGTGGGAAAATAGCTTTCTGCAAAGCAGAAACAGAAAACAGAACCAAAAAACCTTCTCATTTTCTACTTTAGAAACTGCCTCTCAGGTGGTTTCTTTGTTACAGGAATTAACATTTAGCAGTGACAGAAAAGATTACTTTCTGTGGATACAGTGTAAAATCCGGTTGTTTTTCAAACTCATAACGTACAGCTTTTCACCACAGGTCTACAAATCACAAAAACTGTAAAGGCATTTATATAAAGCGACTGTGCCTCAATAATTAATCACAGATCCATGAATCTGCAGTTGGATCTGTATAGGGAGGCCCTTCCCCCTTCACACCTTAGTGAGGTGTCTCAGAGAGACTCTATAGGTCTTCAGATCTGACTGCAAGATCATTACAGTTCATGTTTTAAAAATGGAAATTTGCTCCTCCTGACTGGGATTAGCTGCCTGTTCGGATCGACTGCCGGTGAACGGAGTTAACCTAATGCTATTCATGACTACTCTGTTCTGTGAGCCCTTGCTGCACTGCTGCGAGGGACAAGGACAACTTCTAAAAAAAACCCCCCAAAAACCCTAAGGAAATAAAGCATTCAGGGTTTTTAAGTCCTGCTTCACAAAGATAGGAGCCAAAAAGATAGGCACTGCATTCAAATTGTTAGTAAATATCAAAGGTGTGAAAGTGTAACTGTCAAGCAGCAATACACACTATACATAAATGCACACATAAACGTCATGTGACAAATATAAATTAATTTCAGTTGCAACAAAACTGCTTGTAATATTTTGCTTTATGCCTTATTTCCTTTGGGGTTTTCTTTACAGTCTGTTATTTCTGAGTAAAATATTTTTCTTTGGGACAGATGGTCACTAGTAAAGCACACCAATCCCTCATTCTGTATCTAGATGACAAGTCACATCTATAAGCAAGACAATCGAGTAATAAAAATTGTATTTGCCATTCAGAGAAATAACAAAACTATACCACCAAAATAACTTTTCAACGCAACTATTTTACATCAATCATTGGAAACATCAATCAGTGCAAACATGAACTTCTATGCCAGGAAGGGAAGTTAATATTATCATTTTCTTCCTTCCCATTTCCAGCTCCAGTACAAAAACTTACAGTAAGCTTGTTTCTGCTTATACTGTAAAATCTAATTCTGCACAACAGGCTGTCCAGATGCCCCAAGATGAAATGCTTCTGTGATGAGGGAAGGGAATTTAATTAGTAGCCAAGCTTATGATTCACAGTTGTTTGATCTCTTTTGCAAACTAGTAACAAATGCTTTAGCGAATTCAGAGCTTAACCATTAACTGGTGTTATTTGTTTGTTCAGCCACTTGTGACACCTCTGAATTCTGGTTACAGAATGGCTGTCTGCAACCTCTGGGGACATACGGCAGGCTTCAATGCCAGACAGCCACTCAATATGTAATGTCCTCAGAGCAAGAGTTTCCTCAGTTTTCTAGGAGTGTGGTGGGAAATGACATCACCTGAGAGTGCTTACAGGCAGCAGCAGCCCCACAGCGTTGCTGGGCACCACCCCCACAGTGAGCAGGAGATGCCCTTTGGAGAAGTACTGCCATGCAAAGACAATAGCAGTCGCCTTCCTCGGCCCCTCTGGAAGGGGTTTTTAGGGACTACTGACACTCTGGAGCTCCAGCCTGCATCAGTGTAGCTGCGGGAGCTAAGCTCTCTTGCAACTGAAATGCCTAATTTTCACACTTTGCTTTTGCCTACCTTTGGGAGAAAGCTTGTTGGGTAAGTGCATTAGAAGCATGGTCAGCAGACAAGGTCCTTGCCCTTTTGTTAATGAAGCTATTTGCCTCTCCTGAGCATTCATCAAGCATTGAGTTTCACCCTCACCATACCCATTAATTTCATAATTACTGACATCCAAAGGGACTTGCCAATCACCATGGAAGTGCTTCCAATGACCAGCAGCATATTACCTTCAAAAATAAACTGAAGTAGCTTGCATGACCATAAAATCAAGCTAAAAACTACTGCTTCCAATGCTAGGCAACAACTCAGCCTGCAATCTTCTGAAGGAAAACTGCCAATAGCTTTCACTGGCTATCAGTATTTTTCTTTCTAAAGAGGACATCAAGGTCACCTTGAAGACAGTTCATACCAGGTGACATGTCCCTATGAAGCCATAACATTGGCAATACTCACAGGAATGATACAGAAGGATGAAGGAGCATATAATAACTCATCAACAACAAAAAACCATCTTGATAGAAACAGGGTCAATAGATTCATAGAAGCCTATATTATTTGTAGGCATAAACTAGGTTTGCTTTATTTGTGCACTGGAAAAGTAACCAGTTGCAGATGCAGGCACTTCAAAGCATATGAAATGAGAATTAAAAAAAACCCTGACAACAAAATAAAATGGATTGAGCACCCACATTGCAAAAGAAAGCCTGGATGAAAAAAAATACTATAAATAATTTGTTTTTCCTGCCTCCTTTTATTGTTAGGAAACTTAACCTACAAGAAGTCATTTGGAGGAAACATGACCTCTCCATGAGTCCATCAGAAATCTGGACTGGAATTTCACGTAACTTGGAAAACAAACATGCTGAAGAACTTCAGGCAATTTTAATAGACATTCTCAGTTGGCTGGAAAGTTGTTACACATTTATAAATGTCCCAAACTGCTGTAATGGAACCATTTGAATATTTGACTGCAATATTATTCATTTTTCATAACACAGCCAGCGAAAACCTCAGCAGGTTTCCCAAGGTGTGGCTCATTCCCCAGTCCTGCACTCACCACCAGCCACAGTGAATGTCACTGGCTTCAGCCAGCACCCACCTTCCTCCTTCCTGCAAGGCGACCTGCAGGGCCACCCTCGAAGAATGCTTTCTGAAACCAAGGCTAAGATTTTTGGTTACAAAAACCAGGTGTCTTTACAAAAAAGGAAGTATGCAATTGCACTGGTTCAGTTGTTTCATGTTTTAATAAAAATATTTTATTAAGTTTTACAAGATTAATCCCTGTTCTAAAATACACTGTTCTTTCATTAAAGAACAAGAAAGGAAAAAAAGTTACTAATTAGAAATATGGACTGTCCTTACAAACCTGGTGAATTTTATATCAAATCCTTAATAATGCCATTAGAAGTTTGCTTCCATTTTTATCTTAGGAAGATATTCTACATATGGTTTACTGTTAACAGAATTATTAAAGCAACAAGACAGAGGAAAGGTGGTGCTAATTTCCTATTTATAACACTTGCCTTTTTGTTCATTTGTAGAACATTTTATTATCAAAACCATAATGTCTGGCACAGACCTCCCAACATACACTGACGCTGATATTATCAGAGTTAAAAGGTCAATGCTGTCTATTCAGAATGATTTTAACAAGAACCAAAACTCAGCAGAAGAGAGCCACAGATTTACAGTATCTTTGACAAAATGCCCATTTCTCAGTAAACTTAACACTGATCTAAAGGCCAGCTCAATTTTCAAACATACTTAAATACTCTGCATCATCTTGATGCTTTAGTTCTGTTCTAAATCAGAAATTTAAGAAAGAAGGCTGAAGCTGGTTGGCCTGAAGTTTCTGGCACTGGTAATTATTTAGACTTTAACGCATCAGATTTTAATAATATGTATGTGAACTGAAATATTTTTGCCATTCAGGCACCGAAAAGCGTTCCCTGTCACAGGATCTGCTGGATGAGATTCAGAGTAACTACACTGAGCCATTTCATTAGTGAATTTATATCTTAACGAAATCTTTCATTGTTAGTCTTCCAGGTGCTTTTGGTATAGAGTTTGCTGTGGCCTTAAATTATTCTTGTCTTTTCACACCTTCTGTCATTCCCTGCCCATTACAGTTGATGGGAGTCTCTCCGAACTGGGCAACATTGTAGGTAACTTGGAGGGGATCAGGTCGCATTGCTGTGTATTCTGTAATAGCAAATGCTTGATCACCATATTCAGGAAAAAAACAGAATCACTGATCACTTCAAATAATGTGGGCTACCCAGCTTTTCCATTTATTTGTTGCTAGAGCTGGGCAACTGTTGCTTGCCATCATTATGACATGTTTATTGGGGGCTATCAAAATATACCCTGGCTCACAAATGATTCACAAAAACATCTTAAGGACAAACCAGTAAAAGCTGTCCAGGAGTGTTAGGAAAGTATGATGAAACTTGAAGAACAAACCAGTTATAAAACTGAAGTTCTATTAAATGGGCTTCAGTCAAACATAGTGTTTATATAAATGCTCCCATAACATTTTCAATATATGAATGTGTTTATCTTTAATGGACAAAATTGCTTTATTAGACCATGACCTCTGGACTTCCCATCTATTAGTCAAAGTAAAGTTAGAAACTAGCGACAAGACAAATTAAATTAATTGAGCTATCTTCCATAGTCCTCAACTCCAGGGGCTTCACAGGTTTAAATGCAATAGGAATACAGAAATAGTAGATAAATGTACAAGGAGAATCACAACTAGCAGGTAAGCTAGTTTGTTTTTTTTAAAACTTCTTTGGTCTTAGCAGCCAAAGGCATTCTGGTAATTAGTGGCAAACAACTAACCTGGTTATGAAAGATCTGTATCTGCTGAGCTCTTATTCATGCTTGCAAATTGCTAATAGACAGGCAAGAGTTGATCAAATGCATTTGTTCACCTAAGTACTGAAAAATTCAATTTCAGCAGCAAGATTTCTATGAAGACATGTGATTAACAATTTATATAGAATAGTAAGTTTTAAGTATTTTATTTTAGAAACATGAGCTGCTTCGACTTAAATGCACGTCTCATCATTTCATTTCTGTTCCCTACCTAGGGGATGCAGGGGCTGAATTCCCATAGCAGTATGACTGATTATAAATTAAAAAATTGCTCTGCAATAATACTCCATAAGCATAATGTCAAATTCACCCTTTTGGCAAAACCTTCAGCCAGTAAACATACCACAGAATCATAGAATGATTTGAGTTGGAAGGGACCTTAAACATCATCTAGTTCCAACCTCCCTGCATAGGCAGGGACACCTCCCACTAGATCAACTTGCTCAAAGCCCCATCCAACCTGGCCTTGAACACTTCCAGGGAGGGGACATCCACAACTTTCCCTAGGAAACCTGTGCCAGTGTCTTGCCACCCTCACGCTAAAGAATTTCCTCCTAATGTCTAATCTCTATCTCTCCTCTTTAGGTTTTAATCCATTACCCCTTGTTGTCTAACTAGAAGCCCTTGTAAAAAGTCCCTTTCTGTAGGCACCCTCCAGGCACTGGAAGGCTGCCGTAAGGTCTCCCCATGTTCCATCATCTTTGCAGGCACAGATGTGAGACTGACTGGTCTATAGTTCCCTGGGTCTTCCTTTTTTTCCCTTCTTGAAAATGGGAGTTACGTTTCCCTTTTTCCAGTCAGTGGGAATTTCTCCAGACTGCCAAGACTTTTCAAATATGATGGACAGAAGCTTTGCAACTTTGTCAACGAGTTCCTTCAGGAGCCGTGGATGAATCCCGTCAGGTCCCGTGGACTTTTGCACCTTCAGGTCCTTCAGATGGTTATGAATCTGCTCTTATCCTACAGTGGGGAGATCATCCTTTTCACAGTCCCTGCCTTTGCCTTCGCTAACTTGCATGGTGTGACCAGAGCCTTTGCCGGTGAAGACTGAGGCAAAGTAGCCATTGAGTACCTCAGCCTTCTCTATGTCCTGCATGCCCAGGTCTCCAGTTTCCTTCTGAAGCGGGCCCACAGTTCCCCTTGTCTTTGTCTTATCGCTGACATACCTGTAGAAACCTTTCTTGCTCTTAACATCCTTGGTCAGGTCCAACACTGTCTTCCAAGAGCTTTGGCCTTCCTTACCGGATCCCTTCCTTCTCTGACAGCTTGTCTGTACTCCCCCCCAAGGATACCTGGCCCTGCTTTATTTACTGAATGTGAACATAGGTCCAGGGGAATTAGTTTAAGCTGAATTAACATTTTTGAGCTCCTCACCCCTCTAAGTATCCTCCCAGTTATCTGTGGTTGGTCTTTTATTTATTTAAAATACGTAATTTTAAATCCACAATCATCTTTTAATGGGTTTGTATTTCATTTTACAGCAGCTTTCATGTCTCTTTTCTCAAAACTCCACAGGCTTATCTCAGGAATCCTTTCATATAGTTACAGCAATCCTCTTTTCTCTACAGATAGTCTGGTTTAGCTTGGTTTGTGGATTTTTAAGAGATGCAAAAAAGAACAAGTTTTAAACATAACATTGCCTTTGGATGATTCTTCTGTTTTAATACCTTCAGTTAATAAAAAAAATAGCCTACTATTACAATAAATGTTTTCCAAGTAAAAAAAGAAAAGTCTGTGTTTTTCATAGTCATGCCATTGGAACATGGTATATAAATGGGGAAAGCCACTGGAAAGCTGCAGCATCGCCGTGGGGTGGGCAGCTCAGCAACCTCAACTGGGAGCACAATGTGATCACCCCAGCTCTCAGCTGCATCTCAGCAGGGATGTAACAGTGGCCTACAGCTGGAGAAACGTGCACACACTGCCTTCACCATGGCACTGGGGCTTTTCTCCTGCTTTGGGAGCCTCCGTGAAGCAATGGCAGCTAGTGGGAAACCTGATAAGCCGTATTCAGCAGGTCAGAAAGAATCCTGAGCTCTGCACTGGTGACCTAGGAGAGGTGTCCAAGAGACAGTGAGAAAGCAGGAGGTGGGAGTCATATGCAAAGAGGAAAAGAAGCTCAGGTGATGTTTCAAGGACTAAAAGCAATTTAAAACTCAAAGCAACTCTGGAAAATACAGTGCATCAGTATGGCCCTTTAAACATAAACATATCAAGGCAATCCATATTGAAATGCAGGCCTGAGAAGGGAAAGAAACATTGCTCTCCTGACCTTTAGATTGCACAGGTAAAAATAATAACTTCCATGTGGATCAGCAAGATATGGCATGAAGTGCAGAAGATTTTGGAAGCTGTTTTTGTGATAGGTCACACAAGTTTCACAAGGGGCTTGGCTTCATAACTCACCCAAAGTACAAACTCTCCAAGATCTACACTGCTGCATGACAACTGCATTGCTGTAACTCAAAGTGGATCATTTTACAACTGAATTTTCAGGAACAGCTTTCTGCAAAGCGTTTATGTGATACTGGGAAACTGGACACAGAATAAAGCAGATAAGAACACTATTAAAAGCAAAGTTTTCAAGCATGCTGAGCCTGTACTCCATTCCGAGTTGTCCCTCTATTCCGCAGCATATCCTGAGAAACAAAACAAAAACTGACTTCCAACTAAACAGAAGAGGACCCAGAATAGCTAAACAGCATAGGATTTCGGAGTGCAGCACTCAAATTTGTTCAGCTCCTCTTGGGAGAAATGGCTCAACACATAGTATGCCTAGAACTAAAACAAATTGCTGTAGCTACAAAAAAGATCATGCATATGTTTTCAGAACTAATGGTATGCTGGGGCAAACAGATGTAGCTTCAGAGATTTCCCCTGTGGTCTGCCCACAATTACGCTACCTAAGAACATAACCCTTCCCATAAAAGTTTGTGTTGACATCAGGCGAGAGCATAAGATTTCTTGTACATCCTAAATAAATTCTGCTGTATATTTTTACAGTTCTGGGTTTTACTTATATCTGTTACCAGGGTATGAAGAGTTTCACAAAGGATATAGGGAAAAAAAAAAATAGGAAGACAAAATTATGTTTGGAAGAAATACCCTGTAGAGAGAGCAGGAAAAATACAAAACCTATCTTCCATTTTGTCAGAATTGCCTGGTGTTACCAAACACTGGTAATACCATTATCAAATGCCAGTTGATACTGATACGCGTATCAAATCACAGTGAACATTTTTTCAGTTCTTCACTCTCTGCATCTTGTTGAAGGCAGTTGCTTTTTTACACAGTTTCAAGGCCAAGCATTTTGGAAGTAACTAGACACAAATGAGATCACAGATAAGTAAATAATGTACAGGATTGTCTTACAGACATAGCCTGACATGTTAAACTCCTTTTCTAAAGAAGCTGAAGACAGAACACAATTGAGCTATAGTTCAGTGCACACAAAAAGACACAGATATTATTTTGTAGCATCTGGTTAAGAGCAATCTTTTTAGATTAAAAAAATATTTTTTGCAGAGCTTGTCATTCATGGCTTTGAATTACACAAGGAAATGCAGGGATACAATCAGTGGTACTAGGAAGAAACAACCATATTGCCTATAGTTACTTGCTCTCTATTGTTGGCCTAATAAAGTTACAAGAACCGTTGCATTTTGAACTGGCTGATACTACACTATTTCATTATGCTCAAGAAGCTCCTAGCACTACACAGCAGCTCTTGCTGTATTTGCTGTAGTGAGTTACAAGAGCACTGCAAACTCAAGACTGAGTCTGGCTTTTCTATTTGGCTTAAATTGCACTGCCCAGAAAACACATCCAAAACAACCAGTACACAAAAATATGTAATGTCGAGTATGAGCTGTAAAAGCATCGCAATTACGAACAGCTCATTAAGAATTTGCAATTACTTGTTTCCACTCTACATAATACTTTAACATGCTAATATCATATATATTGTATCCCACATCTTAATTAAGACTCATTGTATAATACTACTAGTAACATACCACTTAACTTTTTGAGACAAAATAAATAAACCTTTATTAGGTCAACTACTGATGCAGTTCATTGGGGATCCATGGAAGAATAAAACAACATTGCTTTTCTACTTATTTAACCTCACACAATGACTTAATCCACAACCTCCTGAAGTTTTTTCCCCTCATCTCAGTAATATGTGCATTTTAAAATAATGACTTTGAAAGGCTGAGAGACCTGGGGCTGTTCAGTCTAGAGAAGCAAAGACTGAGAGGGGATCTTATTAATGTATATAAATATCTGAAGGGCGGGTGTTAAGAAGGAGGGGCCAGTCTCTTTTTAGTCATGCTCTGTAATAGGACAAGGAGCAATGGATGTAAACTAGAACACAGGAAGTTCCACCTCAATGTGAGGAAAAACTTCTTTATTGTTAGGGTGATGGAGCACTGGAACAGGCTGCCCAGAGAGGTTGTGGCGTCTCCTTCTCTGGAGACTTTCAAGAACCCTCTGGACACATTTCAGTGTGACCTGCCCTAGGTGGGCCTGCTCCAGCAGGGGGGTTGGACTTGATGATCTCCTGAGGTCCCTTCTAACCCCTAACATTCTGTGATTCTGTGACCAAAAAAGTAATTTTTCTTTGTAAAACCAATCATAGGCAAAAGGTTAGATTCACTCATACACCCTCACAAGTTCAGACTATTCTATCAAGGCAAAGTAGGTAAATTGAGAGAGTATCTCAGCTGTTCAACACAAATGAAAGTCATTACACAGTTGTGAACTAACAAAATAAAGCAACTCTCATGTTGCAGGGGCAGGAATTACAGCCAGAAAAAATATCTGAAAGGAAAAGCCCAGTGACCTGAATAGCAATTACCAGAAACAGTGATAATACTATTTCAGAAATCCTAAAATTTTCCATGTTGTTTTCTACTACAGAGATGATTGGCAAATTCTCCTGCCAATTAATAATGAAAAAAGTTGCTGCTGGAAAACTGTTTTTAAGCATTATATTCTGAAATTATACTACATAAAAAACCCCCAAAAAACATAACTGCCACAGAAATCAAATTAAAAACAAGGCCAAATTCTGTGCTGATTTATACCATGGGACACTAGAAGGGGCTGGAAGCTGATGGATTGTTAGGTCACTGTGTCTTCTGGCCTGCCATGTCTGTAGGGGCCCTAGCTGTAACTTCTGCAGGATGATATAAGTGTCTGCTCACAGCTGCACATTTTAGTGGGTGTATCCTCCAAGAATAACGTGATGGAAGACTCTAAACATAAGGGTGTTGCTATAGTTTGTGTAAGCTGCAATGAAAAGCATGGCAAACCTTGAACAGATAGCGTAAGGACAAGAGGACTTCACTTCCTGTGTCAAAAAGCAGTTGCAAATGTAGTTCAAAACTGCAATTTTTGCAACTGGAAGCTTTCTCAAGGATTTGTTATTTTACAATGGTGGAGAAACACAGGGGACTTCAACTTGTGGAGAACAGCTTTTTCCTATAAATCACAGACCGTAATCTGAAACCCAGAAACAGCACAGGGGCTCACATTTATGGATTTAAAACAGATGAACATGAAGCATGCTCTTAACCCTTTCCCCATAATTTCTTCCCAGAACAAAATGACAACAAATATGCAAGTACCAAACAGAAATTAACTTGGTAAAAATCAAGATGAATACAATTCTGTAAACACTGAAGCTCTTCAACTGACTTCCCTAAGGACACACAGAATTGTCCTAAAGCAAAGCACTGTGAAACTGTTAGAGCATATTCTACTATTCGGACTGTTCTTTCATCAACTTTTATTTAAGCAGTTTATCTTGTTGAGATTAGGATCTCTCTTATAGAGCAAGACCTGGCAAATATAAGCCTCTGGTTTTGAATATCAGGTTATATTTCACTGGGAAAGAAGTAACTAGCAGCCTGTCATCTCACTGTAAGGTTATAAACTCCTTTATCAGGCAATAGGAGAACTAATAGTAACACATTAGTGATAATTCATTTTCAGAAATATGTAAGAACATTAAGAGGATATGGAGAGCATTCATTTACTGTCCTTTAAGATTCCTAATAATTCCTCTAGCATTTTAGCCTCTGTTATGGCTCACATATTTTCAGTACTTTCAGAAATTCACTCACATACGTGACACAACACGATGATTAAAAGCAGAAACGGTCTTGGACTGAAATAAAGTATGATGGTACGTTGTATTAAATCTCTACACCAATGTAACATTTTAGAGCAAACCTTAAACCAAATAACCCTGGACCCTTGAAAAGAGAAGAGGAAAGGTAATTTTAAGCTTACTGCAAGATCACTCATCTGCACCGATTTTGCCCATGGTAATCCAACCTCTGTCCCTTTATTGGCTGCAGTTCAGTGAAGTGGTACTTTTGCCTGTATCTCCTGATGAAAAGCTGGGGTGTTTCTGCAGTTCACTGAAAAGGCTGCAATTCATAGGAAAAATGTCTCTAAAGTGGGAATGATGGGTACCCAAATCTTTTTCAAGTGAAGAAGTAGCTACCTGAGAACATTAGAAAAATGCAGCACGTAAGTTAATTGAGTCTTAGCTACTGGGCATGTCGTGGGAGCATCAAAAAAGTGCAGTCATGGCTAAAATTTTGTGCTACAATAAAAAAGAGAACTTAAAAAAATCTCAGCCCTTTTGGAATAGCTTGCTAAGACTGTTTATGTAATTTTACTTGCAGAGAAAGATTTGGGGGAAACCGGGTATAAAAGAGAATTTATATTATTAGTGCACTAAAAATACCGACTCTATCCTATTTACTGAATTTTGTGTTCAAAACGGCTAGCTAGATGAATCCTTCTTTAAAGCACATCTTGTGCAGAAGTTCCTGCCTATGTGTACCAAGTTGCTTTGAAGCCCCTCATCTCACCATAGCAGGTGCAGGACTACGTGCGTGAGCAGCCTTCTTGAAGTCAAGGGGAGAACACATGCCTGAACTTACACACTTGCTTAGCATATCAAGGTACCAGTAGAAACTTGGAAATTTTGTACATATAAGAAAATATTTAAGATTGAAAATGTAATTATATATTGAGGAGAATTCTACATACACACTTACTAAGTAGGTTCGTATTTTTGTGTGGAAAATCTGACCTGAAACATCCGAATTTTCCTGTTCAATCTAATGTTTAAAGAAAATGCTGTTATTACTATTTAAAAAAAGATGGGAAATTTTATGAGCTGATATGCTGGAGACAGAAACTGGCTGGGAATAACTACTCTGGTATGTGAACTCTGTTTCTTTCTGTGGCTTCAAAGCACAAGCACAATTCAACAACATGGTTTTTTGGCCTAGAATAATTCTCTAGTAAGTTAGATACTGAAACCAGCATGTGTTTTCATTACCTTCTCCCTCTCAATTCAGAAACTGTTATGTATACTGCTGCACCTTTCAACTCAAGTTCTGTTACATAGAAAAAAATATTTTGCTTAATATTTCTATCTTGTTGTGTAAATATGTGATGATGTTTACAGAATTATTTACATTCAAGTGCTTTGTTAAAACATCAGCCTACTTTGTAACCTCACAGTTTTGCAACAAGCATTTCTGCAAAGCAGCAATTCCTCAGTGAGGGTCTAGCATCAGTTCAACTACACTCAGCACAGCAGACAGGAGTCTTTAGATTCTGGCCAGTCTTAGGTGGGCTCTATTTATTCTAGAAATGTGTTTTTCAGTGGTATTGATACAGTCAAGGAATCCAGCATTCAAAGAACTACCACAACGAGGAAGTTAAATGGACATTAAGAGAGAACTACTATCATCCAGAAGAGTAAGTACAGTCCAGGATGGACACTCTTCTGAGGAAACACGCTAGTTGTGCAATTAAGGAGGGCTCTGCATTGCTAACATTTGTGTTATACTTGTTTGAGAATCAGGGGATTCCCACCTCAAGAGTAACACCTTCCATCATGCCACAAAACGAAGAGCACTGCATCAGGCTTTCCTCTTTTCTCTCCTTGCCACTGTGAGCCAGCTCTCTTCTGTAACTGCCTTCCTTCACTTTTGCTCTTGGCCCCTCTCTTGTTCTCTTTCTTCCCCTTTACCTTTATATTTTCTGCATCTGTCTTGTAGTTCCTCCTCTCTATCAGCCACAAGTTATTTATCCTTATTTTCACAGCCCTTCATAGCCTACTTCGACTTAAACTATCAAATCTCACAGGCATCTTCACTCTGCATACCATCACTCAACAGTCATGCAAACATATTTCCACATTTCCTTTCTTGCCACCTTTGTACCAAACAATACTGCAATAAAACTTTTTTCTATTTCTCCTTACTCTTTGGCTGCATGGAATCTCCTCACAATGGGACACAATTCAGAGAATGTACCTCTCATACTCTGAAGAGCCCAAGTGCTGAATAGGAACAAAGCAAAATCAGGCTTTTTATGTAGTTACTACTTTTGCAACTGTACTATCTGTGTTACACTAACGATAGTGATGCCCTAAAACAAAGCAAAAACCTGGTTCATTCAAATTTGTCAGACTAGGGTTTTTTTGGAGAAAAAAGGACTTACCAACCACATTAACACTCCCTAGTAAGCACTTTTCAGATACACAGATAGTACAAGACCTTAAGTTATTTCCAGTTTTGAATGACTCTTTAATAAAAATACCCTTTTATATAAATTTACATACATAGTAACATATGTATATGAAAGCACTCATTTAATAGAAGGCAGTAAGTTAATGCAAATTGCAGACATGAGCTGGAGAGAAAAGCAATAAATTCAGATTTTAAAAATACCAGAATTGGTAAGTTACTCTAAGGTGATGAGAAGTCAAAATCATTATTAAATAGGAGACTTTCAATAGATCTTCTGAGAAAGTGGTGAAATGGAAAATGTGAAAAAGCACACAGAAAATCAATAGTACTTTTCTACCAGCTGTTTTTATACCTCGTATATGCCTTTATATCCATGAGTTCTACACAGGCCAAGAGCAGAGAGAAGAGTAGGGTAAGTGTATGTAGTAACAAAATTAGTCTTATTTGTAGTCTAGTGCATCACAGAGTTATCAGCACTGAAGGTGCTAATGCACAATACCACCCTCAAATGAAGAGCACTGAGTTGACTTGACAGTTCACATTATTTAGGTCTTTGACTGCAGTCTTTATTATGAAAACCCTGCTCACTTTGAAAAGCATGGGAGTAGGCATTAGCCTTACTGAGTCAACTGAACAGGTTTAGCACTGCTTTTCCCCCTGGCTTATACGTGAAGTGAAAGCAAGCCAAATGTATTCCACCTATGGATGGTGCAGATGATGCTAAACCAGGCTCTAAGGCTATATTTGCTCTTCCAAACCCATATGCCCTTTTTATTCATATTATTTTCCTATCCTTCCAGTTTATGAAAACATACTCTCACTGGATTAATCTATTGAGACCACAACAAAAGCCTGAACAATACCACTGGTGTTTGTGCAAAAAGGTAATTATGAGAATCTAGGTTTTTCCATATTCAAAAGTGAAAGTGCATGGGATATTCCAACCCCCCACTCTCCCTGCTTTCTTTTCCCATACATATTTTTATTATTCAATTTTGCAAGTCTTTTACAATACAGAAGAAAGAACAAGCATTAGAAGAAAATCAAAGTTGCCTTTTCTCCCAGCACTTCTGAGTTTGTACTGATTTTCCTGGAGATTTGCTTAATTGAATTAGAAATCATTTCACTTCATATCAGACAAAACCAGAGAAAAATGTTCTGGTCTTCAGAAAGTTCTTGTACTTTTCAAATTTAAAAAGGCTTAAATATGTTTTCTTCATAAAGAACATTTTCACAGAATTTTCAGTCTGAATTGGAAGCAGGAAAAAAAAGCAACAAACCAAACAAAAATCAGCACAAACTTTTTTTTTCCCCCCACAGGACTTTCATGACCCAGTTAAAAAACTTAAAGAGATTTGGGTAAGTCTAAGAGACTCCGTAAGAGGCAACCTTTACTCAATCTCCAAATATTTACCCACTGCATTGCTCTCTAGAACTGATTATCAAATTGGTATTGTCTGTCCTGTAACCGGATGGCCTCTGCCTAGGTTTAAGTGCCAAGTCGAAATACACCTAAGCATACTTCCCTCCATGTTTTCTAAGTTTAATTATTGTTCTAGTTGAACGTTAATTACCTGTGTTGCCTGTGTGCACATATACTTAACCAGATAAAAAAGCGCAACAGCAAACAAATTATTTATATCTGTATAACTAGGTGACTAAATTAAATTTGTGCTGTTTTTTTTTATGTAGTTCCTTTTCTCTCCAGCACTATGGGATGCTACGAAATGTTTTACCCTACACAGCAGCCTGTACTGACACCACTAGCTGCTGCTTCCCAAGGACACATTAATACCAAGTTATTAGGGAATTACTGCATTGCAGTTGGTCCTAAAAAAAAGGCCAAATAAAATAATTAAAAAAAAAAATTTATTAGAATGTTCTCCTGAATATGGGCTGGGGTGAATGCTGTTATGATGTAAATTACTGAACAGCAACTGCCAAGGTCCTTAAATAATATTTTGGCTTAAGATTCACATTCAGATAAAATTACAGTGCTAATGGGCTAAAGAGTTTTTTGAAGTACAAAGAGCTGTCCCAAAGCTTGTTTTTATTCTAATACTTGAAACCATTAAAGCAAAGCACTGTAGAAGTTCACCTTCAGTTACAATAACTGGCCATTTCTTAATTACAGCTGCATCACAAATTAAACTATGTCCAAACTATCTATGTGCAGTACCTTACCATACAGACTTCTTACAAAGTAAGTATATCTATAATAAGGCTAAAAAACCCACCTAGTTTTCAAAAGATTTTTTTTATTATTTTGGATTTCATAAACATGAACTTCTGGGTAAAAAAATGGAATCTCGCTTCCTTTCATGTTAAGCAGTACACCACAGAATTATTTATCAGTAGCAGCTGCACAATCCTCACAGTTTTAGCAGAAAAAAAGTCGTTATTTTCTTCACCAGTGTGTCTATCTAAATATAAATATATTTGCTTAATTATTTTTCAAGTGCTTCTACTGAACTGATTTAGTTCACACTTCCCCCCCCAGGTAAGGACAATATGAAAGCAGCTGGTTTGAAGGAAAAGAAGGAGTAGAATACAAAGCAGAGGAAATACTGTAGGCTGTAAATTAGGTCAGGCCCTTTTCAAGATTGTTGATTCTTGCAAGAACTTATATACACGACCAACGTGTAAGTTTCAAAGTGCTTTTCCAGTTAAAAACAAAGCAGATACACATCTAACCTGAAGGGCCAAAAGACAAAAGTCCAAGTATTCTGTTCAGTCAGTGGTAATTCAGAGAATTTAAGTGAGATAGTTAAAATAACTGGTATGAATCCACTGGAATAAAAAATCTGCCTTATTATGTGTTACTCATGTATGTTACTCAGTTACCAAGACAGCCTTAAATAAAAACATGTGGATTATATAATAACATACAATTGTTTAGTTTTTTGTAATGTACTCTCACCTAAGTAGATAATTGGCAATAAGAACTGAACATGAGAACTTTTGACCTGAAAGCACAGGTTTTTTTCTGAATTCAACAAGAACATGTTCTCTCTTCTCTGAAAGACACTGCACAATTTACAATAGTAATGAGTTTTTTATTAAAAAAACGTACTTGGAGAATTGACTATTTCTTGGAAGCTCAGGAAAGGTATCCAGCATGGTGATCTTTAAACAGAAAAAATGACAACATAGATGCTGGCATTGCGAGTGCTCAAATCAATGTTCAGGAAGTATCAAATGCATAATCACTTGTTGGTGAAAAAGAACCAAGGTAATGTCACGAAGAGCATTTATGCTTTGTTTTTCTCACACATCCTGAAGTTAAGTATTCAACTACACGTTCACACCAGTTCTTAGAACGTAAAAAGCAGAGAGGTCATAATTCAAGAGACTGTGCTCTAAAATTATTTTTCATCTTCATCTATAGCAGAGAGCTGTTCTTTCACAAGGGTTAGCACAGATTTGTGATGGGGTAGAATCTTAGCCTGCTGAAGTCAATAAAAGTTTTGCTATTGATGTCAGTGGTTTGGAATTCCTTCTATTATCTTTAGATACCTGGATAGCTGCCTGAACATCTGCTGAGGTTGTCCTTAAAAAGTCAAAATGCAGTAATGCAGTTATGTAGAAATACTCAGGTCTGCTGGTGAGAATAATTTCATCCCATTAAAAAACACTTACAAATTGTAAGTTCATTAGAAGTTGCTATGCCTGACTTGTTTGGTAGATTTCTTATGGAGGTCTCTGATTTGAGAAAACACAATGCAATACTTTCTTGCTTCACGTAACCACCTTTTTCCACACCCCTGTCAAAATGTGGTAAAATAAACAACTTGTCCAAGGTCACACAGGAAGTCTGTGGCAGAGCAAAAATTCTGAGTCCCATGAAATTATTTGAACACCTTCCTTTTTTTTTTTTTTTTTAAGTATCAATCAAGAATGAAAACATGAGGAAAAAACAGGGAGGTATATGCTGGTGAACTAACATTTCCTACAAGCACAACTAATTAAAGTGTAAAGAAAACATTGTACACACATGCATGCACCGACATAAATCAGGTAATTTCCCAATTTAAGATGAGGTATATGCCAATATTCAGCTGTAACATATTCAGGCACCTCTGCTTATAAAGGCACAAAGAAGCAGCAGCGGTCTGCATGGGAAGAAAGCCTTGGTTTATTATTATTTAAACCAAACAACAAAAGCCAAGTGCACCACTGTATCTGCTCTCAAACCTGCCTGTAAACAGATTTTCTCAGTGCTCAGGCTTCCTATCTTTTTCCTGTGCCTATAAATGGCAACATTTGTGTGACCATTTATAGCACAATGGTAAAACAAGAATGCAAAATATGTATTAAAACAAAAAAGAGAGTTCATATAGATTTCTCTGTAGCTGCTAATTTTCTCTCCTATTAATGTATCTGTTCACATTTCACTTCCACCATTCACAGATTTCCTTTTAAATTTGCTGTTCTGTCTGTGCAAGGAATTAATGCATTTTCTAAAAATGACTATTTTTTTTAAAATAGAGTCATTGGCAGGAACACAGCTTCACTACACCCATGGATGTTAAAAGTAAATGAATGGTATAGTCTAAGTTCATTTGTCCAAAGCAGAACTGACTGATAGACAGGTAACATTCAACACTGTTTGGCCATGTGCTCTTGCTACATTGATGCAGATTTAACAGTATTTGCCTGTCCCTAAGGTGCATGTCCTGAAGAATATTTTCATTCTTCTAATATTTCACTTTATCAGCAATCACTTCAAGCAACTTTTATTCAGCTGACCTAATACAAGATGAGTAATTTGACAGAATGTTTTCAGAAACATAGCAAGAAACATCCAGCCTTGCTACAAGACTGTTCAATGCTTGAGCAGGACACAAAGTCCCTCCACCTCCCTCCCTACCCCTAAAATCTCCTTTTCCCCAGACAGTGCAATACACTTGCTTAAGGAAGCATAAGGCATCACAACAGCAACAAAACATATCATAGTATTTAAACTCTGCCATTAAGCTCAACCAAGGATGTTCAGGGACTCAAGAATAATTTTGGTTGAAAGGAAAAAAAAAGGCTGGGAAGACGCAGGAAAATACAACTTTTGTAAATGACAGTTCTGTCAGCATGTTGGAGTGAGACGTATGATGCTTCCAACTATGTCATTTATTTCCTCTCAAAGGGAAAAGGAAAAGGGAAGCAGGAAAGGAAAGTGGGAAAGGGAAAGGAAAGCGAGAAAAGGAAAGGGAAGAAGGGGAAAAGAAGAAGGAGAAGAGGAGGGGAGGGGGAAGGGGAGGGAAGTAAAAGTGTTTCTGGCATTTTAAGCATTAGGACAAACAATGTTTTCTTTGAACTAAAAGTCTATGGGAAATTACAAATCAATTGCATTGAGGAGCTGGGACTTGAACTGATAAAATGACGCAAAATAAACATAATGAGACTGGTCACAAGAAAGTCATGAGAGTTGATTCACGTTAAAGATGTAAAAACAGGTCCCAAACTATAATTTAGCTATGCATTTAGCACTGGATGAGAAAAAGCAGGATTAAAGCTAGGAGGGTTGCATACAGGTGACTTCCTTGCTCTCTCTCCATTAGAACATGGTTCCCAGTATGAAGAGCAGGATGTCAATACTCATTCCACACAATGCTGTACATGTAAGTTGAATTTTTGACTTTAAATCATTTGGACTGCTTTGTTACTTAAATATTAGCAGTCATTCAAATTTTCCATGGAGTTTACACACACACAAACTTTATGCATTTATATGGGAAAGAGTCTCTCCAGGAGTCAGAAACAGAAGACATTTAACTTAAAAGATCTTGCAGTTGCAATTCCATGTTGCTACAAATACATGGACAGTTCCACTGGACACACTGGGCTTTACCTCACACAAGGTAAAGAACCCTTTGTAAAATTTTGCAAGGATGAAGCCTAAGGTTTTTTGCCCTCTTGTAAAGAGTAAACAGCTCACCACAAGGTTGTTTTAGGAAAAAACAGATTAAACAGACAACTAACACATAAATTCTGCAGATCTTGATGTTAACCAAAAGCATACTGTGCTGAGGTACAAATATCCAGCCTGATAATATTTATGTAGTGAAGTTACTACTTAGATATAGTGATAAAATACAAAAGACACAAAGCCCATTCAAGAAAACCCTCCCGATAAAAAGGCAGTGTGAGATGGCATACGATTCTGTTCTGTGATTCACCTCATACCTTGAGTACTGTGTTCAGTTCTGGGCCCCTCACTACAGGAAGGACATGGAGGGGCTGGAGCATGTCCAGAGAAGAGCTACCAAGCTAGTGAAGGGTCTAGAGAACGAGTCATATGAGGAGCAGCTGAGGGAACTAGGGATGTTTAGTTTGGAGAAGAGGAGGCTGAGGGGAGACTTCATTGCCCTCTACAACTACCTGAAAGGAAGTGGTAGAGAAGTGGGTGTTTGCCTCTTCTCCCAAGTAAATAACAATAGGACCAGAGGAAATGGTCTGAAGTTGCAGCAGGGGAAGTTTAGATTGGATATTAGGGAGAATTTCTTTACTGCAAGAGTGGTCAGGCACTGGAACAGGCTGCCCAGGGAGGTGGTGGAGTCACCATCCTCACATGTAGTCAAGAAACATGTAGATGAGGAACTTCAGGGCATGCTCTAGTGGCCAAGATTGTAGGTTGTGTGTTGTGGGGTTTTTCTGGGGTGTGGTTTTGTTGTGTTGTCCTTTTTTGTTTTTAAATGGTTGGACTTGGTGATCTCAGATGTTCTTTTCAACCATGACTATTCTGTGATTCAGTGATTCTACTTAAGGTGTTGTCGCCTACTCCCAAATTTAAGACACCTTCTCTAAAACACCTTCTATCCCAAATATTGAGGACTTGTAATGTCCAAAGCACTTCAAGACAAAATTTACAGCTTCTTGGGAAATGCTGGTGCGAGTAAAAACTTCACAGTGCAAGTGTTAATACCGCAAAGGGAAATATCCCTGGCAATTTTAAATTCAGATTAAATTTTTGCTCCCAGCTCATTTCCAAAATGCTGTATGTCACCAGCAATTTTCTATTACAATGCCATGCTGTTTAAATTTAAAGAGGTTTACCAGAATTACGGAAATGTGCTCTACTAAAAAATACAAGTAAAACCCCACTACTCTTGCAATGAGTAATAATCCTATTTTTCAGCTTTGCCTTCAACATATCACTGTCACTGGTAGGAAGGTAGAATTTCAGCAAAAGAAAGCAAGATTTTACATTTGTCCTGCTTAATTTGCTAAGCAATTCCATTTCTTGTGAATTTAGTAACATGTTATAGCCTTTAGTGAACAGTAATCATTGGAAGTATTAGGAAACAGAAGCTAAGGATTAACCTTGCATTAAAACTACCGTTGACCCGAGTGATTATTTATTAGTCTGTGAAAATCATGACATAACCTCACAGCTCATATAACTATTCAGGTGTATTACAAAAATAAATACTATCCTTCTCCAACCTCCAACAGTACTACACTTGAAATCACTTGCACTAAAATCACTTGAAGATTTAATAGTGATGTTTAACAGGTCAACACAAATACAGCATTCAGCTGATTGTTAAGATTAAAAAATAAGTTTCTCAGTAAATTTAATAAATGATGCATGATTAAAAAACTGCCCACAAAAAAGAAAGACTCAAGCCTGCTTTGTTATTTAAGATGTGTAAGAAATTTTGCTTTGAATATATAGAGTTAAAAAGCAACTACTTGGTTGTACTTGGTTGTTTGTGCAGCACTGAATTTTAAACCAAGAGACATTATGAGAAAATTTGCTGCAGGCTGTCAGACCTCATTAAGTTAATGGAACTGGTAAATTGGCACATTTCCAGCACATTGTAGAAAGAAAAGTGCTTTCAGCTCAAGAGTGAAGGAGATCTAGTTTCGGTTTGGCAGCTAAAGGAGATTATTAGCTATAAATAATGGCTGCACTGAGATGACTTATATGGGATTGCTTGACCAAAATGAAGGCGAAGAGACAAAAAACATTAACATTTTGAAATGAACGATACAGTCTCTTTGTTGGATGGAATCTAGAACAGCTTTGTAGACATTTTCCTTTTAAAGCCTTACTATATACAAAACCATCTAAAAGTCTTTGTAACAAGCTTAGCTACCACTAAACTCATTAATGGAGAGAAAATTCTTCTCTTTGTTGGGTCTTTTAATCTCTTTAAAAATGTCACAAAACCTATGGTTCAGTGTGAGGTGGTGATGTACTCGATAATATAAAAGTATTATTTTGGTCTGAATTACTGTGGAGAGTTTCCAGAGACAGGACAGCAGAAGGGTATCAGTACTCAGGCAGGGCATGGAGTAGAAACCAATAAACCGAGGAGATACCCGTTTCCTGAGTGAGCGGAAAAGACAAAGTGCTGAAGAATGTGACAAAGCAAAAGTTCCCTTCTGACAGTGAGATGTGTCTGGTAGGATGCTTTTCTTACCTCAAATATCTTAATGGTAAGCTGGCTTTGAACTAAAGAAGACAAGTTTATGCTCTGAAATTATACCAATAAACCCCAAACTATATACGCAAAACCTAACAGTAGAATGTGTGTCTGGATTGCAACCACTTCAAAATTCTGGGGCTTACTTAGATATGGAGATCGGCAAAGATCAAGTTGAAATTTCAAACATCTCTACGGCCAGGAATTGGTTCTGTTTATTTTCCTATAGTTAGGTGTATCTCTCTGCTTTGAAGTGGACTGAGTGTTCTTCCATTTTTCAGTGGTGAAGTTTTTTTGAAACAGGTGTTGATTCATAGCACTAAAAAACCCACACAAGCCCTATTTCTTCTGCACAAAATGAGAACAGGAATTCTACTGTTTACTTAGTTCATTCTTTGTTTGTCCTCATTGTTTCTCAGAAACATATTTTAAAGGAAAACAAGGCCAGTTTCTATGTGTATTTTGGCCCCAGCTTCTCTGTTAAGTGGTTGGTGCAAGGGTGTGTATGCACCCGAGAGCTGGTTAGGCAAGAGCACCTGTCACCTTGCAAACTGGATTAACATCACATGGATCCCTTGTCAGCGTTGGACAGGAATGACTTTTACTTCTGAGCAACTCAGTCCAAATTAAAGCAACTATCTTTACTCATGATACAACCAATTTCCCCAGGCACCCAGTCACAGTTGGGTATAGAAGGCGCTTCATTATCTTGACACGTCTGCTTTTACTTTAGATTTACTGGCAAGTGACTAGTAAATCCTGCCAAAAAAAGTAAACATCAGGTTCCCTCCTTATGAATGGAAAGCTTTATTATGCTTAAAAAATTTCTGCTGCCCCCATCAACCAGCTGAGTTAAATGTGAAAAAAAAAATACATTAATGCAGTAACATGCACCACTTTCACCAGGGATCTGGAGGAGGAATATATCAGACCATAGGAACACTAATCCTGTTATGATATTGTGGTGCCAATTTGAAGAGTTACGTATACTACAAAAGACCACTTTAATTCACTGCATCTCTTATACAGGGGGTGAGAATTCTATATCTAACACAATTAGGGTAGATTTACATTAGTTACTACAAAGAAATCATGTACTGCGGGAGTGGTGAGACACTGGCACAGGTTGCCCAGAGAAGCTGTGGATGCCCCCTCCCTGGAAGTGTTGGATGGGGCTTTGAGAAACCTGGCCTGGAAGGTGTCCCTGCTCATAAAGGGGGTCTGGAACTACATGATCTCCAAGGCCCCTTCCAATCCAAACCCTTCTATGATACCAATTAACTTCACTGAGAACAGCATTCCTGCATAGACTCCTGTCTACCCTTTAGGAAACGATACATGAAGACCATAGCTAAGTACTTTACCCAAGTGTTCAGTCTGAATATAAAACAAAATTGACTTTTTTCTAAACTCCCTGCATGACAGCAGCCAGAGAGAAGGCATATAGAATTATCAGCTGCCATCATGAAGACTAAAGATCACACATCCAAAAAAAGTTACCCTCTCTCTGAAAGTTTTAACTTTCCCCACACACACACAACACAAAAGAGTGAAGAAAGGCTGACCACAGTTTCTATTTAATGTTACATGTCAATTTAATATTTAGACAACTAAGAAATAAAACCCCACTCAAACATAAACAGTTTCTCCTATTTACCTCATCAAATAATGCAAGAAAACAATTTTTCCATCATAACTTTCCAAGTACATAAGTAGACTTAGTTCTCTCCCAACTCCTGTCTCTGTGTAGGGCAGCCCAAGTATCACACCATGTGCCTGAGAGCATCATCCAAATGCTTCTTGAACTCAGGCAGGCTTGGTCCTGTGACCACTTCTCTGAGTGAAAAACCTCTTCCTGGTATCTACCCTAAACCTCCCCTGGTCCAGCTTCCTGCCATTTCCCCAAGTCCTGCCATTGGTCACAGGAGTGAAGAGATCAGTACCTGCCCCATCTCTTCCCCTCATGAGGAAGCCATAGACTGCAAAGAGGTCACCCTCAGCTTCCTCTTCTCCAAGCTGAATCATCCAAGTGACCTCAGCTGCTCCTCGTAAGTCATCCCTTCCAGACCCTTCACCGTCCTCGTGGCTCTCCTTTGGAAACTCTCCAATAGCTTGATGTCCTTTTTATATTGTGGTGCCCAGAACTGCATGCAGTACTCAAGGTGAGGCCTCACCAGTGCAGAGTACAGTGGGACAATCACCTCCCTTCACTGGCTGGCAACGCTCTGCTTGATGCACCCCAGGACACAGTTGGCCCTCCTGGCTGCCAGGGCACACTGCTGGCTCATCTTCAATTTGCCATCAACCAGGACCCCCAGGTCCCTCTCTGCCGTGCTGCTCTCCAGCCTCTCGTTCCCTACCTAGTCCGTTCTTACCACCAGGGCTGCCCTGTCCCAGGTGCAGAATCTGGCACTTGCCCTTGCTAAACTTCATGTGGTTGGTGACTGTCCATCTCTGGAGGTGAGTGTCTGAGGTGACTGTCCATCTCCATCGCCCTCGAGGGAGTCAACAGCTCCTCCCAGCTTTGCATCATCAGCAAACTTGCTTAGAATTCCTTCGAGTCCTGCATCCAAGTCATTGATGAAGATGTTAAAGAGGACTGGGCCTAGGATGGAGCCCTGCGGGACCCCATTAGTGACCGGTCACCAGCCTGATGTGACCCCATAAAGTTACATCTCTGTTTTATATATGGATACTGTATACCAGAAAAAAGTAAACAGATACCTGAAGGCAGCAGTCTCCTAATGAAGGCAAAGAATAAGAATGGTTCTTGAGTAATACAGAAGGAGAGAGGGAAGGAGGTGATACAGTCCATTCCACAGATGGGGCCGGAGCCTGATGCCCAGCCACAAGGAACAAAAGGCAGGGGAATGGGGAGAAACGAAGGGGCAGAGAAAGAAAACTGAGAGCTGCTGGGGTCGAGGGAACAGAATTCAGGACATACCTGAGTACGTTAATAGACTTACTTGATAGAGACTTGTTTATATAGTTAAATTTCTTTGAGGAAAGAAGTTCAAAACAGCCTGAATAAAGGGCTCTGTTTTGAGTGCAAGATATTCCAGAAAAAAAAAATATTCAAAAGATTGTAATGTTGCTTTTTGATTTGCACTGGTTTTCTCCAGCAGAAAGGGTCAGCATACTGAATTGTACTGACTTTGTAGATGAACCTAATGCCTTGTACACAGCAGCGTTATGCACTGCATTGTGTCAGCTGCCTTCCTGCTTGGACATACTAACAGAGCATTCTTTGACCACTTGATTTCCATAGAAGTTTCACCTACTTCTAGCTGTTAATAATTTTTTTCTGTCCTTAATGTATTACAAACAAAGAGAAGCTGAAATGACTTGTTTGCTATTCATCATCTGTCTTTTGCATACGTATCAGGACTGACACCCCAAAGATACAATAATTAAGAGTGCACGTGCTTGTTTCATTTTGACAATGACAAATAAACAAGACTTTTTATGGTGAACTTAGTAAAAAGTAAAAGAAATCTTCATCCGTCACAAATTGCTAATCAGTATACAGGTAAGCAACAGGGAAACGTTAGGATACTACAGCAATCACACAACCTTGTGCCTCAGAAATAATACATCTGCCAACATAAAATATTGGTGAGTGGTACCTGAACATCACCTTCCATGAAACACAGCAGTGGACCAAGGCTGATACAAGTGGAAATAGTTCATTCAGCTGTTCCTCAAACACAGAAAAGTACTAAAAATCTAACACCTGCAAAAAATTTCCCAGAAGTAAAAAAAACATTGATTTTGCACATCCCAAATCTTAATCTGAAGCTATTCCAGTCATTTCCATGCATGCATTTCTTGGTGATATTTATTAAATTTTCTGCTTTGATTTAGCCAATGACAGTCCTAAATAGTAACGATTGAAAAATTATAATATATACATAGATATATACGTATATAAAACACAATCGTGAAAAACTCAAACAATTGACAAAACAGAATACATCTAAAAAATTAAATAACAGTCTAACACCTGTTTTCAAAATGCTGCATGTACTACATTGCAGAAGTCTGGAGACGTGGAGGGGAGTGAACCGTGAATAGAAGAGCATACCAAAACCAGATTATAGCCAATTATTAAAAATAAATAAATAAATAAAAAAAATAGTTATATATATGGCACTGATTGAAAACTAATGTCTGCATACCAAGATCTGGGACACAAAGAACATATAGATATCCTACCCTCCACATATAGTCAGATATATTGGAACGAAAGAATGACTTATACTCAAGGTAAGATAGGACAGAACAAATAGGCCTACATTCCTTCACATAACTGAATTTTCACCATTGAACTTAATTTTTTATAACTATTCAGGATTAAAGAGAGGTCAATAAACCAATTACTTCGGGCAATGGTGCAAAATAAGTACTAGTAAAGTAATTAATGCCCTTTTCATTGTTTCCACATCACGGAGTGTTAATAAGTTGGGCTTTTGTCACTATCCAGTATTTTCTTTACAACAAATTTCTTCTTTCCAATCCATCTTTTTTATGGCTCCCTGTTAATACTTTAAAATACCAGACTAATTAGATTTGCAATTCAACTGTTAAGTCACAAGCTCCATTTTCATCTCTGTTCAGACTCTCTATTTTCTGATATTCCTAATGAGGCAATACTTTTATTCGAAGGGTGTGATCCTTTAAAGAATTTCTAGTGGCTTATTAGTTATGTGAAGAGGATCTTTCAGGAGTTCCCACGTACATCGCTTAAACACAGTGGAGCAGCACACACATTAGTGATGAAGGCTAGCACACCATTAAATCCAAACCTCCTATAACCTGGAGTTCATCTTTTTACAGGATAAACCTGTTTGTAACTGCAGCACTCTAATTACTCCCTTCCCTCGTATGATATTTTGATTAATTTCATGCATTTGAAAGGTGTTTGCTTGACCATGGCACTAGTTAAACAACGGGGCAGTGTCATCACCTAGGAAGACTGCTCGGCTGAAAAGAGTGCTTTTCCCATATTTCAACTGAGTTCTGTATCTTCCAAGGAAACCATCAAGAAATACACAACTCAGTAAGGAGGCTGGTGTCACAGACAGTAATCCACCCACGTATTTTATACAGCCACACATTAAAAAGGGTCCTTTTCTGTAAAACACAGCTTATCTTTTTCATGACAGGAACCGGAAAATGGGAGAAGACAGTGATTTCTCTTCTGCAACATAAACTAATGTGAATTTTTATTCTGAAAGGGTCAGAAGTGAATCCTTCAAGCATCTCCCTTTGAAAAGGAAATAGCAACAGTAGGAGAAGCCCTTTTTCTGAAACACTGTGTAAAGCAAAAATTTTTAAGGAATTTTTCTTCCTATAAAACAAAAACCAAAACAAAAAACCACCAACCATAGCTGCTACTACTGAGATTTACAGAGAGAAAACCAAGAGCACACCAATAGCAAGGCTTGGACCTCATCATATATATGGGAAGAATGAGAAGACTCACTCCAAGCAGGCAAGCCAATCAAGCTGCAGAACAACTGGGCTTTCTCCAGTCCTGTACAAAATCTAAAGGATCTCTGCAATCCAGGCCTTTTGTCTGGTAAAATACTCCGCATGGCAGCATCAGGAGTTAAATCAATGGTCAGTATCCAAATGCCTCTCATGCCTTGGAAGCATTTGGAACTAGCCCTCCATCACCAGATGCTGAGATCCTACACACTGACATAAACACCGTGATGAGTTAATACACGGGTAGAACTGAGATCTGAGCACAGACGTCAGGCGTTTCTAAAGCCAAGAAGAACTATGCCTGTACCTCAAATGTAAGTATGGCCCCTGTGAATTTCTGGTCCTTCTCCTGTTTCAGAGTAGCTTGCAGTGAAAAGAAGGGATAAGAGCCAAGCATGCCAAATGCAGCCTACATCACCACCTCTGCTTCACTCAAAGGTGAATGAAGTCATTAACTTGATCAGGAAGAGGTTGTGAAACCACTTACAACCTCCAGAATGCCACCTGGGAGATAACTGCCAAGGTGCTAACTGGAGACAGAGCCAAAGTTCCTAGTTCAGCCAACCCAGCTGCATGGCAAGAGCCTCCTGCCAAGAACATCGAAGTACGGAATTGCAAAGCCAGATATAAGACTCCACAATTCTCACAATCATACACCACATTTAAATCCCTGCACTGATGTTTGTAAAAGGCCTTGAAGATGAAAAGTACTATGCGCAATAAGCCCTAAGTAAAATTATTAAAACACTTCATGAAAAGAGATTAATTATACCATTACTGTTTGCACATGTGAGTTTTCCATAAAAATAGAAATCTGGGCCCGAGTTCAACCAAGCATTTTAGCATATGTCTAACCTATATGTACACAAGTAGTACTGTTTAAATTACTAAGACCACTCCTGCTTAAAAGTTAGGCATGTGCTTCAGTACTTGGGACCTTGGGATTTGAGACACAAGCACGAGGAGACAGGTACTTACTGATCTCAAATAGTGATTTTTTTTCTTACCTCACAGGAATGTAACTACCTAGATACAGAAGTTTCTGTCACCTCACCAATGTGCCTAAAAGTCTGTCACGTGGAATGTGCCACTAGGTCCTGATACTGTCCCACACGTAGGCATCGACAGATTCTCAGGTACATGACCATATGACATTTTCAGGTGTTGAGGACATGACTACTGGATGAAACCTTGCCCAGACCTTGACTTTCAGAACGTAGGATTGACTCCTACCACCTGCCGAGTATCTAAACACTCACTAGGGAAGAGCAGAACAAAAATTCCATTCTCCTTTTTCCAACTTTGCTTAGTACTAAGAAAATTAAATGGAAATTACTCCAGTTCTACAACTGCCAATAATCACAGAATCTTAGGGGTTGGAAGGGACCTCGAAAGATCATCTAGTCCAACCCTCCTGCCAGAGCAGGATCACCCAGAGTACATCACACAGAACACGTCCAGGCGGGTTTTGAATGTCTCCAGGGAAGGAGACTCCACAACCTTTCTGGGCAGCCTGTTTCAGTGCTCTGTCACTCTCACAGTAAATTAGTTTTTCCTCATGTTTACATGGTACATCTTATGCTCCAGTTTGCACCCGCTGCCCCTTGTCCTATCACTGGACATCACTGAGAAGAGCCTGGCTCTGTCCTCCTGACACTTGCCCTTTACATATTCATAAACATTGATGAGGTCGCCCCTCAGTCTCCTCTTCTCCAAGCTTAAGAGACCCAGCTCCCTCAGCCTTTCCTCTTCAGGGAGATGTTCTGCTCCCTTAATCATCTTTGAGGCTCTGCTTTTAACCTTTGTATTGACTCTAAAGGAAGCACTGTTACCTTTGAGGAATAGGGTTAAATACCATTAAAATTCAGAATAATACTTAAAACAATGGTGAAAATTATGAAGTTGTTCAAATAAAAGACATTAGCACATCCCATTCTGAGTGAATACTACCCTTTCAGGCAACTGAAGGAAACACAAAATTCTCTATACATTATCATTTAGTAGTTTCTACTGCAAATACTGTTTTGCTGTTCCTTTATTGTATATACTTTTTACTGACTTGAAAGCACAGTTAATACTATCTGCACTTGCCTTGCTTGTTTAGATTGAGGATTAAATATAACAGCAAGCAGAACTTTATGGCCTATCCTTCAGTTTGTGTTTCAGAAGACATTTATTACTTCTATGCTTTTCATTCTTTAAAGGGTTGCTTGGGTTCTTTGGAACTGTTTTCTTTAAAAGCTAAATTCAAGGTGGAAAACAAATGAGAAAGCAAAAAGATCTCAAGACTTCTTTTTTTTTTTACTCTGAACAATGCACAATAACTGCCCTTTCCTGTAGCCACAATCATTGCGGACAGACCTGAAGGAGGTTCTTTTTGTTAATTTATACCGAACTGCCATCTGAGAAGGAGACCCTACAACTGAATTTTCCTTCCTGGAATGGCTTATGGATTATGTACTGGCACATGGGTTCATTACAATAGACTTAAAGGAAATTTCTCAGAAAAACAAACTCTTCTCTCCCTTGTTTTAGGGATGCTTTTATATAAATCTGCACACAAAACATGTCAGACACTTCAGTCCTTCTAGTGAAGCATATGCTCTGCTCCCAGAGATCAGATACTTTCTGTATTTTCAGATTGATATAGCAGTAATTCTTTCAGTGTCCCAAAACCTGCAAACTAAACGTACACAAATGTTGACATTTGGCAACCGGAACTTTCTTTACTGCTTGAGGAATATCTGTTTTGCTTTGCAAGCATCCTTCAAGGGATACAACTAAGAGACCCCAAAAGCCTTCAAGAAATAATAATGGGAGAAAGAAGGCAATTCTGGCAGAGAGGGAATGTAATTTTAGTTAAAGAAACTTTGCATCTGGTACTCTTTTTTTAAAAAAAGCAATTTATCTGTAAATAAACCCCACTTTGAAAGAAAAAACTGGATAAAGTGAATACTAGAGATAATGTAAACCACTTTTTGGCCTAAGAACAATAGGACTTTTAAAATACAGAAGTAATTCAAATGCTATGTCATGAAAACAAGAGTGAAGTATGGAAACTAGCAGGAAACTTGTGAATGCTGCATTTAACAGCCACATAAAATACCTTTATTACTTGATGTCCTCTTGTGTAAATGCCATTTCTTGCTACATTTAATAATATCCACTTGCTATTTTACTCTGATTCAACATTCTCTTACACACACACACACACGTAGATATACAGTCCTTATAGCCAGCTCTGTGAGAACTCTCCATCTGGTCTGCAAACTGTAGAATTTCCTTTCCCATCTATCTCAGAAATATAGTCCCATGACCCACGGGTCACCATCTGCTCAGTTACACTGGCACAATGCCTAGTATGCTTGAGGTAATGCCACCATCCTTTCCTCCAATTGTAAACTCCCAACAAGGCAGACATCTACCAGAGTGTTTGCACACAATGAGGCAGCTCCCAGTGAGATTATAGTTAAAACACTGAAGAAATTCCCTTCATCTACAGTAGCCTAGGATGTGGGAATGACCAAAGACACATGCAGTCTTTCTTGATCAAAGGTCATTCTAAGGAACAAAGCAGTCAGTGCTGATGTGTCCAAGATAGCATAATATAACACACACACATAATTGTGTCCAGCATGTGGGGTTCCCCTCCAGTTCCTCTCTTAATGATCTTTGCTTCACTCAGTATTCATTTGTGTACAATCTCCTATTCTCAGGATGCCCTAGAGCAGAACAAATTATACTAAACATAAGTGAAATCAAACAAAGTTTTCATTGAGTACCATTCATAACATTTGCAAACAAGTCTCTTGTGTTAAGTTTCTCATAAATAATTGGCAGGTTCAGTTTTACACAACTAGAATTTTTTTTTAGGTGTACCTATGCAATAAAGTAACAAAAATCTCATGTGACTTATTTATTAAAAATAAAGGTAGCTGAAAATTGAAACCATTTTTATGTAATAAAATAGGTAGGAATAAATACAT
This sequence comes from Hemiprocne comata, assembly GCA_020745705.1. Taxonomy (NCBI): domain Eukaryota; kingdom Metazoa; phylum Chordata; class Aves; order Apodiformes; family Apodidae; genus Hemiprocne; species Hemiprocne comata. Next base: position 16,643,068 of record CM036590.1, read on the forward strand.
TTTTTTCCAAAATTAGAAAATGTGTGTGTGAAGGCGTTTTTCCCCATTTTTTGACAAGCATTACTGAATATAAAAAAAACATCTGAATGTTCACCAGTCTCTGCAGTAGACATCAGAGTTGGAAGTCTTCCTTTCATGTGCTCCAGTCCAGAGTAACTCCAGTGTCTTAAGTGGAATTACTGCAGGTTGATACACTTACTCAATAAAAGTCCTCATAAAAAATAGAATTCAATGTTCTGAACTTGAGATAAACACTGTTTTTCTGCTTTTGCACCAGCTTCAGCTTTTTCGCTTTTCCATACATAACTGGCTTGTGCTACAGAGGGATGTCTGTTAATTAACAGAGAAGTGCATTTGCAGTTTACCTCTCTATTGTACTTCATTTTCTGTCCTACTATGCAGAAATACTCCGTGCAATTTTTGGTATGCACTTATCTGGCTCACTAGCTAGCAAGTTTGGAAACAGCACCAAGTCAAAAGCCCACTGGCAGAACAAAACTAAAATAGGCCTTTTTCTAAAGCATTGTGCAATCTGTAGCATGTGCTTCTGCCTAAGCCACCATTTCAACTTTATTAATCAACTACTTAACACTGATCACTACACTGGAAGAGTAATTACTGCAATATTATGCTTATTAATCTTCAAGAATGCCAGAGCTAAAAATAAAATCCAAACAGTGTGAGAATCTAGGCAGGGTTACAACAGCATTTCTCAAGCAATCAAAATGTCACTACGTTTACTCCTTAGAGGGAATTTTTTTCTCAGGCCTTAAAACGTGCAAGAGGAGAGTTCAGACCTCTAGCCAATTGTGCATGTACGTGGACACATGCCAACAGAGGTGTTTCCATCTGCACAGCTAAGGATATTAACAGGGATGATGCAAAGCTTCAAGGGCTTTAGCCTAAATTCAAGTCACACAATTGAAGTGGGTTTGGGGAGAAAGTAACACACACCAAGGTGATGGCCAGCAACTCTCTCCCTATTTAACCGTAGGAAAATGATCCTGTCATCAAAATAACCCAAACTAAGGTCCTTCTTGGAGCATGCCTGACACCACTAAACAGTAGTATCAATTATTTAACCCAACACTCATCTATGTTTTTAATGGGAAAATACCTTTTCCTTTCTAACTGGGATTTAGCCATAGTGAGCCACTTAGGCTGCACTGTCAGATGAGGCTCCTGGTATTCACTGGCATGCTGCTATCCAGGAAGTAGATTCCAGCTTGTGACGAGAGGGGACAAAGCTGTCTACAATGACCTGTTTCTAAGTGAGCCAAGTACCTAAACAGACAAACAATTTTCGGTAATCCAAGTAATATGCAGATTACTTTGGTGTCTTAATACCTTTGAAATGGTTTAAATTCAGACAAAGCAGAAGCACAGATTATTAGAGAAAGAGAGAGGGAGAGCTGGAGTTGTTGGTGGTTAGGATATGTGTGCCATTTCTACATATACATGTATGAGAATCATCAAACATCAAGGAATGAGGAACAGCTTGCTTAGCTGGAAAACAGCTGTAAGGGAAATCACTTGACTCTAGACATTTTTCCTTGTTATGCATTTGGACTTAACTGTTGATTCTGCAAGATCCATATTGTTTCTCAACCTCTACTAGTGTTTAAGCATGTCACTGGACTACATTTTCTTTTCAATATGCTACTCTGCTAAACTGCCTTACATAATTTTAAATTAAGAGACAGTTACAGCAAATGACTGGCTACAATCCTCCTAGTTATTTCCAGCACTTTTACTTAATAGTCAACATCCAGGTGTTGGAGAACACAATAGGAAAACAGTCTGAGTAGATACAACCATAGACTTGGGCTGTAAAACGTCACAGGATGAACTTCTGTGTTTTTCAGGTAAAAGCACACTGTAAGCATACTGACAATAAGGAGGCATTTACAACAATTACTGTAGGAAATTAACTTTGAAAAAAATCAACTTGCATTGAAAGGTTACAAAAAATCTCTGACCAGATTTTGGAAGGAACAAGACTTTGACTTGCATGACATGGATCCCCATTCTCACAAATGTGCTGGTTCCACACATGCTCCCTGCCCCAGGGGACATCAAGACATTTCTCTGAAACAAGTTTGTTACAGAATTAATCAGCTAAAAAGAAGGTGACCATACAGAGCAGAAAGACAGCTGAAAGATTAAATTGATTTTTTCCTGGCTCAATGTGTTTATTTTTTTGCCTTGCTTAGACCATTCCAGTAACGTCGTTGGAATATAAATGTAATCCACAAGTATGAGACTAGACTGAATGCTGATTAATTTAAGTGTCTTAGATCCACAGCTTAGTGTATGAGCTAAGCATGGGTTAGAAATGCCAAGTTAAATAGTGGCACAGCTCTTAAGAAATAACTTGTGACTTGGACAATCCATAAGGAATCAATAACAAATTAAAACCAGTCAGTAGCACTGAACTGAAAAGATGAATCATGCTTCCCAAAACAAACGTAGTAGTAAAGTTCATTTGTCTATTTGGAAATTAGTGCTGTATTTTTGAAAGATGCTAGATTATTTTTAAAGATATAATAAAGCTGATATTGAAAACCAGAACAATTAAAAGGCAGCTTTCCAAATTGCTTCACTCTTACTTAGTAAGTAAAAGTATCATGTTTATACTTAGTATTTAGTTCTTCAAAAATGGGTAGAAAATTCCTTTGTTTCACTTTTGAAATATTTACACAGCAAAGCTTTCCCAAGAAGCCTTCTGGAAAAGTTTCCAAAGGTTTTGGGAAAGATTATAAAATAATGTAATTGTGGATTAGCTCTGAAGCAGCAACCAAACCCGGAACACCATTGGAAAATGGGCAAAAAGATATTCATTATGCAGTGTTAGCTGAAAGTCTAGTTTGGTAAGAATCAGAGCTACCAATCTTGAAATTTTTCCAGGAATTCCAAGAATTTACTAAGTATGACATTGTTGCTCAGATTTAAAGGAGTACAATACTGGGTTATTCCACATCAAAATACCATTTAACTAATTTTAAATGCATGTGTATTCAAAATGTTGGTAGAAGGAAAAAAAAACCAGATCTGTATTAAAGGTTTTTAATAGCAAATTTGTGCTAATAAACTGTGCCTTAATTGAGACTAATTGTATTCTCCCTTTGCAAAAAAATTTGGAACAACACAACTAAAATAATATTTAGCAATTAAACAACTCTTTGTTTTGCTGACAGAGAGGTCACCAGGAATGAGGTTTGAATCAGTTTCTAACTTCTGATAATATTTCCAGTATGGTAACGCATTAAGCAAAACATTTTCTTCTTTTGTCGAAAGACCAGTTCATGTAAAACTAACCAAGAACTTCTTTTCTTTTGGCTAAGTATTTCCTCTTAGCCTACCATGTTATTATACCTAGAGAGCAACATCTTAGCTGAGGTAGCATTACCACAACTTACAAGAACTGTTAGACCTGGGCAGATCTGCGCAACCAAAGATCCAGCCCCAGTATTCAACCCGCAGCATAAAAATGCAGCAGTAAGTGCAGCCTATTTCTTCTTCCTACTGAGGAGAAAATTCTAAATATGTTTACACAAATTAATTTACTCAGCAGAAAACACTACCTTTTCAATGCTATTTTTTCTCCCAGTTCTCCATTAAAACTTTCCACAAGTATTTTTTTCCTCCAATTAACATGTATTACAAGAGCAGCAGAAAGACCATAAATAATTGTAGCTGTAGGCTTTTCAGTGTAATTTATTACTGAAAAGTCACAAGTACCGCTTTGGAAATGCCAGCCTGTGAATCTGTAAACCTAGGAAATTATGAACTAAGCTGGTCTCTTTTCCCTGAGGTCAATTACAAATGACACCAGCAGACTTCTCGGTGACCTGGGGAGATTTATAGCTTACCATGTTAGGCCTATGGTTCAGCCAGAAGATTAAGATCAGAACAGCACCTGGAAGACTGTCATCAGTTAAGACAGACTGGACCAATGGCTCCAGGCTAAAATGTGCACAGGAAAAGAGGTCATGTCACATAGTCTTTGTTTTCACCAGGGCTAAGGCACATGTGGAAGGTACCCATTTGAGAGAGCTGGGCTAACAAAGCTCTAATACTTTGGGCTGTCCTGTAACAGGAACAAAGGCAGCAAGTTTTGAAGGCACTCCGACTTCTCTCATTGCTAAAAGCTGCCACCAAAGATATTTGCAACTTGATGAGGCCTCACATGGTTTGCAAATCTCATTCATTATTGATTTACTTTCTTATTTTCACCAGTGCAACCATTAGCTACAGAATGTCTCACATCATAAACCCTCACAATTTAGGATAAAAATTTGATCACTTCACTCTGCTGTGAGAATCTTTTAAGGAAACAAAAAAGGCTGTGTCTTTTAGCCACTCATTAATATTTTATAATTTGGTAAGAACAATAGCCTACAAGGTTAAAGTTCAGGTCTGTAGTAGTCAACGAGATCTTTGCAAGACAATAAAAGGGAAAGCTAGTCTTTGTTTTATAACAACTTTAGAAACAACTTCACTAAGGCAGTGGAAGCTTACAGACTTTCCATTGTGTTCAAGCCATTTGTGCAAGCTGCCCTTATTACAGCTTTGATAAATGATGTTTGCAGCGGAAAAGCTGTTTAGTGTTTCTGAGCATCATGACTATTCAGATCCATGTCAGGTACTCAACAGGGACATACAGAATAGTGCAGAGCTTAGAAAGCAAATGGCATTTTCTCAAGTGACCACTATTCAGATTCAAAGAAATATCTGTTAAATTTCTTCTACTGTATGCAGGCCCAGATAGGAGAACAATTAGAGGAGAGCAGATCATAATGTCTGGGTTCTCAGTGTCTCACTGTCTTTAAAATGGGGATAAAAAGAGACAAATGACTCACTGTGCTGTGAGGCTTAATTCATGTTTAGAATGCTATGTGTAAATTGGATAACTGAGAAACCTGGACAAGTAATTACTAAATTTTGTTACTTTTTGGAAGTTGGTACAACAGGTAAATTCATTGTCTCCAGTTGTGTCTATCCTTTGCAGCATAAAATTAAGCTCCCTAAAAAAAAATCTGAAAATGTCCTGAGGATTCACTGATTTAAGCTACAGTGTTGCTCATTTTGTTATTCTTAGTTTATAAAGTCATAGGCAGTAACTCTAGACAAGAATCTGAACACCAAGCTCTCTTCCTTATCTACCAGATTGCAACACATCTTGCAATGTGCCATGTGCCCAGAAAATACGAAACCCAAACTTCTGTTTCCAGCTTCAGATTTGTGGATGTCACTTCTTTGCCTACCATTTTTCTGCACATAATTTCTCATTCCTGTATCAAAACTTGAGGCTCCCACAATGCCTGGAGCATTAAATTTATTCTTGTAGTTAAATATGGACAAAAAAAAAAAAAAAGCCTTGAATTGATCTTGTTTCTATTCTGATCTCCTCCTAGAATTCTTCGACCCAGCTAAGCACTACTGCAGTCTTAGATGGATGGAATGGGAATTTATGAGACTTACCAGTGCTTTAAATTAAAATATCTGTTTTTTAAAAATCACTGAAGCATAAAAAGGTTTTCATACAGTTATTTTTGGGTTGTTTTTTTTTAAATTGTTTTTTCTAAGTCTGTTTGATGTCTTTGGAATCAAAGAATAGTTTACTCAACTAAAAGAACTGAAAAGCTTTCCTACCCTTCCTTCACCTTTTTCTCTAGGAAGGAGAGCCACTGAATGCCACGATGCACTTAGCATCAATCTAATCACTACCTAGTTTTAAAATGTGTATCTAACAAGTATCTCAAAAGTTCTACACATGAAATAAATGTACTCTCTATAGAAATAATAGAAATATAGAAATAGTTTGGTGGAACTGACCAAGAGGAAAAAAACAATTGCAATCAAGTTACAATCATCGCCTTGGCAAAGCCAAGAAAGATGTTAGTGTCATCTGCAGTGGCTTTCCCAGCTGCTTGATTAGAAAAATGTCTGATAATAATCCTGGAATACCAGACACAAGCACAGAGTGTAGTACTTCCTGATTATTTGCATCAATTGTGAGCATCACAAGTCTCTACTTCCTATCTTTACAATGATCTGTTCAATATGGACTTAAAATACACCTAGAATACTACTTTTTTCTCAAAATTCAGTGTTCATCACAGTATTAAGTCTCTCCACAGTAACCACAGTCAGTATAAAATGTAAATGTTTTTAAAACGTTTCAAGCTGTCATATGTATGTCCTCCACGAGATCAGAGAAGGAATAAAGTCAAACAGCTCTTCTCCTGAGGCAACTTTTCCTAAGTGATACAGTCCAGTGACTAGCTTGTTGGCATTTGTTATTATCATCAACTTTCCATAGCTTCTACCAAGGCATAATAATCCTTAGTATATGTTTAACCAATACAGATGGATTTTCAAGTAATACAACATAAAACAAGTGCACAGGGTGTTATGCATCATCAAGAACACACTGGATAATGTTCAGTTATCCACTTTTTTTCTACTCCAATTCCATCCCCTTTGGATACTCTCAACTCTTATTTGAATGACCCCAGTGTTTTACTCTTAATAACCTTCACAGCAGTCTATTCCAAACATTTATTACTCCTGGGTTAAAAAATACTGGTCAGCTACATCTGTTCTTAATTTGCTTTTGTAAAAGTTTTGGTTTGGTTGTTTTTGGTTTTTTTTTACTGCACTATTTTCAATTGAAGAAATACACCTAAAAACTCTACTTAAGGAAAAAACTACACAGGCCCATGTAAAAGGGCGTGGCAAGCACATCTTTTGTCAGAAAGCCTAATTAATGGGCACTGGCTGATATTAAGAGCTTGTGGGCTTTCTTGCCAGAGAAACGTCAGTCATTTCTGTGGATATCCTTCACCCAAAAGTTGAAAGGGGAAAGGTTCATGCTAGGAATCCTACTGTTGCTCTTACTTACGTATGTGATGAACAAGGTATCTCAGACACATTCAGCTCTTCTTCCTTGCATACATACCACAGACACCATGTGGCACCCAGGTCTGGTGCTGCAAAGATATCATGGTGGGTAGAGACCCTGGAGCTGCCATTGCTGTGGGCTTCAGGCAGCAATGCAAACTGTAAGCAAGTCTGGGGAATCTGATTAAAATTAAATTATCTGAACCTATTAATAAAGCTATCCTGCACTGTGATAACCAGGGTGTGGTATCTCTATGGCTGGCTTTGCTCCTACTTGCTCACTCTGTTTTAATGCACAAACTGCTCATTGCTACATTAGGGATTGCACAAGTCTCTGATCAGCTTAAGAGCGCTGTGAAGGTGGGACAATAACCCACCTTGGTGCTCCTTTGCTCATGGCCCATCTGTAATTCCTTGTTTTTTTCAGCATTGGCAGGACTGTCACAAAGATAACCTGTGGGCACTGTCACACCCTGACAGATGCTGCAACTTAACTGAATTGCTCCTAGTATGGGCTGCCTTGGATAAGATGTAACATGGAGTAGAGGGGAAAAATCCAAACAAAATAAAATAAAAAGTTCCTCCTAAGCTACCAAGCAAAACCACGAAGAGTCACACAGACACATTTTCTATTCCATTTCACATATCGTGATTAGTAACGGCTTCTGCTTTCCTCTGGGTCACTCTTTGAAAGGGCACTTTTAATGCTTCACGAAGCAAAAAAGACTCTCTGCCCACCGAGAGGGAACTTTATGAAAGTTCACATCAATCGTCAGCAGCAGCAGCAAAGCAAACCGTGCTCCATCTTGCTTCAGTGCCCTTCTGGCACTGCTCTGATTGCAGCACAGACAGTAAACAGTAGTGTGTTTGTGTGCAAATAGCATTCTCCTGAATGATGTCTGCACCTGTGTAAACTGACATCAGCATCTTTTTAAAAATTCAGTTTATTTAAGGAGTTCACAAGAGACACCTGTTCCATGCACAGGCATAAATGACAATCAATGAGCTGAAAAAAAGTATGTCCGGGTGGGGGAGGGCAAAAGCAAATTGCAGGGCTGTATATGCAAGGATGTTTATATCTCCTGGTCCTAGAACAGACAGCTGCTGTTGCTTTAATTTCTGGTCTTCCTGCTCTAAGCTGGTATTTGCAAAAAAACACCAAACAACTACACGGAGTTTTAAGTACTGGTATGTTGAAGTGAATACCTAGGTAAATACTGGGGTCTAATAGCAGAGCAGGCAGAAAACAGCCTGGCCCCCTGAGAATGTCAGCCCTCCCTCTCTCAAACACTGGAAATTAAGACTGTGAAAGGCTCAGCCTGACAGCTTATACAAGAGCTGCTATGACAGGTCTTCCTGCTGCACTCTCAGTGGCCATGTTCTGTTCTGCTCTGTGTCTTTTTACAGCTGGCACACTACCTGGGGTTTTGAAGTGTTTTGGTTTGTTTCACGGTTTTTTTGTTGTTTTTTTGAGGAATGGCACAGTAGGCTCTGAAGGTTTGGTCTCCACAGCAGTCACACTGTTCTGCAAGGACACCGCTCCCGTTCAGGACATCTGGCTCAGATACAATAAAGTAGGAAAAGGCTATTTCTACTCTAGACAGAATGGAGAGACAAAAGCTGCTCACATCCCATTTGACTGAAAGCATTTTAGAGACAGCAACTGGATATTTGCAATTGCTAGCCTGATTGGTTCTTTGTGATGAAAGCAACAGCTTTAAAAGTGTTAGAAATGCCTTTTTTAAACTCAGAGTTAATACCTCAGATTTTCAAATGCAGTAGAGGTTGAAAATGACTGAAATACGGAGGGATCCACCCTCTGGCCTATTGGGTGCAAAGAAAAGAAAATTTCTGCATTCATTAACAAATGGCAGAGCCTACCCAGTGGATATTCTCCATACACTATTCCCCACCCTGACCAGAGGGAGCAGCAGGTATCAGGCCTGCATGCCAATGAAATGCAGTATTTTTAATAGAGGATCAATGAGACAAGATTATTTGCAGAAATTGAATCCACTGGTAGTCCAAACTTGGGGAGAAACCAAGTTGAAAAGACAAGGAATTAATGTAAATAAACGTATTTTGAGGATAATCTGGTGGGAGGGACAAAGAGTTCTAGATGACTGCAGTGGGTAGTGAAGAATTAATTCCCACCTCCTCTAATCTCTGCGAGTTAAAGAGACAGGCACCATGGCTGCAGGAGTACAGTGAACACACCGTGGAGATACTGGAATAGTCAATCAGGTAAACTGAAGCATAGCACGGTAGAACACGACAACAGAATGTGTTTAAGAGGAGGAAATAAATTATTTTGAAACCCATCATGATTTTGACAACTAATGTAACACCTACAAAGTAGAAGTGGTTGAGTTAGCATGTACAGCCTTTGTAAAAACACCTGTCAGAACAGGCAAATTTGGAGGAAAAGATGGATTTGTGCCTTCAGACAGCCTTCCTGCCAAAAGAACAGCCTTGTTCATTTCAGTGAATTAATGACAGAAATCAGGTTTGCACCATATCAGGACCATGCACCCCTAAAACAGTGAAGCCTTTTGCCTCTTTTCTCTATCAACAAATAGCACATCTCATTTTAACACTTTGGACTTTTCAGAATTTAATGTAAAGCATGTCATTACCTGAAGTAGGGAAAACACAACAAAGGATAACCAGAAGCTTACTTTAAAGACTATCAAATGTACCCATTTTTATCAGAAAAGCACATAAGACCTCACATCTCATTCCATCTCTATGTCCCTTCTTTGCTGATAAAAAGCATTTTCCTGTGCAAAACATCCCTAATGTTTCAACACTGAATTACTTCAATGGAATTTGAATGTTTTCATTTTACAAGTAATTTTGGCCATAGGACTAGAGTAACAACTCACATTGCCTTGATGTTTCAGTGCCATTCCAGCATTAAACCCTAGTCCTTTCCAGAGACTGTGCCCTTCCCTTAAACCCCAGTGCTGTTCCCAATCCAAATAAATCAGATCTATGTCTCCATTACAGTAATGATGGGAAGCAGACATAAAAAACACTCCTTAATCACTAGGAAGACCACATTATAAAACCAGCAGAAACAACAGAGCTTTAATGGTGAAGATTCTAAACTAATTTTACAGTATACAGAGGTTCTAAAAGAAAAAGCTTGATAAATTTAGTCTGAAGTATGCTTCTTCATGGAATCACAAAATAGCTGAGGTTGGAAGGGATTTTTGTAGATTTTCTAGTCCAACCCTGCTGCTCAAAGCTGGGTCAACTGGAGCAAGTTGCTCAGGGTTGTGCCTAGTCAGGTTTTGAGTATCGCTAAGGAGGGAGTCTCCACAACCAGCCTGGGCAACTTCTGCCAATGTTTGAGCATCCTCTGAAGTGCAAATGCTTTTCCCTATGGTTTGATTATTTATTGCCAGAAGAATGCAACAAAATACAGTAGAGTGGGTTGATTGTTACTTGTGAAAAATAACTCCTTGTAATTTATCTATAGGTCTGTGCCCCGACATTATAAACTGCAACACATCGTAGCACTTAAGTGAGAGCCCAGGACCAACAGACCATTCACAGCTTGTACACTAGCAACAAGTTTATAGCATGGAAGAAGACCAAGCAGATTAACTGCTTTTTAACCAAGGCCTACATTTGCAATGACAGAGCTCCCTCTGCACAGATGCAGCATGCTACTATGTTCAGCATGCTGTAGATGTTCATGGAAACTGAGGACAAAGTTCCTTTCCTTTTTCTTGTGTAAAAGTCAAGGCTTTGACATTTTTGCAGTGATTAGATTTCATTTATTTATTTGTTAGCTTTTTTTAAAACAAAACAAAACAAAAACCATGCAGAAATGTCAAAGTCAAGTCCAGTTGCACAGAAAGAGCCCATCTCCCTCTTGAGGATATGTTCACTCTTCAAGATGACAGTCTGGAGAACACCACGATCCTTAGAGCTCCTGTCTCAGCATTTCACATACAAACCCGTTTGTGCCCTGTCAATTTTAACACAGTTTATTGGGAAATTCAATCCAACCCAGATGTTTGCTGACAGAAACTTTACAGGTGCTGACAAGATTCCATTAACTCAGTGTGCATGATGCTAGTTAATGTGAGTTTCTGAGAAATCTTATTCTATGCTCTGGGCCCTGTATCCTCTGTTGTGGATACACACCTACTGCTGTGCAAAGCCTTTTACTGACACTAAAGACAAAAACAATGTTTGCATAAGCTACAGAGATTTACTTACCCATATATTTCTTCTTAGAGTGTGAAAAAGACATGTTATGTGATGGTTGGTGAAATAAATTGCTAGACTGACAACCAGATTAAAAATAAGAGTAATTGCATGCTTTATAGATGCAGAATTAGACAGCTGGATAGGATTTACAAAACCACTTGAGCAAGCCAGGTTCCTAGGTTTTCTCTGGTATTTCCCAGATGCTATGAGCTTTAGAGTGGCTCTACACGATGGTTTGGTCTTCCATTTTATTTTCTGACTGTAACACCCAGGCTAAAGAAGGCAGTGACGTATCAGTATGGGCATCCACTACCCTGTGTCTGGACCAGCCTCCCAATACCTGCTCTACTCGAAGGTTTGGGCTGTGAGGGGTACACAGCACTCCTGAAAAAAAAGCCTCCTTTCTTATCTTAACTACCTCAACTCAGCTTGATAAACAAAAAATGTGTATCACTAAACTTTCAGAACTATTATGGGCTATTTTTGTCCAATCTGAGGAATATATGCCTAATTCCAAAATCAATACAATAACTTCTCTTTCAGGGCACATCTCTCCCACACCATGTTTCTAATTCCTCCTCCTTCCTTAGCCTCTGAAATTTCCTTATCACTGCAACGAAATATGGCAACTTACATACTACGATCGAGTAATGACACTTTGATTGCTCATGGCACAAGGCCAGACAGCTCCCTGCAATACACACCACGTCAAGTTTCACCACTGAAAAGAATGATGGAAAGGAACACAGTAAAATGAAAGCAGACACACTAATTTAAAACTGTCATTTAAAGCAGCTAGGAGTCCTCCAGTGCATAAGAGAACATGCTTCTCACTGTATCTTGGAACCTTTAAACACACAACTGGTGGAGCAGAAGAGATACTGAGAAACTACCCTAACTTTCTTAGAAGTGTAAGGTGTATGTCAACTACATGTGCACCCCAGTCACACAGAAGTGAAGTACAAGAAATGCATCTTCTGAAAGAGTACTGATTCAGAGCATTGATTTAAAGATAAAATCACACACACAAAAAAGCAGGAAATTCAGATTCTGATGAATGTAAATCTGATATTTAACAAAATCACTAGTGCACATCTGACATGGTTTAAGCATAACTGTCATTGAGAACGTCGATTTATCTTATTTCCTTGTCATTTATTTTAAATTTCATAATCGCAAGGGTGCAACAATTTAAGTTTCATTTCTCAGCCATTATTCTTTCACATAAAGACAGAAGGTCTTCAATATACACTATCTTAGAGAAATGGATTATCTTACAACTCTCTCTTCCACAACTGTATAAACTACATGGCAGTTGTGAAAAAAGAAGTTTCAAATGCATGGAAAAAGTCCAAAAAATAATTTGCTCTCACACCAAGCTCTTTTACCTCCAGTGACTGAAAAGTGAGTAAGTCAAAGTTGAGAGGAAATTCTCCAAAGACTAAATCCTAATATTTATCCTTTACCTAAGTGTCACAACACTTGCAGGGATTTTTTTTTTTAAGCCTCAGTTTTGATAATGATGTGACAGAGGAGACCTGGCAACTCAAACTAATTTTCTGACGAGTGAATTTGAGCCACTTGAAACGCAAAAACCTGCCTTACTTTCTTAAGTTTTCAGCAGATGATGTTTTGAAGTGTTTATAAACATGTGCAGATCACTTTTTGGATCTAAATGTTGAGTATACAGACATGCAGCATGTGAGAATTTATTTGGTAAGGGAGACTTCACATATCAATTAACAATTTTGCACCTCTTAAGTGGTAAACATAGCAGTCATTTCACAATTCGTAACTCATTATGGTTACCCCATTTAAATTAAATATATCCCCAAATCCTGCCTCAGGAAATGAGTTGTGAGTTCAATTACTTTCTGAACAGCTTAAGTATATCATTAGTATGAAAATGATCCCTTTTTATGAGGTGCCATTATTTCATAGGATATACTTAAGTTTTAGGCATGTATACATCGTATACTGAAATTATGTTCAACATATAATGAAGCACATACAAAACTGCACTACCACTATGAGCACCAATGCAGTTAAGACTCTTGACAACCTCTCCTTTATGGAGTTGTATTTTAGGAATACAGAATTCCAAGATGAAATCTGAAAAAAAGCTCCAAACCAAACACAAAACATTCAGAGAATACAGGCTACCATTTGTGTTTTCTTCATATTGAAGTAAAGAAATTATAATAAAATTTCTCTCATTGTTCTAGACTACATTTCCTTGTTGAAAGGCCCAAAAAGTGCTTTGCAGATAACAAGGTTTCCAGTCCCTGGATTTGAAAATAGATTTATTTAGTTAATTAGGTAGTTAATTTCCTCTCCCAGTTTTTTTTTTCCTCAGTGAATTTTTCTGTCTGCCATAAATAAAAGCCTGCTTGTCGCTGTGGTTCCTTAAGAGAAGACTTTGTAGGAAAGTGTGGCTGCAATTCCCAATAATTCTACAAGCAAGTGTTTCTGCTTTTCACTAGGATCAGGTAAGTGATTTAAACCACAAAAGAATGTCTATGAATATACTTAAATTATAACATTTTTGGTATGTGTGTATGAGTGTAAAAAAAACAGCACACATATACTTTAAAATTGAGTAATTTGAATAATTATTTGATTAATTATACTCATTTTGTAAATGTATATTTTTATGATCAAAAGCAGGATGCCAAGCTGTCTGCATATCTATAGGTATAGATATTCCCAGTTTCATGAGAGCATTGAACTGAGAGCATTGTGTTATTTTCAAAAACATAGCTCAAGCCACCCTAACCAAATCATATAGAAGCTGCACTTTCTAGTGCCCAGAAAAAAGTTAATTCAGAAAATAACCTTTGAATACTGATAGACAATCTCCTGGGAAAAGGTTAGTGAAAAATAACTGTACAACTGATTTTTGTGCAATGACTTCAATAAATGCACTTGCTCCACAAACATGTAACTTGAAAAAACTCTTGCATGTCTGATGTCAAAACTAAGACCATTTAGGCCTTAGTACATTGGAGAAATTGTTCATGCTTACGTAAAGATTGCCCCCATAGCGTTTCCAAGGTCAGTAATTTGCATGAAATTTGCATTAGAACTCGAACAATGCCTGTGGAAAAGAGAGACAACTTTCTCCTTGTTTTATGATGAAGTTCAATACTAACAATATTTTTTCAAAGTTGTGTTTTTAAGTAGAGATCATCTCTAAGAGCCAAAGATACTTTATAATCTCCTCTTGCAGGAGATTAACTTCTGTTAATTTTTTAGAAAACTGTTTATGTAGCTCTGAAGTGGGCATCTGATTAACAAACTCCAAGGCTTCATGTCATCCTTTGATAAGAATTTAGACAGAATCGTGCTCCACCTATTAATATCTTTTCAAGAACCAGATCTTCTGTCCTTTATTTAACAAGAAATCAGCCATCAAGAACACAGGCCCTCAAGTAAAAAACCTCTTAAAGTCCAACTGTGTATACAAAAGCAAGTGCATGCTTAAACCCTCTGCTGAATCAGCTGAATGTAGGCAGGCAGGCATTTACACAGGGAGCACTTTCTTAAAAGCAAGCTCTATATTGTTCATTTTCACCAGAATTTTACCAAAATAAATCTACCCACATGAGCTATAAAGTGAAATACATAACATACTTTCTAATAAAAAATTGGAAAAAGTAGTTATCTACAAGTCTCTTAAAATTTGGGGGAGAGGGGCAATTCAGCCTCATGTGTTGTAAACCATTAGATCATTTTCAGAAGAAGAATACTTTTCATAATTAGACGTGTGTTATCACTTTTCCTCAGTAACAATCCTAATTTTAATAATTCATTCATTCTTAGAAAACCTTCTACAACAAAATCTTCACATTTACAAACATAGATTTCCACTTGTCTTGCCCATCTTTAGGCTAAATTTCAGAGATTTGAAACGGAAAGTGCTAAGTAAATAATTATACACCATCTAGAAAAGTATTTAAACTGTTATATTAAACCATGTCATACTCAAATGTAAACTTGCTTACAAGACTCAGGAGATTTCCAGAATCTAATGCTGGGACTTAGCGTTTTGTTCCAACTGTTTCTCTTTTGATTCTAATACTTACACAGCACTCACCAGTAGGCAAAAATAAACAGTGTGTTTAATGCTCTCCACAGCTTTTGAAGCAGGGAAAAGCACGCTCCTCATGTTATAAAAGGATTAAAGGAGCCTACACAAAACCAGTTCCAGCTAACGGAAAGGGCGATCCTGGAAACAGTTAGATCTGCACAACCATCCTCTTGATGGCATCGCCTCCGGGCAGGTCAGCTGGGCTCCCAGAGTTTACATCTAGGTGTGGAAGGAGGAGCCCCACTCCCCAGCTACCTAGTGAAAGAGCAGGAATGCCTTTGAGACAGAATGGGTATATTTTCCTGTGGTCTGCAATGAGAAAAGATCATGCTCCTGCTCAGTGTTAACAACAAATGCAGAAAGTAATTGCTGGTCCATTGATTTAACAAGGGAGAGTCTTAGAACTTGTGATGTCCCAAAATATTATTGCAGGAGAAGTTCTGCCAGGTTTCAAATGGTGTAAGAAACTGGAGAGCTCAACAGGTAATTCTCTTTCTAAAGCTCTTAATGTTACAGATATTCTTGCAAGTTACATCACTGCTGACTTTCAGCCCTGAAGTGCACGCTCAGGCTGCATTTCACAAGAATGAGAGCAGACCTTGTGCCAGACTTTGAAGCAAAGAATTCCAAAAAAGCAATTGTGGACAAGCTGAAAACATAGTAAAAAAAAGTCAGGAAAAAACAAAGAACAAAGCAAAACATGTGTGAGATGTTACAGAAGACAACTATGCCACAAAGTTATCATATCAAAAATGATACCACCCTACAAATCTAAAAACAGGTCTACTATTTCACAATTTAAATTGATGCAACAGCTTGTATGCTATACAATTTTAAGACAAATCTGCTTTCCATTTTCTGGCTACTGGACAAAGCTATTTCTACATCCAAATGTAAAATCCAATACTCTATCACGAAATTTTTCCTTCTCTTTTTCATTGTGGTCTACAAGAAGCCCTGGAAGAGCACCAAAAGCAACGTTTGCCCTTATTGCTGTACTTTGTTATGTTGTGTGCTCTGCAACTATTCAGATGGTTTAAAAAAGGAGAGAGAGAACAACTGTGAAACGCATTGTGCAACCACAGATGACTTCATGTTAACCCCTGTTACTGGGTTCCACCCTCAGGTCAAATGCCTCTGAGTCAGTGTCTAGCACAGATGAATGATGTCATCCTCACACCACCTCTTTAGCAAGAAAATGTGGTGGAGCCTTTCATTGTCTGATCTTAAGGGACCCTGGGTTACTAAATGAAGTTCCCAAGATAAAGAAGAATGTGTCTGAACTTAAAAAGACAGGAAATGAACACGTCACTCCAACACCTTTGAAGTATGTTCTAAAAAAAAAAGATGGTGACGGATCATATAAAGCAAAAATGACCAAGAGGAGGCTTGTGGTAGAAGTCAAAAAAGATCTGCATACCCTGCCCCCCAAAAGCCAATATACAAAGGCCGTAAGTATCTCACCTACCCATTCTAATACAGGCAAATGACCTGAAATAAAATAAAATAAAAAGGACAGTGGGTGTGATCAGGTACGTGATGATAGACGAGATATGCAAGGAACAACTTGAGTTCAGTGAAACCTGAATATAGCACACCTGTGTGGATCCAAGGAGGTAGTTCCATATCCTTTTAATACACTGCAATGTGCAGATAATTGATTTCATTGCGGTGCAGTTCCTGGGTCAAAAAAAACTTTAAGAAGAGAATCTTCAGATGCAGAAACCATCAACTAATTGATAATTTTTTTTATATACCGGGAAGTACATAATTGAGAAAGAAGTGGAAGGGGTAAGTGATAAAGATACAACAAAATGTGTTCCTTGATGAACATACAAAATGACTCAGAAAATATTTCAGGTGGTATTAGGTGGAACTCAATGTGACTTTAAACATGTTCCACAGTGCCCTCCTTGTTGTGAAAGCTCCTCTGTATGAGGGCTAGTATGTCATGTCTTAGCAGGAATTGAGATCTGCAAGAAGTACATCCTCATCTCTTAACTCCCAAAGTAGAGTTTCATAGGGGAAGGAAGAGACGCACCAAGTAAAGCCATGAAGAGGAGCCTTTGTACCATGACTTTATAAAGCCTGACTGAGTCTTGAGAAGTACAGATTTAACAGAGTTCTTACTAAACAGATCCAAGGTGATCCAGATGTACATGGAAATAAACAGCAACTACTGACTGTCTTCCGTAAAGTTGTGATAGTAAGACAGGATTTTTATCTAAATCTAAATACCTGTGTTATTTCCAAAATGTACTTTTAAATAATGTGACAGTTTGTATAGGTACTGCCAGACTGCATATGTCACCATAATGCTCTAGCAATTGTTAACGTAACACTGCCTAGGGATACTGTTAGGGTGCTTGCTCTCTCTGCCAAAAGAAATGTCTTCTTTTTACTCTATGCTCTGCTTTCTGAATCAAACACCAAACCAGACCAACATTCAAACAAACCATCTTTCAGAGGAATTCCTGTAGGAGTGAAACTCATGTAACTAGGAATATAAAGTATCAAATTCCATTTCTGCTTGACAGCGTTGGCAGCTAATAAATTCAAATATATACATCTATAAAGGTCCACCCTTATTTACATTTTCTTTTCTTTTTTGTCCAGCTGCCATTTTTTTTGGCATACAGGAAACAATCCTCTTCTTTTGAGTTAGATTCCACTGTAACAATGTCCTTTCTTGCTAGTCCTTCCTCTCACCCGACACCCACAAATCACTATACAGAACTGCTCGAAAATCAATCTACACTTGTGCAAACACAAGCCTGTTGTCTGTTTTTTCACTCCTCTCTATTCATACTAGGTTTTTTTCATCAAAACCCCAATCAATTGCTTCAAAGAAGAAAATCCAAGCAATTTGCCTAGATTTGCAGCTTTTCTTTTGCCTTTTCATGACAACACCTATCCTCTCTTTCCCCATCCACCTTCAGTAGGTCTGTGGTTTCATGGTTTTCCTGTTTCCACAGCTCCTGCAGCTGGCTACAGCCTGTCATTCTGATCCTACATCTGAGTTTCAGTCTTTCACACTATATTGAAAGACTTCCCTCACCCTTCAAACAGGTTAGTATTCATACTAGACCCTAATTTTCACATTCCTTAAGCTTACTGTCTTCTATAAGCCTTGGTAAGTACCAAAATCATAGCCCTTGATAGGTACCAGGCTCTCCAAACTGAAGACTTCTTCTAGTCCATAAGGACAAACTTCTTCCTTCTCTCTGAAGAACCTGTTTTAAAAGATGAGCTGAACTAATAATGGGAGAAAGGCTATTCAGAACCAAGTTTACTTTAAAAATGAGCTGGACATAGCTCCACCCCCACAGTACAGAAAGCGGTTCCCAATCAACTTCCCAAAGCTTGGTATGTGTGATGTATGCAAAGAAAAAGTTGGTTACCACACCATGTTTCTGTCATTTTAAAGTGACTGGTACCAACCAGATGAAAAGCACTGAGGTTACATAATGGAAATTATTACTTTAGTCTAAATCCTAGAATGGTTTGGGTAGGAAAGGACCTTAAAGATCACCTAGTTCCAACCCCTCTGCATGGGCAGGGACATGTCTGACTAGACCAGGTTATTCAAAGCTCCATCCAACCTGGCCTTGAAAACTTCCAGGGAGGGGGAATCCAAAATTTCCCTGGGCAACCTGTGCCAGTGTCTCACCACCCTCACAGTCAAGAATTTCTTTCTAATATCTAATGCAAATCTACCCTCTTCCAGTTTGAAAGCATCACCCCTTTTCCTATTCCTACAAGCCCCTGGAAAAAGTCCCTCCCCACCTTTCCTGTAGGCCCCTCAGGTACTAGAAGGCCCCTACAAGGTCTCCCTGAAGCATTCTCTTCTCCAGGCTGAACAACTCCCAACTCTCCCAGTCTGTCTTGATAGGAGAGGTGCTCCAGCCCTCCAATCTTCTTTGTGGCTCTGCTCTGGACTCGCTCCAACAGCTCAATGTCCTTCTTATATTGGGGGCTTCAGAACTGGACACAGTATTCCAGGTGGGTTCTCACGAGAGCAGAGTAGAAGAGCAGAATCACCCCCCTTGACCTGTTGGTCATGCTTCTTTTGATGCAGCCCAGGACAAGGCTGGCTTTCCGGACTGCAAGCGCACAATGTCAGGTCACGTTGAGCTTCTCACCAACCAACACCCCCAAGCCCTTCTCAGTGCTGTTCTCAATCCATTCTCTGCCCAACCTGTATTTGTGCTGAGGATTGCCTGATCCATGTTTAGAACCTTGTACTTAGCCTTGCTGAACTTCAAGAAGTTGTCATGAGTCCACCTCTCAAGCCTGTCAAGATCCCTCTGGATGGCCTCCTTTCCCTACAGTGTGTTGGCCATGCCACGCAGCCTGGTGCCTTTGGCAAACTTGCTGAGGGTGCACTCAATCCCACTGTTCATGTCACCAACAAAGATGTTAAACAGCACCGTTCCCAATCCCAACCCCTGAGGAACACCACTCGTAAGGGATCTCCACTTGGACACCAAGACATTGACTGCATCTTTTTGAGTGCAACCATCCAGCTAATTCCTTATCCACTGAGTGGTTCATCCATCAAGTCCGTGTTTCTCCAGTTTAGAGATAAGGATGTCATGTGGGACAGTGTCAAAGTCCGAACAGAAGACATCAATTGCTCTTCCCTTATCCACCAATGCTGCAGCCCTGTCACAGAAGGCCATCAAATAGTCAGGCACGATTTGCCCTCTATTAAAGCCATGTTGGCTGTCACCAACTACCTCCTTATTATCCATGTGCCTTCGCATAGTTTCCAGGAGTATCTGTTCCATGATCTTGCTGGCCACAAAGGTTAGACTGAGTGGCCTGCAGTTCCTTGGATCTTTTCTCCTCTTTTTTGAAAATGGGGGTTATGCTTCCCCTTTTCCAGTTAGTGGGAACTTAACTGGACTGACATATTTGTCAAATGTGATGGCACGGGGCTTAGCAACTTCACCTCCCAGTCCCCTCAGGGCCCACAGATGCATCTCTTGAGTCCCATGGACTTGCATGCCTTCAGGTTCCTTAGATGGTCTCAAACTTTATCTCCTGGATCTTCATTTTCCCAGTCCCTGCCTTTGCCTTCTGTGATTCGGGCAGTGTAGCTTGAGCACTTTTCACTGAAGACGGAGGCAAAAAAGTCACTGAGTACCTCAGGTTCACCATATCCCAGGTAACCAGGTCTCCCATTTTCTTCTGTATAGGGCCCACATTTTCCTTAGTCTTTTCTTTTACCACTAACATACCTACAGAAGCTTTTCTGGTTGCCCTTGACGTCCCTGTCCAGATTTAATTCTGTAAGGGCTTTAGCTTTCCTAGCCTGATCCCTGGCTGATTGGACAATTTCTCTGTATTCCTCCCTCTCTATATTACTGACTGCCTGTCCATGCGTTCACCCTCTGTAGCTTCACTTTTATGTTTGAGTTTGTGCAGTAGCTCCTTGTTCATACATGCAGGCCTCCTGGTGTTTTTGCCTGACTTTTTTTCTTGGGATGCATAATTCCTGAGTTTGGAGGAGGTGATCCTGAAATATTAACCAGCTTTCTTGAGCTACTCTTCCCTCCAAGGTTTTATCCCATGGTACTCTACCAAGCAGGTCCCTGAAGAGGCAAATCCTGCTCTCCTGAAGTCCACGGTAGCAAGCTTGCTGTGCATCCTCCTTGCTGCCCTAAGGATCTTGAACTCCATCACTGCCTAGTCACTGCAGCCAAGGCTGCCCTTGAGCTCCACATTCCCAACTAGCCCCTGTAACAGACCCCCACTATAATGTTCCCTGTCCCTGCCCTCCCTTTAATCTTGACCTATAAACTCGTGGTTGGCTCCCCATCCATCCCCAGGCAGAGTTCCATGCACTCCAGCTGGTCATTGCCCTGACAAGGGCAACAAAGCTGGTGAAGGGTCTGGAGCACAAGTTTTACAAGGAGTGGCTGCAGAAATTGGGATTGTTTAGTCTGGAGAAGAGGAGGCTGAGCGGAGACATTATTGCTTTCTACAGCTACCTGAAGGGAGGCTGTAGTGAGGTGAGTGTTGGTCTCTTCTCCCAGGTAACAAGGATGAAAAAAAATGGCCTCAAGTTATACCAAGGGAGATTCAGATTGGCTATTAGGAAAAAAATTCTTTACTGAAAGAACGGTCAAGCATTGGACCAGGCTGCCCAGGGAAGTGGTTGAGTCACCATCCCTAGAGGTGTTCAAAAAACATGTATACGTTTAGTGGGCATGGTGATGTTGGGCTGACAGTTGGACTTGATCATAGAGGTCTTTTCCAATCTTAGTGATTCTAAGATTCATTGATGTAGATGGAGACACCCCCTCCTTGTCTAGCCAGCCTGTCTTTCCTAAAGAGCTTGTATCCACCCATTTCAACGCTCCAGTCACACGAGTCATCCCATCATGTCTCCATGATGCCAGTAAGATCACATCTCTGCAGGACTTGTGCACATGTCTAACTCCTCTTGCTTATTTCTTGGTATAGACCCGAACTGTCCAAACACGAAAAATTAATATTAATGTGCATTTTTGACCTACTATGAAGCCAGAAACAGTAATGCTGTCTTAGAGGCAGACAGGGATGTATAAATAAAACTATTGTTTCTAAGGAGTAAAGCTTAAATATTGTTATATGGTAGTTAGAGTGGAGTATAATAGTCTATTGTTTTTATGAATAGGTTTTCCTAAGCACCCATCAACACCTTATCGTTAACATTAATCACTGGGATATCCTCTCCAACATCAAACAAACAGATCTTGAGAGTTCAAACTTCGACTTCAGAAAAGTTTCGGTGTAGTAACAGATTAGATTTAAACACTGGCAACTATATCCTTATTCAATGAATCTTATTTTAGCGATTAAACGTTACATAAAGCTATTTGAAAAGGTTTAGGAAGATTTTCTCTCAGTCAATAGGGAAAAAAATTTCTGTGTTAGACAAAGTATCTTTGGTTCTGCTTTGGAATATGGAACCATAATTCCATTTCTGTAAGATAAGACATGTAGAATTCTCTGTTAGCAGTATCAACAGTCAATATACCTAGTATATAACTTTGTTATATTTGTAAATATTTTTTAATCTTGTCAGCAATGAACAGGCTTTTACTTTTATAAGGAGGAATGCAATTCTGCATCAAACTAGTCTTCAGGGCAGTCAGGGCCACATGCTTCAAAGAAAAAAATCTGATTTCCAGGCAGTTTTGACAAAGTGTTTCCCAAGAGCTTGTATACTCCAAGGCTCAACAGTTGTCTGCCACTTACTATTCCTTAAAGCATGAGTGTTTATTTTTCTGGCAGTTTTTAATTTTTTAAGTAATTCTTCTGTCCTTTTATTGTGCATTGTGCATTGTGGAGGTTCGGGTTTTTATACTGAATGCAATGCAAAGTAAGTAAGAAAGAATAACTTTATTAGTAGTAAGGGTTGCATCAGTTTGCAGAAGTATAACAGCTACTCCCAAACTAGTTCAGTCTTCATGTTACTTTTACTCATCTCAACCAAAACGACAGGTTTTCTAACAGGTATAGGGAAACTTCCCACTAATGCTGGCTTCAGCACTGTCCTTGAGGCTATGGACAGCTGACATGTATTAAGAGAGCAGCCCAGCTCTGCCCCCCACTGCGTTAAAAGCATCTCACCTCATATAAAAGATATCAACTGCCCCGGCTGGTCATCAACGCACTTTGAAGAATAAAGGTCACAGCAGGACAGGGGACAAAAGGCTGCCTTCCCAACAGCCCTCCTTAGCTCCCGGGCATAAGCAAGGAGCTAACCTGAAGAGAGTACTAGCACAGTTTCCTCCTCTCAAGCCAACTTTTGCAGAAGTCAAGGAGTGCATGCTTTAGCACTCCAAACTTTCATGAAAAGGGGAGAATATAATTAATTATTCCCTAACATAATTCCGAAGACATACTGCAAACTGATGCAAGACAATGAGAATATTTGCAAGTTCCATTTTATCACCAGAAAATCCAGAAAACTTGATTTCACAAAGTTTTCTTCTTGAAAAGTTTCTCTACATCAGTAATCCTCAGCTACCAGCTTTCCACAACTTCATTCTATTTTTTTGTGCCTGAGGGTACCTGGAGACCATCTGCACAAAAGAACTACCAAGACGTCATTCAGAAATATCCTTCCCAAGTAACAGCAGCAAAATCCCTTCAAGAAATATATAGTCTGTCCACCTGCAGCAACAGAATGTGTAATTATTTGCAGTTCTCCATACTTTCCCATAGAAGTGAAATAATTTGAGAAATTCTTGAAGACTACAACTATACCGAGGTTTAAGTCAGGGCAGAACAAACCTTCTATTAGAAAATAGTTTACATACAATTCCATTTCTGCAACATGTCCTGTATGCTTTTTTTGCATGATACAATGGCTGGGAAGACATAATTAGGAATGAACATTTGTATGGAACTGAAATATAAGCTGATGATGCGCTACTGTTCAAATGAGCAATCAAATCCTTTACCTTGCAGTGGGGTTCAGACAACTCGAAAGAGGAGCAGATCGACTAGGACTGCGCTCCTCCTAGTTAGTCTTCTTTCCAAAGGGTAGCTTTGCAAAGTTCTTTTTGCTTGGTTCAGTTATTTCCTTGAGGGATTCAGCTTTTTTCAGTTTATCAACCTGACCATATATACTTTGGGCATGAAAAATAAGCGGCATTTTCTGCTCTGCTAAACATACTAACTGATAACAATCTTAAGAAAAAAGAGAGGGTGAGTTGCAAAGTGAAAATGAGTGTGACTTGCTTGGAAAAAATGACATAAACAAGCATGACATAGAAATAGCAGAGAAATAGCAAAAGACACCAAGCTGAAAGCAACCAACAGTAATTCTGTTCTGTTGACAATGGGTTTCATTAATAAAAACAAAATATAGCATGGCATGTAACCAATAGGAGGTAAGCCCTGTTAGACAAATCTCTGAGGCAAGTTGTTGCTATGTTAGGGAAAGATAAAGTGTGGAAATGGAGTATTCTGTAAAAGAAAGGATCTTGTTAAGAACACATCATCACACTTCTGGTCTAGGAAATTTCAGCATTTGATTTTGGATATTAGAAGGAAAAGTTCAACTGGACACAACTATTTCTTTTGAGTTGCTTTAAACTTTTAAAGCTCTCTAAATTTAAAATTATATTCACAGTTCACTAGAGAGCTTCCAGCCCCACCTTCATCAGTTTCTTGTCAATCTTACTTTTGTGCCTTAGAAAACTGGGTGAGGTGACAGCAGCCTTCCAGCTACCTGGCCAGGATCCCTTCGAGAAGCCACCAAACAAGACAGAGCAAATTCCCTCCTTCACAGAAAGGACTAGACTACTCATATGGAAATCTAGTACTCTCCTATGATGGAATAAGTCTTGGTTTTCTTCTCCTTTTGAAGGATGAGGTGAGAAATGAGTGCTGTGGGTCAGCAATACACTGTATGAAGTAATGAAATATCCAATTTAAATGGCTCTTAGGTAGGATGAAGACCCACCCCATATAGAATATTTTAGGTTTTCGGACAGAAAACCCAGTAAGTTTATCACAATATCACGTAAGTTTTGCTTTTGCTGAGAGTGCATTTTCCACTGAAGGAAATTAGCTGGAAGTTTCCAACAGGATCATTTTTAGGATGTATGCCAGAGCAATTTGATGTCCATGATATCATCTGGGTTGATTAGTCCAAATGTGTCAAACAAAACTGAAAATTAATCCAGCCGTCAGGCGTAAGTATCAGTTGCTCCCTGTAGCAAACCTAAACCAATGTTTATAACAAAACCACCATATGCCTCCTATAGTTGAAAGAGTGAATAAGGGCACTTGCACCTCTGAAGCTTACTCTATGGTTTCTTCATATCCTTATATGTGAACTACACTGCCCTGCCAAGAACTCAGTGCAGAATTTTTTCTTTTTTTAGCCCTTATTCTTTAACTTTTAAAACTTTTTTCTTATCTACTACCTGTTAACCACATAAAACTGAGCATAAAAAATAAACAGTTCCAGTCCCTCAGAGTCTGGACTGAGAACCCCTGTTTTTTCACCAATATGTTTGTAAGGAAATACTATGGAAATAATTCAGCGAGATTTTAAGTGAAAATCATCACTCAAAAGACATCATATAATCTGGCTCCCCTGATGACAATGACATCTTTGTGTTTGTTTTCATTCTTCTCCAACAGCTGAGGAGAAATATTTTGTTCTGAAAGTTCACAGAAACTAACATACATTGCTCCAAGAGAAGTTCAAAACTGCGTGATGGCAAATTCATCAATATGTCCCTTACAAGCAAACATACTTGACACTTCATGCCATGAACAAACACCATTTTGGGTAATCAGCTACTTTTCTCTGATTCTCATCAGGCTTCTCTTAAATCATGAGAAACAAGATATTAGAGAGACATCTCCAGATCACCGAAATGGGTTTATATTTTTGAAATTGCAAAGTGAGCAGAATTAATGCAGAAAGATAAAAGAACCAATGCCAATAGTTTTGGGATCAATTCAGATCAAGTTGGCTACAGTCAGCTAAGGTGGAAACTATTTATTTTTTGTCATATTGTCTGAACTTACAGCAAGTGCTGGTTTCCAAGTTCCAGCCATGCACTGGATGCTAAAGGTGACCCATAGCTAAGGTCATAAAGCAGTTGTACAGACTGCAGCTTTTTATGGCAACAATAATTTTTGTTACTACCAAGTGACCATTCCAAGTATTTTATAAAGCCTACTGAATTTACACGTGCAGATGAAGATATTTTGGACACGAGAACACTTGCTGACTCGTCCTGCTCATTTACATTATACCTGCTGCTGAAGTAATAAAGGATAACAGGATTAAAATCTTATAGAAGGTACACAATGACCAAAGGAATTATTTAAGATGATACAGCATTTAATCTGCCTTTATTGAAAGCCACCTCTGACATTTATAAAGCTTGTAAGCTGTCAAAACTTCACGCAATGCTTCACTCAGTAAGAAGACATGAAGTAGCATAGTGGCTACACCTTAAAGCAGGATCTTAAAACAGCATGAAGCATGTAGTGCTGTTTAGGCAATTCTGTAGTACCCAAGACACCTGCACAGGGTTGGCAGACACGACATCAGACCCATGCCCTTCTAGAGAGGTAATTGTAGATGATGCAAGGTAACTTAGGTCACCTAATATGGCACTTGAGTATCTCCCAGCAGAGTCACCTTCTACAAAGCCATGGACACTGGCATTAAATTCTCTAAAGTGAAATTTCTGATTTGAGTTTTGCTTTTAAAAGCTGAAGAGATTTCCACAAGAATGATTAACTGCTGCTCATAGAAAGCTTGCCACAATTGTTTGTTGGTTAAAATGAGATATCTGTGTTGAAAGTATTTTGGCAGTGCCTGAAAGCTTAATCCCTGCATACGAAGGGCAGCTTGCTATAACTCTATATTCCCTGTTATTTTCTGCAGGGACATTGTTAAATATAGTTGTTGTTCTTTAAGTACTGAGTCTTGAGTTTATAAAAGTAGATTAAAAAAAAAACAAAACAACAAAACCAGAAAGGTAGGCTTGCCATCTGCCTAAATTGAGAGGCATTAGTGTTGTAAGTGGACTATCACTCAGTCTTCCCTGTCTGCAGCCATGGGGAAACATGGGCTGAAGCAGAGAGTGCACTGAAATGAGCCTGACCCCAGAAGGAAGTTGAAAAATGCTGGAGATTTGGCAGCATTAAGAGTAAGGTGGCTTTCTTCATTTTGAAGGAATTAAAGTAGCAGTTTAAGAACAATATGGAACAAAGGTTATTCTTTAAGGGAAAACAGCACACATGCTTTATGCATGATGCCAAGTCACTCACTGGTATCAGTATACTCACATGAAAGGTCAAAGCCCATGCATTTTACTGTGACTGAATGCTTCTCAGTTGCTCCTCTTTGGGAAGTGATTAGAGGACAGTGGCTGCCAAGAACAGGGGATCTCTTGAAACACTGGGCAAAGGGACACTCTAGGTAAGGGATGACCGTTATCAGAGGTCATTCTGGGAGCTATCCTGAGGGAAAGCAGGGAGGTTTAAGTGAAAGGGTCTAGCAGCACTGAAAAATACAAATGGAGCCTGCTGACAGCATGTATTGTACACAGGTCTGCCCTTTCCTCACACAAGATTCTGGCACGGAATCTGCTTACCTTTTATCTTGCAAAGTCCTAGCTGAGGCTTGTTTGAGGTGCCCCTTGCTTCTTACTTGTGAACTGCCCTCCCTTTTGTCTAGTTAAGAAACTGAGCAGTTTTTCTGAAGGTGCTCCATAATTATTCTCCTGTAGGACCACTTTTTCATACAGCATATAAATTTCCCTCTGTTCCAGGGCCTTTGTTGAGGAGTGACAAGCCTATCCAAGATGTCCAACGAGAAAAGAAGGTTTGCATTTAAAACTTTAAACTTCATTAGAATGATTGCATAAGCCTGTCAAAACATTATTTGTCAACTTCATCTAAACTTTGTTACTCTCTCAGATTATTTTTTTTTTTACTCGAGATACTCTGGTCCTTTTTCTGTGAGCACTGCTTGAAAGCATAAATAATTGCACCAATTTTACACCTATGGTTATTCTTTAGTTCAGCAAGTTAAGAGCAAACAATTCCTTTCAGCATTACCCCAGGTATAGAGCTGCACAACAGACAGACGTCTAATTAATACCATTTGCATGTACTGGAACATCAGTCTCCAGGAAAAAAAAATATTTCTCTTAACAACAAACTCTAAATTCTTTTACAAGTATTGGTAATGCCCCATTCTACATGAATAAACCAAACCTTGGAAAATAGCTTTTCCAGTATTTTAGAGCATCTCTTACTGAATGCAACTTAAATAAGACACAGATACGGACAGAAAGGCACTGTATGATAGTCCATTTGCACACAACATGAATCAAACCTGACATGTTTCAAGATGTACTTCTTTACTTCAGAGCTTGGATATACACATTTTTAAAAGTCTTAACAGCAATTATATATCCATCATACCACAGCTATATGCATGAAGTAGGAGTCTGACCTAGCAAAATACAGATATACTTTGTTCCAAGCCACGCTACTCGTTGCTAGAATGCTTCGAATGAGGACACAGCTTTTCATATCCTTTTAGTTACACAAGCAGGAGTTTTATTTCCTTGTTTATCCTCAATGAAAGGGTGAGCAGTCAAGTCAAGCATTGGGCAATGCAGCAGATGTGCACAAAGCACCCATCTGACAATGGCCAGGGTTCCCACTGAGGCTTTTGAGTGGAGAATAATTGTACTTTCTTTTGGCATGAACCAGGGGTACAAAATCACATTTACGTGTGCAAGCCTTTGCCCTCTCAACATGTGTTCTCAGCTGCATTAGGGTAGCTGGTGAAGGTCAGTTTGATTTTCAGGCCTTCAAGAAAAGTGTGATGACAGCAATGAAGCAGATACTCACATTTGAAAAAGAAAGAATTTCCTCCCTCTCCAACTGCACTTAGGTTTTCTTATGAGGGTTTCCAGGAAAAGAAACCTTTTAGAACTACCACTCAAAAATGAACAAGCTCAGGTTTTTAAAAACCCAGGAAAAAAAAAAGATACTGCACAAAATTACATTTTTTTAAATGCTCTCATTTCCAAACAGTCTCTCCAATTGACATAAAAGTTCAGTATTTAGTTTCAGGCTATGTGCTATTTTAACACAATGACCCCTCCTGTGTCTTTTTTTTAAACGTTATTTCCCTTTCCGCATCTCAGTTCTTTCTAAGCATTCAATATAATCTTCCATCTGTTCCACTGCCTACCTTATTTCTCCTTTCCATTCTTTCCTCCCCTTGATCTACCTCTTATGTCTTATCTCCTTTTCCCAACCTCGGAATTCTCTACCAAACCTGCCCTTTGGGCCTTCAGTACTTGGGAGTACTTAGTTTTTTTCCATCCATTAGCAGCACAATCAATTTTGTCACATTCTGGACGACAATTAAGCTGCAAACCAGGAACCAGAAATAAGAAACATTCTGCAGAAACCATACACACAATACTCTGAAAACAACAATTCCAAACATATTTATGACACAGCAAAGAGTAAACCCTTTGAGTAAATGTGTGTACTAATTCCACATCTGAATAGCTACAGATTTGAAAACAACAATTTGAGCGAAATTTGTGTGACTTAAGTTATTCAGTATCTAGAGTAAGACTAGTTCACTTACCTTAACATTAGTAGCAAGAAATAACCTGCTTTTTGTATCGTTGCAAAGTCACAGAACTTCTGACTTCCAACTCTATGCTTAATTTTCATGCCATTTTGTTTTCTTACAGATACAATTTTCAGAAGACAGTAGCAGATATAAGACTCCAAGCATTTTTACTATGCAAGACCTAATCATAGAATCATAGGGGTCAGACAGGACCACTCAAGATCATTGAGTCTAACTCCCCTGCAGCAGGAACACCTAAGAGATCACACAGGAACACGTCCAGATGGGTCTAGAAGATCTCCAGAGAAGGAAACTCCACAGCCTCTCTTGGCAGCCTGTTCCAGTGCTCCATCACCCTCACAGTAAAGTGTTTCCTTATGTTGAGGTGGAACTTCCTGTGCTGTAGCTTGGTGTCGTTTCCCCTCATCCTATCACAGGGCACCACTGAAAAGAGACTGGCCCATTCTTGACACCCACCCTTCAGATATTTATAGACATTAATAAGGTCCCCTCTCAGTCTTCTCAAGTCTAAACAGCCACAGGTCTCTTAGCCTTTCCTCATATGACAGATGTTCCAGTCCCTTAATCATCCTTGCAGCCCTCTGTTGGACTCTTTCCAGCATATCCTTGTCCCTCTTGAACTAGGGGAGCCCAGAACTGGACACAATACTCCAGATGTGGTCTTACTAGGGCACAGTATACAGGGAGGAGAACTTCCCTTGACCTGCTGGCCACACTGTTCTTAATGCATCCCAAGATACTATTGGCTCCCTTGGCTGCGAGGGCATATTGCTGTCCCATGGATAACTTGCTGTCAAGCAGGACCCCAAGGTCCTCCTCCATGGGGCTGCTTTCTAGCAGGTCAACCCATAATCTATATTGGTGCATGGTGTTTTTTCTCACCAGGTGCAGGACTTTTCACTTACTCTTGTTGAACCTCATTAGGGTCATCTTTGCCCAGCTCTCCAGTCTGTCTAGACCTCGCTGAATGGCTGCACAGCCTTCAGATACATCAGCCAATCCTCCCAGCTTCGTATCATCAGCAAACTTGCTGAGGATACACTCCATCCCCTCATCCAGGTCATTGATGAAGATGTTGAATAAGACTGGGCCCAGTATTGACCCCTGGGGAACACCACAGCTCTCCAACTGGACTCTGCACCGTTGATCACAACCCTCTGGGCTCTATTGTTTAGCCAGTTCTCGATCCATCTCACTGTCCACTCTTCTAACTCACACTTCCTGAGCTTATCCACAAGGATATTATGGGAGACAGTGTCAAAAGCCTTGCTGAAGTCAAGGAAGACAGCATCCACTCTTCTCCATGCATCTATCCATTCTGTCACACCATCGTAGAAGGCCATCAGGTTAGTCAAACATGATTTCCCCTTGGTGAATCTATGCTGGATACTCCTGATACTTCTTCCATTATGACCTCCAGAATAAGCTGCTCCATCATCTTTCCAGGGATGGAGGTGAGGCTCACCGGTCTGTAGTTATCCGGGTCCTGTTTCTTGCCCTTCTTGAAGACTGGAGTGACATCAGCTTTCCTCCAGTTCTCAAGCACCTCTCGTGTTTCCCAGGACTTTTCAAAGATGATGGAGAGTGGTCTAGCCATGACTTCTGCCAGCGCCCTTGGCACGCATGGGTGCATCCCATCGGTGCCCATGGATTTGTAGATGTCCAGTTTCCTTAACTGATGTTTAACCCAACCTTCTTCCATCAAGGTAAAGTCTTCCTCACTCTTGATGACTTCTGTGGTCTGGAAGGTTTGGGAATCCGGAGGTTCAGCCTTAGCAGTAAAGACCAAGGCAAAGAAAGCATTAAGTAACTCCACCTTCTCCATATCCTCCATCACCAGGGCTCCCACTTCAGCAGTGGGCCCACATTTCCTCTGGTCTTCCTTTTACCTCCAATGTACTTGAAGAAGCCTTTCTTGTTGTCCCTGACTTCCCTTGCCACTTTTAATTCTAAGGAGGCCTTAGCTTTCCTTGTTGCATCCCTACACCCTCTGACCACATTTTTGTGTTCTTCCCAAGTGGTCAACCCCTTCCTTCCATGATCTATAAACTTCTTTCTTCCACTTAAGTTTGTTCAGTAGTTCCCTGCTCAACCGTGCAGGTCTCCTGGCTCTCTCTCTTGAT
Source organism: Hemiprocne comata (assembly GCA_020745705.1). Classification (NCBI taxonomy): domain Eukaryota; kingdom Metazoa; phylum Chordata; class Aves; order Apodiformes; family Apodidae; genus Hemiprocne; species Hemiprocne comata. The sequence continues at coordinate 16,674,572 of CM036590.1, forward strand.
TTCTTAACTCTTCATGACACTCCGATCTTGAGCTTGGAGGAGGTGGTGCTTAAATATTAACCAACTCTCTTGGGCCCCCTTTCCTTCCAATACCCTATCCCATTGGATTTCTCCAAGCAGTTCCTTGAAAAGGCCAAAGGTAGCTCTTCTGAAATCCAGGGTTTTGACCCTGCTAGATGCTTGATAGTGGGTAGTAATCAGAGGGCTGCACCAGGCCTGGGAGTTTCTTGGTGACATCACTAACCCGGGCCCCAGGGAGGCAGCAGACCTCCCTGTGGGATGGTTCTGGCTGGCATATGGGGCCCTCGGTTCCCTTCAAAAGAGAATCTCCCACAACAATTACCTTCCTTTTATTCTTAACAGAGGCAGTCCCAATGCATGGCGCTGACTGTCTCGGCAACTCCCTGGATGGGCCTTTGTCAGTAACCTCAGTTACCTGGTTTTCCAGTTCCACACCCACATACCTGTTCTGTATGGGCACATGTGAACATGGGGGAGGCCAGGAGGGGGTTCTCTCCTGCTGCCCTGAGCAGGGACCAGCTTCCAGCTCCCCTCTTCCCTCAGGTCCCCTACTTCTGCCTGGTGACAAGAGGGCAGGGGATTCTCTACTTCTCATGGAGCCTCCACCTTCAGGCTTTGTCTCAAGGATGGTGGGGTGTTACTCCACCAATCTATCTCTCACATTCCCAGCTACTCCTTAATCTTTCCACCTCCTCTTTCAGCTCAGACACTAGGCAGAGTAAATCATTCACCTGGTCACAGCATACGCAGGTGTTCTCTGCTCTCCTCCAATATGAGTGACAGGCTCAGGCATTCTCTGCAGCCAGAGACCTGGACAGCCATGTCTTGGAGAGGGACCCTGTCTGGGTCACCACTGTCCTCCTGGTGATGCCTGAGTGGATACCATGGCTAGGTCCTCTTCTGGGGGCAATGACCACTAGCTGAGTTCTTACCTTGAGCCAAGAGGGGCCTGCACCTTGCCCTGCTCACCCTGCCTGCACGAACTGCCAGCCACACAAACTGCCGCGCCAGCCCTTCTACTGCGCCCCGCCTGTTTGCCTGCTCCTGTTCCTGCACTCCTGACGGGCTGCTCTGGTACAGGAGGGGGTTAGGCTGCAATCCCCTTGTCCCCAGCAAGGTGAGTCAGAAGCTTGCTCTCCCCACTCAGGGGGGCTGGGACTCCCTCTCTCTCTCTAGGCTTCTCTTCTTTGGTTTTGCTGAGGGTTTCATTGTGCATCAGCCGCTGCAGAAGGGGTACTCTGGCACATTCATCCACTCTTGTGTCCTCCACCTCACTGGCTTCACCAAAATGGTGGTGATCACATATGATCTTACCAAAACAATGCTTATAGGTTTACACAAACCATCAAGCCCAAGACAGAGAAAACAAATATATTTCTTGAAAAGTAAATGAGAAGACCAATTAGAGTGAGCTCCTCTACCCTCCCTGTAAACCACTTAAAAGGTCACGAACTAGATATTTGAGATCAACCAATTTTCTGTACTCCTAGTAAAAAAATGTCCAACTCCAGTAACAGGACTTTGCCTCAGCTCACTACTGAACTGATGGTATTCCATACTTCATTCAGCCTAACACTTTCTTCTGCACTAGACCCTTCCCTTATTATTCCTAAAAATAACACGCTACCCTATACTACTCTCACCTACTTGTTCCCTGTGTTGTTAATGCTGGAAACACACCTTCACAAAAGCAACTAATGGTCAATAAGATATGCAGCACTACCACTTCATTTCAAACTACTTCTAACAGAAGCTGCAACTATTTTAAGCTCACTTGAAAAGGTGTGACTGGCAGGGACATTTAAACAATTAAGCAAGTGTTTAGATTATCACTCCAAACAAAGCAGTTTTGTGGATTTTTTGTTTGCCTATTTAAATTTTATTTCAAGAGCTCCCTCTGGCTCTAGACATCAACATACCAGTATTTGTCAGGACCCCTGTTCTGAAGTCAAGTTTCACTGACTGTGAGTGTCCACTGCTCCCAGGTCACTCAGTGCTGGCCATCCTAGCAGAGTGGCAGTTTAAGGGTTAAACAGTAAGGGCACAGAACACCACCTATATTAGGAGCCCTGAAAGAAGCCTGGCAGGCAATGCTGCCTGCCCAGCCCTGGCCACCATCACAGGCATGACTGCTTCCCACCAGAAGGTGGGAGGATCCCCTTTCTTCCTCTCCTCATTGTCGAAGCTCCTTCTAGGTACACAGGCAACGAACAGTATCTTGCTGGGCTGGCAGGGCTGGAACTGGCCCACTGTAGCTGCTCCCCCAGTGTCAGACCTCATGGATCTCAAAATTAACTGAACATCCCCCCCCAAATAAACTCTCGCCAAATCTGTAGTTTGCCAAGTGCAAATTACCTGGCATTTGCAATTCCAGGTACTATATTTCAGTCTCCTCGGGAAAAGCAGGAGCAGAAACCTCAGGCAGACTAACATGTTATTATCAGTCACATAATTGAGGACTGGGGGGGAAGGAGACAGATCAACCAACCTCTAACTGCACAGAATAACGTCTCCTCCTGAGCAGTTCAGAAGATCTGACACAGATTCATACGGCTAAAAGTATCTTTGCATCCATAAGATGCTTTATGAGGGAAAAGCGACGTGCGCTCAGCCAGACAAAAAGACAGCAGTAACCATCAAAACTCCCAGCTTCTGATACGCTTTTGGCGATTTTTATGCTTGACAAAAATTTGCCAAGTAGGGTGTTAAGAAGCCAGTACATTTTTAAACTCAGGCAATGAATGAAAAGGCTCAAATGCAAGTTAGATACACCATGTATTTAAGAAAAAAACAACTCACAAAGACAGGGAAACCAAAGCTGATGGAAGCTGAACCGAAGCTGAATTAAGAGTGAACACAAAGCTTCACAGCATGAGATGGTTTATTAGCAGCCTGAAGACAAAGGCCACAAAGCAGTTTTACTCCCTCAGAGAGAGGAGCCCTATTATGGAGCCTTTCAACTCCCCAAGAATTGCCTTTTAACTCTCCCTCCACAGTAGGACAAACAGGGGAAAGAAATTAGTCTTGGATGATGTTAGCTGTTTTGTAACTTGTAGTGCTAGTCCCACTGGAGCTCTTCTGACTCCTGTCAGATTTATCCTCTTGACATTCAAAATGGATTAACCTAGGGTATTTTTTTATAAATAAAAAAACTCAAACCAAAACCAAACTGAACTCATAGCATTTTCTCCCTCTGCCTCTGAAAATATGGGGATTAGTTAGACCGCCAAATGGTATTTCCTGGATCTAGAAGTAATCTTGCCTTGACTGTAGTACTAGTAGTATTAAAGGAAATGCTATATGCTAACACGGAACCTGTCCAATCAACCATGTCATGCTGTCACTTACCTACAGTGTAAAAACATAAAAACATGCAAAACCTCCTTGTGCTTTCAGACATCTCTAAGTCCTGGAGCCTGAAACACTGTCTGCAGGAAAACCCTTTCTATGCATCAGTATATCACAACCAGTTTAAATCAGTGCATTCTTACCAAGGAGAAAGCTATTATTTTTCAAACTATTTAAGAAGAATTCAGACAAAAAACTCACCTTTATTTTGGCTATCTGGTGCTGCTTACTGAAGAGATTTTTCTTCAGATATGCCCAAACTCTGTCTTCCTGAAAACATCTCATCCTTATTTCTTCTGCTTTAATGACTAACATACAGCTAAGAAGAAATTGGCCTAAGAATCTGGCCCACACAATATGGAAAAATACATTTTTACAACATTAACTGTTGGGGAAAATAAAGCTGCGTGTTAGAGGAAAAAGGAGATCCACATGACTTACGGTGGACTCAGCTACAACATAAAGATCATGTAAAGAACTTGAATCTGCTCTCACAAGACAAATTTCATGATCTGGTGTCACTAGTCACCGGATGTAATGCCCCACATGAGGTGCCACATTGTTTTAGGAGTATTTTCCATAAATGCCTCTAATAACGTAACACATTTTTATCTGTAGAGCACCAACCAACCATCTAAAAACAACTAGCTTCTTTGCACTGTCACAGCAGATTCTCATGGGGCTGACATGCTGAAAAAAATAACGTGACACAGTGAAAAGCTTTCAGACGTAGGGCTAATTGATCAACTTCCCAGCTTTTATCATGCCCCGCACCACAGCATCTGCAAATGGTAACTGCAAAAATGGTCAATGTGGATTTTTCCATCTGATTTGAAACTACCGGATTCATGTAGCTAAACCCATGCACAATGCCCTAAACATCTAAGGTATCAGTTAAGTTCAAGCAAGACAATCGGATCTTTCTTATTCAGAAGAGGAGCTTAAACTTTCAAGCACTGAGCAAATATACAGCGGTTTTATTTTTTAGTAAGAAATGTCCACTATTTCAGACACCCAAATTTGATGTGTCTGTTGCAAGAGACATCCTCAATCACTATGCTTTCAACTGTAATACAGCAGTCTAGTCCAAGGGTCTTGTCAGTAGTCTTAGAAAAAGGATTGATTCAGAACAGAAATTGAAACAGCACAGAAAAGTATCAATGAGGGGAGAATGAACAAAAACTTGCACTGGCAAGTGTTGTTTCACATTTAAAGAGTATCGTTCTAAAGGAAGAGTTAAAATGAACTCGTCATCACAACTATTCATATGAAAATAGGAATAAGCAAAAAGTAAAAAAACAGATTACACAGTGTAAATAAAAGCTTACTATGGTTTTTATACCAATGCCTGTGCAGCTTTATATACATCAACACACAGAGAAGACAGGCAGTCAGACAAATCTGTCACTTAGGCAACATTTCTTTGAAGACAGAGATGCTACCTTCTGAACCTTGAAAGCACATGTTGCAATTGTATTCAATCTGTGAGGATTTAGGTCAGAAATAGACACTAGCAAGGACTCCTGCAGGATTATGGCATGATGAGATGAACAGGTTAAACAAGTCCTAAGCAGTTGTCCATGGGAGTACTTAGGACTCCACAGCTGGCCCCAAACCTTTTGGATTTTTTCTAGCAGGACATGAACTTGTTTTTCACCAGCATCTCCTCTCAGAGTCTGAATTGTTGACCCTACCAATGCATCTGTTCACACAGTTATATGCCAGCAGCCCCACAAAATAACAAGCCTCAGTTTTGTTGATTTGAAGCCGTATTTATGCTAACCTCAAAATTCATGTAAAATATTACTGTTGAAGACTGACACTCATAGCTCACAGCAGCATTTATGCATTACTTCGTTGAAACTTTTTCACATCTATCCATACTGTTATTTAAAGCACACAGAATAATCTTTTTAACAGTCTCTGCTGAACAGCTAAGCACGTACTTCATGTTTTGATCAGGATTCATTACACGGAGTGTAGTAAAACAGTGAAAAGTGTGTTACTCATTTGGTCATGCACAAAAACATCCTCCAAATCATCTGCATGAGATGTGGAGAGTTTTAAAACTGGATTTCACTTCTTAAAATGTGGGGTCTTCCATTTTTATGACTTACTATAATTACTTCTCTCTTCAAACTGGTGATTTTGTCTAGTAATGTAGCAGTGGAACCGATCAGTTAAATGAAGCATGAACTGCAGACTGCAGAGAGCTGGATTAAAAACTGCTGAGTTTTCAACATGATCCTTAATCAGAAAGGGTTTCTTTTAGAGGAAAGAAAATGTAAAACATAGAGAGCAGGGAGGAAAGGGGTAGGGATGGGATAACAGTGTTCTTTTTAAAAAAGGAATGCACTTTAATTTTTAAATAATATGTAAACCCACAGCACCACAATTCACAAGTACTTCCATAAATAATTAATAAAGACTACAGCCCTGGCTTGATTCTGGCTTTTCATCTGTTCATACTGCAACTGGTCACACAGGCTGCCCACAAGACTTAGGCAAGAAAAATCATTTAAGAGCAGTAGCAGCCTTAGCCTGTTTTCACCCATTTTAGCTATCGCCATCATTCACAGACAACACCAAGATGCTAAATTCACAATGTGTATTTTAGTTTTGCATTGCTCTAGAATGAATAACCTTAAAGGATCAGGAGTCAACTGTAAACCATGCCTTTTGTGCAGATGAATAAAGTCTATTTCTCAAATAGCTGGCAGGGTGAAAAGAATGGGACAAGGAATGAAATGAAGAAAAAAGAGAGAGGAAACGTCACGTTGTTTGCCTGCAAGTGCTGCCAAATGGACATACTTGGAGAACAACCCATTTCCCCAGTTAATGTTGAGGCCGTTTTCACTACCCCTGAGCTCCTTTTTCTTTTTGTTAATCCCGTGCCTTGCAAGGTTCATTAACCCTGTTTACACAGAAAGGTTGGGTCAGTCTGACATGCTAACAAAACACACATGTATCTGCGCGTACGCATATATATTTCAGTTTCTTTTTAACAAGCTTTCCAACCTAAAAAAAACCAACTCAAAACAAACAACAAAAAAAACTCCACACCCAGAATGTATGTGGGTTTTCTCCCCACTTCTTATAAAAATAAATAAATATACATACATCTACATGAAGCAAAAGTAGTACATACTGTTACAGAGGGAGCACAACTATGCAGAGAACCATGAACCCACGTGAAACTTTTCACTGATACTTGGTCCCTTTCTTCTCTAGGGTTTTAGAGAAGCAGCACATTGCTGCAACAGAATGGCAGCTCCAGATGGACCAAAACACTACCTCATCCAAAGCAGCCCTGGAGCACAGTATTAAATCCAGACACCAGTGCAACACGGAACTGCAATTTCCTGGTTCACCTGGAGCAGAAAAGGGATACTGCAGAATCTTTTAAGTTGAATGCCTCTAGACCAGTACTAGTATCTGGCTTAATGCGTAATAATGTTTTGAACATCTCTGATTTAATATGAGTATGTGAAAGCCTGAGATTACCTCAAACAAAATCCTGACATGGAGCGTAACACCCCTCATGGGATGCACTAAATCACATGTAATGCTGTTTATTATAAGGGCATTTGGTGACTGCCTTCCACTGGATCTGGAAGAACTGTGTAGACCTTTTTTGAGAGAACTGTGCACAAACAGGAAAGGATGCAGCCCAAATCTAAACAGACTTTAAATTGTAGTTTGTAACACTTCTGGCTTGAGAGAGGATGAAAGCTCAGAGGTCTGCCTCTCAGGAAGTAACGTGACAGAAAATAAGAGCTATAAAGCAGTTTCCCAAGCAAAGAAGCATCTTTCCCTAAAAGGTAGGAAGGTAGCACTGCCTTCTCACTTTGAAAACAGTATTTTTTCTTTCACTTTCCTGACAGAGTTGTCTTGTTTTTTCACAGACTGGAAGCAACCAGATCAATAGATCTATCAACATGTATGCCTCTATGAGCCTGTCTGCCAATACCCCAAACCCAGCCTCCAGCAGGACTGTTCAATATACACTTGACAGAGGTGTAAATCAGAGACTACGAACACAAGGCCCATTGGCTCTGTTAACCAGAATTCCAGTTTTATGACATTTTCAGGCTCCTTCATGTGGGGAAATAAACTTACCATGCTTTTAAAGAAGTCAAAAGATGTTGAAGAAATGCTGGGTATCAGAGGTACCATGGACCAATGTTGTACACACTCACGTGTCACATGAAAAGTAAATATATTTTTTGGAAGTCCCCACTGCTGATTCACTACAATAATATATAGAAGAACTGTGCCTAAACATTAGCACAGCAACTACCTTACTGTTCACTCATCAGTCTCCTACGCTCAATCACCTCAGCCCAGTCCGGAGTCTACTGCTAATCTCCAAAAAGGTATCTGGAGAATCAACAGACATCCCATTTATGATTTTGAAATAATGCTGTCTGTATGTCTTGACCTTTCCAAAGTTCCTTTGCATTTATGAGAGGAAAACTACAGTCAAATTCTTCTTAGTTAGCTCCATTATGATAAAGAGAGAAAGAATGGGATACTGATAGGCAAATCAGGTACAACCCTGCTCCGTATTAGCCTTGTTTTAATTAATTCAGTTATGATCTCATGGCAGGGTAATTTTTTAACGTTGGTGTTTAGGAGAAAGGCTTACATTGAAGGCTAGTTTGGCTGCCTTTAGTTAGGAATGTGATTCATGTGAGTGGGAGAAAACAATGCAGCAAAATCTAAATTTTTGTATGCACACAGAAAATAGGAGATTTGTATGCCAGAGAAAGAAACCAAAAAGTAAAGCATACATGCTTATAAATATCTAAAGGGCGGGTGTCAGGAGGATGGGGTCAGACTCTCTCAGTGGTGTCCAGTGACAGAACAAGGGGCACTGGTTACAAACTGGTACACAGGAGGTTTAACCTTAATATAAGAAAATACTTACTTACTCTGAGGGTATTGGAACAAGCTGCCCACGGAGGTTGTGAAGTCTCCATCCCTGGAGACATTCAAAACCCACCTGGATGTGTTCCTGTGTAATCTGCTCTAGGTGATCCTGCTCTAGCAGGGGGGTTGGACTAGATGATCTCCAGAGGTCCTTTCCAACCCCTAAGATTCTGTGAACCTGTGAAATTCTGTTTACTTACACTGTACAGAAATTCACTACAGGAAGTGATAGTGTGTCCCAGCACCATTGCTATGAATACAAACTGGGTCCATAGTGAGTATTCACGTGCCATATGCATTTGGTGCTTGTTTAAACATCTGTTGCCTGAATTGTGTGCTGCTCTGAATTAACAATAGTATATCACGCTGTACATCTACCTTTGTGAAAACAAAGGTAGATAAGACTCTGCATGTTTTTTTTTAAAAACATATTTTGAACTTCTTACCAATTACTAGAGCACACCTTTCACTCTTTACAGAAAACTTCATAGAGAAATCCTGAATATTTCATTATTGAGGTTCATTCATTTCTAATAAGACCAGATATTCTGATGGTTTCTCAAAACATGTTTTAATTTCTGAATCTTACGTAATTAGTTCTCAAGGCAATAACACATCACTTCAAATAGCCAAGCTGAACACAGTGTCCTATGAGCTATGCAGACTTCCACTGGTAGCTTATACATGTGAATTGGACAAATGCATTAAGACACAGTTTGTAGCTAAGTGGAATGTGAGTGCTGAGTTTCACTGGCATAGAACTCCTGATTGTAATTAACTTCCATGTACCTATTTAATACAGGGAAAAAATTCCTTCATTATAAAAAACAAGGTTTACTACAAGGCAAATAGTATAATTTAAAATACTATTCTGTCACTTATTAAACTTGTCTTAATTTTTTAAATACAACCAGATGCAGAACTGATAGGCAAAAAACCTAAAGCAATCATCTCTCTCAAGCCACTTTCTTAGTATAGATACTTTGGAACTGTTCAGACTGGTCTCTTTCTTTGAATTGTTGTATTGAAAACTGGTAATTTGCTATAAATTTTTCTTGTTTATCATCATATTACCTGGAGAAAAAAAAAAAAATGCCCCTTCTCTAGCCTACAACTTCCAAGGCCAGGTGGGACTTAAATGTTTTTTTCAAAACAATACTTTTGATAAAAAAATTTAGATTGTCCCTTAACAACACAGGAAACTAAGTAATGTTTTCAGAAATTACTTAAGAACTTGCTAGATTAAAGGACTGTCTACACATGGAATTATTTAGTACTGACTGCTCAAGAACAGCTATTCCTGAATAGCTCCATGTGTAGACACACTTATTCCAGAATAAGGTTGCCTTATTTCTGTTTAATTTAGCCCATCAAAGTGTGTTAAGCTAAAGACAAACGAGAGTGTCAGCACATGGAGTTATTCAAGAATTGCTGTTTCTAAATAATTCCATGTGTAGACAAGTGCTTGCAAAAACTGAAGATCAGCTTTGTTATTCCCAACCACATTATCTCTGGTATCACAATTAGCACAAGTTACTTTCTGGTGTATGTACTGCTTCTTATTCTGTTGATATCATAGCTTCAGTTCAAGAAAAAAAATCTTTTTAAATTCTATGTTCATTGTTAAATGTGAACAAATACAATTATATATTAACTCAAATACAATTATTTAAGAGATTAAGGAAACACTTTGGTGTATTTTGTTTTCTGAACAAACAAATCTTTAAGGCTAGCATTTTTTCTTGTAAATTGACTGTGCAAAAACAGGCCAGCTCTTTATGAGGTACTAGGAACAACTGAAAGTAATTGGGATTTGGTTCTCCTGAGATGGAATTCATGCGGCCAACTGCTGAATTAACATTTGGATAGATGTTCTGTTTTGTTTCAGGTAATTAAAAAAAAGAATTTGTTCATCTTGACAGAGACTCACTACTGGATAATCAATCACAGCACATACTAAGAAGAATATTTTCAGCAAGGCACAGATCTTCCAGAGTGTAATTATTACTGATAATTTTTCACAAATACCTATTATTTTTTGACTTAACAGTATCATATTAGGCCTGGATAGACGATGGTGTTAGTGACCTCTAGTTCAAATCCAAAAGGGTAAGAACTGAAAAAGGAGATTGATAGTTCCGAACACCCAATACACCAAATCATAAAACAACACTGCTTGGTGTTACTGGAAGCCTATAGCAAGGAAAGCTACCCTGCTGAAATATCAGAGGTAAAGCAGATGCACTTCAGTGCATCCCTGAAACTCCCACAAGTTGTGCTTGACTCTAGCCATTATTTTTAGTGACATTTTCCATGGCCATGTTAAGATGTGAACTACAAAACTGTGTCATTATATGCACCTAAAATGTCCCATGGAATAAAACCAGCATGATAGAACTATCGTTTGATCTAACGGAATCATTGTTTTGTATTAGCTAAAACAAATATACATTGCTAAAAATATCAGTAACTTTATTCAGATTTTGTGTTGAAGTATGCCCTTACAGCTGAGAATGATTTGCCCTAAATACACTTCAATGAGGGAATCTCAGGAGAGAATATACAGTTAACAGAAGAAAAAAAAAACTAACATTGTCATTGTTATAGTAGGTTTTTCTGAAATGGAAATTAACTACTCTTTTTTTTTTTTTACTGAGAAGGTTTACTACAGGTACACAGTGAAAAAAGGTGGTAGAAAAATATATGCATGGAGGGTTATTATATATAATCTCTTATCACTGAGACAGGCACTCAGAAGCTGAAACGCACTCAGTGTTAGTTCTATTTCCTTTACCGTTATCATCCAGACTTTACCTAAATGTTCACTCTCAGCTTTTGTGCAACAGCCCTGGAAACCTGGGTTCACAGAGGTGACCACTCATTCTAGAAGCATTTTCTTTCCTCCTGCTCATGAATTGTGAGACCCCTTCTTTATTTGCTTCACACTCTCCAACCCTTATAACGAATACAGAATGATTAATTACTTCAAGGTCCTTTCCATGAGTGAAGACTTCAGAAATACCAATACATTTAAGCTGCGAAACACTTCTGGCAGCAGACTGGTATGACAACACACTCACTTTGCAGATCAAAACTAGAAAGGCAGTGTGATTAGGGCCAGAAACATCAACTAACTTACATGTAAAACTGACTTCTTTCTAAAAGTCGGATTTTGCAAAACCAAGGTACCTCTCAGTTTCCATGAGCTGAGCAGCTGGAGGCCAACTGCAGGTATTATTCAAGAGAATTCTACTGGAGTCAGCACCACAACCCACTGAACATCTATGCTTGCTTGTCTGCAGTATCTTACAGTGTATTTTCGGCCGTGAAAATGAAGAATCAATTGCAGGTAGTGTCACATGAGAGCTGATAGCGCAAGTACAGCTTCCATTTCTGTCAGCTGCTACTATTAATGTCAACCTTTCTCAAATTCAGATCTTTAGATCCCACATTCCACCTCCAGAAAATGGGAGTGGTTTATGTTTAAAAGACTTCAGATCACAAAAGAATTCAGTAACAGAGACTAGATAAAAAACAGTGAATGCTCCCCAGGGGAGCCAGAATATCAGTGTTTAACTTTGTACCCCAGCATTATCCTAATACCAAAAAATGTCAGCAAAAATGTTATAAAAGCCACGTGTGCAGTATTTTCTTACAAAATCTGAAAACAGTGTTGGTGTTTCCAAAAGCTTAACTAAGCTTACAAAAGAAGATATAGAGCAAAACGTGATGGCATTGTAAGTCCTATTTTTGGGGAAATCACATAAGGAACATTTCAAATAACAAGCATAGCACTGATTTTTTCTATTTAGTGCTGTGGCTTAATACACACTTTCTCAAAGCTGAGCAAACAGAAGATAAAGGCCTAACTAAGGGGATTTCCACAAAATGCAAGCCAGTATTTACTTATTCGATCAAGGTATTTATTTAAGAGACTTCTGCAGTGCAAAGTGCCATTAACGTGCTGCTAATTTCAAAATGCTGTTAAATCCATGCCTAGTATAAAACACCATACATACTAGATATTTTACCAGTCACTGTTATCTCTGAATCCAAAAAGGATTCAGCTTAATGGTTTACAAGGCTTTTTTAAACAAAAAGCTCAGCACAATCTTTTGCAGTCTAATTAAATCTATTCACTACTAGAGATGCCTAACACGGTTTTTAGTAAAACTGCCATTTGTGTGTTTTAAAAAGCACATTTATAGCTCTTCACTTCTGAGATCTGGGTCTGCATTTTACATTTATTATTTGTTCGGGTTTTTTCCAGTCCAGAGAGCTTACTCTGAATGGATGCCTATAAAAACAGAGATGAATTTAGATTATCCACCTCATAATTATAAATCAGAACTACCTCCTCAACTTCAGCTTTGAGTGAATTCCAAGAGATAACATCTGAATAAACTGCCAAGATTTTCTTAAGGCAGTGTTCCGAAAAAAAGTCAGCATTAGGCAATTTTAACTTAAAAAATTTCATAGTCCACTTTGGCACAGCAGTGCCCAAGCCAAAGGACTCTTTGCTAAACATAAGGGAAAAAAAAAAGAAAATTCAGGCTCCCTACTATGCTATCTTCAGTGAAGCCAGGACTGAAAACAAAACCTCAAAAAAACCCACACACAGAAATTTTCTGTATTTGATATGCCCAGTCTATGAGTGAAAGCTTGTCTATCACAGAAGCCTGGCTTGTCATGAAATAACACATGGTAATTATTCAAATGGAATATAATCAAAAGAGATAACACCTGTCATGCTAGAAAGAAAAGAAAAAAACATCTCAGTATAAATTTTTTTCAGGAAAGGATCTCAAACCTGGGTGCTTAATAGTCAAATTCATTTTCATAGATTCGTATTAAAAAAGCCCAAGTAACTTGATTTAAGAGCCAACCACATATGAATCCTAAATTTGTCAGGAAAAAATTACTCCTAACAGTCAGTTTATTTTTATTCAGTATCTACAGAGAAGTTTAGTTACCTGACTCCATCCTCCAGTGTGAAAATCTCCCATTTATTTCCTGACTAGCTCTAGGCAGTACTTCCAAACTCTACACTTTGAATACCCAAACAAGTCACCCTACTGCCGTGACTGGTGATAATAGTTAAGAACCAGATGTTTTTGTTTGCTCTGATCATTTATGATTCTTCTCTACTAGTCTAAGAGCAGCTTACTACACCACCTCTCATCCTACTACATCCAGGAAAAAACATCTCATTCTCACTTAACTGCATGGAAAAGTTGATGGTACAGCCTATTCTCAATACTGCATCTCACCAAGACCCTTCTCCTCCTTCCACTTCCAACACCAAGACTTATTCCATAGCTTTCAGGGAGGAACGAGCTCTGTGCAACATGCCCATCTCTCAATGTATTGCACTCACCTTTATAATGGATTAAAAACTTTATATTGCTCTCAGACAAGATTATTAAAAAACCTGAAAGCTTCTACTGTCAGTAGATACTGTCAGTAATGCGAAAACAGAAAGGAAAACAATTTTTTTAAAATACAGGACTTTGAAAGTTTAAGCTACACGTGCAGGAAAGCCAGATCTGTAAAAACTGGTTTTAAAAGTTAATGGTGTCACATTGATACCTTTCTTCTTCCTTTTGTAAAGTCTCTGCCTTTCTTCCTAAGAAGCAGGCATGCCTTTCTTGAGAGTGTTACAGGTCTTGCTGGTACAGTAAACTCAAATCAGCTCAGTACTCAAGTACGTTCTGTCCTATTGCCATGTTCATATCTCTAAAAATTAGGTGTCAATTGATTAAATTTCAGATGTCAGCAGAAGTCTAATGGATTTATCCCTCAACTTAAACCTATTCAAGTAATTTCAATACTGATTTTTAGGTCAAAATGAAGACAGCAAGCAAAAGAAGCAGCAGATAAATACTTCTATTAAACTGTCAAAAGTGGAAAATCCTCTGCCCTGTATTTAAATTCCACAAAGAACATTTATCTCAGGAACAGGCTGCTTCTATCAGTTTGGAAACAGACCATGTAAATTATATATCAAGAACACTGAAAGAGAAAGAATGCCAGAGTGAAATGCATACATGAAAATATTTTTTTCACTTTAAATCTAAATCAGTGTCCCAATTTTACTTTTATTCTCAAACATACAAAGCTACTCCTAATTATAGTTATCTCTCCATATGGAATAAAATTGATTTTCCACCTCAGCTGCTACCCTTCATTCTCCCCTTCAGATTCAAAGAAATGCAGAATGAAAGCACATTGCTCACTCCCACTGTTAGCAAAAACTGCTTAGCATTAATATATTAAACCAGAGTCCTCTGCATTACCTCTTCTGTCAGACACGCTTTGGGTTTGTTGGGGTTGGGCTTTTTTGCATATAAAACATGCCTTAAATTCTTACTCACTTTAATAGAGTGTATCTATAATTTCCTAGTAAATCAAACAAAAGCTAACATAAGGGTGAATTTAAAACATCGCTATTTTATTTCACTATTTTTCCTCTTAAGTATAACAACTACCGGATTTAAAAGCAGTTAGCTGAAGTATCATTCGAGTTCCATTATCTTTGGAGTGAATGAGGTTTGCAGCTGCTGGAATCAAGAAAGGAATGCATCTTTTCATTAGGCTGGTGCCAAATTAGAAATGCCTGCTCATCCAAATGAACCATGAATGCAGTACTTCAGAAATATCTGTTCTTCACATGTAACTCAGCATGCTAGAGAATGTGACAAGCCTAGTAACAGTCCATCTTTGGCATATGAAGGAATGAAAAATGTCACTGCCACTGTCCTTGACTAAGCACTCACACTGCTGCCCTCTCCTAGGGGTGAAAAAGTGGACTGAAACTCTCTCTCCATTTTCAGCTCCACGCTGCTGCTCAAAATAGAATATTTTATTGTTAGATTACTTACACACAGAGAAGATTATACAGCCCCAGATAACTAAAACCAGCTTGAAAGCACAGTTAGAACCAACAGGCTGTTATCCTGCTTAACGAGCATGGAACTATTACTTGCTATACATCATGGTACAAGAAAAATTGCCCTTGGCTGACACACTGATTCTTGCTTGCTGCCATATCAGACTAAGACTCTATCTGCTCTTTCTCTGAATCACAGTTTGCAGAAGGATTCAAGGTATGTAACTATGCCTTTTCCTCTTTTAATACACTAGAACTTGCTGCCTTGCTAGCATTTTGTACTAGCTGAAATTTCTCAAGGAGTGAAGGATTCAGTAACTTCAGGTACTTTTACATAGGCACTGACAGAACCTGGCGGCAACTTGCTGGAAAAAGTGGTAAGGGTTGAACAAAATCAATCAAATTGTTTTGTCTCTCAGCCAGTGTTGAATGTAGATTATCCACAAACATTTTACAGTGTTCATTTTTGAAAGTGTCTAACTACAGTGATTTCAAAGACTGCTCTGGGGAGATCATTTTGTCAGTTAAGTGCCCTTACAAAAAGACTTTCTGAGCTCCCGAATTACAAAAAAATCCTTTAGTTTTTATCACATTCATCTCAGTGGAGCAGAACTTGAGAGTTTGTATGCTCTGGACTGCATCCATATAACTACAATAAATTAAAAATAAATTCTGCTGATATTTTACTGATTATATCTAGACTTATTATTAAGTATTAGTCACAGAGTATGGTTAAATTTCTCTGACACTTGCACATATGAAATACTCTCATTAGCTGATGCAAGAAACTGTAAGGGCCGGAGCATGCAAACATCTACTATACAGAGTCATGGTGTTTATTAACATAAGCAGTCCCACTGAATGTCAGAATTCATAATAATAATAATTTAAAAAGAAAGTGCTACAGTAGTGAACATTACAGCCACTTTGACAACACTCATTTGTCACAAGAAGTCATTAGAGAAAGTCTGGTCTTTGAACAACTAAGTCTTTAGTTGTCTTCTGTTCCTGCACATAGATGGCAACTTACAGCATGAAACAAAGTATAGAATTTGTTCAGTCATTCCCAGAATGACTGATAATCGATTGTACATGGTATACCACAATGCTTAGGGGGAAATACACAGCAAAAAAAGGGTAAGCAGCCAGCTAGCACTTTCAACAGATACCTAAAAAAAAGGACAAGTACTTCCTGTAAGTAAGGTTGACAGAACTAAGACACAGCATGGCCTCCTCTCAAGAAACAGCAGAAATTCAGCTTGGGAGAACTTTTGATGTGTTTCATATCACAGTCAGCTTCAAACAGTCAACCCTACTTATGTTACTTTTCCAATATGTTAACTGTTCATCACAATGAGAAACTGAAGGAGAATTCAGTGTGCTGCTTTCTTTGATTTTGCACACACATACATACAGAGATAAATGTATTAAGCAAACAGTAAATCAGAACAAGAGGCCGATGCTCCTGATGCCACCAGTGGAAGGACACACAATAGCAGATGCATATTAAGTACCAAGCAAGCAGATACTTACCTTTAATACAGAGCTTTTAATCAGTTGATCAAAAGCATGTTCCAAAATAATATGCATTACTTCCACTTACTCAAACAGACAATTGAAAGTTGCCCACCACTATTTCTTAATGGCAGTATCATGCAAAACTAGTATTACAGCTGACAAAAATCTTATCCTAACTGGAATTGGCATGAATACTGGATATTGCCAAAGAAAGAAGGAGAGGATCTAAGAAAAATGTGAATAAAGATAAAACCTTAATCCACTGGTTTGTTGCAGACGCTGAATTAAGAGTCAGTGCACCTGAACTCTGCCATGCCAGAGATGAAGGCACTGTCACCACACCCTCTGCCACTACCAGGAGCTCCAGAGGCAGTTCAGGAAAGAAATATTCTTTCCACTTAGGAAAGTATTTTGTAGAAGAATAGAGGTTAAGAAATAGTGCTCTGGTTATTTCCATAGCACCCCAATGAGCACTGAAGCATGGAAATTGTCCACAGCACACAGAAGGTACCTCCCTCCTGTTCCACAATACAGCAGAATCTCTCTTCTGCTGCGTCTCATGACCCATTTTGGTCATGCAGTGAAACCCAGAAATTGCCCAGAATGGCATGCACTAAATTTCTGTTCATCATACAAAGCCAGGCTCTTCAGAATGTGCTATGGGGTATCTATAACATGAGACTAAAATAAGGGAAAACAATTACAAATGTAAATAATTAATTTTCAATTCCACTCTTCATGAGCCATCAGATTTTGCTAGTTAATTATCATACGGTATTACATCATCATGATAGTTACTATATCTTGTAGATATCATTACCAACAAAAGACCACATATTGCTATTTAAATTTTAAGAGATTAAGAAATATACGACTTGAGTTCGGTATGTGATTAGCAGGTGACAAATCTTAGGGATTTTATGGCTGCAAAATCAACCAGAGTTTAAGATATATTAGTTCATTTATGTCCAATAAGTTCTACCCTTAAGCACAGAATTATTATAACAGACATCATTCCAATCAGCTATGAGCTATAAAGACATTACAGAAAAGACGTTAGTCTATACATATATGTAACAGCTCCACTAGGCATAAAGATTAAATCCACATGTGACTTTACTAAATGTTTCAAATGTTACATCACTAATTATGTGATACTGTCACTTCTAGTAAACCACAGATGTAACATGAAAAATATTCAGCTCAGTCTGATGTAGATCTTATCTTAATGTGCAGGTTCCAAAAAAAACTGAACCAACGCTTTTGATCTCTGCACTGTAATAGCTGTTAGCTTAAGAGTGAGCTTGCTGAGCTGAGGAATTTTTGCAAGACTTGCTTCAAATCTCCACATGATACAGGCGAGAGGTTGCACTTAAAATATGAAACACTAACTTTAATTTAAATCACATCTTGTAGCATTTATGTAAATCATCACTTTTAGCTTATGTTTTTTATATTAGACACAATATCCCTTAGAGAAGTCCTTGTCTCTCCCATTCTTCTGGATTTTGTGTAAACAACAGCAAAGCTGAACTCAACAGCTTGCTGTCATGTGACCAGCTTAGAATTCAAATTTCTCCAAAGTTTTCAGAATTCAATAGCCACAAAAGCACTTCCACAAGACATTTTATTGGAAAAACCTACAGGTACAGGTAATATGGAATTAGCCAAACCTCCTTTAAGTAACAAAGGTAAAAACACCATCTATTTTGTTCTTCTGTGCACCAGGACCATTGGCCTCCAAGGTTTCATTTGCAGTGCACATGAATGAGGTTTCAGTGGACAAGATTTCCTTTGACACAGCAGCTCCCAAGGCATACGCTAAACCAGCACGTGGAGCACTGCTGCTGGATAGGGAAAAGGACAGTCCAAGAAATAAAAAATGTCCCTGTAAGGGTGCAGGAAAGGGAATTTCAATGCTCAGTGGAAGGAGAAAAATATTAAATTAGCAGAGCAAGGACAAAGAAAAGGAAAGGTGAGACAAACATCAAACAGAATTAAACTACAAGAAGACAAACCAAAATTCCCAAGTTTTATGTCCAGCAATTAAGAAGCCCATTTCTAGCAACTACAAAGACTCTACTCTTGGGAGCACTGCCTTTTGGATGATTCAGAGTAGTTGGTACCAAATTTTTATTACTCCTTCAGGTACAATAGATTTCCTGTGCAGGCCACTTGGCAGCTGAGGTACTACAAGCAACACCATGAGAGCTGTTTGCCATCTCTGCCTGCCCCAGCCCATGGCTTCCTGCCCACCAAGATCAGAGCTCTCACAGGCCAGCCCCTGATCCCTTCTGCTTAGTGGAAGTGAACACATCTGAAGCACCAATGGAAGTGGCTTAGCAGGGACAGAGCTTCCTTCTGGTGGTGGCATTAAGCCAACAACCCACAGCGATGAGCAAGACCCAGAAAGGTCTTCTTTTTCCCTCTGTTATCATCTGCTGCTATCATCAGCCAACCCTCTGATCCAGGACCCCTTACCCTATGAATCAGTAATTTGGATCAAAAATGGTGACAGAGTAGCTTCATCCTGGAGACTGCTGTACCTTCATCTCCCAGAAGGATGGATGATGGGGGACAATGAAGTCCTGGCTTTGTCACATCTAATACCTATTGAGTGAAAATTCAGTCTCCATCACAGCCAGAAGACATTTCCCCTTGGGTTCAACAGTGCCAGAGGGGTGTAAAGAGGTTTTGATCTCCCTAGCCAATGGCACATACAGGGGAAGAACAGTAAAGACCGCCCATAAAGCAGGGTGTTAATATCTTCTCCTATACTGGAGAATTAAGTAAACAACATTCAATAGTTACTCTGTTTGGGGTCTTCAACCCTTTTGTAAAACAAAGTAAAGAGGAATAATGCCAAGGTGCTGGTTAGGCAGTGCAGAAATTCTCCTGAGAACAATAATCTGTAGAAGAAACAACCATGGGAAGTTTTGCAAGGCTGAGCTGATTTTTGCCAGGAGTTTAATAACTGTGTCATGTCTTCTGCAACACTGAGAGGAATAAACACAAGGGAAGAATAATGTCAAAAAAAGGAGGAATAAAAAGGTACACAGCAGCAGGCAAAGAAGCAAAGAATCAGCAAGCAAATATTACTGAAGTTTCCTCTCTTCCTCTTTTGCTGCAACATATATTCATCAGGGCTCCTGTCTCTTTTTGGACTTTGATGAAGATGAGTTGAAAGCAAGTATGTTTAATCATTTCTGAAACGAGGCATGAAATTGAACGACTGTTTGATTCTGTGTTGCCTTTGCTTTCATAACCAACACAGTTCAGCATTCACAGGGAGACTGCTGAAGGGCAATATACTTAGCTTTCATATACTGTTATTTTTTCCCTTTCCTTTCTAAAGCCTAAACTGACCAACTAGTTTGTATACATAATCTGAACCTGTCTGCATAGATTGCAAAACGTAATATTTAGGATATGTAGCTAAGGGCAAAGAAGTATCACAATTTAATAACCTGATGTTAAAACTGAAGAGAAAAAAAAAGAAAAACCCAAAGAAAACAAAGAAAGGTTTCTTAGGAAAAACATGCCATGAAGTGATTTGAAATACAAACATTCTAAATGCATTGTAGAAATTTGTAATTAAGGTATTTAAAAAATTAGTTTTGATATCTTTAAAATACTGCTCTGAGAAAAGCTGAAATTGAGGGACTTACACCCAAATAACTAAGCTTATACTCTATTGCCTAATACTTGACTTGATTTTTAAAGATGCTGATATGATAGGCCTGGAGCTACTCTGCAGTCATTTGTTACTAGTTTATGGCAACCTCAATACCAGGAGTAAGAGCAATAAAATGGGATTAAGAGCAGGAATCAGATATGGCTCTGGATTTGATATACTTTGCACTGAAAAAGAAAGCAATAATTTTCATTTTAGCAAAGAACTGTGGGGTAAGGGAGGTGAGGACAGAGCAAGGTGTTCAGAGGATGGGAGTCGACTTTAATCTTTCTGCTGCGGTGGCTGGAGTTAGGCCCAGAAGTCTGTAAGCTTTATATAAGAATGATGCATACATTTAAAAGAAGTAAAAATTATTCCTTTAAACATTTAGTTCCCATATTTGTTATTCTGATTTAAGAAATGCTAATCCCACTGTAGGTTACCAACAGGAAGGCTCACCTTGGTTCCTACCTCAAATTTCAACCTTTCGGGGAAGCATAGGTGATCACAGAATTCCTCCATCAAGAGGAATTCCTCCTCAGGACCTACACAGGTACCAGTTTGGCTCCTGCTGTTCAAATTCCTGTTGGAGGGCGGGCTCCAGAACCTCACTTTCTTCTAGTCAAGATTTTTTTTCTCCCTTTTCCAGCCTCCATTCATTCATGGCTAGCTCATACATGTTTGTGCTTTTAATAGTAGTTCACTCTGCAAGCCCCTTCACTTCTGGTTGTTTTTTCAAGCTGTCATTAACAGACCATGGCTACTGCTTGACTTTGTTCATATATTCTTTGGGTTTGAGTCCTAACACTTACACGGACAGCTCTTCCATTTCTGGCTGACAAACAGGCAAGAGGTGCTCACCGTATAAACCACAAGGGTCTGATAACTGTCCAGTTAGAAAAACTGCCTGAAAAAATAAATGGGGTAGAGTTTTGAATAAAACTAGCAGCAGCAATGTCAACTGTCTGAGAATGTTTTCAAATAAGCTTTCCACCCCTGCTCAGCCACGGAGTACACACATCAGGCATAAACATCAGTTATCTAAGAAATGCATGTTACATTCACCCTGGCTTTTTAAATTTTTATTTATCGGGCATATTTACATTAATGAAGTACATATAGATGCAGACATATTTTAGTATGAATTTTTCCTGTTTGAAACCCTGAATATTTATGCATGCAAATGCAGCAAATTTTCCCATGGATCACAGCAGTTAAATTTGTAGAACTCAAGTACTGTGTGTTTGTATGCACATGAAAGAAAAACAGAGAAACACAGCAGGAATTGGCATCTTTCATACAAATGATGTATTGTGTATATTAACAAATGAACAGCACACTCCCAAGGGAGTTAGAAGTGCACGGAGCAGAAGTTCACTTCCTTGCCAATTTATTTCAAATATTTCACTAGTTGTTCTTGCTGCAAAGAGGACACAAATACATTTGATGTCCAATCAAAGCTCTTCAGTTTTTAAACAGCTTGCATTCTATTTTTAGAAAAAAAAACCAAAAACCTCAGTAAGGAAATAAACACAACATTAAAGATTAATTATTCCATGTTCTGTGGCAGCATAACATACATGCGCTTTTGATTACCTGATGTAAGTGAAGTTAAATGCATTAAAAGGTTATATTATGGTTGTAATTAATTCATAACAATGAATTTGAATAGGTACCCAAAGCAATGGCTGCCACAACTGAACGTAATAAAGCAATTGCAAAACTAATTTGCATGCATAGTTTATAAAGGTCCTAGAACTTTTTAAACATATTTCTTTGATTATAAGCAGCTGACATACAAAAGCATATTCAATTTTTCCAGCTATACTTCCAAAAATATTTACATTCACAACATACAGTTAACTAAGTCATACTATAAACACAGGCTTTGTGCATGATTTTGACACATCATAGTCAGTGATTTTAGGAATCCAAAATATATCAATGCATAAAAAGCTCAATATCCAAAAGGTTATCATAAAATTTCCCAAGCAAGTTCAGTTATACCATGTTTTCCCAAATGACAAGCCTGGTGGATTTTAGTAAGGTCTTGAAAGCCAGCAGCATGTAAAATACACACAAAGCTACTAATGCTAACCCTCCACTTTGCTCACTGTTCTCTCAGTAAAAGCACAACTGAAATAGATCCACTGCAACTGAGAAGTTTTCTGAAAATATGCTCTAAGGTGTCAGAATACATTAATTTGCCATTGAAGCCAAAAGATTAGCTCCTATTTGCAATATAATTTGAAAGTAATTATCATGTTAAACTCCACAAAAACTAAACCTTTCAAATGAAAGATATGTTCTTACCAAAATAAAAACAAAAAAAAGCCTGTGTGGCTGAGCAGGAGGTGGAGAGAACTACATTTTCTCGCAGCTTTTGATCCTTAAAATAAAGCAACATAGCATCAGTGAATTCCTCTGCATCTTGTTCAAACCTAAGCGTCATTTGTATGTAAGGATTTTTTAAAAGGTTGGTAACTATTTATGCTTATTTCTCCATGAATAGTTTCTATGAAGTCAGTGTGACTTCTAGGCAGCTCAAGGCACTACTTCAGTGCGAGTATGGACATCAGAATGTGCCCCTACATCTCTGTTCCCTTTGAAAGTGATATAGCTAACCCACACTTCAACAGAATATCAGGTTAACACTTCAAGGGGCTCACAGAGCTACATGGGGCAGAACCTCAGCTAGTGAAAAGATTCAAGGGCTGAGTAGAGAAAGTCTTTTTGTTCTGTGAAAACATTAATGATTTCAGAAATTGTTCCCATCCCAGAAGACGGGGAGAGAAAAAAAAAAATCAAAAGAGGATTTTCAAATAAAGATGTAACAATGTTCCAGTTCTGGTCAAAGCACTTTAAAAGTTGGTTTTCAAATTCCGAGATCGGTTAGTTTGTTCTTCATTACAAAGTGTTGCCTAAACATGAAAGATCTTTTTATCTAAGAAATTTTTCAACAGGGACATTTTTGCTATCTCAGATCTTTTTTTTTCCCCTCCGTTTTTTTAGTTGAGCCATAGATCAAAACAGACTGTGTTGTAAAAGCTTTTTTGAAGATGAGCCAGATTTATTTTTTGACAGCTCTTCCCTCTTAGAAATTCACAACAAATTGCTGACTAGTTCTAACGATTGAACTTCCCTGTGAAAAATTTTCTAAATCTATAGTTGAAGCTAGTCTTCAAGAGTCATCCATCTGTGAGCAAGCCAAAAGTCTCTTAACCAATTTGAATGACATTCTGTGAACAGTAGGGGATTATCATTGCCAGAAGGAAAAGAGGTGTTTTCTCCTGGAAAGTCCTGACCAAGTTTCTAAAGAGACCTTCATATGGAGAAATCTAGCCCTCAGACTAAGTCAGTGGGATTATCTTCTTCAGGGCATTTTTCACATGGAATGTGCATTTCAAAATTATTTAGGTAGTTTTTCAAATAATACATCCCTGAACTTCAACACTTCTGAAGAAGAAAATACATCTCCAGGCTTTCTAACTACTGAGGAAGGAAGCCAGAAGTGCAGCATGTGCACTGAGTTGAGACAGTCCTCCTGAAACAAAAGGATGAATGAGAGATAAGTCATCAGTTTTACAGCTTGTAAAATGAGCACAGTAGTGCTGTGCTTAAGCCAATAACCTTATCTCATGCTGTTATGAAGAATGTAGAGACATCAGAGAAGCTCGAAAGAAACAACCTAATGCTCAGCAGGGCCTACACTCAGAATAAGCTAATAAACCTCACTAGAAATAAGTTCACTGTATTGGCAAACAATTGTACAGTCCTATCTACTTTGAGTTAGCCAGAATCTTCTAACTCACATTATCCCAGATATTTGGGGTTCAACAGTTAACTGCTATACTGGTCCACCTTGCAAAATACCTGTAGCAGAAAGGACACAGGGATGAACAATCCTGGACCATGCATGGACTCCCCTATCTTGTTCAGTATTATCTACTGAACAGGGCAGGGAATTACAGAAGGAGGCAAAGCCTTATGCTTGAGGCAGGGGTTTATACCCATCCAACACTCAATTCCCTCTTTAACTTTGCAACACTGAGCAAAACATTTCAGTACAATTTTTGGTTTACAGCCCTTAAACTGAGGATGCACAAACTGAGACACCTGGACTCTAGTACAGTACTCCAGTGTAAGTCAGTAGAACTTGAAATGTTCAAAATTTGCAGTAACGAAATGTATTTTTGGGGTGGGGGTGAGGCATAAATGGACTTTAAAATATCTTGACATTTAAGTCTGGATTTGTTATTGATAGACCGTTATTTTTGAGAGAAATCTTCCTGCTAGGGTGACAATACTAATGGTGATAAAGCAAAAAAAACATGGATGGTGCTCAGTAATGAGCTCTGCAAAACAGAACAAAAGTGTGTGTGCTCTGGATTCAGTATACACTGAATCTTGATGATTAATATAATTCAGCAGCTGTCCCACTAATTAAGTCTTGATTCTTAAAAGTATTAAAATCTGTGCATCCAAACTGCTTATCATCAATGTTTTGCCCTAATGGACCTTTTGCACTCAACTCCAGCCTTTCTACCTCCCCCTTGTAGCCACCAAAATGACATCAGCCTTTGTATATCATAAAGACCCCTTCCGCTCCAAATCATGAGCTCAGAAACCTCAACAGCCAGCACCATTTCTATACATTTACATCTATTTTGAAAAGACAACTGGTAGGAGAATAATAGTCACTGACACTGCATTACTATTTGGCAGAATATCTTTTCCCACACAAGCCACCTGAGCAAGAAACAAAGCCCTGGAGCTAGAAGGCAATTAAAGGAAAGTCTGTTACACTAGAGAACAACCTGCTTGCAGATTCTTTGGTAAAATCCATTAAGCATGTCAAGTATACTGTCTTTGGATACTTCATCTTGTCCAACCTGTCTGTCTCTTTTTGCTTGCTTATTTTTTTTCCCTTCTACCGTTTTGTGATACAGGTTTTAGTTGCACAATTTCTTTGAAAATTGTAGGCAAGAGAGGATGGGGTAAAGTATAACCTTTAATAACCCATTTAGTGCTTTAATAATCCCCAACACAAGTTACATGTAGACAGTGTATCTTTTAGCAGAGCATGTGGTATAAAGGTGCATGTTAGAGATGGTCTATGTGCCCACCTGAAACTCGGAATAGGACAAGCATCCATTCGCTATAGAGATAACCTACAAAGTTGTGTTCCAGGCTGTGTTTCTCCTAGAAACACTTTTGACATGCTGTGTATGTCAGGCTAAGTTCCAAGTGTGACAGAAAAGGACCACGGTCTGGAATTCTTGATTTGTATGTGCTGTAGTGGAAAGGCAGATATTTTCTGACCTAACCAAATTGTCCTAAAAAAGGTACTTTATGATTACTGTTGTCTTTTACCGACATCTTTTAGCTATTTGGCTGAGATTACTTTTGCTTCATCATAGAAGAGAAATTATTTCTAAAGGGACGTTCACTAAGTCAAAAATACCTGATACATTTTCTGCCCAAATCAACTTCCTTAAAAAACTCCTCAGTGTTTCTCACACCACCACCCCCTCAAAAAAACCAAACAAAAAAACAATCAAAAACCAAAACAAAGAAAAAAACCCTAATGAACATGAAATACTGAAAAAAGTTAAAAATGTCTCACTGGAATCAAGGTGGGATGAAGACTGTTACTGAGTTTAGCAGTGATTGAAAAGCTGCTGTTCAAATGTTTGCTCTAGAGATACATGCTATTGCTGTCAAATCAATTATGAAGCTTACTTGAGGGAATTATGCTAGATATTTTACTACTCTAGAAAGCATAGATATGCAAAATACCATACTGTAGACTAGGAAATACTGTAATAGGCCAGTTTTGGAAAGTTACACGGCAGAATGAAAGATGGCACCTCCTTCACTTCTGTACTTCTGATGCTGAGTCACGGTGTTGGATTTTTCCCTGTATTGGTAACTCCTTTTGCAATACTGTGAAGTTGTGTTTCCATGGAGAAGCACAAGACTGGCATATTACTAAGGTCTTTCTAATATACTCTCTATATGAAAATTAATAGAGAAACTCAGTATCTGGGCTCAGCTTATGGAATTTTATTACTTTTCAGGGAGACTTTTAAGTTTAAAATTTTATAAAAGAAAGTGAATGATTAAAGCAAAAAAACCCCACTGTAACCCTAGGGCACTGTTGCCTCCTCTTGCTATAAAGAGACACACAACTCGGTTTCTGCTGCGAATGATCTGTGATGTCCCTTCTATGCTTTATTATGAAGCTGATAAATGACTCGCTAGAAACATGGTGAAAGCTTTTGGAATTAATCGTGCTATGGAAAACAAATTAGAAACTTAACTTGTTGCATGAGGGATTACCCTTCACAGCATGGCCTTTACAATGTGAAACTAATTATTGCAGGGAAGATTTATGGTGTTTACAGTCAAGAATTCAGGGTCAGTTTGACCAAATTCATGTAACTTTAGACCTCAGGCTTGTCTAACTAAATAGAATGATCACTTGAACAAATTTAGAGATAAAAATAATACCTTCTTTTTCTATTGAATTGCTTAGCAAGAAGCTGGGAAAGAGGGGCTAAACAGATCTAGGTTTAAGTATTTCCTCTGAAAGCTTTTTCTTTCTGAATAGAAAGATAATGTAGTGTGTCAGGAAAATGCATGTTAATTTCTGTAGTTAATTTCACAGGAAACAACCAGAGAGTTACATCCTGGAACTCTATGAGTATTTTAATATCATCATTCAAATGATGATAATATGCACTACTGATCTGGAAATACAGCAGGCTGCATAATGAAGAGGCCAAGCTGTTTATCTTAAGTGGATCATTACAAGTGACTTAAATTTTAGAATAATTAATAGGTAATACATAGTATCTAACAAGGAAATTGGTTTCTCCTAAATTAGAAGGTGAAAAAAACACTTAACAGAACAGCACATGATCTGTGTGCCAATTAATGATTTCTACTTATTTTTATTTGCAGGCCTTACTCCATTATATTTTATTCTGAAGATAGACCAAATGTTTTCTACTTGATTTATTGTCCCTTGAAAGTTATTTTTTTGCCAAAAGCAGAACTCTTAGCTTACAAGCCCAACTTGAACGTGCTTGACACAAGTGTCTCCTACTTAAAATCATCCTGTAACACCCTACTGTAGCTGACCTGCTATACATTTTTTCTAGACCCTCCCAAATTCAGAAGAGCATTTAAGCCTCCATTTAATTTCAATTATACAGTAGCTCTTTCAGCATGATTTCAGAACCTTCTTCGGCTTTGTTGAACTCATGCTCATGTATCTGAACCTGCAAATACTGGCTACATCCAGTGGAACATCTTCAGCTTCTATGAATTCACACGAGACTTAAGCAGCTGTGAATAACCAGCAATGGCAATAGCTAATTGTGATTTCAATTATGCTTCCAGCCATGTTAACAACTTGAAGATGACTGGTGAAAGCAGATAACCCCTGAAGTAAAAACCCAGGTAAGCCTACCAAAATCAGAAGCGCCATCCCAGATACGTCTTACCTCACTGCTCTTGATACAAAGATACATCACTGTTTACCTAAGACTGAATTCAGTCAAAGCACTCTGGTTTATCTCTATCCAGAAGCAATGTCAGAAAATGAATCTTTCAGACTGAAGAGCTGAGGCATCGCTAATCCAGTTTAATTAACTGTGTCTGTAACAGCATTTCCCTTTTAAAATACGATTTACAATATTTTTCTTGGAAAATGCTAACTCATAGATTTAAGCAATGGCCTAGGCATGACCTGAGCTCTTCCTGTAGCCTTACCAGGAAGTGATACCCACTAAGTAAAGAATTTGTAAGAAAGCTGGTCAAAACAAAGAACAAAATACTGACTCCAAAACCAATACCCAGAGGAGAGTTACAACGGGGCCCTACTCTTACATGTCTTAAAATTATTATTAAGACCTTCTACTGATTCTATAACTTATAAGAATAATTATTACTTACTCAGCAAGTTTGCTGACAATAACCAAGCTGTGTGGAGTGGTTGACACCCTAGAGGGGAGGGATGCCATCCAGAGGGACCTTGACAGGCTCAAGGGGTGGGCCAATGTCTACCTCATGAAGTTCAACAAGGCCAAGTGCGAGATCCTTCACCTGGGTTAATGCAACCCCAGGCTCTCAACACAGGAAAGACATGGAGCTGCTGGAGAGGGTCCAGAGAAGGGCCATGAAAATGATCAAAGGGCTGGAGCACCTCTGCTATGAAGACAGGCTGAAAGAGCTGGGAGCTGGGGCTGTTCAACCTGGTGAAGGCTCTGGGGAGATTTTATAGCTGCCCTAAGTACCTGCAGGGGGCTACAGGAAAGCTGGGGAGGGACTTTTTACAATGGCATGCAGTGAGAGGACAAGGGGTAATATGGCTTTACACTGGAAGAGGGTAGTTTTAGGATAGGCATTAGGAAGAAATGAGAAATGGAAAAATCAAAGGAAAATACTTTTTCTTTTAGAAGAGATCCACGCAGGTGCTGTAATGATACCCTGGTTTCCTTGAAGGAGCTCACCCCTTCCAAAAGCCAGTTCCCTCACATCTGTAAGGGGTAGTACTACTGTACTGTCCACAACTTTCAGAAAAGGCAGCTCCTTTCCAGACTTCTGGCATCCTGGTCTTGATCCTGCAAGAGCATGATCTCAGTACTGCACTGATGGCCAATGCAGGGGCAGACTTCAGCAGACAAGAGAACATGGCCCAGTGATAACAGGGATTTTGAGCACTAGCTCTAGAATTTACTGCTATGGGGAAAACACAGCAGGAGACATCAATAGCAACCAACTTTCATGAGAAATATGAAAGTGAAGAGATCCAGGTTTCCGAGGCAGACCAGAGATGCCAGAGTGATTTGATTAGGAATAAGAGAATAAAAAACTTTGTGGTGAGAGGGGTGAAAGGAAAGGTTACAGTTCAGGGCTTGCAGATACTCTAGGACAAGACACAGGAGGACAGGAGCTCTACAGTGGAAGGAGGTCTATCACAAGAGAGTTGGTAGAAATACAGTGCATTGGAGCCTCACGCATGTAGCTACTGCTGAAACTAAAGTGCTGCCTCTCCCACAATGTATTTTTTGTCCTGCTTTTGATGTTAGGGAATATCCAGAAATATCCTAGGTCTCTACGCTAACACTGCACCCTGACCATAAAATGTTCAATGGTCCCAGGAAGTTAGAGTTGAAAGATTTCTTATTTTCCCTGTTACTTGTGTTGAACTTCATGTTGATGTGTATAATGCTTAGTTACTATTAGATAATTTATATAATTTTAACCAGGCTATTGCAATGAATTTAAAGCATTTATTTGTATACAGAAAAGGTATCACCATTTCTTAAGAGAGCTTATCACCTATGTTGCAGGAAGATTCTATCACATATGAAGAAACAATCTCAAATTTGGAATAATTTTAGAATATGTGTCAAAGTTTGATTCAAGTAGCTCATAAATGGTGTATTTAAGTCCAACATATGATTGAACCAGACAGTACTCCACAGTGCTGAACTGGAAACATTTATTATACTTTAAATGCTTTCATAAGGGAGCAGTGTTACAAGTTAATTCTTGTCATTCTTGAGAATACTCAGCTAAAAATAGACCTGCATTTTAAATGAAACCACAGACACAATAATAATGCATTCAAGCCACTTGTTATATTAAAAAAAAACCACACAAAAAACCCTAAAGAAAATTGCAAAGCACGTAAGAAAAAAAAAGATTTGCAAACTGACTTTTTCTTGCTGTACACAAATGCCTTTTAAGGGACACTCTTTTTAGCTTACCAATTGAAACAATTATTTCATAATTAAACCCCCTAGAATGGACACTCTTCTGAGTGAGGTGTTCCAACTCACATCTTGAACACACTGAAGGTTCAGGAGATTGAAGACCCCTCTCCCAGTGCATACAAATACTTCTTAGCTATTCAGTCTCAGAAACAAAGATGGCAGAACTAACGCTGTAATAATTTCTGATTTAAAAAAAGCTATAAATCAAAGCCTCAGTCTCATTCAGTTTTTACCTAATTATTTGTAGAACTTATTAAGCAACACAAACTTAGTATTTCAAAGATCTGACTCCTGTTCAAAATTATAAACCCTTCCCCCCTTCCTATGTACACATACAATTAAAATTATACTTGCAAATATGATGTCAGTAAACCTGACAGGCCATATAGTGGCTATTCCTACTTTGCATGGCATCACACGTTTGGGTTATGAATCACCAAAGTCAGATTGATGAACAAGCCTGGTGCTATTCATCCACGAACCAGACACTTCGTAGCAAATTTCCTATTTGAATGGAAGGAACAATGCTGGCAGAAGTCCCAGAACTGTTCACACTACAAAAGGAACAATGTGACAACAGCATGGCAGGTTTATGATAAATATTTCAGAAATGTGTCTTGTAGCAAGATAGGATTAATACAGGCCTTGGGGATAAAAATATTCCCAGTAGCATCTAGTTGGCATCTCTTTTAGGCAAAATAAAAAACAGGGCAGTGGGTAACTTCTGCTTGTTTGAATGCAAATTCATTACTATTATGACAAAAATAAATTGTAATTAATTTTATAGTCTTTCACTGGGGAAATCCAAATAAAATGGTGTAATTTAATTAATTGCTCTGAAAATCTCATCTGTGCATTTTTTTCCAGGATTTTTAATGTGCATTAGGTGCCAGCAAGCAGGAAGGTAAATCACCTTGATATAACATGGGTGAACACTTCACCATCACTATTTCCACAATTTAATTTCAAGTTATGATTTAGCAGTTTTCACTTAATGAGGTACAGAGCTATTTATTTTAGCACATATTTTTTTAAGGCAACATTGCTAGCAATGAGTTTGCATTACCTCCCTGCTGGAGGAGGGGAGAAAGAAGGGTCATTAAAAGAAAAAAAAAAGGCAAATATTTTAACATAAGCTTTTGCTACCCAGTGAGCACAATTAGTTGATAAGCTACTGAACACCATTTACACACTGCTCTCTGTTGTTCAGATAAAGAAAACACTGTAAAGAGATTTTTGTGTTTTGGACTATTTAATGCACCACAGCTCCAGGTGCCTCTTTGTTGGCTAACCCTACATACAGGCTTTTGGACTTCCTCTACAAATGCAAAAATGTTGATTCTTTTTGCACAGGAAGATTAAACTCAATTAATAAGCAAAGAATATACAAATTAAAGAGCAACATGCATTCTGTTTTAAAAAGATGAGTGATAAGAATAGGTAACACAAAACAAACCTTAACATTAATCCACTATTACAAAATCAAGATCAGTCATCTTTGATCATATGAACACTGTTTGCATTATTTAGTATATACAGTTTGGTTCAACAGTCACTTTTAAAGAAATGTACAGATTTCAAACATACAGGCACTTTATGGAGCATGGTGGTATAGAGAACATGTCAAAACTAGCACTTCTTACCAAATCTGGGCAAAGCTCTTCAATTGCTGCTACATTTATCATAGGTGAGCACTGGAATGATTCCCTCCTGTCTGCCCTCTTCCTCCAAAAATGCTCTGATTCCTTTTGTGTGACCGTAATATGTGAAATATATTGCTTAAAAGGTGGCACTTCTTTTAAGCTAGCTATTTCTTCTTTTAGTTACCTCAGAATTTTTAATTTTTTTTTCAAACTAAATTATTAGACATATAATGGGAATTCCACTACCACCCTACAAGAGTGTGCACTCCACGGTGAGGCGGCCAGAAAGACAGCAGTCAAGATCTTTACCTAGCTTACTCCGCTGACTCTTAAGACAGCTGTCTATTACACTGGTAAGATTGATCTAATCCAAAAAAAGTAGCAGTGCACCAAAGGAAAGAACTGACTTCACCACCAAGTGAAGTCAAGCACTTATAGCCCAAGCAGAGCACCCAGAATAGAGGAGTTGACATAGCACATCTCTGTAACACAGGAGCCAATGTAACTGCTTAACTTTTTAAACTCTTTCTCCCACCAAAATCACTTGCCCATAGAACACAGCTTAAGGAATTCTCGGTCCCTTTTTGTAACCTCACCTAAACACCACTCAAACACACCTGGTGGGTCAATGGAGAGAGATGCACAAACTCAAAGTAGAGAATGAATTTTTTGCTATTTTTGTGTCTCTTGGCTATTGACACCCAAAATGTCAAAGAAACACTGTCATTTCTAGCCACAGCAGAAAAGCTGCTTGCAATGTTCATGACAACAGATACTAGCTAGTGACATGAGCAGAGGACAGGAGAGTGCAAACAAAATGTCACTGACCTTCTTGATCATATTGTTGTAGCGAGAGCTATAATAATAGTAAGCCATTAACTCTTCAATCTACTTTATATTCCAAAAATAACACATTTTATAACCGAACATTTTACATTACAAGTGTGTCGCAAGCACAGTAGTACCAGTTCTGTTGATCCGCACCTATGAACACAAGGCCAAATTGATTTTCGTCACATTGATTTAAATCTGGATTATTTCTCCCACTTTGAATGAAACTGGCCCGGATTTTGTCAGCATGGTATAATGAGGGTCTAATTTCTCCTAATTTAGCAATCATGTTTTCTGATAATTGTCTAATTATCACCTGAAAGTAAAGTTTAAACACTGCTTTGAACTCACCCACTGGCAGCTGGCTAATACAGGATAGTGAAGCAACACAGAAATGGTAAGGTCCAGAGACTGAAACTAAACTACACCAACACAGCTACATTTCAGAGAGACATGTCCTCCTGACCTTATGTTGACATTTTCATGTGATCAAAAATCACAATACACCACATACTTTGGAGAGTCGACGCAAAAAAGAGCTTTGAGAAAGGTTCACTTACAGACAACAAATGCAGCTCAGCTACCAGCCTGCCATCCTACACAATCTCAGCCGTCCCCCTGGTTTGGTTCTGGTAACAGGACGTATTCCCAGACAAAGAGCAACATGCATCTCAACTATTGTCTCATGTCATGTGCTGATCACATACTTAGTATGAATGGACAGAGTATGTGCTAAAGGGAACATATGGCAAAAACCTCTGTGCTTGTACTATGCATGAGTAAACAGGTTTGAAATGTGACTTGGAGGGTAACCGCTCATATCAAAGTGACCACTTAGTTTTTCAAAATTAATCTAAAATCCTTCAGCAGTAAAACAATAACACAAGCCCACAATATACAGGAGACACTTGGCTCTGTATGCACATATAATCTTTTCTTTTTTAACATTAATCATGGTGGGAAAGCAGGCGTTTAATTTCTTAAAATTTCTCCACTCTGAAGTGATTGGCTGCACCAAAACACGATTGTATGACATCCCAGTCACATAACCACAGCAACCAACTTCCATGACCTGCAAGCAGGTCTGGACATTTATGGAAGACTGCCCTTTATACAGCAATTAAGTAATTATACAGTAATTAAAGATGTGAAACCTATTCAATATGCAAGATATTAGTAATTTTTGTCTGCCTTTGTTTCATACAAAGTCCTAACAGCATTTGTACTGACAGGAAACAAAGGCAGGAACAAGAGCACAAACACAGACTTTAGCAACAGGATTACCCAAGTGAGAATTTTCTTTAAACTATCTCCAGTTCCAAAGTAATCTGGAACAAGGATGGAGACATGCTGTACTGAGTGAAGAATCTATAAAATGAAGACATATATGAATACGCAATGGGAAAGGCATAAAATTAAGTCAGTTTGAGATTACTGAACAAGCACACTACTAATCTGTGCCTATTTTTAATCACTACTGTCTGCCTCCTGACAAAGAACACCACTGCCATATTGCATGGATAAAGCATTTCTAGAATGCCTCATAATGCAAAAGAAACTCTTATCTCGTTCCAGTCTTCTAATACTAAACCTTTTAATACTAAATACTAACTAGGTGTAGTCAACGCACAGGGAAGCGAGGACAGTGGGATAACAGATGCCTTCCTGAGAAGTGAGCATTTTTGAACTCCAGGTTACCATCCAGTTAAGGAAACTTAATGAACCTTGATGGAAGTAGCAGGTGAAGTGCTGCAATATGAAGGGTACTTCGCCATTGCACAAGACAAGGCTTTTAATACTCCAGCAACCGGAAGTGCTAAGATAGAAACAAGACACTTTCTAAGCAGATTATTTACTGGTTAAACAAATAAACAAGTTAAATACAAAAAGTAACACTGCAATTGTCCATTCACAGATTTTTATAAATTTCAAGTATTAAAAAAAATATTTGGAGCAAAAAAAAATCCTTTTATACTTTCTGAAATACTTCCATATTTTTAAAACCATGAAGGCAAAAAAAAGTATCTAGCAATAGCATATTACAGAATGACTAGTCTGCTGCTCCAGAGGAACGCAGCTCTCCATCACACATTATCAGCAAATATCTCTGCCTCCAAGTTAACATTTAGAGCATTTTTGAAAATAATTGAAGAGGAGATGTGGACAAACATGTATTTCTTCCTCTCAAGAGGATGGCGATCCAAAGCAAGGGCATAAAAATGGCGCAGATGTTCTGCTGAGGATACCTGAAGAGGTGGGGCATGGGAAGATAAATATTCATACTTGCTTTTGAAGGATAAAATATTATGCATCCTACTGGAGTTGGCTGCCTAGAAAAAGTAACCACGAAGTGTGAAATAAAAAGCCATCCAAACTTTTGCCAAAGTCTGAAAGTGAAATTATTTTCTTTTTAATGTTTAGCAAGTTACGTTAAATAAAAACATTAAAAAAAAATCCTTATCCTGGTTCTTCCGACAGGAAAGGAAGGACAAAAGGACTGACTTATCTGTAACACCCTGCTTGTATGCTTCACAATCCCTGTACACAACACTTACATAGACTGATACTTGAAAACTTCTGTATTCAGAAGTCTGATGATTGAAGCCATTAAATACACCAAATGAGAATGGAAGGAGGGACTAACACTTTTCTATTAATATTGGGAAAGTGTAAGCGCTGTTTATTTACTAGTTCTGCACATCCACACATAGAAAAAGCAGCTGAAAAAGAGGGTTGGTCACATAGGTCACCTCTGACTTACATAGAATGAGTAAGGATTTCCCATTTCTGATTCAGGGGCAGATGAGTTCTGACCATATCTTTTACTCCTTTGTTAAAACCATGAGCATACACTTAGCTAAATGTCTGTTGTACCCCTTCATACCTACTAATGCCAATACTTAGACAAAGTTTGGATTACACTGTAATAAACTCAGAGACACATTTATGTTCACTTATAAATTCAATCAGATTTCATCAAAGCCTTTTTGTATTTCAACATCCGGGTCAATTGTTACCATTAACATGGCTTTTAGCATTTACTCTGCATCAGGAATTCAGGAACATTTGGAAAGCTGGGGCAGAGCAGCCTTGGCACACTGATGGCTCCACTCCAAGACAGCAATGTGATTGCTGCCGACAGTGCCACTAGCTTGGAGAAATTCTTTGGCCAGAAGCTAAAGGAGATTCCAGCCTGGAAATTCTATGCATAAACACAGGGACAAGATGTATAGG
Source organism: Hemiprocne comata (assembly GCA_020745705.1). Taxonomy (NCBI): domain Eukaryota; kingdom Metazoa; phylum Chordata; class Aves; order Apodiformes; family Apodidae; genus Hemiprocne; species Hemiprocne comata. The sequence continues at coordinate 16,710,449 of CM036590.1, forward strand.
AGACATTTAGATGAGGTATATCCTCTTAAGGCAAGCAGGTCATTGCACCATTGCAAGACAACAGTCAGGCCAAAGAAGGCTTGAAAAGCTTGTTTGGCTTAAAAAAATTCATGTCATACCCAGGACTCTTGAGGCATTGCTTTGAAGAGCTCAGTGGTTTTCATACACATAATTCACCCAGATTTTATCCTCTTTTTGTAAAAAGGAAGCATGGGCCTATACATTTCTCTTTTTACTGACACATTGCCTCTGAAAGGTGCAAATAGAAATCAGAGTTCTGAACAGCCGTGAAGAACCTGGGAGGGGTACACACAACTGACGGGGATGCTTGCAGCACTTTTTCTAAGGCAAAGGTTGCTGGATTGGTCTTCTGCCCTGGAAAAGTGTTTGCTACTAGGAGATTACTTGAGATATGGAGAGCCAAAAGCTATTACCCAGACCCAGAAACTACGGAGCTGTTAACATGACCATTACCGACTAGTGTTTTTACAGGAAACCACACCAGGTTGTGTCACCAGCCTTCCAATTTTTTATGCTCTTCCAAACATATAAAAATCTATAAACAATTTGATTTTTTTTCCAAAACACCATACTCAAAAATAGATCGAGCATTTCTGAACACTGCACTCTAAATGGAAGAAAGGACACTGCCAACAAAAATTTTGTTCTTTGAAAGAAAACAGTAAAAGGATCTGACACTACTGCACTGTGTAACTGTTGCCAGCTGATTTAAACAAAAAGGTTGGCCCAAAAGTAAATGTCAAGTCTATACATCCTTTAAACCTGGGGGAGGAGAGTTTAAGATTTAGATTTGAATTTTGCAGCACAAGTCCATCCCTAATTAAAATGAATTAGATTTAAGAATGAGAAGATAATAAATACATAACTTAGACTCCTGTGTTGACAGCAGTCTGTGTTCCAAGTTCTTGCTGAGGGGCAAATTTCTATGGTCAAGCTATAAGGCTATAAAAATAAAAGTTTTATTATAAACTACTTACAGATGCTTAACTACAGCAGTAATTTCAGAGACTACTATAACAAATGCTACCTTGAAAAGACAAGGTCCACAGTGCATCCAATGTATGGACTATATTTAATTACAATGCTGATTCAACCTTCCTCTTCCCAAAAAACAACAGAGCACTGCTATCAACCCTAGGGTCTCAGATGTAGCACATTCCAGCCATTCCACAGTATTGTTGTTCTTAGCAATCAGTTGCAAGATTTCTGAACTGTTTTCCATTGAAAGATAATGTACGTAAAGCATAAGTATAAATCAGCTCTTGAGAAGTCAAACATGTAAATCAAGCACAATGATTCCACAAGAAATTCTGGATAAATGCATAGCAGAAAGTAAAATGTTCAGCCAAAGACATTTCAGAAGAGTGTCAACTTGTTATAAGTCTAAGTTTGGAAGACAAAGCTTTTCATTTTGTAATGAGGCACACCGTAACAGGGTAGAGAGCCAACAGCAATAAAAAAGAGGCACTACAACCTTGAAGGTTATCCACAGCTGCCAGGACACTTCTAATTAAGATGAGCCATTTCAGCGAGTAATCAGAGGGCAGGCAGTAGTGACACACTATCACATTGGCCTTCCATCTCCAGAGCTCTCATCAGGCTCGAATTCTTTCTTCTTGACTCTACTACAATCACCTCTCCCTTCTCTACCAGAGAAATACTGTACTGGATCTGTACTAGGCCTAAAGGTATTTTAAAAAGACCATCCACAACCAAAGTAAGCCAGAGCTGTTGTTTCAAGGGTACTTAAACTTTACAGGGGTTCTCCCAGAGAGTAGCTAAGAAACACAACTGTAGACATCTTCATCTACTCACAGTCATGCCACAGTACAAAAGGGTGCCTCCAAAAACTGAGCTGCCAGGCCAGTGCCAACCATATGTCTATGCAACTTGCACAGCCAAGGAAGACTCGCTAATAAGGGCTAATGAAAGCATTTTGAATCCTCTCCCTATGTCTGCCACTTTAGAGCTGTGTCTTCTAGATCTGTCAGACTTCAGAGTAATTCCCCCTTTTGCAATCTCCTGCCTGCAGTCAGGGGTTGAACCCAACACAGTTTGGGAACTGCACTTTGGTCTGTTTTTCCCTATGTGCTAGATAAAACTAGGTGGCAAGGCTGATGTTTTGAGGGTATCTGCTGGATTTCCACTGGGTTGATATAAGTATCAACAACTGTTTGTTTTACCCATTCTTTCTACACTTCTTCCTTACCTACAAGTCAGAGATGCTGTGGAGTCTATGTAGATCACCCTAAACTGGAATATGCCAAACAGTTTTATGGTTCATGTTACCAGGCGACTGTAAAGGATCTGCAATTCCTTTTAACATCTAGATCAAAAATAAACAGTCCACTGTGTGATTCAAAAAAATCCCCCAGTCCACAACCAACCTTGCACGCAGCTTCACGTGTCACTGCACGCTTTTGTTACCTTTAAACCCAATATAGAGCAGACTAGAGCTGAGCCACAAGGGCTGTTACAAACACCAGGTTGAATTTTATCACAAACGTTTACATTGTTACCATGGAAAAACACCAAATTGGTAAACACTCAGATGGTATTTTGGGGTTTGGTTTTTCTTTTTTTCTCATGAAAAAAGCTATGCAGTAGCATTGTTTCTTCAATAGCACAATGGTTAGTCTTAGAAATACCTGAATGGTGCAAACAGACAGTGACACGGATGAAAATTGCTGGAGATTTATCTCAAACTAGTGATCTGGATTTTAACAAACTAAAATTTGGCTTACAGAGCAACAGAAAACTTCCTAACAGAAACCTACTAGACTGTGAAGCAGTCTCTTAGGGAATGTATTATCTCTTGAGTCACATAAAAGTGGACAGTCCAACAGCACAGGGAAAATAAAGTAGGACACAATGCTGCACCGGCAAGAGTATTACCCAAGATGATCTAAATGGTTTTCTTCGATTTCTGTGAAGAGTGAATTGTTTATAATGTGACTGCAGTGCAATATGTTAAATAAAATATTCAGGACCCCATACACACATTGGCTACCAGGCATTCCCTTTCAGCTTTCCACAGCTGCCTTCCTACCCAATACAACAGTACCTTTTAACCAGCCCAAAACGAACTGAGCCTTTCTGCAAGGCTGCAGCATCACCCTTTCAAAGCCCATGCACCCTGGAGTCACCGCATCCTACTGAGTACGCACACTTTGAACTTTTCAACAATTCTTAACACCTCCTGTGTCTCTGCTTGGTCTCTTGTAGTAGGATTAACACAAGTATGTGTGATAGGAAAAGCAGCTTTGATTTTCTTCAATTCAATGGTCAGTGCACTATTTCTGAACTACCTGGACTGTAAACTAGCAGTGCACTAGTTCAGAATAAACATCAGAAGTTATTTCACAAGCATCACAGACATTTTTCAGTTGATTTCAAGTCAGCATTTGAATTAAACCTGAATTTTTATCTTTTCAAAACAGCAACCAAAAAAAGACAAGACCCAACAAAACTGCTTTTTCTAAAAACATTCTGAATCTCTACTAAACCAGGTACATACTGCTCAGCAATCTCCTCCATGCAGAAGGGTTTAGCACAGTTACGGGACATTTACATCAAATCCTCTTTTCTGTTCTGCTTGCAGAACTAAAATACTAGTCCAAAGGAGTAAAGTCTCAGTTCAGAAAAATATTCAAGAATGTGCTTAATTCTAAGCATATAAACAATCCCATTAACTTTAATTAGATTGAAGGAGACCTCTAAGTTGCTCAGTAAGGACATGATTTGTAAAGTGCTTAACCTTAAGCATATACCTATACACGCTACAAAATGTACATACCACTTCAGAAATTTACCCAAAAAAGCATGATGGTGGTAAATAATATACAGTAAAACGTATATGAAGAAGCCACACAAAAAACTTCTCATAGAACTAAGATTTTCAAAATAAAGTCCACTCCTACTTTACTAGAGGATACTGCTTTAAAAAGCTCTTGCAGATGTAGTAAGTGCAGACACTGGAGGAAGCACAGGTGACTCAACAATTCTTTCATACTCAGAGGAAAGAAACAGTAAAACAGTTCAAGTGCAGTTCTCTGCCGGAGGCCACAAAACATAATTCTACTACAAAACAAATGGTAAACATCAAACATTGTTCATCAAAGTGAAGCAAAATAGTCCAGGAAAGTTTCTGGCTTTGTTGTCAGCCCCTTCTCAGGGTTTAATATACTTTGATAAGTTACACAGTATCTTTCACTAGCAGAACATAAAAGGATAGTAGAAGTGAATATTCTCCTTAAAATTAGGCAAGACCATCAGTCACAATTTCCTATCCTGAGGCTTTTGTTAAACACTTTTTAAGGAAAATTTTAATCAAATTTTTCTTAAAAGCTTACTTTAACATTTGATAAGTTTTTAACCAAAAGGTTAAAAAAAGTTTCCTTTCATCATTATCTTGATTATCTTTTGCTCATGTTCGCAATGGACTGTTACATTAAATTTCTTCAATTAGAGTTTAATTTTACATCTTCATTCTTAAGTGCTAGGAAGTCTCTCCTATAAAGCAGCTTTAGAAATATTAGCAACTTTAAATCTATTATTAGCTTAGAATACTACTTGACTATTGTGAGAACATATGAAGTTGTAACTGCTGTAAACTGCAAGTAAGTTGTGGCAAACCAGTACTGGCAGAGTTACTGAGAATAAAAGCTGTATTTTATTTCTTAGTTCATATATGTTCCTAATTTAGCACAAAGTGCTTACATTATTGATGCTTTGTTGAATACAGACTGGTATCTTTCAACTGCCCTGTTGTGATGCTCCTGTGGACTCCAAAGTTCTCTGAAGTGTCTGCCCAGCACAGAATTACACCATGCCAAATACTGATTCAGAAAAACAGATGTGTTAGATGTTTCTGATGTCCCTATGGAGGGTATATGAAGCCTTATATTTTAGTCTAGATCTTTACATCCAGTTTTCTGCAGGCTGGTTTTTAAGAAACACATCCATCATGCTTACCTGCCCTTCTATCCCACTAATCAACCCCCCTCCCTTCCTGCAGCACCATTCATTATCTTGTGACAGCTCTTGGGTTGTTTTCTGGAATGTTCAACTTCAATTCCAGCTTCAGTACTAAAGTAATTCACAGTACATTGCTTTCAGGTCAGTTTAGAAACCATAATCACGAGCACATAGATCCTGTTTAGATCAGCACCATTCCTACTGCAGTGGTATCCAAGACCCTTAAATAAGCACTAAGTTTTGATTATGCCATCTGCATGCTGTACAAAGCAGCTACTGAAGACAGCCCCAGTACATAACGTTACGGTTCAGGGTGAATCCTGGAAACAAACCAACACTGAAAACTGTGGACAAAATCTAAGGCCTGCTCAAGTTTCTGGCAAAACCCCTGCGGACTTCCATGAAGTCAGGAACTACCCACCTCCTATCTCACACCAAAGGAATGCTATCCTTGAATGTGAATTCAAGTGCTGCCTGTGCTGCTGTGGCCATTTCTGTGCAGCATGCAAAATGCACATCACTGCTTCTGCAGCACCCAGCTGCCAACTCCTAGAGCTGCCCAATCTGACGAGACCACTGATGATGTTGAACCCAAACCAAGGTAAACAAGTGTCAGCTAAACTTTTCTTTTTCCCTTCCCTAGTTTCCCTATTTTCCCTATATAGTGCTCTATTCTGGTGGAGGAGGCAGAGTTTATGTTACAAATGAAAATAAATGCAGTTGCTCCCAAAACAGTCTCCAGCTGCTGTTTGTCATCTTCTCAGAGTTGCAATACAGGCTGTCATTTACTTGCAGCTACTCACTGCCAGCTCTGATGAGTTCAAGGACAGGGATGCACAGGTTACACTACTAAAATAGAGAAAAGCCCAGTGTGGGAAGCCCGTATCAGCCACCTGCTCCACATACTCAGAATTTCCTGATCATCCTTTAATTAAATTAATGAACCAAAATAAGAAAAGCTGAGGAGAGGAGGCATAAACAAAGAAAGGACAGTCAAAATAATATCCACCAATGGAGAGATACAAAAAGGCATTTTCACACATTTTTTTAGAATGAATTGGTAAAAGAATACTTTAAATGCCCTTTAGCCCTTTTTTTTTTGTTTTTTTAAAGGCAGTCTGCATTAAACAAAGTCTCAATGAAATGCCTGCTATCAGGTTTCATTCTACCATGTAACGCTCTGATCATCTCATTCCTGGTACAAGACTGCTGACTCCCCATTAACATTTACCACCAGGATTATCATCTTTAGGAACTGGAGAAATAATTGTATAATAAATAACAGTCTATGAATCAGGTATGACTTCACTGCTGAATTATGCAGTTTCCCTGACAGTTGCCTACACTTACACAAGTTTAAAGATCAAAAGGTTTAGTAATAGAGTTTAGAAATGTCATTGGCAATGGAAGGCACATTTGGGAAATTAAAAAGCTTTCAAGCCATTACTTTAGTTTTCTTCGAATCCCAGACAAAGGAATGGAAAAGGCAGCAACTTTTCCCTCAAAAAAGAAAATTGAAAGATCTTTACATTTTTTTCCCAAACTGCAGTTGCACTATTTATAGTAAAATTGGTTTCAAGGCCACAACGTGTTCAAGAAATGCAATGAAAACTGACAGCAGTGTGGATCTGCACTTTGTAAAAGAGGCTCTGTGGTTACATCTTTAATAATTCTAGTGAAAGAAATAAAAAAAAAGTTATTTGGTGAAAACGTTGATACACAATTCCACATAGGCCTTATTTCCCACATTATGTTCCTACTGTTGAACTCGTGCTTCAGATGAAGCTGATGGCACAAGGTATGGCTACACACATACACAAACAAAAACATACACACACACACCAATTAATTACTGTGAATTCTTTAGAAACAATTACTGCTGTTACAAGTGCCAATATACAAATGCCCTACCTGAGATGCAAGTTGCAAAGTGGTTTTGCTTTCATCATAATTCCATATTAAAGAATAAAAAACATTACTTCAGGAAAGATTTTAAACAAATGGATGATAATTTATTTAGTGTTTTGCACTACTGTTTTTCATGAACTTCGCTTTGGCTGGTTTGCAATGGTAGAGAGTAAGAGGAAACCAGCTGAACGTAAACTGTTTGATATGAAAGTCTGCATCTGTAAGCTCTGAGACAGCCTAAGGGAGGAGGTGATAATTCAGTATCTTATAATAGCAGGCAGCATAAAGATCAAAGAAAAGGAAGACCTGGCTGAAACTACGACTGCTTGACTGTGTGAGGTACTAGTAAAAATAAGGTATTGTTGATGATGTGAGAGGCGGACTCTATAATGGGCTTTAATCCAGCGACATTTACTGACCAGTCCTGGTAATGTACTTCCCAGCACTCGTGAGGAGAGGACAGAGGTACCAGGCGCATGTGCATGCCTAAGGAAGACTGTCTGAACTGCAGCCCTGTACACGTTCCACTTTTCATGTTGTTTTGGGCTTTTTTGCAGTCAAACTGCAATAAGAACCTCCTGCTGACATTTGTGTCTTTGAGAAGAATTGGTACGAGGCGTGAAGGCTTGCCATTGCTACACTTGCACAGTCTTTTAATCGAAAATACAGTTTTGTATACAATTAAAAGTTGGGGCTTTTTTCCTACCATTTAAAGGCAAAAGCTAGGAAAGAATGGAAACTGAAGCTCCCTGTGGTACAGGTAGATACTGTCCCACTGTGTAACAGCAATGAGTTCCTATGCTCCACCTCACCATATAGACCAAAATCCCAGTACTGTACACTGATTTATTCTAAAAAGTCAAAGCAGATTATTTCACAAATTCTGTGGTCCATGTGGGTGTTTTTTTCCCCCCTGATGTTTATTAGTTATGTAAGGCTGCAAGCCTCAGGGTGTGATTTTATAAATCTCTGGGAAGACTGTGGAAGCTGGCTGACCTGTACACAAACACAGAACTTCATTCTATAAACCTAAGACAATTGAATGTCTAGTACTGTGGGTGTTTATTTAAATGCTACTTAAACCATCGTTATGCAATTTTTTCAGCACATGCAACTGCTGAAAAGTGGCTAGACTACTTGACTTCATCTTTCCATCCACATCCTATCACAACAGCAAAATAGCCAAGTGATCCAACCCAAAGGCAGGTGTCTCTTAAGATCAGAGAAACATATTCAAGTGGAATACACAGGGTTCAGGATGTCCATTCAGCTGCGTACCTGCATTATGCTGCTCCTTTTTGTTCATAAGCTATCCAAAAAGCTTAGGGTCTCTGTTTGCCTTGAGGCTCGCTCTCCTTTTTTTTCACACTTCACTGCACTGCACAATGGTGCCTTTAGGATGGGCAGATGTTGGTATGATCCAGGGGTGTCCCACAGATGTGGAAATGGCTTTTGACTTAATTAATATCCAATTTGTTACATGCGTAAGCCCGGGCACGGGGAAAAATAACATTTACTTATGCAGAAACTAATTATGTGATGCTCCAAAAACCAGTTAAGATAGTGCTTAAATCCTACCCAAGCAAATAGCTGCCTAACACCTACATTGAGTAAGCACATCAAAGCATCTTCCCAAACTATGGCTTTGGAAAACAATGCAAGGCCCACTGAATTCCACTGGCATGACCCCAGTAAGTGAAAAATGAAGCAAGAAAAAAATTCCTCCCCAAAACTTAAATGGAAGTTTGACAGAGGCAGAAGGAGTGACATCATCATATACTTGAGCTAATTATGGCTTAGCTGCTAAAATGATGACTCTGCTCAAAATAGCTATGAAAAAGTGACACCAAACTAGATTGATATGTTGAGACGAATAATGTAAAAAGCATTTTTTGTCATATATCAAAACATCCAACATTGTTACTGACAGTTAAACCATTTGTAATTCAGATTACAACACCATCTAAATGCTCCATGCAAATAACCAAAAGAAATAACCTACCTATGAAAAAGAAGTTATAATTAATGTACTGATAAATAGGTCCTTCTTAAAAAGCCCCCAGATTTTTCACCATGTACACTGCAGCAAGACTGCTTGTTTCGGATCAGTAAGGCTTTTTTCTCCTCCCTTTTTTTTCTTTGTTTCAAAGATACTGATTAATCTAAATTACTATATATCAGTCTTAATTGTGAATAGTTTCAAGCCAGTGTCTGCCTTGCATCTGCACTCCCATTTAATATATAAATATTACCACAGAAAATACTTTATATACAAAGCACTGAAAAACACATCACACAGAGAATAGCCTGTGTTGTATACATACGGCGGACAAAATTCCATGGAAAAACACACACAGTAAACATCAATGCCTTTCCATTGAGGACAGCTGCTGTAACACAATCCAGAGTGCCTGCTGCCAGGATTTTCCACATGAGTGCATCTTCTTTTAACTGCTGCTCAAACACCGGCTGAAAGAGGAGCTGCTAGACTGAACATGTGTCTGTGCTTGGACGACAAACACTCTGCAAAGCAGTGGAATGCAGAGCAAACCTCAGGATTTGGGCGGGAAAAGAGCTACCCCGCTGTCTGCCTTTGGGTCGAGTTCACAAACACTTTTGCTCTGGTTTTCAAAAATGCATTTTATACTTCCTGGTGAGAATCCGTGGGCATGTTTGTGACAATGCACATACTCACTGAGATTTTAGAAGAAACTGTCAATAAATTAATCACAATTTATGACAACAGTACAAAATGTACATCTTCCATTGTTTGTATTGGCAGCTGAGTAGAAAGGAAGGATAACCCCGTTGGACTCATATTAATTTTCTTAAAGGAAATGGATATTGAAAGAAAACTTCAGATACAAAACGCTGGGGAAAGGAGGTGAGAATGGGTTGCTGCAGAGAATCTGTTCACATAGTATTAAACTGCAAAACAAGTCAGAGATTAGATAGCAAACAGAATTGGGTTTCCCTGCACAAAAGGCAACTCAACTGCCAAAAGTACAAGAGCAATTAAGGAGCACAAGTCAGCTTAAAGGCAGAGGAATAAATGGTACAGAAAAAGGGAAGTGCTCACTTGAATTAATTAGTAAATGAACATACACACACATTTATACATACACACACTGACAGTTTCCAAGCCGTCAGGATAAAGCATTCTCACTGAGCATACACAAGGCTGAGGGGTCTGCCTGACACTGGACTTGGATGCTCCAGCTCCAAGGGCTGAGGTGCTGGGTTTTTTTCCTTGACTTCTGCTGCATAATTAGGTAATAAAGAACCACTGTTGATTCATGACATATTTCTCACAGGTCAAGCTCACAAACATTTTAGATATGTACCACACAAAGCAGACCCAAACTCATAGTAGAAGTGGTTTTAACTAGTGAAATACAAAAAGTTTCCTTTTTCTCTGTGCCTTAGTTTCTTCACTAGCTGATTCTGTTTGTAGATGAGAATCCTCCAGGAAGCCAGAACCCTTCTCCCTCTCCAAAGCCATCAACTGATCTGGATCCCTCTCTTTGGGTGACAAAAGGAAACAAAGACATAGGATGTGTTTGTGAGAAAGGTGATATACAGACCAAGACAAAGAATTCAAGAAAAAACTTGAAAGATTGAAACCTCAACAATTTATGTTGACATCTTCAAGTTTTTAAGCATATTTCTAGCTTTACAGAAGCGCTTGAAAATTCGTGTAACCCAAATGTTAAGAAACAAAAGGTTAAACAGAGATGCCAATACTTCCCTAAGTCTCATGATTCACCAGGGCCTAACTCACAATTTATAACCTTTTTGAGGCTGGCAGTGCTATGATTACTCAACCTGGCTCATAGTTGGCAGACACAGTCCAAACAAGAGAATCAGAGAATCTCAGTTCTAATCCCTGATCTTTTACAGGGCTTCAGCTGGATCTGATTCAGAAACACATGCAGGCACATGCTGTACATTAAACAAAACGTTACCTCCATTGAAGCTATTAAGACTCAAAGTGCATGCTTAACCAATTACCTAAATAAGGGTCTGCATGTTCACAAGACAGCTACTCCCAAAAGTTGTGCATTCTTCCTTTGGGTTAATTACCAACTCAGCTGAATGAGTTTGGCATCTTCTGGGAAGCTTCAGATGGTCAATACAAGAATTACTGTCCTATAAAATGCATGATATAATACTTAGTTTTAAGAATAAGCAAAATTATCAGTGCAACTACTAAGATAGAAGAAGTTGAAAGCACAGTCTGACAGCTTTTTGCAATCTTAGAACAACCTTTTTAGTTCCATCACACCTTGTCTAAAAAAGTATTTCCCAAAACTTCCAGCTCTAGCCTATCTTCTGGTCATTGACTTACTCTGCTAAATCTAGTGGCTTCAGTCTTGGCATGATTCACCCCTGCCATCTCTCAGCTTCAAGTGGGGAAAAAACCCATTAAAATAAACTGTTAACAGTTTTAACAGAAGTCAGAAAGAATCCCACATTGATTTTAAGATTTTTTTGGCTATAAATGACATAAACATGTAAGTAAGGCCAAGAAATACGTGAGCTGTGGGATCTGTTTAAAAATCTTGATAAAATTTCTTTGAAGAAGAAAACTAAAGGAAACTATGATGTTGAAAAATTAAAAATCTGAACACAGGAGCTGGGTGAAGTGACAGAAGACAGAGTAGAATAAGCACAGGATGCAAAGTCACAAATCACAAATAGACAAGTTGTTCAGCACCCCTTGAAATATTAAAAAACTATGCTTTCCTTTAAGGAGTAATTGCTCATGATTCTCTCATTGACACGGTGGGGTGCATACGAGGCCAGTAAACACTGGTACTTTCAAAAATCAGGTACAGTTGGGAGATGAAAAAGCTCCCCCTTTTTGGATGTCTTGGAAGATCATGTAAGAAAATGGAAGAGCCTCAAACAATGAAACAGAAAAGCAGTAAGAAGCAAGTATGTGTACAGGACTACATTCATTCTTCTGTGGAGCCACATCATTTACAGACCAAATTCCTTTCACGTTTCACATGAAAATGTGAACTCCTGCCTATAAAGTTGAAGGGATCATGGAGTACTTTACTGCGAGGGGGACCAGTGAAGTCAGCATCCCTGTAAATGAATATCCACAATATCAACCAGAGACAAGAAGGTAGCTGGCAGGGGGACAGCTCAGCATGAGCACCAAGGGCTAGACATGGCTGTACACAATCAGACATATAATGAATTTCTGCAGACAGCTGCTTACATAACTGTCAAGCTGTCTTACCAGCCCTTCAAAAGCACTGAGGCATTTCCCCTTCTTTAAGGAAGGAAAAAAACCACCCCAAAACCCAACATCCCACTCTGAAAGATAAGAAGAGCAAAACTCTTTAGCTGCAATAGTCACAATTACTTATAATAGCTTATGACTACATGGATTAAGCGTTAATTATTACACTGTTGCTATTTATCTACTATTGGATGTGCACAGAAACCAGTTCTAACCTGTCAGACATGTTGGGCTCATGTTTTCTGATGTTTGAAGAGTTGTAGTTTGCCCTTGCCTTTTGCCAACAATATATTTCCACAATTAAAGGAAGTTATTTTATACTATTTTAAACAAAGGTTGAAGAAATTTGCTGTAGGAACAAACTTCCTGAGTTTCATTATCCAAAGCTTTAGAATGACTGGCAAGGTTCACTTCTGAATCATATAAGTTAATTGATGACACCATAATCACAAGGAGTAATGCTAGTCTAGTCAGGTATTCTTTCTTCCTGGTAAATACAATCCAGGATACCCTGAGGGATTCTGCTAAGCACGGATGTAGAGAAAAGCACATAGAAAAAGAGGACAGGAACACATTTTTCAACGTGTCTTTTCCCCTTATTCAACTGTCGAAGAGAACAAACACATTGTCCAATGGGGATTATAAATGAGCCTCTGCCCGAAGTTAAAACTGAGCTTCCGAAAATGTATGTGTTACTGCTTTGAATTTCATCCTTCAGATACTGACAACTTTATCCTATGGTAATGATTTACAAGAGAAAAAGGTATTTTTAAAAATCATTTAAATCCGCAAGACTGGTTATGAAATTATATACTGCTTTTCCAGTGAGAAGAAGGGACAAAAGGACAAAGGAATCTGGCCAACAGTTTATCCGCAGATTTGTGAACTCCCATGACAAGCTGATGAACAAGCCTTTACCTTTATTTCCTTTTGATAAAACACTATAGTTCAACAATCTTATAGGAAGGCCCATAAGAACATACTCACCTACTTTAAATTAAATTATACTAAATTAGCACACTCTGTAGCTAACTTCCCTGCACATGATGCAGCAGCGCTTTCCCTCTCACCAATGCATCAAAAACACGGTTAAGACGCAACAGTTTAGATGAACAAGTATTGGAGAAAAGTCAATGATGGACTCCTACACAGTCCTTATGAGATACAATTTCAAGAAAAAGAAAATTCCTCCAGCCGTATCAGAGAATATGGGTATTTCTGGCACATACACCTTGCTTATTCTGTCTTTTCATGAAAATATGTAATACTGCTGCCAGAACAATGAATTACTTTGACCAGTACTCTAACCCTTGCTTTGTCAAAGAACTGCTGCACTATCTTTTTCCCCATCTGTCCCAAACAAAGCTGTTATACCTACTTTTTCCTGCATAACCTGGAGCAGAATATACACAATTTCACACTGGGAGCAGATAGATGTAGAAGTGAAAATACCTAGTTCAAGGTTAGTGCAATCTCACTAGTTAGGCTTTGAGTGAGAGTGAAATACATATTGCCTGAATCAAAACATCCATCAAACTGTCATATGGAATCAATCTGAACTTGTCAAGAAGAACAAAAAAAATTATGGGGGTGTACATGGGTTGTCCCTAGGTGCCAACCATTTAACAACTGTAAATATACTGGCTTATGACAAGAAGTGTAAATATAGTTGAGAAAACAGCCTGTTGCTGCAATCTTCTCTAACAATTTCATTGCTCATGTGGTGCACACATGTATACTTACTGTAGGGCTTCACTTGATTAAATTATAGGCATTTCCCAGCTTTCATGCTTAGATATCTCCTCCTCTCTGTAATACAAGAAACAGTTGTATGCACAGCAGAATTTAAAAAATCATTTAGACTTAACTCCTACAAAATTAAGGTAAGACCAGAAAACATGTTCAAAAGCTATCTGGGAATTGGTAACTGGGGACAGACATACAGACAACAGGATCACACTAGCCTGTTTTTTGCATCCTTGCAAAAAAAAATAAATTATGATTTACGCAGCAGTGCATGCACATCTGTATATTTTTGTCTTGTTAATCTTACCTGGTTAAAGACATTAAAATAAGGGAACTCATGAAGGAGAAATAATCTGAATTTTTGTTCTTTCCTGACAGCACAGTATGCCATACATGATGAAACTAATACTCAGCTCAAAAAAATATATATAACAAAATGCTGTCAGCCATGATAAAGCAACCATTAAAAAATGCAGCTTCCCAAGTACCACAGTTTTCCAAGTAAAAGCCCACATTCTCCAATAATGACTTCAAGTAAGAGGCACTAGGAGATGGCAACAAACTTCAGGATTATCACCCATCTGAGTCACTTACACCCTGCTTATGTCTAGTTGAAGCCTCTGTGGTCCCAGCTCTAGCTGTAACATTTTGACACACCTTTCAAGGGTTTTTCCTCCTGTCAATAGCTTCCAGAAACCAGGGAGATTTCTGACATACTAAAGTGACAGAATGCTATAGGTAGCCTTGCTCAGCAGCAGAATACTAAAGTAACTAATGATCAGGTCTATTAGCTTTTAAATATGTGATCTCTCATAATAAGAAGCATGTTCCAACCTCAGAAGCTGCTAACTACTTTTCCTCCCTGCATTCTCCTCTGAGACCTATTCTCACCATAGACCTATGAAACATGTTTGCAAGGCTATGCTTGAGATCTACGCTGCAAGACTTGGTCGTGACGTGTCACGACAGATTAGGATTAAAATCACTTTACTTTGAAACTATAGTTCTGGAATTCTGTGTTCATGCAACTTCACCTACAAGGCAAATTAAGCAGATTCAGTTTCATGTTGAGAGTAGCCAGAACTTTCAAACAAAAGACAGAAGACAACCATGACCCAGATAAAACATTATCACTACCTGTCAAACAAGAATTGTAATGCTTCCCAGCAAGCACTGAAGACAGCAATTGTACTGAGTTTTCACTAATTCTGTTGAACAACACCCAACTGGTCTTTCCAGGAATGCAATGAGCAGGGATGCAAGAGGGAAATGGGGCTTTCAGAGCACTATTCGATCTCTGGTCCAAAACAAATTTGCAGAGATCTCCAATTTGATTCCTCTCACAGAATCAACAGTCTTTAAAACAAGTCCACTTTCCTACTAAAATCCTTTGTATTCAGAGTTTTTAAAAGATACGTTTAGATTTCCTCTTATTCCCCTGCCCTGAAGAGAGATATTAACATTTGAGTGAGATGCCCTTAGGTAACAAGTGTAGACAGTACTACAGTCATCTCTTCTATGACCTAATTATCATATACATACATACATATGTATATACATACAAATTTAATCTTTAAGACTCAGTTTATCATAAACATGCCACATTTTTTTTCTTCAAAAAATATTACAAATATATCTTTCCTAAACTTCTGGCAGCCATTCTACTTGGAGAATCGATGAATTCTTCTGAAATGTAAGACTTCACTCAGCCGACCCTGCAACATTAATTTTTGTCATCCAGTTGACTATTGACCCCTGGTTTATAATTTCATGTATAACATGACTGCCCCCTTGTGTCCCCTTCCTTTAGCAGAGCGATTTCTCACAGCATTTCTACTTATTTCTCTTTTCTGCACATGGAAAAAATAAAAAGTTTCTTGAATATGAAATTAGAGCTCTACAGTTCGTGAAATTATGACCCCCAAAAAAGGAGTGTATGGATGATAGAAAGCAATTTGGAAAATAGCAACTTATATTTCCAAAGTGATACAACCCTAAATCAGTGACAGGTTTATTAACGGGGGAAAAACAAAAAAGAAAAATTGTTTCCCTCTCAAAGGATGTTTTCTCTACATAATATCTTTTTTCCCTTATAGGTCAGTTATACAATTCATTACATGAAATCATATAGCAAGATCGTTAGCTAACTTCACCATGTTAGACATACATAACCCACATCAACATGTGCAACATACTATACTACAAGCAGAAAATTCACAAAGCACATCAAAGGTCCAAGTGGACAGAGAGACATGTACAAGATATATACTTGCAGATAAATTATTTGCTCAAACCAAAAAACACCCTTGCATGACACATTCAGTTTGCAAGTTATGAGGGATTCATAAAATTCGTCATATTTTCCTAATTAAAATTTGGTCGCATGCATAATTTACCTATATTAACACCTCATGCATGTATCTGGATACTTAGAAATTATTTCAAATGTGTTACGAAGCATTACGATCTCTCCTTTAGCATGAAGGGCCAAGACAGCTATGTATGTGGGGTTTATGCAGGTATCAGTAACCCGTGTGGAACCTGTGAAGTGCTAAACAAGTCTCTGGACTCAGGCCAGATAGGAGAGTGCTGTCAACAAGGAAACACGGACAGATTTTTATGCTCTTTTTGCCTTTTGTTTGTTCGTTAAGCCAAGGTGAATGTCACTGAGAGCCTGTCAATGCCACTGGCAGGCAGCCAGAGTAAGACTGGATGTTTGTCATCAAGAACCAAGAATTAGGTGCCTTTTCTTTATGACTAGGGAAAAGAAAAAAAAAAAAAAGAGAGAGGCCCTCTGGACAAGGAAGACAAATCAACAAAAATTAGTCAGAAGAAAACTATAACTTTTCTCTGCTCAAAAACTCAGGCCACAATACTGACCAAAAAAAAAGCCTTATTCTTACCATTTCACACACCATTTCTTACCACTTTCACACACTTTGTCTTTGGCAAAGCTAAAACAGAAAGTACTGTTAAATGACTTGTTAACCAAACTAGCAGTCTGCTTGGCCTTTGGCCTTCAGCACTGACCTCAGCTCACGGGTCTCTACTTCAGTTTTCCCTTGGTGCTCTCTAAAGTTTGTGGAGCCACCAAGAACTCCACCCCTTTCTTCTAAGGAAGCAGCCATCCCTCCTTCCTACTGGCACGTGTCCTTTGTGAGCACATATACTAGTTAGGAACTCCAGCGTCTTCCCTACATTGACGCCTGGAAGCAGGACAAAGCACTGGCATGGGTAGAAACCCTAGGCCAAGGTGTTCCACTGAACCTTGGAAAAGGGAAACACTGAGGGCAAAAAGTGAAGAACTGAAACTAGGCAACTAAGAACTGAGTTGAACTGATGGAAACAAGCAGCACAGTCACAGCAGATCTCCGAGTTCTGGACCAGGAAAGCTGAAAGCTTTTGGATAGAACGGTAAGATGAAAAAGTGTCAGATTTCCTGGTTCTGAACTCACATCTACATCTGCACAGTTCCTAGAGGAATACCATGTACCAAGTTGTCTAGAATGCAGCATAACAAAGATAATAGCTGAAAAATATGAAGTAATCAGGACATCTTTAATAATCTGAATCTCTGAAATACACCAATGCCAACACAATTAAAGGCATCACATTGCAAGCATAAATACATTTGATGGTGTCACCAACATGAATCAGTTTTTCTCCCGTATCCTCAGCTCATTTCCTCCCTCGGTGGCTGCTTATAAGACTACTCTTCCTGTTCACTGAAGCTTACATCCTTCAATTACTCTCTTTCCCCCTCTTTGTTTCCCCCACAATCTATCTGCTTAATCACAGCACATTTAAGATGCACTGCCTTCCTCTCCAGTCCTCCCCCAAAAAAATTCAGTTAGGAACTTTTAATGCTCTAGGCTGTGAATGAGCTCAGCAGAAGTACAGATAGGATGAGGGTAAACCAGTAACTAAAGTACAGCTTTCCAACTCATTTTGCTTTCCTACTACCAAAACTCCTTTTTCAGTCCTTGTGGTAGATCTGTCACTACTGCCACATGAACTTTCAATGTTGTCTCCATCACATGCAACTCTGTATAGCTATGAATCTCATTTCTCTACTGCAGGTTTATGTTCTGCATTCCACAGAAGTGTCCTGCATAACCAGAGTGGAACTTAACTAAAAAACTTGCAATTCAGATGTGAATAGTCCCAGACTTTGGATTCTTGGCTTGCTTTTATCCTTTCCTCCCCTTCTTTTTTATTCTCTTTCACTTCTTTCTGACACAGGGACACCTTGTATGCATAAAAAAGTCATTAACAAATTACAGACTCCTGCCATCCAAATATTTCTAATAATTCATACTTCTCTCAGGGGATCTGTAGACTATAATGACTACAGCTCCATTAGGTATGATTTATATCAAACTGCTTTTTAAGAAGTTCATACCTTTAAACTGGACTTCCCTCAGAGAAAAAGTTCCTAGATGTACTGTGTCTCAAATATGCCATTCATGGTAATGCTGCACAGCCTTATAGTTTATATTATTTGCCAGTTCATAATTTACAGTAAAAGACCAAAAGCCTTCAAACAAAAAGACATAAACAATTAAGAGCTATAATAATCTGATCCTGCTGTTTGCAGCACAGTGATTTAAAATTATTCATGTGTTTCAATATGGAAGCGATTTAACATAATTTAGCAAACCTGAGACCTACATTAAGATGTAAATGATGAATGGATGAGACTCAGCACGCACAGTTACAGAAAACCCCTGAGTCCTGCAGAGTAAAGGAAGTACCACTAAAGACCTGGCAGGTGCCATGTGGGTGGCCTAAAAAAAAAATGTTAAAAATCTTAAAAAAGATGGCTGCAAATAACCTTTAAAAACATAACATTTGGATCAAGATTATAGAGTGTAACAAAGGGTGTGATTAAGAAGACATTCCAAATTAGTATCTGAAAATTTCATATAGCCAGGACTGGATTAGGTTTCTAAAATAAAAAGCATATGGACTGAGAATACTTACTAAATTCACTAAAGCACAATACACTGTGGTTGCATCCCACCATTATTTATTATCCCAGAGGCCATTTTAGGACTCAAACACAGCTATTTCTTGTACAGTACTTTTCAAATACACGGTCCTCAGCATAGGCTCCATATACAGCAACAAACACAGTACAAATCTTCTAGGACAAAACACCCATGCAAATCTTTATCTTTCCTTCTAAATAAGGGCATTGCTCACAAAGCCTAAACATATTGAGGTACTAGGTAATTAAACAAGAAGACAACTACTGACTAGCATTTCAACTTTTTAGTGTATTTACCACAGCTAGAACATGGATGATGTTTTATAACATCTAATAATGCACCTGACTTCCTCCTTCCCCTGCATTACTTACTCTATAGAACAAATAATAATAAGAACCATGTAATGCTGCACAGATTGAAGAACAGCTAAAAGCATAGGGTGGAAAGACGATAAATTCATGTTTTTGCTGCTGAATCAGAACTTCTCAGTATCAGAGTGACTTTTTTCTAAAAACAGATGAGTACAAGAGAACAAGAGCCCATGATACAGTCTGTTAGTCCCAGTTTGTAAAATTTTCCTCCATACTGTGCTTAGACAGAATAGTATTTTCAAACTGAGCTTTCTGTCTCAGTCCCTTTTCAGAAGGAACAGGTACAGCTTAACATCTCCAGACAGGACTGATTTTTGTTGTTTGTATGCATATTGCCAGCCACAGCAAGGACTCTAGACCCAGAGTGAGGTTTCTGGAAAGCAATACAATGAAAGCACATACATGTGGCAAGCCAGCATCCTAGACTTTAGGTAGGATGGGAGAATAAAAAGATGTCTTTCACCTCTGCAATCTCTCTATACTTCCAGCATAAAGCTCCTGAGCCTTCATATTTGACTCCTGACTTGCAGATCTAGGTGCTTCATATCAAGCTTGTTTTTTGAGTTTTCAACCCTAACAGTGGTCAGCTAAGCACTGCTGCCAGATCATGTCACCAACAAAAGAAATACTGACATCCCACACGGCTCCTGTGCTGTCCTGCATGCCCCACCAACTGTGGAACTGCCCAAGACAAGCTCCCATGTTGTGTTAAAACTAACTTTAAAATAATGGATTGTGAGGATCCTCAAACCATTCACTGTTGCCTAACACCTGTGAAGTACACTATACCAAACCTATGACTTGGTAAGAGTTATTCTCTGTATGAGCACTTCTCTATCCCACTCTTACACAGAATGTTTTTTTGAACCAAGACAGGACTCAGCAGTCATTGAACAGAAGCTAACTTGGATGGAGAATGTCTGTATGGCAAATACAAGTATAAACATATGGAGATCAAATTTTAGAAGCACTTTTATGACTTACAGTGTCTATGATGTGTTCTAAAATAGAGCCAGTGTCTAAACAGGTTCTTATTTAAGAACAAAAACAAACACAACAAAGCTACAAGGATTCAAATGCTTCCCGGAGTAACAGCTGCACTACAGAAAATAGAACTAAAAAAAATTATATGTATGTCTGTATCTGACAGGTTTAGTCAAAGTGAACTTACTGTCAGATGTAGACAAACAAGTAATTTCCAAATGCAAGAACTCACCAGATACAGCTCTTGGCTCATCTCCATTCATATTCCCACATGTAAAAAAAAAAAAAAAATGTAGTGACTGCAAAACTTCTTTTTGTATCCTCTAGTATTTTCCATTCATACACAGCTGTATTGTGGACCTAGCGTGCCTGGAAGTGCCATCCCTCAAAGAAACACTGCACCTGCAAAACGCAGAATGACAACCTCTTGTAAACCAAGAGCCATATAATTAGTGTTATCTCTCCACTGCGCTCTGCTCTCTGCAGGATGTCGCATCACATTCAACATCCCTGTGTTTATTTTCAAGGCTCTAATTAATATGGGCTCAAAATTCCTAAAAGACCAAGTTCATAGATCCCCCAAACACTCCCACTAAGTCCCCTTTTCAGGACACTTTAGCTGCACAGTAGATGGGACTTAGTGGTGGAGTAGACCCCCAATCAAAAGGGCATTAAGACAGATGAACAACAACAATAGTTACCATTTTCTGATCACTTCCTTTTTTGACATTATATTTACACACTTTACAGGTGGAGAAAAAGGAGGGGAAAAGACTGAACACAAACACAGTAGTTTTCCTCGGGAAAGGTATATGTAGAGGAGCAACCGGACATAGCGATGACTAGCTTCTGTATCTACTTTTATCCCAAGAGGTGCTCTGTAACAACATAAATGGCTGTGATACAGGAAAATGAGAAAAACACAGACCAAAACACAACCACAAGTAACAGGTCAGGTGCTTAGTTTTAGTTTGTTAAGAGGCTGACAACTACTGTTAGGTATTTAAGATATTTTGTCTGCAACACAATGAAAATGCTTTATCTTTTCCTACTATGACTTCCTGCAGTGAGTAAACCAAAACATACAGCTCTACACCTGCAAATGACAGAAAGTCCCCAAGATACTAACTGAAATGAAAACTATTTTCAGTCCTTGCAGTCACACAAAGTAAATTTCAGTCCAACAGCTCCAAGAGCTCCAAGACCTCCCAGGTCCCTGTCCAGGTCAAGCGCCCACAGCCAGGCACACGGCAGTTCATGCACTCAGCAATCCACATGATGTGCATGTGGGGCTCCCAGTGTTACACCTCTGCCTTGGATTTGACAAATGTTTCAAACAAAACCTCCTGTCCCAGTATGCAAGTGCTTTCCAGCAAAGTTTTGCTACATCAGTAGGGTGCTGTTACAGCGTACTTGACTGTTTTTTCGTTAGGAACTACTACTTTCGTTAGTAGTGATCAGAATCGGCACCTGGAGAAGAAACTCTCTGATGTGTCGATGTCGTAGAAGGATTTCCAGAGGCGAAGCAAGAGGAAAATACTACATTCTGAACTGGTCATACTGGGAACAGCCTTTACCTGTGAAAAAAAACCTGCAACTGTAATATTTTTGTAAAACGCTATGGAAAACGCTCGCTACAGGGGGTGCCGCCGGCGCCAGAGCAGCCCCAGAGGTGGCGCTTTGCTGCGCTGCCGGCAGGGGGGCAGCTGCAGCTCGCACCCGCAGCGGGAGGTGCCGCGGCACCTGGAGGAGCGGCTGCAGGAGCCGCGGCGGGAAGGGTCGCGACGGCAACGGGAGGGGCCGCGGGGGCTCTGGTTTCCCGCACTGCCGCCACGAGGCAGCCGCCGCTCGCAGCCATTTTCCCGTACCAGTTTTTAACTGTAAGACCAGCCCTGGTACCCGTTCAGGCACACCGATGTTATCAAAAACAAGTAACAGGCATTCCAGAAGCCTCCAGACTCTGGCACGGTGAAACTGCCAGAGACAAGAGCAGAGTAATGTTCCCTGGCACTAGAGACAAGAACAGAGTAATTCTGCACGACAGCGAAAATCATAAAATGGCTCCTGAACGCCTTAAGCCGATCTGAAGCCCAACTCCTCCAAGCAGCAAGAAATGCTTGACCACAATAAGAAAGAAAGAAACCAGGTACATGTAACAAAAACCCCTGAATCTCCGTCACAACAAAAGCCAGGCCTATAGGAAAAATCAGTCTTCTAACAATCCACATAAGAATCGCCATTTCAAAATATTTTTTTTTTCAGTTTCAATTTCCAAACTTCCAAACTTCCAGTCCTTCAAAATAAAACCCAAATATCGAGGCCTCATGTCGGGCGCCAATTATACTGTTCTCATTTAGAGGTGAATCCGAAAAAAACAGGACAGAATTGCTATTACCCCCCTCTCCACCCTCCCAAGGGAAGACAGAAGGGGAAGATGGAAGAAAGACTTAAACTTTGGCAATTGAAACTAGAAACAAATTTACTATAACACAAGGAAAAAGGGTAAAACGTGGGGGAAAGAACAGTTAAGTATTAATGTACAAATATACAAAACCAATCTTGATGATGGCAGGGATATGAGAAACGCAGGGTCACTCCAGGAGAGGTCCGCAGCTCCTCACAGCACCTGATGCAGTTGGATTCTGGAGCGAGCACGTGTGAAGACAAAGGAACGACCATCACCCCCAGCAGGAAGGAAGAACAGCGCAGCTTCCGGCTCTCCTGGCCTTTGTGGATTGTGACAGGAAGTGGGCGGGAATACTGACCCTGCCAGTCTGCCAGGGCCCTAAGGACCCTCTCTCTCTATAGGTGTCCAACACACTGCCGGGGTCTCCCAAACCATAACATGCATCATTCAGCAATACTTAAACCAGCTGTTGATTTCCATTTTTCCAACGTAATGCACTTTACAAAGATGCTCTCACAACACCTTGTCAGAAATTAAATGTTATCCAAGTATTAAAATACAAAGATCCCTTGGGTCACATATGCTATTGGTTTTTAAAAACATAATATTCCATGCCTGGATTTGATAGATGAGCCTGGAATTAGATGACTAGGTCAAAAATACATTAGACAGACCTTTTGCATGTTATACTGTGTTGGTTTCCAGGTCTGTCTGCTTCAAACAGACATCTACAAGTACATTCTCATCCACAACCATCATTTCACTAATGAAGTATTTACAAATGCTAACATTTTGTCCAATATTAGATTTATAATTTTGCTTAAAATGGTCATATACTGGTTGGTACCTGGACATAGAGTAAATCTCAACAGTCAATTACGTATCTTGATTGGCACATACTGATCTTGACAGGCATTCCTATAACCTTATACTGGTATCAAATTGATTCTTGCTGAAGAGTCGTGATGCCAAATCCAGGTATGTTTGCTATGATTTAGCATAGTATATGCAGCATGTGTGGGTGGGCATAATGCTGCCCACACATTTTGAAGTATATTAATTTAACTTCTATTTTAAAGTGTTAAATTTTACAACTTCGTAATTAATATTTTGTTACCACACTAGTAGAAAACTACTATTTGTCATATACTAAACCATCAATCAAACTACTATCCTGTTTATTGGATAAAATAGTGCCCACCAAAACAAGCACACACATTATAAACTACTTGTTTTTAACTTCTTTTGGTATGTCCACTACATCTAAACAAAAAGTAAAGCTATCCTCCATCCTCATAACAGAAAAAGAAGTTTATGCTTTCAATTCAGGAGTTAACTCAAGAGGATGATAAAATTAACTTTGTAAAATGCAAGACAAAAGTGGGACATTTTTTTTGTCTTCTACCCCTCCACCACCCACCTCCTCAAAAAAAAAAAGAAGTTTTTGCACTTATTCTGCATGGTGCCCAAAGTAAACAAGGATGAAAGTTACTAAGTGGGGAGCTGCTGCTTGTTTTTACAGCATAGGAGCCCTGTACTTCTGAATCACTAAGCAGCTGGAGTCTGGTTTAATTACTTAACATCAATCAAGATGTAAACCAGCTCTCGGAGACCAAGGAATGCAACGTTCATCTGCAAGACAAAAGAAATATCTAAGGTATCTCAGCTTCTGCCTACATGGTTTGTACACTAGGAAAAGTCACCACGTTGCTTTTATAGTACCTCAGTAACATAAAATAGCCAAATAGTAATTTTATGCTGTACATTTTTAATACATCTGTGACTATTTGTAGAAAGGGAAAAAAATCAGAATATTATTTCATAAAGGATTGTAACCTCTAACACATGACATATTTGTCCACTACTACCTTCTGGCAAGTAGCAGCACCAGTATATGATAGAACTTCCCACTCCAATAAATAAATAGATAGAAGTTGAAATAAAAGGAGAGATGAATTTGCAAACTTGAGGTTCCCGAATGAATTTTTCACCTGTTCACTCTCAAAGCTTCTGAAATACCATTATTGCAATGTGTTTTGGCTAATATTAAGAGCACAGCACAGCAATGCTGCATTCAACTTGATGGAGAGTTACAACCTGCCTTTTACAAGATCAAAGGTGGTGATCTAATTATCCTTTCTGGTCCTCAGATCTACAGATGTAAACTGCACGCCTTATCTAACCCACAAAAAAAGCAACAACCCACCATAGTACACAAGAACTTCTCCCTAAAGATAAGAAACGATAACCACATGGGACAGATGTTAGCTACAATACTTACTGCACTGTTGGAAGCAGCTCCGTTACTACAGTGCTGAAAATAAGACACCATATCTGCCCAAGTCTTCAGCACATCTCAGGTAATCAATTTATAAAAACAAAGATTATAAATAACTGCCTGTATCATGGAAGACACAATCAGTCAACTTTAGCCAACTGTAGCAGAACACAGAAACAGTTCGTGTGCTGGCATCCCACCTATAGATACTATACAAACACAGAACAATAAGAGCCCACAACTCAAAAAGCTTCCGGTGCAGGTATAGGGTTAACAGATTAAATATGTACAGACAGATGTCTCAGCACACCAGGGGCTACAGTACTCCTCAGGTTCAGGGAAGATTTTACAGGATTTTGAATCAGGGCAGCTGCACAAGAAAAAGCTCAACGCTGGTACTATTAGCTCATTGCTGCAATGACAATGTCATAGCTGTTTTGGCAGAGCTTCTAGCTGGTATCAATACTCATAAGCCAGAAATAAAATTCTTAGAAAGTATGACAAACACAGTAAAATACCTATTTGCCTTTCAACATATGTCTTATTCTACTACAACCACCTAGCTCTTGAGCTGCAGACAAACTTTGCAGCCCCCTAAAACTTGATTACCTAGCAAACTAATGATTTCCTAACTCAAATCAGAGACACTTTGAGCCCTTTTCGATGACTATGCTGTGTTGATCAGTTGTTACTTAAGGGATTAGCCACATTTAGGACTGGATTGCCACAGCTCTTTTCTCTTCCAGTGTCACCGGTTTAACATGAGCCAGCAGTGTGCCCAGGCGGCCAAGAAGGCCAACAGCATCCTGGCCTGCATCAGGATAGTGTGGCCAGCTGGAGTAGGGAAGTGATTGTGCCCCTGTACTCAGCACTGGTGAGGCTGCACCTCGAGTACTGTGTGCAGTTCTGGGCCTCTCACTACAGGAAGGCCATTGAGGTGCTGGAGTGAGTCCAGAGAAGAGCCACCAAGCTGGTGAAGGGTCTAGAGAACAAGTCATATGAGGAGCAGCTGAGGGAACTGGAGTTGCTTAGTCTGGAGAAGAGGAGGCTGAGAGAAGACCTCATCGCCCTCTACAACTACCTTAAAGGAGGTTGTAGGGAGGTGGGTGTTGGCCTCTTCTCCCAAGTAAATTAACGATAGGACCAGAGGAAACAGCCTCAAGTTGTGCCAGGGGAGGTTTAGATTGGTTATTAACAAGACTTTTGATACTGAAAGAGTGTTCAGGCACTGGAACATCCTGCCCAGGGAGGTTGTTCAGTCACCATACCTGGAGGTATTCAAAAGCCATGTAGATTTGGTACTTCAGGACATGCTCTAGTGGCCAAGGTTGTGGTTTTGTGTGGGGTTTGTTGTTTTGGTTTTGTATTGGTTTTGTGTTGATGGTTGGACTCTGTGATCTTAGAGGTCCTTTCTAACCATGATGATTCTGTGACCTGCAATGAGAAACTAGAACGGGATGATGACACTGCAATCATTACAGTGTCTCATTTACCACCATTCTGGGATTTCCTTCGGAGAAAGGAACCTTCCTGATTGCTTGTTAAACCAGCTTTAGGAACGCTTCACATTCTCAAGTGGCTCAAACAGATGAGATGATTAGAAAAATCAGATTCTTGGTATGTACAAATATCGATTTCCACTGCCAAGTTTATGGTCAATTTCTAACAAAAGCACAGCATTTAATAATGCTTTTCCCTACCAAAAGGAATTAAAAAAAAAATTTTTTTCCATACTCAACACAACAGTCCTCTCTCTTTTTAGCAAGCTCTTAGATCAGCAAAGATTGTAAGCAGCATTCTTAAGGGACTTTGACAACGTAATGAAATGTGCTGAATGAAAAAAGGATGCTGCCCAGCACACAGCAAGCACGGAACACCTCCCTGTTGCAAGTGAATTAAATGACTGGAGTAACAGCACATAACAGTAACCACCGATGTTTGAACATTAAGCTCTGGTCTTAACTCAAGCATGCTCTTACACACAGTTGCTATCACTGCTAACGTGTCCTGTCATTAATGATAAAATGGACCCCGTGCAAATCATGGTTTAAATATTGTTTAGCAGCATTTCACCGAGAATCTTGTGACAGCAGAAGTTAACCATTGCATCTGGCCACTCGAGAGTGAAAAAGAAATATTTGCTCAGACTTCAGAGGGTCATTTTGGTATAAGAGGGAGATGAAAGCAGGAATCTTTTACAATATGAGCTAGCAAATCAAAGCAAATAGGGATTCCACTCACTGATAATCCCACAGAAAAGAGTCAGTTATAAAACACATTCAGCACTGTTTGTTCTAAGCAATGTGGTTATATCTCGTGCCAACAGATTATATGCTAGGAATTAAAACATAGAATACCTAATACAAACTTTAAAGAAAAAAGAAAGTATTATTGCTAAGAAAACCCGGTGGCAATTGCAGTGTATGGGCACTGTGCTAACCAGCACAATTTATTTTTATTATTTTAATTTTATTTCAAAGTGTCCAAAGGCATTCATTTCAGTCATTCAGAAAGATCAATCTGTTCTTGTTTCCTCTTAACCTGGAAATTATTAAAAAGCACTGTATTTGTTCGCTTAATTCCTCCATCTATAGTGTTAACAAAGGCTTTACTTTTAAAAACACCTCCACCATTGCAGCCTTCCATTTATTCCTAATACAGTGCCTAAAAGGCTCTCTCTACCACACCTGAGTCACTGACAGAGACAGCAGAGAAGATAAATCTGATGTCACAACACAATCTTTTCAGGATGGAAACACATTTTACAACAGAAGGGAAGTGCTTTTTGATTCTAATCTAATTATTTTAGCCTACTCCTACTGTATTAAATCCAAGATTAGAGCAGTAAGATGTTGCAAGAAAGCCTCCATCAAAACTTACATGTATACTGGCAAAATCAATCCTTAACTAATGAAATGTATGTTCAGGACCTCAATTAAGAGACACATGAAACGTGTGGGGAAGAGTCATTAAAACGTCAAGAATTATTGTTGTTTTGACCCCACAGAAAATAACAGGATCACAAACATGCAATGTTAGAAACCGCTTTCAGCAAGAAATATATTCTCTGAAGTTTGCTAGATCCACAGGAATTCTTTCCAAAAAAATTAGATGTATATGAAGTGATACCATATGCTCAATTTAAAGATCAAGAATGTTGCCAGCAATTTTCATGGCTAGAGAGTATATTGGTTTACGTGGTCTTATGAGAATGAGTACTTGTTTGGTATGATACTCAAGGGGATAGAACTAGGTATGGGTTGTTCAGGGATCTCAACAGTTTTCCTTAAACTTTGATACACAAGGAGTTTAAATGCAGTATCCAGAGATGACCTTTGATGTAGGTTTCCATTTCTGCAGTATATTTTCAATACATTTAGAGAAAGTTTTTCCCTAAAAGATTACTCATCTTAGGAAACAGAAAGAAACATCAAAATTTATATATCACAACTGATTAAACAAATCATTGACTAATAAGATGCTGATCCTGAAGAATGGGAAACTATAGAAACAACATACATGAACATATGTTTGATTCAGTACCATTTCTGAAAGATTCACGGAGAACACAGAGCTCCTTCTAAACTTCTTTAAATATGTGAGAAACATTTATATAAATATATGTTAGATTGAGAGTTCTTCATGATTTTTTATTCTCTCCCTTTTTCAGCTCAGTTCCACCCACCACGTCTCCCTCTTCTTCCCATTTGTATGATTACAGGCTTGGTTAATTTATTTAGCTACTCCAGCTAATGTCAAAGTTAAAAAAGGTGCCTAAATTAAACAATTATACAAACACAGGGAAAGAACTTCTTGGTAGCTGAGGCTCAGCTCCAACTAGCATTGACTTCCCACTGCTTTAAAACATAAATAGAACCAAAGACCCAACAAAGTGAAATGGGGAACAGAGGACAAAATGGAATGAACTGATTAGAGAGAAAGAAAACAGTGAGAAGCCCAAAGGAGAGGTGTGGTATTGCTACAGTCTAGATTCCAGGTTGGACTTGATGATCTTCGGAGGTCCCTTCCAACCCCATACATTCTGTGGTTCTGTGATCATTAAACAAACCACTGAAGAGCCAAGCCTTATCTCAAACAGCACACTTTGTACTGCGTTCTTCAACCTGTGTCAGGTAATTTCATAGGTGAGATCCATAATAGCTAATTACACAGATTCTTCTGCTTGAATCTGCATCTTCTGGTTTTAGGACTTCTCACACAGAAGGAAAAGTGTAGTCAGTCTTCCATGCACTATCTTATTCTACATTTCTGCATGCACCTGCTGCAAACCTGTTTTTTTCCAATATATTTGCATCACTTTCCTGTTTGCATATCAGTTCTCAAAGCGATTTTATCATCCTTTTTGTTTCCTCAAAGTAGTATGACAAATGATTAACTGGTAATATTTCCACAACAGATTTCTCATTTCTAATTCCACAGAAATAAGGCTACGTGTAATAAAATATTTATTTCAAAACAGATTTGAAACATAGCCGGAAGTATGTCCTGCAAAAAGACCCACACCTGCATTTTTATTATTAGACACAAAAACAGTCCTATTAAATTCAGTGAGAACATGCACCTACATTTACCAAAAGAGAAAAAATTTGCATAAAATAGTAGGGCACTGAAATTCAAAGGGGACTTTAGACTGAGAAGCCTGAAGCCCTTTGTCCTAACAGCTGAAAAATGGCGTTTCCTTTTCATTAACTAAATGCAAGTGAGGAAACAAACTTAGTCTCTTTCTGTTTTTAAGCCACAACAATGCCAAGTGTTGGCCCATCAGTAACACAGTACCTATCCCACACTTTTGCCAGATTTGCACTACCTGTCAAGAGGAAATATTTTTCATACTGTCTACAAAAAGTCACTTTCCAGTTGCATGTCTCCAATTAACCGTGTAATATTTAATCCTGTGTTTATGACTTTCAAAAATTAATGTTTATTCTGGCATTACCTTTCTGTAGTTTATGGATAAGCTAATTCATACATTGCAATAAACATATAACTGATGAGGAAATAGTTCCATGAATTCCAAATCCAGGCATCCTTAGTTCAAGTGTTTAATATTATGGTTCCAGTTCTGAAACTGTCCTCATGTGCTTCTCATAAAGTATGAATTGCTTTGAAGTCATGAAACTAGAGATACTTGCACTTAATTTGATTTTTCCATACTTATTTGTTTTCATAGCTCATGCTGTATTTTTCTTAAGTATTTGGGTTTAGACTTGCATATGGTTGCATATTTCTTCATCAACAATTCTCGGGTTGTTCATGCTA
Source organism: Hemiprocne comata (assembly GCA_020745705.1). Classification (NCBI taxonomy): domain Eukaryota; kingdom Metazoa; phylum Chordata; class Aves; order Apodiformes; family Apodidae; genus Hemiprocne; species Hemiprocne comata. Next base: position 16,740,666 of record CM036590.1, read on the forward strand.
TATATATGATGGCTTTAAGAAACGGAAATGCTTCACAACTGGGGACATAGGAACAAAATAAGATTCTCTCAGGCACAGCGACTTTCAAGCCTGAATTAAAAACACACAAACATGGATCTGAAATGACTAACCACTTCCATTATACAGAAAATTAATATCTCTGTGTGCAAAGCCACATTGCACCAATGCTAAATTAGATTCTTCATTCTATGCCCACGTGCCTAACAAGCAGGTCCTACTAACGTGTAACCAGCTCATAAATATGTTACCTGGGACTTTGAAATGAAGAATGAAGAACAAGTGCTTGTCTAAGTAATTAAAGTGACTTGGTCTTCAGCATCCAGCAACATGGGTACCCAGTGAAATGCAGCACAGCAGTTTGCTTTTCAACTGCCTCAAATACAAGCAGAATCCACAACCCAACAGAAAACCAAACATTAGAATAATTTTCATTTCAAAACATTTGGCAATATCTGTGACCTGAATACCAATATTCTAACTGCCATTAGAAAACACAGGGTTTTCACTAATTTTTTCCCAAACCCTTACATCTATAGGCTGATCTGGCATCGCTTCAGGCCTTTTAATAAAACACATGCAAAGGAAATGCACTCCTAATGGAAGAGTTGTCAGGGTCTCCAACACTTGGACACCCATGCTTCAACAGGACACATTTCAATTAATATGTTGTCCAGTTTTGCATTTAATCCAATGTATCCAGTTTTGAATCTAAAACCAAAATGTTAAAAGAAACAATGACTTCCATTTTCTTCCACCCTAGCAAAGACTCAATTCAAGCTGTATTTGGGGAACATGATTTTGTACCATCCCATCACTCACAAAACAAATCTCAGATGTTACACAACTTGAACATAGAAGTGATGGAGCACCTTATTATTTGAAAGGTATCAATGACAGTGACTATGAGAAATAACTAAATCATTCCCAAGTCCAGAAAGATAATGAGAACTTTTAGGACCCAAGTGTATTTCTCTTTAAGAAAGTCTGCAACATTGTGGTAAATTAAAGTTTAAAAGAAGCTATGCAAAGGAAACTTCTAGATCTGGTTTTGCTGCTCTGTTGTTCCTGTCTAAGGCTTGAGGAAATTTATTACTTCCTCCTCCTGCTTCTACCACTAAGAAATCTTCAAGAATACAAATCTGCTAAATCCTCCACCTACAAAAATATGTACATTTAGGTGATACAGCTAAAAATGCAAGTCCTTTCATTTGGGGGCAGGGAAGACTCCCCTCAAATTTACTTAAAAAAAAAAGCTATTCTGAAGTGGCTATAAAAAGTATGTTCATGCTTATCTCCTAATTATATTGTATAGGAACAAGGAAAATTGGAATAGGAAAACTGGCAGCAGGCATTTCTGTATGTTTTGTACCTCAGAAATAAAGTATGCCAAGAATTTTCATCTGTGGTTTCACTGCATAAATCCTCATACATTTAGGAATAGGAGGGGGAAAAATTGTCTCATTCTTTTGCTAGAGGACATACTTTCGCACATCTACTACAGTAAATAATAAGCATTTGTCAGGAGTTTTAATTAAACAATGACAGAAGATTTTTTTAAAGGCATTTGAATAAAAATCTTCTGCAATTCTCAATTTTTTAAATAATCGGAGAACCTGGAGATAACATTATACCATAAAAACATGGAAAATCTTCTTTTCAAAGAAAAAAAAAAAACCAAAATAAAAATACAGGCCTCTTTCAGATCATTTTTATATACCACCATGCAGTAATAAAGATGAAAAGAGATCTTTTCTTCCAATGGGGACAGTAATTTGTTAGAGAAGGTGCTGCTGAAATGGAAAGGCTGGTATTTCATGGAAGTAGTATTTCAAAATTTGCTCTTTACAGCTATTCCACTGGAAAATGGTGGAGGGAATTATAAATTCTCAACAGACAAGTACTCCCACATTGTCTCAATGTGAAAATTTTGAGGCTATCAACTGCCAGCTGCCCACAGACATTAGCTAAGAACTAAAGCCTTGCAACACAGCCAAGTGAACTTTCTTTACGTCAACATGAAGATTTACTGGCACTCAGAACAGTATACACCAACTTCAAGGTAAAAAGAGTTTGACACAAATATCTGAGATACCAGATACGGAGCCCCATCAGCTCCGTATTTTGGCTCCTCCCACCTGAATTGGCTTCTCTTTTCTAAGTCCAACTAATGAATGCATAATTCAATAGCCTTGACTTACTGTGAGATGTGAGTTATTGGGGTCAACAGTGTCTCACCCTCCAGGTCAAGCTCATCGGCGAAGCTGTTGGTCCTGATGAAGGGTCCTGTGTTCACATCTAAAAACGCTGGGCTTTTTTTCACTGTGAGGAAACATGCAGTTAACAGTTAAAGCAATAGCATTCAGCTTTTTTGAAGGTCTACCACTCGTTTGGATCCCAGAAACACTGTACATTTTAACAGAATATTAAAACAGAAGTTGCTACCAAAAAATTCCATATACCGCAGGTTGTGAAAAGTAAAACTTCAACTCTTCTTCTATCTGAAGAATTTCAACTTCTGCTGAATAGTTCAAGCTAACAGTTATTTTCCTTTTTTTTTTTTTCATTCATACTCCTCATACACTAAAGTGTAGAGTATCTATATCACAGGCAGTTTCATGCATGATAACACTTACTGTACAATACTCAGCCAAACCACGGACCAATGCTCTACAGCGAAAGTGCATTTGTGCAACTTGATGTCAAGATCCGTTCCTTCTTATATCATCTCTACTTCTTGTTTTAGTTTATGATACCAGTTTCTGGGGTGTAATTACTGTGACTAAGATCAAGAAACCAGGCTTAGATAAAAAAAGAAGCCCAAGCATTTTCATGGTGAGCACTCAGCTCCTGTCACACATTGTCTGAGCCAGCTTACTGGTTCCCGATCTCTTTCAAACTTAGACACAAGGATGTCTTTGAGCCCAGACATGAGAGAGATGGAGAGATGTTCAGCTCATCCAAGATGAGGTCCTTAGTGGGAGGACCATTTCGTGGCAAAGTTACTTGTTAACCAATACTTTCATGCATCCAAGAAATCAGGCAGAGTATTGCACATTTCAATTTTAAGCTCAGGCTCCTAAATTCTGAGCCCTAAGTGCTTTTTCCAGCATGGTCCTAACATTTGTTAGAGAAGTCACGAAACTTACATATGAATAAAACCACTATTGTATTGCTACATGACTGTCAAGGAATTGTATAAAGAATGAAAACAAGCAAAATTCTGTAGAAAATCAGACTGTGACACCACTATAGAAATCTTTATCATTGAAAATGGTCATTCAATGAAATAAATAAAATGTTCTAACTTGTGAAGTCTGTATTAAACAAAATATTTTGCAATATAACAGTAAATAATGTCCTGCCAAAATGCAAAATGAAAGCTACTGGAATTCATACGCCAGAAATAGGTTTGAACTTCTACAAATAATCAGAAGAGAAAATGTTATTGTATCATCGGGCACATGGCCATTCAAAATCACAATGGGAAAGTTTGCTCTCCAGAAATCTTAATAGGAGAGGAAAAGCTCTGAAATCACAGTTAAAAAAAAAAAAAAAAAGCAAAAAAAACCTGCTAGGAGACAAAATTACATTTTAAAGAGAAATTAAAAGCATGAGCCACTTAAAAATGCAGCACTTAAACATGAAGATTCTAAAGTAAGTTTTAGCAAATGTTAGCTTCCTATTTTTGGTTTTAGTATCATGTTATTTAATCACTTTGCTGTAGCCATCATCCAAGATAGTGGCTGTGTAACAAGCAAAATCATTCCAGATTCAAATATACAGCAAAATATCTTTGAAACAGATTCCTCTTGGCTTTCACTAAATTAATTTTCAGTTTTCATGTCTGCAAGACACAAACAAAACTCCCCTGGTTTCTAGGAAAGGAGGGCTCACAGCCTTTTCAGTTTTCCTGATGACAAGTGATAAAACTGCCGAACCTAAAACCAGGTGAAGTGTTTGCTGGACACTCATTAAACTGTGCTTGTGAAAGACACAATACAACACAGTGCACAGCTAGATGTACAGAAACAGCTACTCTTTGATCATTCACAATTACTGTTTTCCAGTTTCAGGGGAGTGAAGGAGTGGCAGAATGAAAAAGGAACAAGACTGTCTTCAGCCTATCTGAGACTGCTACTATCTGAGAATACAGAGATGAAGAGCTACTCAACATAAGGCAAACATGGTAGCTCCCTCCCTTTTTGTATTTTCAGATTTTCTAAGCTGGTCATAGCCAAGATGAGTCTGTTCTGGTGACCAGTGCAGCCCTCTGTTCTTTATGCTGTCATTCTTAAATGTATGTTGCTGCTACCAACATAAAGAAGCAGCCACTCCAAAACACTACCACACAACCTGCTTGCACAGAGAGAGAAGGGACCAAGGAGAGAACATGGTGTTAACAGGAGCTTCCCTGCCACAAAGCGCCGTGGAACAAGGAACAAGGCTCAGGCAGAACACCAGGAAGTACATGCTGCTGCAGCAGATTTTGCTGTTTATAAAAATAAATTCATAGCCATCTGACTTTGGAGAAGTGTCTCACAAAACAGTGTTTAAAAACAGTATGTTAAAAAGAGACACTAAATTTCTACATAAGTAGGCTAAAGAAGGAAAAAAATAGAAAGCTTTATAAACTCTTTTTTAATGGATAATAATGAGTGAAAAGAAACAGGAAACAGATGTAGCAAGGGATATTTACTATAATTCAGGGGTCCCCAAGCTTAGTTTTTTCTCTATTTTTGATAGGTAGCAGCAGCAACTATGAAAACATACATGACCATCCAACTGATAATGCTGAACAAAGTACTACTTTGAAATGGCAAAAAACACACTCCCCACAATATAAGAACCCCTGCCTTTAAAAGAGAAATTCTGAAGTTTCTGAACACATTCAAGGTCAGGCTGGATGGGACTTTGAGCAACCTGATCCAGTTAAAAGATGTCCCTGCGCACTGCAGGGGCTGGACCAGACAGTCTTTAAAGGTCCCTTCTAACCCAAACCATTCTATGAACTTTCAATTAAGGATTATAATCACAATAAAAAGAAATGTCTATATTACCAACACAACAATTTTATATGCAATATGACATGTATGCATGAGCTTTTCTGGTAGTGTGGTATTTGGCTGGCAAGACAGAAAATATTTTACACTTCCGTTTTTGCAAGCACACACAAGACATTTAAAACACTTTAAAGCATTTTTCATGGAAAAATCTGAGTTTTAATGCATTTAGAAAATACCTCTGCTGTTCTGCAGAAATTTATTTTCTTTTTAATTTAAACATTTGCAATTTACAACCTGAAGAACTTCCCAGACTCAAAATTCTACTGACATGCCTATGCTTTCCTTAAAAATCAGCACTATAGTTTTCAGTGCCACAGCAGGCAACTCCAGAAAGAGCATTGCAAGGAATTAGTAATTAACAAAGGTGATGGAGCAATGAAATATGATGAGCTTTACCTGGAGAGGAAGGAGTGCTGGAAGGCTGTTGGTCTGTGGAAAAGGATGGCCAGGAGCGCTGACAATCTGAGTCAGAGTAAAGATGCGCGTAAAACAAAGAGAGATAGGAGAAGGGAGGGGAAAAAAAAAACAAATAACAACAACAAAAACAACAAGGAAAAAAAGTTCCTGACAGGCAGCTGAGGAGATGCAGGCATAACTAAAATACAGTATGTTGTACCTACCATCATTAAAAATTAAATGAAAAATACTGTGGAAACCAGTTAATGTGAAACTCTTCTAGTGTGTATTACATGTTAGCAGAATATTAAACCACCACTAGGGGAGGCATCGTGTCTCTTCAAACCCATTCTTCATGACAGTGTCACCTGCTGCAAGATATTCCTCCCTACATGCCAGTCCCATTTTGAGGAAAGCAATCTATGTGTTTGCTCCTTCCTTCCTGACTTTAGGGTTTCCTCAAGAGTTTCCCTTTCCAAAGTGTACAATCACATTATGGGGTCAGGCCCCTCTTGCTCTTGCTCCTACCATTCACGGTGTAGGTAGCTCCTGGTCAGATTTCAGTGCTGTCAGGTGGACAGACTAGTACTGCCAGCCACATTTGAAGCTGCCTGACACATCCCATAAAAAGCATTTGAAGCTGCCTACTTCGATAATTTAAGCCAAGTGCCTGCCTCAAGCTGAATTTCTTGGGGAAAAGCATCAGGCACACAAGAGGAGTTGATGATAAGGACACTCAGCGAAATACAACATTTATGCTATGTGTAGTTATTTTGAACAGCCTTATCCTTTTAACAATTATCACATTAAGAAAAAACTGAGGATTCACACACTGGAACAGTAATATCTTTTAGAAGACTTGCCTTACTTTTACATATTGAGAAAATTTCTCAAAATATAAACATATTTGAGTTAAAAAAACTAAAAAACCCCTCATGCCGCAAGTGTTCCGCCAGTGCTAGGCATGTTCCAGCCATGGCTCTTGGGTCTTTGAGGAACTGATGATGCCAGAGGAAAGAAGGATGGGAGAAAATGAGTTGGAAACCTCCAGTTGCATGAGGATACTGTAGGGAAGCCAGATGGGGGATCCAGGAGTGTGATGCAAGGAGAGAACCAGAATTTACTGAATATGAGAAAGCAACATCTTGATTTGCAACTAGAGGCTTTCTGAGGACCAAGGTAAAGTTGAATAGGTATCTTTTATTCTTGGACTTCCTAATTTCTTGTTTTTGAGCTTCTGACTTGGCAGCTCCAGTTTTCTGTGCAGATAATCTTATTCACAGTAAGTACAAATACACTCTCCTCTTTATTTCTTTGAGTCACTATGAGAACAGTGTTAGGTAACCTCTCAGGTCCACTGAACTCACACTGCTTTGCTAGGAAATGGAAACTGGACCTACAGTGCCTGGCAAAGCTCCTCTGATATTTGCCCAAGATGAAGGAATTTCTTGCTTAGGTAAAACAGGTGACTTCGTGGCTTTTGCTGCACTCCTGAGCTTGTTCCACCATGCTCACCCCCAACAGAGGTGCACTCTTAGAATACAGGAGAAAAGTGGAAACCAGAAAATGGATAAATCGGGGACTGGTCATCAGTGGGAGTCAAGGAGATTCTGTTTGCTTTCTATTTTAGTGCCTTAATTGCACCTGTGTTCCATGTGGATTCAGAGGAAAAACTGAACCTTGTCTTTTCAGACAATTTAACCAAAGCCTGAGCATCCATGCACTCAATTACTGAAAAAAGCTGCTATTGTCTTTAGGGAATGCAGAACAGACAACTTGCAGCACTCAGTAAATTAGAGCTTTTTTTACCCAGACCTAGCTGTAATCCTAGAGTCTTTGGGGGAACACTCAATTGTTAAGAAAGTGTCTAAGCAAGCACATTAGAAACATCACAGGACTACATGGTTGCTTAAGTGATCAAAGAATCCAGACAAACAGTAGAATAAGTTATTGAATTTGTGAGTCCCCATCTGTTCATAAATATCTACAGAGCATATTTACAGGAACAGATGCATGTACTTCAGAATCCACAATATTTGAGATCAAATCCAGAAATTTTTCTTCCTTCCCAATCTATTTGTTTAGGAATTAATTCTTTGCTATATAACTACAGGATGAATTATACTTTATTTCTACGTAGATTATCTTTTTCCACTGGTTACATACACAGGAGCAATTTTTCTCAATTATAAAAAAAGACATTATCTACTTATATGTGAGCTCACTACGAGTGCTCACTTTTCTCTTGGTGATAAAACTGTGGGTGCAATTGTGATTATGAGTGCTGGATTGTACTTCTTTGTCTGCCTAGATCTCCTGGGCTTCAAAAGATTTCTTGGAAACCATATGGCACTAGATGCACATGAAAAGCACTGCAAACATTACATTGTCATAAGCTGGCATGCCATAGATAAATTTATTTTCCTCAACTTACCAAGCAATTTTAACATTCCTGTTTGTCCTGTATACTTGTAACAGTTTAGAGAGAGCAGAACACAGATAAAAAAGAAAAAAGATAAGTGTCAGAAGAAATTTGAGAAACTCCTAGTACTGAAAGCTATAGAGATGATTTTTTTGAAGTGGTGGTAGTTGGCTGCCTGCAAATCGTATTGTCCAGTAATCAATTTAGAAACTTAGTGATAAAAGGTGGGACTGTACAAAGCTAAGCATTTGTACAGTTAATTTATTGGGTTGTTTTGAAGAAAGGTATCTGTACTCAAAGCCTGAGACACGGACTAAACTTCGTACTTGTCCCCCTTTTAACAGGTATGTCATTTCTACCGCCAGATGCAATTCACAATCATTCCTTAACAGGACCAAGCAAGAGTGGAAAAGCACGGATGTTACAGAAAAAAGGTAAGGTGGAAGAGTACCAAAAAAGTACAAGGAAGGTGAGACTTTCTGCTTGGATTAAGATATGCCTGGTGCCAGCCCACATTGCTATCTTATTTTAAAGGTCCTTACATTTAAGGTCTGCCAAAATTTTGAGAAAAAGCTTAAGTACTTAAGGTATCTATAATCAGTAAAACACACCTTAAAAATTAAACCTCATTCTCACTGCCGAAATTTGAGCAATACATATTAAAAATTTCTAATAAAAGTACATTTATTAAAAAGCCACATTGTAAATTCAGAGGTTTTTTGGAAGTTCATTAAAGCTTATGCAACTATAACGAAGCTATTAATTATACAGTGACTATCAAAGTCCTTTCTTCTTTCTTGCTCACATTGTACCATTTTGTATGGTAACAGTTAATACAGATGGATCCACATTTATCTTAAGTACTTTTGCTTTCAAAACTTGTTTCACTGCCTACTCCACTGAGCAGATGGCAGAAGCACATCAGAGTTTCATGTAGCCATGCACATGTTCAGTGCAGCCAAGATGTGTCAAGCTATTTTGGTTGAGGTACAAACACAATAGTAACACATCCGGGGTAAATTTCACATGGAAAAGCTGACAGCTAATCCCTATAGTTTCAACCAACTGCCGAATTGGGGAATGTATGCACCAGCCTCAGAGACAGCATCTCTTCTGGCAGGCAAAAGTGACAAGTAATCTTAGTTTGTCTGCAGTGGAGTACACTCATTAAACGAATGTCTGAATCTCATCCAGATAAGCCAGCAACCAAAGACAAAAAGCAAAGTATTCTTGCTTTAGAATGACAAGAGCTTATTCTGTCCTCATCCTCTCTCCTACAGACATTAAAGAGGACATAAGTGTAAATCACTAAGAGAAGCTGTTAAAGTTACTGGCATTCTATAATGGAATTTCTTACCAGAATTTTCATATGCTTCAAAACTGAAATCAGGTTTCCGGTCCTCTGTCACGTGGTCATAAGTGATATGTGGAACAGTTAACATCCTATCTGGAGAAGAAGGCCCATTGTCCTTGTCTAACTTAGGTTTCTTCTTTTTAACCTAAAAATACACATACATTACTCAAACCTATCCACATTTAGTTGTCTCTTCAGTAATATCTTTGATAACCATGCAGCCCCCAATGAGTTATTATCAGTCAAAAGAGTTCCTGACCAATTACATTTTCACGATGCTACACTGTGCATTTCTCTGTAAGGTTGCCCCCCATGGCACCAAAACTGGCTCAGCACTACAACTCTGAACACTGTCATTAGCAAATCCTTTGCCTGCAGTAAAAAAATCTACTAGCTCTGCAACAGCTTATATAAATCAAACCATTCTAGAGTATCTGCACTATTTCATGGATGCAACAAATGGTATCTTAAGCAAAAAGAAAGTGGCTATACTGCTACTGAACTCAGTTCAACCTGGGAAGTTCAACTAGGGAAGATTTTTGCACAACATCCTCTCCTTCTAGGTGGAGACTACCGTGCAATATTCTTACAGTAGAAAGGATGAAGTATTACACAATTTACAGATTCTGACAAAGGTTTTTTGTAATTTTTAACAAAAAAAATTCTTAAAATATGGAATCAGTTGGTATGAAAATACTATCATATGTAGGCACAAAACATCTTCACCACAGGAGATGTTATAGAGATGCTTATATTTTGGCCAACAACAGTAAGTTAACTGATTGATTTGTCTGACTTATGTCATTATTGCTCTTCTCAAAACCCATGGATTCATTTAAAAAGTCAAGCTTGGGAAGAGAAGCAAAAGAAGTTATAATTTAAAATGTTTATATGCTAAAAATATCAAAACTGAAATACCAATGAAACTTTGAACCCAAGTAATAATCTGTAAAACAAACACAAGAAATAGCCTATAGAAAATAAACAAATTTAATCTAATTTAACATTTTAAAAATACTATAATAGCAAATGTTAGTTACTGGTACCATTACTGATTTCTTCGGTTTTGGACTGGGTGACAGTAAATGATAACTTCTGGCAGGTTTTCGAATGTATATTTTCCATGTAGAAGAGTCTGGGTTTTCAGCAGCATAGCATCTCCATGCAGTCTAGAACAAATGTTTTAAGCCACAGAACAATTAATGCAATTGGATTTGTAGCTGTCTGTACTACAAAGTAACTTCCAAGAAGCACATTTCCCCACTGGAAATGTAAACTCAGCATGGTTTAGAATCCTTACTTAGTAAACAGAACCCGCATAGTTTGAACTGAGCAAATCAGAAAGAAAGCTCAGTCTTTTCAAGCGCAGCTTTTGTTCACATTAGCAACAAACAAATAATAGAATTCTAGACTGGACTGAAAAGATTGGGGTTGAATTTCTTGCACTGCCCCAGTTTCTCTCTCTGACTTTGAGGATCTGCCTATTACATTCTGTGTTTCAGGCTCCCTCCCACACAGAAAAAAAAAAAATCATTCCTCCCTGCCTTACAGGAGTACTATCAGAAAAAAAACAACTGTGATGTAGTCAATAGAGCTATATTCATATGAAGAAATAAGCATGAGGGAAACAGCACCAGTGGTTAAGAAACAGCCAAAACCCAAATCCAATCCTCTTCCCTGGCAGCCACCAACGACTAAAGTACTATGTTAACACCCAGGCAAAAAGGAGAAAAGCAGGGCTAAGAAACAAGACCAACCAGAAACGAAACACTAATGCATTCTCTCTTAAGTGTGTAAATATTTCATCAGAGTTGATTAATACTTACTCTCCAAATTAAAAAGGCAGCTCCCTATTTACACACTACACGAAAAAAAAAAAAAATAAAGCGCCAGGAGGGGTGATTCCACCCCTTGCCTCCGCGAATCACATATGAAAGAATCATTAGCAAAATCTACATTCAGCACAAAAATTTTCACAAACTTCACTCACACCGCAAAAAAAAACCCCACACCAAAATAAGACAGCAGCACGACATCACATAGAAAGGGATATTTTACACACAATCCACCCCTCGTCAATTTACCACAATATTAACAAAATCGCCATAATCATACTTTAGTCCATGTTTTGCCCTTACCTCTCCTTATTTATATCCTTGTCTCTGTCTCATCTGGGGTGCCATTAAATGTCATGGTTTGGGCCCAACACGACAACAAAGCCATGTGGTGCTCACTCAACTCCCACCCCCCCACACACACCCTGGGATGGGGAGGACAAAGGGCAACTAGAAGCTCATGGGTCGAGACAAAGGACAAGGAGGGTTCTTCACCGATTAAGGTCACGGGCAAAACAGACTCAACTTGGGGAAAAAATAATAATTTAATTTAACACGAATCAGCTGCACACAGGACACAGACAACACACAGAGCAGGGCTTACATACGTTACCCCCACTCCTCCCTTCTTCCCTGGCCCAAATTACTTAGTTCCCGATTTCTCTCCCTCCTTCCCCCCAGCGGCACAGGGGGACAGGGGATGGGGTTTAGAGTCAGCTCACAGTCTGGTGGTTCCTGCTGCTCCTTCCTCCTCAGGAAGGATTCCTTACAGTCCTCCCCTGCTTCCCCATGGGGTCCCTTCCCATGGGAGAGAGTCCTCCACGAACCTCTCCTTCATGAGTCCTTCCCACGAGGTCCAGAGCAAGCTGTTCCAGTGTGGGCTTCCCACAGAGTCACGGGCTGCTTCAGGAACAGTCAGGGACCCCCCCTGGCGCTGGGTCTTCAACAGCTGCATAATCCGAGTCCGCTAGCCACAAAATCCACGTCCACTGGCCAAGTTCACCCCTCCTGGCGCCTCCAGGGAATGTTCCTCCAGGAATGCATGGGGACAGCCTCCCGTCTCGCTATAGGTTGCAGGGAAATTTCTGCCTGGGCACCTTCTTCCACTTCTTCCTCACCAACCATGGGATCTTCACCCCAGCACTGCCTTTCATCTCTCCAGCTCAGCTCTTCTTTTTCTTTCTAAGTGCCTTCTAAGTGCCTGTCTTACCTCAGTTTTTTCGTATGTTAATCGCAGAGGCGCATCTATTGTCTCTCTAATGGCTCCTTGGCTGGTTTTGGAGCAGGGGGAGCTTCTCAGCTTCTTACCGGAGCCACCCCTGGGGCCCTTCCCCACTACCAAAAAACCCGCCAAAGCAAACCAGCACACACATACATACACAAAATCTGAAGTGGGAAAGGCAAGAAAACACTAAATGAAAGAAACAAAGCAAGGCAGAATGACAGAGAAAACAGACAGCAGCTGGAAAGTAAAGAAGCAGACAATCATAATGTAATTCCCACCATGGTTGATAGGATGCTGGAAGAAACAACTGCCCTCTAGAAGAAAATTAGAAGGAATACAGGAAAAAAGTATCCCTCATTTCAGTTGTTGTCTTGTACTTATTTCATAAACTTCTTGGTTTAAGAGGAATCTTTTTTCTAAGTTATTAGTAGAGTAGCTATTAAATTAAGCCTTTACAAGTCTGAGACTATTAGTAAATCATCATTATCACCATTAAGAACAGGCAGTCAGCAACTCACTGTCTATCCTTCACACTTCCTTAACATTTCAGATGGAGCCAAGTACAAAATTCTGAATATGCAACCTCAGGCTTCCCAATTATTTAGGATTGATTTGCCAATGGGAACCCTAAAAATCCATTCCATACAAAATCATACCTTTCTCTGACCATGCAAACCAAACCAAACACAGTCTGAAGACTTTTGGCTAATCTCTGACTATAACCAGAGCTCTAAATTTCAACCTTTTTCACATTAACTCTGGGACTGTTTAGTTTCAAGCATAAACTTTACAGTTAGCTACTGTTTCCATAAAGAGCCTGATCTGGAAATCTACATTCACTTATGAAGCTAGAGAAATAAGTCATATGAGAATGCAAAAATGATATGGCTTAGTTTTACGTCTAGATTTCTTTGCTTCTAAAGCTACCCATGCAGATACTGAGGGAGGGAGGAAAAGCTGGAAAAACCAAGATTGAAACAGTATTAATACTTCTCCAGGGTGAAATGCTGGCTGCACTGAAGAAAAGGATAAAATCTCATTGAACTTACTTACACTGAACTGCAATGGCATTTTAACAGAAGGGATCAACATTTTTCTGCCTCTATGTTATCCTACATGAAAAGACTGATTTTGCAGAATCCCAGAGGTTCCCAGTCACCTATCCTGGAGCTGAAAAGTTCAGCCAAGATTTTCCTATTTAACATTCTGACTTAATTCATTGTATTTGATATTTTTAAGAATATATTTGTCCTAAGGAAAATGAAGCATATGTGACATTTTTTTTTTACAAGCAACACTGTATTTTTTAAGAGTACAATTCTACCTGAAGCTTCCTCTCTGTTTTTCACGCCTACCAGCATAGTTTTTCATAACATTTTCCCCAGGTACATTATTCAATAATTACAGGATAGCCTTTAGTTTTTATTTTAACCAGTTGAATTAAAGATTTTGCACTGATGTGGGAGTGAGCTTTCCTGCTCATTAATTTACATTATAGATGGGATTTCCAAAACTGTTTAAAAGAGTTGCATCTGTAATTCCTATAAACATTTTTGATGGGAATCAGGCATGAAAATACTGCCAACAGTTTTGAAAAAGCTATAAATTGAAAGAAATTATAGTATGCAAAATGCAGGAACTCAGTACCTGTATGAGAGAGGCAGCAGCTGGAATTTGACGATTGAAATGCTTCTGTCTTTGTTTCTGTTGTACCTTTAGGGCAAAGCCTGAACCAAGAATTCCCTGTGGGAAGAAAGAAAAAACAGATCTATTTTTTTAACAGGAAAAAAAAAAAAAAGCCCACAAATTATGTTGTATTAATAAACTTCTATTCAGCATCATAAACCCCAACTAATTATTTTGAGGAAATTACTTAGTACTGCTAAGTTTTCAGACTCAGTATTACTTGTTGAAACAAACTATGAATGCTGTCATGCCCTGATTGAAAGCCTATTTAGGTCAGTTGGATTCAAAGGCTAAAGAGTGAGCAGAAATTATATTTCATACCCTGTGAAAGTCTCATAAGTGCTTGCTATGGGGAATGACAGAATAGGGAGAAATGTACTTAACTTCGTTTTAATGAGAAATAAAGCGTTTGCATGGCAAGATTCAGGTCACAAGAAAAACCTTTTAACTGTAGTATGGTAATTTCTAGCTCCATATTTTAACCCATGCAGGAAGGGAGGACACAGAAGAGAAAATCAAATATTACAAAACGGTCAGGACTTTAGTGAGTTCAACACAAGGCCATCTAATCCATTTTCAGGACATGAGACATGGACTAATGGTATTGGATGGTGTAGAATCCAAAATAGCCTCCAAATTTAGTATAACCATTAAGTCCAAAATTAAACATAAAGCAAGTCACTTATGTAGCCATTTGCATAGCTATAGAAGTATCTAAAAGAGGTTTTGGTAACATAGATGAAAATAAGATCTTCTATACATGAGCTTACATGACTACACCTACGCAAGAAAAACATGATTCATTTTCTACATAGGGTAGCCAAGGTGTCAGAGCAGCCGGTGATGTTGGCTCAACCTCTAAGAGCCACATTAATCATCAAGTGTTTTGAAAGGAACAGGAAAGGCCCTTCCTATTATGTTCACTTAGTAAAGATCAAAGACTTAATGATGCTCAAACATCACTTCTTTGGGAAACAAAGGATTGTTGCTAGATCCAGAACCCATAACAGTTGTGTTTAACCACAACAATTACTTTTGACGGTGATCTCAGCCAGCTCCGCTTATTTTAAATGGCAACGAGGAATTATGCAATAGTTACTATCTATCAACTACTTACTGCTAGAGCTTCAAACCCTACATTTACCCCTTGGCCAACTCACAACAACAACTTAATTCAGTCATAACATCTGATAAAGAGGTGTTTGTTGTTTTACCTCCACAAACAGCTAGGGAAATCTGACAGGTAAACTTAAAAGCACCGTTGTGAAGGTGGGGCTGCTACACAGTTTATATATAACATCTTTGCTGGCATTCAGGGCTGAGGAAAAAACCCACAACACTTCAGTAAAAATAATAGCTTTTGGCATTTTTCTTACAGATCATTTAATTTACCAGATCTCTCTTCTAATCAAGGAATAAATGTGAAAGACATTAGAATGAGGAGGGGAGAAGAATATGCTCTAAAGGCAAAATGATGCTGGAGAGTCTAAAAATCTACACTTAATTACCATCCTCTGGAAAAGGCTGCATACCTTTAAAGTAAGCAACTAATTTTAAAAAGCCACAGGAGTTTAACAGTTACTGTTTCATGTTGTAAAGAGTTTTTATGATGGCACTGGCATTAAAGTACTCTTCTCATCCATCCTGTACTTATCCCCACCACTTCCCTGCCATAACTACACTAACATCTGCTAACACAACTGAAAAACTTGCTGGAAAATAAACATGGTAACAGGACATTTAAGTTTGCACAAACATCTAACTGCACAATTTAGGATGAGTACTAGATTTTCGAAAAAAATATCCTTAACTACCCCTGGCACTGAACATTTTTGCATTTTCAAACCACAGTGAGGTTTCCCCTATCTTTGAATTTACCCTTGGTACTCAAGTGCCTTGTTTCTTGGTAGAAAGTACTTGGGAACCTGTTTTCAGTGCAAACAAAGTGCCGTAACACCTTTAAAAGCTCAGCCCTAGGTCACTTCTGAAATTGGTACTTCAGCCACTGACAGATTTTAATTTGGCAACAAGCTGCATCAGTGTCCTTGAGTGCTTATTTTTGTCCCTCTGCCAGTGACACCTTTTCAGCAGCTTTGCTAGAAGAAGGATGTGTATGAGAACTCCACAGCTCACTCTGGACCTAATCAGTTGGGTAAACTATGAGTGAATGCCTTAAAAAGCCAAAACAACACTAAGTCACTCAATCTAGAAGTAATTAGCATGAGAAATACTTTCCTTTACACTTCTAAGATGAGCAGAAAAAGTATGTGGAATTAAATATCCCTTTCTCAAGTACACACCAAATCTAGTGTTGCATACAATAAGCATTACGTATTTACTTTTTAAAGCTACTTATAGAAGCTGTTTTGCTTCTACAAGCTACATATATTTTAATTACAATATGAAAATGGAACACAAAGCTTTCATAACATCATGTTAAATGACAGATAAAGAATTAATAACAGAAGTTTTCTCTGACAACTAGTAAGTCAACACCAAATTGTCAGCAAAAGCACAAGATAACCTACCGCAGGTAGTGCAAAAAATGAAATTGCAAATACTGAAAAACAAGATGCAATGGTCTTTCCTATCCAGGTCTGAGGCACTTTATCCCCGTAGCCAATAGTTGTAACAGTCACCTGTAAAGAGAAATACATTGAGCATTACAGCAAGCATTTATGTGGCAGTTATGCAGCAACAGATCCTCAAAATGTAGCCTAACAACTCAATAATTCATGTAATACATTGAGCACAAGAACAGATAATTAATGCACACATGCAGGAAACATCTGTTGAGTCTAGGTTTCAAAACGCTGAAGTAAAGATTACCACCATGGTGATGTAACAAAACAAAGTTTAATAAGTTATTATTTGCATGAGCTTAAAGAAAGAGTGGATTTGTTTGAAGCAGGATACCTTTGGCATCTTAGAGCAATTTAAATTCACCTATGTCACAAGCATTTAATTTTTAATACAAGTTTTTAAAATGTAGCTTATTTCCAAAACTGTTCCCTATCCTAAAGTATTTTAAGAACTAGTAAGAAGAGTTAAGTACCCAAGTACCTTTGCCTCTATTCCTGAAATTGTTGTTGATCAACAACAATCACCTTAATTCAGGGCCTGATGAGGAACTGAAGATGTAACATTATCTCCTTAACTATGTAAGGGGGTCAGTTTAGCGAGAAATAATTCCTAAATTATAATTTTCTGTTCAAAACATAAGGTATAAAAAAGGAAATATAATTATGGGAAAAGCAATGGCCTCAAATACCTTCTTGCCCAAAAGATTATGAGAGATGATAGTGGTTTATGCTTCAGTTTTTTAAAAGATTTACAAATCCTGTCATTGAAAACTTTCAACAGTTACTTTGTGTTACAAACTTAACTCCATGTTTAAAAAAATACATTAACTAGAAATGTGAAAAGACATAGATGCTTTTAAGCTGACTGAAGTATAACTGAAGAAGAATTCGTATCTAGAAGGTATTTGTCTTCCCTTTCCTACCCCCACCCCACCTATCCCTTCTGAATTGGTCTATATGAAGCATCAGTGTCACAAGGAACATATATTCTGTGCTGTTTGCTTGGGCGTTAAAAAAAAAACCAAAACATTTTGAAAATCAGGTGGAAAATCAAAGTGGGTGTTTAAGTTAACATTTTTCTCTGCCCTCATAGCCCCAATCCACCTACAAATGCATTGTATTCCAAAATCACATTTTTTTTCCCCAAGATATATGCCATTGAAACCTGATGTGCCAAGTTTCTGCCCTAAATTCATTTTTACAGCCAGATTATAACCCCCAAAAGAGTACAATACTGATTTGGCAGTCGTAAAATAGGACCTTATAATGGAAATACTGGCTCAGCTTCTACTCTAGCATAGTAAACATGTTGGTATTATGAAATTAAAATGATACAAGAGCTCACACATTAAATTTTCATTGCAAAGCAATGTGGAAAACTAATTGTTTTAATTAGGCGCAAAATCATATTCATTCATAGACTATTTCAAAATTTTGATCCGATGTACATCACCACAGGCTTTGGTATGAAGACTAAACTTGTTCCTATTAAATATGCAACAATAGCCTGAAGGAGGAAATAAGAAACAAAAATACACAGAGCAAGAAGAAATAGTAATGTTTGTCAGCACTGAATAGGGAAAGGATTTTATTCAAGGCTGTCAGGCTACAGTGAGCACAGCAAACTAATCAGGTGAGCAGGAATGCTCTGTTGATGAAATCCTTGCTGGGTGCCGTGCAAAAACTTGGATAGTTAAACAGCTCTGAAATACAAGATTCAGTAGTACCACAGAGGCAGACATCACAGGACTCAGGGAGCAAACCCATCTAAAACCTAAATAAACTCAAGCAGTAGGGAAACTAAGGGGAAGTCACCTTATAGAAAATACCTTCACTACTTTGTTTCTAAATTTGTGATACTGCAACTTCAAAATCAGTTGCACTAGATATTGTTCTGCATACCAAGTATCACTCAGAATTTCCCGACCCACTCGTGTTACCCACTTTGATTAAATCAAGTAATCAAAGAACAACATCCAGTGATACATCAGAAACGGCTCCCTGGCTTCTTTGTGATTGAAACAGAGTGAACTGCAAAATGTTTTGAATGTTCTCCTCTACGCCTAAGTGTGATGAACATATGAGAAGCCTTTTTACTGCTTGACATCTTAGTCAACCTCATTAATGCAAGTTGAATATAAAGCAGAATCTTCCCGTGTTGCTGAAATCCATGCAGCAGCACAAGTGCAGACATATTAGATGTTCATGCTCTTATTTTACTGTGAAGTATGCACTCTGTATAAAGCCAAAAGAACCCATAGTGATCTTTCAATATTTTGAATTCTTTTCCAACTGACAATATTTTTCTTCCTTGTGCATATAAGGATGTTGGCAATAAGAACAAATGTAAACAACAGATATTCCACTTTCTGCTCCCAATCACCTCTTTGTACGTTACAGCACCCTGAGAAGATTCAAGTTACATCCTTCAGATGAACAAATTGAGATACTATGTCTACAGGTCACAAACAACAGAAATAAATTGCAATCCAAAGCTGAAGAAAGGACTGTTTGGATTCTTTTTCTTCTTAAGTCATTTTCATACAGTTATCATTGCAGGCTCATTCCTGATTCACTTGAAGTACATAACTGAGGCACAACCACATCTGAAGGACACTGAAACACCTCTAATAACTTAGGATATGAAATTAAATGGAACTACACATCCAATTACAAACAAAATTAACAGAAAATATTAACTTCAGTTTCCAGTTTCAAATAATACATCCTTTGTGCCATCACTCTTGGTTTTCAGTATAATACCTCCTCAAGGTGTAATTTTCAGCCATCAACCAGTTCCAACTAAAATACTGTCCACTCTAAACCTCCTAATCAAATTGTGGCCCCAAACTAAACATGTCCACTTGTGAGATCTTGGAGATAAAACTAGAAGAGTCTTTTAAAAAAAAAAAAAAAAAACTGATGAAAATTAAGTTGGAG
Source organism: Hemiprocne comata (assembly GCA_020745705.1). Taxonomy (NCBI): domain Eukaryota; kingdom Metazoa; phylum Chordata; class Aves; order Apodiformes; family Apodidae; genus Hemiprocne; species Hemiprocne comata. The sequence goes on from CM036590.1 coordinate 16,760,190, forward strand.
AATTGAGCTCACCTGAAGTTGTGGAGTCTGCTCTGTGCAATGAAAAAAGGGACTCCAGCAGCTTTAACCAAGTCAGTAAGAATACGAGAGTTGAAGGATTTTCTCATTGCTATTATTAATTTCTGGCTAGTTCAAGTCAGCCACATTATGTCATCTCTTTCACTAACTCTTGAAAATATAACTCCATATGAAAAAGAATTTGCTTTCCTCTCACTGTTCCTGTTGTGAGATTACCCCAGAACCTCATGTGTTTGATGGTAACAGGCATTCTTGTAGGCTCCTGTCTTCATTTCTGACAGATGGGTTTCCAGCTTCGTTTTTGTGTTCCACTGGTTCATGGTCTCAGTTTATCCCCCTCCCCTCTTCTGTTGCCACATTCCTGCAGTACATACCCCTGCAATGCAGCATGCTCCAAAAGCTGCTGAATCACTTTCTCAGTGTGTTTAGCCTCACAAATAAAAGCTGTTTCTTGTAAAATAGTCAGTTCGTCCCCTGAATCACCGGGGCAGTAATTCTCAAGGATGGCAAGATACAGGACATGCACTCGCACAAAAACAGGGAGAATTGTTCTTTATTAGTTAAGGTATAGGCTGAGAGTTTGGGTTGATCTGAACTCTATGCCCCCAACCCCCTACGAGCACCCATACCAAAATACAAAGGTAACTAAATTAGGAAAACTTAGCCCAGCAAAAAGATTTAAAACCTCCCAGGAAGACTGATATTTTGTCATTTTTTTCATTGGATCATTATTATGATCATTTATACATGGAGTGAACAGACACCTTTAGATCTGAACTAAGTAGTAATTGTGCAGTTATTCATGGATGCAAGCAATAAAACTCATAGGAGATCCAGCAGCTTTGTAGCCTGGCCTTATAATTAATCCATCATCAGTTGTTTAGATTTTATAGTCCAGCAACATCCACTTTCTTTGGGAGGCAGCAGTATGCCAGCCGTTCTCTGCTTGCTGATCAGATGAACGGGAAATGGTGGGAGGTCTGCTGGCCACCAGCAGCTCCTCTGCTGACAAAGTCAACAGCCAGGTCTGCCTATTAAACTTGATCTCACCAGTGTTGAATTCAAGCACATCTAGGTCTTAATCTATAGAAGAGAAGTTTCTCTGATCTCAATCTTGCTCAGCAAGACCCCTTCTGCACAAAAGAATGTCAGAAAAAGCAGCCAGTTGAAGTAGTAACCTCTACATCTTAGTGTCATGTTGAAGGAAGTGCTGGGGAATGTTACCAACACATGCAGATAATTCCCATCCATAGAAATTCTGCAGCTATTTATTTTCCCTTCAGTAATGGTACTATATTAAACCTCACAAAATATACTGAAAAGAAACAGCCTTATCTAGGTAAAACAAGGTAAAAAAAGAATGCTTAAGCATACACAAAGTAGACAGATATCTCAGGGGAGAAGTTTTAAAACATCCTCCTGCAAGGGTGATTCTAGCCATGTGACAGGAATGCCAGAGCAAAGGTAGCTTCAGCCTCCTACAGACCCATTTACACAGGAGTAATATTTGTGCTAATTATTGAAATTTAAATTAAAGCTAAATTCCTGAATTATAATTACTTTTTCTAGATCTTGATGTAGAAAACTCTCTATATTTTGAAATACTTCACTATTGTTTCATCACATGGAAAAAAAACTGCGGACAATTTCTGGGTTCTTCGAGATACAATTTTTTTCCTAGCTCCATGATATTTTTTCACAGAGATTTTCTTAATCCCCAAATCTGTAAACAAGTCCCAAGAGTTTTCTCTGGATGTAAGATTATCTACATCTGTACTTTGCAAGTAAGAATTTGATAAAGGTTTCTCTACATCTACCCCACAGGTCTTTATTAAATGAGAACAAATGCACTTGGAATTGTTCATGGAGTTAAAGTCTTGAGATGAGAAGGCAGTTGCAAGATGCAGAGATTGCATGCAAAAAGCATTTAAAAATACTAACCCTTACATCTTCTGACCCTCGCTCCAAAAATTCTTAAAGTAACCATCTCCCTCCAAAAAGAACCAAACACTTCACCCCCAAAATTAGAAAAAAAAAGGTATATAACAGGCCTATAGTTGGCACTCTTGACTTGTAAGCCACAAAAGGAAGTGGCTCCTTCTGTCTAACACTGAAGTTAGTGGGCAGTCCTCAACAGCTTTTTTTATTTAGGAGGGGGGAAAAAACAGGTTCTGAATAACACAAGACCCCTTTTATGTTGCAATTTTTCAATATTTATGTTTCACTATTTATAAATTTAATCAGATTTGTTCTAATTTAGCAAGTCTTACGAACATAAAGTTTCAAGTGCTATTTCTAGTAACTTTTCAGCGAAGTTTTCCCAAAATTTTGAATTTCAATTGACATTAAGCACATACCAATAGGCTTTGCTAAAGACAAACATGGTTTTAGGTATGCTTAGAAGTAAGCAAGATTATCAGTTTTTTTGAATTCAGTCCTTGGTGAGAAAGCATTTATCAATGAATTGAAGGAACAAGAAACTCCTAACTAAAGCTGGTACTTGCAAACAATTGCTCAACCCAGTTCAAACCAATTCAAAGGAACAGGCACAGTGTAATATCCACGTGTGGTTATATTCAATAATTGCTTGTGGCAAACAGTGTTCATGATCTAAGAGACTGTTAGCAAAGTCCACATAATGGTTTCCTGAAGGATGTTTGTTCAGATGTGAAGGCTGGAAATTACGTATCATTCAGTGGATATCAAAAAGGAGAGCTCCTCTCAGTCTGCCTGAGGCATGATTGAATTTCATGCTTAAGGTGGGAGGAGGGGAGAAAAAAAACCTCCAAAAAAACCCAGAGACAGTGAACCAATAGCATTCTCTGAATGTGGTCACCTTTGACAGATTTGGTGAGAACATTTAGCATCTTAATTTAAAAAACAAAAATGAACTTGTTTTTACTGTCCAGAATCTATACGAGGTCTTTAAGACTCATAAGAAGGACAATGGGACAAAACAGAGTAATTTTGAATACTTGCACTGGGGAGCTGAAAGATGCACCATGTTCTTTGTATTTTGTCTGCAAATATTAAACTTGTGTGTTGAAAGACATACAGATATGTAGCCATTGGCAGAATTATTTATACAACATGCACTGCATTCAAAACTAGCAATAATACAGACAAACCTTTACTCTATGCCACAAGGTAACCTTAGGTTTCTTCAAGAAGCCCATAAAATGGAATGCCAAATAGCTACATCCCAGAGTTCTCACAGGAAATTCAAATGAAGCTCAGGAGGCCAATTCACATATGGAAATGGAAAAGTAATATAGATTTATAAATAACAACAATGAGAATGAAGAATGCTTAATTAAAAGTTATGCACCCTATGGGTATGTCAATAGCCAGTAAAGCACAGTAAGTAAAGTACCCAATTCCAGACGCAGTTCGGTTGTGGTAACACAGACCTTTTATATCCTAGATTCACCATTGAATGGTTTGGGTTGGAAGGCACTTTAGACATCATCTAGTTCCAACCTCCCTGCATGGGCAGGGACACATTCCACTAGACCAGGTTGCTCAAAGCCCCATCCAACCTGGCCTTGAACACTTCCAGGGAGGGGCAGCCACAACTTTCCCTAGGAAACCTGTGCCAGTGTCTCACCACCCTCACAGTCAAGAATTTATTTGTAATGTCTAACCTAAAACTACCCTCTTCCAGTTTAAAGCCATTACCCCTTGTCCTATCACTACAAGCCCTTGTCAAAAGTCCCTCCCCAGCTTTCCTGTAGCCCCCCGCAGGTACTTAAGGCTACTATAAAATCTCCCTGGAGCCTTCTCTTCTCCAGGCGGAACAACTCCAACTCTTTCAGCCTGTCTTCAGAGGAGAGGTGCTCCAGTGCTCTGATCATCTTTGTGGCCCCTCCTCTGGACTCCCTCCAACAGCTCCATGTCCTTCTTGTGTTTGGGGCTCCAGAACTGAACACAGTACTCCAGGTGGGGTCTCACAAGAGCAGAGTAGAAAGGTAGAATCAGCTCCCTTGACCTGCTGGTCACACTCCTGAAGCAGCCCAGGACATGGTTGGCTTTCTGAGCTGCAAGCACACATCACAAGCTCATGTTGAGCTTCTCATTAACCAGTATAGATATACACTGAGATTAAAAAGTGCAGTGTTGTAGAGTGAGAAAGAGGGTATGAAAATGTTATAAAATACTTTCATTTTAGAAGTATTATTCTAAATACTTCTAATAGTCTTCTAAATAGAGACTGCACCTGGAATACTGCATACAGCTCTGGAGCCCTCAGCACAGGAAAGATATAAACCTGTTGGAGACGGTCCAGAGAAGGGCCATGAAGATGATCAAAGGGCTGGAGACATCAGGAAGAAATTCTTCACCATGAGGGTAGTAAGGTGCTGGAATAGGTTGTGGATGCCCCCTCCCTGGCGGTGTTTAAGGGCAGGTTGGAGGAGGCTTTGTGCAGCCTGGTCTAATGGGAGGTGTCCCTGCTCATGGCAGGGGGGTTGGATCCTGATGATCTTTAAGGTCCCTTCAAAACTTAACCATTCTATGATTCTATGACCCAGAAATAGACCTGAATCCATTTCGGTTTTGTTTTGCCTAATTCTTTTAGCAGTTAGCAGAAGTAGCGTATTTGCTTTGAGAGCAGACTTAGGACACTAAATTCTATTTTTAATATTAATTTACATTTGGATAAGAGCAGTGTCACACTTCAAGTGGCATGATGCAACATAACAGAAGTCATAACAGAGAAATCATAATTAAACGTATTGATTAAACAAGTTTATTGTAATTAGAAAGACAAAATAACTGGCATGCCTATTAACTGAGCAAGAATTCCCTGAAAGGACAATATTTCAATAACCTGACAGATCGTATTGATTCTATGGAAGGTACTACTGTATTTTCAGTAAGCCAGTCTGGTCTGTCACATACTCAATTTTTAATGCCAACACCAATGACAGCATGTGTTTTTAAATGCAGCTACATATGCCACTGTTAATTACAGAGTCATCTGACCCCTTTACTGGAAAACTCTGTGATGACATGAAAGCATTGAAAAAGCTACTTGCAAGAAAGCAACTTCCTTGTACTACACAGCAAGCTTTCTGATCCTAGAAGAGGCTGTCTTTTAACCATGGCAGACAGCAAGAGGAAAGAATTCTGCAGCAAATCTCAGCAGCAACCTAAACAAAACCTGTGGAATCAAAAAAGGCTACATATGCGTTTCAGCACCAGAAGACCTGCTCATCAATAGATCCTTCCTTCCTGAAACAGCAAGTGGTACTCTTTGTGGACAGAAGACTACATAAGCGCACACTTGCAGGGGTTTCTTAAAAACATTTCTCAAAAATATGTTTATTAGTAAAACAGAGGTGTTAGTCCTATAATATTGTATGTAAGACTTGCTAGTAGTCTCATTTTTAAAGAAAAAAAAAACCCAATGCCTTTTGATCTACAACAGCAAAGAGAAGACTCTAGAAGATCAGCACATTTTGAAACTGCAAGTTTGGAATCATTAATGATGCCAGATCCATAGCACTTAATGATGACTGTTTTATTAAGCTACATACAATTAATGTAGATAAGAAGTCGTTGCTTGAATGCTAACAATAAGGAAAAACAGCTTCCAAAAAGTACCTTTCTTTGAACTGTAATAGGAAAAGGAAAGGGAAACGATTACAGACGGGAAATCCCAGAACACAGAGCAGCCATCCTAATATTTGCATATCATGCAAGAAAAGAAAGAGGGAATTGTTACTAGCACTGACATGTAATCCCAGAATAGAGTTGCCAAATTAGTAAGTACATATAATAAACTAAAAGAGACAATTCTCACTTGTAACAGCAAGAAAGCAGAACTTTATTAGCAGAAGTAAAGAAGCACGTACACCCAACTGGGGCAGGATTTTAGAGAAACCTGAGAAATCTCTCAGCAAGATGGTATGTCGACATAGCACAGTGGAATGCCACGTAAGGATACTAGGTGGGTTCCAAATCAATATAATAACTTTTAAAAAGTCATGTGCTTGGATTTCGCAAGTATCTGAAATGCTCCTTGTTCTGGAATTACTGCATTCTGAATAAACAGGGCATTGCAAACCATAGATCTATTAAAAAAAAAAAAAAAAAAGACAAAGGAAAGACAAAAAAACCCCAAACACACACACAAAAAAACACCAAATACACCAACCCTGATTTCACAAAACTCTTACCACCTTAGAAGGTTGAACCCTACCACGAGAAAGGTAGCAAGAAGTAATCATTATAACTGGAGGAAAGACAAGATAAAGAAATACAAATAGATATTTCTACATCTTGTATACATAATTTGATCACTTCTTATCACATAAGACTACAAACACCAAATAAAGCTACTGATAATCTATAGTATTTTCCTAGTTTCACAGGAAACCAGAAAGTACACTGAAGTGGTAAGAGGCCATTTCAAAATGCCATTCTTACTGCATGCTTGCTTGAACTTTACTCCACATTTGAAGGTGTTAACTACTACTACATGTAAAATTGGTATACTTACTACTCCCCACCACAGGGCATCTGCATAGCTGCCAAACTCTGTTTCTCCAGAGTCATTTACAGCATCTTTTTCAGCCAGGTACACAAAATAAGAGGAAAAAATCAGGCCCAGAAATCCTATGTAAAGTGTAGTTATCAGTTCCTGCAAAGAGAATCAAAACAATGGCATTACGATATTGTTGAGACACTTAAACTGCCTATCACTGATGCTTTTTAAAAGATAATTGGAACAGAAGAATGTAATTTCAGCAATTAATAAACACAGACAGGACTGTTGCCTGTGCAAATTAGCAAAAATCCACTGAGCTCCACAGTGAAAGAATTTACATCACAGCTGATGACTTGGTTCGGCATGCGCATTTTAAACAGTCAAAACAATCTCCTCACTTGCAAGTATGACTCATTAACCTTTTGGTCATCAACAAGCAGTTGGGTAATTTTTTCAAATAGTACCACATTCAAAAAACCTTTGGAATTTAGGGACATAATTTTAGAAATATTCAGACTACTTTTCAGAAGTCTTGTTTTCTCTGGTTAAGTCCAACTATATGTCAGAAAGTTTGCCAAAGTGGAGGCAAGTATTTTAATCTTTCAGGAATGTTTTTCCCTTGAACAAGGGAAAAACAGACTTGGTTAAAATAAATGATTGCCTGCCTCCATACTAAATATATTTTACATCAGCAGCATGTCTGCATACATGCTGTTCTGAATATAAGGACTTTTGCATCAATTATTATGCCATCCCTCAGAGTACTGAACCTTACTTGTCTGTGTATGAACACCACTGATCCCAGCAGCCTCCAGGTACCACCCTGCCGGTCCACATGCAGCATTCGTAAAATCTGCAGAAAACGGATGCCCCTGAAACAAAATTCTTAAGTGAATGAAGAGATCAAAGGTACAAGAGACAAAATAGAGGCAGAGAGGTCAAGTCTACCTCTTCCAAAGGACCATTTTAAGAGAGAGAGGCAATATTTTATGTTAAACTTAGCAGCCTGTCTCGTCACTCCATTCACCCATCTTTCATCTTGTTTGTTATGAAGACAGGATGGGGAGATGGCACAAGAGAAGGACATACCTTTGCACACAAGGCTAGTAAGGATAACTCAAGGATTCAGGAATTTTGGACACAAACTGTGAATGCTTTAGAAATAATTCATCAACTCATATTTGACCTGCTCCCCAAGATGGGAAACAACATACAAAACCAGCTAACTAAAGATCTGGTTTCCTCACCTTTGAGGAATTTGAACTAGATGGTCCAATAAGATCTTAAAATATTCTTTTTATGAGAGTCATTGCAATCCTTGAGCAACACTGCAGCTAGAGCACAGAGCACAGTACACTGCCCTGTACTCTTTCATTCAAGAAAACCAAGTGTTGTGAACTTCCTGGGCACAGGGTGGATTCAGTTCGTCAGGAATTCACAACCTTTAACCGCAGGCATTTTATGAAAAAGCATCTTGAAGACATCAGAAACATGAAAGAGCTATAAAACAGAGACAAGAAACTAAAACAAGATTTGGTAGAACCCACCTAGTTGAGGAAAGGGGGCAGGGGTATGTGCACCACTATCCCCACCAGACATAAATGCTATACAACCAGACAATACACACAAAATTTAAGATCATAGTTTCACACTCGTACATGATTGGTGATCTGCTTTGTTACATGACTCTGAGTAGTGATTTGTTTTCTCCTGCCAGAATTTAAATAGGAGGTAAAAAAGAAAAAAAGAAGGAAAACCCCACACCTTACTTGGCACTATTTTCTTTTATTGCATATAATTACCTGATAGCTGAGGTTGCAAAGACTTGACCTTTAGAGCCCACACAAAGAACTATCATGGAAGCAACAACTACAATTAAATCTGGAAAACAAAAGTTAATTGAAAAAATGAGTTAGCAGCATCTTGCAATACTTCTGCAAGTCTGTTACTAGAACCAATGCCAATATTACTGTAACAATTTGAAAAGTCACCCTAAATTAAGATTTTCATTTCTGTATCAAGAAATCTCTGTTGTAGCATATAAAGAAAATATAATTGTCTGATATGATGGAAAGGTTTTAGGATGGATCCAAGATGGCCCCATACTAGATGAATTATGACAGTGATGTGAGTTACTTAAAAGCAGCCTCAGCAGCCTGGAATCCTCATTAGTTATAACCCATGAGGAATTTCAGCAGTTTCATCCTATTATCTCATCTGTGTATCTTATTTTCTGTGCTGTTTTAGACAGTATTTTATTCACTGACAGAGGTTTTGGGGTTTCTTTCATACATAACACAATCACCTCACTATTATTTCATCTGTCCAGTTCTAAAAGGGAGAAAAAAATGGAAGTAATGTCTGAGTCTAATTTAGTCTAAATCAGTCTTTACCCTAGCACTTGCACTCTAAATCTCTGTGCCTCAGGCCTAGTTAATTTTGGAAAGGAACTCTGTATTTTGGAGAACGAAATAGTTCTTGATACCTATCTGGGAAAGCAGAACTTTTTTTTGCTTTTCAAGCTGAAATAAATTGGTGATGCTTCAGAACCCCTAGTGTTCTAGGTCTCCAGAGAAATGGATTGTGGACTCAGTGTGAAGATGCAGTGAAAGCCATTTTATAGTTGCAATCATACCTGAGATACAGTTATTTATATATATGCACAGAGAAGCTAAACTGAACTATTTTATTATTGTAAAAATACCCAGGTATAACATTTTGTAATTTATATTCAGCAAAATTGTAGATAGTTTATGAAAAACTACATCCTCTACTTCACAACAAATAATGTTTCTGAGTTGTGGAACAAACTGTTTCACAGAAGAAGAATTACTATGCTTCTACAACAACACTCGTCTTCCAAAATCTGGTTTGTTAAATCCATTTATACTAAGTGATTCAAGGCAAGGGTCTTTACACAGTTGCCTCAATATTGGCTAATAAAATAGAGATTGATTTTGGATAATTGTTTCTTTCAGTGAAATTGTTAAACGCAAGACAAACATTATATAAAAAATAATGGTTTCTGATGTATGTGGAATATATGGATATAATTTCAATGAACACTGAAGTCATGTTAGGAAACCAACTGCAATGACTACCAAGAGAAGTCAGGTGCCTGGTTCCAAATGCATCTCTTAAAAAGAGTATTTTAATCCAACAGATACACAAAGTAACTACAGTGCATCTATCATGCTCCACCATGCAGTACATAGCTCAATTACAGTGCAAAATAAACTCATAACAACTTATTCAAACAACTGCTGAAAAAAAACAATGCCACCATTCAGTATCTTTGAAAAAAATACAGTTGTAGCTATTGTACAGTGTCTGGGATCTTGAGGTCACAGGAGACAGGACTATGGCCAAGACTTATTTCTGGCAAAGCTTCAGATCACTTGTGAAAAGAAAACACTCTGCTCTTCTGGAAAAACAAACCAAGCTACATTTGTTCTCAAATGACAGTGCCATGAATTCCTGAAAGGAAATTCAGATCTATGTTATTGCTAATGACAAGAGCTCTTGCTCTAACTTGGCTACAACTGCTGCAGAAATTCTGCTTCTCAGAACTTTCAAGGATAACTTTTACTTGATGTTTATGTCAACTTTGCAAGCTGTGCATACTCACCAATTATTGAAATAGGCTTCCTAGCAAAACGCAGCCTTCCCCATATTCCAACATATTTACTGCGGCATCCCGCTGACCATAACCGAACCACATATTCTGTTCCAAAGAACACCACTAATACAATTTCCTAAAAGAAACAGACAGGAAGCTAGGTTAATTTTCTACTGTACATCTTTCATCTTTTTTTAGAATCTATTAGGAAATGCTAAGATAAGATGTAAAATTTGGAAGGTGAAAAAAATTTCAACTGCACCAATACGATCTAAAGTAACAGAAAAACCTGTAAGAGTAAAGAAAGAAAAGATTAAGAGCAAGTTTAAATACTTTAATTGCATACAGTTTGTCTTGTCTACACGTACTAAAGCTGAAAACATTGTGTGCAATTCACTTGGTCTAATTCAAACAAAAGGTTTCCTGACTGAGCCAAAGAAAACAAGCACAGTCTGTATTGAAAAGATGAGTACTTTGCTGGCTTATTTAGTTTCGGGAAGAGGTGTGCTTTGCATTTCATTTACCCTATCAGCTTAACCTCCCACTTATTTTTACTTTTTCAGACTTCCTTTAATCTCACATGGATTGAAGCAAGATTTCTAGTACCCATTACCAATACATCCATCTCCAGGTGCACTGAAAACAGAATGAGACCTTCAGCAAGCCTTACCCATCCCCTTGTCAACAATTAGAGACTTCGACAGAAACGGAGGTCAAGTCCTGAAGCACTGCTGTTATCAGCCACAGACATATGCTAAGGTATGACTTTGGAAATGCCTACAAAGTGATAGGTGTCAAAGACATACAACATTCTTCTTGATTAGACAGAGAGATACAATTATGTCATACTTGGAACTTAGTAAGTGTGCAGATAAACCTTGCTTTTCTACAGACTGGTTGAACACAGCATACTCAGCATAGTTGCCTTGAGCACCAGTGAGCTGTAATACTTTCCTTATTGGCCACCTCAATAACTGGTCACGTTCTCTATCAAAGCCAACAGCAAAATCTACTAATTGGAATGGCACCAGTGGTTTGTAATTGAGAACACATAGTTCACTGCATATAGAATGAGAAAAGCAGATAAACCAATCATAGTTACATGGGATAACGCAGATTAAGAGAACAAGCTGCTTATTTCATAGAGTGATTTAATATGAAGAGCAACTGCAGAATGACATACTACTGAACATTTTATCCAGCCTCCTCAACATTTCTGCAGGGTTCACTGCTGTTAGCAAAGCAGACTCAAGATGGTACCTATGATTATTTTATAAATTAACTGAAATACCAAGGATACGATCCTAGTCCATTCAAGATGAATGGGAGTGACATTATCAGCTTCAAAAATGTATGGGATGTTGCCCTGAATACTGAGTAAAATGATAGCTATGTATACAGTAAAAAGAGGTGGGAAAGAACGTTATGAATCAGTCGACTTCGTTATAATCTTTTTGTGGCTCTAAAACACCAGTCTCCTGATGGCATAACAGACTGCTTACATACAGTCTTGAAGTTTGACTCTGTGACACTTGTAGCAAAGTTAGGAGAACATTAGCCAGACTCTTTCCCTTTCTTTTGACAATCTCATAACCTGTGCAAGATGTCAGATGCAGCTATCACAATCATTTATATGCCCCTGTATTCCAGTTTGATTTTCAAGATATAAATGAAACTGTCCAGATCCCTGGTTGTAATAAACATGAAGCTCAGACCCTTTGACCCTGCCAAGAATCTCTTCTACAGCTTCGTTCTGAAAGGATCCACCAGAAACCTTCACCTTTTTTTTTTTTTAATTAGAATATTATTAAATATTTTTCAATAAAATAAAGTCATAATGAAGGTCATAAATCTAAAGGAACAGCATCTGCAGCAGATGCTTTAAGGGACAGAAGCTTCAAAACGCAACAGAACTCTCACTTTGTTCAATTGCACCTAATATCATTAACGAACCTGCAGTGAATGGCAAAATTATGAGCCCTGGTTCACATGATGTGCCATTGAATTAGCACAGCAAAATAAAGCACCAGAGGCCATCTTTTCTGACCAGGGGATTCTATTTGTTTCACAGACGTAGTCAATACACACAGGGAGCGAAACTCTTCTTCGTTCAAAATAACTACTTTGAGGAAGGGATGTATGGCCTCCCATCACATGTTAAAACAGCCAATGCTGTTCAGATATCCCCAAAAGCAATTACCAAAAGCAAATAAACAACAAGGAAATTACCTTGATAGGCAAAGAAAAACCCAGAGAAAAGTTAATGTTTTAGTGCAAAGAAGCCGCAAACAGCACCCTGAGCAGGCACCGTGGCCCTGTCAGGATCACAGCTTGTTTTATAGCAAGAAGGTAGAAAGTGAAAGCCTGGATTGTGCTTTAAAGAAATGTGTATTCTCTTTGTAGGAAATTTGCATCAGAGTATGTTTTTTAAAGGCCCTCCATGGTTGGTTGGGTAACAGGCACACCGGCAAGTATGCAAATGGGGGCTGTCCCAAAGACAATGCGACAGACACGCAGTCAATGGTTACTGTCATCCAGCTCTTTGCATGACATGCAGACAAGCTTAGAGAACATTGATTGTCCTATAGACTCCGGTGACTGGAGGGAACGACCAGTCAGCTTACACCAAGACACATTTTTCACTCCTGACGTTTTGATAAAGGCTTATTGACCTAAATGAGATCCAAGCTATTCAGGGAACATCAGGGGTGAAAGTGCACAAGCTGTTCTTCATGGTCATACACAAAACCTCCAGGTATCCATTGGCAACTGGCAAATTCCCCCTCCCCTGCCCGTGGCAGTGTGACAGACAAAAGTGTTTTTAATATCTTGCATTGCATAAGTCTAATAAGTAGTCTCTTGGGGATGGGGGAGGTTAATGAATTTCTGCCAGTACCCACTTACATTAATGGCCAGAAACTTGCAGAAAACAAGGAAAAAATACATTAGAAAGCCATGCCTTCCTGAGCTACTGAAATATTGCCTCTATTTTCCTGATTAACAGCTTAACATGAATCTTTACATTAACTAGAAAGGTGCCAGCCTGATCCTTAGTTCATTTATGCTGGTGGTAATTAGGGCTAATTTCATTTAACAGGAGTTAAACCCTGACAAAGAGCAGCAATGCCTCACACCTGAGAACTCTGGCAAATCTGAATTGCACTACAGATTAATTTGGTCCTCTGTTCCTTCAATGCTTTCTCCTAATTGCCTGCTTAACACCTACCTGCTAGTGCACTGTATAAAAGCTTGTGCTTCTCACAATTAATCAGCTAGACTGAAGCATGGCTTCGGGAAGACTTAGAACAAAACAGAAGCTGATATAGCAAAATGGAAGGATAAAGTGCTGAGCAGACAGAGGATGTAAAGAATGAGTGAAATAAAAAACAATGCCACATTCAGCACAAGGGGAAAATGAAAATACAGAAAAAATAACTGCCTGCAAAACACTAACGGGAGTAGGCATTAGAGCTCAGCAGAGGAGTCTTCTTGGTTAAAAATACAGACACACAAGAACTGCACTGTGAAAGGACCCACTCAACCCTGTGCAGCTTAATTGTGATCTCCCTTTTACAAGGTGAAGAGAGAAATACAACACAAAAAAAAATTATACTGACATGGTAAGAGCAGCCTTCTAAGATGTGACAGTTGTTTACCTTCAGACTGTGGGCATACAGGAGCCCTCTTGCTTAAGAAGAGATACTTTTTTCCCCCTTTTTATTATTGTTTTGAACATGGTACCCTCACTTCTGCCATCCCACCTGTTCACCCCAAGCATATGCTTAATACCATCTTCATGTCTTCTCAGCCATATAATCCCAACACAACCAAGTACGAGATTAACTCTGTATGAAAAGGTAGGGAAGATGAACATGAGGTACACATGTAGATCACATTTCTTGAAGAATTCTTATCAGTGTCAGTAACTCTCCAGCTGTGAGCAACTTCTCACATGTCCATTTACAACATTTCCAGCTACAAGAAACAGGTAGACAAGACTAGTGTAACAAGCCTTGGGCATTTCTACTGTGGTACAGTGCTTGGTGAAACTGCAATATATCTCCAGGTAGCCATTTAGTATGTGCCAGGGCATGAAAAACTTCTCATAGACTGGTAAAGGAGCTTGAGTCCTCACTGGTGCAGGAGTGGAATGTGACTAAAGGAACGAGGGACCAGACTTCTTCAGCTGTGTGACTGGAGTGTCAGGTCTATGAAAACAAATACACATGGTATATTAGCACAATGGAGATCTGGTTTATTTTGCTAATAAAAGCATCTTGAATAGCCCTTCTTTTACTACTCCACCCCCAATGGATTGGAAGAGCTACAATCCAATGTTGGGAGGCATCCAACATCCACACTGTGAGATTAAGTGTGGTAGCAGCTCCAAAAGGAAGGACAGAGTTCCTGAACTTAGCTGAAGGAGATGTTTTTAATCAATTAGACAGAACAGCAGCTTGGGAAAAAACACCACAACAAAAGCCTGACGTAGAGTGGAACATGACACCATAACAGCAGCTATTTAACAGATAAAGAAGTTGTTTCTGGAGGCTGACAAAGCATCTGCATAGAGAATATAATGCATGAGGCTGTGCCTGTAGACCTCAAAACTGTAACTGGTCGTGGAGCATCACAGAAGTTCATGTAGCTGTTTGATGTGGGAGGACTAGATGAGGTAATCTGAAATCTGTTGTGAACAAGGCCACCTTTATTCTAATGGGTCTACACGTTTTTCAATGAGCTCCATAAACATAAGGGGGATAAAATAAACGTTTTAGGAGCAAGGAGGCAAAGCATACTACTGTGTTATTCTGATTAGCTACTGAAGACAAAAGAAATCAAAGATGACATACAGGTTATTCCATTTGCCATTGAGGTGGCTGCCTTCAGAGGAAAGGGAGATAAGAAGCACAGTAAAACAACAGGCACTGATGAGAGGGATGACTTTAAGCCTCATAAGTACACACTTCTTGTATTGTAAGAATTACCTCTCATCTCAATGTTTTACTGGGAATACAACTCCTACCCATCTGTGCCATATCACCAGCTCTATTACACTATCCTCATTGGAGGGATCAACCACATTATTCCCACGATTATTTCAAATCTGGCTTCTTTCAGATTCTAGCTTCAAGCATGATAAAGTTCCCATGAACTTCCTTGAAAAAGGAAATAATCTCTCCCATAGCTTACATAGGGATTGCATGCCAACCAGCAGTACCTCAGCTATAAGGTTCCTGTGGCACTACTGGCACAACTACCTACTTGAAAGGCAATGGAAGAGCTCTGCTACAAAGCTTAGAGAACCAACAGTAAAGTGGAACAGCAACCTCCTCACAATCTCAGACAGCAGTAGAGGAGAGAGGACATCAACAAAAGTTTTGTTCAGAAGTCAGGACAAGGAGGTCTCTGAAGGAGACAAAAGAGGAGATTGTATTAGCATCAGCAGATCCACTAAGTGACAAATAGGGCACTTGCCATCAGCCAAAGGCTGTGGAGCTGAATTGGGCTCAGCATCTTCACAAGCAGGGAGGCAGCATATCCTCTACAGCCACCAAAAGGTCAAAAAAGCAGAAATGTGTCTTTCATGTAGAGCAATAGGTTGCATTTACACTCAGAGGATAGCATGCAAAAACCAGACCACTGCAGGCCACATGTTAGTTCAGAGAGAGTTCACAGCACACTGTTCACCTGACCCATCAGGGCTTGCAAAATGCTTCAGACAGCACTTGTGTATAGCCCGAGCAGGGTATGCAAATTAACAGCAGTGAAGGCAACTGTTTCTTCTAATCTCACTCACTTTGTATAGCAGGGCCCCTCTTTGTTCTGTTGAGAAAAGCAGGATTTTTTTTTCCTGAAAGCTGTACTGTGTTTCCTAAGATACAGAGAACAGCAAAATAACATAGCCTAGGCAAAAAGACACCAAGCTTAATAAAGTAAAAATCCCAACTTGATGAATAATAAAATAGATAAACGTTTTTCATATGCATCAACACTTAGAGGGTAACAGCAGGTGCAAAAAAACTACTTAGAATTTGGGATTTTTCTCCCCCTACATAATCTCCTTACTTCCAAAATCTTGTAGATTGCATCTTTTCAAGTGAAAAACAACAGTAAATTGTGGGTTTTTTTAAACATTTAAAGCCAGAACACTTGGTGTTCCTTCCTTTCAGAAAGTCTAGTATCATTTGCTAAAATTCTTTATCTAGCCTGTTTGGCACCAAATGATTAAACAGGCAAAAGAAACTAAAAAAAAATACGGTATCAGTATCATATTTCTATCTTCAGAGGCCCATAGTTAATCCTAAATTACTGGACATCATTAAAGTCCCCTTATTAATGTTTCTAATTAAGATGAAATAATACTTACCTAAGTGTTCATGCTTTGAAAAAAAAAAAAAAGAAGGATGCTTAAAAGGAGACAGAGTTAGAACAGTTGATTGTAGTGAAGCTTTTCTGTTTTCCTTTAATCGGTGCCTAGAGCACAGAACAATAGCACTGGGACCAATAAAGAATACTGCAGGCCTGCAATTTTAGGTTGAGGTTTCCCAAAGGCTCCAAGCAACTAAATCCTATTGAATTTCAATAGGAGCCAGGCACCTAACTCCCTTAGGTGCATTTTAAAGCCTTTAATTGATTTCCTTAGCTCTCTTCTCACTGGAGGTTTCAGCCAAATCCAAACGCAGGCAGTTGAAATTTTTCCACCACCTACAAAAGGCCTCAGATGTCAGTGGTGTAACTTTGCACGTGAAGGCATGGTCTCAAAGCACTGCTGCATCAGAACAACTTCCCACTGTCACCCCTCCACAAGTCTCTTCATAACTCAGTCACCTTTAGCTTTTGAACTTAGCTGCTGATAATATACACCAGGAATTTACAGAAGTCAATTAAGCTGGGCTTGCACATCGAGTTTATGATACTTGTTTTAGTGTGGAGTTCTCCCTGATTGCAAAGTATGCTCAAGAACTAGACTTTAAACCCAAAGTATTTGGCAAGAGAAAGGAAGGGTCAACACGCTAATGCTGGTGCAAAAGTAATTAAAAATGCCACTTCTATTTATTTAATGAACCTCTTATTCAGGGCTTCATAAAAGTCCCTAGAAGGAATCCATACATAACCCTCTTCTTCAAAGTGAAAAATACTCTGGCTTCTATTCAGTGCAGGATTTGCTTAATTTTATATCTCACTGAATTCAAAAGAACTATTCCTCTACTTAAGATTAAGCACACATACACACAGTTCAGAGAGATGCATGCTCCTTCATTAGTACGTACAATATGCTAACACGAGTAGAAAGGAACTGTTACAGGCTTAAAAAAATACCAGTCTAAGCCAAGTAGTCTATATTTTTATGTTACAGAGAACTTTTCATATTAACACTATTTACACAGTGGTTACTTTCCTTTATATGATTATTTTTATCCTGTCAAGAATCTTGTTGCCCTCTTTGCATTAAATAACCTTTCACACCCATTTTTAAAAAAGCTACTTCATATCCACCATGTCCTACACTGTGCAGTTCTTAAGCCTTCCCTTTGTTCCACAGCTAACACTGAATTTATTGGGGGACCTCATGAAGAGACTGTACCCCTGTTTTTTCTAGCTACAAATGACAGGGCAATAATAGCTATTGTGTCTCCCAGCAAACATGTTTCTCTTACACCCTTAGACTATCTCTGCTACAACACTCTTCTTTCTGAGAAAAAACCTAAATACTGCACAATATCTCTTACCTGAAAGCAGAGCCACACAGAAGAATCTGGCCATTATCAGCCCAGTTGAACCTGCAATAGCTTCACTTTTTATACTTAAAAGGGACTGTAATGGTAGATGAGATTTTTAAGATGTAATGGCCAAGCTCTGGTCAACTGCTATACAGTTTGATAACAGCAATACCTGAAATCTAGTGGTTTCAGACACGCTAATGTACTTTTTTGTTTGCTTGAGGTTGCACTGGGACAGCAGCCAGGAAGCAGTAATACATTTTAAAACAGAAATTAGAAAGATTAATAATGAAAAAATATTTTTATTCCAGGGGTCTTGAAAAGTGGAAAGTAACTTTAAACTTTCTGTGAATATTAATTTTCCCTCCTTACTCATCTCTTTTCATTCTATTAGAAAAGGGCAGAAGAGGAAAAAGACTATAAAGACGGGAAGTTAGAAACCTCTAATTTTCAATTATTTCCATATTCCCACTCAGCAGGGAAACCTGACCCTCCAAAGCTGTTCTTTGAGCATCTCACTCCTCCAACACTGACAGCACTGCATGTGTATCATTTCAACCTTACCCACAGCACAGACATTCTGACCTACAAAGATTTCCCAAGTTAAGAGCACTTTCCAGAGTCCAAACAAAGAGAAAACATGCCCACAAGCTGTAGCAATGCTGCTCTTCATTCCCTGGATAGGCAGAAATCAAGAAGACTGAAAAGATAAGAGCTTGTCTTGCTATTCAACTACAGGTTTCTCATATGGCTTTGAGCAAAAGAAATGCAGTCTTTAACTCCATTCCCAATCAGAGAAACCCACTACTTACACCACCTTCTCCCACACAAACACTCCAAGGCCATGAAATAGTAGCACTGTGGATGGAAGTACAGCTGGATATGCACAGCATATCCATACTGGATATCCAGTATGCTGAATATGCAAAAGCAGGTACCAATTAAGCTAAGGAGGAACACTTTCTGATGAAGTGCTAACTTTTTACCTCTCTTGCGCAGACAAGATATCCCCTCCTCCCCCAGCCCTGCTGTCCCTCCAAGAAGGGAGTTACAAAATGGTGCTCTGTGCTGGACAGCCTTGCTTCAGGAGTCTCAGCTCTATCCTTCCAGCTCCTCTACGTGTTGTGCCAGCTGCACGGAACTCTGTCTCGGATGTGATACATGTTCCACGAGTAAGACATTTCCAGATGAGTGAGAGGTCACCAAAAGCAGGACATTACCTCTACTTCTACATAAACTTATGATACACTCTTCTTCCAGCAGCAGCATATTTTCAAAATTCATCCTCCAAAAGTAAGATTTCTGCCCTGAGCAATGGCTGTGCTCTTCAATAACAGTTTAACAAGAACTAAATTTCAGATGGACTAATGCTGGTTTCAACCACCTCCAGATAACAAAGATAAAAAGGAAATTTTCATTTTTTCCAGACAGGCAAGACAGCATTGCAGGATAGAGCTGTCAAGTTCTGAAAGAAAATACTGCATGGTTAGAAGTGGGGCATTCCTTTCACACACCTGGGTGATGGCTGCTTAGTTACTGGTATCAAGCTCAGCATTGATAAAAGTTCAAGTGCCATATTTCTGTTTGACATTCCCATAAACACAACCTGCTTTTGCCTCAACATACTTGAGCTCTCTCCCAGACCTGCTCCAGGGAATACACATCATGCTCTTCCACACAGCTGCAAAAACAGTCACACACTAAACCTGTAGTCCAGGCACTTAATGCTCCTCACAGGAAAACACATGGGCTAGTTTAACCTAATAAAAAACCTCTCAGATGCCATATGTACACAGCCCATTTCAGTCCCTAAAATTTGTGAAGGAGGAGAAGAGAATTATTTGACATGCAAAATAAACCCAACCGAAGGCAACAAAGTCGGCATTTTGAGCTAAGTGGCAAATACATTTCACAGACTGAAGGCAAGTAGTTTCCTCCTTGTGCCAGCTCTCCGCCCGGCAACCATTGAACTGTTGCGGCTATCGCTCAGCGCATCAGGATTACAGCACACCAAAATGGGAAGTTCATTTATACCTGCCAAAGCACACGATTAACTCAGTGCAAACTCTCCCTTGAGCTTTGATAATGCTCCAAACGGACCAAACTAAACTTCCATTTGCAAAATGAAGATATAAACCAGATCTCTCTGAAGTTGCATACCCCATTAACCAAGCTACCGTTATGTGCAAAGACTTATATTTTTACTAGGATTCATGTTTCTATCAGTTTTGGGTCCAACAGAAATAAATGGTGCAACAGGGGCCGCTCTTTGAATTCTGCGAAGTTACGAAAGGAGAGCTCCAGCTCTGTGAACCTCCCTTCACTCACTATCACCTTTCCCCTGCTCCCTTTACAAATAAAGGACAAGTGCACCATTCATTGCTAGAAGAAAAAAACTCTGTAAAAAGCCACAGCCTTCTCAGTGGCAGCTGGTATGAGCTTCAAGACATCAAATACCTCAGGAAACTAGTAGGTATTGTATGGAATAGATTTGACCAAAACCAAAAACAACCCCAACAACCAAACAAAAACCCTAAACTGATATTTTGCAGAATTCAGCAACACTGTACTCCAAAACTCTTTGGAAAAAGGGAGACCTTATAAAAGGTCAAGATAAATAAACTAAAGGCACTGCAACAGTACATAAATTAGCAGGCAGCTGATGCAGCAAGCAAAAGCCACCTGACTGGAAGAATGCCTCTGTGGTGTGGTACTTGAAGAGGGGGGAAAAAAATTGCAACTTAAAGGAAGGGGCACAAGGAGTGTGGTTTAGAGACAGATGAGCTTTTTCTGTGCTGAAACACCAGGCAATGCAGGACAGATGTAGAGTCTCCTTGAAAAGATGTTATTAGAACAACTAAAAAACACATTATGCATTTTAAACGCATTAACTTATCAGAACTTCAAACTGGTAGCACTGGAGGAGGACTTCGTATTATTGCACTTCTATTGCACTCATTTTTCTAAAGCTTAATGCATATCTGCTCTTTACATGAACTGTACTTTCAGGTGATACATTATATTATTTTTTCAAGGAATAGATGAATTTTCTCTTTGATCTGAGATCTGTTGCTTAAATTAGGAATTCAAATAAACACATTTTTGGACTTGCCCAATTTCCAGACTTCTCCCTCCCCCAATACCTTACAGGATAAAGCAAATGGCTGTCTTACTCCACAGCCAGATGAATTCTACCAGTAATAACAAAAACTTTCCTTTTGTTTTTAAAATAGCAGAAGATTATCCAATTTTTTAGCCTTCCCTTTACACCTTCTCTGCAGTTCTCAATACTCACTGTTTCAAACAGTTTTTAGTACATCTGTCCTGCTTAAGCCTCTCAAGATCCCATTGTGTTAGATGTAAGTCTAGCCTGGACACCAGAGGTCTCATCGTCAAACCAGAGAGCTAGGATTACCCACTGGAATCAGAGATGCTCATCCCACCCAAAAAGATACTTGTTCAACAATGGAGGAACTAAAGTAAGAACTCACACCTCTAGCAGTTGTCTTAACAGAAATTGTGCAAAAAGGTTACATTCCAGAAAGGTGACTCCTTGCTTTAAAGCTACTAAACCTTAGTATTTACTAACGCAATATGTAAGACACTAATCAATGTGACAAACAACTGAAACGTGTAACATTTTTCGCACCATGTCATTACTGAGAGGTCATAAAGTTCTTTCCACTGTAAAACGTTCTTTTAAAGCAGTATTTTCTCAGTATGCAAAATAACTTTCAGGACAAGTTATTTTCTAGGACTAAGGGGGAGTTAAAAAAAGGGAGTCCTGATGCACAGCAACCAAATGCTGACACATGAATACTGCATGTAAATGAGTGTGGGTTACAATGGTTTCTAAGGCCTTTCCAAAAGAAATAGTATCTCAAGTGGCCCAGACCTCTAGAAATAATAAGTTACAAAGGTCTTAGCCAACCTTACATGATGAAAAATCTACTTACAACGAAGTTAAGTTTGGGTGTTTTTCAGTTTTCCTAAACATCAGTAAAGGTGGCTAAAATATGGAAACCGGGGTCAGAGGCCTGTCCTCCTCTGCCAAAGGGAGCAGTTACAAGGCAACAAAACCAAACTCACCCGTTTAGCAAGTTCCTTCTTGGTGGATGAGACAAGTGGGTCTGCCACGTTCAGATCTGCGTCCTATTTTCAGCTCTGCTAAAAATGGCTTTAATGACAACCTCTTATTTCCCTGTTCCCGAACACATAACACATTGCACATTTCACTTCGTACAGAAGTGTCAATTGCTAGTACTGTTCAGGGTGTAATTAATAACAATTACATTACACTAGTAAAGCACATAAGGGACTGCTTTGTGTACAATGTGCTTTTCCTCGTCAGCTGGATGGCCAAAGGAAACCTGCTAGACATGATAGTATGGGACAGCTGTGTCCCATGACTGGGTATTTGAATATTTATAAGATATTGCACTTGGGATACCAAAGTTGATTACATGAACATGTGTTTTAATAAGTCCATCAATAAAGCCTTCCTCATTAGAAATCTGCCCCTAGCATATCACATCAGAGAATTCTGTTTTAATGACCCATATTACTTATCCCAAATGGCATATTGTTAAAGCCAGAAACATTTTGCTTATTTAAACAGCATGCTTTGCAGTACCCCAAAACTGGTTGAAATGGTATGGTAATACTATCTGTGGTATCATCAATTGCTGTAGAGTAAGCAATCAGTTCTCAGCACAACACCAAGGAGTTACCAGCACATGATTCTTAGCATTGCCATGAGAAGTCGTGTTTGACTGTTTCAATCTTAAGAATAGTGTTAACCTTGGATACATTTTTTAACATAGAGAACAGGGTGAAACAGGCTTTGAGGAGGGGGGAAAAAATCTATTGCAAACTGGAGGTATTTGTATACTAATTGGCTAGTGCACTGATGTTTTCCATGGAAATTCCAGCCACATTAATTTTGGCAGCAATTGAAGACTACTTTTGTAATCCTTAACAACTTTCAAGGAGTTCCTTTCAACTTTACTTCATGTTCTCTAGTTCTTTCTTTAAAGCAGGGAAAGCAGGGTTGGTTTTTTTTCAACCTTCAATTTGTTTTACTGTTAAAATAAATACAAAGATAAGTCAGTCAGCATTCAGGCTCAAAGGAACCCCACTGAAGTATTTATTCCTCTTTGAGAGCCAAGAAGCTCCTCTTTTGCTCAGGTTGTACCTCTTACTGCTGCTCAGTACATTGTGCAACTCTGCCTGTGAGCCAACACCATCATAGGACTCGATGATAAAAGAAGCTATTCAGAGTTTTGGCAGGAAGAATACTTCTGACATTTTGTTTCATCTGGATCACAGAATTAGACTTCAGCTCAGGGCTTTAACACTAAGCTGCCTATGCTACATCACAGCTTATTTCTGACACCTCTTCCATTGTACCTAACTTCATTCTTGAATATTCCCATCCAAATCAATGGGATGATCCTTGAAGCAATCTGCAATCCATAACAAACAAGCACAGTTGAACCTATCTGTTGAAAAGGGGAGATGACACCCTTACAGTACAAATATCTAAGTACTAACCCACACAATCAACGATTCATGCTTCTTGAAAGGAAAACACAAAAGTCAGCATGTATCCAGGCATCAGAAATGGTAATTGTACCATATTTCAAATACCAGCTGAACTATTGAAAACCTGTGATGACATGTGATGTATTTAAAGGATGTTCATAACTACAAAACAATTACACAAACAACATTATCATTAATACTTATTATTTAAGTTAGTACTAATTGCCTGGCTAGATAGTGACTTCATGGAGAATGAAAACTCCGACTACTTGAATAGGGTAAACATTCCTGGCTTTTTCTATTAATAACAGGGAGAAATAGGCACATACAAAGGGAAATCAATCTCAAGTGTCCTAGGCACCTTACGATGTAATAAACTAAGCCTTCAGATGTAGCTATCCTTTTCCATTAAGGGAAAGCCTTTGATTGGCTTATACTGCCTAACCTAACTTCTAAAAAGCTAAGAACTGCAAAGAAGATCAGAGTCAGACTAAGAAGAACTGCTTTGAATTATTGATAAAGTATTCTCAGCTTGGAGCAATGGCATAAAACAGCAGAGAAAATTTACTGTTGGTTCTTACTCGAAAGAGAGGTTTATGATGGGTTTCTGGTTTTGGTCTGGTGTTCCCACAGAGGTCCATGTGATTACCTTGTCTACCTCCAGTTTCCCTCTCAAAACTCCTGAATCCAATAGTTGATCTGGACAGATGAGAAGATCAGGCATGTCACAGGAGATTTAAACTTCCTGAAAGTGTTCTGAAAAGAAGGAGCCCAGCAGAACAGAAACACCCTCTCTGTAGCCTGAGAGAAAGTATTTCATGTTACTAATCACACTCATTGAGATTATCCAATCTTTATCAGCATTGAGCTTCAGGAAGACTTATTAGAAGTTTTAACAAAAGCCATTCAGTCCATTTAAAAAAAAAAAAACACAAAACAAAAAAACCAAAAAACCCCACCACAAACAAAAGGATCCAGAAAGGCACACAACTGTCCCATCTCAAGACTCACAAAACTTCCTAGCATATAGTAATACCATTTTTATATGATTAAGTAGAAATTTTCCTATTGATTCCTGTAACCTATGTTTACCAAAAAAAAGTTACTAAATTCAGATAACTTTCAGAAAGAAATATTTTAAAACTATGAAACCAACAGGTTTCTTTTTCAGCTTCAAGGACAGTTCCCTTGCCATGAAAAATCTATACTATAAAGATGAAAGAGGAAAGACTTCCCCTATGTCCTCTCTACCACCACCCACTCACTCAACATACTTCTTTGCATTGTTACATGACTGTTTCCAGGTACGAAAGAGAAGCATTTTTGGGGAAAAAACCTGACACCTAGTTTCAATGGTTTGAGTCCACAGAGAGATCTAACTCTTGATTCATCAGAGCATGAGCTCAGCAGAGAAAGCAAACCAATTAATCTTAATTCAATAAGGAATATGTATTAATCATGTAGCCACTTCTTGAATCAGCTCAGATTGATTGAACTGCTTTCATTAACTGATTTCAGCTCATCTGGTTTATTAACATCTATACAACCCACCTGGGGCCCTCAAACATCTGCTGCACTCATCTGACTTATTTTAGGAAGCTCAGGCCCTTTTGCTTATTATAAGCATTTCTTGATTTCTCTTCAGAACTCTAGATTCCCTTGATCTTTCTGAAGAACTATGGCAGCTAGCAGTTCTTGTTCTCCATATAATAATTTATTGCTGTTGTACAGCAGAGCTGATCACACTTCTCTCATTCACCAACACATACTCAAACAGAAATCACTGGTAGGTGGGGGATGAACTTTCTGGAGTACAAGCCCTAGTATGTTAATACAGTCTCTCACACTATATTGAGCTCCACCAAGATGAAAGGATTAGAGGGTTCACTCTATAATAAAAAGAGCTCTTGTAAGCAAAAGAAATAAATATTTACAAAGAGAAAACTGCCTTTAAATTCCTAAAACCCATCCCACACCAAAGAATCACCATCACATTGGAAAGAAACATCACCATGGGGAAGAGTGGGGGGTGGGGGAATGAGCACAAGCAACAGCCTTCCTTAAAAAAAATATCTAAAGATAGTAGGAAATTTTTTACTTTTGAAACTGCTGAACCAGTCATTTCTATCTCATGTTCAGCATCATACTATTAAACTAAGTGAAAAGTTTCTGTGGTTACTATCAGATGAAATGAGCTAATTTCCCCTGAGAATTGGCTACACTGACCAGATGTCTTTCACCAGCTACTCCCCAGATAGAGCAGGAGCAGCACATGCAATGCCTTCTCTGTTACTATGGAGATGGGTTTTCCCATCCACTATGCAGCCGGATCTATAGTAGCTACCAGCTGTTGTCTCAACTTGTACTCCATGAGGAGAGACGCAGGAAAGAAGGTGGGAGATGTAGGGCTGAGCTTCTCCCAGCCCTGGACCCTCATAAAATTTAACCACAGTGTCCAACCCTCAACCTTTTTAGCTGCCCTTTGGGCTCACTCCTATTGTTTAAAGCCACCTTACAGCGCTTCCTCTGCTGTTTTACAGACTTGTAACAGCTCAGCAGCAGCACAAAACCACTTGGTATAACACACTCAATTGCTGGGCTGGAAACTTAATGCTTCCCCAACTCATGCTTCTAGCCCAACATGCCCATCTAAGGTGGTTTTATGAGCTTAAATCTAAATCTCCAGCAGTAACCCATTTCAGGTTCCTAAAATTATTCTCGCTCCATACTTTCAAATAAAAACTTTGTGGATTAATGGCTCCCTATCATTCCTACAAGGCTGGTTAATGCCTTCAATTCCCATTGCTTTTTAACTCCTGTGGAACTTTAATCCGTCTCTGACCATGCTGATGAGCTGCAGAGAAACAACGCTGTGTAGGATTTTCATTCTTGTGTTTTCTTTTTGAATGCAGCCAAGTTCAAATGTCTAATTATAACATTGCAGAGTTAATGATCAATTTAACGAAGGCTTTAGAGTATCTTTGAAGTCATAACAACAAGCCAAAGGGGGGTTTAAAACGTTAACTGCACAGGGAGCCTAGGTAGAGAGCTTTCTTAGGATTATCTCTCTCACTTAACATTAAAGTTGAGTCATTTCAGAATACTTCCAGCAACCCCATGGCTCGATCTGGTTGTCACATAGCACTGAGCTCTAGCTAGTGTTTATTTTATAGCTCCGAGCAGCACCAATCATTACCCTATTAATTCAAGCATGTTTAATTCAATGTCCTTCAACTACTCAGTCATGCCTATTTGTAACTTTTAAGCAACTATGGAAAGGTACAGCTTGTCACCACATTTATACTTAACAAGCGCTAATAACTAAGGTTAGATATACAATGTAAGCAGGGTATATAATTAAGAAAGCTACAAATTATATTCACTTAAATGTATGATATGCAGCCTCCGCTCCTGTTGCTTAAGGCATAGTTTTTTCCACTTACCACACGTGCTGAATTTGCCTTCAGATGTACGTAGCTCCTGCTGATGTCAGTGAGCTATAAATGCACATCAGAGGACACATTCTGACCTGTTTACTTTTAATCTGACATATGTAACCAGTCATATTTTGTATACACTACGCGCCATTGCAATGCTGAATCAGCACATCCAGAAATAACAAGGGCATGCTCAGCCTGGAGCACCACACAGAGAAAGCAGTCAGGCTCCTCTTCATTTTCCTTTTACAGCAGCCCTGCAGCCAGCATCTCCAGACATTTTACAGAGAGGTTTTTTTTGTGTCCCTCCTCATGTATCAGACAAGGGTGAAGCTCAAGGGCATTAACCTGTTGACAAAAGTTCAAGCAAAGATTCTGAGCACAACAAAGGAGCTACAGATGAGGGCGCAGGCATTGCTGGTCCTCCAATGCAAGTTGAGGGCAAAAAAACCCCCAAACAACCAACAACCTCAGGCTGTCTACAAGATCTCCACCAACACTTTCCTTTGCACTGTACTGACGAACAGGGCTGGACATTTTTCCTTTTTAAATTACAAGTGAAGAAAACTTCCACAGCAAGAACCAGAGACAGTGTCTAGAACTGGGCACTGTCAGAGAAGTGTTTCTCAGGTTTGACCAATCAATTTAACAGGCACCCTGTGCTTTGGGCAGAGCAACAGGGATGTAATGAAGAACTTCTAGCCACACATGGGCTTATATATATGGGGCATTATCAACAAAGAAAATCCTTTTTTTTTTTTCCCAGCACTGCAGTTATAAACCACAATAATTGCATGGTGATGCATGTAGGATAAGTAAAAGCTGGATAAAATACATCAGTGAAAATCAGTGTTTCCTTTCAAAATGAGCCAGTGCAAACAGATTTCCTTTCAGATCTCCTGGGAGATTACATCTTACTGCTTTCTTCACTTAAACCTAACTTCCCTAGACCTTATCTATGTGGCAATTTCCACTTCATGGTGAGTTTGTTCATTACATTCAGGCACTTACCCTTACAGCCCTGCCACAACAAAGAATTACAGATGCTTGAGTCTAAAGATCACTTGAGCTCTGATAAAATGTAAAGGAATAAAGAAGTGAGAGCAGTCAGTCTGCATCATGCTAAAAAAGGCAAACTGCAACAGCAGCAATACAACTTCATCCAACTAAAGATAATAATTTATCAATTTTTTTTGCTTCTCCATGCTTTGAAAGCCTCAGGAATCAGAAAAATAAGCATGCTCATTAGCTCTCCTGAGGACATACAGGACACTGAAATCAGTGGGTGCATCACAAGGCACTTGGTTGGTTGACACAGCTACGTAACAGCTATCAATATGCATTATATCCTAAGACAAAATCTTCACAATTGTTTCAGTGGTTTAGTAACCCATATAATCTCTTCCAAAGTGATGTAAGCACTAGGAGAAGAACTGGCACACCTATAAAGCAAGCTGGATTCTTTAAGCATAAACTATGCCAGGGAGATAGTGATGACAGGACATTTGTCAACCGACACTTCTTCACCTACCTCAAGAAGATTCACCCATGATTTTTAGAGATTTTAGAAGCTTATTTTTCATTTCAGAAATGCAATTAGGCCTGCATTCATCTCAACTCACTTTCTGCTCTTAGCTGGAAAACCCATGGCTCCATCCATAAATCTGTGCAAGAAAGGGGCACCTCCAGAAACATGCTGAGACCATAACTTTGACATCTCAGCATCAGGTGTTAGATGGCATGTGTTAATACTTGAGCCTCAAGCAAAAGCAGCACTTAGGCTCCCAAACCCTATGAAGTACAAATGAAAAAACCCCACCCAAACAAAAAGTTTTGATGTACCACAGTGAGGTAAACGCACTGATTTCCTGCCAGATCCAGTAGGTCCAGGGATAAAATAAGTGAGTGCATGCCAGCTCTTCAGTAGGCCATAAAATTCTTGTTCTATTGTATTAAGTTAATCTAAGACCAACAAACGTTGAAACCAATGATTCAGACTGTGAACAACTGCAGCAGCAAAGGAGCCACTGCAGATAACTGTCTCCTGCTTCTTGTGGGAGCAACTCATACCCAGGGTGACGGCAAGAGAATTTTTGGACCCGTTGATACCAAATTTAACACAAACTGTCTCATAGATGCTGGCTCAAAGGCTTATTTTTCAGACAGAACCACCACAGTGCAACGCAGCATCTTACAGTTCTTTCTCACCATTTATGCAGCTCAGATTTGGAACACCTAAAAAATTCAGGGAGTGATATTCTTCATTTTAATGCATTATGTTTTGTAGTGCAACACATATTTAAAAAGCTGCTACTGCTAGCTTGTCACTTTTGGTGCCAATTTATCAAGTGGTTTATATCTAACAGATCATAGCTTTAAGTTTTTGGCGCAAGAAAGCTCCTTAACGTATTTATATGACAGCAAAGTTTCAAAATCTGTTTAAAATCAACAGTTATGTCTTTCTCTGTTAAAAAGGGGCACTGTTTTGTATCATAATCGCTGCAGACCCTACAAGTGCAAAAGAAGTGGCAGCTAACATGACAGTATCTCACAATGCTAAGACAACAACCTGCAGTACAAGGCTCTTGTAGCTGCAGTCTTTAATATTTTCCTCCAGAAGGCTGCAAAGTACAGGTGCTCAAGACAGTATAAACACTATCAAAAGCTGAAATCTCTATCCAAACAGGAATAAGCAGCTAGGTTCAATATATACGTGAGAGATTAGATGACATCATCATTTCTCTTAACCTTTTCCTTACCTTGATGGCTTGATTATGTAACTAAATGATGTATTTGTTGCCACGTGTGTTTTTAAATGCACTTATTAAAAGACATGCACATTGCACTACTATAATTCTGAATTAATAATATCAATTTCTAAAACAGATATGTAACTTTTAGAATGCACCTGTTTTGATTCATCTAATGCCATGCACTGCAGCAAAATAGAAATAAAACTTGTTATTTAAAGCTTTCCATAACAGTACATTTGTCAAGGATACTTGATCAAAGCATTTACTTTGACTGTGCCATATTTGTTTAACTACTACTACTACTGCTTATTTTAGCCCATACTACAGAGTTCTGAAGAGCATAATCTGGCCATATGCCAGAAGAACACAGCTTTTAAATATAACCTTATATTCAAAGAGTGAAATCAAGCTCTAACAACATAAGCAAGCAAAATTTTCTCATGTACACAAACCTTTCCTGCGTGGTTTTTTAATTTTTCAAAAGATTAAGTAGCAAAACCAGGATTTAAGTAGTTTTACTTATACATATTTCAGAATACAGTAGAGAAATTAATGCTGGCTGTTGCTATTACAAGAGCTATTTGAACAAATTTAGGAGTTTTACTTTAGTGCTTTGATAACCAGAAAATTAAGCATTTCACATCAGAGTAGATTTCACTGACTTCTGTGTGGCTTGTTCTCTTGAGGTCAAGTCTTTTGGGAGGAGTTTGCTTGTTTTTTAATTTGGTGTGTCACCTGTTTACCAGAAGCACATTCTCACACTTCAAGGCATTTTCTGACTTTATTACATAACCATGAATAATTGCCAATGCTAACACAAATGACTGCAGAATAAGAATCACATGCGATTTAACAAGCACATTCACAGATACACAGATTGTTCTGTGCACATGTACTTAAATTGAAGAGCAAATTTGACTAACATCTACAGCAAATCACTGGTTATAGTTAAGTCTTTTTATGTAGTTATTGTGTAGAAAGATGTAAACACCTTTTTACCCTGAATTGGCAGTAATGCTTCCCTGAATTACACAGTAACGATACTCCTCTGAACCCCAAAAGTCCACAAAAGGCCACAACTTGATTTCAGGTGTATGAAAAAGGTAACAGGTAGGTACCAAATCTGAATCTAAAACCTCACCTGTCTGCAAAGAAGGAATAAGCATCTGTAGCTCACCATTATAAATTACAAGTGGAACTTTTGTATCTAATAAAGCTTAACAACAGCGCTGCTTGCATTAACATTTTGCGTTTACAAATGTATTTTCAGGTCTGGTCCTTATACATTCACGGTGAAGCTGGCAGGGAAGATCAAAGCAAAATACAGCTAAAAATGCCACTTTTCATCTGACTTCAAGGTTTGTCATGTTTCATAGGGTTTCTATTGCTAATAATAAATCTGTCTCTGCCAGCTGAATTAATTACACCAGATGAACATAGTTTTCACTGTCCAGGACCACTGAATGTTTCAAAACCTTGAAAGGTGCTCCAAAATTCAGTTGGTTACAAACACACAGGAGACTTTCAGGGGAGACTTGCTGGGACAGTTCACAACCCACAGCAGTAGTTACCCGTTCATGCTCCTGGGAGCAACTTCTCTAAACAGCACCAACACTGAGACCTTATCACTCTCTACAACTACCTGAAATGAGGTTGTAGTGAGGTGGGGGTTGGTCTCCTCTCCCAAGTAACAAGCAACAGAACAAGAGGAAATGGACTGAAGCCACACCAGGGGAGGTTTAGGTTAGATATTAGAAGAAACTTCTTCACTGAAAGGGTAATTAAGCACTGGAATAGGCTGCCCAGGGAGGTGGTTGAATCACCATTCCTGGAGGTGTTTAGAAGATGTATTGATGTGGTGCTTAGGAACAAGGTTTAAGTGCTGGACTTGGTAGAGTTAGGTTACTGGTTGGTAGAGTTAGGTTACTGGTTGGTAGAGTTAGGTTACTGGTTGGTAGAGTTAGGTTACTGGTTGGACTTGATGATCTTAAAGGTCTTTTCCAACCAGAACAATTCTGTGATTCTGTTAGCACCAACCCTAACAGCAGCACTACAGGGGAGGAAATTGAAGCAAATATGACTCATTATTCCTGAAATGAGCCACTGAAAGAAAAATTTTAATACAGCTGTCCCAGATCACCCCAGTAGCAGTGTACCTCTCCTATGCACTCACATTAAAATGATGTTTTGTACAATCCCGCTTCACACAGAACAGGACTCCTGGCAATCCAGGAGTCAAAAGCAAGGTTGCAGATATTTTTGTTTCTTTTAGACAAAAACAAACCTCCTGAAACCAGACTGTGACGAGCAAAGGCCTTTGCAAACACAGTAAATGCCTTCAGCTACCTAAAAACCAATGTTTATTTTACTTCAAAGATTTTTAGACTAAATTACCTTGAAGCAAAAAGTGCCATCAAAATCGTTTGGTCTTTTTTCTTTTCCAACCTCTTAAAACATACCAGTTGGTCTAGACCTACATATCACAGGCTAACATAAATAAGTGCATCTTTCAGAAAATTTCTTCCACAAACAGAAGCTAGACCACTGGACAGATGCAGCATCTATATTTTAAATATTTTGGCATCCTTTTTCACCCCTGCTTCCGTTTCCCTGCACCTTCCTTTTGATCTGGCCCCACCTCAGGAGTCAGTCCCCTTCCCTTGGGGGTGGATGTACTGGCACAGCTCAGCCCAGCCAGATGTTTTGAGGGAAGTTTCATTCCTTCCCTGCTACTTGCTCAAACGACAGAAGAGGTACTGCCCTGGGCTGAGCTTCCCCCTCACTGGCTCTAGTTGAGCTTTCCAGTGTGTGAATTAATACCTAAAATAAGAAGCCAATTCACAGAAGAAAACAGAGGGGCAGCATATGAGAAAATATATCCTATTTATTTGATGGCTCAGACCTCTGTCACTAGTGCTAACAGGTACTTCGCTACCTATAAAACAGCACAGATGTGGGGAAGTATGTCCTACACCCCCCCTACTGCTTTTATTCTTCAATACTTAAATCTCCATATTATGTTTGGGCCCAAAGCACAAAGGGGCCCTCATTTACAGCCAACTCCCACAAGTAGCATTGAAATAGCAGCAGAAACCACAGAAGCACTTCATTGGAAGCTCACAGGAAGCCCAGGGTGGAGATTTGTTAATTTTTCTCTTGCTCAAGGACAGACTTGCCTGCTTTCCTCCAAGGTCTTCCCCAGCTAGGAAAGCATGGAATACTACAGGCACATTCCCAGAAAAGCCTGACAGCCATAAAGGTACTAGAACAGATGGAAGGCAGGTCACAAATTTTAATAGCATTTAGTATATTAACTATTACAGATTTTTCTTTCAAGAACTCCATCATGGAGGTTGAGAACCCAGCTACAGACTAACTCTTGTTCTTAGTCTTTCCTGCAATCATGTCTTATTGTCCCACGGAAATACTACAAAATACATTTTGTAAAATATTAAAGGAGACTGAAGAATCACTTTTTTAGAATTGGTCCATGAAATAAAAAGCTATATATTCATCTCAGAGACATGCTCAAGCATAATCCCACAACCTTCTGCTTTATTATGAATTTTCTGGCTTTTGAGGTGAAGGCAATGAATGTAGTAATCTAGTACAGTTTAACAAGTGATACAGTTAAATAAAATTCTCTTGGGAAAAGGCTTGTCTGGTGACACTGTCAGCACTGGTGACTGACCCCTAGGGAAGTGGGACAGTCATACACAGATGGGAAATAGCTGGGAAGGAACTACATGGAAGCACTGAAACATTAGACCCTACCTAGTGGCTGAAAACTCAAGTGTGAGGTCCAGATGCTAAAGTCTGAATGTGTTAGCATCATTGTTAGGGAACTGATACTAAGTGACAGATAGGTAATATTACATAAAGTTCAATTTCTGGCTGTCTACAATGGCTCCTAATTCAAATAAAGGCCTGACAAGCTACTGACAATAAATAAATAAAAGTAAAAAGCGCTTTGCTTTGAAACCTTAGCCTTACGCCTGGGAATATTACAGTAAGCTCATTTATTAAAAGGACTGCTTGATTTTGACCTAATACTACTTTACCAAAGCAACTGAAAATTATTGATTTCCTGTGTTATGAATTGAGATGAATAAAAAACAAAGATTAGAAATAAAAAAGCTTTCTTTGTTCTGGATATCACTTCTGCTATGCTGGTCAGTCAGATGCCATTGTTTTTCCTGCCGGTCCCATGGCACATGAAAGTTATCTTACTAGGAAACAAAACAAAATTAAAAGAGAAAAATAAAACTATTTTCCAAGAGTTTTACTGTTTGGTTTTGGACTTACATCCAAGACTAAGAATAAACCAGAAAAACAGTAGCAGTTTTAAAGATTGCTCCACACTAGTTCAGTTTTCATTTTTGTTTTAAATTGTTCACAATTCTTTTGGTCCTGAAGCCTCTTGAGATAGAGACTGGGATTAATATTTATATAAAGTGATTAAAAAGCATTTTAATTCAAAAAAGCAGACACACTTCATTAGCTGCCTTTTCCATGCAGTGTTTGTTCCAACTCTTAATCAACAATATCTACACGCAGCTCTGAACCCAATAGATGTTTTTGCACCGGTCTTAAGCCACAGAATGCTCTAAGTTGTGGGCAGGGCAGAACAAGGAAGGCAGAGAACAAAAGGATACTCCCAACCACCATGCAAAAAGCACAGTAGAGTGATCTCTGTCACATCCCTGTCCTGTTGTAGATGGCAGGCAAGGGACACCGCACAAGTAAAGTGATACTGTGCATGAAAGCCTATGAGCACATTCAGAAAGGCAACACAAGTCGCCCACAACTATGAAAGGGCAGAAGACCCCCCTCAGATTTTAATCAATGTTGGCTCTCTGCGTGTTTGAATTCTCCACACCTTGTAGACTGCTTCACTAGGTAACGATTTTCAAGTTCTTATATTAAAAAGATATTAAAATCTAGGCCCCTGTTACTTAATGGAGATTTAAAGTGCCAGAGGCTATTTGTCTGAATTACCATTGATTGCCCCTCCCTAGCAAAGACTGCAGTGAGAAAAGGACCAAAAGAAAATGCCTTAGTCTATGCATTTACAAACAGTAGTCTCTTCTTTTCAAATGAAAGCTAATTGCAGACACAAAATCAGAAGAAATCAGCAAATTTGATACAAATCACAGACCTCGTTACATATCTATGAAGACATGATTTGGCTTTAAAGATAGAAACATCCCTGTACATAAGCTACAAAAAAAGTGAAGCTGCCTGAGACATGAAACCTAACGGTTCCTTACTTCTGAACACTTAGAAACCAAAGCTCAAATGTTTTCCAAAAGTGGAATCAACTCCTGAAACAGCTTTTTCCTAGTGGCTTCACTACAATTTCAGAACCATGGTTTCCTGACCTTAGGAAAATAAAGATTGACAAGCTGCATGTTTGTTTTGAGATTTGTTGTTTGACAGAATGGTGACAGTGTGGATTTTTGTGTGACTTGATGCATGGCTGAGCTTCTCACCTGTGAGAAGTGACTGTCATTGGCCATTAACCTGTCATAAGCAACTAAGAAAACAAAAAGGAAATTCCATGTTATCACTGAACAACTTAAAGCATTTTTCCAACATTTTAACATGGAGTTTCCTAGCTTTGTTACCAAAATATAAAAATAGGTCTTTGTTTACAAACGGTTACTCATTTTGACCCCAGATCTATTCTTTCCACCTTAGCCACTGTATCACAAATGTATTCAGAAGCACACACCAGTGGAAAGTTTTACTTCAATACAGCCAGTATACTGCCCCTAATTTTCTTGCTTTTTTTTCCTTGCAGATGAGATAGCAACTTAGTAAGCTTTCAGTTCAGAGTTGGAAGTAAGGGAAGAATTTTTTCTTTACATCCTTTTGAGCTCTGTTTGCTTCAAAAAGGCATGTGACTCATAGTGGTTAAATATTTAACAGTTTCATTAATGAGCTAGGTCCTAACATGCAAGTATGAAAAGAGATGTCATTATGTCTGAAAAAACCCACTCATATCCAAGCAACTTTTTTTTTTTTTTGAATCTGTAAGGTAAGTTGCTCTCTCAGAACTAGTTCTACACGCACATTTAGTAATGGTATTCTGTGTAGAGATATGTGGGGGATGGGCATTGGTTGTGTTTTTCTTTTCTTTTTATCACAATAGCTGCAGTAATTCAAACTCAAATGTGCCTGGTATTGTAATAATAATAATTATGACACAATAATTATGCAATTATACCCTATGGGACTAGGCTATACTGACGTGTGCAACCATGTGCTCATGATCACTTCAAAGACAGTAACAGAGATTGAAGATATTACCACACCCAACTCCTCATTACTGCACCTCTCATCTTGGAGATTACCACCCACAAAGCTGAACAATGATAACCCGTGGTGGAAGTGCTTTTAGGCCTCTTTAATCTATC
This sequence comes from Hemiprocne comata, assembly GCA_020745705.1. Classification (NCBI taxonomy): domain Eukaryota; kingdom Metazoa; phylum Chordata; class Aves; order Apodiformes; family Apodidae; genus Hemiprocne; species Hemiprocne comata. The sequence goes on from CM036590.1 coordinate 16,796,194, forward strand.
CAAATTAGTTTTAACCATCTTTGGTGGTAAACAAAGGTTTTTGGGGCAGCTAGCCACTGCAGCAGACTATGAAAGCAAATGCAGTACAATCCAACTCTGGGCAGAGTAGAATCTTGTGGAAGGCCAGCAGCAAAGAGCTAGCAGATGACTGCTTCTCTAAGTGTCTTCCAGAGAGACATGCTTGTGCAACCCTATCTACATCCTGTCTGTTCTAAATGAGTTTGAACAAAACAACTTTTGTCTGCAGAGACAGCCTAGCTGCCAATTTGAGTTCAATACCTGGCTCTGGATTATAGGAGGCATGCCTAGACCTATAGGATAAAATTAATTTCAGTCAAGCTTGTCTCAATCAGCTGTCAGGCTAATAACCTGCTGTCCTGCAGCAAAACAGATGCAAAGTAAACATAAAATGCTACTTATTAATTATTCAGTCAAATCAATACAAGAGTGGCACAAACAGCTAAGTATGTAAAGTAAGGGCCAAAATCTCATCTTTAGATAAAAAAGCTTTCAAAGTTCTAAATTAATAAATGAGACAAGAAATCAAATATGTTTTTTTTTTTCTGTGCTACAATTACTGAGGCCATCACTGAACCTAAAGACGTGGAGCAGGCCATAGCTGGGACTTCTCTTAAGTTACTCTTTTTTGCTTCGGTGCCAGGCTGCACAGAAGGCTACTCACACTGCTTTTCACTCGCCTTTGCACCACGGCATCTGTTTAGGCTGCAAGGTCTAGCAGCATAGGAACTATCTTTGAGAGTGTGTGGACCTCTGCTCTACTAGATGTGGTACTAGATGATCTTACAAGTAGGGCCCTTTGAATGGGCTGTAGTATAAACAACAACAATATCCTTTTTCAGAAGGATAGTACACAACTCTGCTTGTAACTTGTGTTGCAGATAAAGTTTCCACCACACTTTTAAATATCAAAAGCTAACAATTCTTACTCTACAGTTCCACAAACAATTTAAGCTAGCACTGCTGCCAAAAAAAGCAATCTCATCTGGCCAAAAAAAAGGTTAGTTTGAACCCGTGTGGGTTCTTTAAGAAAGTTTACAACATCATCGCACAAATGCTTGTGTTGGCACAAGAAATGGAGCAGCAGAACCATTTCTTCAGGTGGCAGTGCCAGTTTATGAAGGCTGAAATCCATTTTTTGAAAGTGCAGCCTGGGTACTCTTATGGATTTATCACACAAAGCCAAGTTAGGGTGGAAAAACTATGGGTCACCCAATTTTACTCAGGAAACTGCTAATACTCACCTGCCAAGAATGCTGCAAGGTTAAGTACATTAATGTTTGTAAGGCATTACAGAAGGAAGACTAGTAAATATTTACTTTTCTCTCCTCCCTTTTCCCCTGCCCTGGCCAACAAATATAACTCATTCCGAGTTTCATATACTAAATCAATTACTTGGAGCAGATCCTAGAATGTACCTGTCAAGCTCCTCCTGCTTGTAGGCCAGATGGAGGTCAGTCATCATACACAAGTATGATGATTTAAAACTGTTCTGCAATGTTCCAGCCAAAACAGCATCTAAATTCATAGTACCCACCCTGCTGCAGGGAACCATGGAATAGTCAGATCACCTCTACAGTGCACATCCTTTTCTCACCTTGACCTGGGGAACAGCTGCAGACAGACCAAGGACAAGAAAATCAACTCCTCTTGCACCATTTCCATGTGCAAACACACCATGTCAAGCTGACAGAAACAACAATGAAATGGAGTGTTTCTGAAAGGTACCTTAATAAGAATGTTAAGGGCATGCTGGAGGAAAAAAAGAGTCAGCCTCAGTGTCATTAGCATAAGGGAAACGACCAAAGAAAGGCAGTACATAACTTGCTTTCACACACTAGGTGTAAAACCAGGCATTTTCGTTATTTTGTTAGTTCTTCGAAGTCATGGTGTTTCTGAGAGCTAGTAACAATTCTTGAGTCCCCATCATCTCAAAAATATGCTAATATTTGATGGGTTAGGTGGGAAATACCTGATGTAAACAATATACTAAGATATGTTTGGTCCGTAGAGGCAACTCAGAGAAACCTGCAGAACTTACTCCATTGCACAGCCTCTGACACTGTTGCTACCAGGACACAAGGGCACCTTTCCTTGTTTGCAGCCAAGGCTCAGGATGCACCAGGAATGAAGAACAGAAAATGCAGTATGTGCAGAGGTGGCTCTCTGGCCCATCAAGACTCCTCCAACAGCTCAATACAAACACCAAGTTCTACACTCTACAGCAAAATAGATTTATTTTATAAGCTGAAATAAAGTGTAGATGCCCATGCTATGTATTACTCGCCTCTGAATTAACAGCTCTAATAAACTATTTCACAAGACCTTTCTGATTACTAAGATAAAATAGGACTGGACCCCATACTACAACAGGAACAATCCTAGAAACTCTTTGCATAAGACAAATCTAAAAGAACTGACACCTCAGTCATTTTAATATTTATCATATTATCAAAGTAAAAGTACATTAGATTAAAAGGTGTTTAAAACATTAATTATGAGATAAATACAGCTTGTAGTTATATAAATCAAAATCTCATGCTTCCTAGACTATCCCAAAGTACAAGCAGACACTGTTCAAGAAACCTTTCCTATTGCACACTCTGATCCTGTTAATATTTATGCACACAGGAAGCTCAGCTGACGTCACGATGACTGTTCATATGCACAGGGTTAAATGTACTGCATAATTGCAAGTCTCATGCTATATAAAATTTCACTTACAAATGCAGAACCTAATTTGGTCACCTATATCCATATACATTAAAAAGCCCAGAATATAGAATCTTCACTTTTTTCCCCCTCTCTCCTAAAACAATGGAATAAACTCTCAGTGGGATGGAGTCTCTACTCAACACAAACGAAATCCAGCTAGTATTTTTCCTAATCATTGCTGAAAATAGAAACATGTTCTATATATAGAAATATATGTATGTAAAGAAGCATACACATAAACATACATGAAGAAATAATAGGTTGATTTCTATACCTTCTTGTTTCTTCTCTGTGCACACGGTCAGGTATTTGTAACTTTTTTCATGGCCTGGCAAGTTTCTAACAGGTTGTTGATTTACTCATTCCCCTTCCAACAGCAGTTAGCTCTCACTGCCAAGATGCACTTTCCTATCATGGAATGCAGAAGTCAAGAATTGAAATAATGAAGTTTTCAGAAAATGAACGTAAAGAAGCTTACTTTAGAAACTGCTAAGAAAAAGAAAGCCACCAAGAAGTCCAGTTGCTTTTGTTTTTTAGTCAGTTAATTGAACCCACTTAATCCAAAATCTTGAAATAAAACCTTAATGCACTCAATTTGTGTAAGTTACTTTCTCTCCACTAACTCCTGGAACCTCCCTTCTTCTGAGACAGTGGCACTCACTGCTCTTCTGAACTACATTTACACCACACTTGCAAACTTTATTCCAGTTTTGCCTACCAAGGGCCACTTAAAGCCATTCAACAGCCACCAGCTAGTGACAGCTGGCAACCTCAAACCTGTCTCAGTAGTCTATCATATGTAATCAATTGCAAATAGAACTTCAACAGACTCATCCCATTATTTCCTAGCTAATTCCCCCTGGGAAAACAAGCCAGCAAGCTTCCACTTTCAATCATGAAGCTAGTTTTGCCCCTGTCCCTCCCATCCAACTTCTCCCTTTCCCCTCTCTTTGCATCAGTTCACTGCCCTGTTTCAGCTTTTCAGCTTGATATCCGTTATGTTATGTCAGCTGTTACATTACGCTTAAAACAATAGACTCCAGCTGGCTGAGGTCAGATGTGAAAACAAGGACCTAACAAAGCCATAGACCCTCCAGTTATACTGAAATTGAGATACACGCTGAATGTAGCACTTAATGACAAACTACTTTCCAGACATTTGGGCAAAGGATAAAGGAAACACCTGTCACTGCAAACATTACACACTAATCCAGATAAATCCTAAATGTGAAAATCTTTCTTTTCACTACTTGGCTCTACTAGGCACCAGTATTTCACACTTTTATTTTTTTTTCCAGGATGGAATTTCTATTGCTCTGCTTCTATACTAAAATATTACATAGTGAAAATGTGTATAGCTTCAAAGAAAATATGTTTACTATGTTTCTTTTAGAGTTACCAAGAAAATGCTCTCTGAGCTTGATATGGATTTACACCCCAGAAAAGTTCAGTCAAACTTTAACCCTTAAGCAGAAAGCTCAACAAAAGCCATCAAACAGTGTAAAAACAAATGAAACACTTTTTTCAGTGATGGCATTTTCCTGGACACACCTTTGAACAGAATTTATTGGAATGCAGCTATACTAAAAAAGTAAAGAAAAAAACCACTGGGATACTTATGTGACTTGAGTGGAAACACAAGTTCTTGAGAACAGGTGAACTAACAACAAATCTGCAGCACATACACACTATTTTTCAAAACACCACATACAATATAAAAGCAATGTTTTCTGAAAACTCTCATGATATTGTAGTTCACATCTAAAAAGCTGGGAATTGTTCTCAGCTCAAAAGGACAACTTGGCACTGGGCTCATTTCAGTCTTTGGCCAACACCTGCATGCTACAAGCAAGGGAGATCACCATGTCATGTCATGTATGCCACCAAGCAGCCAGCACCAATCTATCACCAGTCATTCGTGCTGGCCTGCAATCTGTCACCAGCTCCACCACAAGCCTGAGGTAAGCCACTCTCCCCAGAGCCTGTCACAGTCTTCAGGGTTTGAGCCTCAAAAAGTGCTTGGTGCTTCACAGCCATCTCATCCCAAAGTACAGTGGAGAGAGATAAATATGAAAATCCAGTTCCTTTACTCACAATGACTTAGTTGCAGACTTTATTTTAAATGACAGCATTCAGGTATTCCACCATAGAACTCCAGGTATAGAAATCCAAGAGAAGGGATTTTTTTTTCCCCATAGTTCTTAGAAAAGGTAGACGTGGAAGTAAGGGTTTATTCTTATCATATACATGTAAAAGCAATTTTTTGTGGTAATATCAGAGAAGTTTAGAAAAATAACGTTTTTCTCCTTTACTCATTGAAAAGGAAACATTTAAGACAATAGCATGAGCATACGTGGAAAGACATAACATACCGGAAATCTATCCGGTGTGTTAACAAGTGCAGTATCTTTCTCCTCCATGCAAATACCTGTCCAATTTATTTCACTGAAAGCTTTAATTGTTTTCACATGATGAGAAATCCAGTAGGCCAAACAGCATGAATTTTGTGGCTACAACCACAAAGTGGCCAGAGTTGTCTCTGGCAGCAGCATTTACACAGCCCTTTCCTTCCACCCTTCTCTCCCAGAACTATTTTTGTTGATCATTCATATAAAATCCCCCAAGCTTATGTGAAAAAAAAATCTTTTTATTAATAGTTCCCTTCTTCCAAAAGATATTTTCACCTACTTGAGGACATCGTCCAAGGTCTGACTCCAGCCGCCCCAGAGGGGACACAGCGTGGTCCAATGCTGCCCCCTACAGCTGTTAAAGGGAAACTATAGCTCCCTTCTGCAAGTGTGATCTTTCAGCTCATGTGCAAACAAAAAAGCAGCTCATCTTTCCCTTACTGGTCTTACCAAGCTTTTCGTCCATACCACCTCTTCATTCCTTCCTGACGCTCCTCTTCAGCTCAGACTCCATCTACACCAAACGATAACAACGGGCTTGTCTTTTTTTTTTTTTTTAAGCCCATTTCATTAAATTGCTTCAGCTGGCCCTAACAATCTTATTTCCACTTTAGAAGCATCTGACCTGTTCAGAACAGACATAAAGCAGAATTAAAGCTGGACTAAAAGTATGTCCAAGCAACCTTCTGAACCAAATTAATAACATCTCTTAAACATCACATTTACATTAAACATATAAGTCTTCTATACAGACCAGGGGAGTTGACAAGGGATTGCTTTGCAAACAGCTGGAACAAGTTAAGATGTTACTACCAGCAGATTTCAAACCAACACTGATGATTTTGCAACAAAGCAGATGAGAAGCATTCATGTTATCTGCCAGTACAACTCAGCTACTAATATCAGAACCATGGACTGAAGTACAGTGAGAAACACCTGGGTTCAGATTCAGAGGAAGCTCTTCCAGCTACTAATTATACTGTCACCCAATTAAAAGGGGAGAGGGCGAGTTTCAGTTCTATTCATGTTTCCTGAACCTTCAGATCACTCACATTTGGCCATTTTACTCCAAGCTAAGATGTAGAGAAGCTGACTTTAAAGGAAAGCTGAGTTTCTCCACTTCAGCTACCAATGAAGTGAAAGAAAATGCCGCAGTGAGCAATTCCCTGGACAGGTCTGTCTCAAGTCCAGCAGATCAAAAGGATTAAAGGGCACCAGTCCACCACACACTTCTTCACCATCTGCCCTCACTGAGTCAGACCAGGAGACATTGCTGAGGCTGCAAAGACAAATTTTTCACTTTCTAAGGTACAGTTGTTCTTTAGAGAAAGTCTGTAGACTAATCATTCTGTAGAGCTGTCACCAGGCATCCTTTACAGACATTAATCCCATGTAATTTTTCAAAAGGATTAAACTGCACTGATGTCCAGATCGTAAGTCTCTGTCTTGGCCTTCTTAAGAAAGGAAGATAATCAGAAAAAAAAAAATGCTGTGGAACCACTTTGAACTATTTGAACTTCAGAATGAAAAGCTGCAGGTGTTTTTCTTTCTTTCTCTCAAGATCCACCAAACACTCCAGAAAACTCAAAACAAAATATTTTATTAAAAGAAGAAATAAAAATCTATATTTCTAATATGCCTGGACTCTCTGCCACTTTCTCTTAACTGTAAAAATAATTTCAAAGCCAATAACATAAATGTTAACCACCCAAAACTATTTCAGTTTATATTAATTGATAATCTTTTTAATGCTTAAAAATTGTTTAATCTCTTCAGTAAGAAGTATGCTAAAGTAGAAAAGCAACTCAGAAAACAGAAAGCTGGAAAGAGCTTACTCTTTCATCATAAAAACATACTCGTCCTTTTTTTTTGTTGGAATCAATATTGAAATGAGATTCCTACAAGAAAATAGCTTTTTCAGGCACACTAAATATCTAAATATCCCTTGGTTCAGCAGAATATTTAATCCCCTTGGATCAGGCACTTGGATTTTCTTAGATCATGCTGAGATAACAGCATTCTGCTGTGTTCTGGCACCATAAAATCCTTGCTTATGAAAACAAAAGAAAAATATGGCCTCTCTGGGAACATACATCTCTGAATTACTTTTTTCCATAGTTTAAATATTGTAGCCTCAAAATCAATTTTTACCCAGATATACTACATTCTTTTCATGAGTCATAGCAAAAGCTCTCCCGCACCACTATTTTAAATGGGCCGAGTGTACATATACCCTTCAAAATGATGATCCTTTCAGAGTCTTGGCTCAGACTCCAGCTCACGCTGGGCAAGTGCCAACTAGTAACTGGAGCCGATCCCCCCCAACAGCACCATCTAGTGAAAAAAAGGTAAAATAAACACATGCAAATTTAAACAGTTTTCACTGCATTCTGGAAGCTAACAAAAGGCCAATTCTCTCCTAATCTCCCATTACAACTGCATTTAGGTATAGCTTTCATCAAGGCTCTTTGCCTTGTGAACTGTGGTGACAAGTACAGAAAGATTCAACAGCTAATTGTAAACTTTTTGTCTAAAACTGGAACACTATTTGGAACACAAACTTTCCCTTGTTTATTTTCCCAATGTTAAGCTTGCATTTATTTTTATTGTTATGAAAAATAGAAGCATTTTAAAATGTTTTAAAACAATTGATAACATCATGAGGTGATTTTAGAAGCAGCTCCAGAGTAAAATCAAATAATTTATACATATAATCTCAACAGCCTTTTTAGATCTTATTTTCTTATAACTGTAGTATCTTATATGACTATATTATTGGAGCATGAAAGTGTTGTTTATGAAACAGGGTACACTCAGCTTCCATCCGTAACTTTAACGTGACCAGTCTCACTGCTTTCAAAAAGACACTCTGCTGAAGTTTTGTAGGTGCTTAGATCTTTCACAGGATCAGAGCAAAAAACTTTGGCCACATCAAGGAAATACAGCAGTATATCTCATAATAGTGAGTGTTTCCAAGGGTCTTGTTTGAATAGTTTTTCAGTCAGGAGGAACAGATTGTGTTTTTGCTAAAGTGCATCTCCATGCCTTGTGACTCACAAATGGGCTGTAGAAGGGATTCTGTACCAGCAGTAATTTAGAGATAACACATCTCATTTTCAAGATGCATCAGCAGTAAACTCATCTAATCAGACTTGCCCATTCGGGCTCTTCAACTCACCATCCTCATGTGCTAACTCTGAGCGCTCATTTCTAGACATTGAGCATGAGAGTAATTTCTTGCATTGCCAGACCTACTGCTGCCTGGTAAAAACCTCCCCCCTGCCCAAATACAAGTCCACAAATCCCAGACAGGCAAAATTTCAAAGCATGACACTGCACATTTGGTACTACTATCTCAGCCTTACATTTGATGGACTACAAAGCATAACTCATTCAGAATGAATTCTACCATACATAGGAAATTGTGTCTAAATAAAAAGCAATGTGCGTTTGGACAAAGCTACATATTTTCCCTTTGGAATGCAGATAAGGAAAGCTGGACTCAATTTTATAATCTTCAAAAGAAAGAATTAAAGCTCTCTAAGTGTTACGTTAATTATTTTAATCTCACAGAGCACATACTCAGGCAGTATAATTCTAGTTTCATTAAATGACTTGAGGTCTCATGAACCTCAAATTCCACATGGCTGAAGGTTTCCTACCTCTCACCATCCCAGTTAAGGTCAAGCAGAAAAGCCTTGAAGATTCCATTACTCCTCCCAGTAGGTTGTTCTATGCTGCAGCTCCTTTGAGGTCTCTCTCACTCCGTTTGTAAATCAACTTGTTTGTTGTTCTTTGCTCACTTAGGACAACGTTACCTACTTTCATCATCTGGCTTGAAATAAAAACTATTATTTTGGTATAACTACAAGTCCCTCTCCAAGCACAAAAGAAATATTATTTCCTACTGCAAAGCCATAGAAAGAGTGCTCTCCTAAGCTTTAATAAGTCTCCTTACATCACCATTAGGGTTTGAAACTTTTTTCCTGTTTTGTTTTTTAATCCCTGTATACTGCTACACTTTCTTTTACTTCTTTCTGTGCAGTTTACGGTTTCTCTTCAACCAGTTATCTGTGATTAACTTCTACCTTAAGCATTCGCTTACGTCTAGTTTTGACAGCTCGTAATGATACATTAGAATGAAAGTAAAACCAAAAATAAAACAGAATAAGAAATTTTACTGGGTAGATGCTAAGAGGAACCAGACTCCGACATTTATATGTGTGCTGCAAGGTGCACAAGTCCCACCAAAGCTGGATAAAGCAGAGAGCATGTTGGCCCATTTACTGCTTTGGACAGATGGATCACTGTAATGCCTTTAAGTTTCTTGAAAATTGCCACAGTTAATCCTTTAAGAAAACAGTATTAGAATATGCCAATATTGAATAAACAAACAACTGCTAAATTCCCAAGAAACCGTAATAGTAGTATTTCAATGTTAAAAATTAACTTTTTTTTCTCATTATATGGAACACTGATTCACACTACTTAGAAAGCAAGATAATATGAACACCCAACAAATACTGGATATTACATACATTGCAGGAAATCCTAAAAGCATTGCATACATATTAGATTAAATCTAATATATGCATACAGTATAAACACACAAAATGAGTTCCATGATTTCACAGGAGGAAAAAAGTGAAACATCCCTGGTTAAGATGTCCCCAGAAGTTAATTCACTGAAAATAACTGTGTGTGTGTAAAATATTATGATGAACTGCAAAGATGAGTAAGATATCACAAGTGAATTGCATCACAGAAATTGGCAAAAGTATCCACAATTACTAGTTCTGGATTAAAAACACCTTGAATCTATACAGAAAGAGAACCCCAAATCACAAGAAAGAAAAGGATGTAGAAATACATGTATAGACTCTGTTAGCTGGCAACTAATTAAAACTTACATGTAGAAGTTCAAATATCCTACAAGTTACTTAAAAATTGGGGTTACATCTGGCTGGCTACCTGCCCCCAGCAGCGTTCCTCAGTGTTCAATCCTAGGGCCAGTGCTGTTCAATATATTTATCAGAGATCTGGATGCAGGAGTTGAATGCACCAGTTTGCTGGTGATACCAAACTGGGAGGTGCTGCTGACTCTCTTGAGGGACAAGAGGCCTTGCAGAGGGATCTAGATAGATTGGAGCATTGGGCTGTGATTAATGGGGTGAGATTTAACAAGTCCAAATGCCAGATCCTGCACCTGTAACGGAGTAATGCCAGGTACAAGTATAAACTGGGAGAGGAGAGGCTGGAGAGCAGCCCTGCAGAAAGGGATCTGGGGGTGCTGGCCAGCAGCAGGCTCAGTGAGTCTGCAGTGTGCCCTGGCAGCCTAGAGGGCAAACTGCACCTTGAGGTGCATCAAACACAGTGTGACCAGTTGGTCAGAAGAGGTGATTATCCTGATGTACTGAGCATTGTGGAGGCCTCACCCTGAGCACTGGGCAGTTCTGGGCACCACAATTTAAGACGGATGTTAAGGTCCTTGAATGTGCTCACAGGAGGGCAACAAAGCTAGAAGCAATGTCCTATGAGGAGTGGCTAAGGACTTTAGGCTTGTCTAGTTTGGGGAAAATGAGGCTGAGGGGTGACCACATTGCTCTCTACAGCTTCCTGAAGAGTGGAAGTGGAGAGGGAGGTGCTGTGCTCTTCTTCCCTGGTACCCAGTGACAGGAAGCATGGGGATGGTTCAAAACTGTGCCAAGGGAGGTTTAGACTTGACATTGGGAAGCATTTCATTACTGAGAGGGTGGTCAAACACTGGAACAGTCTTTCTACAGAGGTGGTCAATGCCACAAGCCTGTCAGTGTTTAAGAGGTATTTGGACAACGCCCTCAATAATATGCTTTAACTTTTGGTCAGTCCTGATATGGCCAGGCAGTTGGCCTAGATGATTGTTATAGGCCCCTTCCAACTGAATTATTCCATTCTAAAAATACTATACCAGGCATGAAGATACCTCACATAGAAATAGTGTGAATTACACTAAGTTTAATATACTATGTTCTTATTTTTGCAGTATTCATATTAGGTATAAAGCCTTAGGTTATTGAATAGATAAATGGGAAAAAATACATTTTCATAATACATAACAATATACATACATAACAATTATATAACTGATGCACAGCTAAAAAGCTATTTTGAACAAACATTTAAATTGCTAGCTAGCATTTTCTCTATACAGTGACAGCATTTTCATAAGTAAAATAATGGTAATCTATTTACAAATACAGGAATCAATTATTTAGCAGGGGGTACCCCACCACTGAGGTACAACAAATTTGTAATTTTTTTTATGCTTTAAATCATGCCTCTCCAACTTCAAAACTAAGGCTATTGAATGAAATCTAAGCTGGCAGGACAGTAATACTCCTGCACATTAGCAAATGAGTGTACTATAAACAAAAGCTAACTCCATTTTCTCTACTGAAGTGAACATGCATAAGACAGGTAGAGCAAGTTGTCTTAAGTTTAAAGTCAATGAAAATACACAAGTACTTCACACTTGTGAAAGAAAGTTGTATCTGACATCAACCAAAAGCAAGTACTTTTTACTTCCCCTTCCCCCCCTCTTCCCCCATGGTCAGATGTCTGGTCTTCAGTATGGCTGCAACATGGATTAACCTGAGCAATATGAGGGATTCAAACTTAATTAGAACAACCTTGTGCGTTGGACACAATATAGATGCCCCCAGTATAGGCCATATAGGGTACAACTTGAGTTTTATATTACCATGACTTTTGGTGTTTCTTTGGGTTTACAGATTAATCAGGAAAAAGTAGAAAAGCCTCTTGTCAATTAAAACATAAGGAACATTCTGTTTGATATGGTATTAGCTCAGGAGATCAGAATTTGCACATTAAGAACAAACATCAATCACATTAACATCCACATACATACCATCCAAAATAATGTGCCTGTAGCAAGAGCTGCATACTGTTCTATTGTAGAAAGCACACTGAAGATAAGGCATATCAGCACAATAAGGAAGCTGTAAATAAAAAAAAAAATAAAAAAATTAAAAACAGTAATGTAGTCTAGCAAGAACCTAGAGGGAGGTCAGGTAATTATGCCATTACAAATTATCTGTACACATAGAAATGTCATTGGTATTAAATTATCTTAAAACACAGCTGGTAACTTCTGAGTGATCCTGCTTCATGCCGGATAGTTTATTTCTCACCAGACTCTAAGTTTTTGGGTTGAACATTATCAAATGAATGCACAATAATATTAGCTTTAGCCTGCCTCTAAGACTTTGTTTCCTAGCCCCTCAGGAAAACAACACTCCTTGTTCTTTCCAATTTTTAAGGGCCGTGGCTGAATCACCCCCACCCCAACATATTTCAAATATTTGCCTTTTCGCTGTTCTAAATTCTAATAAACTGCAAAGAGAAATCCCAGCTAAGCCAGAGCTTAACAGGCTCTGCCCACAGTGTCATTTATGACCAATCCCCAAAAGGCCCCAGATAAATAAAATCTGACATTTGGCATCTGAAACACAACCTAGGACTGATTCCATTTTTAAATCAAACAAAATTTCAAAGTAACTATCAGAAAGTGGGACTGTAAGGGTTTGTTCCCTTGAGTCCTTAGGGAAGGGGGTCCTGGTTCCCAAAGGTAAGATTCAGAACAGCCAGGGAGTTGCAGCAGACTCAGCCCAACTGCCTGGAGCCCCCAGGAAGCCTCTTCCACCGGCTGGGAAGCAAGGCTGCCCAGCCCTGCAGCCTCTGCCTTCAAAAGCCCCTTCCCAGAGCAGTTCAGCTGTGCCCATGACCTGACAGGGCTGCTGCTTGCCCTAAAGGAACACAATGCATTTGGGAAGCAAAACATTTAGGACCCTAACTGGATGCTGCTCACACTAGGCATAGGCAGCTTCCAGTTCCCAAAGAACTGCAAGTTTCTTTTTAAAAAATGACATGAGCAATGAAGAAGACTCAAAGCATTCATTTATTAAACACAGAGCTAGCTGTTAGAGATATTTTTCACAATTCTGTTGGGACAAGCACCACCAATCCCTTGCACTTGACAGAAACTTGCTGCAAAATCCAGTAACTAAATCATCCGCCCCCCATTACAGATCTCTATAATGGTTAAACAGGTTTTTTTCTTCAGAAAATAACTTTAAAAAATTTATATAATGAATAAAACTGAACTCAAGTGGAAAAATATTAACAGGACACCAGCTACAAATTTGCATGGCTCAGATGAAGTCACCCACAGCCTTTATCTTTTTTTTCACATAAGTGAGAACTTCATTGGGTGGATCTTTTGAAAGCACTCAAAAAAATAAAAATGTGTCAAGGTTGACATTGTAAGCCAGACTGCCCAATTACGGCTTCAAAATACAGCACATTAGTCCAATGTACATGGAGACAAATGATATCGTAAACACATTATAAAATCACATAGCAGAAGTTTGCAGGCAATTAGGTAGAAAAATCAAATTAGTAAGGGCTAACTAAATTGAAGTTAATAGGATAGAAGTTACCCCAAATCGACACAAACACGCATGATAATATACTTTTACCTAGGCAAAGCATAAATATGTGGGTGTTTCTGATTTATCTCTAACATCTTCTCATTTTACCTTGTATCTCTAATTTTGGCCGTTCTCAAATAGAAGGTGTGCAGACAAGGCACAGGAATACAAAGATGAGCCAGTCATTTTAAACATAACATAAATACTCCCCAAGCATCCAGCCTTTCTATCTGCAACATTCCCAAAGTCTCTTAAGACTGATGCACATGGTGACATGAACATAAATGGGTTCAGTTACTTGAAGGTAGCTAAGGGTCTCTGGATAATAAGTCCACCATACATACAAGTACTAGTTCAAGGCAAACAACGATTTGCATGGGATGACGTAAGCTGTCTGAATACACCTTGAGCAGTAACAATTAATACTTTTTATTCCCTCAATAGTATCAGACTTGTTAAAAGTGTAACCCGGACAACACATAAAACCACGAGAGGGCACCAAAGCAAAGATTATCCCATTTCTGTACTTTTCCTAAACAAACGAAACTAAGAAGAACCTAATAGGGATTAAAGATGGAAGTTTGTGTGCCTAAGTGACAGGAAGATGAATGTAGGGTAAATTGTTTGCTAAATCCCTTTGCTAATTACTATTAGAGAAAGTGAAGGCTGACATAAGAACTGCATCAAGTACCAGTCAGCACACTACCTACTTTTACAGGTTTTTATGTACACAGATCTACTTCAGTCTTACTAATTTTATTTTTTTCACTCCCAGAAGAACTCTTGAAATTTATCAGTGTGCTCTTTCCAGGCTGAAGCATGAGTGCCTTCATACCCACAAATACACATTATTCCAATTGAGTCAGATACTGCTGTTTCTCATCTCTTTCTTTGGCAGTAGAGAAAAGATGCCCACAAGCTCCACTAGTAGAGCCATCCCCATGGAGCACTACAGCTAAGCTACTTACCCTGCCACACTGTTTTGCCTCTGAGGCTAAATAAGAAAAGCACATAAAGAACACAGGGTGCAAAATTAAGAGATTAAAAAACTACATGGTCCTCCTCTAGCATCAGCCTGCTCTTCATTTGCTTCCAACACTCAGCCCTTACCCTGTTTTTGTTTCAGTACTAGTGGCTTCCTCCTCCACTTCTGAAGCATAAAAAGGGAAAGAGGCACCAGGAAAAAGGAAAAAGTTTTACACTTTTTTCTTTTTGACAGCTACCTCCTCTCTCTTCACTCAGAGTGGAGCACAGATTCTTAGTTACTGCCTACTTTCACTTGTTGACAGCACAGGGAGTTGCACCTTTGTTTTTCCCTGTGCAAACTCACACAAGTTCATTTACATCCTAAATACTTGAGGAAAAAAAAAAATCGTATCTCTCACATGAGTAGTGGAAGCTTTCTGAGGCTTGGCAGTTACATTTCCCCAGGATGATTTTCACATAGAACAGATTCAAATTTGAGGCAGTCTGTCCGTGTAACTGTTGTCAGCCGCCCTGGAACACTTTGCTAAGCATACGTACAATCCCGTGCTGATTTCACTAGTTGTATATGGGGTAACAGAACAAACATTTACCATTGTATCTGCCCTAATGACTCCAGTGTAATACCTTTTTCCTCCAAAGCAGAGACAGACAGCAAAATGCTGGAATTTCTTTAAATATAGCAGTCAGAAAAGGCTTAGTCTCTTGGAAAAAACAGAACTTTTATCTCCTGAAACCCATTGATTGTTTACCCTCTATGTACAAATGTGACCATCTTCAAGAAAGGAAGCAGAGCAGTGAGGCATCCAAGGCTTTCATCAGCTCTGATCTAACTCTCAGATTGTGGGGCCAAGGAAGTATTAGAGATGAGGTGAAAGCATGTGAAGTCTTTCATACTGCCTGTCCCAGGCTACAAAGTAGCATCTGCCTGCGGGTAGATAAATCACAGATACTGCATCAGTCAGTAGATGTACTCAAAAATGTATTGCTTTGTGGTTGACTCATATCTAACAGTTCTGTTTCTTTAACCCCAAGAATTTTGCAAGTGTCTGATCATCTCTGTACTTCTGGATGTGAAACCATGAAACCGCTATTAAAGCAATGTGGACACTAACACTTAAAAAACAGCAGGTGTTTTCTTTCATGGACTTTGTTTTCAGTCAATACTAGAAGGTGACCCATTTCCTCTCAAGCTGCCAGCACTGTTTTACTACAAGCCAGTTTCTGTGGTGGTCTTGTCAACTCAGTTTTTACAGGCATTGCATATCTGGTGGACTCACACTCAGAAGTGGAGGTATCTCAGTGCACATGAAACAACATGAGGGTGCAGCCCTCCAGTAATGCTTTGAGCTCATGTACACGTATGTAGACCTGAGATGTGTGTCTGCTACACTACCCATTAGTGAGAAAAGCACAATACCTAGACACAGGTTTATATAGACTTACACAAGACAGTATGTGCACAGATGTGTGTATGAGGGCAAACATGTAATATATAAGAAGAATTGGCTTACTCCATTAAGTCAGCCAAATGATTTAGATACTTTTTTGTCTCAAATAGGTTTGAGAAGTCAGAGCATTTCCAGGAAAGAATCACACAGCTGACAGGTAAATATGATCAGCTAGTATAGGTGCTGTATTTAGCAATATATAGGAAATATATAAGGAATATATTAAGAGGAAAAGGTGGATTTGTTTCTGATTATTCCAGGATATATTTTGACTTTAAGAACAGATTCAGACTTAGGGCTTTTTCCTTGACCCCAGTGGCAGCTGCAGAAACCTGGCACATTACAGGTAGCTATCAGTACTTTGCAGCCCCCAGCCCTAAGCTGTGGCTTTTTTTCCTGTATTTAACTACGCTTTTAGAACATTAGCATGTCTCTTTTTGCTGCTTGAAACAATGTGTGGAATGATCAAAGGAACAATTAACGACTTACTGAGACATAACAATGCTCATTAAGTAAATGTCACAAGTAGGAGAGAACTGATACTGGTTTATAAAATACCTCCAGTGATACGACCAGGAACATTTTTTAAAAAGGTACACGTAAGACAAGCTAGAAGTACTTACCAGATTTATATTATATAGTCTCATGCACACACAACTGTCACCATTAAAAACAATATTAAAATGTGGGCAGATTTTACTCCTTCGTGCAGTGTTTCTTACATACTCCCAGTGGGAATATTTCCATGAACCTGGAAAAGGTTGGCATTAGACCCTAAATTAAGCTCAAACTTCAAAAATATTTAATAGATAAGAAGCGAGATGCAAAGTTCAGCTCAATTTATAGAAATCCAACTTGAGTTCTAATCCTCCAGGTAGACAGCCAGCTTTTCCTTACTCAATGGCACGTAAGAGCTGGCTGAAGTCTGCTCTTTACTTTTGAACAACTTTTATTCATTACAGCTAGCAGTCTTGAAGGTATCTGACTATCAATGCCCTTGCATATAAGGAATACTATTTTAGCTTATAACTGCTGGTTCTGTGCTCTTTTTTTTGTTTTTACATTATGTCAGTGGCTAGTTGTAGTTTTTTCCAGTAGACAGAGAGGATGAAGACTGAAATTGAAAAAGAAATATTCTGTAAATAAAAAATGTCTTTTGCATCCTTCTGTGTCTTGGGTAACACTCTAAGCCTCTTTCTTGAATCTCTGTCCACCTTACTCTTGGGTCGCTGAATTCTCTGTTTTTGAATGTACAGCTTTGTATGATCAACCACCAACCGTGACACTTCCTCACCAACCATGCAATTCAGGGGGTGAGTTTGGTTTTTTGCTTTGTGGGGTTTTGTTTGTTTTTTACAGAGTAAATGACTTTTTTGCCATTTAGCTTTTATGTATGATAGGTTTCACTGATCAACAAATACACACAAAGTTTAACCTCCTCTAAGCATACAGCTTCAGAAGAAGTGGAAGGATGACATTGAGAATGAATGACATGAGTGCGCAGATTAAGTATGGTCAGATCCTTATCTTGAGCATCATAATTAGCAAACTATAATGCTGCTGCACATCCACTTCATGCTAGTTCATTAAAACATATGACAGCATCATTATTTCATCTTTCATCTCTATGGCTTATAGATGCTGACACTTACTTTTCAGATTGTGAGCACAAAGGTCAATGCTATCATAAAAGGACATTTTCACACAACTTTCCTGGCAACAAAAAGAATTACTGTTATGAGGATTTAGATAGATAACTTCAGGTAAGATTTATACTGAAGATGGGATAACTCTCTCACTTTGTCATATATTCTCTCCCATTTCAGAACAGAGAAGTCATTCCTTACTTAATTTTAATCCAGAAAACGCCAATAAGAAACCTGAAAAGGTTTATATTACTACAAGTCAACATAAATCCTTAACCACCCCATGCAATACTGCATTTCCATGGTGCAACAGGGTAAATATTAATACTAATCCATACCAAGTAATTTTTATCTACAGCTAGGCACGAGGTATTTCTTCTTCTGTCATTCAAGGCATTTTCTGAGAGCTTGAGAAAAAAAAATTCTAATAAAAGGCAGAAGTTAGAAGGAGGATAGGTAGAACTTCTCAAATGGAAGGGAGCTGACAAAAAGACAGAGGAAAGGACTCTAGATCATGAACAGCATTGCCAGGAAGCTAATGTAGAATGACAACTTATTTAATGGGATCATCACCAAGGTATAGTGTCAAGTACAAATACCAACTGGTACTTTTAAAAGTGAGAAACTCAAGGTTGGTTTTTTTTAAAAAAAAGAAACAGGATTTCACCATGCAGAGAAAACTTTCATCCTTAATGAAATTCACACACACAAATATCCTGTATGTGTGGGTCTTACACTGCACTCTTTAGCAAGTCCAAACTGAACACTGGAAAGAAACTACCAGAGCACAGTGCCAGTCTGCAAATAGAAGACTACATGAGCATTCAATTATGTAAATGGTGGATGTCAGAGGTCCTCCACTACCTCCTCCATTGAAAAAATAGTGTCAAAAATATATCAAATTTGGTTTGGGTCTAGATCCCTTATGCAGAGCAAAGTATGAAAAAGAAAAAGTATAAAAAAATCACTATAGCAATGAGTTAGAAAATACCAGCAACCTATACAAACCATAGCTGAAGATGAAACAAGTTTTTTTTTTAAAAAAAGTACCTTTGTCCTGATAAGAAAAGAGAGGTGGGGGTTTAAATCTTTGGCAATGCAGGCTTTTGCATGGTTTTCCTCTAAGGATTTGTCTTTTCTTTTTGTTTTGGAGGCAGGAGAAGAGAGGAGGGCTATAGCCCCATCCAGCCTACCTGCAGCATGAGGATGCCCAGTAGGAAGGGCAGTATACTTGCCTTCATGCAGAGTAGTGTGATTCCCTGCAGGAGCCATCTACAAGTTTCCTGTTCAACACACGCTTCCTCTCTGTTAAGTCCTACACAGGTCAAGCTAGTAGACAGATCAGTATTCCCGGTTGTCACTTGCCATCAAAAAATCTTCAACAGACAAAGTGCAAATGCTCTGTTTGTGTTAGCTTAGGTCTATCAGATGGAGCTTCCTGTTAATATGTATTTGTTCCAGCTGTAAGGCAAAGCATAGTTGGTGCTTCCTGAATGAAACAATGGCATGATTTTTAACCAGCTCCTTGACTCCTTGTCAAAGAAATACTGTCTTCTGGTGCCCATGTGAGAAAGCAGTTTTATTGTACAAAAAACATCATATACAATACAAGATAGCCTGATCCTAAGGAAAACAGGTTAGCTATATAGCTAAATAAGCAAGGCTTCTATCACACTTAGATGACTTTTCTGGGAGACTAGTCTGAAAAACTAATTTAAACTATGGGCAGTGTACCAAAGCACACAATGAATCAAAAGTCATTTAGGATAAAGCACCAAAATTATTGCAGGAAAGGCCTTTAAGGTCTTGGCAAAGGGTATGATGGCAGAAGAAATGCAAACCAGACGTCAAGATGCTTCAAGAGGAAAGGTTAACTGCTTGCAAAAATCAAAGTTATTGCATCCTGCAAGCAAGTATTGGTTCCTTGAGAAAAGGCATGGTTGAACAGGAAAAAGGTACTGTTTAAGAAATTGGAAAAAGTATATGCTACATTTGAAACAGGTGCATGACCCAAGAAATGTGAACCACTGGACTGCAGAATATTCATCAGGGCTCCTCAGATGGTTCATGACAAGCTTCCAGTGTGCCTGCTCATACACATGAAACCCCAACGTGACTGCCGTGGAAGGGGTAAGTGCACATGTGCAACGGGAAAAGGATGTCACCCAGTAGAAGTTTTGCAGTTCTTTTCACATGCACCTCAGGCTAACCAAGATAAAAATACACCATTAGCACTCTTATTTGAAGACTAGAAAAGTACAGTGAATATACTGTAACACAATGAAAGATTTTCTTTTATTCTTGTGGTTGAATGAAACTGTCACGGACCGAGAAACTCCATAGAAACACTACAAAGTAGGAGAGAAAATAGCATTTTCACAGCTCATTTTGTTTGGAATACCTCATCCTCACTTTCTGTCACTGTAAAATACCATTAGGAAACCAGTACAGTTCCTGTGTGCTGTCCTCATCCTCCCAATTCCACATTCTGGTTTCCCCAAGTCCTGTAGTGCTCCATCATTCAAAAGCATCCACCAGCATGTTCCAAAAGACATCCATCACTGTGCACTCCCTGCCTGCTGTCCATCTCAAGGTGAGCATCAAGGACAAATTCAGCCCACACTTGGTTTGAGCATACATGCAAGCATAAGCAGAGCTGAACCATAGCTTTTCAGCTGCCTGGGCCAAGTCACCTGGTGACCAGCAAGAGAACAGGGAGCATCCCTCTAAGGGCCCTCAAAGACCTTGAGACTAAATCCCCCTCATCCTGTGCTGCAGTCAGGGTGGGGCTGGGCATTGCCTTCTTTTAGGCAATAGGCAGCTTTAGGCAAAAAGAAATACAAGTTGCAAACAGGGCCTTAGGACAGTACATCAGTTGCACACCACCACTGAAAGCAGTTCGTTCTTATTGTTCTTTTCATTGGCTAATTCTGGATAAACTTTCATTTTAATGAAAGGAGAAAATATATAGGAGATAGGTATGTTCTAGAAACTGAGTGCCACAATACCACTAAAACTTGTCTTCTAGGTGAAATTTTATACAGTTGGTCTGAGGGTTCACATCACTATTCCACTTCTCTTGGAACAGCAGATTGAAGGCAGCAGAGTTGAAAATAATTTAGTATCATAGTATTAAAAGAAAAATACTAAAAGCTCTCTGCAACTTTGTAAAACCCAACTAAGGAAAAACTGCCAAGTCTATACTACTGCTCTGCTTTGCTGTTATCAAATATAAATTAAATAAATCTTTCCAAATAACATACTGGGGTGTTTTCTTTTCCAAAAAATAAACTTGAAATTATTTTCCTTAAATGCACACTATTTCCTTAAACAAGAAACTAGATTAAATCCTAACAGCTTCTCTTGTTTGGGCTGGCCAAACACTGTTCTGGTAACTTCATCTGACAGAGCATTTTCAAGAGCTGTATGTATTTCTCCCCCTCCCCTTTTTTTTTTTTTTTTCCTATTTACTTTCATCACAGCAGTACTGCTACAAATCACTTTCCCTTCCCAATTAAAGTTCAAAGGACTTCACACTATGCCTCCTAAAGCATATAGATCTTATAAGACTGCAGAAAAACTAGACTTGGTCAGCTTCTCAGCTCACAGAATGGCTTGCTTAGTAACGAGCTTCTAGATATTGCATGTACCAACTAAGAATGCTATCCTATCCCAAAGAAGTAAAACCAGAAGAAAGGAAACATAGGCCTAAAGAGAGAAGCACTATCTCACAACTAGTACAACTGATTTACTAGTGCATGTAAACTGGTATACAAATTTCATTGCATTACAGATCAAGACTTACACTTCTGTATGTTCTATAAAGAAACTCCCACATCACTAGCTCACTAAAAACCCTCCACAACAGGAAAACAATATGGATATTTCTGAAAGCATCCCTCATGTTTAGCTGTGAATAGAGTGAAATAGTGACAGGGATTAAAAAGCCACAGACAGATAAATACACAAATGGAGAAGCACTAATCATACCTTGAGCTATGGACCTGGACAGATGCTTAATTTGATTTATTCCACATATGACAGAAATTATACCAGACCTGAGCAACTCTGGCCTGTCTCCCCACCTTACCCCCAAATGCCTTTTCACACTCCTTTCTCCTGAAACAACTGAGAGGCATTTTCATCAGTGCTAGAAAGTAAGATGAAGACTGTGAGAAAGATCTGAAGCTGGAGTAAGTACTCTCACCACCTTTTCCATTATGATCCTCTGCTTTAATTATCTAAAGGCATAGTTGACAGATGCCTTCATAGAAATCGGTATTGCCGCCTTGTTATCAGCTTTCCTACATTCAGTTCTCTGCTGCAGGTTTCTAGGGGTGCTGCAGGAAGAGACATGGCACCCTTAATGCTTCACAGTTTAGAAACAAGGAAAAGAAACTACATGATAGGTTAACATTGCTAAGGAGAAATCAGAGGAATTCAGCAGATAGACGTATTTCTATTTCCAGGGAGGAGAAATCATTTGTTGAAGGAAAGACCTAATGCTTGGAAGCTATGGCAACTGGACTTTCTTAGTTTGCTTTAAGAATGATGGAATGAGAATGGATTGAGAACAGCCTTGAGGAGAAGGACTTGGGGGTGTTGGTCGATGAAAAGCTCAACGTGAGCCAGCAACGTGCACTTGCAGCCCAGAAAGCCAACCATGTCCTGGGCTGCATCAAAAGAAGTGTGGCCAGCAGGTCAAGGGAGGGGATTCTCTCCCTCTACTCTGCAGTCAAGAGGAGGGCCACAAAGATGATCAGAGGGCTGGAGCACCTCTGCTATTAAGACAGGCTGAGAGAGTTGGTGCTGTTCAACATGGAGAAGAGAAAGCTCCAAGAAGACCTTATAGTGGCCTTCCAGTACCTGCAGGGGGCCTACAGGAAAACTGGGGAGGAACTTTTTACAAGGGCAGGGAGTGATAGGAGTAATGTTTTTAAGGTGTAAGAGGATAGATTTAGGTTAGACATTAGGAAGAAATTCTTTACTGTGAAGGTGGTGAGGCACTGGCACAGGTTGCCCAGGGAGATTGTGGATACCCCCTACCTGGAAGTGTTCAAGGCCAGGTTGGATGGGGCTTTGAGCAACCTGGTCTAGTGGGGGATGTCCCTGCCCAAACCATTCTATGATTCTATGAAATTTCAAGTGCCCCTATAGGAAAAGAATTAAAGTAGTATAGAAAATAACAGAACCTTTCTGTAAATACAAAAATCTATATAATACGTGCCACGAAATACGGAAATGGTCAACACTCCTTTTACTCAAAAAAGCCTAAATAGATTAAATTTCAAAAATGCAATCCATGCTATGCTTGAGGAGTTTTAACTTCATGACCATATCACAGAATAGACAGTTTTCCAGGCTGAAAATTACAAATCTCCATCATTCCAGCAGTCAAGTTCATTGTTTGTGAAAATTCCAATTGTCTATCAATGGGCTAAAAGCTCTGCTGTAGCATTTGAACTTGCATTAAAACCATTTCAGCCTTCAATCTGTAAATTAATTTTACCCTTTCAGAAATAAATGTTGCAAATCTACACAACATCTCCACAGACACTGGCATACTTGTTAATACCATACACTTCACGAGCGATAATTCAAGAATCAGTGGTAATACAATCACCCACAAAAGGAACTGAAACAAAACAAGTTTGGCTGTATCAAAGCAAAAAAATATTTTCCTGGATGTGCAAAAATGGCATGACCTGCCTGGGTCAACTGTTTTTGTTAACTGCCATCATTAATCACTTGTCATCCAAAGGCAGGTTGGCAGTTTCAGCATATGAGAAAATCTGAATTCAGTGCAAAATTATAAGAAACTTAATACTTCAGTATATCAGTAGCATTCCTCCAATAGCAATCATATATTTGCCAGTTTATGGCAGTAACTGGTGTTGTGACTATAGCAAGCTCAGTTCGTGTATGAACCCAGATTTACAAACTAGCATCTTGTAAGTTTCCACCTGTACCAGTTCAGTTTAGGCAAACTCTCAAACTTTAAATGGAAGACCCACTTCGCTCTGAGCTTATTTTTCCAGCCATACCCACTAGCCAATGTACTGAACAGAAAAAAAATGGATTCAATTCTAATAGGACAAAGGAAAGCAATAAAATTCAGAAAAAAAAATAAATCCCCTGCCTCAAAGAACACAAAGTAACATTACAAGAAAATTGTTGAAGAAAATTATAATCAGTTCAGAAGCCTGCATCCAAGTGACAAAGTGATTTAGTGTCCAAAATACTTAAGTTTCAAAATGGGACTTCAACCTTGTACACTCAACTAGCAAAGAATTTTCTTGTAAGAGAAGTTAAGATGAAGTAAGTAAAGGTGTGAGATAATGAATACACTGAACCTTTCAGGAAGGGCTCCTATTCAGGAATACAGTGGTTCTATGCAACATAACAAAAATTCAGCTATTAACTGGACACACAACCCTACTGTGCTCACAGTAATGGCCTCTCCACTGAACCTGCCAGATACGCACTTTATTTTTCTTCTTCCAAAACATTTTCTGTAGTTGGAATTTTAAAAGACTTGCCCACTATAATGATCAGAAAGTTTGGTTAAAAATGCACATTGTCTATAATTATCATCATCAGGCTCAGTATCGGCACCAGTTCTCTTTCATATCTTCATCAATTTTTGGACAAGGGCATCAAGTGCACCCTCAGTAATTTTGCAGGTGACACCAAGTTGGGTGGGAGTGTTGATCTGCTTGCGGGTAGAGCAGATGGACCTGGGCAAGCTGGATCAATGATCTGAGGCCAACTGTATAAGGTTCAACAAGGCCAAGTGTTGGGTCCAGCACCTGTGTCACAACAACCCCATACAATGCTACAGGCTTGGGGAAAAGTGGCTGGAAAGCTGCCCAGATGAAAAGGATCTGGGGGTGTTGATTGTCAGTCACCTTAACATGAGCCAGCAGTGTGCCCAGGTGGCCAAGAAAGCCAACAGCATCCTGGCCTGCATCAGAACTAGTGAGGCCAGCAGGACTAGGGAAGTGATTGTACTCCTGTACTCGGCACTGGTGAGGACACACCTCAAGTAGTGTTCAGTTTTGGACTCCTCACTACAAGAAGGAGCAAGTCCAGAGAAGGGCAATTAAGCAAGTGAAGGGTCTGGAGAACAAGTCTTATGAGGAGCAGCTGAGGGAACTGGGGTTGTTTAGTCTGAAGGAAAGGAGGCTGAGGGGTAGTTGCTCTTTACAACTATGTGAGAGGAGCCTGTAGTGAGGTGGGGGTTGTTCTCTTCTCCCAAGTAATAAGCAATACAAGAGGAAATGGCCTCAAGTTGTGCCAGGGGAGGTTTAGATTTAATGTTAGCAACAATTTCTTCACTGAAAGGGTTGTCAAACATTGGAACAGGCTGCTTAGGGAGTGCTGGAGTCACCATCCCTGAAGGTATTTAAAAGATGTGTAGATATGGCACTTAGGGACATGGTTTAGTGGTGGACTTGGCAGTGCTGGGTTAATGGTTGGACTTGGTGATCTTAAAGGTCTTTTCCAACCAAAAACAATTCTACGGTTCTATTACAAATATTAATATATTCATTTAGTCTGTTTTCCCCAATCAATACCAATTAAAAGCATACTTACTGTAACATTAAACAAGAAAAATTCAATCAGCAGATGTACACTTAATGCCATTGCCAACTTCAGTTGCCTAAACATTTTGCTTCCACTCTAAAAACCATGAGGCATCTAAAGATTTCTGAAAGCTGTCTTTTGATGCTGCAGAAGGAAAAAACCCCTGTTTATTTTGTGGTAAAATATCAAAATCTTCCAGCACAAGGACTTAAAAAAAATTCATTAAAGAAAAAAAGACCTGAGAGATGGTAACATTTTGTGGCACTTCTGAAGATGGGCTACAGCTTTAGGAGGAAAAAGCTAGCACAGTCCCTTGAAGTCAGGCATGCAATACCAACTTACTTCCATAGGGAGCTGGCAAATATTTTGCTACATGTAGAAATGTTATTTTTTACTTATAAATGAGACCTCAAATTCAGAATTCCAACAGATAGCTTTTACATATTTTCTTAAGATTACCAACTTTTGCTGCTAGTCCTGCAAACTCAACAGTAGTGGAAAATGTCAGTGCACCCATGTAGACCAGCTTCTTAAGCTATATGCATCATACTAGCTGAGAAGCTAGTATGGATCAAAAGAACAGAGCAAAAGAAGCCATGGATGGAAATTCCCTCTGAACTTTGTCATGTTATTCTGTCTCCCTGAACTTAAAAAGAGTTGTTCCTAAACTGCATCATTTTAAGGCTATGATTTGACACTATCCTTTAGCATGTAGTTAGTCTCTGAATTGAATTGGACACTGAGCACTTGATGAAATGCTTGCTGAATTTGGGCTTCACTCAGGGCAGATTCCAGCTCAAAAAGTGTATCTTCATTGCAAGCAGCAGGGGAGCTTAGCTATGAAATTGAGATTAAGATTGTTAAAATCATCTAGGGCGTGTCATTCTGTCATATCATCACAAGACTGTATGAGGAAGCAAGGGTGCAGTGCATGAGAGACAGCATGTTGCATAGTCCACTATTCAAATGTTAACACAGACATAAAATTATGTTGTTATTATATTGTCAATCAATTGCAGCTCTTACTAAGGCTTGCAAACCATACTTAAGTGCTTGCTAACAGTATGAAATGTATTTCTGAAAACTGAGTGATACAAGTCAAAAAAAGGCAAAAAAAAGATGTGAATTCTTTGGCACATTAATTGACTTGAATAATAAATGAAATTCCACTTAGTTGTTAACATTGCAAGGTTTGACATTGTATGTAAAAGTCTGAATATGAACTTTTTTCAGTTGCATGGAATACATCTGCAACATTAAGACCTCAAAAATATTAAATTACTCAAATTGAGGACTCAAAAGAATTTTACCATATTTAAGCTTCATAAATACCAGAAGTAGCAGGGCATTAAACCACAGTGCATATTATTTCAATTCCTGCATATTTCTTTTTAAAGCTCCCATATATTTTTAAGTATGTACTTAGTTTTATATATGGACCTCTACAATTAATAATAATCATAAACATAAAATTGTAACTCATAAAACTAAGTATGGGGCTGCAAGCCTTTATGAGAGGCAGACCTTGAAAAGCTCTCTCCGGGAAATCACTGTTTCATGGCTAAACTACCAGGAAATATAAAATTATTATTTTCTAAGTTCAGTGTCCTTGAGGTTAAGCTGCCATTTCAAGTGTATGTTTAGGAAGTGTCAGTAAAGTGTATTGATATGATCTGCCAACATTTTAAGAGCATCCATTTGAGTAACATATGACCTCATAGGAAATTATGCTTTAAGATACTATCCTTGACCCTAAACTACTAGACATTTTAAATGATTAATAACAGCATTGCAGCAGCATTCAAAACCCTAAGAAAACTGCTGGGTCAACTTCACCCACCTACATAACACTGCAGTAGATGCATATCCTTCCAAGTGCACAACTGGCTGCCAGTCATAATATTCAGTAAGGTACTCTCTGTTAGCCATTAGCTTCCTGGTATCTATTAGTTTTCAATCATGGGAATTAATTGTTTAGAGCCACATGCTGGAGATTCTGGTGGCAATGTCCTGAGGGAATAAACAGAGATGAAAGATGAAGAGAGAAACATGGTTCCAAATTACTTTAGCAACAGGCTTGCCCAAATTGAAGTGCAACCTCATGAAGTTCAACAAGGCCAAATACAAGGTCCTGCACACGGGTATGGGCAACCCCAAGCAGAAATACAGGTTGGGTGGAGAATAGATTGAGAGCAGCCCCGAGGAGAAGGATTTGGGGGTGCTGGTTGATGAGATGCTCAGCACGAGTAGGCAATGTACGCTTGCAGCCCGGAAAGTCAACCGTGTCCTGGCCTGTATCAAAAGAAGTGTGGCCAGCAGGTCGAGAGAGGTGATTCTCTCCCTGTACTCCACTTTTGTAAGACCCCACCTTGAATACTGTGTCCGGTTCTGGAGTCCTCAGCACAAGGAGGACATGGAGCTGTTGGAGCAAGTCCAAAGGAGGGCCACACAGATGATCAGAGGGCTGGAGCACCTCTCCTATTAAGACAGGCTGAGAGAGTTGGGGTTGTTCAGCCTGGAGAAGAGAAGGCTCCAGTGAGACCTTATAGTGGCCTTTCATGGCATGTAGCAATAGGACAAGGGGTAATGGCTTTAAACTGGAAGAGGGTAGATTTAGATATTAGCAAGAAATTCTTGACTGCAAGGGTGGTGAGACACTGGAACAGGTTGCCCAGGGAAGCTGTGGATGCCCCCTCACCAGAAGTGTTCAAGGCTAGGTTGGACATGGCTTTGAGCCCTTTTGGTTTAGTGGCAGGTGGCCCTGCCCATGCAGGGGGTTTGGAACTAGTTGATCTTTAGGTCCCTTACAATCCAATTCTTTCTATGATTCTATGATTTTTATTTTATTTTTTTCAGAACAGGCTAAGAAAGTCCTATAGATTTTAGAATTTCAGGCCAGACCATGAAGACTTAAAGAAAAAAATGAAAAAAAACTTAAATAGTACCATGCTTCATTTTCTTGAATTCCACAGGACCAACTGGAGACAGAGGGGTTACTCTTTTGATTTATTAATGTCAAAACCCAACCTACAATAATTAATAATGTTTTTAAAGGTGCAAAGCACTTCAAAAGCTGCAGAAGACCGAGGAACACCAGTAATCCCAAACAGCATTAGAAGAATAGTAAGCAGTACAGCGTAAGCCTGAAGGACATGGTTTGATTACAGACATTATTGAAATGGCATCTGTGCCATTGGAGAATACTATGCTATGCAATTTCACCTTCATCAGTACAAAAAAAAAAAAAGCATTGTTCTACTTGGAAAGTCTTTGGCAAAAGATTTGGGAAAATGACAAAGTATCTCTAATGTGCATAGCACATAACATTTGTTTCATAATCTGATGAAGCAGAATTAATTTCTTGACCAGCCAACAGGATGCGCTTAATTAAAAATTAAAAAATGGAACAGAGCTTTCTTAGTCTAAGTACTCCTTTTTTTCCTCTCCAAACAATTCCCTGGGCAGATTCCTACTCTAGGTAGTCTGTATGTGACTACCACATGAAGCAACACTGAATGCCAGGAACTGGATACCAGTGCAAGCCTCTGGCTTTTAGGTTTCTTAGATACCGTTTATATTTTTCTTAACATTGCTTAGAGAAATACAGTAGATGGTGACACAGACTTTTGCCATCTGTTGCTCAAAGGGACAAAACCATTAAAAGTATAAATAAATAAATGCCTAGTTCCCATGCCTGAGGTGTCTTCTCTGTAAAATAAATATAAATGTAAAAAAAAAGAACCTCAGGGCAACTAATTTATACACTTCACATTTCCAGATTTCCTTTTTTTATACTGTTTCCCATTACCCAATAAATACAAAAAAAATCATGCTACTGTGAGATATCCTAACAAATTTTGTTGATGTGAATTCTTAATTGGGAAGGAGGGAGCCATTTCACATCGTCAATCTCTGAAACAGATCTATGGAAGAACAGTACTTTATAATATGTTAAATTTTAGTAGAATTCTTGCTTCAGACCTTCATTTAACCTAGCATTGCAGATAAATACATGGGGCACATCAGCAAACAAAATATTTGTTCGAGCAGTGAAGAAATGAACTCTCTCAGCAGTAGACTTTAACCAAAAAACCCAATTATTCTGAACAGTGACAAGCTTCTTTATCTGAAACAACAATCCCTGAGCTTTTAAAAGTTTTGTGCCTTGCTCAAATTGGCAGATGTGTTTCTCATTCACCTCAGCCACTTATGCGTAAGTTAAAATATTATCATTTCCACAGAAAATAAGACTTCCAGAAAAAACACTCCTTTTTAACCAATAAAACACACCTGTTCAAAAGATTTTTTTATAGACTGACTCCTTTACATAAAGCTAAATTGTCAGATAAACTTTTTCTGTTTCCTATCATGATTAAGAGATATGAGCACAGGAACAGTTTGGGGATGGAAAGAATCAAAAGTTGAACGTTTGTAGAGACAGGAGAAAAAAGGTTCAGTGAAGAAACCAAGTCTGTCTGGAGTAACACAGGCATGGGAGAAACGAGGCTCCCGAGTGGAGACTCCAGCAGATGGCCCCAGTGCAGCAGCAAGTTCCCAAAGAACAGCTCATGCACAACGAGTGTCATTTCCGGTAGTTTTCTGTACGCCCTGCAAAAGCAAGCTGGAGTCATAATTCCAGTTTGGTCTCCTGGTACTGATGCATTGGAAAAGGCAGGCTTGTTTTATTAAAATGAGTGAAATTTTTATTTTATGCATTTATTTTCAAGAACATAATACAAAAAACTAAATTTTGTCAAAAGCTGTAATCACTTAAATGGACATTTATTTTTTAAACAAATTTTCTATGCACATTGTTTCTATTTTTTATCCTTCTCTCTTTCTGGCTTAGGCAATAAAAGACAAGTCATTAATTGTAACAAAAAAGCCTTTTCCCCTCCTTTTTTTTTCCATAAAAATGGAAATACTAAATTTCAGAGGAAGTATCCTTTCAATGTGACAAAAGTCATATGGTTACAGTGCTGCAAAACTTTTCAAAATCTTTTCCTGTTGTGATTTTTAAAACTTCAAATCATTGTAGAAAGGATTTTAGGCAGACATTTTCCAGTAACAACAGGTCAGAAAGAGGGTACTGCACTATATCATTACATGTCATAATTCACATACGTCCAAGGTTAGCTGTGTCAAAGCCCTTCTAAGAAACTAAGGGCTGGTTTCTCCTACAAGAACATCTATACAGCGCATGCTCAAAAGCAATGCTCTCTGGTTAAAAATTACTGCATTCTGAAATGTGACTTTCAGGTCTCTCATGAAAATATCTTCCTTAAATCTATTCCTTCAGAAAATTTGTTTCATTTATCACAGCTGAAGAAAACCAATCTGGCCTTCCTCTGTGTTCAGGGAGGTGTGCTTGGCACCAGTGCAGCTGTGATGATTAATGAACCTGCTGTCTAAAAAATAAAAAAAATGTTTAAAATTTCCAATTTTTCTTTTTTTTTTTTAATGCAACAATGAGATAAAGAGCAGCAGCTGCTAGCATACTGTTTCATCACATATATATCCCTTAGGCAGACAAGTTTGTCACAGGGTGAACAAGAACATTTCACAGAAGCAATGGCATCACTGCATCACTAAAACACTGCCCATAAAAAGCTTTTAAGAAATCTTGGAAAGCTGCTTTTTTTGTTGAGGGAGTGGGATTTTTTTTTTTTAATATTTACTCAACCTGGTATTCCTGTTCACATTATAGCCACCAAGACTTGTTTTATTATTGCTGCACCACGAGAAGGCTTGGAAGAGAATCTTCTCTTCACCCTTAACAATTAGCCTGTAGTTCATTAAAGTGGAAAGAAAGATTAATAAACAGCTGTTTAAATCTCCCCTCACTATCTGTAGTAGACATACACACACTAATGATCACAGAGAACCTCAGAGCTACCAAAGCAATTAACATAAAGTAAGGATGGCCATCTTTTCCATGCTTTGCAATACACACTAATACAGGTCTACTACTAGGTGAATTAAGAGATCTCCCATTCCATGGGCTTCCCTACTTGGTATTTTAAAGAAATTCAGTAGTATCTAGTTCTCTTACTCTACTTTTTTTTCTGATATTCCACCACTTTCTTATTTGCCAGCTATCGACTCATTGTGCATTACAGTCTGATACTTCAGAAATATGTTACAAACAAAGAAATTTTAAGTTTTGCGTAACTTCTACCACATCCTGATCTCAGGTAGTTCCCTTGTTCCTACAGACTGACCTTTATGGAAAGCATAGTGCATGCTATATATTGCAAGTTTGCAGGCACTGGGTAAGTTCTTTGGTCAGGTTAACACTGGAAAAAAAAATAAAAAAAGGATGCTAGGTACTTCCTAAGTGCATGCAAACTTCCACTGCAATGACCTATGTAGCAGTTATTGACTTCATTTGCTAGCAAAGAAAAATGAACAGCAGAAAGATTAAGTGACTTGTACAAGGTCGTATAGCAAGCCTAATGCAGAGCTGAAGACAGATCCCCAAGGACCTAGCTTCTAACAGTTTTTTTCACACAGATTTCCAAATGTTGGTTGGGACAGTCCTTTGAACCAAAGAAACCAGCGGGGGAGGGGGGGGGTGGTAGAGCAGCCTCCTGTCTGCCTGGTGTGGCTACATTTCAGTTAGCATCCCCCAACCATTCACCAATTCCAGTGCAGGCACCATCAAGCCTGGGCACATAAACTTCAGAAGATGTTTCTTGCCAGCTCAGCAGGGACAAACACAGCTGCATCCCAACAAGACCGGCACACCCATTAGCTTGCTGGCCATCTACCTTGATGCCCAATGCCAAGCACCCTGCTGGTCAATAATGTTAAGGAGGGAAGCTTAAAGAACTGGGACAACCCTTAAGAAAAACCCTGACCCAGCCCTTATGCATCCCTGGTACCCTGTCCTCCTTGTCTTCTAGAGAAAGGTTCCATACAGGGAGGACAAACCCTACATTCACCCTCAGCAAAAGGAAGGCATCATGCCTAGGAGCTGGAGGTATGGAGGATGTGTGGACATAAGGACTGAAACTGCTTTGGCCACACTAAAAGGTTCCCACCTGGATTTTTAACATACATCTCTCCATTTTCCTTTCCTACAATAATCATCACTGACATTTCCCACAATGTAACATTGATTATAGGCTGCAGTTTCCCATCAAAAGCTGCTTGAATATTTTGTCATGACAATGAGAAAGGAACTTGACAAGCTATGTTGGAGGCTTACAGCATCACTCAAAAGCATGGGGAGAAAGTATCTGATAATTTCACCCAAAGGAATGAAACCAAAAAGCAAAAGTTTATAAAGAGACCTTAAGTTGGCCTTCTGACATTGAGAAAATTATAGAGAATGGTTAAGATGAAGGCCTTAAAAAACAAAGTCATGTAGCTTATATCTGAGAAATTGAAAGGGAGAGACCACTGGTAATGCTAACCCAGTGAAATGCTTTCCCCAGTGAAAGGGAAAAGTAACCCAATTTTTTTTAAAAGGGAAAAAAGTGCTTTATAGCAGCATAACATGTTTACAAGCAGAGTAAGACTGCATTTTCAAAGATAAACTACAAACTCAAACTATAAACTCAAAAACAAGAGAAATACTAACTTAGATGAGTTTTATGTGCCAAAAGGGGCAGGAAACAGAATAACTCTCCCTTCATCTTATATTAGACAATGCTCAAGGAGTTAAAGATAAAAAGCCCATGTTACAAGCTTCCCTAGCAAAGAATCAAGCATTTTGTAAAATTGTAGAATGGTTTGGGTTGGAAGGGACCTAAAGATCATCTAGTTCCAAACCTCCTGCATGGGCAGGGACACTTTCCAATAGATCCAGTTGCTCAAAGCCCCACCTAACCTGGCCTTGAACACTTCCAGGGAGGGGGCATCCACAACCTGTGCAACCTGTGCCAGTGTCTCACCACCTCCACAGTAAAGAATTTCTTCCTAAATATACTCTCTTCCAGCTTAAAACCATTACTCCTCATCCTATCACTACATACCCTTGCAAAAAGTTCCTCCCCAGTTTTCCTGTAGGGTCCTTCAGGTACTGAAAGGTTGCCATAAGGTCTCATTGAAGCCTTTTCTTCTCCAGGCTGAACAGCCCCAACTCTCTCAGCCTGTCTTAATAGGAGAGGTGCTCCAGCCCTCTGATCATCTTTGTGGCCCTCCTCTGGACTCACTCTAACAGCTCCATATCCTTCTTATATGCTGGGAGACCCAGAACAGGACACAGTATTCAAGGTGGGGTCTCATGAGAGCAGAGTAGAGGGGAAGACCTCCCTTGACCTGCTGGGAGAGGCATGGGGTACAGTCATTTTCCTCAGGGCTTCTCTCAATCCATTCTCTGCCCAAGCTGTATTTGTATTTGGTGTTGCCCCAACTCAGGTGCAGGACCTTGCACTTGGCCTTGTTGAATTTCATGTGCTTTGCATGGGCTCACTTCTCAAGCCTGTCAAGGTCTCTCTGGGTGCCATCCCTTTCCTCCAGCGTGTCGACCTCACCACACAGCTTGATGTCATCTGCAAACTTGCCAAGGATGCACTTAATCCCACTGTCCATGTCACCAACAAAGCTGTTTCCTATCAATATCTGGACAGGCAACTGTGCAGCACTGTAGCCAGGTGATTTGTGCTTATTAAATATTTTTAGATGTAGCTAACAACAGGCTGAAACACAGCATTCTCTGAAGAAGCTTTTTCCATTCCATTAACCACTCAAAAAACAAGGGTGTATTAAGTTGATTGTTCGATTCAGGATTTTGTGCAAGCAGAGAGACCTCTACTTACACAAAGATTGAGTCACATCACTGCAGTAGGCACAGACATAGATGTCTTGGCATCACGCAGTTTCTGCAGCAAGTCAAGTCCTTGCATGAGCATTCTGTATTGAGATAAATTCATTCCTATCTATTATAAAGCACTCAACATCAATTGGGGTTCTTATTTGCTATTTTTTAAACCCATGTGACCTTTCATATGTTATGATGGACACATCTTCTAGTATTTCTTTCTGGCCTTGTTAATATGAACAGGTTGTAGAACCATGCAGTGAGAAAATGGGCATCCAACCACTGGTCAGGCACATCAGAGACGTATCAGGTACAGAAGAAACAAATGCAGGTGTAAAATATTAAAGGTGTTTTACTTCAAGAAAATGACAGGCAATTTTAGGTTTTATTTTATTTTGAGATAAGGGGAACAAAGAGGGAAACAAGCTAAAGCAGTGACTTCACTTCAGTTATTTTGCCCAAGTCAGCAATAAAGCCATCTAATCCAAAACCAAAGTAATACAAATACAGAATTACCTGTATTTGTGCACATCACACAGGGAGAAAAGGGCTGACCTGCAATCATTTCAGTGTATGATAATACAGTATTCTAAGTTGTTAGAATATCACACAATACCCATACAGAATAATTAGCCACAGACATTCTTGTCTTCACTCAGAATGAAGTTTAAGGCTTCGATTCATTGAGTGTTTAAGGATAGAAGGAAAGCAGAATTCAAGACTTCAGCCATACCTCTTGTTCCATCAAAGATTAAGCATTATAGGAAATTATACCTCTAAAATCAAAATTGAAATTATGTTTAAGTCATCTTATCTCAGTTGCACGAACCGGCATTTATGGATCAGTGTCCCAGATAAAAAAATTATCTTTCCTCAGCTACAAGCCTTCTGTCTTAGAAGGTGAAATAGAGCTCGTTGTTGGAACTGCACAGTTCCTGAAAGGGAAACCACAGCATAGCCACATAAGCAGGCAAATGCACATTTTATATCACATTTTCTTTAGAAGCTGAGGGATTATCTTAAGTCTCCAAAATAGCAGAATGTTCTTAAAAGTTTTATCTCTTGTGGTCTATCGTCACATCACCCTGAACATAATTGATATCACCCATCTTAGAAACTAGACAGTGTCAGGCCCAGTTACTGCTTGGATGGGAGACTGCTTGTGAATACTAGGTGCCACAGGCTCCCAGAGCTTGGCTGGAGTAGTTGACACTTGGATGCAATGTCAAGGGCAGCCAGAAGAGCTTCTGCTGCTACATTAGTAGTGGAAGACTCAACAAGGGAAATACTGGTTCATTTCTGGGTTGAGTGAGTGATTTAGTGGCAGCAGAGACAGATAAAGCTAAGGCACTCAATGTCCTCTTTGTCTCAGTCTCAACCAGCAAGGTCTCCCTGACCACTCTGTTTAGATGCAAGTTCAAGGAGGAGATAAACTACTAGGAAGAAATCGGGATTAAGTCAAGGATAACTTGAGAGAACTGCTCCTACACAAAACCATGGAACTAGACAGGTTGCATCTCAGGGTACTGAGAGAGATGAACTGTGTCACTGTGATTTGTCACTCAGAGTAATGAAGGTGAGGTAAAGAAAAGTGGAGAAAGCTAGATGTTGCACCCATCTTCAAAAGAGCCAAAAAAGAATACAGCAGAGACTTCTCTCTATGAAACAGCTGCTAGAGCTGAAAAAGTCAGAGAGTATTTTCAGTGTCCTGCTGTAACTAACACTGCCACAAACTGTAAGCATACTCATTCAACTCTTCTGGAAGTTCACCCTCAAATGTTATGTCCACTGAGCTAGACATGGGCAAGAAGCCAACAACGGAGCAATCAGGAAAAAGGAAATCCCTTGCATCACAAGATTCATCTGCCTGAAACCATCTGGAAATTGACTCTTCAGGATATAAAGTTCACCGCATATTTTCTAAAGAAATCCATGCAAAAAAGATTCACAAGTTTCCAGGGCTTTGACCCATGATAGACTCGAACATCCTTCTCTGGTTTGATATAGTTCAGAGGAAGATAAGTGAGAGGTAAAAATTTTCCATGCTAAGATAGACAGCCCCTTCCTCATCCTCCTCCAACCAGTCCCACTTAATCTACTTATTTCCAAAGGAGTGAAATCCTGCTGTTTCATATCACTGGGGTGACATGTCAAACAACAGAACTCACTGAACTCAAAAATCAGGGAGAAAGATGCAACAGCCACTCCCTTCAAATCAGTGTTTTGGAGGAATACTATGAGAAACTTATCAGCCAGCACACAATCAGGAAGACTGTCTGCCTGACGTTAGCCTGCTGGCATTTTGCAACTTCTAGCTCTTTTTACAGTGAAAGATGCAGCGGATTCATGGTTCTAGTAGAGTCTCACAAAATCCTAACAATCTTTTCCCATAGGTTTTGGGAGTTGGAAAAGTGACTTTTGTTTCCAGCAGAAGATAAATCCTTGCATGAACGCATCAATTAGATTTAGTATAAGAAGAAAGCCATCAGTGCTTTTACCTTTGTCCACAAGCCCAACATAAATATAGCAGGGAGTGGTAATTGTGACTGCCCTGTTCTTCCTGTGTGAAACAGCATGTCAATCCCCATAGGGACCAGAAAAGAAAAAATGGGCATTATTTTGTCAGAAATTACTTGATGTTTTCTTAAGAAAGGTATAATTTGTTGATGGTAACCCGTCACAATAGCTGCTACACTGAAGCTTAAGAGTTTGGTTTTTTGAAAAAAAAACAATGTACTTTAACCAGCAGACCTAGAAAAGCATCCGGAGAGTAAACAGGACAGACTTGTCAGGTAGCATGCAGAGGTTAAAAAAATTGCATCAAGAATTTCTGAACTATGTGTTATTATTTCAGAAGATATCAGCCTGGTATTGTCAGATCACAAATATTCAAACACACACTCCTCCAGAAGCAGAAGTTACCAAAAGGTCTTACATGGTAGGCCTCCAGGGACTGCCCCTTATGTTTTGAGTTGCCCCACCACACACTGTGACCAAATCCTACCAAAGAGATTCAGGGCGTTTTCCAAAAAGCTGTGGGATCTAAATATGTCTCTTTCACTACTTTAGGAAGAAATAATTTGTGATAATTTTCGTTTTTCCCTCCATGATTTTCTAGTCTTCTAAACTCATTTTTTTCCTCTTTTTCTCCTGCTGTCACTGCTGCAAAAAGAATAAGCAAGAACGGAAGAGTGATGAATTGAAAATATTTTTCATGGCCAACTTTTAGTAATTTTAAAAACAAAGAGAGAAGCAGATATTTTCAGAAAGGTAATGTTCAATAGGGGGTTGTTTGGAGGTTTTCAGTGTGTTTTGCATTTTTATTAGCTAACAGCATTTTTTTAGAGGTAGGAAGTCTTCAAGCCAGGTTAAAAAAATGCAGATATAGGCCAAGGGGGTGCCCTCAAATCTTCATGGTTTGGTGTCTCTGGCAACAATATCCACTGCATCTGGGGAATTAATGGAACTTTGGGGCAATAAAAAATAATTTTGGTTTGGCTCTTTCATGTGCTGTTGTTTATTCAGTTTCTCAAAGTAAACTAACCTTGCTGCACCTTTGATTCTAGGTGAAATAGGTAACCAAATGCGAAACTAAATTCATCAGTTCAAAGTGAGTTCCTCTTTTACATGATTAATCAGCTGCAAAGACAGCTGCACACACAGGGGCTCAGGGAAGAAGGGGCTCAGGTACACACAGATACACCATAGTCACCAACTGAGAGAGACAGCAACTGTGTGTGGGTCAACCCATTGAATACTGGCAGCTGAAGTAGACTCTTAGGTTTGCAGATGCAAATCGCAAATAGCTAAGAGCACACCATACTTACAGGGAAAAGGAAAAAACCCTCCAAGCCCACAGAGCAGTACAGTGCAAGAGCCTGTCCATTTGCAGAACACCACACATGTTTATTCCTCCCAGGCACCCTGACGGCACTCGTTAACAATCCAGTTTAGATGAGCATGCATCAGATGAACAACCCGTCCTATCATCATGTGCTATTGTTCACACACAAGTTCTTCCTAATGCCATTTAAACACACAACATGGAAACTCTTGACGCAAATGGCCTTTGTTTCTTCTGCAAAAGATTTGTAACTAACTCATTAACCATAAATATTTAAAGTGCAGCTAATAACATTGTTTCCCTTAGACCACTACACCAGTGTTATTAAGGTGACGCTTCCAAACCTGTGTTTTATCTGCATGGCTTTCTACCAGCAGTTCCCTAATAAGGCAAGGAAGTAAGTCCAACACATTCAAGGTCACTGTTTGCATGTCAGATTGCATTGATGGTTATAACTGTTGCAGTTTTCCACCCTGAGAGGGCAGGAAACTAAAGGTCTTCTGGGTAATCAAAGGCACATGTAGAAACAATAAAATACACCCATAAAAAAATGAGTGCCAAGCTTATTAATACAGTGTGCTTTGCCAGAAATGGCAGCTAGCTCTAAGTGTTCTTAGGCACCTTTTGCCTGATTTTTTTAAAGAACAGAGGTGCAAACACTCAATGCCCCTAGAAGTCACAACAGTAAAAAGCAGAAAAAGGACATCTGAAAACTTCAATGTGTGACTGTTGTCTATGTGCTCTGCATTTTATCCTCATTCCTAGAATATTGCGTTCAATGCAACACAGGATGGATAATGAAGGCTACTAATTGTCATTTCCACACAAGACTTGTTATGAACAGGGAACAACAGATATGCCAAGCCAAGCAGAAGAAAGCAGAATATTTTTGAAGAATTTATCAATTTCTCATGTAGCTGCTTCTCCAGTACACCATCCCATTGCTGCTGCCATTTGAAAAAACACTTATAAAATATGATAAATTCTTTGCAACCACAGAGGACAATAAGGAAGCACGGGGACCCCAGGGAACTAGACATCCTACAAGCACACCAAGACTAAAAAGTCTCCTCTGAGGAACTCAGGGAGTCTAAGAAAAGAAATAAAACTGAAAAAAAAAAACCCAGGCAGGCAGGGGACTGAAGAACACCACCACAATATTTGCTAGGGACTGGTGGGATTTCTACATGTCCTCAAGTCTTCTTCTAGGCACAGCAAGATGAAAGGCACAACAAAGGACTTGAACAATAAGTAGCCTTGGGAAGAATACAGTTAACATCCTGCTTCTTTCAAGAAGCTATGAGGAATTTATTATCTGTGATCTCCCCTCAAAAAATGTCCCAAATATATCTTAGAAAACTAGAAAAAGTCTATAGTTTTCAGTCATTCTGGAGAACTACTGTTTTTGTTGCTGTTCATTAGCTGAAAAACACAAGAGTTTATCTTGAATGCATACTCAAAGTTCTTCAAAGAGAGGAATACAAGTGCGTACAACTTACCTAAGGACGATTTTCACTTTATTCATGCTGTTGAACAATTTACCTTTGAATATTCAATCATTAATATGCATTTATTTTGAGGTTTAATGGACAGTATTAAAGAAAAAAGTTTCTCATTCCGAATCAGGGTTTTAAATAATCACTAAGTACTAATTAATTTATCTTTTTCTCTGCTTTGAGGAGTCTTAAGATAAGCTTCTATTGTTTTATAATTCCAGTCTAACAAAACAGATTGGGGAGCTTTGAG
This sequence comes from Hemiprocne comata, assembly GCA_020745705.1. NCBI lineage: Eukaryota > Metazoa > Chordata > Aves > Apodiformes > Apodidae > Hemiprocne > Hemiprocne comata. Next base: position 16,835,849 of record CM036590.1, read on the forward strand.
CTCTTAATTCTTTTGTGTTCAAGACTCCTTTTACAAGCGCCACTTGTTTGATTTATAAAGGCAAAAGCTCACAATTTCTTGAACTGACCATATTGTTCTTGGAGGCCTGATCATGAAAGACAGGCTGCTACCATTTTTGCTTGGTTTCCCTTTTCTCTTACAAAGTATCCTCCCCCAAATGAAAGATGGACACTGAAAATAGAGAACAAAATGTAGGCCAGATATAATTTAGTTTTACTGGCCCTGGTTTTATGTTACTTTAGAGAAACAAAACAAAAACCACCACTTTCCAACATTCTGAGTCAGTTTTCACCATCAGCAAGGTTGTCTTTACAAAATACTCAATGTGGTGTTCTAGTTGCAAGTAGCTGAAGACGACAAACATAGCTTTTCAGCCTAGATTTTTTGAATGTTTTCTTCCTCCCTCCAACTTTGTCAACTTAATTATTGTAAACCCTGAAACTAGACTTAAACATTGCTGTTTCCCATCATCCCAAACAAATGGGAAAAATATATTAAGCCTGAAGATCATGCAACATCTGAACTGTCAAGATATAAATCACTAGTGATTTGAGTCCTAGTGCAGCCAGGCAAGAAAAATCAAGATGTGGTAACACCTGAACATTTTAAATATTTAGTATACACACTAGATAAGTCATTAATAATTCTAACATGTGGGTACTTTTCTGTATCAGCTGCAACACTGAGGAGTGAATACAAATAAGAGGTTTTTAGGGGGTTGGCTTGTTGGAATTTTTGTTTTTTCTTGAGTATTTTGCATTTATTTATTTTTAAGTTATTCAGGATGGGCTTCTTCCAAACTCGTAAGTGCACAGATCCCTTTAACTGCTAGCAGAACCGTGCTGTCTATGCAGCAATGAAAACAGCTCCACAGTTCATAAAAATCAATTGAAAATCTGTCCATTACACACATCTAGATACAAAAGTACATCTTCCTGTAGCAAATTAAATTACTTAATGTTCATTTGTTATCACCACCTGAAGCTTTGCTGGTCCAAGAGCACAGCAGAAACTGAACCAGCCTGGTTCCTTGGTTCCTGTTTGCATTCCGCACCACAAAGGACACAGGCTTGAGAAATACAAATTTCTGGATCTGAGCTTTGCCTCATTTCATACGTTCTCAAGAAAAAAATCTGAGCTAACAGTACAACATATACATATTGAGTTCCAAAATAATTTGACTCAAATAAAGCATATTGTTTTCTTTCATCTCTGGGCACTTTCTTTCAAAGTAAAGGACAGGTTCATCCAGGGACTCAAACACTGTTTACACACATGAGGAAATGATGATAGCACAGTGGTCAGAGGTTCATACACTGATAGGTGATTTAGGCTGAGGCTCTGTAATGCAATATAGCAGTACAATAATGCATGAGTGAGAACTACAGTTCTCATTTGAGTAGCTGAAGAACAAGGAATAAAGATGCCTCTGGAATTTCAGGTGCAATGATGCAGACAGCAAAGTAACTTTTAGCTTAGGGTGCTCTCAAATGTGTGTAACAGGAGAGAAGGGAAGATGGTTATCAACCTTGAGAGTTTCCCTGCAGTTAGTTAAAAGTTGCAAGCATATGTAAATCTATTTATGAGGTAGCACAGAAATGTACTGCTCTAAATTCAAGCAGAGTTAAGGAAACTCCATGCCAGCCAGCAGGAAGTTAGCCACATGCGTACCCATGCTGGTTTCTAAGTACACAATAGACACCCTACAGCAGTATGTCAGCAGTACGTACACAATACAATACCCAATCACCACCAAGTAAATAAAGTCACTGTACTATAGTGACACAGATGTTTTACAGAGATCTGAGAGAATGTGTAAGCAAAAATTAATGACGGGTTCCGGGATTCTTGAACCTCAGCGGAATATTTTTCTTGGAGGAGGGTTTTGTTTGACTTTTGGAGTCTCTTATTTACTGAAACTTTAGACTTACCAAAAGATGGCTCCTGTCAGCTGCCTGAAAACCACATAGTAATAGTGGATTCATAAAAGCCTTCGTCACACACCTGAAATCACAGCTTTTAAAAGGCTTGAGAGCTAGAGGATTATAAAAGAATGCGGATAGAGTCTTCAGGTGTGGTAGCTCTATTCAGCAAACATCAAGGAGGCTTTCTAAGCTTTTACACCCCTGCCTCAGCCACACACTGGAACAGGCTTTCTATGCTGTGGAAACATATCAGGATGGTAAAGGAACAGGGATAAACAAGTGCCCCACAGGGTGTTACTGCAGTTAATTGGCCAACAATGTCTGAAAGAGCTTGAAGTGCTCTTCAAATAAGGATATCTAGACTTAACAACCTTCCTGTTGGGTTAACTCTGCCATCATACCAAAATTATCTGTCTAACTTAACTGCTTTAGCTGGTATTACACAAACCTCTGCCCCTTGTTCACTCTTCATTTCTCCTCTGCTTTTTATCTCCTCTTGTTTTTCCTAAGATATGTACCATACAATCAAAGAGTAAACATGCCTTTGGCAGGCCCACATGGAAGACCTACAGGTCAAGAAGATGGAAAACAAACGAGAGTGCATCTCAGAGGATAATGTATGTTTGAGTACTCTCTGAATGAACACTTCTACAGTGGCATTTGATTACTTCTTTTTAATACTCAACATTTCAAATATTGTATCACACTGACATCAGCAAGAGTTTCACCTACAGGGGAGAACTAAAACTGAAATACAAGTTACCACAAAAGGAAAAAAACCCCATATAGTAAAAAAAAACCAAACAAAATCACTGAAAGCATAACTCCCTGGCAGAACTCAGAAACTGAGTTATTCAGTGGCCTGGGACCTCCATCCTGATGGTTGGGCTGCTGGGTTCCACATTCCCCAAGGTGCAGGCTTCAGCTCACTGGGCTGGCTCCAGACAAGGTCCCTTTCAAAAACATCGGCCACTAATGTCTTCTGGTTGCTTACAGCACCTTTCATTTCTTGCACTGCACTCTGTTTTGAACAGGATGAGTCCCAACCTTAGAGAAGACAGCTGTACTTGAGGCTAGCAAAAATGGAGCAATTAATGTGAAGGCTGTCCCATGCTCACTTCAGCATGGCCCCTATTATTTATTGTTTGCATTGCCCTAGCACCTAGCAAGCTCTACCATGAAGCAACGTGGTTTGGTGGTAAACACTGACACACACACACACAGAGGAGAAGAGAAAGGAGACAAGAGATAAGAAAATAAAAAAGGCAACGTGACGGTAAAGTTGTTTTAAAAGATCATCTGTGTTCAAAATAGATTACAGAATACTTAATTTTAGCACATGCCTGAGAATGTAAAGACCTGGTGCCTTTCAAAAGATGCCTACATTCAGCTAATCAATCTCCAGAATATACACTCAGATATTCACAGTTACGTGTACCATGTCTTCTGCAGAGCTCATGTTCCTTAACTCTCAGCAAGTCTCCTGGCTAACAAGATTGGATATGTAGATGCACTTGTATTACATATTGGGTTAGGGAGAGATTTTCCAGTCGACAGTGCATATATTAAGCATTAAAGTTTGGTCTTCAGAGTTTATTTCAATACAAGAGCTTACAAGCAGTTCAGAAAGCATTTGGTCATCCACCTGTTGACACTATGGAATTGCTGTACTGGTTATTTTATGGTAATTACATAGCAGAGATCCGGTGTCTTTATTAAAAAGCCACTCCTCTTTCAGGAGTAACAGGAACTGCTTGCGCCAAACAAAAATGCAAATCTATTCCCTGGCTACAATTGTAAATGCTTGGAAAGATTCTGCTCAAAAGGTAATACTTTTTAGAAAAATAAAAGCTAAAAAATACAAGGAATCACTAAAAGCAAATTGAAGATGAGAAGTGAAAAAATACACACCTCCTATCCATTTAGGCAAAGGCAGCAGCATGGTAATGCTGCCAGGGTACTCTGAACAACAGACTTGAACTGGTCACCACTTGAAAACCGAGTGATTCTACCTCCTCCTTCTGTTAATCACACATAGCCTGCAATATCTTGGCTATGTGTTATTCCAGTAGGAGTATTGCTCTCCAAAAGCTAACTGAAGAGACATCAATAGTTCAGCATTTCATAAGCCAAGGCAATTTCAGCTATTAAACTCCTCATGCAGGAGGAAAAAAAAAAAACAAACAAGCACAGCCACTAAGATCCTGGCAACTAGCAGTCACAAGAAAAAGCAGTTTCCTTCCACTTTAAGCGTGGACAGTATAACACAGTAAGTAAACAACTGCTCTACTTTCTCACTGCTCCTTTTTCTAATCTAATACATAACTGCTCTCCCAAGAGTCGAAAGAAGTTGAGACACATACACACACACAGATAAAAGGAGAAATAAAAATGCTGAAGGAAAAAGAAGAATTTCAGATTAAAACAGATACATACAAAGAAAGGAAATAGAGAAATTATGTTTGTATGCTACCTCAAACACCAGCCATTAAAACAGCACATCAACAAGCACACACATTTGTAGTAGAGGTAATGGCATGTACATATGTGGCATCAAAACAAAGATCCCCTTGTTACCACCTCTTAGGCACCAACAGGACTGTTCTATGCATTTTCTTCCCTTTCCCCAATTCATTTGCATATCTTTTGGCAATAGAAGTTACAAACAAATTTCCCAACAACCAGCTGTTTTGACCAACTCAACAAAAAGGATGAAGCATTAAATGCAAACACCCAGACTTACACTTGGTTCTTTCTGATAAAATCTCACTTTTTTTCCAAGTTTTTCAAAGCTGCTACAGAAAATTAATGAACGCAGCTCTCATTTCAAGTGAGCAAGAGACATTCCAACACATCTTCCCGAGCCATGTGTGAAAATCTCACCTACATACCACACTCACAACTCTGGGACACAGCTGCTATTTAAGGGACAGAGCTGAGATCAGAGAAGTGGCTTCCAATGCAGTTACTCCTGATTAAGTAAATGCTGTCAATCTGCCCCTTGGCAGCTATCATAAGGTATGCATTTTTTTCATATCAGCTTCCTGTTTGAGAGTTGCAGTTCCAGCATAATTTTCAAAGGAAAATCCAAGGGGTTTGAAAATAGCTCAGATGCACTTTCAATTGCATTTAAAGTGCTTGCCTGCCATTTCAAAAACCTGCAGATGTATCAGTTTCCATTGATCCACTTGCAGACTTGTGGAATTTGGTACCTGCTCAAATCCACCAAGCTGAATTAAAAAAAAAAAAGAAAAAAGTAAAGATAACCCTCACAGGTAACCACCTAAGAACACTGCTGCAACTGTTGAAAGTTACTTCATCTCTGGCCCAGTTCCCTAAAGGTGGCATGAATTTTGGTTTTAAGGTCGTGGCATGAATACAGGACCATTCAGCTTTGAAGTTTCTATTTTTGCACAAATGCAATGTTCAAAAATACAATCTAAAAATATTAGGTAAGACAGAACTTCATTTCAGCAGCAACGCTTAGTAATTACAATATAGCAGCATTTGTTTTCTCCTAGTTAACTGTATTTAACTAGGAAAGAAGGTCAAAAAAACGACTGTCTAAAATTCAACATCTTAACTTTGCACTGTGCATCTTCAGTCTATCTTTTCTTAAGACTCCAATTTGCATTACTTTACCTGTTGAATTCAGTTGTTCTACCTGAGTTCTTCCTAAAACCAAAGTATTTCCATTTCATTTAATTTACATTCAGCAGCGTATTGCTTGCCAGAAGCATCTCTCTAACACACAGTGTAGAACAGAGTTGCTAATACCAGATGACGTTAAACAAATGGCAACTCTCTACTGCCCAGCAATTGATAAGAAGCCTGTGTTCTTCAGGACTTCTTTTCAAGTCTAACAGTAAGACTGGAATTGCCAGACACTGAAGGTTTTTATGACTTTGCTTTTTATGAATTCACAGCCTAACAGGAGATAAGTGTATTTGTGCACTTGGCTGGTGTTTGCCCATGATTGAGACCGTTGACTGGGGGTTTATTGCTGTGAAAGATGCCAACAGCACCCCAAGGACAGCCTGGGACATTCCAGCACTTGTCAGAGAGGTGCCAGTTTCCCCCTAAATCAAACACCGCTGTGATTTCACAAAACCACAGCAGTGCTGATAACACCTCCAGACTTGGATGCCAGGGGAGAGAGCAGATTGTTATTCACTACAGGTAGAACAAACAGCCTACAACTTCACTTTAACTTGTGCATCAGGGAGGAAGAAGGATCAAACCTTGTCTATGATACAGTTGTTAGTCACTCCCTGATGCCACTGCATTAACGTATCCTGGGGTACTAAAGCAAAATGCCCTAAAGTACTAGTGCAATTTCAGGGCAGGGTAATCTCAGAAGTACAGACTGGCTACTTATTATCACTTTACCTTAACAGCCATGAATATTCCCTCAATACTAGATCCTGTGAAGACATCCAAGGCATGAAGATCCCTGCCCTAGAAGATGATGCTATAGTACATAGCAGTGATGTACACCCATTTAGGTGTAGTCACTACCTCTGTCAGGCTCAGTGCCAACTTTGGTCCCAACACCAGCTAGAATTGTTAGTGCCTGTCTGTGCTAATAAGTCCAGCCTCTCAGAGGCTTTGCTACTGCAGGCACAACCCTACACTGTTGCAGCTGGTTAGCTTTTGGGCCAGAACCAACTCGCGCCCTGCCAGCTGGCACAAGTGCAGGGTTTGCATATACATTGCCTCTGCCTTCACATTTAACAGTGACCATATTAACAATCCAGTTTGATCTAGCAGTCACAGCTCAATTATACTCTACATTTAGGTCTAGGAGAGCAGCAAAGACAATTTTTTAAAACAACCTGGACTAGGATCAAACTTCTTAGAGATATGAAGTGGAGAGAAAGCTGCAGCAAGTAAATCTCATTGTTTCATTCGGTCCATGAGGTGTTGATAGAGCCAGTCTCTTCCTCTCCATTTCAGTAAACAGAGTGATACGAAGTGACCAGTAAAGCTGACTGTGAGGAGATGCAAGGAAGAAGAAAATTCACAGGCATTCCTTGTTCCGTAGTGGCTAGGCTATTTTTCTCTATTTCATTCCATGTATTCAAACTTATTTCAGCTTATTAATGTAAAGAAGTCAGAGGTACACTTTGGGAATGAAACTGTATGTTGTCAGGCTTTCCCATGGCTATTTATCTTCCTTGCATTGCAACACTTTCACTACAAGTATCTTGTAACAAACACTTCATTCTTCTGCATGTTTATCATAAAATAAATGGAAGAACAAGGAAAAGGGAAGAAACTACTTTCACCACTATGGCCTCTCCTAACTACATAGGAAAACCACTTATTCAAAGCAGAGGTCAGGTACTAAATACCTTTTAAAAGACATGCACTATTGTAATAGTTTTATTTTACAAAGTAGGGACTAATCTCAGTGGTGCAGCCTAATTTTGTTCTGGTTAATGATTTGTTGCCTATGGAGCACTTTACTCCAATTGGATTTAAATTCTGCCTTCAGTTCCTGTCCTAAACTCACACAATTTTCCACAGGCACAGGTGGTTAAAATTCAGCAGAATACAAAGTCTTTTCCACACATTCCGTGGTTTGAACATTTGGGAGGGATGGAAGGGGGAAGAGCAGGCAAAAAGAGGCACCATATAAAAAAAGACAATGACATTAACAAGCAAAGAGAGAGACTGCAATTCCAAAGAACACACAGCACTTCATTTTAGCAACCAGTTGGAAACATCATCAGTTTGCATTAGTTATGAGGGGCAGAGGAAACCAAAGATGCACTTGGCTATCATTTTCCTAACATTGCAAGACTGCTTTTCTTCCTTCTGAAACCACATTTGTCCTGAAGCCAGGTGCAACCTCACAGCTAGTGGCAGTTGATAGATTGGATCAAACTCCCTATTACTGAGTTTTGGATCATTAAGTAAACAATTTTAAATGAAGCTGTATTGATTCTTTTTTTCCTCTAAATAGGTGGCAATTGAAAGGAGAAGCTCATGTTTCAAAAATATCCCTTTCAACAGAGGAGATAGAATAGATAAGAAGAAACAGGAAGCATGACTTAATAATTGTTTAAATATTTAAGATCAGTTGAACTACCACCAAACAGGGTAAAACTTGACTTTAATTTTATGTCCCCATTTGTAGAAAAAGACAGAAAGATGGCCTCAATTGCCATTATGATTCTTGCACAGTGCTTGGTAACACTCTGAGAGCTGTGTACACATATGTATGTATCTGGGTGCACGTATAAACACTCAACCTGGAGCATCACGTAGCTTATTGCAAATCAGAGATTTACCTGACAAAGAACCAGAACAAAAAAACATCATTATTTCTTGATTCAGCTGTGGCAACAGGCTTCTTTTTCTTTTATTATCTGGATGATATTTTTGCCTTTGTATCCCTAAGTTTTCTTTTGAGAAAATTATCAATTCAGCATAGGCAATCACTAGTTAAAAACATCTATCAAGTTTGGGTGTGAGGAGGAGGACGACGCTTTCTTACTCCAGTTACAGAATGCATCACGCTTGCATGCTCTCATCCTGCTGGAGGACTTCAACCATGTCAACATTTGCTGGAACAGTAGCATTAGGCAATCCAGGAGACTACTGGAGTGTACTGAGGATAACTTCTTAACCAGGTAACAGACAACCCTACCAGAGGCAATGTGAAACTGGACAGCTCAAGTGAGCTAATTGGTGATGTCAAGATTGGAGGCAGGCTGGGCTGCAGTGACCATGCACTGATGGGGTTTGCAGCCCTGAGGGATAGGGGTTCAGGCAAAGAGTAAAATCAGCACCCTGAATATTAGGAAAGCGAAGGCTCTAGGGAGATCTTAGTGTGCCATTTCAGTACTTAAAGGGGGCCTATAAGAAAGATCATAGAACGGTTTGAGTTGGAAGGGACATTAAAGATCATCTAGTTCCAACCCCTCTGCATGGGCAGGGACACCTTCCACTAGATCAGGTTGCACAAAGCCCCATCCAACCTGGTCTTTAACACTTGCAGGGATGGGGCATCCATGACCTCCCTGGGCAATCTGCTCCAGTGTCTCGTCACCCTAACAGGTTAGACATTAGGAGGAAATTCTTCACTAAGTCTCAAACTTGTTAGCAGGGCCTGTAGTGACAGGACCAGGGGTAGTGCTTTTAAACTGGAAGAGGGGAGATTTAGACTAGATATTAGGAAGAATTTTTTTACAATGAGGATGATGAAACACTAGGATACATTGCCCAGTGAGGTGGTGGATGCCCCATCACTGGAAACATTCAGGGTTAGGCTGGGTGGGGCTCTGAGCTTCCTGATTTGGCTGAAGCTGTCCCTGCTCACTACAGGGGATTGGACTAGGTAACCTTAAAAGGCCCCTTCCAACCCAAACCATTCTATGATTCTATGAATTACAAAGTTAAAATGCAATTAATATTCTTACTTTTTTTGTTGTTGTTCTTGTTTGTTTTTAATGAGAACAAAAAATTACTTAAACAAATACTTTGAACTTGCATTTGTGTATTTTTTTTACCCCAAAAAATTTACACAGAAAGGGAAGGTTGTTACTAAACAGCAATCAGAGCTTGTAGAAATATATACATTACATGTACAATCCATCCACTGTAAACATTCAGGCACCCCACCATAAGCTGAGTAACATTGCAGCTTTGTCATATTTGGCAAGTGAGCCCACATGGTGTTCCCTCTACCCAGGACACAAATATATCTGATGAAAGGTTTATCTTTCCCTTCAACTCCCCATCAAATACAGAATTCAGTGCAAACATACTAATGTGGGAAAGTGGGAAAGAAAGTGGTCTTAGTGGAATTTCAGCATCTCTGAAATCTTCAGCTGACAGTAGGTAATGGTATTACCCATTGTTAGCTATGGTTCTTAATAAAACCTTTGAACTAGCAACTCCCACGTACTAAGTCCTAGTCGTAGGCAAAACTCAGAGTTCTTCAGACTAACAATAACAGCAGAACTGCTCAGGAAAGTACCACACAAGCTAATGATAAAGGTATGGACACTGCTCCAAGTCACCATTTGACAGGTCACAAAAAAAGGAGACATTAAAGTAATTAGGTATGTTAATGCTGAAGTCTGGTGAATTTTGACAACAGGATGCTTCATTTCTGCAGTCTTGTGAAAGATCTTAACATACTGCATTAACTCAGATCCTGCAGAGAGATTACTATGTTCTCTGATCTCTTTCAGCTTCATGCAAATGACCTTGAGGATTACTGAGAAGGCCTGAGTTTATCTGCCATGAAGCATCATACAAGTGTTTGTCACCACTTATCTGTGGCAACCAGGCAGCACCTGGTTAAAGCAACTCCTTCACATTGATAAATCTGAGCTGGTCATGGATGGGCCACCAGTAACTCAACGGTCACTGTCGATTAACTGAGCAGTGACAGTGACTAGTGACTGAGCAGGAGAAAGGCCAATTTTGTCACCAGTTCACCTATTAGAACACAACTCCTGATGTTGGGTAACCTGCCTTGTTGATGATCCCACTAACTAGCTGAATGTCAGTGACACAATGGCTACTGTTAATACCTTAGAGATGGCTCAAGGATTAATGGAAAGGCTAAAAGAGCCTCATAAAAATAGTCACATGGCATCAGGAAACAAAAGTATTGCTCATGACATAATCTGCTGGTAAGATGATACTCAAAGACCGAGAGACACAGAATGTCCTTCGTAAGCATTTTCAAGGGCACAGCTATCACCTCTCACTTCTGGATGAGATCATTCAGCTCTGTTAAGTCCTAGATGGGTTGACACCTCCTTTCATGCTGAAATTAGAAAGTTCTTGCAACAAAACCTGATAACTCTGTCCAAGATCTTGGCATCTGATATTTGCTATCAAGGATAATAAACTAGCCTATTCTTGAAAAGCTGGGAAACTATTTTGAGATGGAAAACCAAACCAGGAAAGAACAATGCAGACCAAACTTCATGGATGCTAGCAGGTAGAGAAAAACTCTAACAATCAAGATCCTCTCTAAACTTCCCTATAGTGAGTCCAAGGTATAGATCCACTTTTCACAAAGTACCCAAAACATGCAAGGTATTTGCTTCAGCAACAAGGTTATCACTGCTAAGGATTCTGATGACAAGAGAGTAAACAAAAAGAGACATTTCCTTTGAAACCCTGATATAACTGCCACTTTTCTTAGCTATGTGAGAAGAACCACCCACCACAATCTGCTAGATTTCCATCAGCTGCTCACTGCTAAATCAGCCTGTAATGTAATTCAGATATGGTGGACTCAGATAACAATCTACAATATTTCATTCCAAAGATCTTTGCCAGCTTCAATAGCAAGACAGAACAACCTGGAAAGGAAAAGAGTAGTTCCTGTTACCACAGCAGCAACATACTGAAAAGTCTTTAAAGTTGACTCCATCTTGCTGCAAGCATATTGGAAGTAATAACAGAGAAAGCACCTAAAGAGCACATATCCTTTGTGTATCCAAGCAGCTAAAGCCCCCAGAGGCAAAGGAATTTGGCCATCACAGGTAGCACAAAGGCCAGAAGATTACCTGCAGAGATGCCATCAACAGCAGAGAAGGCAGCATGCTTAACAAGCCTGTTCTCAAAAAACCCCATAGCAGGTTTTGGATTTAAGTAACATGAGAGGAGCACAGATACTTGAGGGTAAGAAACAGAAAGGCTGGACACAGAGACAGCACCAGCCCTCCACCTTACACACACATGTGAAATGCAGGAGAACTCAAGTGCTGCAAGTTAAAGTTGCCCAGCTCCCATGATCAGCACACACTCCTTTCACAGTGTGAATGCAGAATCCTGGATACCTGTCCCACAGCAGGATCAAATACACCTAAATGAACACTGATAAATGTTTTCCTTGTTTGCCTGTGCCTTCCAGTGAGGAGATTCTACAGCCTTTCCAGGCAATGCAGTTCATTGCCCCACTGTCCATCCCATGAGACAGGAGAAATTCAAAATATGTTTAAAAACTGTTACTTCTTATCTAATTAATCTGCACATGAAGAACAAATCTTTTTCCTCCTACCTAGGACCTTTTTTTTTTTTACTATTTTTTTAAGATTTCAACTCTTCCACTGTTGTTCTTTATGCTAAACTATCTTTCCTTACATCATAATAGCACATTTTCTAGTCCTTGGGTGGCTCTTATTCTCCCTCAGGTTTGTTTTTTTTCCAGTTGGTTTACACCTTTGCTGAAATATAGCACTCACAATTTCCATTTCCTATCCACATAGTACCAATTTCATCAACAAACCATGTTCATCAAGAAACAAGGGAATTTATCAAGAAAATAACAGATACATATGGCAACATCTAGCCACAAACCCTTTTATTCCATCACCGTCTGAAACTAAATTGACAGTTTATTGGGTTTTGACAAATCCATGTTGATTGCTAACATATGTTGTATAAACTAACAGACTAATTTCCTTCAAGTGCTAAGTAGTAGTTTGATTACCTGCTAGGTAGTTTCCAGCAGAATCCCTCAAGAGAAGAATCACATGGCACTTTGCATACATTATTGCAATAAGGACAAACACAAACCATATGCAGGTTTCCTAAAATGAACACTGCTTGTTTGAAAAGTGTTTGATATAAAACTTTCCTCCGAAAAAGACCACCTCAGCAGAGTCTAACAGTTAGTATAAAAACATGCTTGAACACTACCTACACTATTTTATAAAAGAGATATAAGCTAGTGTCCCTATACTCTTTTAGATACTATACACTGAAAATTTCTAGAGATTATGCTCATCTCATAGTACATCACATTTTCTCAGTCTGCTCAATTTCTCAGTCTCACTTTACAGTGAGACATCATGTTTGATATTAAAGCCACACAAAAGAACGGTTGCAGAATTCATTGAGAAATGATCTCAGTGTTTGACAATCAGAGTGCAAGAAGCAATTCACGTGCCCAAGAAGGGCACAGTACTGCTACAGCCTTGCCTTTGCTGCTAACCTGCAGAATCCAAAGGCCTTGTTTTCTGCCTCAACATTCTTGTAGCGTTTTTCTCATTTTTATGGTTTAAATACGAAGTTGTCCAAATAAGAACATGTCATAACAGCAATAATAGCTACAAAGAGGTCTCTTGAATGAGCAGAACTACAAAGGCATCCAACTGCTATGACCATGTAAGACAAACTTACATGTCTGTGCCTGTCATACTTTACATGCTGTTGACACAGGCTGCTCACACTGTTCAGCAGTAAGATGCTGGATGATCTGCTGACACAGAAAACATCAAGTGAGCAGGCTTACTTTGGGTGAAGTGCTCAGATAATCCATTATCAATACTTTCTGGGTCACGGGTAAGATAACAGCATACAACCACATGAAGTTTACTCACACTATGGATAAAGCAAAACATTTATTTACTGTCAGGTTTGACTACATTTCAGTGTCTTCTAAGACAAGAGTGAATAACAAATCAAATAATCTCAACTAGATCTACATAGGACGAGTATTACCAAAAAAAGCACTATTTGCAAAAGTTGATAAAGGACAGATAAAGTCTCTGTTCAACAGAATACAAACACCGCTGATTCTTAACACAATCAGCACAGGGCGTTCTCTTTTTTGAAGCCACAGGATGGAAGATCTTTCCTCTTGTCTCTGATCTTCATTGCCCTACACAGATAAACGGGCAAAAGCATTTAGCATGAGATTAGCACGAGATTAGCACAGCAGCAACTATTTCCTGCATCCATTCTCCTTTGCTCTACTTGTCAACATCCTTACAGGAGATGAGACACCTCCAGATCTTAGTAGGACTGTGGTGTCCTCAAGGGTTATTGTGAAAAAGAAGAATCCAGCTAATTCCAGGCCATTTTCAGCCGACAAACAGTTTTGCTGAGAAGGGGACAGCTGCTGCAGGAACAAACATATCCTTTGAAGGTAATTCCTTACTTTTCAGAAGGAAGTTACTTTTACTATAAAGACTGGAGCCTTTGTTGTACTAGGGTTGAGCAAGGGTTCTGTAATCTTTGCCTCCAGTGCCATGCCTCTGCTACTAAACCTAGTGCCTTTGGAGAGAATCCAGGGAAGTAACCTGACAGATGATTCACTTTCTGTTCCCAAACTACAACCCAATTTTCTTCCCTATCCAACCCATATAAAATTACGTAATATTAACATTGTAAAAGAAAAAAAAGTTACAAATTTAAAACAGTTAAATATATGCCCAAGACTTCACAGAGTACACTTGCAGAGGAGACTAGCGACTTCTGAGCACTGGAGTCATAGATATCCAAGCTAGAACAATTTCTTTGTGCCAGTTCAAGACTGCTGCCTGACAGTGAGCAGCTTATTGCAAGCATGACCACTTTGTGGTCTAGAAGGGACAAGTTTGTGTCCTTTTCCAGTTTAGAACACATGCAAGTAGGAAAGGACAGAGGGAGGACCATTAATTTTCAGAAATCTACAACAAAACTGCTGGCGAGATAGTGAAAAACTTGAGTATCAGTCAAATAATTTAACAGATTTACTACAGACAACAGCCATATGTACAAAGTAAAAGTTCATACAGAATTAACCCCGTAGGATGCTTAGTCTTTTAGAAACAAACACCTTATTTTGAATAAAAATTTTAACTGAGTTCTACACATCCCGTGAAAAATGTCTGACAAGTAATTTTAGTTGCAATTTTGAAGATCTGTGTGAAAGTTTTTGTCTTTAGTTGATGCTCTCACTGGAAAGCAAATACCTATGCATATAGTGAAGTTAAACATCTTGATCTTTCTTGCAGAAAGAATTATTATTGTAAATGTATTCTCTATGTATGTTCTTCATTATGTGTCAAAGTAAAGCTAGTAGATGATAAACAAGTGCACAATTTGTTAGGATAGTATCAAATATTTATCTTTGTCTATTTCAATACCTCAGTTCACTAAGAACAGTACATGTCTCATCTGAAATAAGTAGTAGTGAAGTTACATAACAAAGCACTTACTTTGAAAATATCCCCAGCAGAAAGAGGCACGCAAAAGGAAAGGGACTTTATAGTTAGGAGTAAAATCTTCCAGTTTTCTACTACAAATATGACAAAATTGTATTATAAAATGATGTATCAGAAGTCCATTGACATTAGCTGAAGATGTGTGAGAATAAAGTTTCTACTGAAAAATTTAACATGAAATTGAAACATCAGGATCAGTATTTGCAGAAGCAGAAGAAAACGGAAAGGATGCAGGAACTTGGTGCTAGGTCTATTTTGGCTTTGGTTAACATTTTTCATAAAATACTAAAAACATGCCATTGAATGTGAAGAACATATGAGAAAAACTAAAAAGACCTACTCGAGGAACATTGCTAGGAAAAGCTGAAGGCCACCTAATGAATTGCAGTATAATTTCCTATTTTCATTAGTTTATAGCTTTCAAGAGAATAAACTGCAAAGGCTGCAGCTTAGTGCTCAATTTATGCCTTGCATGAAGTTCCCTACACAAGCAACTTCTCTTCTTAAACTCAAAAATTATTCAGCCAGTTTTGAGAAAATGTGTGTTCATTAACACATACATACCACTGGCAGTTCTGACACTAAAGCACTTCAGAGTAAAAACCTCTTTTTGCTACAGTGCTTACCCTAAGCTTTAAGAAATATTTACAATTAAAAATAGGCACAAGGGGAAGGCAATTTTTCCAGGTTCTAAGTTTTCTGTTGTAAAGTGTGGATGTTAAGGAAGGAAGCATTAAAGAAATGTGGGACAGTACTTTATAAAAATACAACCAAAACAACAAAAAAAAAGGCAAAAAACTAAGCACTTGCACTATACCTACACACTTATCCAGGCCCTGCTTTGCATTTTATGCAATTTCTTACAGCTCCTTGAGCACATGAAACAGCTGTTATTTTCCCCATGAAGTGGGCAGAAGAGGAAGATGAACATCCATGTGTCCTCAAAAACTGATCATGCCAGACAAGGGAAAGTTCACACCAAGCACCTCTCCAGTGCTCCAGGTGAGCATGAACTTGTGGTCAAAGAAAACTATTTGAGATTTAGAGCAGCTTTAGAATTTTCCATTAAAGAAAAAAAACAAAAAAAATCACCACCTAAAAAACAGAGTAAAATTAATGTTACATTTGACTACTAAAGCATTGAACACTCCCTCTGTTATTAAATATACATATATACACACACATACACATCTTACTGGTAGGAGGTAAAATATTGTAGCTACTACCATAGTGGAAGCTTGCAAATACACATGCTCTCTCATTATCATTACTGGTATTATAATAGTTCTCACAGGCCATTATGCCAGATGAAGCATGACTGTATGAGAAGAGCCAGTACCTTACCAAAAAGCTCACTAATCTACACATCCTTCTTCTGTAACTCAGCCTACACATCAGGCTTATTTGCTGTTGGCAACTTTCCAATGCATTTGAAACTTGCCTTGGACCTCTTGGCAGTAGGCAGAAAACACCTTGCCCCCAACAAGACACTATTTTCCATCTGGAACTGAATGAACAAGTGTTCACAGCTTTTGTGTTCAGTCACGAATACACACTAAACAATCTATTAACACACAAAATTAATGAGGTACTGCCAACTTTAAAGTCAGCAAAGCACTGTGCCTGTGCATAGTTGCCTACAGCGTATGTGGGCACTGTTGTTTGTAATACATCCAGTGCTCAGGCATTTGGAGCCCAGCCTAATTAGTTCATTGCAATTGAATATCAACTCTAGCCTTGATTCAGCTCCACTGAAGGTTTTGAAAGAGGCCCATCTACACAGCCTTGCACGTTTTTTTTCCTGGCACTTGAAGAGCCAGGACAAGGAAGTGTGCCAGAATTGCCCAACCAACCATTTGACAGATATACAGAAATGTGAATACTGCACCTACTGGATTTCT
The DNA here is from genome assembly GCA_020745705.1 of Hemiprocne comata. Classification (NCBI taxonomy): domain Eukaryota; kingdom Metazoa; phylum Chordata; class Aves; order Apodiformes; family Apodidae; genus Hemiprocne; species Hemiprocne comata. The sequence continues at coordinate 16,852,661 of CM036590.1, forward strand.
TAAGATCATTCATGTGCAACTTTTCAAGGTAGAATAATTATTTTCCTGGAGGAAAGCAAACACCAAAGAAGGACTTGAAATTTTATAGTGGAAGGATGGTAGGAAAAGAGAACAAGCCTACCCTCTTAAAAGCCTGCCCAAATTCAATAAATTTATAACTTATGTGTATATTCCACTGAGTTGTTTCTCCACTGCATACAACCTGTCTCCACTCAACATTAGTGTTCAGAACTTTAGAGTCTTCTGCTTCCATCAGTTACTCAAAAACCTAAACAGAAGTACAATTACAAAATCTTTTTTGCCCCCACAGAACTCTCTTCCCTCACTCAGCTTCTGTGCCTGCAGACCACAGGTCAAGATGACAAGTTTTTTTCAAATAGCCAGCCATATCATGGTATGCATTTCAGAACAGAAAACAAATTTCTGTAATGATTGAAAGAGATACTGTGTGCCTTCAAAATGCATTTTTATTAGAAGATACCCAGCTTTTCACCTCCCTTCCCCTTTACCAATCAAAATATGTTTCCACAATGACTTTCATGCAGCAATCATTAAATGCTAAAAGTGATGCAAAGATGGTGGTTTAGTCAAAGTGACTTCCAGGCATTAAACTGCTTTTCTTTCTGATGACAGTCAATTACTAAATGAACTTGACTAAAAATGGAAAAAAAAAATTATCCAACCATGCAGTTATTAGTATCCTCATTTCTTATCCTGATAACTTCTGCTGTCCCACTGGGAGAGAAAAAAGGGGACCCCTCCTGACCTGCAACTATGCTGTCACTCCTGCAATCTTCTTGGCACAGACTTGGACTGGTCTCAGTCACAGGACAGCAAGACAGTCTTGAGCAAAAATGAAACTTCTGTCAAGTTACAAATTGGGAAACATGGCACTATGCAAGAGTGGAAAGCTGTACACTGGCCAACCTGAATACTATCTCAATCACACAAGTCCCAAAGAAGCACCTTCATGCAATACTGTAGCTAAGGGGCTGCACTCTGGCATGCAGCAGGGAAGTAGGGAGCAGATAAACCTCTAAGTCACTTCTCCACCTCATCTGTATCCAAAATCTGCCAAGACTCAAAACGTCAATATCTGGCTGATGAGCAAACAGGGCTGACCCTGCAACAGCAACTCCCAAACATTAACACACTGCCTTGTGTGTGTGATTAGCTATGATAATGGGACAAGCAAAGGGTCTTCCCTCCTCTCTGGGAATATGTAAAGTTGGCTTTCTAATCCCTTTTTGTCTCAGATAAAAGTATTACCAGGCATGTTGACAGATGCACAGTGCTAGGTTGTAAAGATGTCCACTCTGCTGCAAACCAAAATGCTAGACTGTGAAGGAGGGCTGAAAGGGAAAAAAAGAAAAAAAAGCTCACCTTGTTTCCACTTCATTTTCCCTAATTGTAGTCTTTGAGCATATTTGCAACCTCAAAGATCTTTATAAGCCACTGCACAGCTGTAACACTCCATGCTCTCAAAAACATGAAGTGAAGAAGTGACAGATTCATATTACTACAATCACATTGAGCATGAAGGGAGGAAAGTACCGGGTTCCAGTAACACAAATGAATACTAAATACTGGTTGCCAGTAACAGGACCTCACAGACAAAAAGCATATAGAAAGAAAACAAACATTTGTTCACATCAGCCTCTGCATAACAAGAAGCATAATCTCTCTAACATGCCAAAATGAGGGTGCCAACTTCACCGCAACTTAACTACCTCAGTCTTGACAAGACTAAAGAAAGCTAAACCTGTGTCTTCCTGCAACTGACTGCAGCAGAAAGAATGACTATGAGCTAATTATTTTTCTTACATTCCACTTAGAAAAACCATGCTTATTTTGGAGGATTTAAATCTCCTTTTAAAAATTGAAGTAATAATCTGTAAGTCCAACTTTAAGGCACAAAAATCTCACATGTGCATGTCCAAAACATAGTACTTTATATGTTTGCCCCCTTTTTTTCCACTCAGTTTACTCAGTCTGGAAGAAAAAACAGTCATGTGTGAGCACATGCAAGCAAATTATTCTGTGGGTCTTCTCAACAGTTTACATACCATGTATGAACCAGTAGGTTTGCAGTGCATTTAGAAACATGAAAAAAATGGTATTTTGAGTTGGGAGTTATGCTTCTTCCTCACAGTGTTGTATGTAAACAGCACTATGTAAACACTGCATTGCCTTTAATAATTGAATACTGTAAATTCTAATACACATGCAACTGCAATATTCTATCTACCCTTGCTCTTATCTTTGCATGTGTACACGTACAGCCACACTTCTAGCAGCTTACCTCTTTCTAGAGACCTGTCTCCCAAATCTCAACCACCAGCCAGTCCAAACTTACGTAAACATCTTGGGATTCAAACAAATTCAATGACAATCATTGCTGATTAAGCCAAACGTATGCAAAGGCAAAGTAAACTGAACCTGGTACAATGCAAAGATAAGATAGAAGCTGATTATCTTGCATGGCAACAAAGGAGAACTGCCATACCGGAACAGACCAATAGTCCATGGGTTTCCAAATTGTTCCCTCTGGTAACAGCCAACGTTTCAAAGAATGTAGGGAGTCAACATGCAGCATTTTGTGCCAGAAGTCATTGTTTGCCATGCTGAGAACAAGAGCAATCACCAGAAAGCTCATAACTTAACATTCTTCAGACACTTTTTAAGATGTTTTACTCTAAACTGCTTAAAGAAAGTGAGCAGCTCTTCACTCACACACTTAAATCTAAAATAATTTTTTAAAATATCCGCATACTTCACTTACTCTTTACAGTAATTTCCAACACTGGAACAGTCCCAGGATTTCAGCACGCTACTATGAGGACAGAATTTAAGCTTCTTTCATCCTTCTACCTCTCTTCACAATCACAACCTAAAAACTTGATTCCATAGGGCCACAGAACATTTCACCTCTCAAAGGCACTACCCCAAGGTGCACTACTATGGTAAGTGTGATAAGATGCCCTAGCTCTGAAGGTCATTGAGAACAGTGGCACTTAGTCTTTTCCTCACCACTGATAGCCAAGGGTGGTTTGATGGCTCTGGCAGGACATTACCATACACACAGCCATAACGCAGTGCAAACTCTTGCTTGCAAAATCCAAGCTTCCAAGCACCCACCAGTTGTGTTTGCAGAAGGCACACATGTAAGTCTTCAGCTACGGAATACAATTTACTTGCACCGGTAGAATTAAGTGTACATATCCAATATACACCATAGATTTAAATGAAATCCAATACAACATCAAACCAAGTCATGTAGCTGAAATAAAAGTTCGTCATCTCCACTAATATTTTTAGGCAGTTTTTTTGAGTGGTAAATTTATAGCCAATTCCCCATTCCTTCTCACCATAGAGGCTATTTCCACAACCTATAAAAATCTGGTATAAATGAGGCACAATAATTCAGTTCTTGTTCTGCTCACTTGAGATGTTTCTGCTCTTTGGTCTGAGCAAACGAAGACAAATCTCAGGAGAGACCTTTGCAGAATTCAAATTATTTAATCAGCAACTGTGATATCCAGTTATCCTGGATTATTAAAAACACCAACAAGAGAGAGAAAAAAAAAAGATACATTTTGCATCTTAGAAAACAGGTATTTCAGATGCCTTTTGAAAGAAATAACTATTCAGAAGCAAACAGGTCATTTTCCTTATCTAGTACAGCAACCCTATATGGCTGTGCAAGATAACCAGATTCCATCCTTAGATAAAGGGGTATATGAGGGGCACACCAAAACATACAATAATCTATAGAATATGAAAGAAATATACCAACACAGAATTTGTGGATTAAAGCTTGGTGTTTGACTTCCATTTTCTAAACTTTATAGTATAAAAACTGAGAAAAATCAGTTCTGAATATCAGTTCTTAGCTATTAGTATTCTACATACCACTGGCTAAGACTCCTGAGCAGGAAAAGGGTGTGACAGGCAATCAGTAGATGTAGCTGTTATCGCATGATAAACAGTGTTTCAACAACCAGCCAGAGATACAGGTCCAGAACAAGTTACATTCACTATTCCAGGAGTTGCTTCTAAATTTAATCATTTCAGCATGTAGTTAAGAACACAGCCACACGCTCAGCACAATGTGGAACAGTGCAATAGATCCAAAATGAAGATGCCCACAGTGCTTGTCGCTCCCATCTTTGGGCTAGATCTTGGCATCGACCTCCTATTAAGCTTTGGTCTTTATGCCCTGATTTAATACCTCTCCTGTTCCCTTTCCTTTCCCTCTCAACCTTTAAGATATTAACTGAGACCACTCAAGCAGCTGAAAGCCCCCAGAATAAAGCAGGAGGCAACTAGCAGAGGGAACCACAAAAAGACAGCAGGCAAATTACATCAGTCTCTTTAAGCTCATTTCAGCAGAAGAGACAACCATCAGGGTCCCTGCACATCACAAGGTAAAACCCAGCTTAGCACTCTATGAATGTCTGTTTGTACGCTGACAACAAAATAGCCAAGATACTTCCTCCCATGAGAGAGTAGTGTACACATGCCACGGGTGGGAAGTGTATTATAACTCGAGTCCTTTTATAGCTCTGCAGCTCATCACTTGTCATCAAGTGCTCGCAAAAAGCTAGCAAACCACATGCAAAAATCAGGTCCCATGCCTCCCCCAGACCAGAAGCTGAGACACACCACCTTCTCTGGATCAGACAAACTGTCTGCCTTGCCAGCTGAGTTTAATAGCTAACTTCTGCTTTGTAGCAACTATTAATCTACCCATGCTCAGCATCTGACTGGCAGGGGCTGTATACTACAAGAGGGCATTCCATGGTGCAGCAGAAAGCAAGCATTGCTGGAAGTTTCTTTGGGAGCTCAGAAAAAAAAGGGAGTTGGAGCGGTATGAACCAAAGATCAGTAACCTAAAACATTATTTAACAGGCACAAAAAGAGCAGGCTTATCTATCACAGAAGTACAGAGAAGTTGGGATGGCTGAGGACAGCAAAGACTCAATTCCCTCTGCTGGTGGAAATCAGAGTAAGGCTACCTAAAAGTACGCATGGTACTTGCAGAAAAGAAACATAGGAGGGTGTTAGTACCTTCTTCTGTCTCTTCAGAATCCTAAGAGAAGGAATCTGCACAATGCTTACTAAGAGGCTTGAGAATATTGATGCCATTGTTATTTACCATTTCATCTGAAGAGCTCTTCTGGAAAGAGGAGAAACACTGGGGCTAAAGCTTACAACATGGATAAGCACGTATTGGTGGATAGACAAGCAATGGCTCCCTGTACATATTATAACCTCTTTCCCTAAACAGAATTACAAAATCTGAATTCTTGCACAAACACTATTAATCCAGACTGCCAATACTTAAAAAAAAAAAAATCAGGCTGGAATCTTAGGTAGATCTTAGATAAAGGGACCTAACAGGGTTTTTTTAGGATTTTCCTAGGCTCCTGTTAAGGTTTAGAGAAGATTGGTTAGGATACTGAACACAATTTACTGTCCCTTCTATACAGGGCATATACAGGATTTGAGATGTCTGAAAAATGTCAGACATCTTTAAAGATGACAGTCTAAAACTCCTTTTCAGAGGAAAAAAAAAAGTTCATTCCTATTCCTGTGTTTTACGTTGTTCAACCACAACTATTAGACCCTTCATAATTATGGTCACTGTTTAGTTATCTAATAGCATAAACATAAAGCTGAAGAGAATGGAGCCCGCAAATATCTCAGCAGCTGCACACAGTCATCTCCCAATTAAATACATTCAGATGACAGCTGTTTTCCCTCCACTAAAATAAAGCTGGTACCACTTACCCAACTACCTAAAGATTCCAGAATCCTCAAATGCGGAATATAAGCACACAATCCTGATTGACTTAAAACTTCACAGTTACTTAAAATCAGAATTCAATAATTTGATCATAAAAACTGATTTTCATCAAAGTCTTCTGTCTTCGGATTTTGACCATAAAATGTCTTTACCTCTAGCTGTCATAATAAGGATGGGTATATGTACTGTATATTTCTGTGTGCACAGGCATGAAATCAACAGACATCACAATTCTGCCTGACCTTATTACCTACATATGCGTATTGCTCAAGGGTCATGGAAGCCTTTGACAACATCTCTATTAAAAAGCATTTTGCATGGAGGCACTTGTTGAGATCCTTATGCACCACAGACCTACCACGCTCAGAGTGGATGCTGCACTCTATAGTGAATATTATACCCAAAGAAGTTCTCTATTTGCCTGCAGCTTAGTGGCTTTAACGTCCTCCAAACGTCGTCGTCCTCCTTCCTCTCTAAAAATAGCTGCAATAGCATTCACACCCGATAGGACAAGGAGCTAGAGCAAGGGGCAATAACCGGCAAGGAAAAGGAGCATCACCTGTCTCTTGTCCTCCTCCAACAGGGCTGCAACACTGATAACACACCTATTCATTCAAAAACAGACGCTGTGCAGTGAGCTGAAAAACCAGGAGTCACTGCATTAAAAATTACTCAAGAACGGATGACACTGTTACCTACTTCATTTCCACGCCCAGAATGAACAATATATTTCAACTCCCAGGGTAACTTTCTAAAGAACACTGCCTGAAGCCAGCTCCTGCTCTATCTGATGGATATACCTGAGAGCTCCAGAACTGAAATACAGCATTTCTGTTTAAAACAAGATAAACTTCGCCCTGGAGTGTAAATTTTTGTTTTGTTCTGCTTCACACCCGTGGGGAAAAAAAAAAACAAAACCACACAACAACAAAAAAAAAAAAAAAAAAAAAAAACCACACCTCAAAAGACTATCTGTAAGACGTTCAAGCTTTGAGCGCCGGGCTGCTCTGGAAAGCTCCGCGGCTCAGGACTGCCGCAGCCGCCGCTCTCCCGCCTGGGTGGCGAGGACGAGCCCCGTGAGAGACAGGAGGCGCGGCGGCCGCGCGGAGCGGTCACCTCACGCTCAGGGACGGTGGGCAGGCGTGAAGGGCAGCACCGAGAGCCCTTCGCACCGACGGCCGCGCCGGAAGACTGCTTCCCCGCTCCGGGAAGCCGCGGCTTGAGGCGAGCGGAGGGGCCGCCGCGGCTGACAGGTCAAGCCGCTGTAACTGGAGCCCAGCGCGGAGCAGGGGCGCCCGGAGGGCAGCGGGGAGCGGGGTGGGTACTCACACGGTGAAGTGGTACACAAAGCACTTCCAGCCCGTGGGACGCTCCAAGAAGTTGTAGACCCTTCCCTGGACGCTGCTGCGGCTCAGCAGGGGCTTGCGAAGGCTGTAGATGGAGACGCGGGGGTCGAGGTTGACGGGGGGCCTCGGGCAGTCGGCGTTCACTACCACCACCTCGCTCCTCAGGCGCAGCGGCCGTTCCCGCTCCGGCTCCGGGCTGCAGCCCACCGGCGGAGGCCCGCCCTGCGCGGCGGAGAGTGGGGCGTAATGGGCGTTGGGGGTGCTTTCGGCCAGCTCCAGCGCCGAGGGCTTCTTGCTGAGAGTCATGCTGCCTTTCCTGGGCAGCGAAAGCCGGCCCAGGCTACGGCTCTTCGGCTCGCTCGGGGGGGGAGCTGGAAGACATAGCTGGGGCAGCTCGGAGTGTCGCGGCGGTATCGGTACTGCGCTGCTCAGGAGAGCCGCGGGCCGGCTGGCACCGGGCGCCCTCTCCCGCCGCCACCGCTGGCCCAGCCCCCTTGGGGTGGCTCCCGGCCGAGAAAGGTGAGGGGAAGTCGCGACGGGGGCGGGCCCCGCCTGGCCCACAGTCCCGGCGCCGCCCGGCAAGGGGCGCTGCTTGGCGGCCTCGGGACCGCGGCGCGGGGTCTGCGCTACATCAGCGGGGAAGCCGGGGCGTCCATCCGGCCTCATCCCGAGCGCGCCGCCTCTGGAACTGCACCTGCTGTGGGGCCCTGCCCATAAACCCTGGAGGACAAGGGCTGGGCAACGAGCCTTGGCTGGAGTCTAGACCACTCCGTGTCGCCCACTCTGCTTTTTTACTATCCTGGATGTATTTCACCTGTCCCCTTGTCATCCACATGGTTGGGTGGAGGTGGCTTCTCACTTTTGCGAGGCCCGGCAGGCTGCAGGAGGCAATAGGGTGGGACCAGAGAGAAGCCTAGAAGTTCCCCAGAAGCCCAGTGGGCTTTTCCACCTCCTCACTCCAGGTGGTGTTTCCTAGGCCTGTGGCCTGTTGATGGCTTGAGCTCCTGGAGTACAACTCCTTACCTTATTTAGGACTACCAGAGCTTTCAAGGCCTGCTGCTCTGTCCCTTCTTGCAGAATTTCAGCATCTGCAAGCAGCAGCGCTCTGTCAGACTTGGGATTCTCCAGGAGGCTCTTTTTAATACAAGTAACAAGAATAAAGGCCTGGCCAACAGCCCTGGCAGTCCCTGGTCTTAGTGTAACATAAGGGAGCAAATAGCTGAGTAATCGGGTGAATTGTAGAACACAATAAACAGTTCTGTAGACTTGCATCCTCTACAAACTTGGTCTCTCACCAACACCAAAAACATTTTGTCTTTGTGGAAAGGTATATGTGTTTGATGATTAATGTTTGACCACGTTATTTTGAGGGCTTGGATAACTTTCCTTTATAGTGGAGTAAGTTATGATTTCCTTAACTATGGTGGGAATTGATTTGTCATGGTAATAAGAGCTTTTTTTGTGCCAATTAGTTAACAGCTTCTGTTCCCTGAGTGAAAGAGGAGGGTGCTCTTTGATATAGAGTGCCCTTGTTTCGTTTTTTTTTCCTTCTAGCCCAAAATAGAACAGAAGTAGTAAGAGCTGTGTTGAGTTCATGGTTGATACTGGTACTCAGACAAGAATGTTGTGGGAAGATAAGGTGCTAAATAAAGTTAAACAAAAACAACCCTGTTAATTGCAGTTCCACTCAAATGTCAGGCTGCATGTTTGGTAGGAGAACTGGACAAGATCCTTCACTAATGTAAACGACCAAGGCTTTAGGCTCTCATAAAGTATTAATTTACACCTGGGAAGGATCTGGCTCCTTAGGAATACAAAACCAGAAGTGTTACAAAGGGAATTTGCAAAACTTGTTTCCAAACGAAAAGTGTTCTAACCAGGCTTTCCCCTCCTCTGTGACAGCAAGAATAGCAAACTGTCTTAATAAAAACAGCATTTCAAAGTAAACCTTTCCTGCATCTCGTCAAAATAGAGCCGGGTTTCTGTATTTTAAGAAATTGTTCGTTCTTGCAATAAGCCTGCAAGAAAAGTGACTAATGGAAGAAAGAATGTCATTGCTACCCTTGAAGGTTCACTGTTTGAGGACTAGCCTGATAAAGTCTTGATATTAAAGTTAACAAATGTGTTTCTTTATGTAAGTGTTCCACTTTATTTTAAAGACGAACATATTGTCTAGGTTATACAGGACCTTATTCTGGAGCTAGCTACAAAACCTAATTTAAAGAGTTCAGCAAAACAAGAGGCTGTATGTTTTTATGTACATTCCATTCTTCTTAAAAAACTGTTTTCAAAGTCTTTAAAAAATATAGTGGCATTATGTTGTCATTTATCCATTAACAAAACAAATAATAGAAACCCCATGACATCAGAACCTAAGAAAATTACTTCTTCAATTTCCTTCCAAAACAAAAGTTAGAGAGGTTTATCTACTTAAATAGCTAAGCAGGGAAGAAAATTAAGAACTAAATTTGATCCTTGATGTTCAATGAAAAACTGTTCCAAGCAACAAACATTTGTTAATTTTCTGACTGCAAGGCAGTGAAACTCTCAAATACATTCCATAGCCCAGCATATTGAACCAGTTTTTAGGCTAAGTCTTTCAAAGAGTCATCACAAATTAAGAACTTTTAAACATTTAAATGAGTATTTAGGCAATTTCTAAATATATTTTCCCTGGAGTCAAGAAATTAATTAAAATCCTCTTTTTTGGGGTTTTTTAATATGTTACTGATGAATGATGACATTTATTTTATATAGTAGAATTCATTTTGTCAGATGATTCCCAGCTAGTTTGTTACTGAATTCTAAAACATCTGACTGGCATAGGTGAAGGCAAGTGTATACTTAAATAAAAGTGTCAAATAGAGGACCACTTAGTGATGACAACCCAGGGGATAATTATTTTAATACATATTAAAGTTACCAAAACGATATTATAATTTGCAACATTTTCAGGATGAATACTTTAACATGTTAATGGAAATTGCTGGTTTTCTCCTTCATAATAGCCATGTCTTAATATTAATCATGTTCACTTTACAAAAAACCCCATTATTTAAATGGAAGAAGAGAAAAAAATCCAGAGAGCTCTATGTATTCATGAAAGAGCTAAAAATAGAAAGAAGAGAGGTAAAATATGCTTATGGATCCAGGTAGCTAGGCTTTGATAGTGAAGAGAGTAGGAAAATATGTTGGGTAAGGAGCATGCAGGTTTTAAACATTAAGGTGGAACAACTACCACTAATTTGTTTCTTAAAATGATAGTTAATTAGTCTACTTTGAGTATTTATAGAACTGTAGCAGATTAATAATAACCATGTTGTTTTTATTTCACAGTTTGCAAGTACTGTTTTAAATCTTTTTGTCTTTAAGAGCATTTTGATTCTAGAAATGAGATGTGGCAAGTTGCTAAAGTATGATGATAATAAAGCAATGAAACTGATGGTAAAGCTCCCAATTCTAGCAATTTAACCAGAGGAGTTCTAGCATTTCTGAAAATCCTACCACTGGGCTATAGGAGATCTGAAGTGTTTGTGCCACTTGGGGCTGTGTTTCTGCTATCCTGTACCAAGTTAGGACTGATACTATGTCAGATATGATTGATATGAATGATACATTGTCAGATATGCCTATCACATGCATACATTACAGACATTACATCTTTTCACTTTGTGCCTGCTGAAGTATTGTGGAAGGACATGTTGCTGAACGTTTACTAGCCAGAATTGTTGCAGCCAGTTATAAAGAGACACCTTGATCTTTTATGTGATTACTTCCCTGTGGAAGCTAAGACTCATACAAACAGTAAGTATCTGAGTGTTCTCTGTTTCCTGAAAGCCTTTAACACTTACATTGCAATTACAGGTTGTGCCAATTCTCCACTGGCATGGAAATAATCTTGTTTTGCTGTTAGATTACTTTGGGGGATTGCTTCTGTTTGTTTTCTTCTTTAAATTATAGAATCATCATGCCACTTTCCATTTCTGCCCAGCTGTAATAAGGGACATGGTGACTTTTTTCAAGGAGAGGAAAAAGTTATTTTGTCTTAATTTTTGAATTGGTTTTCTTCAATTAGAGCAAGTATTTTGTTGCATTCCATTTCCTGGAGAGCCCAACCTTTAATCAGTCAGAAGATCATTTTAGAAACAGCCAGTGATGAAGGTAAATGCAATGCAGTCCTGAACTGAGAATAAAGTCTGAGACTGTTAATATGCTTTCATATAGCAATAACTGCATGACAATAACTTTTGTAATATTCTCTATTAATTAAAACATTCTGTGTATAGATGTCTGTCATTACTTTAATGATATTCCTATTGAAAGCTGAAAAACAACTAAGTACCTAGGCCTCAAACAGAAAGAAAAGCTTGAAAACAAAACAATAACACATTGAACACATGAACCTCAGTCTTACAATGCAAAGCGGAGGCAAGAAAAGTGGAAAGAGAGAAAAGTTTTCTTCATTTTTTAAATTCTGGGACAACTGTGGCTAAGCCATTTCAGTGGGGAGACTTGGAGACTAATGTAACTTCTCATTCATTTGCCAAGTTGAAATTAATAAAAGTTTTCTGAGTACCTGTACACATTTTTCATTGAACATTTTGGTAATTGTATTTATCATTCTTTTTGACTGATCACAATCTGTTAATATACAACTGGTATGCTTTTATGCCAGCTTAATTTTAGGTTTTAAATTTAAGCAAAATCTTTGTTACAGGCTCTTGAATGCATTCATGCTTCTTATGTATAAATCCAGCAGATTTTCCATGATGACAGGCATTGCTAGTCAAACAACTTCGGTAGCATACCAGTAGGAACTCCAGATACAGAGAGTGTAAATCATTTGAAACTGCAGTATGCCCCAAAAGCCCAACCATTAAGATTAAAATCCAGTAATGTGCAGTAATAACTTTGTCCGTCTCCACATGCTTTGTGGTCATGTAGCTGTGCATCCTCACGTTAGTTCAGCTCACTTTGTCCTTAGGTGAGTTTATTCCAGCTTCCTTGATCAGGAAGATCCTCAGTTACTGTAATGGCTCTATCTGCAATTTAGACATCTATTAACCATTGCTGTCTAGGCTTTCTCTGAGTCAACAAAAGCAATAGCTCCATGAAGAAGTACAAGGGTAAGAATGTCTAGGGGGGGGTGACACCTTTACCATTTGTCTGAAAAGCACCACAGTATATTGCTGGTAGTTGGGACTGGTGCTGTAGAGAAAGACACAGAAGTTCATACTTAAGAAGAGAGATTACAGCAGCTGAGTTGATAGACAAAGTATGTCCTGGACCACACACTCGAATAAATTGTTTCCCAAAAATTGGACAATAAAGCCATGTCTATTCTGAAATCATAGAATCATAGAATGGTTAGAGTTGGAAGGGACCTTAGAGATCATAGAGTTCCAACTCCCCTGCATGAGCAGGGACACCTCCCACTAGATCAGGTTGCTCAGAGCCCCATCCAACCTGAGCTTGAATGCCCCCAGGGCTGGAGCCTCCACAACTTCTCTGGGCAACCTGTTCCAGTGTCTCACTACCTTCACACTAAAGAATTTCCTTCTTATCTCTAACCTAAATCTCTCCTCCTGCAGTTTCAAACCATTACCGCTTGTCCTATAACTATGTGCTCTTGTAAAAAGCCCCTCCCCAGCTTTCCTGTAGGCCCCCTTCAGGTACTGGAAGGCCGCTATAAGGTTCCCCTGGAGCCTTCCCTTCTTCAGGCTAAACAACCTCAACTCCCTCAGCCTGTCTTCATAAGAGAGGTGCTCCAGCCCTTGGATCATTTTTGTGGCCTTCCTCTGGACACACTCCAGCAGGTCCACGTCTTTGCTGCCATCGGTGGCAAATTAAGTATCTACAGACAGAACAGGACTTTGAAAAACAAAAACCAAAAAGAAACACAGGTTCCTCCTCTTGAAACAAATTAACAAAGCAGGAGCAACTGAACAAGTTTGCAGTTAGTAGGTCAGATCCAAATTTTTTTGACAATGTTAGCCTGTTCTATATGCTGTTGTTGCTGGTTGACCAAAAGCTTCCACATGTAAGAGACTGTGAAGAATTCTGGTCCTAAAACTTGTTTAGGAGCAGGACTTAAGGGCAGAGCCCTTGAAAGTCTCACTGGCAGTAAGAATAAAGAAGTGAAGCTAGAAATGTAGCTGAACTTCTTTGGTGCATCACATCTTGTAAATGTCCCCCTCAACACTTTTTTCCTGCTCCCAACCTGCTTCCACATCTTGAATATAATGTCAGTAGGAAAAATAAAAATCTGAAACTTAAAAATGCCCAATAAAACTAAGAGGAGATACCCTTAGGAGATCTTGATTTCTGACAGCCAGACACACTTGCGCACACATGCTTATGTATTCTCTCCAATCTGTTTCAGCAGTTGCCTGTGGTGTCCCATTTTCCTCAGTTCTTTGATGCAGTTAACCATACAGCAATTTTCATGATTGAAAAAGGATTCTTTTAAGTATCACTCCAGAAGAGAAAACGAAAGAAACTGACAAAATGCTGCATCATTCATTTTCATCATTAAGGCAGATGTGGTATTTTTTACACTCAGAAGAGACACAACAGGTACTTGGTTACTGACATAATGCCATACAGGGTACAGTATGCATATTCTTACACATGCAAAGGTATCTGAGGGCAGAGTGACTAACAGCATTTTTCAAATGAAGAGATCATTATATCATCTTCATGCAGCAAAAGAAAATTCTCCTCATTGCATTAGTCACAAACCCTCTCTTCGTTAAGACTAAAATCAGTATCAAATAGCACTGCTGAATAAGCTCCAAATAAATTAACTGAATTTCTAAAATCCTCCCCCCAAAAAAAATTTTTGCATCATAGTTACTTATGGAGGGGTCTGTGCTTAATAAAAGGAAATTCTGGTATTTCAGGAAGGATTTCACTATTAGCAGCTGAAGCAAGTAAAGCAATCACTAGTTATCACTAAATCTCTTCCTGGTGAAGGGACACTTCCTGCCTGTGACCGTGTTAATCTATAACACAGAATATCCTACTTCACACGTATGAAATGACAGGGGATAGATAATCCTTCTTCTGCAGCAGGGCCCACTTGGCAACCCACTTTTGATGCCAGGAGTCATCAGTCTGCCAGTGAGGCATAACTGTGATTGAATGTCTCTTTTAATTGCAGGTAGTTCACTAGAAAATTTCAGTGGGAGGTTATACACGTGTAGTACAAGGAATATAATGCTAACTCTGTGCCAGAAGCAAAGGTTTTTCAAACATTAACTCACCAAAGAGCTTTCTAATGCCCTAAAGAAAAAACAAACAAACAAACACCAAAGAATAATAGAAAGGTACTAGCAATGTCTCCTCCCCTGCCACTACACCTTTTCTCAACAAGTAACCTCTCTATGCAAACAAAATGGAAACTATAAAACTTACTAGATAGACCACAGGATACCTGTACAACAATCAGCTCTGCCAAACTGGAATTTCAGGTTGCTTTCATCTCACAAAATAAGAGTTTTCAATTCACTATTACCATTCTAACAGGTAAAGCTAAACAATGCAACGTAATTTAAGGTCTTGCAAAAATTCTTTTAACCTGTTCCATAATTGTGATTTAATGCCAAATTCTAGTCCCATTCCTGACCTTTTGCTAATTGGGTTAATTTTAATTCTTGTCTTTGTGTCCTCATCTTCAGTGTCTCAGAAGCACAGTCACTTATATTAGCAGGATTTAATGTTTTACATTAGCTATGCTAACACTTACAGAACTTGTGCTCTGAAGAACCCCAAAACTTTGTGTGTGAAGAACAGCACAACTTCTCCTGTAGTACTGCAGAAGTATAATAGAGAACATTACAGCACCCTTGTCGACTCCTTAATTGACTGCTAATTATAAATCCAGTGATCCAAGTGGTGTCATAACTACTTTTTAGAAGGCACTTGTATGTATGTTGAGGCACTAACATTTGTCAATTGGGCTATTAATCTGCTGTTGAATTTTGAAGTAAGTCGAGAGCCCTGCTAAAGTACCATTCAGTGAGACCTTAAGCCTGTTGATTTCAGACTGGCTGCACCACACCCAAATACTATTCTTCTCAGAAACTCTGAAAAGATTGTAACTGTATTTGCTTTGTACTCCTCAAAAGAGCAACACGTAACCTTACTGCTACAGTACAAGTCTCTTGAAAGCGGCTGTGCTAACCTCGCTAACTCAGTGAAGAGGAAACAACCCTCCAGACTCGTAAGACACCAGGAGAAAAGTAGTTGCTTTTTCTTGAAAAAAATGTATGACATTTTTCATATTTCCTATAATTTCAGAGCTTATTATAAACAAACAACAATTCGTTTGACCTGTAAAGCTCTTTTGCTTTTCTTTGAAGACATCTAACACTTCAAAAAAGCCTTTGCAAAGGTTTTTTTATATTCTATTCCTGGAGGTCCCTCTAGTGGCTGAAGTACTAAGTTTATCTGGTCTGGCTTAATAGGCTACAGGTATTTCGACTAATTTTTTGTAGATATTTCTGATAATAGACAGAAATACTTTCTTAACATTGATCATTCCCCCTTCTAAATAAACTGAAAGTGAAATAGAAAGATTTTCCACTTTCAGAAAAAGGAAAAATAATTGGCACTTTAAGAATGTGGAAGCTATTTCATACAGTTAGAAAATTACATGTTACTGCTTGCAAGCCTGCTCAACTTTGCCATGCAACAGTCACAGTTGTTTTTATTTTCTTTTACAGGTCTATTTTAAGACGTGGAGAGGTAGTACCTTATTATCAGAATGTCCTCTGGCACAGTATGTCTTTTACTTTACAAGTTTGTCTTGTTCAAGTATGACAACTAATTGAATAATTTGATGTGTAAACCTCTTTTTAAAGTACATCTTTTTTTTAAAGAGAAGTTGAAATACCTCTGAGCAATAAGCTTGTATTTAAAATTCAGTTTTTAGAACCCAGCAACTGTGGTTCTAAATCACAGGCTAAGGAAAGACAAAGTTTGTAGTAGAAAGTCATTTCTTGCTAGTGTTTTACCTGGGGATACCTATGTACAGGAAAATCTCCATATAAGTTTCAGGCTAGAATTTATCATGCTCGTTGAAATACCTTGACAGGTACAGACATGATAAAAATATATTTGTGCAGAGATTACATTTTAAGCAACACCAATTCTCACTACTCTCCCAGTTCGTCTCATTCTTCAGCAATAAGGCTGTTCACCTCAAATTCCCAGCAGCCTTTACAAGGACTGAAAACTTAGTCTCATCTGCTTGCTGTTGTTTTCTCCCCATGCCTGGTACGGGAACACTGTTCCTGATGAGTATTTCCCTAGAGCTCTTCTTCACTTCTCAGGAGAGCTTCTAGCTCCTTTTTTCCTCTTTCACCCAAGAAGCTCTACTTAGTGTACCACTGTTCCCCCCTGCAGCTGCACCCATTTAATATTAATTGGCCCCAGACATGCATGCCTGCTTCTAGTGCAGAGCTGGCTGGTCATAGCCTAACTGCTCCTCAATGGGACAAGCTACCTTATAATCACATAAATGGCAACAACAGAATTGTTTAATAAACTATTACATTTTAAGGTGGGGAAGAAACAGGACAAAGCAACCTACAGAAATAATCCTGTTTTTGAATACAGGAGACCTGATACTCTAAAGGAAAGGTGATTCAGTCACTTCTTTTGATGCAACAGAACCCAGATTTGCATAATAAAAAATAAGAAATTATCAAAGAGAGCACCAAATTCCTGTAGGTATATTGAATTTAAGAAATTATTTTCAGTCCTCCATCAAAGAGGAAAGTTTCAGTCTCTACTCTTGGACTCAAATGACTGGAGTTCAGCTCCCAGTTCTCCCCCAGACTTCCTGTGTGACCTCTGATGTGTCACTGTTCTTACTTGTGCCTCAGGTTCTTAATTTGTAAATGGGATAATAGCACTGTCCTCCTTTGTAGCTGTGATGATAAAAGTGGTGGTATGTTAAACACCCAGATTTGCTGGGAAAGAGGAGAAAGAGGATTAGAATGATAGGATCATAGAATTGTCAGGGTTGGAAGGGAGCTTTAAGATCATCTAGTTCCAACCCCAGTAAAAGGTAGGGATGCTTTGGAACATCATATAATGTTCTGCTGTGCAGACAGAACTAATAACATTGGGATTTTATATCAAGACATTGTGTTTGGAATGGAAACACAAGCTTGAATGAATACTTTAACTGCTGCTGATCCCATACAGAGATACTTCCCCTTCCTTACATTTGCCATTGCTGTAAAACTTCACCATGTGAACAAACACAGAAATGGACACAACCTGGCTTATCAGCCACATAGTAAGACTTAAGTTATCGGGACAGAACTGATCTTTTAAGTTACAGGTCAACAATTGTACAAAGAAAAAACAAATACAGCCCATCACCACATCAATGGCTAGGATTAATAATCAAAGGGGGAGAAACAGGACTCTATTGAGGATACAGCTACTCAAAAGTTGTGTTGGAAGACACATTTCAACTCAATGAATGTTGAAATGCGAGTTTCACCTTATAATACAAAGGCATGTAAGTAATAAATCATTGCACACACACTGACAGAGTAAACAAGACAGTGGGAAGGATTGAATAAATGGTGTCATGAATTTGCAGTATAGTCGGTGCTTACAAAACTTTTTATCTCAAGTACCTATAAGAGAGTAATAAATTATGAATCTTCAATACTCAAGCATTATTTCCTCTTCTTAGCAGATTGGCATGAACACTGAAAAGCTACCAGGAAGGGAGACAGATACATAGGTGTGGTAACTGGTCAGCATGGCAAGCAAGCCTTATTAGAATTCTCCAAAAAAGGTAATGAAGCTATCTAGAAAACAGGTTCATAATAAACACACCTGCTTTGACTAGAAGGGAGAACATCGGGGAAGAAAAAAAAAAAAAAAAAAAAAAAAGAAAAGGTTTGCCTGACAGAATACTGCCATTTAAATAGTACTTAGATAAAAACATACAGGATTTCAACAGAAAAGACACCCGCAGAACAATAGTCCAAGAGGGACTGAGATGGTCTTACTCAGGGTCTGGTATGTGAAGAGTTTTGCTTCACACCCAAGTATTGCTTCTTAATTGTAGATTAGTCTAAAGTAAACCACTCAGTTCTACATTAGAGGTGAATATCTGCTTGGTCTATGACTTTCCCAGTCTCATCACCTAGTGCTTCCCAATAAAACTGTTAGTAAAATCTGGACAAAAAGCCCAGTGCCTTCAACACCAGACATTATGATCTGGTTCAGCTTTCAGAGAACATTTCTTGATTAAGATCCTGCTTCATTTCAGGTTTTTGTATTTCAAGCAACTGTCACTGTCATAACAAAGATCAAAGATAAAGGACTTCTTATGACTGTGATACAATGGAATGTAACACAATTCTATTCCTAGAAACACGAGCATTAACAGAAACATGGATAGTTAATTAATAGTGATGTGGACGTATACAGGAAATTTTGAAGTAATCCAGAATAATTACACAGGGCATCATGAAAGAAGCAGAATCTGCTGTTCTCTTGAACAGGTAGAATTGGGGTATCTGACTGTTTTATGTCATTTTATATTCTAATCAAAGGGATGTGTCAGAGGTACATTTTCTAAAGGTTTTAGAAACAAAGCTCAAAAGAAACTAGACATGCAGAAGAAAAGTAAACTTAAAGCTTATGAAAAATTGCAACAATTGAGGACACTAAATAGTTATGGCATACATCAACTCATGCCAAAAAACCAAAAACCCCAATACAAACATATAGGAGTCACATCACTGCTTTAGAGAGAGAAGGACAAAAACATTTGAAGAAAAGTTTTACGATGATCATTAATAATTTGAAAAGCTTGGGCATATATTTGGCTTCTTCATAGTAGTTTTGATTCATAGCAATCAACTGAGCTGCAAGAGGTTATACCAAATGAGGTCTGTTCTATATCAAGAAAGCCTCACGAGTGAGTTACCTAAGGAAGCATGGTTATGCAACATTTGTACTCTATATACAGAATAAATCCCTGAAAAGAACTCACTTTTAAGGCTGACATGCTGTGCACAAAAGTTGGAAAAGTGGACAGTGTTTGTTTGGAAGACTAAATCATTAAGAGAGCACTTAGATTGCACACATGTGCTCTGGGAAATGTTTTACAGATTTCTGTCACTGGGAAAAGGACATGACTTCACAAATGGAAAGAAGGATTAGTTACAGATGCAGTTACTCAAAATCCAAGTTATTGCAATAATTTGAAAGGTTAATTTAGAAATGATATTCACAGCTTAAGTCCATTCCTGCTGGTGGTCTATTTCTGGTAACTCTGTGCTCCACTACTGCTGCAAAGAAATGCTTATTATTTGCATCTCCATCTGTTTCATGGGGCTTATTTTCATCCCAGAAAAGAGCTACCGGAATCATTATACACTAGCAATGTTTATTTTTATTTTCATAGGAACAGGTGTGCAAGTAATCTGGTAATATCTTCCTCTTCCCAAATAGGAAAAGGGAGCAGCAGCAAATAACACTGGTAACAATAGCCACCTCAATGCAACTCAGCCCTGCAAAGGACAGGCAGCAGGTAAGATCACTAACTATACTACATAAATTAAGAGATGCTTGTGAGCAAATCAAGAAGAGATCATTACTTACTCCACATTTTCTCTCCTGTTCATCTGTGAGTAATAAGCAGCAATGTTAAACAGTCATTGCTACTCTTTCTTGCTTTTGAATAATGAAGTATATGTAAAACTTCCAGATTTTCTGTATCAGGAATTTCACAAGCTATTTTTTGCTGACCTTTGTCTGTGTTCTAGATCACTTTTTGTAGGTTTTCTTCTGTTCAGTACTTCGTTTTTCTTACATAAATAGTAACTTAGTGTATTTGTCCTGTTCTGCAATTGGACATTCAGCAATGTTCTACTATTGTGCTCTTTGAATCTTCATAGACTCTTGTATTTAGCGGACCCTCGGCTACTGTTTTGGCCCGTTAGCAGGCTGCAGAATGATTGCAGTCAGGCAGTTGTCTTCTATACAGCTGTTTCTGAAAGAGCAAAGTACAGAGGTGGACCCATGATGCCTACTCTCCTGCACTGTAGGCTTCTCCTCTATGGGATTCTACTACTAGCCCCATGAGTTTAGCACATGAACACATGCTAACATAACTGTATACTGTGCTACTCTGTTTTCCTCTTTTATGTGTTTACTGTTCTCTCCTCATCGTCCACCCTTGAAGACCATTCCCAACAGTATCTTGGGGCACAAATTATGTTTTCAGCTCTATGTCTATTTTAATATTTGCTTTTCTAAACTTTTAATGTAAGTTTTAATTTACAAGATTGCATTCAGCACAGCAGATTATCTGAATGTTAGTTGACAGACATAAGGTAGAAAAAGCCCTCTTTATTTTAAGGTTTCTGATAAAAGGCAATCAACTACCTGTAAAGACACTTAAATTAAGACAGAATAACAGGGAACACAGCCAGAAATGCTGACAAGCGAGACTTTGGCTTATTTCATTCTTATTAACTCTTCGTCTTCATCTGGGATAGCATTTCTCCTAGTGAGTTAAAAAAAAAAAAATCAATAAATAATAAATGTGAAAGACATCCTTGTCTTTGTTAAATTCGTTGAACTTTGTAGAATTCTTTTTATTCTAACAGATGGCTCAAGGGAATTGGTCATGTAAATAAAATTAGGGTCACACATTCTCAAAGCACAAGGTCTATGATCTTGAACAGGCTAAGACCTTCACAGAAGTAAACTGAATGTCTGCTAATTAGTATCACCTTAGTGAGTATGTTGCCTGCTTCTATTATTCAGGATTTTATACCACATATCTTTTTGTTCCATCAATATTATAATGCTGGATAATGTGGAATAGGACACAGCATATTGATAGTAATAGTAGAAGGTATTTTAATTTTGAACTTCAGTAGCCAATAATAATTTGATAGAGTTCCAGTTTTTAGCTGTTTTCTTGAGACTTGTGGCAAGTAAGAAAGTGGATTTTTAATGTTTTTTTTACTTTCATTCTGTAATTTGCTAGAGGTTAATCTACATTGGCTTTGTCCTTTTTTTAAACAAAGGTAAATAGCACTTCTACATCCTCAATATATAGCTCCACACTCCTGTAAAAATATAAGCTTCACCTGGCCTACAGTATTATTCCAAATTATAGCAGAAATATTAATAGGAATTCTGTTGAATTTCAAACATGAGCATGTCTGACAACACAGTAACTACTGAAGCACTATTCCCAGCCCTTGCCTCCTCTGTAGCCCCACACTGTGACATAACCTATGAGGAGATGGCTCATGGATCTAGCGTCAACTGTGAAACCTTTTAACTTCCTGGAATAAAAAGCTTATTTGTCAGGGCAGCCGATTTCAGCTTCTGTTTGGTTGCCTGAGGAAACCTGTGAGAGCACCATAAAGTACTCTGCGTAAGCATATTTCTAGTTTTATTTATCTGCTAAGGGCATTTTACTGTATCTTGATCATATGGGTTACTTGGAGTAATTGGGAATTTCTAAAATCTCTTTTTGAGACAGATAAAAATTCATCACCCCTTTTATCTTTAACATATTCATTATTCCATTGTCTAGATAAGTGCCTTCCCTTTCTGGCAAATATAACAGTAAGGCATCCTATTAAAGTTGTGCTATATTAGAGCACTACAAAACTTGTCCCTGCATAACATCATGTATTCAGTGTCTGTAGCTATATTGTTACCATGATAAAACAAACAGGACCCTGCACTTCCAGCAGCAATGACATCTCTTTACTGAAACTGTGCACCCATCTACCTCTCTGTAGAGTTTCATCTACAGCAACTAGATTGATATCGTGGGATTTTTGTTTGGTTTGTTCTTTTCTTTTATCGCAGCACCTTGAATCTCTAGGTATTCCAAAAGAACCCAAAGAAACCCCAAACCATCTAACATTGTATTATAAACTGCAGAAACAGGGGGGAGTGGAAACATCTCTTTTAATAGCAAGTTTGCTCTGTAATTGCTGTTTTCAGGACCAAATTTTGCTGGGTGAGGCAGAAGCCACTTTAACACAACTCGGGAAGTCTGGCTGTTGAAGAGGAATTTCTAAAATAGGCAGGAGGCACATAAGGCTTAATGGTTTTGGTGGTTGGTTTGACCATAAACTTAAGCAGGCCTTGATGAAATACAAACAAAAAATCACTGACTGCTATCTGAGAGAAGAAAACTTTCATTGCATATAGCTTACTTACAGCCATCTGAGAAGGGTAAAATTCATCAATGATTTACAAATCAGTTTATTCAGCTATGGAGCAAGCCTTTAGAAATGACAGGGGATTTTTATAAATATTCTTATTCATTCCTTCACCTCCAAGTTTCATCTCAATAAAAAGCAGAGGTTGCACCCAGGAAAAAAACTGACCAGGGCAACACTTTGAGTGTGTATAAACATCAAGTGAAAGGAAGCAACTGTTATTCTATTTCATTCCTACAGCATGTTAACCTCTGCCAAGCACAGAGTTGACCAGGTTTGAAGATTTACCTCCTGTTTATAACTGGCTATCACTGTGAGTACACCTGCCAACAGAAATGTTATAAACATAGGGAAAGCCTGTGTGTATTGGGAAGCAACAGAGGCTTTTAGTACACAGTGAATTTGGCATAATTGGAATCCCTGTGCCAGTAAATGCCTCTTGTCCATTTGCAGGCAGAAATATCCTTGAGTATCCCAAACATATAAGAATAGGTAAGGTCCCTCTTTCTCCTATACACTGAAGCAGTCCTTAACAACCTTAGGTCAGTTATTTTCATCTATATGCCACTTTCAGGCACTTTATTTGGTGCCTTGCAGTTTTATAATCTCATTTATGTGGATCTGATCTGAACCTATCTGATATGTAACACGAGGAAGAGTGCCAAAGTACAAATTGACTATGATTTTGCTGCAACTGTGGGTTAAAAATCAATACCATCCAGAGGAAAGAGGAAAAGGCAAGTATCCTTTGGTGGGCTATGGGCATATATTTAAAATCTAGGTTTGGCAGGGCTTGCTATATGCAAGAGAACCAAATTTCTGAAAAAAAAAATACTAAAAATACATCATACTGCATTCAGTGGTTCTGATTTCTAAATGTGCAACATGGCACAGTGAACTCAGGTGCTTAAGCCAGAGGCTTCCTGAAATTCACAACCACATCCAAATGCAATTTCAATTTTATAGTTAATGGAAAAGATAGACACATCGTATCAAGGGAAAAACTTAGAACAGTTGATTAACAATTTTGCCACAACCATTTTTGCACATTAAGTTCAAATTTTTTTTCTGCAGTTTGTTATATTTAAGAAACAAAACAGGCTACGTTATTTTCCTAAGGTTTGGAGTTCTCAAAGTACACCCTGTATATGGTGTATGCAAAAGAGATTCTTGGCTTTGAATATACTTCCCCTTTCAGCTTACAACATTTGCCTAAAGCACTGAACAAGCTCTTATAAATAGGAGATGAGGAAAGCAGTCCCACAGGGAAACAAAGTGAAGGGTTTCTTTTTCCCCCTGAAAAAAATTGTTCTTTAATATAAAGAATGCATGGCTACAGGCAAGTAATTGAAAAAAAATTGTACACATGACAAACTTGAGAAGAGGTAAGGATTATTTTAGCATGGCTTGTAAGGCAGAGATTGTTAAGATGGGTACTTAGCCTAATGATAGGGGCTAACTTTGTGAGGTCAGCTGTTGGCATCAAGAGAGGTATTTGTGAATTTTTACAGACTCTACAAGTATGATATATTAAGATCTTAAAAAATGAAAATTACTAGCTGATCTGAGCAAAACCACAGTAGAATATTGCAAGTCTTTCTAGTTCCTAAGTGGTGGTTCTTTTTATTTTCTAATATTTCTGCTTTCAGTAGTATTCATTGTGTCCTTTGCCTTCAATAGTACTCATTTGCCAGTGTTGATGTACAATCCAGCTTCAACTAAACTTTTCAGGTATGGTTTTGTTTGCCCTATCTGAACATTGCCCTTCCTGAAGCACTTCTTTTGAATTGGAACTATTCCAATATTCTTGTATTTTCTTTCAACGTGAACTATGGCTGTGGTTTCGCAATACATTATTTTCAGGAGTTTGTGAACTTATTTTGCTGAAAAATGACCTGGCAAAATTCAGTTCTTTTTAAGTGAACTGTGTCTGAATCACTGTGAGGCCACACAAAGAGTTATGTTGGCACAGCTTCAAAGTGGCATGCCATGCTGTGGGAACAGAGCAGTAAAGGTCCAGGAATATTAGTGTCAGCCTCCTGTAACAGCCCATCTGCAATGTGGTGTGCAAGAACAGCCAATTCCTTCATTTTTATGGAGCAGTGTTGCTGTGTGTTTTCTCTTATCTGTTCCATCTGCTCCTTCCATTGTTTGCCTACATTTCCCTTTTATCACTTCTCCACCCTCTCAGGTTTTCTCTCCAGAAAAAATCCACTTCTATGAAATTCACTGGTTGACATCCATATGCAAATTTCTGCAAAGTCACTAAAAGTACATTATTCAAATAGCCTCTAGTGCTCTCCACTGTATTAAGCAGATGAAGACAGAAACAACAAAAAAAGACAAAGTACCTATATTTGCATTAGCAATTTGCACATTCATTTGTTAAAGGCTTGGTGCTAACACTATCCAAATCAAAGCACAGTCCACTCTCCTCGAAATTAACTGGAAGACTCCTGCAAATACTGGATTTGCCTTGGATCCTTAGGAGGATCAGGCTCCAAAGGCATACCCTAGAAATACTAAAACAAAGCCTATATTGGTTCAGTAACAAAGTTCTCTTCCCACACACCTTTTTACAGCTTGCTGTTGTTGATGGGGCTTTAAAAATATGTTTTTCCTCCTCTGACATTTTGTTCTGATTATTGACTACATACAGATACAGCAAAGAGGAACCACTTGAAATAACATTCTATAACAACTGCTGCTATAGAAAGGAAACTGACAACACTGATGCTTTTGAAAGCTTCTAGTGTGGCCAATTCACATAAATATATCTGGAAACGTAACACAAACTTCTGTTTTACTAGGTCTCTTCTATGCTTCACTTCTTTGTGTGATTTTGCTTCAAGTTCCTTGTTTGTATTAATGTTTGCCCCTGTCAGGCCCTGTGTCTGCAAACTCATGAAACCTCTGATAAGTGAACACATTCCCAAGGTTGCTGTCAACCTCAACTAACCTCTCTCTCTGTGTCCTACTCGAAGTATGGAGAAACCTTCTGATCGGTTATTTGCTTTGTATTTGTTGCATCCCTCCAGCTCTCATCTCTGGCACTTAATGACTTTTCTTAACCCCCCCTGTCTGAACAAGACAGAAGTGTCGTGTTCAAGATGCCCTTGTCATGACAGTTGCATTTCTTTTGTTCCTTTTCTATTCTCTTTGCGCAATTCTCAAGAATTTAAATGCTGCAGACCTTGAATCACAGAATGGTTTGGGTTGGAGTGGACCTTAAAGTTCCAACCCCCCTGCACGGGCAGGGACACCTCCCACTAGACCAGGTTGCTCAAAGCCACATCCAGCCTGGCCTTGAACACTTCCAGGGAGGGGACAGCCACAAATTCCCTGGGCAACCTGTGCCAGTGTCTCACCAACCTCACACTAAAGAATTTCTTCCTAATGTCTAATCTAAATCTCTCCCCTCTTCCAGTTTAAAGCCATTTCCCCCCTTGTCCTCTCCCTACATGCTCTTGTAAAAAGTCCTTCCCCAGTTTTCCTGGAGGCTCCTTCAGGTACTTGAAGGCCAATATAAGGTCTCCCCAGAGCCATGAAATTAAACAAGACCAAGTGCAGGGTCCTGCACTTTGGCCACAATAACCCCAGACAGTGCTACAGGCTGGGGGAAGAGTGGCTGGAGAGCAGCCCAGCAGAGAGGGACCTGGGAGTGCTGGTGGACAGCTGGTTGAACATGAGCCAGCAGTGTGCCCAGGTGGCCCGGAAGGCCAATGGCATCCTGGCTTGTATCAGGAATAGTGTGGCCAGCAGGAGTAGGGATGTAATTCTCCCCCTGTACTCAGCACTGGTGAGGCCTCACCTCGAGTGCTGTGTCCAGTTCTGGGCCCCTCACTTCAAGAAGGATATTGAGGTGCTGGAGCGGGTCCAGAGGAGAGCAATGAGGCTGATGAAAGGACTAGAGGGAAAGTCTTATGGTGAGAGGCTGAGGGAGCTGGGGTTGTTTAACCTGGAGAAGAGGAGACTCAGGGGTGATCTTATCACTCTCTACAGCTACCTGAAGGGAGGTTGTAGTCAGGTGGGGGCTGGGCTCTTCTCCCAGGCAACTAGTGACAGGACAAGAGGGCACAGCCTGAAGCTGCTCCAGGGGAGGTTTAGGTTGGATATTAGGAAGCACTTCCTCACGGAGAGGGTGATTAGACATTGCAATAGACTTCCCAGGGAAGTGGTGGAGGCACCGTCCCTGGATGTGTTCAAGGAAAGGCTGGATGTGGCACTTAGTGCCATGGTCTAGCTGATGTTGTGGTGTTGGTCATAGGCTGGACTTGATGATCTTAAAGGTCTTTTCCAGCCTTGGTGATTCTGTGATTCTCTTCTCCAGGCTGAACAGCCCCAACTCTCTCAGCCTGTTTTCATAGGAGAGGTGCTCCAGCCCTCTGATCATCTTTTTGGCCCTCTCCTGGACTCATTCCAACAGCTCAATGTTATGTTGGGGGACCCAGAACAATAAAGGACATGATGAAGCCCCACACAGGACAGCTGGCCATGATTTCTGCTGGTGTATTTCACCATTCCTATAGTTCTTTATGCTTTATTTAGCAATTCCTTGGCAATCATGGCAGAGGATTGGTTGTGCTTTGTCATTAGGCTGTGATGCAGAAACATTTCATGCATTGTTACCCGAATTTGAATGTGCTAGCTCCTGACAAGCATTTTCCAAACTTCAACATAAATATAAGCAAGATAATGTGTATAACTGCACATAAATGTATATACATCAGTCTATCACACAGATACGTATGAGTTTATTTTATTTTCCCTAATAAATACTTCTTTTTGTCTCACATTATATATTTATATTCCCAAGGCAGGTTTAGTTGTTTTTTCCTTCCTGAATTCTAATTAAAGCCTTCTCAAACCTCCCCTTCTCCATTTCATTTACCCCTGATTAAAATACTGGTTTTGTTTCTTCACACTTAAGTGTAGTTAGAATCCATCCAATCAATCTTTGGAGCACATGCAGTCTTTACTCTGCCCTTCACTCTCTGATTTTCTTTATTCTGATCCCTTGCATGTGCTTTGTTCTTCATATTTATTACATTTTAATTCAAAACAGGTATGAAAACATGGTTACTATTGGAAGCAAATAATCCCATTACACTGATGCTGGCACTGACCCAGTAAACTCACTGTTGCAATTTTCCTTGAGTGAGTACTTGCACTAAAGTCAGTAGGAGCCTTTCCATTAGTAAATTTACATAAGCTTCTATGTATCTTGAGGATCTTGGCTGCACATGCATATCCAGCTCTTAGGGTTCTGATAATATGTGGGTTAAGGTCAGGTTCTTTGGCTCACAATATACAGACTCCATCATATTCAAGGACAGTGGCCTAGTTGCTTTACTTTCTCCCTACCCAGTGGTATAAGAATTTCATTCTTTCCAAGGAAGTATTTCTCTGAGCGTGGCTACTGTTGTATCCCTGGGCAGCCTTGTTACCATTCCTCTCCTGAACCCATTGCTTGCTGTCCTAGCCACAAATATAAAGCACACATCTTTCCTCTCATTCTTTTGCACTGGTAGGCTGTTACCTTCTCCTTTTCCCTTCCTTCAGTCTTTTTTGCTTTTAGTTATAGAATTCTAATTTGCTCAAGCTTTCTTGTCTTTTAGTACAGTGTCTCTGTCTGGTCTTGTTGTTGCTACTGCTCAAATCATCTCCTGCTGGTCCATAATTCCCTTGAAACCTTGCACCCAAACGGAATATTACAGATAAAGCTGTTCTGACACACAGCTGAGTGACTTGCCACAGGCTATCCTGTTTATACTGTCCTATGCAGCATTTGACTCTTGCAGGAACAGCACAGCATTGCTCACTTACCTTTGCTCTGCTTGTAACCCTTAGATCTTTCCAATAGGACTGCAATTTAGCCAATGGTATTTCGTTATGTGTGTTGGAAGCTGATTGTTCCTGCTCAAGCAAAGTTCATTGTATTTGTCTCCATCGCAGTTTCCCCGTTACTATTCACTTGCATCATTACTGTGAGCCCTCTCTTTTTCTGACCAACAGTTAAGGCTTACTTTACTTTAGGATTGCTAGCTCACCCTGTACCAGTAAGGGCCTAGTAACTGGTGTAGTTTTCTTTTGCTCCACATGCAAGCTTCCTTTAAAATTTATAAACCAATGGATTTGCTCCATTTGCCACTGAAGCTAAGGTGGAGTGGAGAAGGGGGAACTTTTATGACTGATTTAACATCACCAATACTGGGCCTACTGTATTACTATATTTAATCATTTCACCTACATATTTAAATGTATTCCTTGAGTGGGTGGAGGAATTTGATAGTGATTAAAAGTCAGGGTGTGTCTCAGTCTGCTGATCAGCATACTGGTATGAAGGAGAATTCTTACTCCTGCTAAGCCCTGAGAACGAATGACGACCATACACCTACTCTCTTAATCGAACCATTACCCTTGAAGACAACAACTGAGGTCAAGCCACCTCTTGAATGGGCCAATTTTCACAACATAATGTTTGAAAGGCTCAAATTCGACCTCTCTTCCTTCCATGGACACAGCCCAACCCTCATTAAAATCTAAAGGAAGGATGAAAGGGACCCACATTCTTGTCACCAATCTGGACGTAATCCATTATTTCTTACCACACAAGGAATAAGAGCCGCCTATTCACAGCAGGCTAAGTGGCAGTGACTAGAGCTGGAAAGACCCTAAGGAAAGCTGGGGGAAATAGCAAGAGAAGTTGTAGGGGAAAAGGAGTCTGGGGAGAGAAAGCATGACAGAGGAGGGGTGAGGAAGCAGACACAGGAGGGAGTACAGTCCAGAAAGAGAAGTACATGGGTGTCCAAACATTTCTCTGTTGTTCTGATCTCATCACTTCTTCTGGATAAATCTTTCAGGAAAGAATCTCCGTAAAGGTCTCCTTTGTAGAGCTTCCCTACAGCCATCACAACTGTCCCCCTGAAGTTATACCTCCCTGCCAGTTTCCTATATCCCAGCAATCTAGAATGCCCAAATAAGAAGTTAGGACCATCCAAAATGAAAGACTAAATAGCATTAGGACCTGCAAACTCCAGCATCACAAGCACTGGTTGTACAATGGTACAATTCTAACAGCTCCCATTTATGAGGTTAAAGAAATAATGATTCATGAGACTTGCTGACACCTGGAATGACTTAATCAGGCCATCCCTAATGTAAATGACATTGACTCACATTTCCAGATGTAGGTGGAACTGGCAACTGTCTTTTCCTCATAATTGTCTTAACTTGCTTTGCTAGTTAGAAATAGTTTTCTAGGTTGTATTTCAAATCTGCTAATCATTAGAGGTACATTCTTTCCATAGATGTTTGTATTTATCGTCAATGGGAACATCTAGGACAGAACTTGACCTACAAACTTAACTACGTAGCAGAAGCCTAGATAGAAAAGTCTGTACTTAAGTCTGAACCAGAACTAATGATTGCTCAGTATATACATATGTACACAAAATCAAAAATATTAATGCACAGATTGAGGCAGGCAAGATCTTTATGGCTTTTTTTCCCCTCCCTACCCCTTAAGTATTTCTGATGGCTTGCCTTTAAATAATCTTTTCATCAAATCTAAAACAATGGCATTCTCACAGATAATGGAGAGGAAAAAAACCTTAAAATATTTGGATTAAAAAAAAGTTGGAATTTTCTAAAAGTTTCTGAAGTTCTGGTCATCCCCCACTGGTTTTTCATCCAGCTGTGTTTATAGCCTTTGTCTCTTCCAGGGAATGCTTAGACCATGCTCTTCTTTCTGGCTATTTGCCTATTCTTTCCCAAGGCATGGACTTATTCCAGATCCTTGCAATTAAACAATAATCTGTGATGTTACCGTGATGCAAGCTGACCATTATTAAGCTGAACTGCTGTGGAATGTCATGACTTTGACCAGAAAGATTTGACCCAATTGCTGTGACCTGACATACTTGCAATCTAGTACAGCCTGAAGTCTCAAAGCTATAGCCACTGAAACCACTAGAGACTTACATGAAAGCTGGAACCAAGCACAAGAAGACTGAATCAAAGCCAGGAGGAGACAGGCACTCAAAAAAAAAAAAAAAGGAATTCTATTACAGTTTGTTAATACATGCTTTCTTTGCTTGTACATTGGGTGAGGTGTCCACATGTTTTTTAAAAAAAGAAGTCTTAACAATCCAGGAGGAAATGACAGAGCTGACTATTCCAATATGAGGGGCGTACTGGAGTCTGCGTGCTGACTGATCAGTAGGAAGTGAAGCTCCACTGCAGTGCAAAGTGCTGCTGAGGTGATGTGCAGTACTTGAACAGATCCGTGCAGTGTTCTGTGATTTTGCCCATAACAGCAAGGGGTTACACTGCAGTAGTTGAAACAGCTATAGAGAAAGGTCAGGAAACATTTAATGTGCTCAGCCTTTGTGCTTAAGAAGCACTCTGCAAATCTTACACAGCAGGTTTTTTCCCTGGTGATTTCGCAACTTTCGTAATATAAGGAACTCCTGGTTCTGTTTTTTTTTTTTTTCCACTTGTATATTACCTATAGAGCAGGCTTTAAAATCTTCTTCCCCACCCCTTTAAATACCAAAGCAATACTTCCTTGCTCCTTTAGCACCATTGGGTGGAACATTGCTCTGACGTGGAACACTTGCACATTACTGCAATCATACTGAAAGTCACAGTATTTATTCCCTAGAAGTCAAACAATAGGTAGAAGATAAAGCAAGAAAAACTGTCAAAGTGTCAAATCTCATTAAAAAGAATATTAAAAAAATTAAAAAGAAGCGAGCTACTTGGCATTACTCATTGGCTTTGTCTGCAAAAGCTACTGAAAGCTGTATGCAGAAACTTTATGCAGAAATGTGACTCCATAATAGTCCAGGATCTCACCTAGTGTAGATTCTCAGCTCCATTTAGGGCAACACTGTATTCTTGCATGGATACCACTCAGAATTCTGCATAATTTTTGGACTTTTTTTGCCATTCTGTGAGTACTGCTTCTGATGCTGGAACACTTCCTAGCTTGGAATATGAACACAAGAACAACTGTGGAAAATCATAACAAATTCTGTTTAGCTCTGTATCCCATCACAAACAGCAGCCTGCAGGGATACTGAAGAAGTGGTATGAGAACAGGATGGAAATATGAAGTAATACTTCTCCAAAATAAGCTCTCAGTCTCTAATGTAATGGTTCAGGGACAACTTGATTAAAAAAACCCAAAACAAACAAAAAACAAAACTGAGAAAAGTAGTGCCCTGTGCAGTGTCTTCCTCATTTTGCAGTCTTATAAGCTTGTGAACAAAGCTTCTGTTTCTGCAACTTATCTATTTTTGTCTCCTTCATTGTTGCTCGCTACCATTAAGAACCAGAATCCCTAAACTGAAAATCAAATAATGTGCTATTTCTGGAAAAATTGATTACCCAAATTCAAGAATATTCCTTATAAATCTCAGCAACTCAGTGTCCTTATTCCAAAAGAGAAGTCAGGGATAACCACATGATCAAATTTTGCCAAATGAAGCCAAATTAACTGTCAGATTACTTTGTAAATTGCTGTCTATTCCAAGTTCATTGCTTGTCTGTAGATATAAATACATGTGTACTATCTAGGACAGTGATGAATGGTGACTAAATGTACCCTGTGAATTCAGTCCTGAATACTTTTTTCTAATCAAATCCTTTGTTCTGTCAGCAAGTTCCAGGAAGTGATTACTGTACTTTAGAACAGTCAACATGTGTTATTATGACTCCGTATTAACTATTTTTTCCCAGAGTACTGCCTTCTGTGCAGGAGATAAAGCTGCATCTCCAGTGGAAAAGTGGATTTAAACAAAAAGGTTGGCTTTGCTGTGACTACCATTATTGACAATCCAAAAGAAGTTTTTTAGGTAAGATTTTTAACTGGACTAGGCTGATATCCTTGTCTCTTTCCAGAAGTGACTAGCAGGGAGAAGAATGTGAACAGTATCTTTAAAGCAGTCATCTCTGACAGAAGTTTGGGGGGTGGATACAGGGATGTGGAATAGCTGTAGGTGAAACACATCATGAAAGGGTCCATAACCACTCTTCAGAGGCAGATAGGAGAATAAGGCAATTCCAAACAACTTTTTCACAGAAAACATAAAGGAAGAGAAGAAAATACAAAGGCAGAAGTGGTGAAGCAGCCAGGGTACGGGCTCCCAAAACAGCTGGAGGGCTTGCTCCCTCTACTGGAGCATCCTAACAGACCCACAAGAGACTTGTTAGTTTGACCCACTTTTGGTCCACACCAAGTGTCTTGAACTAGGACATAAAGATTAATGTAGGGTTCATTACCATTGCTGACTTACTATCACAGGGATTTTTCAAAGGACTGAATATGTACCTGAATATGCAAATGAAGGCAGAGGGGAGAGAGCTATTTCATTGTTTTTGTTTGAAAAGAAACAAAAAAAAGGCATACAAGTTGAAAGATGTATCTTTCAAATCTTAATTATATCAGTTTAGCTAAAGTGGAATGCAGGAAAAGCAAGCAGACCTTTTCAGTGCCTCATGTAATGCAGAAGAACAGCTCTTGTTATTTGACTTGTGTTCTATGACAGATTACTCGCCATCATTCCTGTAGCCACCTATAGAGAAAACCACCTGTCTTCTTGAACTGTATGTTCTTGTTGAGTACAGCTTGGCCTGAAATACTTCAGCTTATGAATAAACAGCCTATTCCTACAGCAGAGAGTAAACTTCTCCCAAAGTATCTTCAGACAAATACGATGTCATCATTTAGTTATTTAGTGTTCATGTTGGATAACATAAGTCACAGTAGCATGATGCATAACAACATCAAGAAACTGTGACTCAGACACTCACTGACACAAATCTCTACTCTTGCCTGCAACAGCTTGTGGCTGAGGATTCTCTTTCTCTCCTGTAGAATCAGGTCCTTCTTTGGGCTCTGAGATGCCCCATGTGATTTTGGACAGATTGTAGGATCTTTCACCTTGCAACTCAGCTTCCTGTTTGCTAAATGAGAGCCAAGAGAGCCTTACTCCTTCATGCCCTCTGTAACTTCAGTTACATAGCTCTGGTATGGAGTTTGCCTCCTCCTGTATATAACGTCCATTATTTGGTACAAACATCTCCAATTTTAGCTGACTGATATAAACATAATAGTAAAAGAGTAAAATATTTGGCTAAAAACTCAGCTAGATGTAAATTAATGGATTTTTATGGCCTGTCCAGTTTAAGCAGCTTTTCATTTTGTAGTTTTCTATCATCTCAGAAAACACCTCTGTCTACTGGTGATCACCTTACCAATGGAAGAAATAGAAACCAAGCTGTACAGCAGTGATAAAGAGGAAGATTTCAAAAGAGAACTGCCATACTGTATAGGAGAAATAGACTTCACAGCTTCTGGGAAGAAACGTGGAAAGGTACAGCACTGAGGAGTTTTAAGCTTGTAACACTATTGCTGTTGTTCAGCTGTTACTTCTTATCATTAAATGTAGAGATCGTAACAGTGAGGGTCAATGTGCCACAATGTGAGGCACCACATTGTACTCAAAGTAAGGACCATACCTTCCTGAACATGAATGTGGTGTAAAATAAGGCCTATTAATATACATATATCAGTCACTTGACTTGTACTGACATGCTACAAGTACAGCTGATCCCTTCTTCCTTAAAAAAACAACCAACTAAACAAACAAACAAACCAAAAACCAAAAACCAAAACCAAAACCCCAAACAACACAAAAATAGAAACACGTGCCCAGCTTCCTTAATTTATTTCCTTGTTTTGACCTCTTTGTCAACAATCAATCACTGTGGATTTCAACATTTTAAACATACTTTTGAGCCTTTTCAAGATTCTCCTTAAAGTCCTCTCTCTCTGTTCTGCTAATATGAAGAGAAGGATGTAGATGGACAGACCCACCTCCTCACCTCCCTTGCATACATTAGTGCTAGAGTAGAAGAAATTCCTAGGATCAGAAATCTGCATTAAGATTTTGTTTCATCATGAAGTCTTAAGCACGAAGACAAAATATATACAGAACAGAAAGAAGCTACAGATTCATGTAACAAGTTTCTTGATAAACAGACATAAAAACAGGTAAATATTTCAGCTAGTGCAGAAACAACAAACACCTAAGAAATATGTTGGCTTTGCTAGGCTGCCGTGGTCCTGAAGGCCGTTCAGGAGGAATAGCAGCATTAAAGGAGAGAATGATATGTCAGTCTGCAACACAGAATTAACCTGTGGAACTGACCCCATTAATGAGCTGACAATTATAGAGAAGCCTGCTAAATTCATCCTGGTATTTAAGTTCTCTGTTAGGTCTTGCTCAAATAAATTTTCCTTAAATTACCAAGTTGATTATAAATTTCCCTCTGTATTCACAATGAAAAAAATCTCTACTGTATCCTACTGGCCCCTCGTTGTTTAGCATTATTTTGTTTTGTTTGTTCAAGTTTATGAAGGTACCGTGTACCGTTCATCCTGGAATTATATTTGAAGTTCTGCTCAATAAATGGAAGCTACCAGCTCCCAATTTGGTTGTCTCTTTAGTAGGGGAAGAAGAAAATTTCCAGATGAAGCCTTGGCTACGGGACACCTTAAAAAAAAGGACTTACAAAGGCAGCTCAAAGCACAGGTTAGTGCTTTTAGATGTTAAAGAAAATTTATATTCCTACCGGATTCTCAGACCTAGCATCCAGTGGTCTTTTAATGCCAAGGGGTCTGCTCGCATGATTATTTTTGGAAGTTCATAGCTTTGCTGAATGCAACCTACAACCTGTATTTAAATAACTTTGAAAATGAAAGTTATTGTATTAGAAATAGCAAAAAAAAAAAGTTATTTCAAACTCAAGTACTCTAGGCAACCATTCCTGAAGTGTAAAATTACCCAAGGTTATTCCCTCAGGGATGACACTAGAAAGATAGCAAATACATTGTCTCTCTTCGGTGCCATAGCAAAATAATTCTTCAGAGCATGGCAATTTGACTTCAACAGCAGTGAATTTAGGTCAAAAGCAAGTATTCTTGTTTTTTCCATTCCCACCTTTTAGCCACTGGTTAGAATTGTGTTACAAAATTGTTTACTGTTTTCTTCAAATATAAGAGTTGAACAGACTTTGCTAGTAAAACAGCCTATGATTGTTGGTAATGTCTAACAAAAATGTCTAACATATAGCAGAAAATATGTCAGCTCACTTTCTCCCTGACTGTTCACAGGAATGACAAGAGTAGTAAAAAGCATTTAAATATAAAACCAAACAGATCAACAACTGGGAACATGCATGGAAGTGGTTTCCATTTAAGATGACTTTTTTCTTCCATAGCTTTATGAAAATACCCTCAAAATGGGAATGAAAATATCTGTAAACATTTCACAGCAAGCTCTTGTTTTAGCTTCACTGGTTCAGACAAGATTTAACAGTTTTGCTTCTTGTCATTAAAGCCCTTTTTGATACTTTTGTACCACAGAGACATTCTCTATCTCCAGCTGCCTTCTATACTTAAGATTGGAGAGCATCAAGATCTTTAGTTCCTTTATGTTCCATATTTGAAGAAGTCTGGTTAGCTGCTTGCCTAGGGTTCTCCAAATTCTTTGTCACCACAACACTGCTGTAAATCATACTCTCCTGAAGAATTAACTCTACAACACACATAAGAACAAGAGAAAGAGAACACCAGATTCAGCAGGTCATGCCCAAGATCTTCAGCATGGGACTGTGTAGTCCTCAATCCAACAACTTCCTCGCTTTGCTTTTCCTTGTTCGACAATCAGACCTGCCTGATATAGTGATGTTTCTGCTTATCTTTAGACAGTAAGGGACTCTAGACTGGACACTGCATTCCTGATGGGTATACTGACATCAGAGTAAAGATGACAACGTTTGAATACATTATATGTGAAGCACGTTTGCTTGTGGATACAATTTCTTCCTGTTTTCCTTATTAAAGCCTCACATACTTCCTATGTATTTAATACTAAAAGTTATAGTGCATCGAGACTCATGAACAGTTTATCTAGCTAAAAAAACCCTTAAATCCAGTTCTGTAAGTAAAGTTACTTGACACACAAACATGTTCAATTATAAAGAAATTATGTAACGCTTTTTACAAAATAATTTCAGGTGCCTGGATTTTTACCAGTGCTTTACGTGTGGGAATAACAAGACACTTGGTGCAAGCAGTTCGAGATCATGCACTGGCTAGTACTTCATCCAACGTACGAGTGACAGCCATAGGAATAACTTCACTCAGAAAAATTCAGCACAGAGAAATTCTGGACAACACAAAGGTATTTATTTTTCATTTATTCTACTCGTGAGCCAGGATTATTCAGAAGTAAGCTGCACCTTCCAGAACTTGGAATAGTTGGCAGAACAACGCTGATCTAACTTAAAAACAAAAGTGGGTATTAAGATGTGTTTTGACGGAAAACAGAAATAAAGAGCAGAAAGAATTGTTAGACCCTAATGTTCTGTGCCCTGCGCGCTCTGTATACTTGGCAGCAATTCCGCAAATATCCAGCAGGTGACAGCATTAGACATTACCTCAGCGACCAGAGTAAGGATGAACGTCGAGGACAAAAAAAATGCATCATGAGATACCTCTCATATTTTTTTCCCCTTGTCCACCTGCTGCAGAAGCGCTTACTCTAAGCTATTTCACAAATACTGTAAAAAGTATATTTTCTAGTGTGCAACACAAGCCATATGTATTTCAAGACCAAGTTTTCTTAAGCAGACATTGAATTGGTGTCTAATATGCAAAACCTTATCAATGCATCAGGCCAAAAATACTAGCCATGCAGGACTTTGTCTAGTTTTTGGGAACTCTAAGGAATTTACAATTCACAGAATCACAGAATCAACCTGGTTGGAAAAGACCTGGAAGATCATCAAGTCCAACCATAACCTAAATCCACTCACCATAACCTTTATCTACCCTCCCTGGGCAGCCTGTTCCACTGTTCAGCCACTCTTTCAGTAAAGAAAT
This sequence comes from Hemiprocne comata, assembly GCA_020745705.1. NCBI lineage: Eukaryota > Metazoa > Chordata > Aves > Apodiformes > Apodidae > Hemiprocne > Hemiprocne comata. The sequence goes on from CM036590.1 coordinate 16,890,008, forward strand.
TCTTTCTAATATCTAGCCTAAACCCCCCTGGCACAACTTCTGGCCATTCCCTCTCGTCCTGTCATTATTCATTGGAGAGAAGAGACCCAACTCCCACCCCCTACAACCTCCTTTCAGGAGGTCAAAGCAATCAAAGTTTGTGGGGCAAAAAAACCAAAGAAACAGACAAGTAAACAAAAAACCATTAAAAACCCCCCAAAAAATCAAACAAAAACCACCAACAAAAACAAACCCCAAAATAAATAAAAAACAAGTTGATGCTGTATTGACCTGGAGGTGGTGAAAAAAAAATAAAGTATGGCATGACCACCTTGTCACTGGATATACTGTCTATCCTAAGCAGAATACTGTAACAATAAAGAAGGTGTGTAATGACAATGAATGACAGTTCCTTTGTGATATTTTACTTCCCTTCAGAAACCAAGAAACAAATGACAAATGCAGCCCTTTGAACTCTCACCTAGCCCTTCTCAGATAGGCTGGCAAGTACCAGCAAGCAGCTGGGAGACTGTCAAACCATATCAGCAAATTATTATCATTTGGCTTCCCCTTTTCCCATCCTTTTTGCCGAGGACTCCTACCTGTGTGCTCCAAAGATGGAACTCTTTAGCTGCAAGACTTTAACCTATTTTTGTGGCTGAAGTTGTCTGAAAGGACCGCAGACAAAAGGATTAGGTTCACTGCAGTTGTGAGTTTTCTTCAGGAAAGTTGCTTTGGCAAGTGCAAACTATTTCACCTTCCTCCCAGGCTAAGAAATCAAAATGCATCTGGATTTTTCTCAACCAGCAGCTAAATAATAACTGCACTGCTCTTTTTATTGCATTAGACTTTCTCCCCCTTAACTAGAGCCTGAATTCTTAGTTGAGGAATATTTAATGTAGAACATTCCTGACCCTATGACTTCTGGCACTGCTTCCACCCAAAGACATTCTGGATTTTAGTCAGTAACTTTAAGACAAAGGAACTGTAGACAGTGATGTTGATCTAAACCCAATTCTCTTTTTATTTGGCACTAACACAAGCAGCTTTTTGTATAAAATAGAGCTAACAATCCACACTATCAAGGATAAAAACAAACCCTGAAATCAGTGGATCCTTCCCATATCTTCTGTGTTAATGGTGTGCTTTAAACATCATTGAAAGATCACTTCCACCTTTTTATATAATAAACAGGAAAATCCCCCGGGGGCCAGCTGTTGTGCTGCTGGGTCCTAATCAAAGGCCAGATTTTTGGCAAGTAGACTTAGTGTTAAAAGGCAGCAGAATATAGACACGCCCTCTGTCAAAACAAAATTTGAAGGCAAATTAATTGTGTCAAGAAGCTTTCCTCGACAAATGAGAGAGACAGAGAGAAGGAGGTAAAAGAAACTTTTGGCATTTGCTGTTTGTAAGGGACATGGAGATGTATTGCTTTTTCCTCTGGAACAGCCTCTGATGTTCCTACTCTTCCCAGAGCTGCTGATAGGGAAAGAAGCCACAGGAACATGTTTGATGATAGCCTTTTTTCGCCTTTCTTTGAAGTAGATTTCTCCAGTTTGACTGTTATGCAGCTTCATTTCAGAAAGCCACTTAGGGGCATGCTGCTGCAGTGTGCCCAACTCTTCTACCTACAGCATGAAGGATCTTGTCCTCTGGGTTACTTAGTATTTTTAGGCATTCACAGTGCTGCTATGTGTCACCAGTGCCTGGTGATATGTTCACTGCCTCTCCAATATCAGCCTTAGCCTTGGCTGTGGAGAAGAACCTGGACAACTCCTGGGTTTGACCTTCCCCATGATTCAACTGGGCACATGCTGCTCCTAGCGGAGATTGCAAAAAACTGAGATTAAAAAAGGCTCCACATAAAATCTGGCTCTTAAAAACAGAACATAAATCCCTCTGCCATACCCTAATGACAACTAGTTCACTTGCATAGTTACACTGCTATGTCTAGAAAGGCTTTAACACCTGTCTGTATCCACAAAATTAGTGGGAGGAATAATGCAATGCACAGCCACAATAATGAAGTCTGACTTTTGTTCGTCAACTCAAAGGCTTCAGGAGTTGGAAAACAGACATGATACAAGGAAATGTAGATTTTAAAAAACTGCTTTAACCTGGTTTACTTCCAAAAGTACAGTGATTATGAAGATAAAAAAGAAGAATAACCAGGCCTCACTTGCAGCTAGGAAGGATGTATCAAAGTGGATGTGCAACTGTGGGAAAGAAAGATTTGTTAAGGAAGTAAGGGGAGCTCGAAAAGTATGTGTATGGAAGATCATATGTAGCACAATCCTTGGAACAAAACACTGCAACAGGGGTTCTATTTTATCCAGACAGTGATTTTATGCAAAAATGCATTAATAAATAATTTCAATATATAAAACCCCTCACCCAAAATAAAGAAAGATCTGGAGAGGCTGGAAGAGTGGGCTAACAACAACTTCATGAAGTTCAGCAAACCCAAATGTAAGGTCTTCCACCTGGGAATACATAACCCAGGAGTGCAGCACAGGCTGGGATCTGGAAAGGGGCCTGAGGGTCCTGGTAGACAAGCAGCTCAATTTGAATGTGGAAACAATAACAGTGTGCTGCTGCAGCAAAGAAAACCAACAGGATACTGGGTTGCATCACCAAGGGCATCACCAGCACAGATAAAGAAGACATCATCCCACTCTGCTCAGCATTTGTGAGGCCACACCTGGAATTTTTGTTTTGGTTCTCGCTATAAGAAAAATAATTATGTGGACAGGCTGGAGTGAGTCCAGAGAAGGGCCACAAAGATGATCAAAGGACTGGGAAGCCTGCCATGTGAGGAAGGGCTGAGAGAACTCTGTTCAGCCTTGAGAAAAGAAGGCTTAGGGAAGACCTCATCACTATGTTCCAGTATTTAAAGGGTGGCTACAAAGAAGATGGAGACCCCCTTTTTACAAGGAGTGACATGGAAAAGATGAGAGGTAATGGGTACAAGCTACTCTTGGTGAGATTCTGATCGGACACAAGAGGAAAATTTTTCACAATCAGAACAATCAGCCATTGGAATAACCTCCCCAGGGAAGTGGTTGATTCCCCACCATTCTTCACTTTTAAGATTTGGCTGGACCGGGTGCTGGGCCGTTTTGTCTAGACTGTGCTTTTGCCATGAATGGTTGGACCAGATGATCCTTTCAACCTGGTATTCTACAATAATAAGATTGCACTTTCTAAAGTCTGCCTGTCACACATTCTTTTAGAATACAATTTCCAAACTGAGAATAACCATTAGACCTCATATAACCCAGTCAATGAAAGGAACAGGTTTACCCCTGTTTATACGGCTGGGACAATAGCCCTCTGAGACATTACAGCTCCATCCACAATTATTGGGTGTCATGGCCCCTTTCCATTTGTCCAATATTGATTTCCAAAACATCTGAATGAATGTCTGCATTCCAGAGAAGATTACTGATGTCACTATATTTTGTATAGCTTGAGAGGGAAACTTCAGGGACTTCAGCTTTCAGTCCTGTCAAATCTGGCAGCTTTCAGAAGCAACATGTCCTCCTCTGCCCTTTTCAAAGAGTCTGGTCAAGTGACTTAAAGGTGGTGTGCTATGTCATGGTGCAGACAACACAAAACCAGAGATGGAGCACATAAAAACCATGTACTGTCTTTTGTAGAGAACACTAACCTCTCTCCTCTCTCTAGAATGAAAGCCTTGTACACTACCAATCCGATGATAATATCCAAAGCCCACTGAATTCCCTGGACCACAACCATTCCCATTTTATTTTGGTGGATCACATAACACCAGATGAGCCAGATGGAACCACTAAGCTACGTCTCACTTTGGAAAAACATATTTCAGAGCAGCGTACTGGATACGGTGGTAAGTAGACTCTATATAAACATGCTAACTTCAGTAATTGTGATGTTACTGTGATACTTTTGAGCCCCTGGCCCTATCAAAGGCAAGTCCAATTCTCAAACTGGTCAATCATCTACATGGGCAAGATCAAGAAAACACATTTGTAATTATGTAAGAGGCAGAACTAAGGTGGCTTCTGAAGTTGAAAAAGCTGTTATTTCAAGCAAAAATCCTGACTTTTATCACATCTCCTTAAAACATAGCTCAAAGCTGATCTTCAAAGCATAGTTCAAATTGCCTTAAAACACAACAAATGGAAAATAAATCCAGCTTTCAGTGCCTTAACTTTCAGTGGCTCTAAGAGATGGATGTTCATTGTTGTATACTTTCATCCCCTCATGCCCACATGGTTTTGAATTGCCCCCACACTGAAGAAAAGACTTGTTCCAAAGCCCTCTGCAATATTTTAAGCTATATTTATTTCAGGATAAAATCTTATCCTGGGTAAACAACATAGCATCTAATGGTCAGCTAAATCTATGTGACCTTTGTTTATAATGAGAAATGAGTATTGGGAAGGTCTCCTACTGCTGATTGTGGAAATAATTCAGTTGTAGTGCTAATACAATTACTTACACTTTTCCTTTGTTTCTGTAAAACGTGCAGTGCTAGTGCAGCTGAAACAGAAGGGAGAGCTCATTTATTCACACTTGTATGTATCAATGGAATATTCAATTACATAGCCCATAGTATTGTTGCATAGATGTACCTGAGAGCATGAATGTGTCTGAAGAATACTTATCTGGTGACTAAGATAAGAAAGACTACAGGTGGACTGTAATGGTAGGCTGAGGTTGTAGTGCTGAGAGTTAGAAAGCAGCCTCTTTCTGCTTTGCATACCAGATCTGATTGAACAAATCTCAGTGAAACAATGTCAAAAGAAGCTGATTTATTTGACAAATACTTCCCTGGAATGTACTGAATTCAGCCATATCTTCTATAAACAAAACCAATGTCATTCATTCAAGTTCATTTATATTCAAGCTGAGCAAAGCTATGTGACTTTATAAGGTCATGCAGAATTTCCCTATTTAAAAAAAAAAAAACAACAAAAACTAGAAGTCACTCAGAGGAAATTTTTCATATGCTGAATATTCTTATCAATTAAGAACTTCTCACCTTCCCAGCATGAAGTCAGAATCCACAGGCCAAATTTTATCTATGGTAAATGAAGAACATTTAAAGCCATAAACATACCTATCACAGAGATGACTTTTCAAACTAGATTATCACCTTACAGAGGAGGTATGGAAATGCTATGCCATTCACTCAAACAAATGAAGTGACTCGCCAGTCATGGCTAGCTACAGCTCAGTTCTACCTTATCTCCATAGTCATCTCACAACAGATCCAACAAGTAGTAAGTGGCAATATGTATACTGCTCTAGAAGACCTACAAAGGGAAACATCAAAAAATTGTTTGAACCAAACGCCTTTTATCTTCCAACTGAAAGAGGCATTAATGCTACTGTTTGGATGGAGCTCTCCGTAATCCAAAGGTGACAATAAATTGGCCTGAGTTCAGCATTTACACTCTAAACCATCTAGAAACAAGGATAGGGATGCCTATAACATTTTTCCCCTGCTGCTGGGATATAAGTTAAATATTTCCTCAGCATTTATGTTAATAACCAAGACATTAGACTGTGCTGAATGAAATTTTAAGCTGTTTAAGCAGAGTAACAAAGAGTATATGGTTCCTGTGAAGTCTTATCTGACTCACCCTTGCTGGTCTACACAGTCAGCCTTTTGGCATTCTTAAATCCTCTTTTTATCATCAGGCTTTTCTCCTGGATTCCACCACACTTTTCTGCACATGCTAGGCATGTGCATAACACTTGGGACAGACTGACAGCTTTTCATATCTAACTGTATCTTAATGTAAAGAAAGGTAGCTGCCTCTGTGAAAACCCCACAGTCTTGTCTTGCACCCTCATGAAGCTCCATTACTCCACTATCTGATCACCTTTCAGTAAATAAAATAGCTTAAAGTCAACAGTGCTATGATGCACAGAAGTTTCCATATCCATGTTTTGTAGCTGAGGTGTACTGAGGTGAGAACAAACTGGACTGCTTGCCAGGGATCATATAGGGTGTGCAAGGCAAAGGTGCCTTCATACTGAATCTTAGACTAGGAGCCTATCTACTAGGTCCGTGTTGCTCTCTTCCATTGATGCAATAACTCTGGAAGCTCATGTTCTGGTAGGTGCCAAAACAGCACATAACAGGAGAAGTATTTTCAAGGGGCCAGCAGAAACACAGTACTTTTGTGAAAGCTGTTAACTTTTTAAAAAATAAACCATCTATTTCACAGGAACAGGTAGCATTGAGATACCTGTGCTTTGCTTACTCATAAATGGAGGACCAGGCACACTTGAGGTAAGAAGCTGTTTGCAACTTTAGAAAAATAAATTAACTGGTGCTAAGTAGTTAATGGCAAATTTGGCTCAATGACAAACACATGTATTGACACTTTACGTTAAGTAAAAATTCATATCTGTACATCATTAAGAACTGAATTCTGTTAATATTAAATTTGCCAGTATTTGTTTGGGAGAAATATTTCCTTTTGAATAGGTGCCAGCTGATCATTAAAGCTTCCATTGCCAGCTTATTCAGTGGGAAGAAGGAATCCCATACCCAAACAAATCCACTGAAGCCAGCTCCAAATGTAGCAAAATAGAAATACTGTGCTATTACTCAAGATCACATACCAAAAAAAGTTAATTGTTCAGTGCTGTCCAGCAGCACTGAGACAGCTGTCTCTGTCATAGAGCTCAGAGGAAGTACAAGACCAGGTTTGCTAGATACCGCATTTAAAACGATAGCGTCCTACTTCCACTGAGCAGAAATGCATCATAGGATAGAAGACTGGAGAGTTGTGTGCTAATACTCCCATACCTTCTACAGCAAAGGATCAGTTTTGTTTTTTTCCTGAGTAGTTCTACAACTTACAGAGTCTGTTAAGTAGGAGTTACTCTGTTTCTGTTTTACTTTTATTGGTATTTTATTTTGCTACTTTGTAGCGGCCTGTATGTCCAGATGGCATGTTTAAAATACTACTCTCAAATTAAAGGAAATACTCTACAGTACCTTTAGAGAACAATTGAACCATAATTAAAAGTTTCTAAGTGATGAGATTCTGCCACACATGCTGGTAACCTCTTTCAGAATATTGACTCATTTCTAGTGACATTTTCTAGTTTCAGTTTTCAGTCCCGGTACCTTAGAATCATAGTATCATTCAGGTTGGAAAAGACCCTCAAGATCATCAAGTCCAATAGTATACCTAACACTACCGAGTCAGCCACTAAACCATGTACCTAAGTGCCACATCTACACAGCTTTGAAATATCTACAGGGATGGTGACTCAACCACTTCCCTGGGCTGTCAGTTTCAATGCCTGATAACCTTTTTGGTGAATGACTCTTTTCCTAATATCAAATCTAAACCAGCCTTGGTGCAGCTTGAGGCAGTTTTCTCTCATCCAATCACTTGTTACTTAGGAAAAGAGACTGACCCCCACCTCAGTAAAACCTCCTCTCAGGTAGTTGTAGAGAGTGATAGGTCTCCCTCCCCTGAGCTTCCTTTCCTCCAGACTAAACAACACCAGTTCCCTCAGCCACTCCTTACAGGCCTTGTTCTCTAGGTCCTTCACCAGCTTCTCTGCCCTTCTTTGGACACACTCAAACACATAAATGTCTTTCTTGTAGCAATCTTGTCATATCTTTGTCAGCTGGACTAAAACACACACTGGCATTAGAAATCTCAATGTTTAAACTAGGATTATGTGACCTCTTGAACTTTCCTTCTCCAAGCTAAGTACGACAGTATTTTCTGTATCTTGGGTGTTGAAAAATCACCTATCACAACCTATAAATCTCTTTTCAAAGTTCTAAAGTGATTTGGAGACCAGAGGTGACTGGCTGGAGATGTCCTAAATTTACATGGCTGGGAATGGATAACTGATTATGTTTTTTTTTAGAATATCAATTTCTTAAATACAAATCGGATAATACACACCAGGGACTACAACAGTTGTTAAAAAAAACCCTTCAACTATAAAAAAAACCCAAACAACAAAGCCCACACGACAAGTGAACCAATAGTTAGATTCTTGGAGTCTCTATTATCTTCTTGCATAACTCCAGAGTAAGAAATAGATTGGCAACAAATAATTATTGCAATTATGATGGCCTCCGCTTTCCTTTCTCAACAACCTGCTTGCCTCATTCTAATTGCACAAATAATAGAATTATCAGCCTTTAACTATTGCAGTTGCTATGCTTCAGTGTTGGGGTTTTTTTTCCTGTGGCCCCATGTTGCACTCCCACAGGCAAATTCCTGATTTTCAGAACGTATTGCCAGGTTTAGCAGCCAGAAGAACCTGCTGAGAATTTCTGTCTAGTGCTCCTCTTGCACTTGACTATGCTGAAACACAAACTGTGGGGCGGGGGGGGAAGTCAGGGATGAAGAAATTTTATGCAGTGTTTGTCCAAATCAGATTGCTTAGCTGCTCAGCAGATGTGTCATGAAAAGAAGTATAGTCAGGGGCCTATACATGAATGACCTGCTACTGAATCAGAAAAATCCTAATAGCTTAGAGGGGTCTGGACTGACTCCATAGTGACTACAGTTTAGGTACACGTTTATTCCTAGTTTGCAAGAAATTCTTCTTTTGAATAACATTTTCTTTCCATATATGAATTCTAAAACTGTACTTTTTAAACTACAGAGAATTTGCAGTGGTTTGGAGAATTCTGCTCCCTGGCTTATCTTAGCAGGATCTGGAGGTACAGCTGATATCTTAGCTGCATTCATGAATGATCCACAGCTTATCATGCCAGAAGCTGTTGAAAAGCAATTTAAGGAGAAATTCCCTGCAGAAAGCTTCTTGTGGAAGGACATTCTCCAATGGACAGCAACAGTGAGTTGATATGTTTGATAATTACATGCATCTGTGTTCACATGCTCTCTCCTACAACGTCTAGCTTCGCTAGTCCATTCAGTACAGGTTTGACAAGAAGCTGCCCAGAAGTTTTGGCTACTCCAGTGCTCCTGGGGAGCAGAATACCTCTTCAACATCAAAATCAAGTTGATCATACAAACTACTTTGTCACAGCGATTCAGCAGAACACTTAGGGCTCTGTCCTTTCTCAATCACTTCCTCAAATAAGAGCCAGCACCCAGGAACCCCACAGTCCTTCTGGAAAGCATGAGGCATTATTTATACTCCACAGCTGTGGAGCTTGTGCAGCTGTGACAGAAGAGACCTAATTCATGATCCACAGCTGTTAAGTGGAAACCCAATTGTGGATAAGCATGAATAAATTAAAAAGAATGAAGGGTGTTTAGAAACTATCCTATTGTCAGTTATGTGTGTTCTTAAAAAAGAAAGACAAAACAGATTCTCATATTTTCATTACTCTTCGTATGGAGGCACACTTGCTGGACTTAAACCATGATGTGTAAGTGTTCAAGAAAAAACACTTTGACACTGTATTTCTGTGAAGGTTGAAGAGCCCTGTATACCTCTGAGATAAATCAAGTCCACTGGACCTGACCATATACTTTTTCTTTGCAGTCCCTGCTATAATCCTTAGCTTAAAGAGTTCCACATACTAATTCCATTAGGGAGGACTTTGCCAGATCACAAACTTAAGAGGATGGAAGGGCACCTAGAAGCAATGATGCTCACAAAGTCTCAGTGCAGCTGCACTGCGAGAAAGAAAACTCAATAAAAAGAGAAGCAGAAGGGATGAGTACTGTATGTATCAATATTTGATGACTTTTACTCAAAGAAGATTTAGAAACAGCTTTTAAATAAAACTGTGAGAGCACATCTTAAATGTCAAAGCAGGAAAAAGTAAAACAAAACTAGTGGTATGTTGGCTACAGCCTGACTATGATTCAAATAAGAATGTGAATTGAGGGATCTTTTAATTTAAGCCCTGCTCTTTTTTCTCAGGATATCCAAGTTTTGTCCTCCATCTTTCTAGATTATTTTGGAACAGTAACTCCATCCTTGCCTTAGGACTCATTTAAATATGGGAAACTAGTAATGTTTGGTTTTTTGCCAAACCTCAGCTTTACAATTAGAATGTATGTTTTTGGGAAACCCCCTGTCCATGCAGTGGGGTTGGAACTAGATAGTCTTTAAGGTCCCTTCCAACCCAAACCATTCTATGATTCTGCTCCTTGGGGGATCTCCACTGGGCTCTTAGGCATTAACATATAGCAGCAGGAAACACGTAAAATTATTTTTGTTTCAACTCCCAATAGATTCAGAACATTATTTCTCACCCAAATCTTCTAACTCTGCACAACTTTGAGCAAGATGATTCAGAAGAACTAGACACAGTCATATTAAAAGCTTTAGTGAAAGGTAAGAACAATAAGCAAAGCACAGTATAATACTTGTCTTATTTGACTTCTTACATGCCGTAAACATATTTGATTCTTCTCCAAAGCCAGTTCAGCTGGTTGTTGGGTCAGATTTAATTTCTGATGCAGCGTTCTTCAGCTTGCTCACTGACAAATTAACTGTGCAATTACTATAGCTCTTGTAACCTTAATTTTAAACCAATGTTTGCTTTTTAATCTCACACTATTGTATAGGACAGTTTTAATCACTCGTTTCACTACTTGGTTCTCTTAGTAGAGAAGTTATAGAAGAACTGAAGTATTCTGCAGCATTTATTCCAATTACGAGCCATTGAAAAAAAACCCAACCTACAGAAACAAAAAAAAAAAAAAGCAAGATCCAAAATTGCTGTAGTTCCAGAAACAATCCATTTCTCCTATAAGAAATCTTCACTGTATCTTGTGAAAGAAGACATAACTTGCTCTACCATTCATTTTAGTTAGTGTTAACTTAATTGTTTGTATTAGCCTAAATTTAGCATGGCGGAAAAAAAGATACTTCATTCCTAATAGAAATTGAAACTAAGACAAAACCAATAGCCAGACTTGTTCCCTCCAGGGTCTCTTAAAATGCTACAGACATTTAAACTTCATATTTTAATAGATAATTCAGCAAGCCAAAAGTATTGTTTTAATATTAATATTTTTTAAGTTAGGGAAAAAATGCTGTGAAGGGTTCCTGTTTAAGCAACCCATAGATCTGTGATAGCTGAAGGAAAGCTTGTATTGCTAATCAAATTACCAATACTCTATTAAATTAAATATAACAAGTGTGAAGTACTGAGTGTATTTACATTTCCTATTTTTGCCAGCCTGTAAAAGTCACAGTCAGGAGGCTCAGGAATATCTGGATGAACTGAAGCTGGCAGTGGCCTGGAATAGAGTGGACATAGCTAAAAGTGAAATATTCAACGGTGACGTGGAGTGGAAGGTAGAAGGTTTTATTCCCTTAAAAGACAACTGGTGTATAATTCAATGTGTACAGGACATTGAAGCATCCTGATAGAAGGCTTCAGTTTTTAACACTAATAGATTGGGCAGTGGTAGTATGCTTCCTAAGGCTTTTTGTCTTTCTGATCCCCTATATGATAAGGGCTTAAGATAGAGGAATAATAATTCAGTGATCACGGTCTCTTTCTTGAGCTCTTCTGGGACCTGACTCTCCCTGCCCACTGTGCCCCCCTGCCCCCCAGCCTTCTGTACAGACCTTTAAAGTAAACAAACCTGAGCTTACAAACAAAAGAAGCATGTCGATAGTACTGTTAGAAGATGGTAGGAAAAATGTCACTGTTTCCAACTGTTGTATAAATATCCAGTGTGGTGGGTAGCTGACATGACCACAACTATAGCACGATATTTTTGTTGATGTTCTAACAGTAATACTTACAAAGCCATTTTGTCCCAGAGAACTTAGGAGAGTTCTACCTCTCTTTCTCATTCAAAACAAAATGTGCATGTCTTCATGCTAAATCCCTCCTCATGTTAAAGCCCTCCTCGTCCATCCATGATTGACCCTAAAAACCTCTTTTTTTTTTTTTTCATCAATCTAGTCCTGTGACCTGGAGGAAGTGATGATGGATGCTCTGGTCAATGACAAACCAGAATTTGTAAAATTATTTATTGACAATGGGGCTAACATATCCGAATTCCTGACATATAGTCGTCTGCAGAGACTCTACTGTTCCATTTCTCAGAAATGCCTCCTCTATGAGCTTCTACTGAAGAAACATGAAGAAAGCAAACTGACCTTGGCAGGGCTCACTGGTCAACAGAGGGAGGAGCAGAAGGAGATCCGTCCTCTTTTCACACTCAGTGAGGTCTCCAGAGTTCTCAAGGATTTTCTCCATGATGCATGCAAAGGTTTCTATCAAGACCTCAGACATGGAGGCAAGAAGAAATCTGTGAGTTACAACTGTCCATCTTAGTCCTGCTCCTCTCCAATTCAGAATTTGAAAGATTTTATTTAGGTCTAGCTTTTGGGGGTAGGGCAGGGAAGGAAAAGGAAGATGAAAGAAACAGTCGCTTAAGTTTCTCATTCCTTTTTTCAGCTCATTATTACAGCTAAAATGGTTTGATCTTTTTAATTTCAAAATTAAAAGGGAAAAGAAAGGAAATTTTAAGTTAGGTTGTGATTCCTCTTTTGCCCCCTCTGCACATGGGGTTTTATGCAAGGTTTCCTGTACCTTGAATTAGTGCTAAGATATGGCTTTTGTTTCAGGATCTGCAGAGGGTCCTGTATCTGACACTCCTCTAGTGCAACTTCCACAGACCATTCCTCATTCTAGCACCTTGCATGTGATGTTTGATCTTCTTAGCCTCACATTTAAGAACAGATTTAATAAAAGATACAGGGGAAACAAGAAGAGAGAGATTTAGGTTTGCTAAGAGTAATTTGACATAGAAAGTGCAGTCTTACACAGATCTTCAAGCAGAAGTACTTGAAAGACAATATTTTCTAGGATAAAGACAAGCAGATGCTGGCCATTTTCAATCCCAGGTCTGAAAATGGGAATCTTTATAAAACTATTCCCAGTTTTATACTGTGTAGGAGTAGATTGGATATCCAATAATGTGCAGTGTATGATATTTGCCTTTAGATCATTATAGTCTGGTTATTGAGTGACGTAACACACAGCAAGAAACAAGAACACTTGTGTGAAATGGCCCTATTGATCACCCTGGCCAACACATGACAAGCATAACATGTGATAGGTACCACCATGGAATGTCTACAGTGCACTGTCCACAACTGTGCAATAGATAGATCATAATTTTTGTATTTTGACAGTGTATTTAACATTGAAACTCCAAAGTACCAAAGTTCTTGCAAAAGCATTAGAAATAAGTGTGAAAGCATAATTTCAAAACAGAGCTAGAGAGAAATTTCATTAAGATCAGAGTTTTAGAGAAAACAAACAACTGAACAACAATTAAACTTTTTATATTTGCCAAGTTCTAGTTTAATCTTGAAACTGTTTAAACTACAAATTAAAAAAAAAAATTCTCACTCAAGTGCTTCAATCGCTTTTGCTTTGATAAAGCCTGGCTAAATTAATTCATAGGATGAAAAGCTAAGCTTTAATCTAGTCAAGATTTCATTGTTCACAAGGACATACAATTTGGGGCAATACCTTTGAGGTCACTAAGCAGAGTCCAGATTTACACATTTTATGGAAATAAAAATTTCCCCTTGAAGCCTCACTCACCTTAGTGGCAGTAAATAAGCTAAAACCAGGTGCTGTAAAGAAGGCCCAGTTCCAATACCAGATCACACTGGCTACTAGCTTTTTTTCCCCTTCTTCCCATGGCTGCCACCAACTGATAACAGAAAGAGTATCACTGTACTGGGATACCAGTGTCGTTGCTGCTAAATTGTGTGTCTTATTTCAAGTTAGGATCTGGTGGTTATGAGACTTTTGGGATATCTTTGCAGTGAGCGATTTAATCAAGTGAATTGCATTGAAAACCTTGTAGGAGGCAGAAGGAGAAAAACCCACCAACATCCCTCCAAAAAATCATCAAAATAAACTTGAACAGAATCCCATAGTTTAAGTGATTAAAAATATATCCTCACAAAAACTTATATAAAAAAAAAATCCCCTCTGGATGTTTCTAATTAACACAGTAGATATAAAGGCATTTAAAAAATATATTTCAAATTCAGAACCTGACCTAAGTTGCTGTACTTTTCTCTGGAGAGTTTTTTTTATCAAATGCTGAAGGAATAAGCAGTGTTCTACTTAAAATACCCCCTGCATGAGGGAGGTTTCTCAAAGGAAAGACTAAAAATAGAGCATAGACATACTCTATTCTATCTTGTCCTGTACAGGGCCTTGGTGGGATTTATTTCTGTTGAAATAAAATGCCTCTTGTTCCCTTTTCTCTGAAACCATGTCCTCTGTGTGCAGAATCCAATATAACTGAAGGCGAGCTCAGATTGGTTACTCACAGGTTTGTCTTGTATATTACACACCAGCAGTGAAACCCTTTTACTAAGGGGCCTTTACTAAAGTCAATGAGAGCTTTACCATCGACTTCAATGGAGTCACGGTTTCACCCAGAATGTTCTCACACATACTGAGTTACATCAGAAACACAAGGGTCCTTTGATTCAGTACAAAAGGAATTTATTAGCTCTCAGTCCTACAGAAAAGAAAAGGAAAAAGACAAATCAAAAGAATATTAAGTAGCTTGCAAGGTGCAGAGCAGCTTAGATCATGTCATTTGCATGGAATGAGACTGCAAAGCAGGTTTTAATTTCTACAAACCGTATTTCAGGATAAAACGAATACAAAGCGATTACCTGGGCCCTTGGATATGAACCAGAAAACCGAAAATCCTTGGAGGGATTTGTTTGTATGGGCAGTACTTCAAAACCGGCACAAGATGGCAAACTATTTCTGGGCTATGGTAAGCTTTGTGCTGTAGCTGCTTCAGGTGAAATATTAACATATTTCAAGTATATGAGGTGGTGGTTTTTGCTCAGCCTTGCAGCTCAAATGACAGATAGGTTTGTTTCTAAAATACGAGATGTGGCATTTATAGGGCCTTTTATCTCCACGCTGCTCATGCCAGGAGGGGCCAGCAGTGCTGGCAGAGAGGAAGGGCAGAGTATCAGCAGGTGTAAATCAGGACAGCCTGAAACCCTGCTGATTAATTTCTGCTGCAGAGTTGGCCCTCCTCTTCCACACTGCTGAGGACTCCCCACTCTCAATCTCAGGTTTTGTTCCCTTTACAATAGGTCAATTGTTGGGGTTCTAGTGATGGAGGGGTGAGATGACACAGTGCAATTGAGCATCTTCAGCTTACGTGCTGCACGCTTAGGGATCAACAGCATCACACTCTCAAAAGCTGAGCTTTGAGCTGGCATAATTGGCTCCTGTTTTACAGCCCTTCACAACCAAGACCCTGTCTCGTGCATCTGCAGTGCAATGCTGTAGCTTCCCACCCCCTGCCCCCCCCCTGAGCCAGACACAGACATAGCTATCAGGCTCCATCCCTGAGCTTCCAGACAGCTGCATCTGGGAAGGGGCACGGAGGGGTCATTTAGAGGGACAAAGTGCAGCACAGCTCTTCGCTGAGTGAGCGTGTGTGCTTGTGCATGCAGACATATCTGCACCTTGCAGGGCCTTTTGTTTGTGGAGCCCTGTTATCAGAAGGCACATTTCTCTACTGTGGGCCACTGAGTTGCCTCTGCCAGCTGTGCTCCTTCCTTTCCCATGCATCATAGAATCCTAGAATCCTAGAATCAACAAGGTTGGAATAGCCCTTCCAGATCATCAAGTCCAACCGTCAGCCCTACAACTCCTAACCACTAAACCATCTCCTGAAACACCACGTCCACCCATTTTTTGAACACCTCCAGGGACGGTGCATCCACCACCTCCCTGGGCAGCCTGTTCCAATGACTCACCACTCTTTCTGTGAAGAAATTTTTCCTAATATCTAATCTGAACCTCCCCTGGTGCAACTTGACCCCATTTCCTCTTGTCCTATTGTGAGTCACTAGGGAGAAGAGGCCAACACCCGCTTCACTACAACCTCCTTTCAGGTAGTTGTAGAGAGCAATGAGGTCTCCCCTCAGCCTCCTCTTCTCCAGGCTGAGCAGCCCCAGCTCCCTCAGCCTTCCCTCATAATACCCCTCTCCAAATGCAGGGTCTTAGCACAGCCACCTTAGAGGTATCTTGGCACCGTGAGACTGTTCTGCGCTATTTCCACAACACATTCTTCTCCTTTCAGTCTTTGACTGCTACCCCAGATCAGGCCACTCAAAGGTCAACCAAACCCAGGAGTCTCCAGCCTTATAAAGCACAAGAACTACCAATATGTGGTTTTCAATTCTCAAATATCACCAAAGTTGCCATTTCAATTGACATTCTGGACTTTCATGTCTGTATTTGAGGACAGATTCTTCAAAGGAGAACCACGCTTTTTTTTGTTGTTGTTGTTAGATGTATTCCTTAGTGAAGTCTCCCCAGTTCAGAAATACCCTCCAGGGTACGTTAACAGCAGCGCCCCTTTCTGTTCTACAGGGTCAGGAAGGTGTAGCTTCAGCTCTGGCAGCCTGCAAGATCCTTAAAGCAATGTCCCGCCTGGAGACGGAGACTGAAGTAGCACATATAATGAAAGAGGCCAAGTACGAGCAGCTCGCTGTTGGTAAGTTACAGCACCTTTTTGACAGCACCAAAAATTTAGGAAGTGACTGCCACTGGAAGGCAAGCAAGTGAAAAAAATAGTTTCAGTTGTGAATGGTCAACTGTCATGAGTAATTTAACAGCCTTGCAGCACAGACAGTCCCAAACATTCAAATACCACAGAAGAAGGACTTCAAACCCACTAATTTTGGAATAAGCAATGTTCTAAGACTGGCCCCTGGGATGCATGGACGAAATTTCTCTCTTGATGTATGTTGATATTTTAAGTGTCTGATGCTAGTACAAGGTGTGTTACAGCAATGAGCAAGATAGAATAACAAAAACACTTCCAGGGTCACAGCAGCCTAGTTTTCCTGCAATATCAAGCTTGCTCTGTAAGGGCCAGTAGAGCAACAAGTTTTAAGGTTTGTCTTTGCTGCTAAAAATAATTTGAGATTACCTCATCCAGAGGAGGGCTAACTGCACTGCAAAACTGCAGTGAGGCTCACACTCGTTTCGCAGCCCCTCCCTGCAGCAGTAAGCACTCAGAGATCCGCAATGCTGGAATGTCCAGCCCTCTCCCCTTTGCCTGGTTTACAAACAGATGTCTGCACACAAGCTTCTCTGCTGATCTGACATCAGTCTAATACTTATCTGAAGGCAGCACTGCTGTGAACAGAGGGCTTTAAAGCATGCCACACATGGAAATGCAGAGGTGCTTTATTTACCTTTAGAACTAGTACATCATGCAGCTGAAGGCTCATGCAGGTATTGCTGTATTATTGATACACAGATCACATTTTCCCCTCTTCTCACAGGGCCATTATTATTTACCAAAAATAAAAGTCAGGTTCTCATATAATCACAGGACTTGAGTAATTTAGTCATGGAACTATGGGCCTAATCCAATACACAGAAGTCTGCTCCTTGGCTTTGCAAAGTATTAGATCAGATTCTCAATTTTATTTTATGGCCCGGATAACACTGTCAATATTAAGGAGAGTGAACATTCTTTAAGAATGATAAATACCACCTCACCTGCAAAACAAATCTGGCTATCAGTTTAAGTGAACTTGATCATTTCCCCACCTAAGAAAGTGCTGAGATAATCAAGTAAATCAGCAGAATTAAACAGACACAAGAATTCAGATCTTGTCTAATGAGAAAACCTTGTCTTTTTGGACTGTTTATCCTAGTTCCTGAGCTCCAGGGCCAGCTTCTCTGGAAACAGAACTACACTGCAACACTCTACCAAGTCTAAATTATTTCATGTCAAATAGCTATATCTTAAAACCAAGTATTTTTGAGTGTGGGGGCAGCGTGGCAACTCATCCTTCAAATTGTTAGAGGGTCACCCAAGAGATACACTTTTTCTTGATACTGTCTAACACTCCACATGAGGCAGCTACAGATGAGGGACTGTTACAAATGCTGACATGATTCCAAGAAGTTCCTTATGCTGTCTGTAGAAGAACTGAGAAAGGAAAATTTCTTCTCAGATCAAATTATAGGGAAAAAAAAACAAACCCACAACAAAACCCAACCTATTAGAGGCTCAGGCTGAGAAAGGAGCATACAGATAGAAAGAGATGAGAGGGAGGTACTGAGAGATTTACTCCATACCTTTCTGCAGATAGCGGGAATTTTACAATTAAAGTGATTTTTATTTTACCAAGGCAAATCTATTTCATCTGCTCTCTGCCCCAACACATGTGCACACACACATAAAGCCATGGTGAGTTATTGTCTTCAGCACTGTTCCTCTCTCCCTCCCACTTTCTTGTAGCTCTCTCAGGCTCTTTTCAACTACTTCAGCCTTGCAGGTGTCTGAGGTGCAGCAAGGAGCATCTGGCAGTGCTCAGGCTTTGCTGCCACCATGCTGCACCCTAGACACATCGCTCTTGTCTAACATTCATTTTTAATTTTTTTTTTCTTTTAAATTACAAGATCTGTTTGTCTATGTTTCCTCCATTTGGCAGAACTGTTTAATGAATGCTACCACAACAATGAGGAGAGAGCATTTGCTCTGTTGGTGAGGAAAAATCAGTACTGGAGCAAAACCACCTGCCTTCAGCTGGCTACAGAAGCGGATGCAAAGTCCTTCTTTGCACACGATGGTGTCCAAGTAAGTTTTACAGACCCTTCGCTCACCACCTCTACCCTCAGGACCTTTAAGCATCATGTTGGACACAGAAGAGGATAGCACAGCAACTGAACAACCCCATGAAATGTATTTCCATAAGAGACATACTTCAGAGAGAGGACTGCTCCCTCTCCCTAGCACCACATGAAGAGGATGTTACACCACATCCTTGCCAAAGCAACACAGCTCCCCCTTTCCCCTCGCTTTCATTCAGCTGGCCCACAAACCAGCGTGTTGAGAAGGTTTAGCCCTTACTCCATCCTGTGCTTTTTCTTCCTTCCTTGCTCACAGAGAAGCATCAGGAAAGCACTGTAAATCTGCCTGAGGCATAATGAAGTTGCTCCAAGATGTGAGGTAACTTATTGTTCAGATTCAAGGAAGAGCTCACTGATAAAAGTTAAATCAAATTACTTTCAGCTTTACCCTTACAACCTGAGTTCTCTCCACATACACAAAGCTAAATTAAGAGTGATGCTCTAGCTCCCAGTGTGTGACTTGCACTTTCTTAATACTACAGATTTTGCTTAATTCCACTTGCTTGCTGTTCTTTTCACTGTCCTCTTCATAACCCTGCATACGCAACATCTTCAAAAGGGTGCACAGGGCACCTGTTTGCTCTGAAGGTGTGCCTGTTCTTTAGGTTTCCAGAGCATTCACTGTCTTAGGAGCCACAGAACATAGGTGCTCTTCATCTGCATGTATGTTTTTGTGATGTTAAAGCCATCTCCTGTTTTCTTGACTTTCAGGCCTTCCTGACAAAAATATGGTGGGGAGACATGTCTACAAGCACACAGATCCTGAAGTTAATATGTGGATTCTGGTGTCCTTTCCTAATCTTCACAAATTTAATAGCATTCAGGTACAAACATAACTATTTGGGTGCAAGAGATAGGTAAGGGACAAAAAATAAGCCATAAAAATATACTCCCAGAATTTCTCGCCTAAGTGATAAAAACAATAGTATCGCCTCAGAATGTCAACAGAAGGACTGCACCACTTTTAACCAAATCAGTTTTATATCGGACTGAGTGATTTGTGTGTCCTGTACCTATTCTAATACTTAAAAGATCAATGCCATGGTTTCACATAGATAACTCCGATTTTGTACAGTCTACAGAAAAGCCTGCTGGAATTCTGTCAGCTCCAGATTCTACGCAGTAATGTGTAGAATATGTCCAGTATAGCACCATCTATTTCTAGATTTGGATGTGCTTGCTTCAAATGTCAGTATCTTATATAGAAAAACAGCCATCACAAAGCACTGTTATCAGCCACAAGCCTTGTATCTTATCAAGGAAAACAGCTGTCACAAAGCAGTATTATCAGCCACAAGCCCTGGTAGCATTAAGTCAAGCTTAAAAACACAGGACGGACATGAAACCAATTAAGATTTTCCAATTCAGTATCTAATGAGATCTCTTTGTTAGTCTTCTGCAGACATAGCTTTGGAGTTCAGCTTTTTGTCAGTGAAGGCTAGAATCTTAGGCTTTCTTAAAAAACAAAACCCAAAACAAACAAAAAAACCGCACAACAGAAAATTAAGAAGAGGCAGCCAAGATGGCTCAGGCAGTCGTAAAAATCAACAAACTGAAATATACTAAGATCTCCTACTATTGTGAGAATCAGGTACAAATAATAAGAATTGGCATTATGGAATTACATTCTAATACAAAATATATGTTTCTTTAGCAGTTAAACTACTTAAAAAGCAAGAGGAAAACTTGTTTGCTACTGCTGACTTAAGACTTTCTTTCTGACAGTATCACTAGGATTTCTTGTCATAGTGGCTGCCAGCTTCACAAATTCAAGAAATTTAATGTGACATTTTAGCAAAGATTCATGGAAAGGTTTAAATTATGATTCCTAATCAAATTAAGCCTTTCCAAATTTGTTCTCTTGAGGACAGTTTTTGCCTCCTTTCCCTGGAAATGCAAGAGTTGACATGTTCCCTACTGCTTCCAGCATTTCCTCTCTTAATTGCTACTAAGAGTAACCAGGAATGGAGCACTGGGGAATTGTCTTCTAGGACTGACTGAAGGATTTATTTCTCCTCAAATTCTAAGTAATTTGAGGAAACTGAGCATCCTGCTCCGTTTTTGTGAAGCCTGCCTATTATCACTTCTCAAGTGACTTCAGCCTTTGCCTTACAAATAAGCAGAATTTGCACAGGTAAGGATTATGCATTATTTGATAGCTTCTCAGTGGAGCAAGTCCAAGATAAGTACATGCTAGCAGTTCTGTATGAATGCCAATTTAGTAGTGAAAAATTGCTAACCATCATCTTTCAACTAATGTGTTTATTTCCTTACAGCAAGGAAAAACAATCAAAGAATGAGCCAGAGCCATTTAGAGAACTGGAGAGTTTAGATACAGAGAGAACTCTCTTTTTTTCCAAGGAAGAAGATAGGTAAGTTAAAAACCATGAGTTAATATAACTTTTGTGACAACAACACTTAGTGTTCTGTTCTGATTAGTGACCAAGAGATGATCTAAGGAGCAGCTGAAGTACTAAGAAAATCATTGCTCCTCAGAAAGTGTTGTGCCCTCTGATTACTGCTGTTGTTGCTCTCTAAAAGGAATATAGAAAATAGATAGGGATATATCACTGTTTTAAGGAGACACAACTTGTTCTGAGCAGGTAATTTCCACAGAACAAGGAATCTGCTTAAGACCAGGGGAATCATAAAGCAGTTCCTGAGATTCCCCTCAGCTCATGATGGCTGATGCACATCGGATTTAGGACCTAAGCCCCCTATCAGATTACTGAGCTGAGCAGAAATAAGATTTTCAGCAAAACCGTACATTATTTGAGTGCATCACTACATACTTTCCTACAAAGGCCACAACAGAAGTACTTGCAACCATCAGTACCTGCAAATTTTATATTAAATCAGCTTCCCACTAATACTAGTGCTCTTCATTTATATTTTAAAAGCTGGGCCTGAAGTACAACAACAAACTTATAAGTTAGAGGGAGTGTTACACAAATGGGTAACTAAGCACAAAGATTTTGTCAGTTGCTCCTGGTCATTCATTGATCTGTGGTTCAGAACTTCTGAATCCCCCCCTATACCTCTGCCACACAGTCATCACCAAAACCTGGGAGAATTCGAGGATTTAAGTCAGGATGGGAAGAATTTTGACTAGCACAAAGTCCTCTTAATAGCTAAATAGCCACTTGTATTAAGCATGCGCTTTTCAACTTCAGAAACATGTCAGCAACAGTAGCAAGGAAGCATCATCTGCAGTATGAAATGCTAGACCAAGTCAGAGTAGTTGGGCTCTGTTTTTACCTCTGGCATTTAGCTGTTGGTATACTGGAGAAAATCATTAGTTCTTCTCTCTCTATCCCTAACCTACAAAATAGGTGTCAAAGCATCCGCCTCTTTGGAGCTCTTTGTAAG
Organism: Hemiprocne comata; assembly: GCA_020745705.1. Taxonomy (NCBI): domain Eukaryota; kingdom Metazoa; phylum Chordata; class Aves; order Apodiformes; family Apodidae; genus Hemiprocne; species Hemiprocne comata. Next base: position 16,911,999 of record CM036590.1, read on the forward strand.
CAATGTCATAAAGCACTTCCATATCCTGAGTGAAGTGTGGTTTGGTCATTACATTGTGCATTCCAATTACTATTATCTTAGCAATTTATTTTGACAAAAAGGCTCTCTCCCTCCGAGATCTATTTCAGCATCTTACAGTAAAGATGCAATTATCTCTTTATGATACTAGCCTGTTACCCAGGGATGTATCTTATGATGTCATAAATTGAGAAGTATTCCAGAACTAGGCACACAGAAAAGACTGGCTGTGAGCAGAAACTTTTCCTTGTAACAAATGTTTTTAATAATTAGCAAGAATATCAGGGAAAATTAAAAACCACTGAAGAGTCATTTATTTTGTGTGAGGTGAAATTGAAAGCATACCCTAGTGCGCCCACCCTTTGGTAGAGATCACACCTCTCAGAGTCAAAATCACAAAATTAAATATCCAATAACATCCCTAGCTTACACAGGAGAGCAATTTATGTGGAAACAAAACCTCACGCTAAGATCAGATTGCTATCAAATACAGGGAACTCGCATTTTCTGTACAGGATAATTTCCAATGCCATTAGATAGCACTTTGTGTTCCAAAACACAGCAAAAACAACTGTAGATGTACAGGTTAAATTTCCCTCCAGTTACCAAAGTACTTGCATTATTCCACAATAGTCAGAGACTACCTTAATAAATAATTTATGAGGTCAATACTTTTCTAAAAGGCTTCTATATTACTTTTTCTCCAGTTTAATTTAATCATAAATGGCAAAATGCCAGCGCTTACAGTTACTAAAATATTCCTTCAGTAGTTCACTCAGACTTCAGCAAGGACAGGCAAGAAACATGTTTAGTATGATCCAGCACTTCTGAGGCTGGGTCAAAAAGAGGAATTGTCACAACAACAAGAGCTGCTGCATGCTCCTGCAAGCCAAAATAGTTAAGAACTGACTCTCAACCTATGTTGGCCATTTGCTTTTCTTTCCTATTATTTAGTATGACAAAGAGCAATTAGCCCACTTCCTCCTCTCATTGGGGATTCGCATAGTGTTTGTACTACATACAAGAACACAATGAAGTTACCTATCAAATTCATACAACAAAACAGAAATAACAAGAATTTGTGTTTAAGTCTGATGGTGTCCAGTGACGGGACAAGGGGCAATGGGCACAAGCTGGAGCATAGGAGGTTGAAGTTAAATGTAAGGAAAAACTTCTTTACTGTGAGGGTAACAGAGCACTGGAACAGGCTGCCCAGAGAGGTTGTGGAGTTTCTTCTCTGGAGACATTCAAACCCCATCTGGACACAATCTTGTGTGATCTACTGTAGTTGACCCTGCTGTAGCAGGGGGGTTGGACTAGAAGATCTCCAGAGGTCCCTTCCAACCCCAATCACTTTGTGACTCTGTGACTTTTTTTTCAAATTCTTCTTTTTGACTTGAAATATTTCTGCTATGGTAATATGATTGCTCTGACTTTTACATCTTTCTTCCTTGCCATTTGCAGCGTTTGCCTGTTACTGTCTTACAAGAAGCTTTATATAGAATAAACCGGATCCTATTCCCATGGACTAATTTTAGGAAATCATCACCAAGCCTATATTATTTTTGTTTTGCAGAGGAAATGGTAAATTAGAAAAGCAGAACCCTTCTGAAAACACAGCGTGGGCGACATTCATGTTTACTCGGTGGAGAAAATTCTGGAGTGCCCCTGTAACTGTATTTACAGGAAATGTTATAATGTACTTTGCTTTTCTGTTTCTATTTACTTATGTCCTTTTACTGGACTTTAAACCACCTCCACCTGAGGGTCCATCTGCTAAAGAAATTATACTTTACTTCTGGGTTTTTACCCTGGTCTTGGAAGAAATCCGACAGGTCAGTAACCTACAACATCTTAGTAATAATACAGTAAAACCTGAGGCAATATTTTGAACAGATTTACAATCTGTAGAATTGTACAAGCTTGAAGGTTCCAAGTGTCAGGTGCAGTTCTGTACAGAGGAGCAATACAGAACCTAGCTTATCCAAAACACTTCGCCTCTCTCTCCCAAAGCAACCTCTTCCTCCACCATATAAACCTGTAGCTCCATGTTTGTTTTTCCATCCTACTCCAGCTGTAGCCAAGTGGGCTGCTGAGATTCAGGTGTCCTTCACTTTGCAAAATATCTCCCTGATGTCACTCTCCAAAACTAGGTCCTCCAGTTATATTCTACATCTGGAAATACAGCATACAAATCTACATCTACAGAATTTTAAGAGATTCTTCCCTCTGGAGACCATTTAAAAAAAAACAAACAAGTAAATGAATTCAGATTATTTGTGCTTTTCCTAAAATACTTATCAGCTCAAAACATTACCAGATCTCCTTTTTTTGTTTGCTTTAAAAAAAAAATAAATACAAAGTTGTCCATTACTCTCCCAGTTACCAGTGAAGGGGATCCCAGTTTGTTAAAGTTTATTCGAAATTATGCAGCAAGGCCATAACTAGAGGAGGACGTGGAAAATATTTGGATCAAAGAACATTTCATTATAAACCTGTAAAACATGAAGAGTGCTAGGTAAAACCAATTAAAAAACCCAAGTCTTTACTAGATAATCAAATGTGCACTCAGTGACAATTCCAGTATACAACCACCAGATCTGTTGATGGAGTTTAGACAGCAGCATCTAGAAACTGAACTTTGACTAGAAGTTGTTTTATTGTTTAATGCTGACAAAAGCTTCAATCAGGCCTCAAAAATTCTTAAGTCTAATATCACAAGAATTAAAAATTGATTTTTTTTTCTTTTCCATCTAACTTTTTTGTTTTAAACCAGTTAACCAAGCTTATGTTTTCAAGCTTTTTTCCTGTTACACTAGGAAGTTGTTTTGCTCTTTGCAATGAAAAAGAAAAAGGAGAACAGGTATTATGTTAAAACTCAATCATAATGAAATATTGAAAATAGAAACAGATATATACCGATTATTATTTCTATTTTTCAGAGTTTCTATACAGATGAAGACACAAATTTAATGAAAAAATTTAAATTGTATGTGGAGGATAACTGGAATAAATGCGATATGGTGGCCATCTTCCTCTTCATAATTGGGGTAACCTGCAGGTATATATCTGTTCCATGTGATGTAGTCAGCATCAGTAGCCAGGGCTATGTATTGCAGCTGACAGGAGAGTCTCATGTGCACGTGAGGACAGGCTATGACATTTACTTTTACAAGCTTTGAGACATGTTTCTGCAACAAAAGCCAGTGAAATTCTGTGGAATCATAGACGTTGCTCTGGAGACCACAAAAATACATAGTGGTATATTCAAACACATGTACACAAAAGCTCTGGTTTTTTTGTTTGTTTTTGGCAATCATGGGAAGTCAATGTATTTTATCTTTTTATCTTTTTTTAATTTAAATAAATCTCATTGCTGCCAAGACAGAGAATACAGCGTCCCTCCATCTTTTGGCCATTTCACATCAATTTACAGACATAATGTTACATTTGTCTTACAAGCTTATGCAACCATAGCCCTGAAGCACCTGCCTTTTCCTAACTAGGCAGTATCAGGGAACTGAGTGCAATATTTGAGAAAATAATTCTCAGCAGTACTTGCTGAGATCTGATATTTCATTTAATGTGCTCTGCAGGATGCTGAACTCGACCTTTCAAGCTGGCCGTACAATACTTGCCATTGATTTTATGGTGTTTACACTTAGACTTATCCATATTTTTGCAATTCACAAACAACTTGGACCAAAGATCATAATTGTGGAAAGGATGGTAAGTGTGCAGTCTGTCTTAGATAAAAACTTGTGCTTTCTAAAAAATGCAGAGTAGAAAATCTTCTCTTTACAAAGGAAATCAGTTTATAACCTACATTTTTGAGGCTTGTCATTTTGCATATATTCCCTTATTTATTGTCTTCGATGGAGTAAGTTTGAAGGAGATCCTTCCGAAGACCTCTGTAGTGTAGTAAATTGGTGCCAATTTACTAATCCTTGTACCTTACCTAATCATTTATGCTCAGATCTGGCAAATGAGGAGTTGAATGTCTGACTTACTGCTGTTCCTCCTACTTCATAAGCTGTGCACATTCAGAGCAGAACCTGAGACAGACAACAGAAGGGCGGGGCATTTACTGAATGACTCTTCCACTTGGGGAAACTGACAGTGTTACTTGCAAAAAAAATCTGTGAAAAAGGATAGTTGCAAGTTTCCCACAGGAGTTCTTCTTACTTGTACTTTGTAGCTCCGAGTTACAATGAAAATGTATTAGTACTTTGTGAGCTGTTGATAAAATGTTTTAATTTATTACCACTCTCCTGCAGGAAATAAGGCATTAGGACTACAGTTCCTGTGCTTGGGTATGCAGTGGTATGATGAAGTAGCTTTCTATTTAGGCATGTTCATTCTCTAGGCCAGTTAGCCCACGGTAACTGATTAATACGAGTTCATCTAATTGTAAGCACTATTATAGAATCTACAAATATTTGATTTGTGACTAACAGCGAAGCTCAGTAAAAGCCCTACAGTCTAAACAAGCCTATACATTGAATAAACATAACTACCAAGCTATTTGGATTTGTCTACAAATGCAGAAACTGGAACTCTAACATGACATTTGCTTGGAGTAGCAAAAGGGTAAATGGCAAATAAATATTTGTTCATGAACATTATCTAGCTTACAGCATTAGCAGACTTCTATTGTAAGAGAACAAGTCAGATCTGCAGCTCCTAACCCATCCTTGCTGCATACCAGGCTAAACCAGGGCCCTGAGCAAATATGGTGATGTGTCTGCTATGTTGGCATCTGAAGTCATATGAGATAACACAGAGATTAAAAAGAAGCAAGTAAGAGTATGAACAACAGCCTAGACAAAACACTAAAATGGGACCTTTCATCTTCTCCCCATCCAGCTGATACAATGCCTTAGCTTTGGTAGTTCAGTGTGGAACTCTAAAAGAAGGAAACAAAAGGAAATGTGGAAATGAAACAACAGTGAAAGTTACTTCAGTAAATGATAGCTTCTTGAAAGTGGGTTTCTTCATCAAGTGGGTTTAAGCAAGATGATTTCCTTTACTTAAAGAGAGAAGCAATCCATGATTGTCTCTCACTGGCTTTCTCCTTTTAAATCTGGCTACAGAATTGCTGAAACAAGTCTGGTAGCTGCTAAAATGGCAGTTCAATGCCAGAACAATGCCCATTCACAGAGAGACTGCAAATTGTGAAAAAATATATCCAGACTTGCCACCGCTCTCTCTTAACTATGACACGATTACAGTCCTGAAGCATTCCTAAATTTGAAATAATCCAGAAAACAAAATAGATTGGTAAAAGTCATAGACATCAACTATGTCCTGCGTGGCTTAGACACTGTATTTATTAATAGAACTCCAAGTAACCTCCTGGATGTCTGAAATGGCTCTGCTTTTGGGTAACTACACAATCCAATAATCTAATTGAAATGAATCTACAGTCCCTAATGAACTGTCAGATTAGATGGAAAGAGGATGAAGTGTACCTCTTCCACCAGGGAAAAAATATTGCACTTGAAATACATATTAGATTTTTATTTTTTTTAAATAAAGTGTTTTAGGATTCAATTACTTCTGCTTCTGTAGAGAAACACAATGTTTAAAAGCAGGAAGTCCTGAAAACAATCCCTCAGTTGCATTACTTAGCTTGAAACCCAAGACAGAAGCCACCTGATCCTTGCAACCTTCTATGGCTGCTGTACCAGTGGTTCAGTATTCATCAATGAGCACTGACTGTTACCAGGATCCACTGCTGCAGCAGAACTCTTGTAATTCACAGTAAAGTGGCCAATGGTACTGTGAGATCTCAGAGAAAATCAGCATTTAAAAGGTATGATGACTTTGACTTTAAAAGTAAAATGTGTTTCATTTTTAAATGCTAGCTGATTGAAAAGCAAGGTTTTAATTTAAAACATGCCTTTATCTAAATGAGCTATCAAAGAAAAATGCTGGTTACAGGCCAAGAACAATATAACAGCAAGGTCAAGAGTGGAATTCTGTGCACAGAACTCTATCCTATTCCACCTCCTTTAACCTAAACAAGCTTGTAAGGAATCAGATTTATTTGAGCCACTTTCACACAGAAAGATTACTGTTCTTTGACTATGCCGTGACAGTCACCTCTCCTTCTTTTCTCCTCTCCCTCTCTCTTTTCTAGATGAAGGACGTTTTCTTCTTTCTCTTTTTCTTGACTGTGTGGCTCATTGCCTACGGTGTGACAACTCAAGCTCTGCTTCATCCCAATGACAGCCGAGTGGAATGGATATTCAGAAGGGTGTTTTATCGTCCCTACCTTCAGATATTTGGCCAGATTCCACTGGATGAAATAGACAGTGAGAAAATTTCTTCTCCCCCTAACTTGGCCATTTTTGGATGCACAATTCTGATTAGAGCATGGAATTCTTTCACAGTATTGTATTTTATTTTTTCATATTAGTCCTGCAGGCCAAAGCTTTCACATTACTATGATATAAATCATGTAATTGCAAAGAGATAATGGGCAGTGAGGAACTACACTGAAGCATAAGGGTCGACCCTATTTAGACAAGCTGTCTGAAATATTCACACAAGGAGTTGCAGTTTTAAAGGCTGCCATACCTTCTTTCACTTCAATCCATTTCCGTTCTGTTTAACCTGGACTCAGATAACCCTGTGTAAACTGAAACAATGGCACCTCCACACATTTTGGCAGTAGTTTAATGTGACAGTGTTACTGCAGTACAGTTCTGCCCATGAGCAAATACGTTTTAGAATAAATATCCCTCTAGAGCATTTTTTGACTGGAGGTAAAGCTGCCCAAATCAAATAAAGCTAGTAATTGCATATGTGCAACATTTCAAACAAGGCAACATAAAAATAACCACAAAACATGGAAATACTTAGACATAAAGGCTCAAAGCAACATTGCTGATAGATAAGCAGATAAAGTACAGAATAGGTCATCTCCTAAAGAAGTCTGAAGTAATGCCACAGCATTTAGCCAGAGTAACAATGCTAAATGTTCAGTGGCAATATTAAAGTACAAGTCAAATGTGAGGTAATATAGATGGAACCAAAAAAATCCCATAGACAGAAGCAAACCAGTATGCATTCTTTCATGTTCACTTTGCTTAATAAGAAGCAGCATACTCTTAGAAAACGAAAAAAGCCTGAATGAGGCAAGAGAGCATGGTTGTGATCCACCTCACTGAACTTTAAACATCTATGATGTAAGCATGCATAGCACAACCAATCATTCTTCTTTCCATTAAAGTAATTGAAGAGAAACAAGTGTTTCTGGAATAGGATTAATCTCATTTGGAAATAGGCCATGTAGCATTCCCTAGAAATATGTGTTTCTCTTCACTGAGACTCCAAAGGGTGTCTTCACCTGGATAAATAACTGGTTAAAAGACAGAGGAAAAAATAATTAACTACACGGGCAACTTCCAAAAGGGAATAATTTGTCCTGGGGCCCTGTGGGGCTTATTCTGCTCAACATCTTTATGAAGCATACAGAAAAGGAGATGGGTAATAAGCATGATAAAATTTGCTGATGAAACTTCATTACTGGGTAGTAGAGACAAAAGCTGACACCTAAGAGTTGCATAGGACCCTCATGAGTGCTAAATCATCGTGTGAAATTCAGTGTAGATAAGTATAAGGTAATGCACCTGGTGAAAGCAGTCCCAGCTGTGGTGAGCTTTGATATAACTGTCTGCTATAAAGAACACGATGGTGAGGTTATCTGTGGCAGTGGGGAAAACAATTACAAGTAAAAAAATTGAGAATAAACACGTAAGTATCATTATGCCACTTCACATTTGTGGACTTAATTCATAGCTGGAGACAGGATACAGGGCCAGACCTGTAGTCTGATGCAATAGCACCATTCTTGATAACCTCGACTGCAGGCTCAGATGTACAAAGTAGTTTACATTTAGAATGAGGAACCCCATTCCCAGCTTTTACTGAATTTTCCCCTCTAACACATGTACCAGCATGAAGACTGCGAAGACAAGTATGTGGGAGAACACAATTGCTAAATACTCAAAGCTAGTTTGACTTCAGGACGTCAAAACTAGTCTAAAAAGGATACAGCCTTTTCAATACAACCCCCATTTGCTGACTGTTACTAAAAAGCCAGTTGTGACAGCCATCTTGCCACTTAATGAGCAGCCAAGTTGTGGAGGTCTGCATTGTCCTAGGGTTGCAAATCTCATGCACATTACAGCAATGTCTCTTCATGTATATGACATGATTACATTTTCACCAAATTAAAGATACTTGATATTAATCCACAAAAATTACCTTCCAAGTAGCTCAGCAGCTCACGCAAAGAACTGTCCTTTTAGTGTTAAGAGACTCTTGTATTTATGGTCCTGCTAGTAGTCAACAAGGGCAGTACAAAAATACTACCACAATCTTGGGTTTAAGCTTTTAATGATTGTAAAATATTCAGAACAAACTTATGCTGTTATTTATATGCATCCAAGATTAAATCTCATTTTAGTAATCATTGTCCTTGATTAGTACCCTAACAGTAAAGGTACTAAATATACATCCATGTCACTAGTTCTTAAAAAAATATATGTTTGGAGATATTAATTCAGTCTTTATTTGCATTGAAATAACTATGAAATGCAGCACTTCAAATGTCAGGAAAAATTGTACTTCTTGCCATTCTTTGTTGAAAGTCAAAGATTTTGCCCACCAAAATGCAAAGCTTTTGTCACCACTCAAAGAAATGACTGTGGCAGTAGGATTTGTCAAATCAATTACTTTATTTCTCTGTTTTTCCTTTGCAGCATCACGAACGTACCCCAGGAACTGTACATTAGATCCACTGCAGGTTCTGCAAGAGAACTTGCCATCATGTCCTAACAGCTATGCTAACTGGCTTGTCATACTTCTGTTGGTCATCTTCCTACTAGTCACAAACGTTCTCCTTATGAATCTCCTGATTGCTATGTTCAGGTAAGACTGATTTCAGCAGGAGGCTTGGAAAGTTTTGGAGGCTGCAAAGTTTTATCTGAATACCCACACTCACTACATTGTTCTTGGCTATTCATTTTGGAATACACTAGCTATTTCCTTGTGAATATTTAGGGATTGATAGGTAGGCTTCTGTGATCATATAGTTCTTAAGTTCTCATAATTCTTTCTTTTGCCACATTAAAGACAAGAAAGGAGTCCTCTTTTACTGCTAAAAATTCAATTAAACATGCACACAAGGGTCTGGATCCCTGGCTGTGCTGCAGCACAAATATGCAGGTGCAAAGCAGCTGTGAACTTGGCAGACTTAACAGTGGATAGTCTGCACAGAGGGGAAATGCTTGATGTCAACAGAGCTAATAATGACTTATTTGGTTGAAGAATTGATGAGGCATGTTTGCTGATCTTGCCTGAGTGAAGTGGAAACATGTTTTTTTTTTAAAAAAACCCAACAAACGAATGTATTTTTTAATATTTGAATGCTGCAACTGTAATTATTTTAATACATAAGAATTGGCACAAATTTTAGATTACCACTACTTGGTGAACTTCCTGTTCCTTTTTTAACGTAAATGTGGAACTAAATTTTGTAATAGTAAGATTTAGTTTGTTGAGGTAAAAACAGTTATATACTCTTTTTTTTCCCCCCAACTACAGTTACACCTTTCAAGTTGTTCAGGGCAATGCAGACATTTTCTGGAAAATTCAGCGCTACAACCTGATCATTGAATACCATGGCCGGCCTGCCTTAGCACCACCATTTATCATTATTAACCACATAACTCTGGTTCTCAGAAGAATCTTCAACAAAATGGAACACAAAAAAGAACATCTGGGTGAGCTACTAACACGGATCTAGCAACTGGAGGCCCTGATACTCTTAGGACATGCTGCATGGGCAAAACTGGAGAGAAATTAAGATTTCCTTAGGCTAAGAGTCACAATTTATTTTTAACAAAGACTGCCAGGAGAGTAGAAATGAAAAATTAAAGCTTCCAGTGTATCCTGTATTATAAACAGTTTCCCATAATGCATTTCTTTATGCATCATAGTTATTACAACAAAGGTGTTGAGATAAATCTGGTTAAAGGGATTTGATTTCTGAAGAGATAACAATGGATAGGTTTAATGAATAATAAATAGTTATGTCACTTGCTCTGAGTTTTAGTAATTATTAAGTACAGACAACCCTACAAACATATACCAAGTCTAAAATTCTACTAGGATCAGTGGAATTTCCCAATACAGAGACATGGAGAGTGAGCAAGCACACTCAGAGAAATGCTGGTCCCTTAAAAGTTTTAATTAAAATGACAGATTAATTTAAGCTAATTACAGAAGGCATTTGGAGGCTTTCTACAGTGATGGCAAACTTAGCCCATCTAGTTTAATAGTGTCTGATAATAAGCCTGTTTATTCCTCATGCATGGGCTGATAATGGGCTTAGGAGCCCATTTCAAAGCCCTTTGACTAAGCTCCCCTTCAGACACACTCCTTCTGGCTATCAAAGCATACTGATGAAGATTCCTAAAATAACCCCACAAACAACAAATAAAACAACTAAAACAAAAAAACCTGAACTCTTTTTCCCTCTAGGAAAGCAAGTACCTGACTGGTCGGACTATAGATTCAGTAGTGTTTGGAGCATGCAGCCAGTGTGCCCTTTTATCAGTCTTTAGGAAGATATAAAACTATTATGTTACATCCAAAATACATCCATGAAATTGAGATTGGTTGTTGTCTGGGACATTTGACAAGAACAACAGGCTTTATACTTGAAGGCAGAAGGAGTCCAGCTGGACACCTGTGACTCGTGGTGTTCCCCAGGGATCAATACTGGGCCCAGTCTTATTCAACATCTTCATCAATGACCTGGATGAGGGGATAGAGTCTATCCTCAGCAAGTTTGCTGATGATACAAAGCTGGGAGGATTGGATGATATACTGAAGGCTGTCCTGCCATTCAGCAAGAAGTAGACAGTTTGGAGAGCTGGGCAGAGATGAGGTTCAACAAGAGTAAGTGAAGAGTCCTGCACCTGGTGAGAAAAAACACCATGCACCAATACAGATTATGGGTTGACCTGCTAGAAAGCAGCCCCATAGAGGAGGACCTTGAGGTCCTGGTGGACAGCAAGTTATCCATGGGACAGCAATGTGCCCTCGCAGCCAAGGGAGCCAATAGTATCTTGGGATGAATTAAGAACAGTGTGGCCAGCAGGTCAAGGGAAGTTCTCCTCCTTCTATACTTTGCCCTAGTAAGACCAGATCTGCAGTATTGTGTCCAGTTCTGGGCTCCCTAGTTCAAGAGGGACAAGGATATGCTGGAAAGAGTCCAACAGAGGGCTGCAAGGATGATTAAGGGACTGGAACATCTGTCATATGAGGAAAGGCTGAGACACCGGGGGCTGTTTAGTCTTGAGAAGACTGAGAGGGGACCTTATTAATATCTATAAATATCTGAAAGGTGGGCGTCAAGAATGGGCCAGTCTCTTTTCAGTGGTGCCCTGTGATAGGATGGGGGGCAACGGCACCAAGCTACAACACAGAAAGTTCCACTCAACATGAAGAAAAACTTCTTTACTGTGAGGGTGCTGGAGCACTGGAACAGGCTGCCCAGAGAGGCTGTGGACTCTCCTTTTCCAGAGACTTTCAAGACCCATCTGGACACATACCTGTGTGATCTGCCTAGGTGTTCCTGCTGCAGCAGGGGGTTTGGACTCGAGGAGCTTCAGAGGTCCCTTCCAACCCCTATGATTCTATGATTTATTCACAGTTTCCCCTTCCTATTTATAGTTGTTCTAATAAATAAGCTTAGATGATAAACTGCATCTGAACATAAACCTCTGCTCATTAAATACTTTGGGGCTACAATATGTCAGAACTCTAGTAGGACATAAATGAGTTTAAATAGAACCACTGAAATTGGTTCTTTAGAAAATTCAGGACTCATATTTAACTGCAGAAAGGTCTTTTGCCTTCCATGACAAGGAAAAAAAAAGTAGAAAATACTTATTTTACTCTGCATTTTCATAACATGACACTCCTGCAATGACAAAGTGCCTGCAAAGGCAAGACTTGATTTTTCTTTAGTGTTACAGCCTTCCAATACTAGTGTAAGAGAAAAAGGAGTAAAATATAATTCATAACTTCTTTTTTTTTCCCCCTACAGAAAGAGATCTTCCAGTTGGCCTAGATCAAAATATCATAACATGGGAGCTTGTGCAAAAAGAAAATTATCTTGTACATCTTGAACAAGAAAGGAAAGAAAGCAATGAAGAAAGGCTGAAGGCCACCTCTAATAAGTATGTTATTCTGACCCATAATAAGTGTACCTTGCAAGTCTTCAGCTTCGAATGATATTCAGGTGCTTGTAAAGCTTATAGGAAGAGTCCAACTAATATACCATTAAGAAATATGCAGTCCATAAAAAAATGTGAGAAGCTGGCATCACTACATTATTAGAAGAGGTTTTGGCACTCTTGAAGTATGTACAATTGCACACCTGTAAGCTACAGACAAATCTGCAGTCAAGCTCAATGAAACTCATGCTCATGAAGAAATGGTGGAAGAATAGTTCCTTTGCTACACTGTAGTGCATGCACTTCCATCCCTTGTAAGAATACAACAGACTTTTGAGTTAGCCTTTTGAATGGCTTAGACCTTTGAATGGGAGCTTCATAGATTCATAGAATGGTTAAGGTTGGAAGGGACCTTAAAAATCATCAGGTTCCAACCCCCCTGCTATGAGCAGGGGCATCTCCCACTAGACCAGGCTGCACAAAGCATCATCCAACCTGGCCTTGAACACGTCCAGGGAGGGGGCTTGCACAACCTCTGTGGGCAACCTATTCCAGTGCCTTACTACCCTCATGGTAAAGAATTTCTTCCTGATGTCTAAACTAAATCTACCCTCTTTCAGTTTAAAACTATTACTCCTTGTCCAATCACTGCCCTCTCTGGTGAAGAGCCCCTCCCCAGCTTTCCTGTAGCCCCCTTCAGGTACTAGAAGGCTGCTATGAGGTCTCCCCGGAGCCTTCTCTTCTCCATGCTGAACGGCCCCAGCTCTTTCAGCCTATCTTCATAGCAGAGGTGCTCCAGCCCTTTGATCATCTTTGTGGCCCTTCTCTGGACCCTCTCCCACAGCTCCATGTCTTTCCTGTGCTGAGGGCTCCAGAGCTGTACACAGTACTCCAGGTGTGGTCTCACCAGGGCAGAGTAGAGGGGCAGAATCCCTTCCCTGGCCCAGGTGGCTGTGCCTCTTTTGATGCAGCCCAGGATGTGGTTGGCCCTCTGGGCTCCAGCGCACACTGTTGGCTCATGTCAAGCTTCTCATCTACTACCACCCCCAAGTCCTTTTCCTCAGGGCTACTCTCTATCCATTCTCTCCCCAGCCTGTATTTGTGCCTGGGGTTGCACCAACCCAGGTGCAGGACCTTGCACTTGACCTTGTTGAACTTCATGAGATTGGCAGTGGCCCACCTCTCAAGCCTGTCAAGGTCCCTCTGGATGGCATCCCTTCCCTCTAGGGTGTCAACTACTCCACACAGCTTGGTATTGTCAGCAAACTTGCTGAGGATACACTCAATCCATGTTTCCAACAAAGATGTTAAACAGCACTGGTCCCAGTACTGACCCCTGAGGAACACCAGTTGTCACTTGCCTCCACTTGGATACTGAACCATTGACCACAACTCTCTGGGTGCGGCCACCTAGTCAATTACTTATCTACTGAGTGGTCCACCTGTCAAATCCACATCTTGTCAGTTTGGAGACCAGGATGTTGTGTGGGACGGTGTCAAATGCCTTGCACAAATCCAGGTAGATGACTTCAGTTGCTCTGCCATTATCCACCATCTCTGTAGCCTTGTCGCAGAAGGCCACCAAATTGGTCAGGCATGATTTACCCTTATTTTCCATGTGCCTTAGCAGATTTTCCAGGAGGATCTGTTCCATGATCTTGTTAGGCACAGAGGTGAGACTGACTGGCCTGTAGTTCCCCGGGTCTTCCTTTTTCCCCTGTTTAAAAACAGGGGCTATGTTCCCTTTTTTTCCAATTGGCAGGAACCTCACCAGACTGCCATGACCTCTCAGAGGCTTAGCAACTGTGTCTGCCAGCTCCCTCAGGACCTGTGGATGGACCCCATCAGGTCCCATAGACTTGTGCACCTTCAGGTTCTTTAGATGGTCATGAACCTGTTCTTCTCCTTCAGTGGGAGGTACTTCATTCTCCCAGCCCCTGCTTTCACCTGCTGTGGCCTTTGCAATGAGGCTGGAGCACTTGCCAGAGAAGACCGATGCAAAGAAATCATTGAGAACCTCAGCCTGCTCAATATTCTGCATAGCTAGATCTCCCATTTCCTTCAGGAGAGGACTTGCATTTTCCTTGGTTGTCCTTTTATCCCCAACATACCTGTAGAAGCTTTTCTTATTGCTTTTTACATCCCCGGCAAGATTTAATTCCATCTGGGATCTGGCTCTCCTTACCTGATCCTTAGCTGCTTGGACAACCTCTCTGTAATCCTCCCAGGGTACCTGTTCTAGCTTCCACCCTCTGTGTGCTTCCTTCTTAAATTTGAGTTTTTCTAGGAGCTGCTTGCTCAGCTGGCCTCCTGGAGTTTTTACCTGACTTTCTTTTAGTTGGGATGCAACACTCTTGGGTCTGGAAAAGGTGATCCTTAAATATCAGCCAGCTTTCATGGGCCCCTCTTCCCTCCAGGATGTTCTCCCATGACTCTCTCGAGTTACCTCCAGCCCACCGATGCAGCTTTATGTCATGACACTACAGTTTTCCAAAAGAAATTAATTATACTGGCTCTAAAACTGTATTCAATTAACTGAGTCTCCATTTAAATATTTCTCTAAAATATCTCCCAACTAGGAATATCACTAAAAATGGTTTAGCATTCTGAAGGAAGAGCCCTAAATTATTATTCAGAGGTTTATTCCTTTAAGTGAGATGACCCAAAGTAGTTACATGCAGGGAAAACACAAACACCTAAGGCAATACTGAAAGACAGACAGCAAAGCATTATTTAAAGAAGCTTTTAACACCAGTTTCACCTATTTCCTCTTACAATAAAACTGACTTCAGAAGCACAGAAGGTATGAAAGTTACTATAAAAAAGTTCCATGGAGATGTTCTTGTGCTGTCTGCTTTCTCTTTCAAAACAAACCTCCATCTAACTCGTAGAATCGTTGAAGACCAGAGCAGCCTACACAAATGTGTTCTTGGAAAGTACTCTTCCCCCTCTAACCTACATAGACTCTTAATTCATAATTATTTAGATTTATTATGTTGGTTTAAACTTTATTCTCATAAGCAGATCATTGACAAACCCTAGGAATGAGAGCCCAATTGTTGAGACCAAGCAACAAGTGTGTGTGTAATTGCTTCCAAACAAAGGGCACAATTATATTCTTTCTAGCTTTAAAGCTAGAACACTTTAAAGATGGTACATTGTAGATTAAGTTACTGCTTGGAGGGGAAAAGTAAGTATCAGTCTGACTTCACAGTATTTCAAGTATAGCAGAGCCAGAAAGAGACTGGAAAAGGCACAGGTGAACACCACTAAATGTGTGGCTTTTTATCTTTGCTTTTAGGTGGTAGCACGGTGTATTTGAAATCTTATAAAACCCTCAGAAAGTGATTCTTTGAGCTTTGCATTGAACCAAACACAAAATGCATTAGACCCAGTAAAGCAGCAGCTTTTCCACATAGACCTGAATGGAATGTAACCTGTTAGAGGGAAACTGAAAAAGTAGTTAGGGCAAAGCAGAGAGGGATTTGAGAAGCCTATGGAGAATCAGATCCTAAGAATAAGGAGCATGAAGGATGCAGAAGGATGCAGAAAGCATGTGGACAATATGATTTGGAGGCAATATATGCAAGTTCTCTATGCCGTCCCTTTGGAGTGCACGGAAAAAGGGATTTAAATGTCAAACTAGTTAATGAAAATGAAACCTTGTATAAATTTCAAGTGATTCACCTCCCCCAAGTTGATAGAACAAGTATTGTGGCCTCAGTTCTCGTATCAGAATCAGTTTACATTTGATGCTGGTGGGACATAAGTGGCTGGAGAGAGAGTTGGGCCTAAGGCTCCTTTCTGCTGGCCTTGATTTCCACAGCAGCTGGGGCTAAGTGGCCTTCACCAGAAGCTGATCAGCTGCTGTAACCTGTGTGAGTTTATGATGAGTCCCCAGGCAACAGGTGCATGACAAGTGTCCCAGAAATGCTGCTCTGTTCAATAAATACTTGCACGAACACCTCAAAAGGACAAAACTTTCAGGGGACTTTGGGTTATCTCAGCAGCACAGAATTGCCAGTGAGGGGTCATGGCTCTAGTAAGTTATGTGGCTTTTGTGTTTTAGGATTTCTTCTGAGGCCTTTCCTTTTTGCTCAGCATGTCTGCTTTGTTTCCATAGGCTGGATAATTTGTCTAAATATTTTTGTGGATTGAAAGAACAAGAAAAGCGGTTTAAAGTTATGGAAACTCAGGTAAGTAATATTTTTAGAAGCATTTATATCAGCTTTAGGCTTTCACTATGTTTCTATCATTTCATGGTTTGGCAGACCCTATTTAGGGGTAAAGGGAAGGAGAAATAGATCTGTATTATGGTTCCACTTATTGTTTTCTTTCTGGCGATATACATACACAAAGAAATGTTTCTCACCTCTGGTAGAAACAGGAATACAACATTTCTTGCTCTCTTTGCTAGTCTGCCTGAGAAGTGTTTATTTCCTTCATTAAGAATGGTTCCAGAAGGAAATGCTTCATCTTCCTGACTCCATTCTCTTCTGTCACCAAACTTTTTCCTCCTTTAAACTCACTTTGAAAATACCCGCATTCTGTTTCATCTGACCAAGACTAATCTCTTGGACAAAAGTTTTTCTCATTTTCTTAGATATCAGACACCGATGTTTCAAAAGGAAGTGTCTAACATAAAAATGTGAGACATAAATAAAAGAAGGAAACCCTATCTTTGATGACAAACCTCTGAAGTATAAACAAACATTTCTTAAACAGTCTGAAAATGCTGAGCATTACCATGTGCTACATAACACAAGCGTTATTGTTTTCTTTGTCCCTAGAACTCAAATGTAATTCTGGCCTGACTGAAAGTTTCTTAATACTCCTATTGCAGTTTCCCTCCCTTTTCTTACCCATTTTATGGCTTCCTGAAAAAAGTTATGCTATTCAATGACCAGTGTCGACACCAAATACAGGTCCAACAGGAACACACAAGAAATGCTTTAGTAAGTTTGTGCCAACTTGAAATTATATACTTCAAAAAGGGAAGATACTTAATACGAACTGTCTTGGAGGACAATTTAACTATTTCTTTTTAAAAAATGTAGTATCTCTGATGCTGCTTCAGTCTGCTACCTAGATTATTTTTCCTGTAAATTAAAGAACGGATAAAGTACTACAAACATTAGCTGATGTGGAAATCACTACCTATTTTGTAGATTTCCTACTGTACAGCTGTTATCTCCTCAATGGCAGAGATTTTAACCAAAACCAACCTCTTGAGCAACCAACCAGCTCCAAACTATAAATGTAAGTATTGAAAACAATAATGGAAAAGCTCAATAATACAGCCAAACAATTTAGTTAAAGAAATTGCAAGGAAAAAAAATTGGAAAAGAACCACATAAGGAGGTGCAAAAGAGTATACCTAGAGGTAATGAGAATATAGACAGGGAATAGAATATTCATACTTAAGAATAAATACCTTTTGCAACGTATATTTAAAAGGTTTGTGGACAGGACTATTGCTCAGTGTGAGTTAGAATGAGCTCACCTAACTTCAAGCATGTAAATAAGTGTCTATTTGCCATAAGGTTTCTTGAGAGAGTTGTGTCTTGGGAGTTCTTGAGTCAATGCAATAGTACTACCAAAATATTACCAAACCATTTAATATGGGTAACAATAGTAATTAAAAAAAAAAAATAAATTGAGCAAGCCTCCTAGTTTGTTTTCATCAGCACAGGCCATTTGCCTTCTGAGCTGCAACTACTTCTGTCAGTTAACAATCTTGTCCTGTGTCCCATGGCTCCATTGTTGGGACTTCTAAAACACTGGAGAAAGAAACAGACTATTTCTCAGCCATCACAGGATATCCAACACGCTCCTTAATGATCTATGTCAATATCTACCTATTACTATCTATTACACTAAAAGCTTCCCAACAACCATAGACTGAACATATATATACAATATAGGAAAAAGTAGTAGCTGGAAAGTCAGCAAAGTCATGACATGACAAGGCCTCAGATCATTCAGACTTGAACTGAACTCGAACTTGACTTAATTCTGTTAAAAGCTTATAAAACATACGTCAATTGCTTCATTATCAACATTCCAGTAAGAAAAAACATCCTGTAGCATGTTCCCCAGACATTTTAATACTGTAACTGCATAAAAATCAGAAATTTAAATAGCTGAAAAATAAAGAAACCTGGTTTTATAATTTACTGAGCAAATGCAAAGTAGTAGAATCTACAGTATCTTCTTACCATGGATTATTTTCAAAATTTTAAAGTTTCTGAAGTAACTACTATTATGTGCCCCTTGTCCTAAGGCTTTTAAACATGCACATGGTTTTTACAATCCTATTAGGTTTGAACACCGACACAGAAGTGCCTTTGTCAGAAAGAAGTGAAAGAGAAGAGTGTGCATCCAAGACTGACATCACATACATTGATAACTAAATTTTACTCTCATTTCTTCAGATTAAACCTTTTGTCCTATCAAACTATTGCAGAAGTAAAATCCTAATCTTATGGAGGTCTAAGGCCCAGCTTCAAAGCCTTTATGCCAAACACTGTCAATGTTTGACACTACTGAGGACTTCTTGGTCTTTCTCCTTCAATTTCTTGGGCTTTCTTCCCTCCTGCTCCTATATTGCTTGGTCCTTTCTCTAAAACTCCGGTCTGCAAGTAGCAGAATCTTCTAGGATGACTCTACCACCTTATTTTCTACATGCCTTCTGTTCTCCAGATAACATACCCTCAAATCCAACGTCATCATTGCTCATTTCCACATTTCTCTGTTTGAGGGAGTCTCCCTTTTGAAAGGGGATAATTTACACACTGAAAACCAAGCCACTTCCTTGGCCAAGAAAGCAAGCTCACATTTCTGAGTTGCTTTGGAAACAAAGAAATAGTTTCCACAGGAAAGGGCCTGGGATACTGAACTATTACAATCTATAGAGTTCCTGGAGTTCTTGCAATCCTCAAACAATCGCACTCGCCGTCTTTACTACCCGCGCTGGCTTCTGTGAGGTATTCCTCTGCTGGTATTCCTTGCTGAGGGCTCCTCACTTATTCCCAGGAACTGGAATCTCCTTACACAGTCCTCAAGTGTGCAGTGGCTTGCAGTGACTTTCCAAACACAAAGCAGGTGACCCTGCCACAATCAGAACCCCAGCCTCTGCTGCTTGCTCTTTTGTTTTAATGCCAGCTCAGAGCTGCCATCAGCTTGCCGCTGTTAAAGGAAACCTTGCCTTTTTGCATCACACCACATCTACACCTAAGCAGTTTTCTCATTTCATTTTACTTTTCTCTCTCAAAGGTCAGGAAAAAAAATAATTTAACAGATTGTAAAGCAAGAATGTGTAGCAAGAATTGTCCTACAAACTAGAAATTCTTCATTACTTAAACTGGCATGTATGTTTTTAGCACACAAATGTTAGCTGGCTTTATTAGAATTTTGTATTAAAAGACCAATAAAATGAATATTACTACTGTCCTTTAAAGGGAAATTTCTTTGGAATAACATAAACAGTATCAGAAAGGGGAAGTATTGGGTTGTGGCCTTTCTTATACTGATAAGCTTCAAATGAACTTAATTTCCTCATGCATATAACACTGCTTTTAGGCAACATCAATGTAGGTTATGGAAAAGCTTTCCCTGTTAGCAGGGCAGGGAAAAAAAAAAATCTCAGATCTGATAAAAATACCTTTCTGACATTAGTATTTTATTAATGGATATTAATCTTGTTATGGTATCTTCATAAAATAGGCATTTGTTCAGTTTATACAACTCTGCTCCAGACCTAAGCAACCCCAAAAACAGTTATGGAGTTTTAGATACTGTCCTACCTGTTCTTCACCCTAGGCAAGAAGAATTTATAAAACCAGTAAGTTTGCACTGAGCTACAGTTTTTCTTAGGACATAATGTGTCTCATACAACCAGCATGCCCTGATCTTGGCAGCAGCTTCCTTTCTGAAACAGCTACTATTTAAATTGTAATCAGCAGATTAAGTATCCCCTGAAACCCTAAATCTATTTGCAATTGCTATGTCCCATTCACATGCACTGGAACAACTGATGTATTTAGCAATGACTCATTAATGAATGTGTATCAAACTGTATACTCATGAGAAAATACATTCTGCTTTTAAAATTAAAAGGTGAATTTCAGAAGACAGAGCAATGTTACTCATTTTACGCTGTTTTCTGCTTCTGCTGCCAAATGATGCAAAGACCCAAATTATTTGGGTCTACCAGTCAATTGTTGATAAGATGCTGACACCCCCACAGAGGAAATAACCTACTCAAATACCCATTTGAGCAGGCACAGTCTAGCCAGAAAAATTACAAATTCTAAAGATGTAGTCTTTCATGACATGGTTATAAATACTAACATTGGGGTTGTTTATTTAGAATACTGGCCAAAAAAAAAGTCAGTCCAAACTAACCTGAACTAATTTGAGTTTCAAATCATATAAACTTTCAAAGAATTTAATATTTCAACCTTATTTATAATATTTATTAACATTGTTTGAAAAACTACTATATTTTACATTCATTACAATGTGATTCATTGTATGAGGCAACAGATTCATCTTGCAAGGTGATTCTATATATATTCTAAAATTATAAAAAATGTTAGAAATATTAATTTTAGAATCTAAAATCTAAGACTTGAGGGAGAAGTTACAAGAGGGTAAGCTTAGAGTAACATTCTGGAAGATTTTCGAGACAATTCTCAAATAAAATAAACTGAGTATTTGTTAAAACTCCTATAGCTGCATTAATCAGCATGGTTCAAAGAGATGAAGAAATCAAGCTACAACTGAAAGTTTATTGAATCCCAAAGAAAAAGAAAAAGTATCTGGTTCTGGTATAAATACCTCATTGCCACCAAATCCACACACAGAATCAGTGGAAACAGTGCCACCTGAAAAGGACATAGAAATGTGCAGACCAAGAATCATCACATCATATCGTACCAGTAAGAGAAAAAGCTGCCACCCAACTTGACAATTGAATTCTGCTCTCTATTCAACATGGTGAGACTTTGCTGAAGCCATCCTGAGGGTGTCTTCACCAGGATGTATCCAGAGTTGTACCTCTTCACAAGAAACATTGTTTTTTAAAATCTTTATCATGCAACACTAAACTTATCATGTAAGTATTAAGCCAACCTGATTTGGCCAGTTCCCACCTGGGCCCTCCAAACACATGGCTGGGCACTGCTGTGCTTTCACTGTCAATGGCAATGAAGGATGTAAAAAAATCAAAAAAAGGTAAAAAAAAAAAAAAAAAAAAGCAGCAGCTTTCCTCCCTGGGACAGGCCCAGGAGAAATCACATCTAGTGGAAGACTAGGTTTGATTTCCCTTGTTTAAAAATCTCTGCATAATGAGCTCATAATCTTTGTTCCAGAATTCTACATGATTTGGGAACAGGTCTAAATTTGGGGGTTATTAGGAAGTCTTGCAGCCTTTTAGCTAACACACCTTTTATTTAGTGCTCAGGGCTACTTCAGCTCCAGAGCAAGCCCCAGGGAGCTGCTCAAACAAACAAAGCACACTTCATTCTCTGCTGCTGAGGTGCAACTATCCTGTGCCCACAGACTTCTCACAAACAAAAAGTCCAGACTGCATTTCAGGTAGCTTAATTGCTAGCAATATAAAATGTTCTTGGTTGCTATGATGCAAACCAATAGACAAAAAGCTATCCCGTGGTTTCCAGACCAGGAAAAAAAAGTCAGAGAAAAAACCTAAACACCTCCGAAGACAATACAGGACCTTGGATGTCTACAACTTGGTCCATCCTTCAGGATTCTTCCTCCTCCCCTTCATCGTTTACTTTAGGTCGGAAATTTTTCCTGATCTTCTTCTTACTGCTATGGAATCCAACTGTTTCCACCAATGGCTCTTCACCTGTACCACTAAGCCTCGAACTAAGCTTACCTTCTGTATTCAGGTCCCCCACCATCATGCACTGCTCCTCCTCCTCCTCCTCTGCTGCCTTTCCACTTCCACTACCTAAGTGGCCCAGCTCTACCTTATCGTCCTCCCTCAAGTCATCAATCTTCTTAAGAGATTTTCCTTTCAGATCTGTTTTCATATGTTTCTTAACATCCTCCCCTGATGATGTTTTCTTTTCCAGTCCATCAGCACCCCTTTTTATTGGTTTGGTGAATACAATCCTCCCAGCTCCACAGCTGGAAGGGTCCTGGTTGAAGTATGGGATGTAGCTATCTTGGGTAGCTGAGCTTTGTTCCTCCCCTCTTTTCTTCAAACCCTCTAGAAACTCCATGGCCACTGCCCTGTTAATCTTGTCAGTAGACTCTGAAACACCATCTAGGCTGTATTTGGTCCAGCGCTCTGGGTGTGCCACATAGTCAGGTACTGCAGGAGAGGTTTTGAGAGCCAGCACTGGTTTGGCTTGCTTTCCCAGGTTTTCTGGAACCATGTTACTTGAAACTGTGGTTGGAGGCAACGGACGCTTAAACCTCCCATCAACAACATTATCTTCAGGCATTGAGGGCACAGACAACTTGGCTGCCTCTTCCAGGCAATCAAAAATGCTCTGGCTACGGATAGAGAACGTAGAACTCATGCCCCTCAGATGGAATGGCTGGACAGGAGATTTGTGACTACTGTTTGAAGCGTCCGGGGTCTTCCCTGATCTGTAATCCCCATCATCTACAGAAGGCTCCTCAGGAGATATCGTATCAACTTCTGCTTCATCCGTTAACCCCAAATCATCAGAATCAGAATCGCTGAGCGACACTGTGTCTGAGGGCAGAGCTCCCTCGTAGTCTGTGGCACCCCCAGCCACTATCCCTAGAAAGGGTTCACCTCCATCCTGATCTCCCATCTTCGAGTTATCAGTCCATGCAGGTCTTTGACACAGGCCCAGGAAAAGCTGCAAACAGAGTTTTCCAAATGTCCAGTGAGTTTAGTGCCTAGAATACAAAGAACCATAAAAATACAACAGTTAAATAAGACTATAATTCTGTACCACGCAAAATAATTACCACAATATCACAGGCGGCTGTACTTCAGGGATTCCTAAGCAATTTTGCTTGAAATAAAAACATTATTTGAGGAATGACTGCACATTACTTACACAAGACTCAATACAAGAATATGAAGTAATTAAAAATAGTTCTGCACATCAAATTTCATTTCAGGTTACAGCAGGTCCAATTACTAAAAGATAATCATAAAGTTTTGGAGCAAATCTGAACACCTCATAACTGTCTTATACATCTTCCAAGAGAAAGCAATGGGCTCTCCAAATTACATCCTGCATTTATCATACTGTATAAATCCACAAAAACACATCCTAATAATTCAGTTTCTTATAGCCATTACAACCCTTTACTGTGTTAGCCACTTCACCTCCTGCACCAATAATGATCACATTCTGCCTATTATAAAGGACACTACCACTGATCGAGGTCAGTGGCAGAGAAGCCACAAAAATATCAGGCTATAGTTTCAGGATTGCTATGTAACAAAGTACAAGCTCTTCTCTGTCCTTGGCTTTAAGCTCTCATGTATTTACTTGATTCCAGGAATCACAAAATGAGCCAGCTAAGAAACCAAACCCACTAGATTAAGAAAACTAATTGCATATGCCATGCTTGTGCATGGAAACAAGGGGATGGTGCAACCAAGGGTCTGCAAGAGCTGGCCCTTCAGTCAGGAAAAAACAGTGTGATCTGAAGCCTGACTTCCAGTAGCAACTGGAATACCTGATTCCCTCTGCCACCTGCTTGAACTTGGCACCTTGCAGAACTGAGGTGGCTGACAATCACTCTGCCACTTGCTGGGCAATCAGAAACAAGAGTTGGCAAACACAAGCTTCAGTTCAGCTCACAAAAACATGAATTACAGACACAGTTCCAATATATTATTAGAATAAGCTCAACTACCTAATTATAGGTTCTTTTGAAACGATTCAGTAAACAGACATGGAAAGCCTGCTAGTCACTCACTTTCTTTGGTGACTGAGTCAGCTTTGCCTCCTGAGGGTCAGTTAAAGCCACCGAAGATCTCAACACTTCCACCCTAGAAAACAAACATTTCCATAAAGATACTGGAAATGTAGTTTTTAAATGAGTTTTTAAAATAATTCCTTCCCCCTGAATCATCCAAAGCTGCAGAACTGAGTTCTAAATCTGACACAAGCTCATGCTAGTAGTCTGTAGATATTCCTGGATTTTTGGCAAAAGAACACACAGCCTAATAAGGCAGGCACCACTATACTTGCTCAGGCTCCACATTCACATTGCCAACCTTATTCTGTAGAACAGAAGAGAGGTTTTAAAAAAATAAAACTGCAACTTGGATATGCAGTAAACCATCACTGTATGAACAGTATTAAATGTGGCTAAAACATATAAAAATCAGTTATGCATTGCAAGTACTAAATGCTGCAAAAAAAGACACCATAGATACCACAGAGTTGTGTTTTCAAAGAAAGGTCATATTCACTGTTAGGGCCCAATTTTCATGGGGCATTAAAAGATGAAACTTCTGAAGAATTCAACAGACCATGTGCTGTGTTCCATGTAAAGTCTGGCTGTCTTTGACAAAAGAGATCTGATGAATGCTTTAGAAAAACATTGTCCTCAGTGTAACCCCTAAATGTAAAATAATTATCTAAAAATCATCCTGCTTCATTTTACAACACATCAAAGTAAAGACTACAACCCAAAAGAGACACTGAAGAGCATAACTGACAACTAAACCAGCTGTTTTCAGATGGCAGTGTGAAGTGTTCATCACAGGCTGTGATGCAGGGTATCTGTCTGAGGGCAGTTACACAGAAAGAAAAAAAATTGCTCCTAAGGAGATGTTTTGGCCTTAAGTGCATTAGCAGCCAAACATACTGACCCTTACAGCACACATCAGACAGACTCACAGGTTTATTACGGTGACATGATCACAGCACAACTCCGATAGGATGGTGTGTCTCTGTATGGGAAGGTCCCCATTAGACTCTTCCATCCTGGTCTTACACAAACAGGCTCTGTGAGTCCTCCTGCAGCCTGTGAGGGACACACAGACCCCAGTGACTCCAAATCAAGGTCAAGAGTCTGCTCTCATGGCCAAGACAAAACTGCAGCAAGACCTGCTGGGAGTACTCTGCTAACCCTAGCACACACCTTCGAGACGGTGCCCACAGAGGCTGCTAGGCCAAGAACGATGGCAGCAGCCCTGGGGCCTGGCTCACACCTCCAGTGTGCACCCCACGCCAGGAACGGGGAAACGACAGAGCGCACGGCCTTGCCCAACATCACAGGTACAGCCCACAGCCTCAGCGGTCCTACCTGCCCGCCCAGGGCCCCGCTCCCTTCCCCTGGCCGGGATACTGTTGGACACAACGCCCCTACACGCCTCGCAGGCCTCTGCACAGCCGGGGACTAACACTCTACCGCGGCCCCCACACCCTTCTCCTCACGACACAGGGATGCTCGGAGCCCCGCTTCCGCCGCCACCCCCCGACTCCCGCTCAGCACCGCGTACGGAGGCCGCTGGCGTACTGCCGCCGCCGGGCACACAGCGTGAGCGGCGTGGGGAAGGGAAAGGGAAGCGCCGCGTACCCCAACACACCACGGCCCCATCCCCTGCTCACCGCGGTCGCTCGCCCTTCCCGCCTCTTCCACTCCCCCGCGCAGGGGGCGCTGGGACACTGAGTCACTACCAGTGGCCACAGGGCGGCAGGACGCGTCGGCGAGACTACAACTCCTAGCAGGCAAAGCGGCATGGACGCGGCAGAAAGTGGGTGGCATCTGCCCCTCCCCGCACGGCCTCTCTCCTTTGCGCCCTGGAAGTTGTAGTCCCTGCGGGGGACATTTTGAGAGACGAGGCGTGGGGATAATATTACGGGCCGGCAGCGAACCGGGGCCAGGATCTTCCCTCCGCGGCGACGGGGGGACTACAGCTCCCAGAGTGCACCGCGACGGCCGCTCCCCCGCCATTTTGAGTCTGTGAGGAGATGGAGAGTGCTAGCGCTGCCGCCTGGGTGGGGGCGAGTTTCGTGTCCGCCCTTGCACCGCGGAAAGGCTGTGGTGCTCACGCCCGGGAATGCCAGGATGGCCACACCTCGGGCTGCCCGGCGAGAGGTGGCCGTTTTTTCTCTCCCTAAACAGTCTGGAAAAAATATCAAGCAGAGCTTTTTTTCTCGTCAGAAAAGCAAGGTTCGGCCACAATGAAAACTTCAGAGGATGTCTGGTTGTTGTGGGGGTTTTTTGTTGTTATTGGTTAATTTTTTTGGTTGGTTGGTTTGGTTTTGGTCTTGTGTGTGTGTGTATTCATTTTTTAACTAAAATCCCCAAGTCTAGAGGCATAAAACCGTTCTCCATAAAATAAAAATAAAAAATTTCCATTTGCTGTCCCAGAAAGTGTTGTATTGGTGTTGGTATTGGCTCGTGACACCACATATGCCCAATTTTTTTTCCCCTTTCGGCAAAAATTTCAAATTTTCAGTGGAAATGCATTTCTCAAGAGGGTTCAGTATTTAGCTGGTTTACCCTATGTTAAGGAAAAAAGAAAAGGCAAGGTTTCCTATGCCAGTGGGCTGTGCCAGCATGTGGCCCAGTGAGTGTGCAGGGCTCATCTCCACACTTCCTGAGTCTCAGGCTCTCTTACTGGCTTGTGTGGCTTATTGTTACATTAAATTAATGCCTGCAACTGGCCTGAGCCTTTAAAGGCTGCACCTTCACCTTTTCAGACCACCCCATGCTAAGGGATTTGCGATAAGCCTTGAGTATAAGTAAAGCTCATCTGTGCCATTGTTTTGCAACAAAAGAAGAAATTACCATGCAGCCCCACTTTGATTTTAGTGGCACTGTAATTTCCTCCCCGCAGCATCGCAATCCTTGCTGTACCACTGGTTGTTTGCCGGTGGGTATGCTAGAGGTGAGGGTGCAGCTGTGGCCAAGGAGACTCCACTGGATGGGTCGCTTCAAGCACAGCCTCACTGTGAATCACCCATAATATAAACTGCAGCCACTTAGTTTGCACCATCAGTTTTTAAATATATACTTTCACATACTGGAGTGTTGCTAACTATGGTAATTTATGAGATGAGAGCCGTGTTTGGAATACATTTGGCAGCAATGATAAGCTTAGTGCAAAATGTCTTCTGTCTGGCTGGAGTTGTGCTGTAGATTTAAAACAACAGCTCTAGAGGTGTTTCCCTCTTTAGTGAACTTGTTTTTGTAATGTATACACATATGTTGGTACAGTCACAGACATTCAAGTGATTTCCCAGCTGGGGGGAGCAAGAAAGGAAAACAAGAGTCCTCTAGTAGGTGAACAGGAATGGATAGGAAGGTAGTAAAGAGGCAAAGGGAGCCAAGAACAAACGACAGGTGGAGGATAGCAGTGCTGTGTAACACTGTCTAGGGTGCAGGGGCACACCGAGAGTGAGCCTCTGAGGATACTAAGGAGCAGGCAAGAACATGTGGAGTAAGCAGTGGCATGCCCCAGTTTTGTAAAGCTGGAGACAAGCAGGGTACGCCATGCACTGGTGCAAACAATGGTGCTCTTCTGTTTGAACCCTGGCACTACTGCTAAATTAGGGGCGGAAGAGGGCTATGCTACCTTCACCATTTCCGTCACCTGTGGATGTGGACAAGCCTTCAGGGACAAGCCCCATTCCTCCATTTCCAGAGACTACGAGTTTTCTTTTTTTTGCCTGAATGCCCTGTATGTTGATAATCAAGGTCACCTTCGGAAGCTGACTGTACCCTTCTCCCTCCTTCCTGTGTTTTTGCAAAAGACTTAGTACTGCACACTGCAGAGGACTGGGGATGAGCTGCTTTTTCTCTGGTGGCTGAGGACAAGACAGTTTGCAGCGGTGGATATGCTGGTGTGTTGGGAATTTCACTATTGCTTGGCGACAGCTGAAATGAAAATAATGAGTCAGACTCAGAAGATGAACAGATGGTAAAGTGTTTTGTGTTCAGTGGCATGAACTGAGGTGGCTTGAAGAGGGATGGGGGACTGAAAGGCAGATCTGAGCTGCAGTGCAGGACGTCATCCACATCCACAGCCTGGGCTCTGAGGGGTTGGCTTCTTCACAGAGATGGCCCCACATATCTGCAGGAAGCCAGTATATCCCTGTGTGTGTGGGCAGTGTGTGGAAATACATACCAGTCTCAGCCCTGTTACTGGATGCCTGGTGTGCCTTTCTTGCAGATAAATCTGTTGTTTGGCCCCCATCTGGTAACCTCCTGCTGCACACTGGCAGGTTCCTGCTGCTTCTGTCTTCAGAGCCTGGGTGGGTGCCTGGCAGGGACTGCTGGACCCTCTCCTTGTGGCTGTAGGAAAATGGGAGCTGATTCCCTAGCAGCCCCTCAGATTTTGCAAGCCAGAGTGATTTGAATGCATTTTCACTACCTCCTGTGTCTGCAGTGAGTATGGAAGTGAGTCTGTTGTGACCACACTCAGTTGATGCTGGACCTCTTGAGAGGAGGTGAGGAGGGAAAGGTGCATTTTCCTGTAGGCAAAAAGCACAAAAAAACCAAACCAAAACAAAAACCAGCAGTGACCTCCATATCCTTCTCTACTGGGAGAAGGCAGTCACACCAAGCCAGGCTGAAGGAAGTAATTTGAGTTGCCCTCTCCCATTTGCAGAAAGGAAAGCCTAAAATTGGCCTTGAAATCCCCCATGGGGTGAGTTTCCCAGATTCAGTGCTTGATGCTGCCTCTCTTCTACACTGGGCTTGGCTTACCTGTTTTATTTTGCTCTTGCATTTGGTCCTGGCTCACCTGTAAGCATGTTTGATTTATGCCAGTGCTGTTTGCCCCTGTTGGTGCTTTTCCCTCCTAAGCTAACTACATAAAATTAGGTCTTTATCAATTTGATTCTTCACAATAACAATGTTATTGCCAACCTGGAGAGGCCCAGCAGGGAGTGCCCGCAACCCCTTTTCTGTTGGAGACACATCATGGGTGGGAAGGAACTGAAGTAATTTAAAAGAAAAATTAGTACTCTCTGCAATTAACTGAAGTTTTAAAAATAAACCATTGGGGGTCTCTGTTAATTTTGATTTAGCTACAGAATATTTGTAGTAAAACCCCCTTCTCCTAATTCTTGCTTATTTTTTGTTTTCCTGTCATTGGCCCCAACATGCCTGATACAGCAGTAGTGAAGGGCTGAAAAAGGTTGTTGGGACCAGCTGAGGGCCTTGAAGTTAATATTAAGGATAAAAAACCCAAACACTACAAAACACTAAAACTCTCCAGACCTCTTGTTAAACATGGCCTGTAGGGAGCTTCATTACACAACACAACTTTGTAGCCAACACAGGGCTTTTGGCATTTAACACCAGTAACCCTTGCTGGAGGAAATCTTACCAGTTCACTTGGAGCTGGCCAGCAGGGTGTTGTGTGCATCCTGTCTCACCTGACCTAACACCAGCACCTCTTCAGTACTCAGCATAGCTGTCTTCTAACATGAGGGAATGCCCTAGCAAAGCAGGGCCAAGAAACACAATTTTTTAAAATGAAGAAAAAAAGTGTGATTAAACTCTAATTAGAAGTGTTACTTGCAACCACTGGCACTTGAGCTGAGCCATCTAAATCCAGTGGAGAAATGCCAGATGGTCCACATTGGCATGTTTGGCTGCAAAGCTTACATACCCTCTAATGTATCTGCAAGTGTGAAAACAACATGGATTTCAGTTCTGCAGCAGTTTTAGTGTCTGGGAGGTGTTTTCTGTTTGCTCCAGGTCCCCAGGCTCTGAAGCGAAAGCATCAGGCTGCCTGTGTCAGCCAAGCACCCAGAGGTTTGGCTGAAATGCTCGCACTGGAGCAGAGGGTCTTGCCTTCTGTGCACTCCTGCTTAGGTTATGCCCCATGCAAGGTAATCTGATGCTTCTCCAGCTGAAACTAAGAGGAGTGGTCATACAAAAATACACAGATTAACACACCTCTAGTTAAACTGCACAGCATGGTACCAATGGGATTTGGGGTTTCTAGCATGTGTCTTTATCACATTATCAAGAGCTGGTGGGGTAGTGAATTGCCTCTCCCCTTCAGCATCCACTGATGGCAGATCTGTTCCTTTGCTGGGGGCTCTATTTCCACTCTCACCTCCCTCTCTGGTGCAGCCACAGCTTCCCAGCCCTGCTGCAACCCTGCCAGTAAATGAGGTGGTTGATATTATGGTGTTTTTTTCAGAACAGTCTCCTCTGTTGTCCACAGCTTGCCCTGGAGCTGAAACTCCCTTCTCTTCCCTAAATGAAAGGGCCACGCTGTGACACCCAGCAAAGCAAATGTCAGTTCAGAGCAGAACTGTGAGCAAAGCCACTATCTAACACATCCTTCATCACCGAGCCTGGCAAGTGGAGCTGGCAGGCAGAGGGACGGTGCGGCTGGGATCCAGCAGTGAGGACGCTTTCCTCTACAGAAACCTCTACCATGGGAGAGCTGGCTGGCTTTTTTTGCTTCCTGTGGGAATACTGCAAATCTTGGTTAGAGCTTAGACAACCTCTTATTAGGGAATGGACATAACCAATTTTACCTCTTCATCGCAGCTATTTTAGTAGGAAACTATTAAGCACATTACAACACAAACAACAGCCCAGAAGAGGCTTACAAAATAGAGCTTGCCAAAGCAAAAAATACCTCAGAAACTTCTAATTAGAAACAGTCCACAGGTTGTTTTTTTTTAGAAAAATCAGTTTGACAAGGGGTAGGAAAAGAATTCCACTGGAATAAATACCATCTTGGTCTATCTTAGGAAAAAAAATCACACTTGTATTGAAAAATTGTTTCACCAAAAAAAAAAAAAAATTTGCATAGTTATATTCCTAGGATTTGGAAGTCCACAGTAAGGTCTCCAGTGACTCTCCAAGTCCTTCAGGCCTCAGGAGAAAAATACTGAAGAGAAGCATAATCCAGGGCTGTTGGTGCAATATGAGAACAAGCAGGCTGCAAGCGTTTCATCCACCCTTCCCCTCACCATGATTTATCCATGTGGCTTCACATGCTCCTAAACAGCAAGACTGCTGTTTCCCAAGAATAACCCATGTCTTCACTTAACGGCACCTTAAAGGGGCCTGGTTTGCCAAGTCCTCTCCCACTATCTCAGCTCAAGCGTCACATACACCTCATCTGTTTTTCACACATCAGTGTTAATACACAGACCTGAGGTGCAAACAGAGGGGACTGCATTTAAGCCAGGGAAAGTTTAAGATCCCAGCTATGCTTCCAGGCTGAGGTCCCAAGGCACATGCCCTGGATGCCAAATATGCACAGTGCTTTGCCAGTTTGTTTCCACTATTGTTTCTCCTCCTGTTGAACACGAGCCTGAGTCTGCCAGTGACTCATATCAGCTTAATCCTAGCTCCAGAGGCAGAAATAATTTTATCCCCATCTGGAGCAACAACACAGCACCGCAATACAAATGTCTAAAGGCATGAAGAAAAAAACCTTACATTACTGGGAAACCACCTAGAGGGTCAGCTAAGGACTGCATTCCCTGCAGCCCAAATTTTGCTTGAATACAAGAATGAGACAAGCCTGTTCCCCTGGAATAAATGGCAGAAATCTATACACAATGGAAAGAAACGAGATCTGACAACACATCATAAAAAATCCACTAACAAGGGGATTTGCTTTGTTTCTTTTTTTTATTATTGTTTTGAAATATAACTTTTTTTTTTCTCTTTCCAGAAGTAATTATGTCTGACTCCAATAACATTCAGGTAAACAAGTGAAAGAACAACAGATGGGCATGATCGTGTAGCACAGGCACAGCCGCCAGGAGCAGGGCTTGCCTTTCTTTGTGGCAGCTGAACTTCACTCTCCCTTGCCCAGCATTCCCTCCCTCTCCATCCTGCCATGGGCGATGGCTGGCGGTTGCTGTGGGACCTTCCTGCTTCAAACGCAGCAAGAAATCCAAGACAGGGCAGAGAAAGGCAGGCAATTGTGGGATCACAGCACTTGGTCTCCCCTCTTACTCTCTGCCAGGCTTTCCCCGAATGGTGTGAAGGGACAGGCGGTGGCAGCAACAGCGGCATTACCAAACCATGCAGAAAAATCAGAGCAGCCCCAGCCAGATGGCAGCAGAAGGCATTTTGGGCCATTTTCGGTCACTTTAGGAGAAGCCCCTTGACTGTGTGCAGCACTGCCACTGCAGCCCCCCTGAATTTCTGCACAGTCACCCTAATTTGCAATCCACATTTGCTCCCCCACAGCTGTGCCCCCCCCTTCCCTTGAGGGGGGGCACAATTGCATCAGCCACCACTGCTGGTGAGCAACCTTTTTGCCTTCCTTCAGCACCATTCTGGATGCATCCCCAGCCTGCCTGCAGGTGCCCCTCCCAGAGGCTGGAAAAACCCATGCTGTTGAAGCCTGGTTCACAAAGCATCCTGGTGTTAAGGTTAACTGGTTGTAAAACTGCAGCAGTTCATCACACTATGCACACTATGAGAAATGTTTATTAAATTGATTTTTGTCTCATTTCTTAAAAAAGAAAGGCAGAAAGAAGTTAAACACACTGCTTTGTGGCATGCTCCACAGTATGAAAAAATCCAAAGCATTCAGTTGAGCTGTCAGGGGCTCTGTTTGACCTTTCAATGTGGTCTTTGAACTTAGACCTGCACAGCTGACTCCCCCATCCCCGCTACCCTCTCTCTTTCACCCACCTCAGATCACCATTTTCTTAGCTGTCACTAGCTCCAGGAGGATGCTTCCCTGGCCCTGGAAAAGGAGTGATTTGTATTCACAGCCCACAGTTTCATGCTGATTGTTTTTTGGGGGTGTAGAGGGGACTTGGATGGAGCCCCATGTTGCACACACAAATGTGCAGGTGTGCAGGAGAGGGTCTGAGGCAGGGCAGGGGTCCTACCTAGTGTTTTTTTTCCCTTCACCTCAGCCAGCTTTAGGACCCACCAACTGGCAGAAGAGCCCTTTCACTTTTAGATCCTGAGTGCTTGCAACAGGGCGAGTCCCCTCAGCCCTTCACAGCTCCCTCTCTAGTTTAACTCTGGTCCAGCTTCCTAGGATGCCAGACTAAAGGAGACCCAAGTAGGTAGTTTATTCTGTGAGTGTTTCTCAGCTACTTAATCAGTGTTAAACATGACAGTTCTTCTCTGTCCCTCTTCTCCAAGGGCTGATGACCATTCCACTGAACACAAGGACTCTCAGCTAGTAACTCTAAAGAAAGCATTACCCTCTCCCTGCAAAATTCCTTCTGTCCCCTTCCACGACATTCCCAGCTTCTGGCTGTTCCCCTACGACAGCATTTTTCCCACAGCACCTTTCCTGCAGCAACCACAGGGACAGGAGGTGGCCTAGGGAGCTGCCTCTGGAGCTCCCCATCAACAAGCCAGCTCTGAAATGAGCCAGAGAGCAGATTACAGCCCATGCAGGACATAGGTCTCAGACTCCCTCTCCAAGTACCACAATCTCCCAATTGCTCCTGCCTGGGACAAACCAGACCCATAAAGCTAGTGTCCAAGAACACACCTGAGCTGCACCAAGACCTAGTCTGACTTCAAACAGAGCTCCAGCTACATACAGAGCATCAGCTGAATGCTGAACAATATCAAAAATATGGTATAAGGAAAGAAAACAGAATTGAAATGCTTAATGGCATATTTATACACATTTATCAACAGTCAACAAAAAAGGCGGCAAGTTACACATCCATTCTGTATGCTAACAATCCCGATGCACATATACGTAAACACACATGCTTGGTTGATGCATATACATATATCCACATAACAGAGTAGATGACCTGAAGGAGCTATGCTGGGGAGCAGGGAAAGCTACCTACTGCAAAATCCCATCTAATTCACGATGTGCATAACGTGGACATTCAGGGCAGTGTTGCTTTAAGGCTATTTCTAAGGCTGAATCTTTTCTTATCCAACCCCTCAATTCAAAGTTCTGTTGAAGCACTTCTTCCTCTTACCCAGCACAATTTGATATATATATATATATATTTACCTATATACTTTTCAAAGGCCCTATATACTAAAAGGCAGGAAGAAGAAAGGGGGGAGTGGAAAGGGGAAAAAGCCTCCAAATGGATCAATTTGCCCCAGTGCAGGAATTTCCTAACCTGTACAGGTAAAGGCCATGGCACCCATGTGCACTGGACAAGGTACTAGTGGACAATGATCTATCCCTCTCTATCTGATCTGAAGTTCTTCATTGCAATGAAGAGGGAGACTGAAATACTTTCAGAAACAGAAATATTCCTGAAGTGGGGAAGGTGATCACTAGTTTCAACTCCTCCCCTTACCTGCTTCAAGGTGGCAAAAAGCTGACATACGCTATTTCCAGCTCAAGTGCCCATACAGCTAAGGAAAAGGCTTTGCTTAAAAATATATATCTATAGAACTATACATATAGATCTTCTTTAGAGACACTCTGATTTTATTACATAGCTCCTAGGTCACTCTCCCCCTCTATCTACACGGTAACAGAGTGGCATATGACAGAAGCCACATACATCAAATTGGCAGTCAAAGCTTACCAGGTCACAAGAAAGCGTTTCAACTGGTGCTATCTAAGATCCTGAATTTCCTTGCTTTGATAAGCTGATCTCCTGCCCATTGATGTAAATGGAAGTGGAAGGTCTTAAAAAATAAACTTTTTTTTTTTTGCAAAACCAGGTTCTGACAATTTCCCAGCAATGTTACAGTGTGCAACAATATGGAAAATCTCATTGAACAAGACAGTGACACAAAGATGAAATTTTAAACGTGTATACATACAGCTGGGAATCTCCAAATATCATCCTGCAATACATAAATGCAGGATTTCTTAGGTAAAGGACTTCTTTTCTTTAAGTTTTCTTCTTTTTTCCAACATCATTTGTATGCAAGCATTAGCTTAACAGTGGAAACTTGTTACAGAACTAGACTCTGTCAAAAACATGTCTATAAAGAAACACTGAAGGAGGTTAAAAAAGTGACTTATTTTCTGTTTGTTATATTTGAAAAACTGGAACTAAAATTCACTCCCAATTGCTGACTCTTTAGTGTAATAAATCAATGGAAATGAGCCAATTTATAAAATCATAGCCCCAAGAACAAAAACAAAACACACCAAAACCAACCCCAAAAGCCAAAAACATCCCTACTCTTCAGAGGGTAAAACAATTTAAACAAGACTTCTGTCAAGGATTGACCTAGCAATGCAAACAGGTCAGAGAGGAACAATGCACCAGTGTCTCCCCTGAGACATGTCGCACTTGGATGATGGGGGCTGTTTCCTCTCCTCTCTCCCAGGATTCAGGCAGTCAGCCAGGCTTCCCTGCAGATAGCACGGAAAAGCCAGGGAGTTGGGGTGGTAGTAGGAAAAGATGAGTAGAAATGAACAGGAATGCTAAATCCTGATTCAGCATCCAATTACGTATATAAAAAAAGTTGGTGTTGAAAAAGAGAGTAAAAACCAAGGCAAAATTTTCTGCTAATGGGCTGCAGCCTTCTCCTCTGTACATCTTCACCAACGTTATTTCTGAGTTATGGGGGAAGGGGGAGGAATCACTCGATCTTCTGCTACAGCAGCTTTCCCCATCACACAAAACTGATGTGTAACTAACTCAGCCACAAGGATATGGGAAAGCTTTATTTATTAAAAAAAAAAACAACTTTGAAATAAAAATTATAAGTACTGTATGGTAATATTGGAAGTATTTATATACATAGTTTTCTTTATCTTTTGTTGAAATGTCTCCTGGTCACTTGGTGGCACTTGGGGTCCCCTCTAGCGCCGTCTGCCCTGCTCCCCCCTTCCCCTCCCCAGCTCTCATGGCTCAGTAGACGGAGCTGTTCCTTATGCCACAGCACAGCACCATGCTCAGGATCATTTCAAAGATCTGTCAGGAGACACAGGGCACCAGTGAGACGCCAACCAGTATGATGCAGGAGTCCCCCACCAATCCCAGCGTCCCCAACTCCATATAAACACTCTCATGCCAGAGATAAGGGCAGACATGCTATGTCTTCTGCTGTTTTCATTAGGAGTTGGCCAATTAGAGATAAGATGTTATCTCTTCTCTGGCTGGCAGGAGTGTTGGTACATTGCAGGCCTCCCAGCTGCCAGCTACACAGCAAATGCTTTGAGATTGCTCCAGCATTACAGGCCAGCCTTCGTGTAGGTGCTGGTTTACCAGCCCACGCCACCCACCGCTCACTGGGGAGCAAACCCGCTGTGGCAAAGAAATCAAATGCCTTCCCACTGCAGACGCCAGTGACAAAACACGGTGGCCTGAGAAATGAGCAGTTTTGGAGGCAGCGAGAAGGTTCAACTGTGCTCTGGCCTTCTGGATGGGGTTGTGAGTGCTCCTGCTTTACCACACTCACTGGGTGCCTACCCTGACATGCCTAACCCCCCAGGGGATGATGAACGCTCAGTCTTGCCATGTCCCAGAGCAGCTGGGGTGCAGAGGGCTGGCACTGCACACTGAGCCATAGGGGCATCTGGAGTAGAAGGATGGATCCAGCCCAGCTGGAACAGGACCAGGGCACCTCGAGGCAGCTTTTCCCCATCCCACGAAAGCAGGCACCACATAGTCACGCTTACCATGATCACAGCAACCACGATGGCAGCGATACCGATCAGGTACAGCTTCCCGGAGAACAGCTCATCGATTTTTTGGTGGCAGCTCGAGGACTGAAGCGGAGAAGCACACAGGTCAGAGAGCCTGCTTTCCCCTCACCTGCTCCTGGCACCTAGAAATGCAGGTCTGCTTCCCCTTGCTCCCACTTGCATTCCTGGGTCCTGGCTCTAGGACTTCCCACCCGACTCCACCCCTCCATGCCTGCCAGCCCCCTCAAGCAGGAACAGTAAAGGAAGAACTGATGGGAACCTCTGACATCCCTCTACATAATCTCCAAATAAATGAAATCTCTACCCTTTATCTAATTCCCAATAAATCCCCAAATTTGCCTGACAGATGAGCAAGCTGCACTGAGAGAAGTGCAGCTGTGCCTACCTGAAGTAAGTTTTTCAGCAAGGAGTCCTTCTCTGGGCAGAGGTCTTTTCTCCACAGGGGAGTGACAGCTCCTATTGCAGTATCAGGACCACAGCAGTCCAGCTACATGGAGAGAGAAAAAAACCCACAACCACCAAACAACAAAAAAACAACTTTAACAGACAGCAAAAACTCATTTAATGCTCTCCCCACCATTAAACCACCCAAGACTGAGGACACATCTTGGAGGAAGGAAAAACGGAGGGGAAGTAAACCTCCAAATTAACATATTTTCTATCAATGCAGTGCAGCTGCTTCTTACAATAGCCCCAGACAGATCTGGCATTGGTATTCTGGAGGGGAATGAACACAACTCTTTCCAGAGATTTTTGTTTCTTGCTGAGCAGAGAAAGCAGCTGAATTACTTCCTCAGAGCAACATTTTTTCTTCCATTGTATTTTACTTAAATCACGGGTGCTGAGGTAAATGAAAAGCAACTTAATTAGAGCTTCAGCCAGACTTCTGAGTGCAGCGTGAAGAACAGAATATTGAAGAAGGCAAAATTCTTGTTTCTTGACATGTAAGAACAGAAACTTGACAGGCTAAGACCTGCATGTAGCAGCATCTGCTTCAGACCCTGCTTTTCCCATTAATTTTTCTGACCTTCATTTTTAATTCTACTTCCTCCCACATTCTCATTTTCTCTGGCTGCAAGAAACTCTTATGGAGAAGAGATTTCTATGTAGAACTTGTAAAGCAAGCAGCAAAATCCCAGTGCTGAGAACACATTTGATTCAGTTCACTCCCAAGCACCAAAAAATCCAGCATTGCCTTCATTCCCTGCCTGAGGACTTGTAGTTCAACTTACTGCTTCTGCCTCGGGGCGGGGAGGATCAGGCTATGGGCAGTGACAGTCGCTCCTCACCCCTTACTCACTGACAAACTGCACGCAGAAGTTAACTGCGTGTAATTTGCAGCAGGCAGGATCTATCCATCAGCGGTTGCTTTGTCCAGCTGCATGTAGCCTAAGCGCCGTGTGCAGCACGGCCGCTGGTGTCTTACCGTTTCATGAAAGGTCTTCACTACAGTTTTCGCATTGTTTGTCTCCGAATCTGCCATGAGCGCTTGTTGAAACGCTTGATCATAGAACTGCTTCACGTCTTTGGCTATCTAGGAAAGACAGGGGAAAAACTCCCTTTCAATTAAGAGTAGAAGGAGGAAACCTTCAGCAGCTTTCACAGACTTTGACAGTATTGTTCTGGTTGGAAAAGATCTTTAAGATGTAGTCCAACTGAAACCTAACTCTACCAACCATTAACCAAACTTTACCAAGTCCAGTGCCTAAACCATGTTCCTAAGCACGACATCTATATGTCTTTTAAACACCTCCAGTGATTGCGATTCAATCACCTCCCTGGGAAGCCAGTTCCAGCTTTTGATAACCCTTTCAGTGAAGAAGTTTCTCTAATATCTAAAATCTAGTCAAAACCTCCTGTGCCACAACTTGAGCCCATTTCCTCTTGTCCTGTTGCTTGTTACTAGGAAGAAGAGACAAACCCCCACCAGCTGTGCCTGAAGGGGACAGGTTCACTCTAATGGCACTTGCAGGTAGATGAGCAGTTTTTAAATAGATTTTGACCCCATTTATTTGCACAGGTGTGTACAAAAAAAAAAAAAAGGCCCATCTTTCATAGGGCTCAAGTCCTTTCAGCTGTAGCATGGTAAAAGCAGCAAATATTAAAAACCTCATCCACCAGCCAGCAGATTCCAGCCAATGCCATCCAAGCGCTCCATGAGCTCTCTC
Source organism: Hemiprocne comata (assembly GCA_020745705.1). Classification (NCBI taxonomy): domain Eukaryota; kingdom Metazoa; phylum Chordata; class Aves; order Apodiformes; family Apodidae; genus Hemiprocne; species Hemiprocne comata. The sequence continues at coordinate 16,950,977 of CM036590.1, forward strand.
AGGCAGGCAAATACAACCAGGGTCTGGACAGTGAACCACAAGATCTGAGATAGCATTCAAACCATAATGATTTACTGTTGGGCTCAGGAATGCAGAAACTGCTTGTTCTGAACCACCAGACACATGGAGACAAAGCCAGCAGGCAACACATTTTCCACCAAGGCTGCAGAGGCATGACACGCTGGGGAATGTCAGGAAGACGTTTGCAAGCAAGGTCATCTGTAGGCATGGGCACTTTGGCTGACTTCTGGCTTGGAGGGGGATGGCAGGAATTTGGAAGAGATTGCACACAAAGCCCAGTGAGGTGGCTGCTCATTTGGGTCAGGAAGCTTAGGTACTTCTAGATTAATATCAAACTCTGGCTGGGTTATATGAGAAGTCTCATCCATACTCTAGCCCTGCCACCTTGGCTGGTAAACTGCAGCCACCACAGGGGTCTGCTCCATAATGCAAAAATCCCCTAATTTTCAGGTAAATTGGCCTTTTGGCTTCTCCACCTCCTCCAGTAATTTGGGAAAGACAGATGAAAGGAGGACATGCAAGAGAAGCAAAAGAAACAAATATGAGCAAGTACGAAAGGCAAAATGCTTACTGCTCTTGGCAGTGCAGGCTGGATTAGCTCATGAAAAAAGAAACTGCAGCAAAAAGGAACGTGATTTCAATCCCAGCATTTCTCCATCACTGCTGAAAAATGTTTGTTTTGGAGGGTGATGTTCTCTGATCAAATAATTTGATTCTGGCACACGGAAAAGAAAATAAAAAACAATCCTACTTCTTGCCTTCCCATCCTGTATCTAAAGCATCTCCAAGGTGGCAGTTTCTCTTGGAGAGAGTGCCTCCAGCTTCACGGAAGAGCATCCTGTGCCTGTGTGATAGGAGAGGACTGTCCCCACAAGGTGCTGCAAACCCAGCTGGAACAGCGTCCCCAGTACGAGCAGCTCTCAGCGGCTGGGATCATTCAGTGCTTCCCTCTCAGCCGGTGTTGTTCCCCAGATGCCCCTGAACAAGGCAGAGAGAAGCAAGCCGCCTGCCTTGTGGGTGAGGACTCGCAAACACACGTTTGCTGCAAAAGCAACTGAGACAAACGGACTGCCACCATTCGTTTTAAGCTGTAAAATTAATTTTAGAGGCTGAGGTCATCACTCTTGCATTGGTGAATCCTAAATTACTAAGCCTTATGCTCTGATGGCCAACCACCTCCTCCTCAGCATGGAAAGCACAGCCATTCTTACTCAGGCTTCACTTTTTTTGCTGTCAGTTCAGTCATACATCTTGGATTCTTCAGGACTCACAAACTAACATCTGCAGGAGGCACAGCCCCTCTGCAAAGGTTAATAAACTCACCAAAGTTCCTAGGAAACAGCACCCTGTCTGCACAATAATAATTTTAGCCACAGAAGAGTTTATTCTGGTGAAGTCATGCTCTCGCTGGTGAATGACTACAAGGGTGTTCCCATTCACAGCTGAGCTGGTCATCTGTGGCCTACATGCATGAGCATGAGCAGGCCACCACCTGCTTACACAGCTGGCTTACATCTCTTAGTAAAGTAAACACATTTTCTACTCTGCCGGAGTCTAACCTTGGCTTTGAGCACAAGCAGTCCCCTTCTCTCCTCCAAACCCTTGACGGCTGAGTGCTCAACACCCAGCTTGCTGCTTGCTGCAGCACGACCATGGTTCCCATAGAATGACAGTTTTGCTCTTTGAGACCAAGCTCTGCACGTGTATTGAGCACATGTGGCCATAGCGAAGGGAAGGTGAGCAGAAAGGGAAGGTGAAGTCCTATCCTTGATCCCTCCTGCCAGAGGAACTCACCCAGGCACTCCCTTCTACCCCTTGTCCATGCACAGCGTATTGATCAGCAGCCAGCTCAGTGCTGGCAGGCGAATGGCCCAGGGTGGCTTATATGATACTGGCAAACATCAGGAAGTATAAGCAATCCCGTGAATGCAGGCTCTCCCATATGGAATTTCCCTCCCTCCAGGGACCATGTGGCTGGGTTCACTCTTTGCTCTTTGATACCTAAGATGTGCAGATGGCTTCCCTTCACAACTCCATACAAGAAGCAACTCACACTGTGATTGACAGCAGCAAGGAGGAGACTCAAGAGAGACAGGGCTATTTTTATTCTAGACATTGCACTATATACACTTAAAAGTTCATCAGCCTGGCCAAGAGGAGTTAGGTGACCTGGCTGGATCACACTTCTAATCCAAGCCCCTCTGACTCAGTCTGGAAGCAGCCTGTGAGCAAAACAAACTCTACCGCAGCCTCCCAGTCCCACAAACCCAGGTTAAGGAGTCATCTTACTTGGTCTTTGTTGACAAATCCCCAAATTCCAGCTGCAACTTCGCAGGCAAACAGGATCACCAGGCAAGTGAAGAACTGCAAAGAGAAAAATCAAGAGGATGCTTAGCATATCTGGCTACAGGCAAAGGCAGCAATTAAGTGGGTAGAGGCGTGGAGAGGCACTTCTACAGACAGAATCAGAGCAAAGTGTTGTTTGACTTCAAACCATTTCATCTCTCATACACATGCTTAGCCCAAACACATTTTTCTATAATACATCAGATATTACCCCACATCCAGACTTCCCACTGGGATGGCTGAGTGGGCATCAGCAGAGCCTCTCCCACACAGAGACTGGCAGAGATGAGGGTGCCCTGTATACCACCAGACACATCACTTCTCTTCATGCACCTGCAGGACCATCCAGACAAGCTCCTTGCTCTGCCACAGATTCTCCCAGGATAGGAATTGCCAGTTCAGGGTTAAAAGCACATTTTAGCTGCTGAGGAGCTGCAGGGTGTCAGGGTGTGATTTATGGCCAGCTCTCTCGGCATCCACAGCCCTGCAAGGCTACTGCAGTCTTTTGCATAAATACTAACACGGATGTTTTCTCACAGTCCCGCCCTATTCGTGCCATTCCAGCACTTCTCCCTGCCATTGCCCCCAAAGCCTCCCCCCATCTTTTTGTTCAGACCCAAGGAACATACTGTGATGGTTGGTTTGTTAGACTGGGAATGGGAAGCCATAAAGCTCATAAATCTGAGTCAAGTGGGAAGGCACTGGCAGGCATGCTCCACACACAGCCAACGTTACCCCCGCAACATCACCACCCTCAGTGACTTCTTCCTGGGAAAAGGCCTGAACTGGGAGAGTTACCATGGAAGTAAAGAAGCAAAAGGAGTGAATGCAGTCAGAGGAAGACAAAATCACAGTATGGGGTGGGACAACAGGCTCTGGCTCCTGGACAGTCTCTGTTCCAGACACATTTAAGACATTTTCTTCCACAATAGAGGAAACCAGAGTTTCCAGAATGATGCTATGACCTGATTCTCACATGCAAGAGCAGAGAGTTATCAGCAAAATGGAGATGGGACTATTGACCTAACAGCAGGAAAGGACTTCCAACATCCTTGTCCAGACCATGAACAACCAACTCCTATTTAAACATCTATCTATCCTTGATTCTCCCGGAACATCCTTGGGGGACTGGGTGCCACATACCCCCAAGGAATCACACCACTCTTAATCATGGGTACTATGTCACTGTAATTCTTCGGTTAAGCACTAGGGCTCACTCTTGCAGTGGTTACCCTCCAGTGAAGGATGGCTCATTTATCCCAGATTTGGAGGTGCAACTTCCTGCAGACTCAGTTCTTCAAGCTGACTGCACAACACCAGAGATGCAGCTTGACACTATGGGAACACAGCACTATTCCTGTCCAGGCAGCCAGATCTGCCCCAGCCCTTTCACAGGAGGAAGAGCCCACTCCATGCCAAGCAGCTCACTCCTGCCTTCCTTGGGTCTTGCCTCTCAGCTTCCATGCCACCTTTGGCATAGGATTTTCATAGTGTAGATCTTCCTCGTACTTTCCCCTTTTGCAGTAAGCCTACAGCCACTTGATGAGCTGGCTGCAGGAAAGGGGAGAGCAGCTGCTTTCCTCCAACACCCTAAGGATGCTGCCTGGAAGTGTCCTTGGAGAACAGCGGGAGCCTTGGTCAGTGGAAACCATCATCACGAGATGTCTCCGGCCTTCACTTGGCACGCCAAGGAGTGAGCAAACATGGGCAGCACACAGCAGCTAGAGCTGCTCATTTCAGCCAAAGCAGCCGGTTTCCCCGTTGGGCCTCAGGTACCTTGTACCATCTGCCTTTCTAATCCTCTTTTCAACTTCAAGAGGGAGCAAGGGGTAATTCAGGTTCTGTAATCACTTGCGTTAACAAAAAAATAATAATGCAAAGCTGCCAGACCTCACTACAACCACCGCTGTCGGATTTGTAAGTGAGCTCCTGTTCTCGGCAGCAGCGATAATGCCTGCAAACTCCTACAGCAGCTCTCATCCCCCAACATTTAGAAGTGATTTATTAAAGCTGGTGAGAGGCACTCCCTTCTTATTGGGAAACAGAAGCAACTAGAGGTGAAGCCATCTGTGAGAGCAAGGGAAAGCAGCTCCATTTCCCTCTGTCCTAGCTGAATCCATACCTATGTGTCCCTACACCACCACCAAGAACCTTCCAGCCCAACAAAGCCAAGTGCTAGAAAGTCTTACCAATTTTTTTTTAATTTTATTTTTTTTTAATGTTTTACACCTCCAATTAATTTTCTTTTTCTTTTGCATTGGATTTAAAGCTGAACCACATGTAAGAACTTGCTTTAAATAAATGGGTCTCCCTCACCCCCAAGGCAAATGCTTTTGGTGTGGCTACAGTTTATACAATTAAGGTCATCCTGTGCCAGGAATCCCGAGCTGCTGCCTCACATCAAGGATGCCTGTAACACTTCAGTAATTGATTTTCCAGGATGTATCCAGATCTTCTCATCAAGATATTGTGGGAATTCTTTGCTGTTTCCTTGTCCAAACAGATAAAAATAGTAGATGAACCCTTAAAAGAACTGGAACTGCCACAGGCAGCCTTGCAACAGACTGAAAGGGGAAGCTGTGGGAGAAATCGGGTAAGCCAGTGATTTTAGTGCGTGTTTGGTAAGACGGCCAGACAATAGCCGTGAAAAAAGCATGAGGGGAGTTTCACATATGACAGAGAAAATGAATCTCCAACAACCCTGCTGTTAGCATCTCTTCTACTTTGCTGCTGGCTTCTGCCTCTGTCCTGCAGCCAGGCAAGAGCAGCAGTTTGCAGTGTGCCTGTCTGCTCAGCCAGAGCTTCAGCAAGCTGGGCAGAGATGCCCTCTACCAAACAGCACTGTCTTGCTCCTTGCAGAGGTCAGCTAGTTCCCACCTGTGTGCTCACACCTCCTTCCAGCCCTGTTCGTTGCAGAAGTCTGCAGCAAGGGAGGCATGACTGTGTGCTGCCCAGCAGGGACATCATGGTGCCAAGAAACATGGGCCTCTTACCGTTCCCAGAAGGCACTGAGACTCCTGAATAGCACCATAGCATCCCAGGAACCCCACAAACATCATGACAGCTCCAACTGCGATCAGGATGTAGATTCCTGCAAGGGAGAGCAAGAGGCAAACACGTTACTGCAGAGCTTTGTACAGCAGCATCCCAGCACCTGGCCAGCCATGCTGGCTCCCTGGGTTATCTAACTGGGGGTGTGCAGAATTAGGGCCTAGGAGATATAACTGGAGGTGGTGGCAGACTTAGTAGAACAACGCAATATACTTGAGTCAGATCTCAAAGTGTTTGAAGCTGCTGACACTGAAACTTAGAAACCCCCACTGCCCTCCAAACCAGAGGAATTGGAGAGCTTGAGCAGTAGCAGGCAGAGGATGCAACAGGCAAGACAAATGCTTTGAAGCATCCTTAAAGCTGTAGTATGGGAGTTGCCATGGCATATGCACTGCTTTAAATATTTATGCAGGAGAGATTAAAATTATTCGTTTGCATATCTTTTAAAATAAACAATAAGGCATATGGTTTATTTATATTAAATATCATACAAATATTTATCTGGCTAACATTTTAGACAGATGACCCATGAAACTCAGAGAAAAGCACTACTTAAGCATCTAATTTAATATATTCTGGCTTTTGTTAGTTATAGGTTCAGAGGTCGACCTTTTTTACTTCAACTTTCTAAATTTGCACAGTCAACTAGTTCAAAGCTTCAAAAATAGGAAATGCCTTGGAAACTAGGCATTGGGTGGGCTCAGAAAACAGGGAAATGATAGTTTATTCATCCAGGAAACAAGAGTTTTAACTCAAGGCTCAGGTCTGCTGCCACTCATAATCACCCTGGTAATCACTCATGATTGGTGAGACCATAGTGACCACTCAGCCAAATGCTACCAGCTCAGTTAAATTTATTTCCTTTTCCAAAAACACACCCTTCTCCTGATGTATCCTGTGTATTTAGTGCATTTTTGGTTAACTAATACTCTCAAGTATTGTGGTTCGACTACTTGGTAAGCGAATCCTACTTTCCATCCAAAAGCAATTTGACACATGCAAAATATAAATCAAATAAATAATTACAAATGAGGCAAGACTGCAGTCACCATTTTTAACTGACAGTGAGGAAAAAGAAAAAAATCAGGATGAGGATAAACGTACGTGGGGCATCCCAGAGCAGACGGCTATACAGTGCATCTTGCCAGTGCTTGGGAGACCCACCCCTTCAATTAGATGTTCTCTTTTGCTAAGCTTCAAAATGTTTTTATAATTATTAATCAGTTTGTCAACTCCCCTTTAGGAACATCACTAAAGCATAAACAGAGCTCAAGATTAAAACTGTTTGTATGTGCCTGTCATGTTTAAGGTTTTTCTAATCTTTGTAGCTGTTAAACAATCTTCTGATAATTGAAGTGCAAAGTCTAAAGGGCACATACTGAGAGCAGAGTTAAACCTTCTCTAAAAAAACTCAGATACATACTAACAGTCTCAACTTCTTTAAAATCCCTATTGACACCTCAAACTTGGGAAAGGGTCAACTTTGGGTCCCTCTTCTTCCCTCTTTAGGGAACAGAAGTCCCCAGCACACAAACAAGGCAGGGGACAACTCGGAGAGGTGGCGACAGAACGCACAGCAGCAGCAGCCCGGCCCCGGGACCCTCTGGCTGGTGTTCCCACCACAGAGCACCACGCTCCCACAACCTTCCTGCTACATTTAGGTGCTGCAGGAGGGAGGAAGGCAGCTGCAGGGGAAGCGCCGGCAGGACGGGGCACGCTGACCCTGCAGGAAGCCCCTCTTCACAAAACCTGACAGGTTCTGTGGCCCTGACACCCACATCCTCACGGCAACACTGACAGTGGAAGGAGGAAAAAAGCCCAGGTTGCACCCCCTGGTGCCGATCAAAGGGGCTTGAGCGGCACCTCACAGCCACAAAAACCCAGCAGGCAACTGGGTTGTTAAAGAATGACAGAATTGCCAGAGTTGGAAGGGACCTCTAGAGATCATCTTGTCCAACTCCCCTGCTAATGCAGGATTGCCTACAGCACATTACTCAGGACTGCATCCAGGCAGGTCTTGGATATCTCTGGGGAACGGGACTCCACAACCTCCCTGGGCAGCCTGTCCCAGTGCTCTGTCACCCTCACAGTAAAGAAGTTTTTCCTCATATTTTAATGGAACTTCTTATGTTCCAGCTTGTACCTGTTGCCCCTTGTCCTGTCACTGGGAACTACTGAAAAGAGTCTGGCTTCATCCTTCTTGCACCCACCCTTTAGATACTTACAGGCACTAATAAGGTCTCCCCTCAGCCTTCTCTTCTCAAGGCTAGAGAGTCCCAGCTCTCTCAGCCTTTCCTCATAAGAGAGATGGTCCAATCCCTCAATCATCTTTGTTGCCCTCCGCTGGACTCTCTCTAGTAGTTCCCTGTCTCTCTTGAACTGGGAAGCCTAGAACTGGATGCAGTATTCCAGATGTGGCCTCACCAGGGCAGAGTAGAGGGGGAGAATGACCTCTCAACCTACTGGCCACACACTTCCTTATGCACCCCAGGATTCCATTGGCCCTCTTGGCAATAAGAGCACATTGCTGGCTCATAGATAATTTACTGTCTTCCAGGACTCCCAGATCCTTCTCCTCAGAACTGCTTTCCAGCAGGTCCACCCCTAACCTACATTGGTGCATAGGGTTCTTCCTCCCCAGGTGCAGGATCCTACGCTTGCCCTTGTTGAACCTCATTAGGTTCTTCTCTACCCAGGTCTCCAGCCTGTCCAGGTCACACTGGATGGCAACACAGCCCTCTGGAGTGTCAGCCACCGCTCCCAGTTTGGTATCCTCAGCAAACTTGCTGAGGATACACTCTGTCCCCTCGTCCAGGTCATTGATGAATATGTTGAACAAGACCAGACCAAGTATCGACCCCTGGGGAACACTGCTGGTTACAGGCCTCCAACTCGACCCTGCTCCATCGATCACAACCCTCTGAGTTCTGTCACAGAGCCAGCTCTCAATCCACCTCACTGTCCACTCATCTAGCCCATACTTCCCGAGCTCCCTAAGAGGGGACATCACACCTCCTTCTTTGAAGGTGTGAAGAGATGGGAAAAACACGCAGAAAAAAATCCCTCAGGAGAGTTTCTTGGAAATGACAGGCCAGCAGTTCAAGTTTTGTGAGCCTGCCTAGAGTAGAATTACCTGATTGAGATTACATGGGCTGGAGGGACCAATAGTGTCAGCTGGGCAGAGAGCCAGGGTGGCCAGCAGCAGGCTGTTGTGTGAGCAGGGGAGAGGGGCCCCAAAGGGGCTAGAGGTGATGGGAAGGCTTGAACACATCCTGTAAAATGGAAGCTGTCTGCTGGACACCTGCCAAGCTCCAGAGAGACTAATGGAGATTTTTGGACACTACACAACTGCTGTTTCAAGATACCAGTAGTGGTGTTTCAGTAAGCAGGTCTGCTTATTGTCACCAGAATCTACTAATGCTCAAGAATAGCCCTCACTATTTCAGCTTGTACCAGCTGCTGGTTTAAGTTTCCAACCCAAACTGCATCAGGTGTGTGGCTACAGCCTTGTGTGGCTCCACTGGAGTGTCTTCACTACAAGTTCCTCTGGGAAAATCAACTTTGCTGATCCCTGAGTGCAGCAGCTTCTAACTCCTCTTTACATTAGGTCAGCAGAGAGAAGACAAAGCTGGGCTGAGGGTAAGTCACTTCAACATCTGAGAAGTCACCATTCATGCTAACCACCCCAGTGATGGGTAACAAGCAGATGCAGTGCATCTAGAGACCAAGCAGTATGATGTTGCAAGGGACCCCAATGATCAGGTCACTCCCACAGCCTGACAGAAGATTTTATTATAAAATTCTTCAAAATAAACATTGAACGCAACTTCCAGGCTGAACAAATATAGCCAGGAGATCACAGAATCATAGATCAGCCCAGGCTGGAGGGGACCTCAAAAGACTATCTGATCCAAACTTCTGTGAGAAAGGGAACCTAGATGAGACTAGGTATCTAGTACCTTGTCCAATTGTATCTTGAAAACCTCTAGTGATGGGGATTCTACCATGGCCCTGGGAAGGTTGTTCCAATTATTGACTGTTCTCACTGTAAAGAACCTCTTTCTTATGTTGAGATCATCAGGAAAACATGAGAACCACTGGTGGCTAGGAGAGCTTTGCCCTGAAAACTAGGACCTAAAAGCCCAGGAAGAACCTCAACAGATGGGGGAGACTAAGAGGTAACAGAGACAACATTTGCCATTTTATAGTAGTCTTCCAGATGCCTCTGTATGTGCTTCTTGCTGGGGTTTGTGCAGCTTCAAAAAAACTAAACTAAACCTGACTTGCTGAACTCCCACCCCAGCCAGGCTGTGAAGACCTTGGACAGACAAGTGAGGTCCTGGCTTCCTGTTTCACCAACTCCTTGCTAGAGCCAGCGCTGCTGTCAAAAAAACGAAGTGCAGGAAGGAGCGAAGATGATGTGTACCACGTGCAGTTTTCTGACTGGAGCTCAGTGGATGCAACTGGTGGGGTGGAAGCAGCAGGAACGTGCAGCCAGGCAGGGATGAGGGCAGGTATGACTGGCCTGAACATTGAAAACCACAAAGAACCCTGGAAGGCTTTTGGGATAAAGGCCAGCTTCATTCCCAGGCGCAAACAAGCGGCTGTTACGGAGTTGCCTTTTGTTACTAAGGGCCAGAACACTACAGCCTCCTGGGAGACAATGGAGCAGGACTCTGCTCTGGAGTTTATTTAAAAACAAGTACAAAATATTTAATGCAACAATAGCATATTGTACAATGAATGCTAGTGGTGTTTCTCCATGGAAATGCCATGCTGAAGGCTGCAAAAGCAAATAGAGGCAACCAAAGCACCCAACCACATGCTCTGGATGGTGTTTGTTTTCCCACACCCATCCTTCCCTCAAGGGATGGTGCCAGTGGGGAGTGTCTGGCTCCAGACTGGGTGCCAGACAGCTGGGGGGCTACTTCATGGCAATCACAGCTCAGACAGGAATGACCAAGCCCTTTTCCCAGAAAGCAGCCTGAGACATCTTAGCTTTCATTCCTGGCAGACAGTGGTGATGACAGTCAGCATGGTTTTGGCCTTCCCAGCTGTGAGCAAGGCACCTGTCATCCCCATCCCGAATGGCACATTATCTGCCTTAAAGTCAGAGAAGACTCCTCTTCAGCCCAAACCTCCTCACTATTTAAGCATCAGAGATGGGATTAACTCCTGCTAGCCTGTCCTGGGTGGGAAACTCTTAACTGAAGCAGCATCTGCCCCCTCAGAGCTCCACCCGAACTGGCACGATTCTACATAAGCAAGGCTCCATCTGCCTTCCACATGCCACTTCCCAGCTCATTTGTACTGCAGCTTTCTCAGGGGTTTTAAAACAAGCAATGCTGTTTGCCATAAACAAAAAATAAAATCAGAGGGGCATAAAATGCAAGCTGCAGTGCCTATAGCCATGCTGCTCCATCCAACAGCAGCAGGAGAGAACTTTGGGAACAGCCCAAGCTGCAGCAACAGGTACAGTGAGCAAATAATTTCTAGGCACCATTTCATGGTACCAACGTGCCTCCACATCCTTGAGCAACATCACCATGTGATTTCTAACCCTACGGCACAGTTCTCAGATAAGGCAGCAGTAAGTACAATTGCTGCAGCTGCCACATATTACCAGCCACCCATGAAAGCAAGCCCTAAGCTACAGGACATGTAGCTTGGAGTTGGGGAAGTCACAGGAGGACTTGCAGGGACAGGTGCTGTAAATACTGCCTGGAGTCCTCTATATTCCTTTTGAGATAGAGCCTTAAAACAGACAGCTTTAGGAAAAAGAGCCAGCTAGTCCTAGTTTCACCTCCTCATTCCAGAGATTCAGGGTCCTGTCTGAAATCAAAACAGGAGCACAGCAACTGTGATAGGATCTCTTCGCTCAAGCGCATCAGGATGTAATGCATCAGAAAAAGCAGCAGGAATGGACCAAACATCATCCCTCTTTCCCTAATACAACCACGGTGCATGCTGCTTTGGGATGCAGGGACCTCTTAAGCTTTAGCCACACGGAAAGCCCCTGAACATCAGACTCAGGGGATCAACAGTCATTGAGCACTTCTCTCTGGATGTTGCTAAGTGGGAAAGAAAAAATTAGCAGCCAAGAGGCCAGCTTAGGCCCCACCTCACCCAAATAATACCTCCATGGAGTGTCCTTTGCCTCCAGGCCAGGCAGGAAGTGCAATACTCTATTCTGGAAGCAGGGAAGGGAGACCGCCGCTCAAGAAAGGACCAATAGGTGACCGGATTGAAAACTTGTGGACCTATCACAGGCCGAGTTTTCTAACCTGACTGCCTATAAAAAGGGACTCACCAGAGCCTTCAGAGCTGCTTCATCCGGGGGTCACCTGAAAGCCGAAAGAAGTCGCCAAAGGAAGACGCATCAGGGAAAGCCAGCCAACGCGCTAACCGTTGCCGCCGTGGGCTTGAGCCGCAACCCTAAAAGCCTTTTTCAAGGCTCACAGGAGCTGGGGGTTGTGCGTGCTCGCCCTGAAGACTCCAGGGAAGAACAGCTGGCCTCCAAGAGTTGGGGCTGGTCTCCGACTCCAACAGGACAGTGGGAGCATAAGACCCCTTGCCGTTCTTCCCCGTAATTCCAAATTCTCCCGGGAGGTGGGAGGGGGAGCGGGAACTCTTCCCCGTTTCCTAATCTGGCCGCGGGCGTGTTAATTCCCTGTTTATACAACCAAGTCGATTGCTGGCTCTTTTGGTTTGCTGCTATTGTTGTTGTTAATTGTTTGTCCTAATTTTGCTGTGCCTTCAATCATAAAGTAAAAGCACATAGTTTAAATTGGCCATAGTGTATAGTCTCCTTCTTCGGCACGCAGTCCCTTCAAATACCCAAGGGGGGAGGTTACACAGAGGTATCATAAGCGGGACTTGCCGCTCGGGTCCCCTGGGTATTCGATCGCTGGGCAATCAAACCATGTGTGTGTGAGCGTGACTGAGATGCGGCACAAGCCGCGAAGCGAGTGCGGACTCCCGAGCCGCAGTTCCGTTCTCCCGCGAGGGAAACAGCCGGTGACGGAGGAAGCGTAAGTTGTGAAAGGACAGCGTGGACGTGGGCGTGTTTGGGAACACAGAGTGCGAGGCCGAGTGAGTGTGCGCGCTTGCTTTAAAGACACAGCACTAATAAATCCGGCCCGCGAGACATTTGCTTCCACTCATCCAACACCTGCCGCCCAACACACATAAAGAAAGGCCCCGATCGCGACAGACATCCCCACAACCCCCCAGCACCACACTTCCCAGGATGACTGGGCAGCTCTCCAAGCCATGCCTGCCCTCCCTGCAGGATGGGCTTTAAAAAGGGGCTGAGAGCAGAGGAAAGAGAGATTTTAGTGTTTACTCTCCCAGCAGACAGACTCCCGGGGGGGGACTCTGCATATCCAGGAGTTTTGCAAGCCCCTAAGGGAGGGAAGGCTCTGGTGTCTACCCTTCCACAACTCCTGGCCTGGAGGTGCTGAACATCTTGGGACTCACTACTACAGCTGCTGCAGGGAAGGTAGCACCATCAGACAGTGGTGAGAGGGAAACTCCTTCCAACCCCACAACACCAATCCCAGAAGAACACCCTCATCATAGCCTAAAAGGCCTGACCATAACATGCTTCCTTGTGAGTTGGGGGCAAGATACAAGCAGGGAATAGAAAGTTCCTCCAGGATGGTGTGGGAGTGGGAAAGGGGAGGCTGCACCAGCCAGCTGATGAAGGAAGGTCTCCTGGGCATTTTTGTCTGGCTGCCTGGTGGAATTGGCCCAGCAGAGCCAACTGCTTTCTTGGAAGTGGGGAGAGAGGTAAGGGGGAGACGGGAGGGGGAAGGAAAAAAAAAAAAAAAAAAAAAAAAAAAAGAGGGCTTGGTGGAAGATGACAACTGGAAAGTCCCTCTGTTCCCCCACCCCCTTTCCAAAGAAAAACATTGCTGCTCTGTGGCTGCTAATGACTTCCAGATGGAGCAACTGTGTTGCAAAGCATGGAGAGCTCTCCTGGTGCTGTGTGGCTTCACAGGGGGAGATGAAAGGCTGTACATGCTGCCCTTGCCTGCAAGACCAAGGCAAGAAGGAAGAAAAGGACACACTTCTATCAGAAAACAGGTGAAGAAAACCCAAAACAACATTCTTCAGCGTACCCAAACAGACTCCACAGAGATGTCCCAGTCAGATTTCTTCTCTTCTGCCTACCTGGGAAATGCTGGAAGGAGCATTGAATTTCATCATGTCAGAGTACCTGTGACAGCTGGGAGGAAATGTACTGCCCATCTCCAGCACTGGGATGGATGATGGTGATGCAGCACAAGAGACCTAGGCTGGAACCCGCTGGCCCATCCTCTGCTGTCCCCGCCTACAACACTTTGGGACATCACTATGTGTCCTGGGGTCTCACTCACTGACAGACCCCAAATCCTGCCGGTAGGTTTCTTGTGGACTTTGCATACCTAAACACATGGCAGGTTTTCAAAGGAAAACTGTCAAAGCTATGGGTTTAAACAGCTTGTTTTAAAAGCAAGAAGCCACCTTTGGCACAGGTCCATGGGGGCACAGCCAACAAGAAGGGACAAAGGAGGAGAATAACTACAGTATTTGTAGTCAGAAAGATCTGAACCCAAAATAACCTGATGGCACCAATTCATGGCCTTAAGTCATAACCAATTTTAGTCAGCAGAGTAAATAAATCACAGGAGTTGGTCACAATGATGGTAGACTGAATTACAATTAAATACAAGTTGTTTTTTTTAATAGAAATTGAATTCTATAATAAGAACACCAAAAAAAAGGATTGTTTGTATTGTAAGCTATATGGTGTAAGATACTTAGAAGTACGGACAAAGTGTTTTGCTTCAAAACTCTTATTTTAAAAGTAATTCCACTATTATTGAAGGAGTGATTAGAGGAAAATCTAGAACCAGTAAATCTCAGCCTTTTTTTTCCTTTAAGAGACCAAATAATTAAATTATCCTTAACTGTAAGTAAGCTGATTTCCAAGAGAGAAAAATGTGTGTACTTCTACCTAAAAAAATATCCACATATATATATTATTTTAAATAATTTATGGGTTACTGTGGTTCAAGACAAATGCATAACTTTGTTTCTACTCACAAGCATGGAAGCCTGGCCACAGCTCACATCTCTACTAGTAAGCCACCGATACACAGAGCCTTGAAGAAGCGAGCACAAATGGGTGAGAGAAGAACCCAGTGCTGAACCACCTGCAGGGACTGCTGTGGCGCCTCACACCAAAGAGAAGGTGACTTTTCACCAGTGTTTTACAGGTCCCAGAGACCAGTACTCTTGGACCCTTTTCTGGCCCTTCCACAACAAGTTTAGCAAAAGTTTTGCTGTTGAGTCTAATTCCATGATATACAGAAGTTTGCACCACCTTTAAAATACATCTAATATTTCTAGAGGGATGGGGACAAGGAGGGGAGTGTGAAGAGAAACCAAGAACTCCCCACTGCTCGTGGCAGGTCTGCACTCATTGTAGCACTACTGGTTTCCAGTGCCTTTTACAACACACCTGAAACCCTGGAAATCACTGCTTTTTTGTCCAAGGCTGTCCTGAAAAGGCTAATTAACAAGAAGCTGCTGTTATGGATAGAAGGCACAGCTGACAACTGCTTAGCCGACACAAGTCTATTTGCATGACATATTGGGATACTCTGTGCTGCCGGTTACATTTGGGACCCATGACAAGCGCAGCCAAATCATCCTCACACACCACAGGGAGAGTGGGCATGCCTTGGGGAAGCTCAGGCAGGCATCCCAATCCCTACACATGTTCACATGGCAGTCCCTCCTCTCTACGAGGATCAGACCCCCTGAGGCCAGCAAAGCCTCAGGACAGTACTTCCAAAAAATGCAGGGACACTCATAAAAGTTTGCCAGTGATGGAGGTCATGCTGACTTCAAGGACAAGCATGCAGATGCAACTGCAGTTCAACTCAGATGTGTACTAGTTTGTGAGAAAGACTTCAAAGCATCCCTGTGCTTCCTGGCCTGTTTCTTCCAGCCCAAACTGCGTGAAGAGCAGCATGAACTGATTCCCAGCAGAGAGATTATCATTCTGGTTTGTATTTGTATGGAGCAGGATAGCGAAGAGAGTGTGGGATTCACCTCGTTAGTAAGCCTGAGCCCCTGTTAGCCAGCCTCCCCTCACTGCTACCACAGCACACGACTTCGCAGGCACGCTCACTGCCTTAAAATTAGCCAGAAGCCATTGGTGCCACCAGCTGCCCCTCCTTTTCTTCCACAGGCTTTGCTGCCTGACCTGCTTGGGAGACAGATGCACAATCAGCAGCCTGGCTGCTAGGGAAAAAAACCCAAAAATAAAAAAATAAAAGCCCCAACCTGTTGCTTTTCTGTCAGGGCAGCAATACCCAGCAGGACAGCAGGAAATGGCAGTGGTGGCAGCAGCCTTGGTGGCCAAGTTTAACCCGCAACTGCATGCCTGCCTGAAATCTTAAAACCCTCCCAAGGAGTGCTTGTGCTGTTGTGCTATGGGGAGGAGATACTGGCCAGCAGAGGATTTACTAACAAAACACAGAAAAACCTAAACAGAAGCAAAATCAACCCCCAAAGCTACATGGAAAACTACACCCCAGCTCTGGATGCCTTTGCACTCTTCCTCACACTGGCCCCACTCCCAGGCCCAAACTAATCAGAGCACCGGGTCGTCTTGCCCTATCAGTTGCTGTGGGCAGCTGCAGGCAGATTTCCTATTTTGGATCTGGCAGGCAAGAGCAGAGCCCAGGCCATCTGGCTGCTGTGCTCCGCTCCAGCGCACAGGCGGCCCAGCAAGGGGGGAAATACGAAATCCAGAGGTGGGGGTTTAAGGCAAAGAAGAGCTGACGCTCTTGCCTCCATCCTGCTGAAAGCATTTAACTCTCAGCAGCCACCTCTGGGCATCACATAACCATATCCCTGAAGGATGGGATCCTGGCTTTCCCCTGACACATTATCTTTACCATCATCTCACCGAGATGGGGCAAACGCAGTAAATACAGTGCCACTTGCCTCTTCAAGATCCCCAGTGACTTTTAAAACCAGTGACACCCCAGCAGCAAGTTACTGTGGAGAGATCAGACCAGTCCAGTTTGTACTGGTATCAGCAGAAATGGACCAGGTCAGCCTTCTCCCCACGGGCTCTCAAAGCTCACTGAATCACGGGGCAGGGGGGGTGTTAAGAAAAGGTACTTTACGTGTAGGGTCAATAAGTATCTAAGAAATGGTTAAGCAGTTGTTAGCATCCAACTAACCAATGCCTGTAGCTATCCTGAAGGATATTTTCTGAACTGCTATTAACACGTTGACTGGCTTATAGACATGCAGGGCACTTCAGACACAGTGCTCTACAAGGGTGAGAAGCAAGAAGCATTTTCATGTTTCAACTACAAATAAAGCAAATAAATGCATATTAGACCATAAGCCTGGCTCAGATGAAGTGCAAGCATTTTCCTTTACAGTCCCAAAAGCATGAAACTACAGTGCTCCAGCTACCCCCATCCCTGGTACTACTTGGTCTTTACAGTGCAGAAGTGGATAACCTGCCATTTGGTGGAGGTCCCCAGCCAAAATGGAAGTGTCAAAAGCCAAGACTGTAACAAGTGGTTAGAGGATCAGATGGTTTGCGAGCCATGCTGAGGAAAAGCCCGTGAAAAGGAGCTTGTTTAATACCCTCCCAAGCCAGTCCACAAGATTACTTGTTGGATGCAGTGCCAAATGGCTTGTGGGAAACCCCAGCCCCAGGAGCTCTCTCCTCATGGGCTGGACGGGTGAGCCAAGGAACAGCCGCCTGTGCCGGTGGGGACTGGAAGAGCAGCTACTTGTGGCCAGCAGGCTGCAGGGAAGGTCAGAGCAAAACTGCTCCTCTTCTCCTGCTCCCTTGCATGGCTACACCCTTTCCTTCCCAAACAGCTCTCCCCTCACCTGCAGCAAAGTCTGCAGCAGGGCTGGGGGGAAGCCTGATCTGCAAATGAGAGCTGCAACCAAGAGACCTGAGCTTGCCATGATGCAAACCTGCCTTATTTCTGAGGAGAGATTAAGCCTTGCAGCAGGCTGAAGGCAGATAAGCATCGCACCTGGCACCCCAGTAGCTAGCTGCTCCCTGCATCCTCCCACTCCCACTTACCCATTGCCATCAAATTCCACACACCAACCAGTTCTGCTTATTATTTTTCCTCTCCTGTAACACACAGACATCTGGGAAAAAAGCCTTTAACAAAACAGCTCCAACTCTGGGGCAGGAAAAAGGACACAGAATGAACAGAGGAGACACTGAAGGACTGCTTTCCCACTGCTCCTCCTCACCAAGTACAAACCCCACAGCACAAGTTTTCCTCCTCCAACAGCTTTTATTGCTTCCCTCTGTCCTGCGGCACCATGGCAAAGCCTGGCTGGCCTTTAAAAGCCT
Organism: Hemiprocne comata; assembly: GCA_020745705.1. Lineage (NCBI taxonomy): Eukaryota > Metazoa > Chordata > Aves > Apodiformes > Apodidae > Hemiprocne > Hemiprocne comata. The sequence continues at coordinate 16,968,795 of CM036590.1, forward strand.
CCTGACAGATCCTGGGACCAGTGCCCCATGCCAGACACCAAAAAGTGATTTGCAAGAGGAAAATAAAACCCTCCAACTCTGGAAGCCAACCCCAGAGAGGTTGCCATTCCCAAAGCAGGAACATCGTGTGCATGTGTATGTTGGATGTCAGAGGAGAAAAAGGAGGGAGTAACAGTTGGCAAGGGGAAAGCGGGGGGGGAAGGAAAAAAGAAAAAGCCCAAAGAAATCCCAGCCTTCAGACTCCAGAGGGCTGGCTAGGAGAGGCAGCAGCTGAAATAAATGCTCTGCTGTTATTACTGCATGGAAATTACAGCTGCCAAAAGGCATCCAGGCCGATCTGTTGCTGTATATAACTTTAAAAAGACAGACAGCCTCAAATCATGGGCCGTTCACAGGCATCACAAAGTCAGCACAGTGGTGGGACCTGTGGTCCATTCCCCATTGCCTTCTGAATAGCAAAGCCCAAGGACAAAGGCGAAACAATGATTGGAAGAGCAAACGATGCCCAATAGGCAGGAAAGGAGGACTTGACCCCTGTGCTCCAGGTCCCCTCCGTCTGGAGAGAAATGTGTTAACTAGGGAGATATCAGTTCCTGGCCCCCAGAAATAAAGAGGTGTTTGGGCCAGTTCCTGGAAAGGAAAGTGTTTGATTTATTTTGAGTTCCCTTTTTTCTTTTTAAAATTGAAAATCTACAATGGAGAAATACTATAACTACAGCTCTGGGTGTGAGGCAGGAGAGGGGAAACAGCGACAGAGGAAAACCCACCGCTATTTACAGTAGGAGCATCTAACGTAACCCGGCACAGCCAGGCAGAAGGGCTCAGGCATATCACTTCATGGACAATCAGGGAAAACCAAAGGAAAACCCTTTCCAGAAGGTAACTTCAGCTATAGTTGAGAACAGGACATTAAATTAGATGTGTCCTTGTCCCTGGCCTGGCAGCCAGTCCCTCCCGCAAGCTTCTCCCCCTCACCCACGAGGGATCATTGGAGAATGGGGTAAAAATAGGGGTTTTCATCTTCCAGCAAGCCAGCATGCTGTCAATTTAATAAAAATCATGCTAAACTTAACTGTAATGCACAGAGCCTCCACTTGCCTCTCCTGGAGAACATGAGTCATGAGCTCACCAAAATTCACTTTCCACTGCCAGCCGCCCCATCAGCTACTATTACATCCCTCTGGATAGGAAACGAGACGTGCTTCCAAGAAGTTCCTCCTCTTCCCGAACAGGCTCCAGAAGAGACCACAGTGGAGAACAGCACTAGGCTGCAACACGTCTTTTTGTGCTTTTAGCCACCATGACTATGGATTCTGTGGTGGCATTTAAATAAGGCTTTACTGGCATGGCAGAGAACATTTTTGGGGAGTATGGGGGGAGCGGGATGTATTTTTAGTCCGACCTCCTTGCTGCACACCCAGAGCAGCAGTCCACCTTGGGGCACGACGCCCACACAGTGACACCAGACCCACTTACCAACGTAGAAGGTGTTGGGGGCCTGCTTGTCCCCCAACTGCAGGTAGAGGATATTCGTTGTCTGCGAGTCATGCCGGAGCCACAGGGCCACTCCCAGGATGATGCCTCCAGCCAGCTGGGGAAAAAGCAGAGGGAAGCAGGCATTACCCACTGCTCTGGCCTTACCAGACCCAGAACAGCAGTCTTCAGGTGGGAGCAGAAGGCTTGGTCTTTCTGCAAATTCTTACCTACTCCTTTCACGTACAGCAACATCCTTCCTAACAATCGGCCCACCCCTGCAACATGCTTTGTGCCCCATACCACAGGAGCCACACAACCTTCCCTGCTTTATGAGAGGACCCATCATTCCAGGGATGTGCAAAGCCCTATCCAGTTCTTGCAGGTGATTTCTTTCCTAAGAGCTATTTTATTACTCTATTAAAATGGAAGGCTGAGTGTTACCCAAGAAGCATGAGATGTGTAACTGAGGCTTTTAGGAGAGCTTTTCAATGGAAGTTAGGAGAAGCCCAAATCATTCCCTTTTCCCAACGAGCTGTTATGACCCCATTTCATTTCTCTGTGAAGTACAAACAGGGCTTTGGGTTTTGTTTGATTTGCTGAGAACAGGCCTAGGACAACCAGCTGCCACCAACTGGCCACTGGACACTTCCACACAGCTGTCTCCCCACTGGGACAACTGGCCACTGGTTGGCAGATGGTGCTCGTCCGGCAGCCCTGCATGGCATCGTGCTGCCGCTTCTCTCCTCTGTGCGGCACCACGCTGCCACTTCCCCCCATGCATGGTGGGCTCCACAAAGCCCTTGAACATTGGCAAGGGCTGTGTGCATGGCACCACAGGGAGCCCCAAGCACCTGGCAGGAAGCAATCTCTCATGGGAAGTAAAAGGGGGATTGCCAGCAAGCTTGTTCCTTCCCGGCCTGCAGTTTACTCTATATTATGGGGAGGAGGAGGAGGCGAGTGGCTGAGGAGGTGCAGGAGAAGCTGGACACCTAAGCACTGCCCTGCGGGAGAGCCTGCCATTTTGTCATACAAGCCTTGCTGTTCTGAAACACAAAAATTAAAACTGTGGCCAGCATAAGTGTGGCCAGCTAACATGCAGGCAGGATAGAAGGCGGTGGGGATAACTACAGCTACAGGGGGTGGGGTTTGCTCAGGAAGCAAAGAGATGATAGGTTTTACCCTCTGTCCCCAGTCTCGCATGCACTTTACTCTCCATCAAAGGTCAGGCTTCCTGTCTGGAGCAGACCTGGTGGGACAGAGCTTTCTGCACTCCCAAAAGCTTCTCTGCCTCAGGGAAAACTTGTCCAACCAACACGTCACGAAAAGGCAGTAAAACTGCTAGTAATGCAGAACGAAAGCAGAGATACCGTGGCTTGGTACTGCTGCTGCACCACTCACAGGGGATCCAAAATGCCTTCAACTCCCCCAAAACACACACTTCGTGATGTCCACATCTTGACATTTAGCAGTGTTTAGAAGCACACAGGCAACTAAACCATACTCAGTGGGACCTGGTAACATTTCCAGCAGCATCTTTGTGTTATATTCCATTACTCCCCTCCCTGTGGGTCTCGGGGATGTCCCATATCAGTAGGCAACAGACAAGGATTCACACCAGCTGCCCACACAGCATAGCTTTGGTTAATATCTACTCTTCTTCCAAGGTGTTCCTTGTTCCACAGTAACACCTGCGGCCATTGCATCCACTGCTCAGTTCACTGTTCAATTTCATAACGCAACAGAAAAAGAGAAACCACAACGCAGGTCCCTGTGGGTGGGCTGTAAGTGGGGACTGTGCTCTCCTGCACCTCTAGCACGTATGGCTTTCCTTCATGTCCTAATACAAGAACTGAAGCAGAGCAAAGCCTCAGTTCAGACCGAGGCACAACCATACTGCTTCTGGAGGCTACCATGCAGATGCTCAACAGTGCTGAGCAGCTCTGTGTGCTGATGAGGCTGAAACCACTGCCTTGCCAATGTTGTTATCCAGCAGAAGAGCAGAGCACTCGCCCACATACACATGTGCACGCAGGCATGCACAACTGAGTCCCCAGGTCAAGGATAAAAACATGCTTCAAATATGGGAGGACATGTTCTGCGAATGGAGCATCAACCCATCTTACCACCGGAATATTTATGTCCAAGTAATGGGAAGTTTTATCACCAACTTCTTCACCATTTTTGCGCCCAGGGAGCGGTAAGGAATGGCAGGATAAGACAGGAGTAGATCAGGGGCACTGCAGCAGGGAAAGTGTCACTGAAAGGAACTCAAGTCAGAGCATTTCCACCAGCATTTTTTGTATTCCCCATGATACCCCCCTTCCATTTAAAACCATGACAGAGAGGGGAAAAAAATAAACATGCACGTAAAAAACTGCAAACCATTAAGAATTCAATATCACTTATACAGAAGTGTGGAAGTGCCTCTTCAAATGATGATTTCATTTTGAGTGGCCTAAATCCTTGAAGCCATTCATCTTAAAAAAGGGAAGGCAACTACCAAAAAGTACAGAAGTAGAAACACAATTTTTTTCAAAAGGGTCTGAGTCGGGTCAGCTACGTGCGAGGCACCATGAACGTCACATTAAAAAAAAAAAAGAGAGTTTGTTCAGCAGAAGTACAAAGTCTCTAGTTGTGTAAGTGCAGCAGAGCCTTGGTGAACACAGGAGGACTGGGATCTGCAAGACAGGCTGTTGGTGGAAGTCCGGATTTGCCCTTTGGGAGATCAGCTGGTGGTTTTCCTCCTTGCTCATTTTGGCAAATCCCAGCGAAGAGATTTTTACAGGGCTGCCATTGAAGCTGGGGCAAAACCACACAATATGTACAAAACTCACTGAGCAAGCTGACCTTGAGGCTTTTCCACTTACCTGAGGGAGAAAATCTCCACCAGCTCCTTAGAGATGCAGGGAAGATTTTACGAGCCTTTCCCCAGTTTGCCACCAAAATAATCAGCTTTTAACACTTCTCCCACAGAAACCAATGCAATTTCCCTGCCGGCACAGTCCCTCATTCCTCTTGCACTTGGGAGAGCCTGAGGTTCTCCAAACACTGCTTAAGGAGAAACGTCCCAAATGTTGGTCCATGCTCAAATCCAGCTCCAAATAAGGTAGCTCATGGCTTTGCAGAAAGTTACCCAAATCCAGCCTGGCATGGCTCGTTCATTGTCTAATGGCATAACCAAGTCTGTGCTTATTCTCTCAGGAGAAGAAGAATGTCCTCAAATTAATCAGTGCCACCCTTAAAGGAAAGGTCTCTTGGCAGCTCCCAGGGAAAAAGAGATTTTGAGGAAGATCTGGGTTTCTGTGCTGAGTGCTTGGTTTTTCCCTCTGTAAGGAAACACTGCTCTGCCCCAGCCTGCTGCCCTCCACCCCCACCAGTACTCACGCCAGCATCTCCTGTCACCCACAGCAAGGCTGGGGCAATACCATCAGCAGGAGGAGCAGCAGCTGCTTTTCAATCAAACTTGCCCTAAAAAGCCCATCACAGAACCAAAAACAAGCTGCAAACAACCCTCAAAATCTTTCTTAATCATTTGGGAGTGTCAGCTGAAGGGATAGAGCCTCTTCTGTCCCATCAAACGCACCCGATGGTGAGGTCTGCCTACAGCAGCCAGCTGAACCATCTCCAGATGATCCCAGTTTCAGCCCAAATGTGCCTGCCCAAGCAACACCCCACATCTCTCCTGCACCACCTGACTCCATTTGCTTTTATAGCAGAGCACAGAGAACCTTCGAATTGAAGTTTTAATCCAACAGCAGCTGGATTTCTTAAGAGAAAGCAGTGTTCACTTACTAATGAAGACAGGGTTTAGGCTATGATGAGCAACTTTTTCCATGAAAGCCATACATCCTTCCACCAATAAGAAGCATAGAACATAATTAAGGCATCTTTCTTCCCAAAGGAAAGCAGACAAGGAAAAAACTTCATCAGCTTGCCACAGTAACCCTGCCTTCCCCTGCAGCTTGCTTGGGATAATCTCATTTTTAATACAGCTTGTTCCAGATACAAGCTCAGTATCTTCTTCCCTCCCCAACCTACAGCCACTGCTGTTTGCCAACACAAGAGCCAAAAGAGCCTCAACCACCTATGGCAGCATCACACTGATCTCCAGTCTGCATATACTCATACATTAAATATTCCTTTTTTATCCCTGTAACTTTCTGTGACCTTATGCAGGTTATCTCATTGCTCCGTGCTTGCCCAGCTGGCCAGGTGGCAATGCCTCAGAGGCTGGGGCTCTCACTTGTTGCAGAGGGGGAGGCTGCTGAAACAAGTAACTGCTCAGACTTGGAGCATTCAGATTATTTTCCAGCATTTTAAGTGTTACTAACTTTCTAGGCTACTTTTAAATTCTTGCACTTCGCTTTGCTCTGGGTTGTTTCAAATTCATATTCTGCTGCTTTCCCCACCTGCATTTTTTTATGCCTTTGCTTAAATATAAAAAGAAAAAAAAAAATCCCACAGACATAGCCCCCCCAAAACACCAAAGAAAACAATCCCTTGATGAAAATAACACTTCTCCCATCTTCCCCACCCCTTCAAAAATCCACCACAAGCCTAGAAGGGCACGCAGTCCATGGCATGGTATCCCCACTAGCATAACTAGTGCTCCCCAAGATGGGGCCTCCCCTGGAGATAGCACCCCAAGCAGACTGCCAGCACAGCAGAGGCATCACGGCAGGCTCCAGCATTTCCTCTCTATCACTCTTCCAGCTTCCAGAGATTTATTGCTTGTTACACAGACAGACAGACTTTTCCAGCTGGATCCTGCCTGTCCAAGGCTTGCTTTTCTCAGCAATGCAATTCTTGCTTGGCATGGCAGGGAGAAGCCACCACTGGATGCTGCCTAGAGGGAGGAAAATGCAGCTCCCTGGCCCCCTAAGAGGTGATGGGATGGTTCCCACATGATGGGGTATCACTATCTGAGCGTCATGATGGTGGGTGAACAGCCCTGGTTTGCTGCCCCATCCACCATGTACATAGTGGGGCTCCCTCTTAGATTGAGCCTCACCGATTGATGTGCCATTTGCCCTAAAATTTCCCAGATCCAGCTATGGGGCAAGGGAACAAGCCTGTTTTTCACAGCTCAGTCACTCCTCCCCTCCTCAATAAATTCCCGTGATTTAGAGGTGCAAGGAATGGCCCTGTTCTCCCCTTTAATGTGAGGCACTACTCCCCAGACGCTCATGTACACCAGGACGTGCATCACCCCGGACCCTTCTGCATCTTTCAGCCCTTTTCTTCCTGTTCCCTTCCCTGTCTCTCTCTGAAATAGGCTTCCTGGTGGGGAGGAGGAAGTCCTGGCTATAGGGCAGCTTGCTGGGCATGCCAAAGCAAAGCAGACATCCTGCGACTCAAGCTGGTGGAGGAGGGAAGTAAAGGTGCCAGCAGTTTCACAATGCTGTATTTTTAGCAGCACCGCTTCCCGCGGCCACGTCGGTCCTGCTGCCGGGATGCTGCTTCCCACCCTGCACCTCGCAAAGGCTCCACAGCCAGGAGAAGCTCCTGCTTTGCTGCAAAAACACCACTGGCAGAGCATGTCACAATGCCTGTGAAATACCAGTTACAAGAAGCAGGATGCTGCCAGGAAAACTTAATGGATTTTAGCTGGTTTATGATTCAAACAGATGACTAGAGATTTTTAACAGGTTTTCATGCTACACAGGCTCTCAGCTTCCCTCACAGAGCCTGGAAGCTGAGCCCTTTGAGGGGACGGCATGCAGACCCCACTTGGGAAGCCCAGCCAGGGCTCCCCACAGCTCCTCTCCAGCACAACCTGCAAAACAGCCAAGATGGAGTAAAACTGAATCCCCCTCCTTTTAGGTGTGGGGAATCAAGGTATAGAAGGATGAAACAGCTTGCCAAAGGTGAAGTATCTTGCCATGCAAGTAGCCCATCACACAGCCAGGAATGAACTGCTAATTTGAGGTTGAATGCTTTGCTCCCAGGTCATTTGTTGGTCTCTAGGTAGAGCAGCAGGTATCCTGTTTTCCAACATGTGCAGTGTCAATAATGAAACATCGCTCTGTCACTGCAGCCAGCATGAGTGGGGGAAAAAGCGGGGAGCTAGAGATTCGTAACTTAATGAAAATTACCTTTGGAATAGCAATACAAGCCCTTGCAAGATGTGTACTAGGACCTAACAGGTTCTGCACCACCATCTCGAGGATCAAGGTGGGCAGGAGAAAAGCACACGACCACTGGTGGCAGGAGCACATGTACAAGCAGCATCAAGTCTGCCTCCATGGTCTTCCTGTTATGATGGGATTTCATATCAAGAATTCACTCAAATTTTTAAGGCAAGAAGCACTAAGGATTGCCCCCACGCTGCTTGTTGAGGTGGACTGTGGGATGCCCTGGAGTACCAACATGTCAGGATCCCTGCAGGACCCTTTTTTGGAGGGGCGGGTGTAAGCCGGTGAAGTGACTTACATCAGACAAACCTAGTTGCAGTTTGACAGCCACACAACCTAAAAGCTTCTCTGCCAAGCTCAGCATAGACAAACCGCAGCAACAGACAGGCCTCTTCTTGGCAAGGTCTTCCCACTGCCTTCTGTGGTGACCACGCTCAATGGCCACCAAAGGTCAGAATGAAAGTTCGCATGCAAGGCCTGCCTGCGAATTGCAGAAAGGGCGTTTGGGAAAGCCCCACGCTCGGCAGGCAGGCAGGCAGGTGAAGCAGCCTGCAGCCCCTGCTCTGCTGCCAGCGGCACAGACGCCACTACCTCCCAGCAGCAGCTATTAATAGAGCTGCCGGCCAGGCCCAAATTCCCTGCTGGTGCCTATAGTTACCAGCCCCACAACACTGCAGGGCTTTTCAAAACAAGCTCCAGAGGAACACTCCCAGACGAGCAGCAGGCCAGAGAGCAAATAGAGCTTGATGGATAGAAGGAGAACAGGAACGTGTCACCAAAATCCAGAAGCGGGGCCCTCTGACTGGGAGCACGAGGCCTGCAGGCTGCTCCCTGCCTGCCGCAGCCTGAGCCCCACTGCGGACAGACGTATCACTATACATTGACATCTACCAGCAGGGTTGAATCGCCCTCAGTGGAGAGAAAAACAATTTCAGATATTGCTTTAAAATTAATTTGGCCCCATACATAAACATTTAACTACAACAGTAATGCAACTCCTTTCCCTTTTTAATAATACAGTGAAAGGCACTCGCACAGTACAGGATCAAAGTGTTTCTCAAAGCATCATACATGGGTTAATGCTCTTGCAGGAGATAAGCATTACAGTAGCTGATAGAACAATAACCTCAGGAAAACAGAGCAACCACCTCTCCAGCCACCAGCAATGCTCCCTCCTTGCAACTGCAGCCCAGCCCATTAACTGAAATTGAGTACCCCCAATGGGGCAGGGCACTGGTCTCTTCAAAGATAGGTGATAGTAGGAGTGTGCTCCCTTAACAGAGAGCCATCAGCAGGAAAACTTGGGTCCAGGTACTGAGAGCCTACTAAGAAAACCTTCCCTTACCCTTCAAAGACAGGATTTAATAGCTGCAGGGTCAAACACATGTGGAAATGTACTTGCCTGTACCATCGTCCCAGGATCCTGAACCCAAAGTTGGTGGAAGAAGATCCTGGGCCAGCATCACATCCTTGCTGCTCACAAGGCTTCTGCAATTCCCAGGGAGACAAATAACCAAGCCCCATGCTGTGCGGCAGAGCAGCCTGCTAGCCACTACCACTAGGAGCATTTCAGCAGCACTCAGTGAGCCTGCTCCCAAAACAAAATGCAAGCTGCTTTTTGAGTCCAGGGAGTTACTCAAACCTGTGCTCCAGAGCTGTGTACCGCATGAACTACCAGCTCTTCCATCCTCCATTTTAATCTGCAAATAGCAGTACCCAGCCACCTTCCCTGTCCCATTGAGAGGGTCACAAGGCATTCAGCAGAAATGTCACCATGGGATTACCACCACAGAGAGGTGCCACCTCCCTCCACTGTCACCTCTCCTCACCAAAGCCAACTATTTTTGTGCATGCTTTGTGGACTCCAGGGGACAGCTAACAAATTTTCCAGCATTGCAGAAGAAAATACACAACTCCTCCACCCCTTTCCTTCTCATCACCACTGATAAGACAAACTTGCACTTCCACCTTCACTCTGTTTTTGTCCTTCCTCCCCTTTGCACCCTGACTACACCACATCTCCTCAACACAAACAAGTTACGCTGTGCCTGGAAAATGGCACTAGAAGCAAGCTCTTCCTTTTAATTAGACACCTCTCTGCTAGGGCAGTCAGCGGTGCTCTAGCACTGGAAGGCTGCCACGGGCTGTATTAGCTAATAAGCTGGGTGATCCTTCTCCAAGCAAGCCAATTTCTCCTCGGTTATGTTTAATTAAATTTTAAAATAGTTCTCTGGCTTCCTTTGGCCTCCCCAGGGACTCTTTGCAGCAGTGGTCAGTTCAGCCTCACACACTGAGCTCTGATATCGGATTCAGATAATTCAGGAGAGCAGTTGAAGTCTGGCCATCTACTGAGAGTAGGAGAAGCAGCTTCACCTTACTATGTGTCCAGCCCAGCCCTGCTCTGGGCTACCAGGTGAGCTGAGACTGCCACTGCACCAGCAGAACTGCCTGGTGATGGTACTGCTACTGCTCCCTCTCACAGAGCAGGGAAGTGCAGCAACCCCTCACCACCAGCCACCACCCCAAGGTTTCAGGACAAGTCTGCAGCACAGAAAAGCTTTTGTCTTATCAGCTCTGTGTTTACTAACTAGGTGAGTTCCCTATGTGCTGCCCATGGCTGACTTCACTGTTTCGGTCAGTGGATGCTGGTGAGAAACACACGGGGACCCTTTCCTTCCTGAGACAGGCATCCATTTGTATGTGTGGTCCATGCAGCTGCTGATGCTCCTCCCTCCTCGAGAGCCACCCCAGACCGAGAAGGTAACCATGGCAAGCCTGCCGTCTTCTTCTAAAAAATCCTAGCACAAAGGATAAACAACTGCAAAAATAAAATAACAACAAAAGATCCCGCCAGAGATGGCTGCTGAGGCACCACGGGGAACTGGCAGCAGGGCCGCATTTTCCTTCTGCTTTTCTACACAGTGGCTTTGTGAAACTCCCTGTGCTCTGGCCATGGGAAGGAATGGGAGAAGCCAGAGAGGTGTCAGTTTATTTACACTCCAGCAGGACAGCAGGGCTACTTTAAAAAGGTATCAGAGTTTCTTTCTTATTTGTTAGCACCATTAGGGCTGTGAGTTGCTTCCTTTCTTCCTTTTGGACACTGGAGCAAGCTCCCATGAGGCATGATCAAAGCCTGCCAAACTTTGGGCTCCTCCTTCTTTTCATCAACAGTGCCTGAGCTTGGCTGGGCATAAGGCACACGGTAAGCATGATAAGGCAATGAACACGAAGAGGCCAGCAGCTCTTGCATGCTAAGCAGCTGGAAGGACCATGGGGCTGCAAGTGCTGTGTCTCACACCTCCCTGGGGTAAGAGCTGGGGTGCCAACACAGTCACCTTGCAGCAAGGGTGCCCAGTACCAAGTCCAGCCATTGAATGCCACCTCATGAAAAGGACCTTCATGCTTCAGTGGCAACCAAGGCATCCCTCCCCAGCTGGGCATGCAAGGTGGGCTGCTATCCATGTTCACGAGCATAAAATTCCCGACTATTGGTTTAAAAAACAACACTAGCAGGCTTAAAAACTTAAGACCTGGTGTTCAACCACTGTTCCGCTGGCCTGCCCTGCAGAAAGCACCATTAATTCTAACAAAATCCAGGCTCCCCATCTGCACCAAAGGTGGTCTGAGAGGACTGGCTGCAGGTGAGCCCAGCACTGGGAGGTGTTTTGGGGAGCCAGTGGATCCTAGTTCACAGGTACCCATCCTTTGGAGAAGCTGGAGCACCTCCCCCAAATGCTCACAGAGAGCAGGCGTTTGGCTCCCTCCGTGGTAGGGCAAGGCACCAAAAGTCCTAACAGGGAAATTGAAAGGATTGCTTCCTTTTGGAAGCAATATGCCCATTTAGAAAAGATAAGCCGTTTCACACATGCAAACTGGAGTGAGCAAGCAAACTTGCTCAGGAGCAGCGGCTGTGCAGAGCTGCCTGCGTCCTTCCTGCCGTCCAGGAGACCCTTTCCTCCCTCACATCCACAACCGGCAGCTGCAGTGACGAGAATGGCAGGAAATTTGGACCAGAAGAGAAGAAAAAGCCCCAATATAAGTGTGATAACTCAGGAAGAACACTTCAGAGAAGTGCCTAGCTGCCTCCATCCTGCCATTTTAAGGGTGAAGGAAGAGGTTAAAAAAAAACCCAACCCCAGAACTGTCCTGCATTCATCTTGCAGCTGGCAATACATCAGGTACCAATTAACACCACTGTCATAAGAGCTCCACATCTCTCCCTTGGTCAGTGTTACACCCAGAAAAAAGGCAAAGCAGCCTGAAATCAGACCAGATTTGACAGCACTCACTCCTATGTAGTGGTTAAGACCTATGCCGACCCAGAGGTGGGGACCCCCCCTCAAGAGCTTCACAGCATGCACCCCGAGGGAGAAGGCAGCAGGCAGAGGCTCCAGCCGGGCAGGGTAGCTCCCACTGCCGAAGCAGGGCTTGCTCTGGAAGGCATTGCTCCCCTCCCCGCCTCTCCAGCCCTCCTTGCTGCCAGCAAACATTAAGAAAACCCCCAAAGTCCTTGTCAACAGAGCGGGGTGTCAAACGAGGGGTGCCTCCTGACCACGCAGCCATGCTCAGCAAGTGGTGCCTTGTCTCCACAGGGTGGGGCTGGGCTTGCTTGCGAGAAAGATAGTATTTCGGGGAATGGAAAACAGCCTATTAAAAAAACCAAAACAACCACACAACAAAACAAGACAAAAAATCCAGCCTGCTTGGGCACATTTCATCGCTTCCAGGCACTGGAGCCATGCTGGAGCCGTGAGAGAGCATTTCTTGCCATGCCAACCCCTTACTGCCAGAGGGTGTTTCTAACCGGGACAAACCCAGTTTGCAGGGAAACTGGGATATGCCGCTTTTTGCTAAATTAGCCACACGTCTGGATGGATTATTTCATGAGAAACTTTCTCAGGAAAGGGAACCTCTCCAGCCTGGGTAAAATTTGCATCCTAAAATAACTTCCCAGGCTGTGGAGACAGCGGTCCCCAGCTCGGGCACGACCCAAACGCAGGCGTCGAGGCCGACTCCCAAAGCGGTGCAAGGGCTGTCGAGTCCCGTCCGCTCCCTATCAGCTTTCGGGCCGAGGAGAACAAAAACAGCCCACATCGCCCATATTTTTCGAACACCCTCTCCCGTCTCGCTCCTCTGTGGCGGACGGCCGGGCCAGCGCCTCTCCTCCCTCTGCCTAGCAGCATCCATCCCTCCCTCCCTCCCTCCCACCGCTCCTCGGCTGGCGGAGAAACAGCGCGCCCCCCACCGCAGACCCTCAGCAACAGGGAGTTTGGGAGCGGCAGCCCCTGGAAGGGGCCCCGACCCGCTGCGGCCCCCTACCCCAGCTCTGACCCCCGGCCAGCAGCAAGGCACCCCCCACCTTTCCGCTCAGAAAGGATGCCTCTAAACCTATCTCTTTATATATATATCGATATAAAAAAAAAATATAAATAGATATGTATGTGCAAATAAATAAATATATAAATGCATGCATTAAAAAAGCGCAAAGGATAAGCAGAGACACCCCCTCAAACTCCCCCCCCAAAAGCAGCCCCTAAGACATATCCCAGGCAGCAAGTCTCAATACCGGGCGGGAGGGGGGGAGGGGAGGTGGGAGAAGACGGTAAAACGAGGTACAGGCAGACGAGCCATATTGGAGCGCCGTTATTTAAAGCGCTAGGAGGGGGGGCGCTGGGAGGGGGGGCGCTCAGCTCCCCTCTCGCTGCCCCGGGGCTCACCCAGAAGATGAAGTTGAAGACGAAGAGGAGGTATTTGATGCACTTGGTGCAGCCTTCCACCCCCATGGCAGTGCGAGCGAGGCAGGCAGCGCTAGCTCCCCTCAATCTCTCCTGTCGGGCTGAGGTGGCGGCGTCGCAGGCAGAGACAACCGGCCCCGCCCCCCGCCCTGGCGCGCAACGCTCCACCACCCCCGGGCTGCGGTTCGCGAGCGGGGGTTCGGGACACGCAGTCCCCCCTGCCCTTCCCGGAAAATGGGGCTGCCTGCTTTTTTTGCTCCTTTTTCTTCTTTCTTCCTTTTCCTCCCTTTTCTCCTTTTTTATTTCTCCCCCTTTCCCCCCCCTCTTTAATCTTCCCCTCTTTTTTTTTCCTTTCTTTTTCTTTTTTTTCCTTTCTTTTTCTTTTTTCTTTTTTTTTTTCTTTTTTCACTTTTCGCTTTCCTCTTCTTTTTTTTTTTTCTCCTTATTTCTTTTTTCTTTTCCCCTCTTTTTTTTTTTTTGTTTGTTTCTTTTTTCTTTTTTTTTTGGTGGGCTTTTTTTTCTTCCCTTCCTCTAGCCTTTAAACTCTCTTTTTCCCACCCACCAGGGGTGGCTCACAGCAAAGAGTTTCCTACAGGGGGTGGCAGCCAGGAGGCGGCAGCCAGGAGGCAGTGGAGGAGGGCGATGGTGTTGGGGGACGGTAACACCACCATTTCCTGAATCTGACAACTACGCCTTAAACCTCACCAGACAGCCGGGGTGGGGGAAGAAACTGCTCTGAATGGGTCTAGCAGGATTTGTATTTCTATATACAGAAGTTTTAGGGTGCATCCGTGAGGGGACCCCCTCCCAAAAACAAAAAATAAAGGATTTTTATGTTAGAACTCTCAGTTTGAAATTCAGAGGACCATTTCTTCATTTGTTTCCCTCTCCAATTTTATCCTAAACTATGATATGCCTAACACCTTTTGCCTAAGGTTGTGGCTTTATCACTACAAGAAAACGCGTCAAGTTAAGCAGAACCACTCAGGATGTTTTCACTCAGTTATCTGGTCGCATGAGGCTACCCATTAAAGAGATTAGGGTCACACATGTCAACAGTCCAAGTAAGCCTCACATTATGGCTTAGAAATTTTAGTTGAAAAAACAGAAAACTGTGCAAAAGAAGCAGGATGAAATTTCCCAATCTTTTGGCCAAAACCCACTTCGGCCCACCTGCTCATCCCTAGAAATATAAACTGCTCTCACCCCATGTTATGCTTCCAGCAAGCTCATTCACTTCTTCTAGGGGCAGGATAGCAAATCACATCATCAGAGCATAAGAGGACTTCTGGTAAAGGCAGCAGCCAGCAGCTCCAGCAAAGTTTGGGATCTTACCATGCTGAATATGAACTTGGCACTTGTCTGCAGTGTTGTATGTGGTAACCTGCCTTCTTTCTGCCCAGGCACTTTCCTCTGGTGAAGGCATTTCAGGGAGTAGCTTCTGAACCAAACGTTTTCACACTCGATGGAATCTTCCCTGCCATGCATCCCGTAAGCAGGAAATTGCTGTTGCCTTAGCATACATTTCCTGCATCTGTATGCTGAAAATGAGTCAACTTGTTCCAAAATCATCCTATTGCTCTCAGGGATGAGTTGGTCCAGGGCTCTGTCAAGTTCATCAAACTCTTCTTTGCCCCTCAGTGACAGCCCATGGTGTTCCGTGGCAGCAGGGACTGGGGATGAATAGAAGTTGGCCCCATTCCCCAATTACTTATGCCAAATACGTCCCCGATTACAGGCTTGCCATGGATGCATAAACCCTTTGTCTCTAAGCCACATTCACTTACCCATGAAGTGGGAGGTTCACAAAGCTATTTATGCCTGTAACTGCTATCCCAAATTATCACTACAACCCATCTGGTCACAGCAATAGCTGTAATCCTCTGTGGCTCCTGCTCATCAATCCGAAGGATTACAGCAGGATCCCGAAGCATCATATCATCCCACAACATCTTTCTTTCTGCACCTTCATCCTTTCCAGCTATAAATATTAAAGGAAAATCACTCCCCAACACACACCCTAACCAAATAGTTGAAGATGGGAGGCTACATGAACCAAGGACCCTCTTGTGCACCTGGGTGGCTGTTTCCAGAAAAACCCTCAGAGTCACTGCTTGGAGAGTCTGTGTGAGGGAGGGGAAGGAACCAGCGGCAAACTGATAAAGCCTTCAGCAGCAGCAGCCTCATTGGCTACAAAGGAAAATGACTCTCAAATCAACTTTTGTGCACTCATGAACAGGCAACCCCAGCTGCAATCACTGCCACAAAGCTGGCATTGAAACTACTCCTAGGGAGCATCAGGGTTGCTTTTTTTTTTTGTCACGGTAGCTTTTTTTTCTTGCTTTCTGCCTTTTTTTTTTTTTCCTCTTCTTTTGGGAAGTGAAAAAAAGAGGAAAATTAGAAATAAACCTTTTCAACGCCGTTTCTGGGGCCTTCCTTCAGGCTGTGTTGGAGCCATGTGTTGCCCAGGGCTCAGGTACAAATGTGGCTCTGGCAGGGGGAGCAGGGGCACAGCCCCACCATCACCTGCCTCGAGTAGCTCCCCGTCACAGTCTAAACTGGGCTCACCCACCTGACTCTGCCAACAAAGTCCTCTCCAAAACTTACAAGTGGAAAAGGATTTCAAGCTTTGCCCAATTTTTTCTTTTTCTTTTTTTTTTTTAAGCAGCTCAGCTGGATACATTTCAAAACTTTGACTTTCATGTACAGGAAGAAAAAAAACCCACCTCTGTGGGACAGTGTCAAGATAACAGACTGTTTCCCAAAATTTCATATAATTTCAGATGTCATATATTCATTTGTCATGCTGTACTACTTGCTGTACAGTCCATAAAGCACCAAAATGGCATTTCAAAGACTCTCAGCAGCTTTATCAGCTGTTTATAAACTGCTGCTGTATAAATAAATAAAACTAATTTGAACAATTTCAGTTCATGTATCGGTGTCACATGCCAGTATCGGGTGTAAACGCTATGAATAGGGCTGATGACTTCCCTCTTCAGGAGAACAGCTTGGCTTTAGTGCTCAGCAGTGTGCCCTGTTAATGCATAGCTGGTTACAGAGCAGCCAGTTGCCAGCAGGTCTGTGAAGAAGCTACCTACCTCCCAAGCCTTCACTGGAAGAAAAAAGTAAAGACGAAATAGTTTTTTAAAAACCCCAAAAGCCCAAATGAAGAAGTCCCCTGCCCCCTAGCCACCATTTTAATTTGCTTTCATAAGGGGGTTTGCAGGCTGAGTGAACCAACAGAATCTGTCTGCTGGGCTTGGGTTGTTGAGGTTTTTTTGCGAACCTGTTTATAAAAGTCAGTGTCGTGCCTGTGAGTTTTGGCAAAGCTGACATCTGTGGGTATGACTCACCAGGGTCCGTTAGAGCAGATGTGGCTTACCACATCTTACCAGCATGATGACATTAGAGCAGATGTGGCTTACCAGTCCCTTACCAGCAAGGCTCATCGAGCCCAATTCCCAGGACTTTGAGCTTGCTTCTCTCCCAGGAAGATGCCTGCCAGCCCTCCAGCAGCTCCACCTTAAAAAACCCCTGTGTTTTATAAAAAACAATGGAGGGGGATTAAGGGAGAGGACAGATCCCTGTCCTCCTCACCTTTTATGTGTGCCTGGGGAGCTGGTGACCAGGGTGTGAAACAATTAGCATCAAGGCAAGCTCCAAACACCTAACACCCAGGGTCTCTAGGAGATTTGAGAGAGCAGATGGGACTCTGTTGTCCACCAAGGATCACAAGATGGCCACTGACATGGTACTCTGGCTGCATGGCTTGGGTTTGCTTGGCAATCTCCCTGCCCTCCTCACAGTCAGCACAAAAGTAATGGACAGAAACCATGGGAATAAAATTTTGCAGGTGAGGTCCTAGTTAGCTTTTAACTTCTGCATCTCATTTTCTGTGGAAAATATGACTGAAAGAGCCTGGATTTCCAATTTACCTTTGGTGGTAAAAAACCCAAAACAGCAGCAGCATCACCAAAAATCTTTAAATAAGACACTTTGGGCGTGCATGAAAATAAGAACAGAATTTCATCCTGCAGGAGGCTGGCAGTCACAGAGCACATAAGAATAACTTCTTAGGCAGCTGACACCCCACAATGCTGTTTTTCAAGGCAGGGACTGAGCAAGGGCAAGCTGTAGGACATGAACTGGGCAACGGCAGTGGGAAGGTGGAGCTCCATCACCTCGGGAGAGTCCTGCCTGCAACCCTAGGGAACCAGCCAATGCCTTTGTTTTGAGTGGGGAAAAAAAAATAGTAAGAATGTCATCCACGTATCTAAGGGGACATCTACAGAATATCTTTTCTGTGCCCCAGTGGGAGCAGCCAGTGCCTGCTCACATGAAATTCCCTGTGCCCAGCTCTGCAAATTCAGCTGAAGTGCTGTAGTAGCCTCGGGAGTTGTGTTTGCCTCACAGCCTTTGCGAGGATATGCAGAGACTTGTAGCTGTGCCTGAAGTTTCTGTTTCTAATAAACTCAACAAATGGTTTCTGTCTGCTCGGTCTGTCTCCCTGCCATCTTTAAATATTTATGTCAACGTATCTATGGTGATGGGTCAGGTTATATAAAGAGGAGAAGGAAGGGGGGCTGTGGTGGGAAGGACAGCACCAGCTCCCGCTGGAGCTACGGCAGAGGGAGAGCAAAGCCAAGCGTGTTTCTCCATCCCACACAGACGCTCCCTCTTTGCTGCTTGCAAGCCCAGAAAGTGAACATTCATTTTTCTCAGGGCAACAGAGAGGGGTGAGCTGCAGCTGGGCTTAGCTGTGCTTTGTGAGATGCCATGTGAGAGAGTAAGAGCCCAGCCCATCGATGCAGAGAGCTTCTATTGTATAATCAATGTATAATTCATTAGTAGGTGAATAAAGACTGGAATAGCTTATTGCTGATGTAATGGAGCTAAAAGAAAAGCGAGCACGTCCGTGAGCAAGCTGGTGCATACGGGGGTTAAACAAAAGTGCTCAGTAATGCTGAGAGCAGAGGGGGGTTTTTGCCTTTGGATAACATAACCCAGCTAGCTGCCAGTGACTCCAGGGAGAGTCACAAAGGGATATGCATCTTCCTGGGAAAAACACTGGGAAGAACCTTTCTTGCTGGAGTCCAAGGGAATAGCATCTGGTAGACAGGAGGGTGTTAGCTGTGGGTGAGCACCTCCAGGCTCTGCATAAAGTATTTCTCCCAAGATGTGCCAATTCCTTGCAAGTTGAGCAACTACCCTATATCTCTTCAGATAAAGAGATGTCTTTTTTCCTCATGACCCTCCTGGCAGGGTTAGATATGCAAATTGCCTCCTGGCATTAATTATTTTGATAGAACCCCAAAATGCCAGATGACTAAAGGTATCACTGGATTTGTGCTGGGGTGAGAGGGACGGGGCAGCGGGGAGTGGAGCAGCCTCACTGGCAGGCCTGCAGCCAGTCATGGGTTTGGCAGCTATGGCTGGAAGCTGTAAAACATGCATCACATGTGTTTTTTCCAAAACAGTTGCTGAGGCTGCTCTGGGGCTGCCCCTCCTTGCTCCCGTACTCTCCCCCACTGTCCCACCTGGTGATAAATCTCCCCGCAGACGGGGGAATGCTCATTGCCAGCTGCTCAGCCTCCCAGAAAAGGTGTTACACAGTTAAGAAAAAAATCCCATTTCAACCCAAGGTACCATTTTACTAAAAGAGAGAATTGCAGTAACACTTCACATGAAAGTTGCAGGGCTTGTGTGATCCAACCGTGTATTCAAAGCAGCTTCTGACCTCACTTGCCTTCAGTTGTGCTGGTGAAGATTTTCTGTGTGAAGCATCTACCACCTCTGGCTGCATTTCTAGAGAATTTTGGACAGCTGTTTTTGTAAACACATTGCTTCTTGTTCAAAAAAAAGTATGTCCATGACCTATTTTTTAAAAAAATATTTCCTGTGTCTGCAGCTAGGAAACAAAGCTCTACACTGGCAGAAGGTGGCTGCCTTGCCACCCCAGCGCTATGAAGGTTCACCCAGATTTGTCAATTCACAAGGCTTGGGAAGGACTTGCTCAGCAGTATCTCCTTTAGGAGCTTGCTGCAGGCATGGATCACAGTTGCATAGTAAAAGGACTGTTGCATGAGGAAGTTACGTTTTGACAGCAGTGTGACCTGGCAGACACACAGTCAATAGGGCAGGAAATAGCAACACATTTTGGAGCCAATCCAGCACACCACAAGGCTGAAAGATTCCTACTCCCCAGTGAATCCCTCTAGAATCTCAATAAATTACTTTACCTGTGCTTTTCACACGTGCTCTGAGCTCCTCAGGTATTTTCCAGGTACTGAAAAACGTGATTTGCAGAAGCCCTAAGCAGCCACAACTGCTGTGGAAAGCAGCTCTCCTGCTGTTCTGCGTGAGAAGTCCATCAGAAAATTGTATCTGCTGTCCCTGGAGCAGGGGCTGGGAAAGCTTCCCTGGCTCATGTGTGGTTGGGCTACCCATGGGCACACACTGAGCCCCTTGTAAAGCCTCAGGGGAAATTAATGCTCAGGGTGGCAGAGCAGGACCTGAGAGCAATGCGTGGGCAGCAAAGGATAGAGAGTGGCACAAAAGGCTTCTTGCTGTTGCTGTGGGTTGATGATCCCCAATCCCACAGATAATTGCCTGGCCTTAGTGTTCCCTCTTCCTGTGTCCTTAGAGAGAGCTGGGGGTTTGTCTAAAATAAAAGGAAAAGGGTAACGCATGAGCACAAACTAATGCATACCTATAGAGAGGCCAGACTGCAATTGCCCAGGTGACCTTAACCTTAACAGAACTAACTGATAATTCCTGGAGCTTAATTGACAATTTATTGGAGCCAGTTCAAAATTAAATGTCTAAGTTTGCACCTTTGGTCTCTCTTTACTTTTTTAATATTTTTTTTTCCCTCTTGTTTATGCCTACATCAATAGTGATTTCTTTCCTACCAGATTTTAAGTGTTGACATGCTTATAACAGCCAGCTTCTGCTCGTGCAAGTCCTGGGAAAATTCAGTGAGTCCGCAGGTGTTTCCTAGCCTGGCTGCTGGCTTTGCACTCCCCCTGCTTAACTTCATGCTCTTATCCCAACAAAATCTGGCTCTCACTCTTCTCAACACCAGGTAAATCTCAGCAGTGCTTACAAATATGTTCCTGGGGTTTTGCTCTAGTTGCACAAGAGCTGTAATTTGCCCATAGCAAGCAGCAAATTGGGGACTGATAAGTGCAAGCTTATTGACTGCAGGACAGCGATTTTTTTCTTGGCATAGGTGTGAAGAAACCCTTTCAACACCTGCCCACCTCACAGCTTCCATCCAGCCATCCCTGGGTGCTGCCATTTCTATGACTGTGAACAAAATGGTACCACTGCACTTTTCTGCAACAGGTTTCTAAAAACTGAGGAATCCAAGGAGCTTTCCTGCTCCTGAAAATGACAGTGGAATGCCATTGCAGGGTGGCAGGAACCCCTGCTGTTACACACAGCACATCATCTGGTAGAAAAACATGTCTGGCCAGGCACTGCTCTGCCTCCCACTCATTAAAGGTGCTGCTTCTTGCAGAGGAACTCCAGCAGTGGATGAAATGAGAATAAAGACCACAAGATTGCCAGCATGTACATACAGAACAAGATTTGCTTTTTTAAAATCACATTTGTTGGAGTATTTTGTACCAAAAAAATTACCTAAACCCCATGGTTGGCTATAGGAGGAAGGAAGGAAACTTCCAGCTCTCTGGGACAAGAAATTCCATGCTTCCAGTCTGCTGCTCATTGGGAAGAAATGACGACTCTCCAGGTACATTATCCCCTTGTTAGATGGTTTGGTGCAGGTCATATTCTCATTCCTGCTGCAAGCAGCAGAAATCATTAGAGGTGTGAAAAGAGCAACTATGCACATGCACACCTACATGGCCAGCTCGGGTAAGGTGCCTGCTTCTTCTGATGAATTTTCAGTGATTTCAAGTGATTCATGAGAAATTAGAGCTGGGGGAGGGGATATGATAGCCTTTCAGGTTTTTTTAATCACAGATATGCTACTCCTGTCCATAATCATTCCTTTTCATTAAAAATTGACTCAGAAAGCAGAAGCACCTAAGGCTTTAGCAGTCCTGATGGTGAAGCTTTAACAGAGATCTTTTCTACTAGTTGATGAGGCTAAAGCAGGTATCCCACAGGCTCTGCTGATTTGCTTGATCTCCAGTGTTTTTTGATATGGCAGAACATCATCACTTGTCCAGCCAACAAGAGTGGTGCACAAGACCTGACTAGCTAGTGTTTAAGAAAGTGAAACTGTAGATATTTTTGTCATATAAATACTCCAGTCTTTATTGCTTACACATATCCTTAAGCTTTTTTCCTGCCCCTGCTGCCATTACTCCTTGTGAGGTACCGGTCTGCTACCCTAGCAGCTGGCTGAGGGTAGGATGAGACTGAATGACTCCTTTTCCTCTGAAGGACCAATGTTATCCTCTCCCTCTTGGATGCTAAGGCACACACTGCTGGGACAGGCGAGCACCAGCTGCCTGGGGACTATCTATTCTCAGCACTGGAAGAATTACTGAGGGCTCTCCATGACGTAACCCCATGAGCAATGCAGGCAGCTTCATGCACAGCAGAAAAAAAGAGGACGAATTATGGTCTTTTGCAAGAAATTCATCTTTATTGAAGCAACCATGAGTCACACAAGCTGCCAGCTGGCCTGAGGAATAACAATAGCAGTGGCCTGGACAATAGCAGCTGGAGCTCACAAGGGAGTATGTCTCTCTCCAGAGAGCAATACACTCAATAGTACATATATACATGTAAGTGAATCTCTCTCCACTGCTAGAGCATGGGTATGTTGGCAAGTGCATATCACCACTAAATCCCTGCTAGACTGAGGCATGTTGGTGACTGCCAGGAGGTAGTTTGAGTAGTTACCTGAAGCAGTTTGAACTTGATCCTGCTTCCAGTGAAGTCAATGGTGAAGCTCTGCTGGTTTCAAGGGAGTGAGATGAGGGGCAATAGCCCTTTCTCTCCCTCCATCCCCAACTCAGTTCTTTCCAATGCAAGATATTTACAGCCATGGTAAAATGCTAACCAGGTGCTGTAGGCTGTACTGCTGTTCTTGTACGTGTAGCAGCCCCTGCCTGAGGGCCAGGACCTGTCCTAAGCATCAATATGGGGCTTTCTACATTTATCTCAATAAATGTTTGCTACTTAGTTTTTCATGGCTAAAAGCCACAATGAAGGAAAGGTGTGAAAGCTGTTGTTAGTTCAACAGACATTTCACATAGCCATATAGTTTACAGCAGGTTTTCCAGCAGGTGCTAAATCTATTGCAAGGATGGGTTTCAGCTCAGAAGTGGCTCTGCCTCCTTGCAACAAGGGTGAAGCACACCAGGGAGCCATAGTTTGAGCTAAGCTGAGAGCTGAGTTCTTCACTTGATTGAGGCTTTTTAAAATTGTGTTTGTTATTGATAAGGTGATGTAGAGAGGACATGGAGTTGGACATTGCATTGTTTGACCTGGCTGGAGATCAGTCCTTTTCTCTTATAGACTTAAACTTCAGTCCTGCATGTACGTGTAATATCAAAGTCCTTTTGTATTGCACAGCAGCACAGTGGGTTAGTGAAGCTAGATAAACATAGAGCTAAGGCTGGAAGTTTAACAAGACCATGAGAAATCAGTGTGGCATCAAGCTCTAGGAGGTTGGCTAAATCCTAAGAATTAAAAAATAATGGTGTATTGTATTAGCAAGAAGTAATAACAGAGGGATATGTCCTTATGCTGGTCATTTGTTTCAAAGCTCTTCACTGCTTTCTGACTTTTTTCCTTATCTCTACCAAAAGCTCTGTAAATCTGGCAATATTTGAAAACAAGGGAGAAACAGTTGACTGTCATTGGATGCCTACACATTCAAGCTTGATCAGAAACGTGCCCAAAGTCAATCAATACAAGAGTCCAGGCTAGGAGAGCCCATTCCCCATCAGCATGGACACACTTTGTGTCCATGTATTTGCCAATAGCACAAGATTAGCCCTGGGCTGTGATCCAAAGCCACCTTCCTAGGAATATTGCATCCTTGGGGGTCACATGGAACTGCTCAGATGACAGCGCAAGATAAGTTTGACCTAATACTGGGCTTTTTTGCTGGGCTTTTATCTCCATTTTTGTCCTAAGGGGCATTTTGTGTCCTGCTTGTTGATCTACAGCTCGTACATCCTCAGGGAGGTGATCTGCATCTCCAAGCCCAGGTGCATGTCTCAGTCCTTGTCCGCTTTTGGTGAAGGTGTGGGACTGCTCCTCTTCAGAGCATCACCCACCCTGACCAGCTTGGAAATGCACAACAGCTGGTCGTGCAGGCAGGGGAAACGTGTGATACACATCCCCCCACCTGACCCCACACAACCCCTTCCTGGGGGATTTTGTGGGGGATTTCAGACACCTTCCTGCACCAAGAGCTGGCTCTACCTGATAGGGATGCCTGGGCAGTGGGTTTCTATCTCTCTCGCAGGATGTATTTGCCTTTACGGTCCAGGTTGCTCCTGAAGTGGATGGAGAACCAGAAGAATGAAGTCAGGATCATCCCATAAATCTAAAAGGAAATAAATGAGACAGGCACACAATTAAATGCCAAACTGATGATGATGCTCCATCTGTGCAACTAAGTGATCACAAATGTCTCCTGCTAGTCCACTTGGCACTTCTGAATTTATGTATCAGGATGTCACATTTTTCTTAAGAGAGCTGTTTTCCAGTTAAAATGGTGAACACCAATTCCAGCATGGGAGGAAAAAAAAGCCACCTCCAACATGTGTTTAAAGCATCTGGTTGGAATTAGCACAGTACAGCCCAAACTCGGTCCTAAAAATACCAAGAAATGAGACGAAACCAGGAAATTCAGACTTCAAATTGCTGCCACAAAACATCTCTCTGTGCAAACAAAAATATCTCTCCCATAATAATAGCCTTTTGTAAAGATTAACATAGGGAGAATAAAAAACAAACCTCATGTATAGTTTGAGTTAAAAACCCAACAATAACAACAAAAAACCCTAACAAAGCTCAAACCCCACCCCATGGATGTGCTCAGTTGTGAATGCAGAGGACAGTATATTTCCTCTGTATTGGACTGTTCTGCCTGGTATATTGCACGTCGGGATTTACACAGGCAACGTATCAAAGGTGAGGCTGCTGTGGGAAGGATAACAAGGCTGTAACAACGTGCTCTTTCCTAAAAGTCTGCCTTAACGTGCAAGCGGCTTTGCTTGCAGCTGGATCTGGAGACATGTGTGTTGTTGCCTGAAAGGCAGTGACATCAGAGCAGCTCTAGCCCTCGTCGCACACTTCCTTTGCATCCTGCCATCACAATAGTGAACTGTGCAGTGAGATTTCCTCTAGCACAAGCTTCAAAGACAGCCGCCTTATCTGGCTACAGCATCAAGCTGTGGAAAAAAGATATATATATATAATAAAAACACTCCCATTTTTGTCTGAATATAGCTGCAGTGAAATTCCTCCTATACCCAAGGAAAATCAGAAAGCAACACCAAATATTCACATATGACTTTATATCTCCACAGCAATGCTTGATGACTTTCTTGATTTACTACTAGCAGTATAAAACCCAGAGGAACAAACACTTTTTTCTTTTATTTAGATAGAGAAAAGCCTTCTAATCCATAGTAGTGCCAAGGTGGACACAAGTCATAAAACAATCTTCAAATACACATAGAGTCAGGAAAGGTGGCCCCAGCTGGGAAGCAGCATGGAGACATCACAGCAGACCAAACGTCCCTTTATGGTGAAGAAATAAGTCTCCTGGCATGCACTCTTCTCTAGTGTGCTTCACCACACATGCAGGACCCTCGTGTAGATGTAATTACAGTGATACACCTGTGCCAAGCAGTGGGTTGACATACAAGCGGGCTTGTTTTAATCAGCAGTGCTCTTCAGCTCTGAAGAGACAATTCCCATGCAGCCACCAAGCCCCCTCACCACACTCCTTTAATTTTGTTCTCCCCCAAATATAATGCACAAATTCAGTACAGACCCTTTTCTACCCAAGCCATCCTCCAAAGATGATTCTACCCTCATCTGCAAGATCCTCCTTCAAAGACAGCACCTGAGAGCCCAGGCAACATGCTCTGTCTGCTCTGTTGCAGCCTGCTCCTTACAAGCCCGTGCTTCACCCACCTGCTGTCTGAGATGCACCTTACTGGGTTCATTAGTGGTCATTAATATCATGAAACCTTCCCTTTCTGCACAGCTCTCCAGCTCCACTGCTGCTGCTCAGTAGCTTTCAAGACCTTCCAGCCCCAGCTGCAGAGGACAACTTCCCAGGCTGAGCTGGGAGGCAGCCAGTGAGCACTGAGCAGGGAGAGGCAGCAGGTTTCTCAAAATATGGAGCTTTTATGGAATGTCCTTTACACAATTGCTGCTGGCTTCATACCTGATCTGCAAGCCCTGTGCCAGGTGACATGGCCTCTTGCTTGCAGGAGAAGATGTGCAGGCAAGCCTGGGTGCATGAAGTGCAAACGCTGCTGCAGCCTGCTCCCACTGCTCCCCGCTCCCAGCTGCCGTGCCTAGACTGGGCAGAAAAACGGTGCAGCGAGTCCGTTCCTGCAGGAAAACCCCTCCATCCATCAGCGTGAACAAGACAGGCCATGGCCTTTTCCTAATTTCCACCATGGAGTCCACCACTGCTTGTTTTTCTGCCAGCATGCAGAATCACCCAAAATCCTAGCTTCTGGGAGCAGCTTTAGGGTATGCTTTTCCTGCTAAAGCCTGCCTCTTGGGACCATAATTCAGAGGAACAGACATAGCTACCGTGAAGCCGATGGTGACGCCCAGGAGTGTGGAAACAAAGACCAGGTGCTTCTTCAGGAAGTCCTGGATCTCTTGCAGGCAGTCCTAGGAGGAGAGAGACACCCCTTGCAGCATAGCAGCAGCTTGGTTGGGGCTTTGTCCCCCCAACAACACCTGCCACAACCCCAGATAGAAAGGGAGGCAAGAGGGGGATGCAGCATTGCACAGCTGAGCTGCTCTGTGGGCAGCTCTCCTTTTTTCTACTGCTTGCTGTAACTTGGGAAGAGAAACCCCTGTGACACATTTTCTATTACTACAATATGCCTAGGATTTTCTTGGTATGATGTGTTTTGGACTCTGGGGGATGTGTGTGCACGCCGCTAAGTGTGGTCATGCACAAGTTTTTTCTTTCCACCCACTGGAAAATGGAAAGTGGGAAATGAAAAGATGGAAAAGCAGACCACACCATAATGCTATAAATACGTTCCCCAAAGATACTAACGAACAGCTCAATTTTGCAAGGTGTCACAAACATTACTATACATTAGCCATGGAAATCCAGGAGGTGTTAGCCAAGAGAGCCATTTAAAAAATGCGAGAGCCTGCCCTTGATGAAGTGATTTGCAGGGTGGTTTTGCAAAGCCAGAGAGTGAATGTACTACAGCTACCAAACTGTGATTGCCTGAGTTGTAAAATGCATCTTCCCACCCACCTTCCCCCGCTCCCCACCAGAGGAAATGCAAACCATTAGCAGGGAGGAAGGGAACAGAGTCACTCTTCTGGTGCCTGGTTTTGCTCTGCTCTCCCTTTATGCTCTTTGAGCTGAATTGGACCCTGCTTCGAGATGTGATGTTCCTGGAGGTAGCACTCTGACACGCCGCCCTGAGGGCTGAGCGTACCGGCGCATCACAGCATTCTGTTAGCGCCTGACATCTTTGCCTAACAACACTGTTTTTGTATAGCTGTAGCAACATGGTTTTGTTTTTCCTCGGGACAGCATACATATTGACGCTGGCGGCTTCAGCTACTTCAGCTGATTTGGCTACTCTAGTGGAAGAAAAATAATCATACAATGGATTTGCTCAGATAGCATGAAGTCTGTGTTGCAGCTTCAGTGCAGAGGCAGTCTAATAGTGATGGCTTCTCCATCAGCTTCCCTGAGAGACTGCAAAGAGGAGGAATGAAGTGTATTTGATGAAGCTACTGCTGGACATCCTCCTGCTTCATGAGTTTCTCATTTTAATGCCCTGAGAAAAGGAATTACAACAAATTCCACATTTGCTGTTATTGGGACACTTTTTAAGCCTCAAAACTAGTGTCACATGGAAAAGTCTAACAATTTTTTTTTTGAGATCAGACACATGCCTGTTATATATCATACTCTACCCAGAGGCAGGGGATGAGGAGGAAGCTGGAGGGAAGCAACAGGCTGCAAACAAAGCATTTCAAAGGCTTTCTAGAGCTGCAAAGGAAACCACATCTGCAGGTCTAATCCACCTGCTGATCCACCAGGGCTCTTCCAGTGGGTGACGCCTCCTTATTGAAACAACAAAACCCCAAGAGAACAAACCCCAACCCATAGCAACCCCAAATCATGAAAAAGCCACAGTTCTCATAAACACTTAAACACCAGTGAGGTTTTCACCACCTCACCTCACTGTGGGGTGGAAGAAACCTTTCCCTTACCTGTCCCGCATTGTGCACCGGGCCTGATGGGCACATCTTGCTCTCAATGTTGGCCGTGTCCCCAAATGGAGAGTGCTTCCCACAGCATAGGAACTGGAAGAGAGGGAAAGGTCTGCCAGCTGCCTGCTGGGGCTCTTCCCTTGCTGCCAGCTGCTGCAGCAGGAGGTGCTGGCCATGGGCCACCCTTCCTCCCAGGGCTGCAAGGAGCAAAGAAATTGCAGCAATGGAGGTGAAATTCAGATGAGGTGGATCCATCTGATCCCAGACTTGCCCGTGCTCCTCTAGGACTGCTGCAGGGAGCTGGTGCCAAGCCCTCCCTCCATGGTCACACCAGCTCTCAAAGTAATTGCTCTGGAAAGCCTAGGGATGCACAGACTCAAGTTTCCAATGCTTGTTGTGGGCTGGATGAGGGATGCAGCACCACCCACTGTGGACCTGATTTCCTATAGCTCAGGTGAACTGGTGAGCTTTGAGCTCTAGCAGAATGAAAGAAAAAAAAAAGGAGTAGAAGGACTGTTTCTCCATCAGTTAAAGTGGCTAAAATAAGCAACTGATGAAGCTGGGTATTGCGTCTGGGTCTCCTTGCAAAGGAGGACTCTGGGTGTGCTGCTCCACAACCCTGCAGAGCAAGCATCGCCACACCTGGTCATGGCTCTGAGGGCCACCATCATTGTTGCAATGAGGAACATTTGCCCTTTTCTGTGTTTTGAGAAACACAGATAAAAGCAGCTTCAGAAAGTACCCATTACAATGATTTAAGAAAACACAGGAGGATGAAGGGAGTTTCATGGGAGGTGTCTGGAAACAAGCAAGTAGATCTGACCTTCCCGTCCAGCCCTGCTGCATGCCATGAACTCTCATACCCAAACAGGCCCTGCTGCATGAGGAAACAGCATCTGCTTCCCTCAGTGGGGACTCTGGAGTTTTTCACCAAGGAGGACATCCTCACTCATCTCCTGGATGCTTGCTTTGACGGCAAGCATCCTCCCTGTGTTCTGGGCAGCCACGATTGCTGACCTACTGAGCTACAGAGAAGTCTCCTGCACCAACAGCATCCTGGGTGGTGGTTTTGGGGAGCTTGCTAACAGCCTCCAGTATTACAAGACGACATGTAGCCTCCAGTACTCCTCAGCCATAGGCTCAGGGGTAAACAGAAATAATCAAGTCCAGACACTTCTACTGGACAATGTGGAATTCTCCCCTTCTCTCTACCTGACTGGGGATACCAGAGAGGTGCATATCCACCTTCTCATACCACAGATAGGGAGCATGGCAGAGGGCCTGCTGAAACCGACTATATAGATATAGATATATAAGCTACAGTGTGGAAGCTTTGAAGATCTTGCACCAGAGCAATGCTTGGGTAGGTGGCCCTTTCCTCCTATTGATAATCTAGTTGGTTAAACCTAGGAAAGAGTAGGAAGGGAGGAGCACACTTCACAGCATGCTAGGGGACTCAGTTCCTGAGGGAAAATAGCATTGCAGCATCCATGAGGCAGAGCACAGGCATGAACCCCAATCTTCTGAAACACTCAGGAAGGCACCACAGGGCAAGGTTTTCTGCTAAAGCTGAAAGACAACTTACTACTTCATGGATGGCAGCCAGCTCGTACCTCCTGATGCTGGAGGTGTTCCTCCTCACCTCCTCATACACAAGATCATACACGTCCATCATGCTGTCTTCCACCTACAATGAAAGCAGAGATCTGTACGTGGAAAACACTGATTGCAGTTGTCTCTGGAGGGAAATACGCTCCTCTCACATCTCCTCAGGAAGTCTCCCAGGTATAACAAGACAAGTAGTGCAGCTGTTAAATGACCGCCATCCAGCAGCAGGAGCTGGTGTACAACACACCAACACAACGGGCACCTACAGCATGGCAAGTACCATGAGAGAGGCTGCCATGCTGCATGCGTAACATCTACTATGTATGGACATCACACACACCTTGGCATCACACCAGGGTCTCACCAGCTGATGGCTGAAGCTTTTGGCCAATTTTGGATTTAGGGTCTAAGAAGAACTCTGGTGCCTGTGAGCACTGTGCCTCTAAGTTACTCTGCCAGGCAAGGATGACACCATCTCCCTGTCCTGATGGGTGACTGAGGACAGGCACACATGATGGTGAAATGCTAAAATAAAAGTTGAGAAGACCTCAGATGGCTGGCCTTATCCCAGTGATGGAGGAGTTCCCCCAAATAGAGGGAAAAAAATAGCAGAGTGATTCAGTGGTGAATCAGACCCTAAATATTTACTAAATGTATGAGAACTCGCAGCTTGGCAGACCTCAGCCAACTCCTTCTGGGGTTTCAAAGGGAAAAAATACAATTGCCTGTCAGCGCCTGGAGTAAAAACCTTATTTCTTGCTTTCATTTTCCCTTGCTTCCTCACCAGTGCTGATCTGAGCGGGCCTGCAGGCAGTGCTTGGCTTTCAGGAGGGAAAATCTGTTGGTGAGACACATGGAGCAGGTGGCCACGCAGGGAGGAACGGGCACTCTGGGACCAGAGCCACCTCTCAGCAATGTAAGGGCTGTGCTTGGAAATCACTCTAGGGGGAAAAAAATCCCAATGCCATGTGCTTGCGGGTGAAACCGGGGTCATTTGAGGTGTTCACAGGCAGCAACTAATGGAGGTTGATAAGCAAGGGAGGGGAGAGAGGGAGGTTGAGAAGATTACTTGTATCCGATTTGACCCTATGCCATTAGGAACATGGTTTAAAGACTCACATCAGAAGATTTTTCACAGCTATCAGCATGGCATAGGAGTGGAGGGGTTTGGGGGTTTCTGTGTGTTTATCTGCAGCAAAGCAGCTGTCCTCCCAAGATGCTCCATCACCCACCATGGAGCAATCAGTAGGTGAAGTAGGAGCAACCCAGCTTTAATGAGAAAGCTCTAATGATGGACAGGGCACAGATATTCTGAGGCAAGGAAAGAATCCTTGGTAGCAAGGCGCATAATGCTGAGCTGTCCCACACAGGTGAGGAGAGAGGATGCTCATTTTGTCACCCCTGTGTGTCAGAGGGCATTGAGCATGATGGGCACAGCAGTAAGACAAGGTCTCTAGCAGACTTGTGCGCCATCCTTCCCCCAAACAAACCTTAAACTCCAATAAAAAGGACAATATTCAAGCTTTTCTAACCTCTTGTGGCCCATGACATAGCAGAAATCAAATAAATTGATTCAATAAAGAGAACGTCTATTTCCACTGAAGAATTGGATTAAGAATAATGAAAAAAGAATAATCTTTTGACCTCCTCTTGTGGTCTCATGTTGGGAAGGAGGGAAGGAAGGAGGGAAGGAAGGAAGGAAGGAAGGAAGGAAGGAAGGAAGGAAGGAAGGAAGGAAGGAAGGAAGGAGGGAAGGAGGGAAGGAAGGAAGGAGGGAAGGAAGGAAGGAAGGAGGGAAGGAAGGAAGGAGGGAAGGAAGGAAGGAAGGAGGGAAGGAAGGAAGGAAGGAGGGAAGGAAGGAAGGAAGGAAGGAAGGAAGGAAGGAAGGAAGGAAGGAAGGAAGGAAGGAAGGAAGGAAGGAAGGAAGGAAGGAAGGAAGGAAGGAAGGAAGGAAGGAAGGAAGGAAGGAAGGAAGGAAGGAAGGAAGGAAGGAAGGAAGGAAGGAAGGAAGGAAGGAAGGAAGGAAGGAAGGAAGGAAGGAAGGAAGGAAGGAAGGAAGGAAGGAAGGAAGGAAGGAAGGAAGGAAGGAAGGAAGGAAGGAAGGAAGGAAGGAAGGAAGGAAGGAAGGAAGGAAGGAAGGAAGGAAGGAAGGAAGGAAGGAAGGAAGGAAGGAAGGAAGGAAGGAAGGAAGGAAGGACAAAGCGTCTGGCTTCTTAACCCAAGAGATTCTTACCTTTTGAATATACCAACCCCGGTCTGAGGTGCAGGAATTAAAACTATTTTGTGTTTTGACAATATACATATGGATCTTGGTAAGATGATAGTGTAAATGTGCAATTTTTGCCTTTTCGTATTTATCACAGACCTTTTGGAGGGAAGCTCAACACCCTGAGTCTAAATTTTGATGACTTAAAAACCATAAATTAGAAAATGGGTTCAAGCAAGTTTCTGGGTTCAAGCAAGTTTCTAGGTTCAAGCAAGTATTCAAGGACTGAAAGCAATCTAGAAGTTTAACATAAAAGTTCTACTGAACAGTGGGTCAGGAAACACTGGGCCATCACAGTGCCCAAAACCTCACAAAAACTGGCAAAAACGCTCCTTTGATCACAGTAAGTTTTCGGCTGGATTTGGCTGCTTACTTTACAACTGTATTCAACTTAAACCAAGGTAAGATGAAACTTTGTCCAGTGATATTTCATCTGCAAAGACCATCACAGGTCCCCTGGCAGTAGAGCGGGCTCTAACCACACCACCACAACCAATTCACTCTGCAGGGAAGTCAGTGCTCACTAGTGTTTTGTCCTGATAATGAGCCTCAGGGCCCAACTGCAGCCTCCTCAGCAGCTTCTCAGTGGTGCTGCACTAAGCAATATGGGAGGAGGGCTGGTGAGCTGCCCAGATGTTGGCAACTGCTGGTCACTGCCTGTAGCATGGGGCAGCTGCATGAAACCATGAGAGGATGGATTTGATCAGGACCCTGCCTGATGCAGCAGTGCATGTTTGCACCTCCCTCATTATTTTATGTACCACACAATGACATTAAACACTGAGACTAAGGCTGTTTGAAGGAAAAGAGAGACTAGGAAAGAGCTGAAGGAACAAGATTGCCATAACAAAGCTATGGCAGAAAATTATTCCAGCTGCTGGAAACGATAAGGGAAGACACCATGAGCAGTCACAGCCAGCTCAGCTACAGTGTTGGTGATGATTACGAGGGTAATCTCCAGGTACATAATGACTACTAAAGACTTCAGTTGCACCCTGTTTCTGAGCTTGCTTGTGAGCTAGCTTCTCAGTTATTTACCGATTTATTCTTCATTTTGTCTCCAACAACTGAAAGCACAAAGGATTACATGTAAAATGTTTTAATAGCAATAATTTCCTTTTAGAATGGGTGTCTGGGCAAGCCTAAGAGTACAATCTGTTTATTCATCATTTTCAGCATTTCTGTCTAGCAATTATATCTAGCATTTATATCCAGTTATCATCTGAATACACTATTCAGGTCCCAGTAAGGAAATATCAAACTACAAAACCATTTTTTAAACCTGAAATTGACAGTAGCTCCTTTACATCATCTTTCTGACTTTTTTCTAGGATCATTTGATTTTAGAGGAGAAAATCGCTGTTTTCATCCAACATGGTGGTCTGTTTCAAAGATTACTGCAGAGTTTTCTCATTTAAATACTTCAGAACTAAGTACAAAGTACTAAATCTCAGTATTTATCATTACTATTTTCTTCAGCGTAGAAGATGGTGACACAGAGTATACAAGAGGCCTGGTTTAACAAGGAGACATACAAAAGCAAAAAGATTGCAGTAGCAAACCATCATCTTAACAACTTCTCTGCCTGGAATGAGGTTATGTTTATACTCAGAGCTGCAGCTGAGCTCTGAAGCACCCATCATGCATGACAGTGTCTATTCAGCCCCAAATGGCATGCTTATCATGCATGCTTGATGATGTACAAAAATAAAACCTGAAAGCCTGAGACCAGGTGGTTTCATGACCTATCTTTATTTGCAACATTATTTTATCCAGCAGACACAAGTTCATCTCTGTGTTTTCCCTTTGATTTAGGACAGTGAAGAGCTAAACTGTAGCACTGCTTTGTGACTCCCTCAACAGATTCCCATCATACACTCCACTGACTGGCCATTTGCAGTCCATTGCCTCAAAATAATTTTATTTTTCCTTGTCTTACACTAGGTATTAGAGAAGAAAAAAAAAATAATATAATAGTTTGGGTTGGAAGGGACCTTAAAGATCATCTAGTTCCAACCCCTTGGCCATGGGCAGGGACACCTCCCAGTAGAGCAGGTTCCTTCAAGCCCCATCTAACCTAGACTTGAACACTAATCAGGGTGCTTCCTCTCATGGTTAAGCAACAGGATGCCTTTTGAGTTTGAGTGGTTATGCTGATAGTGCTAATAACATGCTTTAAGAAAACCACAGCTGTGCCTGATCCCTTAACTCAGACAGTTGTTAGCACATAATGGACAGATACAGCTGAAAAAGAGCAAGTCTGTTTGGGCTTCTTTTACAAAGGTCTTACACTACCCCCCCACGTTAGTATCATTATGGTCAAGTGGATTTTCCTGTTCCTAGTGACATGCTATGACTCACTGCTGGAGGAGTATTTCTGGATGAAGCACTCCCTTGGAAGGAGACTGCACCTGTGATGATCATGACTAAAATCACTCAGAACTGAAGACGAAGCAACAGCTGGGATTTGGCTTAAGAAAAATCTCCAGGTTAAGTGATATGGAGGTTACACCTTACAGTCATTCTTTTCCTGGAACATGCTGGGTCAAATGTTCCAGCTCTAAATTAGTCAAGTAATCGCTGCCTCCCTTTTCTGTCTGCATTCCTTAATGAAACATTCATTTAGGGACAACATTGATGGGTTGTTGGATACAACAAATGGAAAATCACCACTGAGATTGATGCAGCTGATCCCAGCTGACTCAATAGACTAGCATTTTTCAGTTAAAGTAAAAGAAAGACAGAATTTTGAGATTGTTTATAATTCTTTAAACATCTTATCACCAAAGAAGCAGAATTTATGACGGCAGGAAGGCATTTATTCTAAGCTATTAGTGTTCTTGCACTTGGCTATTAGAAACTAAAGCAAATTTCAGTCTTAACTCCTTCAAGAGGAAATTTTTCACATTTTTGACTTGGGTTATTTATCAAAGATAATTTTTACCTGTAACTGAAGTTGGAATGGAAAGACCAGGCAAGGAGGTCAGCCTTCAGCTCCTGGTCCCCTTGCCATCCAGAGGTGTCAATGAACCCCGCTCCTGCTGCCAGTGAATACCATGCCTAGGCAACCTGAGATAGTTGCTTCAATGTATGTTGAAGAACTAATGTAGACTGGTACTGAGAAGAAGAGTCTGAGACCTACTTGGTGAGCCATCTTTGCCACAGTCATTGGCCAGAAATGTCTCTGAAGAGCTGGAGCTCAAGGAGAATGCAGTGAAAGGAGATGTCAGGATAGTCTCAAAGACAAGACCACCTCTGCTTTCTGCTTGACATGGCGGAGAAGGAAGGCAAGCATGGCAAGCAGAAGGAAGATCCTCCTCTGGTATGGCTCTTGGTGCCTTCAAGGTACCAAACTAAGCACATATGCCACAACCTCAAAAGAAACTGCAACCTCAGCACTTCATGTTCCTGCAATGTCGCCAAGGTGGCAACACTCAGAAACATCCTTTCAGCAGCAGCTACCGCAGACTCCCTCACTCAGCTGTAAACTGCAAGTTAGTCAGTTAAGATGTGAAACTGAAATATAGTTGACCCACCTGAACTCCATCTTTTCTCCGGTAAGAAAAACACATCTGCACTTCACTGCCTGTCTTCCTTTTCCTCCCTGGTGTGCAAAAATGCATGTGTTCACAGCATGTCAGAAGGGGGGCAGATGCAACTCCTTGGGTTTGGATAAAGCAACAATGAAAGTGCAGTGAAACAGAGGAGGGAAAACTGCTCTGGGTGCTTTAACCAAGTTGCAGAGCGACTCCCGCCAGGTGGATCTAGCACATGGTACGACGGGCTCGCCCCATCCAGTGCTCTACCAGACCTTTCTTCCTGTATCTAACACAGTCATTACAGCTTTTTGCAGCTCTAGATTTCCTTCATGGCTCATCAGCTCACTTCTCTCCAGCCTTCCTGAAGCCAGTCAATCACAGCTGCAGAAACTGGGCCAGTGCTGCAAACCAAAGCAGCCTTTGAGGCCCCCATGGAAAACTGCACAAGAGAAGAAAGTGCTGTTCCCCCTCTGACTGGTGACTACTGAGGCAAGAAGAGCATGATCTACATGAAGCATATAAATGAAATGTTTTTCCTCTTTTCTTTCCAGTGTAAGTAAATATATTTATTATATACACATACATATACACACGATTTATTTTTTAAAATAACTGGTGCACTTCCCTCCACTTTCTGGTATTGGAAGAGGACCAGGCAACTCCTGACCATCTTTTGGTCTAATCACTGAGCGAATACACAGAAGGAACAAAAACCATCATGAAAAAAAAAGTCACAAAAAATGAAGCCTCAAAAAGCTCTTTCTCTCTGATCCCAGTGCTTCCATCAGGGCCTTGAACAAAATTTTTAAATCAGGAGAAAGTGCTCAGCTGCTAAGCTGCTCACCTTCTCCTCATTATCTACCTCCATGCCTCAAAACAACAGCAAAAGTCTAGCTGTATGGGTGCTACACAACCTGCTCAGCCAGCAGGCAGGGGGACATCACAACCTCATGCTCAACCAGACATAAATCCCCAAGGCCACCTCTGTCCTACTGAGATGCAGTCAGGAACATTGATTAGTGACTGTGGCAGAGCACCAGATGCTTTACAGAGAATCATAAAAAAACCAGGCAAGCAGTTAACCAACATCAACAACATTTTCCTCCCCAAATCTTCCAGATCTTGGGTGTCCTGGTTTAAGCCAGGATGAAGCCAATTTTCTTTTTACTGATTTTTTTTTTTCCTTCAGTAAGCCCTCTTTTAACTACCAGCAAGTTTTCCAGCTAGTAGACTGATAACGCTGGAATGTTTATGTCACTGCTGAGACACCAAGGTCACTTTGCTCTGCTTGTTGAATCTGCAGCCTCAGATGCTAGGGGAACAGAAGAGTCGTATCTGCAACCCTCCCATAGGGAGAAGGGGACTAGATGGACAGCAAAATTGGCCAGAGATATTCCATTCCATATATCTACGTAAGCTCAGAGAAAGGTCAGGGATCATGGAAGTTAAGCCCCTTCCTGCTTCTTTTTCCCTTCTCTTCTGTCCATGGCTGGCATCCCAGGAGGACTCCATCCATCCATCACCGTTGATCCCCAGGCTCGTGCATCCCTGACCCTCACAACTGTCCCCTCAGCTCCTGGCTGCTCTGCCGCTCTCTCCAGCAGCGCTCCGGGACATTTCAGACCTGCTCACAGCTCAGGAGATGCCGGGGGAGTTGCTGGGGTGGGGGGAGGCAATAGGGTTTTGTACATTCCTGAACACATTTCTATATAATTGTGCATATTTTTTTTTATTGTTAGTATTTAATTAAAGCTGTCTAGTTTAGTTTTCAACCCAGAAAGTCTCTCTCTCTTAATTCTCTCTCTCCTTCCCTACCTGGGTGGGAGGGGATCTAGAACATTGTTGTCCCTGGTTCAGTTGCTGATCCTGAGCCAAACCATGACATTGGGCTGCATCTCTTGTGAGAAATACCAGCCTCAGGGTATCAAGGTCCTCTTGGGCTTTTGGGTTTTTTTTCCATAGGATTGTAGAAGGGTTTGGGTTGGAAGGAACCTTAAAGATCATCTAGTTCCAACCCCCCTGCCATAGGCAGGGACACTTTCTACTAGAGCAGGTTGCTCAAAGCCCCATCCAGCCTGGCCTTGAACACTTACAGGAAGGGGGCATCCACAGCTTCCTTGGGCAACCTGTGCCAGTCTCGCCACCCTCACCATCAAGAATTTCTTACTCATAGCTAATCTAAATCTACCCTCTTTCAGTTTAAAGCCATTCCCTTTTGTCCTCTCACTACAAGCCATTGTAAAAAGTCCCTGCCCAGCTTTTCTGTAGGCCCCTTCAGGTACTGGAAGGCAGCTATAAGGTCTTCCTGGAGCTTTCTCTTCTCCAGACTAAATAACCCCAACTCTCTCAGCCTGCCTTCAGAGAAGAGGTGCTCCAGCCCTCTGATAATCTTTGTGACCCTCCTCTGGACTCGCTCTAACAGCTCCATGCCCTTCTTGCGTTGGGGGCTCCAGAACTGGACACAGTACTGCAGGGAGGGTCTCACAAGAGCAGAGTAGACAGGGAGAACCACCTCCCTTGACCTTCTTTTGATGCAGCCAAGAATATGCTGGTTTTCTGGGCTGCAAGCACACACTACCAGGCCATGTCGAACTTCTCATCAACCAGCACCCTGAAGTCCTTCTCCTCAGGCCTGTTTTTAGTGCATTCTCTGCCCAGCCTGTATTTGTCCCTGGGATTGCCCCAACCCATGTGCAGGACCTTGCACTTGTCCTTGTTGAACTTCATGAGGTTTGCACAGGCCCACGTCTCAAGCCTGTCAAGGTCCCTCTGGGTGGCATCTCTTCCCACCAGCATATCAACTGCATCACACAATTTGGCATCATCAGCAACCTTGGTAAGGGTGTACTCAGTCCTACTGTCCATGTCACCGACAAAGATGTTAAACAGTGCCAGACCCAATACCGACGCCTGAACAACACCACTCATCAATGATCTCCACTTTGACATTGAGCCATTGACTGTTTTATTGTTTGCTTTTTGTTTGTTTCCTTTTTTAAACAAACTTTAAGTATTTCAGTCCATTTCATAACAGAACTGCAAACCCAAGATTCTTCCAAGGGCCCACACCGATCCTTTGTGCTCCTGTCACTCAGACAGGCAACCCACCAGCATATGAACCTTCCAACGTTGTGGTCAAATTATCTAAGTCATCCCCCCTGTCTCACCTGTAGTACTTGAAACCACTGCCAGGCAGGACTACTTCCCAAAAGAAACCATTGAAAAACATGGAAAGTAGTTTTAGCCTTAAAAAAAGTTTTATCAGCAACAGAGCCAGCCCTGGGGCAGCACTGCTGCCTCCCAGCTGGTAGGGGCTGCCCCTTGCAGTGAGCAACTCACCATTCTTGGATGGCTGGATGTGCCACGGTGACAGAGACCATCTGAGTGGCCTCAGGTACCACAGCAGACGCTACTGGATACAGCAGCTCCAGCTATGGAAAGCGGCAGGAAAAGAGCTGCATGAGTTCATCATCAGGGCAGTGATAAATTATAAAAGCCGTGAGTGCTACTGCCTGTGTGGCATGTCAGACAAAGGACAGCAGGCTCTCACTGGGGGGAGTGGCCATTATTGTATGGTGAGAACAAACGCTAGGAAGGAGTCGTGATATTAAAAAACACTAAGGAAGGGGAAGGTTTTTTCCCCTTCTTGGTTTTTTTTTCCATAGATTTTAGAGACTGGGAAAAGCTCAGTGCTTACTTTAAAGTGATTATACCTGGCAGAATAACCATAAGAGCAAGGATGACTGCAGATTATTCACAATGTTTTGGCAGCCAAATCACTGCTTTCTGAAAATGCTCCCAAAATACCCCCATGAGTGGCCACAATCCTGATGCAGCCCCACAGAATCAGAAAACAAAAGGAAACTACCTGTACGCTTCAGGTGTGGTTTCAGAAAGCACCCAAGCACACCTTCAGTTTGTATTTAAGTCCCACTACAATCTCTAGGACTTAAGCCTGCCTTTCAGCATTGCCTTCAGAGGAGACAGACTGGACCCTGTCCAATTTGTCCCTAATCACACCACTGGCGGGAGTGACAGAAACAAACACACTCTGGAGAAAACACAGGCTTGGTTTGCCACTGGAAGGACCTCTACAATCCTGCTTACAGGATTACCTGGGAGATGTTGGGTCACTCCTCACACTCCTGCAGAAACAAGAAATGCACGTGCTGGTTTTGAGCACGCCAAGACAGGACTGGCCTCCTGGGGCCCCAGGCAATGCTGCAGCTGGCATTGCAAAGGTGCTGGTTAGGAGGAAGAGCCACAGACAGGAGAAGATCAGTGCTGATCCCAGATGCAGGGAAGGGAGCAGAGAAGCTGCTTTTTTCAGGAACGGGCCCCAGGTGTAGCACTGCTTTTTATTTAACAGCTACAACAGTTAATTTCAGCTTTGCACCCCAGGTCCTGTTAGTAAATCACCACCTCGGAAGATACCATCTTGCTCACTAACAAAGCATAGAAGACTGTTTCTCTTTCCCAGTATGAGAAAAGGAGAGCAAAGAGGTTCCTCTGAGAAAGTTTCAAGTAGAACAAGACTGCAGGGGAATCAGAGTGTGCACAGGTGGTTTGTGTTTCCATTCCAT
This sequence comes from Hemiprocne comata, assembly GCA_020745705.1. Taxonomy (NCBI): domain Eukaryota; kingdom Metazoa; phylum Chordata; class Aves; order Apodiformes; family Apodidae; genus Hemiprocne; species Hemiprocne comata. The sequence continues at coordinate 17,008,575 of CM036590.1, forward strand.
AAAAAGCTAAATCCTCACATTTATTCCCCAAGTACCTGCAGTACAGTGCAAAGAGGCTAATGCTTTTCTACACATATGGAGCTAAAAGCCACTGGTGAAATCTCCTTCTGAAATCACCCAGCAGTTGAGAGCCCATTTAAAAATTGCCACATCATTGCAGCCACTGCAAACCCAAGTGACCTCTTCATGCAAAGGGGGATGAACAAATGGGGCCTTTATGCCAGAAATGTGGGCAACTATTTGCACCAAGGCTTAGTTTCAAATTTCACCTTGAGTTGGGCGGTCATAATTTAATCAATTTTAAGCTAATGTTTACCTGCAAACAAATCTCTGTGATTAAAAAGCTCGTTCTGTTGCAAATCTCCTTTCATATTGCAGCAATTTTATTTTTTTCCACTTCACCCTGCCATCCTGACTAGCTTACGGGCCAGCATTGCAGGGCTGCTGGAAGGGTCTTCTCAGCTGCTGCAGAGAAGGGAAACAGCAAAAGGTGACATGACATTGGAACTCCTCCAGCCTTTTTCACAGTAGGGCCCAGAACAAAGCCCCAAACCTATTTTTGTGTTGTCTAGTGGGGATACCAAGTCTTTTACACTGCAGCTACAAAGTTACCCCTTCCTCTAGCCTCTGCAGGTAGTTTTTTATAGCAGCGGTTAATGGGTGAGGAGAGAAGGAAAGCTGGGGAGGAGGTGGGGAAGTAGCAGCCTTCCCCACCAGCTGTGCCAGATGTGGCACTCTTCCATCCTTCTCCACATCCCAGGTCCTGCATTGGGCTGTGCTGGGAATGACTAAAGGACTTCAGCTGAACAGGCAGCGGTTTGTGGTAAAGGAGCTGTAATAAAAATGACTCTGAAAAACAAGACTCAGCTCTTAGGCTTCAGGAATCAGGATTTCCTAACGTGACTGAAAATCAGCCAAAAACCTCATCCTTTCTGTGGTGTTGATCCTCAGACAGGTTTGTGACACCTTCCTACCAGGATCACATTTCCCCAAGACCCCATTTTGGCCAGATGGCCCACAGGGAAGGCAACCAAATGTGCTCCTCACCCTTGTGAGACCCTTGTCTGCACTAGGTCAGACATGGAATGGGATCAACTCTCCCAGGTGATTCAAGCCAGGCAGAAAAGCACACTGAAGTTTCACAGGGGCTTGGGGACTGGGCTGGGGTGTTCTGGAGCCAGGGACTTGAGGGAATGATGGGACAGAGGTGAAGGAGGAGTTTGGCAGTAAGTCACGTTTGTGCTCACTGGGTTTTTATGCTCCTACCTCGGCCAACAGTGGGTGTGCCTGTCTGAGAGTAGGTACCTTGGGTCTGATCCAGAGTGGCCATCTGCATATTTCAAAGGACTTTCAACTACTGTGGCCACTGGTTAGCACCAAGCCATTATGGGACAGGGCTTCTTGTTTCCTGGGAAGTGCAATTGCCACAGTCCTGGCATGGATTGAGCCTCTTGGGTTTTGATGGAGTGCTCCTCCAGCACAGAACAAAACCCCCTCTGATGCTCCTTTCTTGACACACTGGTCTTCAATCCCCCAGTGTCTGTAAGACTAAAGAGCTGAGCTGGCAGCATCCTTGTGACCCTAATCCATTGGGATGGTATTTCACGTCACCCACATCCTCATTGCTGGCTAGAGGATTGCAGGCTGTGGAATGTGCCGGGGGCAGAGCAAAACAGAAATGGGGACTGACCTGCTGCATGAACTGTCTATCAAAGTCCAAAATGCTTATCTGAGTTAATGTTAGATAATTTGGATACTTGCCTAAAGTATCTGTGTTCTGCTCTCAAAAAAAAAGGAAGTAATGGATTTTTTTGCATGTCTAAGTCTCTTAAAATGTAGTTTTTTTCAGTGCAGGGAAGCAGGAAAGGGAATTAAGACCAAGCAGCAACAAATTCCTCTGAATGAGAGGAGGAACAAATATTTTAAACCAAGTTGTATCGGATTAGGAAAGGGTTAAAAAAAATAAAAGGCCTAAACTTCTTTAGGCTGCTAAGTAGTAAGTTCACAGAATCACAGAATCTTAGGGGTTGGAAGGGACCTCGAAAGATCATCTAGTCCAACCCCCCTGCCAGAGTAGGGTCACCTAGAGCACATCACACAGGAATGCATCCAGGTGGGTTTTGAATGTCTCCAGTGAAGGGGACTTCACAACCTCTCTGGGCAGCCTGTTCCAGTGTTCTGTCACTCTCACAGTAAAGAAGTTTTCCAGCAGTCTGCTGTCCCAGCCCCAAGGCATTCCAGCCCCAGGGTAGGGGTGCCCACTGTGGTGCGCAGGGCTGTCCCTTGGCAACTCTGCATGCCTTAACTCGATTACCCCAGCATCTTGCAGCTCCACCACCACTTACACACACCATCAGCAAGCCCTGAGTTAACAGTTCAAGCCCCAACTTTCTGGCATATTCAACCTCATACAATCTTCTCTTTCTGGTCATGTGTGACAGCAACCCAAATGACCATTTTTCACACTGTAACATTGCTGTGTGGTTAATTAACACATCTCCTGGATGTTTCTCCTGGCCATTGCCAGAGACAGCCTGAACAGCTACAACCTGTCACTGCCTTTGAATAGAGACTCCCAATTAATGTTAGCAGGAATTAGAACTGGCTGGAAATGACTTTTCAGAAGTCAAGCATCTCAATTAAAACAAAACAGAACAAACTATCCTCTGGGAAAAAATAAATAAATAAACAAATAAAATATATAAATCCCAAAGCTATTTAAAATGAGACTTGCATTTTCTTTTTTTGCCTTCAGGACGAAGAGTTTGCTCTACATGAGGGTTTCTGTGGCTCCTCCCTTCAGACCACCCCATCAGAGGCAGCTGAGGAAGGCAGCCCTGTTCTTCCAAAGGACGGATGCGACAGAGCTGGCATCTGATAGACCTCGTCATGGATAGCCTAATTACCACCAGATGTCCCTTTTATGGGAGAAATCATTGCTACGAAATTCTCCATCTGACAAGATGCTGGTGGTATTTCCTAGCAGCTGATGCTTACCTCTGTGCTGTGTGTGTACCTCCAGCAGGCAGCTGGGATCAATCCACTGAAGGCCAGAGCAAAACAGAAAAACCCCTGAGGATAAAGAGGAAAAATACCATCAGTAACAGCATGGGGAGAAAAATATCCATTTGAAAACACCATCAGGACATATTTAATACTCTTGTTTGAGCGAGTTTAGTTAAAGCTGGAGCTAAACATCACTTTCTTTTAATGTCTCTTATAATGCTGGTTACTGAAAAGAAGTAAGATGGATAATGATGTGATTCTCCCTCAGAAGTCCTATAATTACACTCTGGCCATTTGAAGGGTGACCAAAAAACCACTCAGCTTCCTGCAGAGGAGTTAACCTATTCTGCCTAAATTCCTCTTGTGAAAAAAAGGAAAAAAAAAAAAAAAAAGAAGAGAAAAACGTATTTAGGGTGGGCTCCATTTCTGCAGCAGAACAATGCCCTGGAATAGCACCTCCTTACTTGCAGGACTCAGTTCCCTGCATTTAAAACTCAGCTATCGGTTTCAAAGAGGGGAAAACCCACACAAAAAGTCCATAAAGAAGAGAGTAACTGGGATGGAAAGACACGTACTCTGGAAAAGGAGCTGGACTGTACTCTGTTAGCAAGGTGGCAGCTGCACAGCCAAGCTGCCTTCCTTAAATCAGCACCATCCCAGCTAGACAAAAGGATGACAGAAATATAATCAAGGCCAGTGACTGACCCTGAAGTGTCTAAACAATAACAGCAACGTCACAGGAGGCGGCTTGACTTTTGCCTTCTTCCCTAGGCTTGCAGAGCTGCAAGTTAGATGTGTCATCTCTTTATTTGAACAAATCTGATCCAAAAAAACCCCACCCTGATGTAAACAGTGCTTGCCTGTTGTGACAGCTGGACTAAAGGATCTTGTGCACATTAAAAAATAAATAAAAAGGAAGGAAAAAAGTGCATGTAAAGTGTTTGAAGGCTGAATAGACCCATCAAATTTGAATCCACAGCTTAGTCTTGGAATGGTAAAAGATGAAGAATAAGAACCAGTCAAAACCTATTGCCCTTACAAGCTTTTCTGTGAAACTGTCCCTCTTCCAACAGAAAGTTTTGTAGCAGGGGAAAATTACCCAGCTGATGGCAGCTTATTTTGGTTCCTGTTTCTTCCCTGTGAGTGTTTTAATAGTATGACATGGCTGAAATCACATTAGAAATATTAAATCTTTCACGAAAGCTTACCAAATTCAAGCTTAAGGAAAGGAAGAAGAGCGTTGCTGCTACCAATTCTGCTTCACCAAAAAAAATATTGCTTAAAAATATTTTTCAAAAAAAGCCAAAACTCCCTCCATATGGAGCAAGAAAGGAAAATGTTTCACTTCAAATCCTGGAAATGAATGTGACCATGCCAATAAACTGCCTTTTGCTGGTTCTTGTCCATCTGCTGCCTGCTGTGTTTCTCTGCGGTGACAGGACAATGCCCTGCTTGGGGCTCTGCTCCAGGAACAAAACTGCCACTGGCATTTCCCCAGTCTCATGGCACTGCCTTGTTTCAGGCTCTGCATCAGACACTGGGGAAAACCCTGGTGCAGCTCTTATGAAAGACCTTAAATTATGTATGTCCAGTCTTTCCTTTCCTTTTATTCTTTTGGCAGCTGCCTGGCCATATAGGTGGTGAGGTCACTTGCTGCCTTGCCAGGAGCTGAAATGGGATAAGAGGAGAAATGGGACCCTAAAGGAGAGGAAAGTGATCAAATGCTGATGTGACAGGGGGGATACAAGTCACGAAGATGGGGAAAAGCATGGAGGGCGAGATGCCACGAACCAAAGCACTGTGTGACCAAGCCCAAAGCTGGCTGGGGTGGGCAGTTCAACCCCTGCAGGTACAGTACAAATTGGAGGGGGGAGGAGGCGAGGTTACACGGGCATTTCAGGTTGCTCCTCACTAGGACCAGACCCTGCATTTTGCACTTCCTCCAACAACTTCTGCTCCAAACAAACAGCACAAGGAGGTCAACATTTTCACCAAAATCAGGCTCAAAGACAAGAAAAGAAGATCAAATAATGGCAGATGAAAAAAATAGCACTAACTGCAATGTGAAAACATCATTCCGGGAAGGGTTTAATCGAGAGGACCCACCATGAACGTGGGCAGTTGGAACAACAGCGTGCCAGCAGCATCACCCAGACTTCTCCCCCCGTGTCCGTCCTTCCTTCCTTCCTTCCTTCCTTCCTTCCTTCCTTCCTTCCTTCCTTCCTTCCTTCCTTCCTTCCTTCCTTCCTTCCTTCCTTCCTTCCTTCCTTCCTTCCTTCCTTCCCCCACCAGCTCCCGCACTTAAAACATCTCTCTGGGGCCAAAAACCCCAGCAGATTAACATCCTCCTTCTCATCTTCCTTTCCTCGGCTCCACCCCACATCTCAGTCCTTTACCTCCAGCATCAGCTCTCCCTTTATTTCTGTGTAGCTTCTCTGGGAATACTGAGACGCAGCCCCTTGGAAGGCTCTCCCTCTATCCAGCCAGTGCAGAGCAATTACGTGGCTCCGAGAACATCTTATTAATTAATTATAGGCTGCTTTTTCCCTTCCCAGCCAAAAGGCTTTTGGAAGAGCAACTTTCTAATTACATTAGAAGACATTTGGAGGAAAAAAAAGAAAGGCAACATGTAGTTTGCATGCAAAACGCGGAAGGGTTGGTGCTGCTTTGTCATCTCCCAGACCCTTGGAGCTCCTTGAAGCTGGCCATGGGCTGCTGCCTGCTCCCTTTGCAGAACGCAGCCACATCAGCCCCGCAGAAGGCTGTCACCAGCCAGACATCAATTACTGTTTTATGACTGACCTTTTTTCCATCCTTGCTGCAAGGAACAATGTGTCTTCGAGAGACTTGGCAGAATCCATAGAAACAGCATCCTATCTGTTGGTGGCTGTATTTTTTAATTCACCTTTCTGATGGTTCTACTTCTGTTAAGGGGGTATACTTCGGGCGAGGGAGCGATCCTTTGGCTCAGATTGGGTTCTGCAGCTCTGCCAAACCTGCTCACTCCCAGGGAAGGAGCTGACTTGTACCCTGCTCAGCTTCAGCTGCTTTTGGTGCCACAAGGGCCAGCTCCCTGCCTGCCAGACTTCACAGCCCAGGGGTGGGGGAGATAAGCTAATTTCAAATTGCATCCATCAGGTTGCATGCCTCCCTGCCTGACCCAGTTCACTGAAAAGCACGTGACATTTCTGCCTTTTCAGATAGCAAACATGACATCTCAGTCCAAAGGAGGAATCTGACCTCATCTCCCCCTGAGCACATCAGCTCTGCTTGTGCCTGCTCCCTGTGGAGCACTGGTGCAGGGGTGCCTTGCTCAGGAGTGCTGCCCCATGAGGGAGAGCACAGTGGACAGATTAATTACTAAAGCAAGATGCTGAAGTGCACCGTGGTATTATAAATGACCCTCTACACACTTGCCTACAATGACACGCCTGGGAACAATAAAGCAAATGGCCTGTGCTGTGTGTTGGCCCTACTGGCACATCACCCTCGGCGAAAAGCTGGGTTATATCAGGCATTCACAGAGGCTTTTTTTACCACAGAAATTGTTTGGAACTGGTGCTTGAAGCAGCTGCTTCATCCTGAACACAATTTTTGCTGTAGACAAGTGATTTTTTAGGCTGGAAAGTTCAGGTGCTGAGATATTCTGGTTGGCACATTGCTCCCTGTGTTTTTTTCCTCCCCTTTCTCCATCTGACCAGATACCAGCACACAGTGCCTTAAACCCCACTGGAGCCAGACTCTTTCCTTTGTACAAGCAAACTAGCAAAACTGTAGTTTTCCTTCCTTCTCCTCCCCTTCAATAGCAACATGGCCTTCAGGGGCCATGAGAGCTGCAGGATGTTTATGTTTAGGACTGACTGCATGATGGACCATGGATCACCAAAAGCAGGGTTTGCCAGAACTATATCTGGAGGACAGTCAATAAACCTTTCACTACTCTCCCTGTTTAAGAGGAGCTTGGGGGGTAATACTCCAGGATTTTAGAATATATTTTTTTTATCCTGAAGTTCTCAGTTACTGTCTAGAAACCAGCTTCCTTGCAGGGGTGTCTGTCAGGTCTGGGTGATGCTGCTAATGCAGCTACATGAAAAACTACCAAGACGTGTGCTTTAACACATTTTACTTGTTCTGGTTTCTAACTACTGTGCACCCACTATCGTTATTAGGATAGCACCAGTAAGGCCTGCAAAGACTGAGGCTCCTCTTCTGTATACACACAACCCCAAAGATAAGCAGGCAGAGACAGAACTAATAATTCAAATAGGCAGAAGAAAAAAAAAAAATCGGTAAGGAAACTGAGGCATGCAAAGGAGATAGGACCAGTGATAGTGAATGACCAGAGAAATGCTCCTCTAAGCCCACCTACATCCTGGCTAGCATTTCCCCTGGGAGAGCAGCTGGTTTACCAGGCGGCATTGTGGTGGATTAGCCACATTGATGCAGACGTGACCTGAGCCTGGCTTGGTTTCCTATACAGCCACATATGTCAGCCCCCAGCCCTCTGGTGTCTTCCTTCTTTGATTAAAGAGTGAATTAAATGGTCTTCTAAACAAGACACATGCTTTGCAGGGGAGGAAAAGCCCTTTAAAATCAATAGCAGGGAAGGTGAAAAATCTTCTCTATTAACCAGCAGAAAAAAACTCTACAAGCAGGGGGCTGAGCACTTCTGCCAGCTACAGCCCAGGGGAGAGCAGCACTGCAGGATGAGACGCTGACAGCAAGTTTCAGAGCCCCACAGGGCTGAACCCCAGTTCTGCCTGCCATTGCATCTCACCGCAGCCATCAGGGGCTGGCTCCCCCTCCCTGCTTTTCTCACTTGCAGATCAGAGATCAAATATGAGCCTGGGGAGGGGGTAGGAACTGATGGGAACACAAGCAGTGGGCTGGCCCTCGCTGTGAGATACTGACAGTTAGGATTATCGGGGGGGGGGGGGGGGGGGGGGGGGGCGGCTCGCGGAGGGGGCAATTTATAGGAATAAGCAAAGCTCCCCTGTGTGATTTAAGATGCTGATGAGCTGCTGGAACAAGGAGGAGCAGACAATAAGGTCGCTGGGGCGGTCGGCAGCGGCTCGGCGGGCCCACGGCCCCCTCCAGCGGCAGAGGCGGAGGCGCAGCGGCGGCGGCCGCTGCCGGGGAAGTACCGCGGAGGAGCGGCCCCTCGCTCGGGTACGAGGCGCCCCCTCTCCCCCTGCTCCCGGCCTTACACCTCCACACGCCCTGGCGCCGCCGGAGACGGTGGAAAAGGAGCTGAAACCCGACGAAGGGGCATCCCGTTATCTCCTGCTGAGAGCAGAGTGGGATGGATGCCTCATTGCCACAGCCGCGGGGGAAAGCGCCTCGCACCCTTCCTCCTCACTTGACAGTGCAGTGTCTTCACTGCACAGGTATCATCAGAGATTGGAAATGAAGACGGCCATCTCCCCCAGATGACCCAAACTGGGAATGCTAAAGCAAAGTGAAGAGGATGCCCCGGGAGCCGCTGAGAAAAGTAAAAGGGGGCTTCCTTGGTGGCAGTGTTAGACAAAACCATCTGGGCTGGGGGAGTCCATGGGGGCCGGAGGAAAGGACCTGCTGGTCCTCAGCCTCATGGCACGAGGAAAGGAGAGCAGCATCAGGTGGCTCTTGGAGCCGGGACAGCAATGCTGGAGTTTGCTGAATATGTTTTTCTTCAACTATTCTTTCAGGAAACATTTTCAGGAAACAATTTTAACAACCTCTTTTACCCAGTGGCATGTCCCAAACTATACTGCACACAGATTAAGACAACTGAATAAACATTGCAGAGAGGTTAAACTGTATTTTCAGGCAGCCCTGAAAATCTCCCCTATCCTGCATGTACCCATCTGTTGTTTTAGATGCAGTAATTGCAGGCACACACTGAAGTATAATGCAGCAAAAGAGGGGAATTACATGTAGTCCACTGGCAGTACTCATGGGACTGTGTCCCTCAGGCCCCTTTGAGCATCTCAGACAGGGAGAGGACAGCATATTGAGAAGGTGAAAACATTAACTTCAGTAGCTACTTTGCACTAAGTTTTAAAGGTGTCTGCCTCTCATTTCCACCATCAGTATCATTTTCTTCAATTATATATATTAGATAAATCTCTTGAAAGCTAGCTTATGTATAACAGCAATGCAATTATTTTATACTAAGCACAGCTTCATGCACAGCAACCTACTTGTTGTTTCCTGCCCTTGACACAACATGGGCAAACATGCAGGGAGCAGTGCTTTTCTGCTCATTCCTTCAGGCCTGAGGCTGGAATCTGCTCTATTTGGACTAGGCCCTCTGTGCAGGCTGTGCTTTTAAATGGAGCTGGGCTCACAGTCCTGTTTACTAAGACTGGCATGGTCTAGGACCAAACAGGCACTTCACTGTGGATGATGGAAGGGAGAAAGGTGGCATTTCAGCTCTAGTGGTACCCTCCACCTTTTCCTTAGAGGCTGAAACTGAGGGTCCAAAAGCCTCTGTGTCTACTGCCATGCTTTTTATGCCTCAGACCACCACTTTTGATAGATGTTTGCAGCAAGGGGAAAAGGCGGGGGGGGGGGGGGTGCTAATTTTGCTGTCAGAAGAACAACATGGGTCTCAAAATCACACTGCTAAGGTTTCCTTACACAAACCACATGTTGACTTGGTGAGAAAAAAAACAACAACACCAGGAATCATCATCTCTGTGATTGATTTGGCAGAGAAGCACCTTCTTTTGACCCCGCTCTGAAAGCTGCATACACAGCACCTTGGCAAAAGAAGCAAGGCGCAGAAGGATGCAATCCTCAGCTGGAAAAGCTCTGCAAGGCCATCCCTTGTACAAAAATGTCTCCTTGCAGCACAGGGTGGAGCAACAGGATGTCCCTCTCCAGGTGTGTATGCTCCCAGGCACAAGGCAAAACAGTTCTCAGTACCACATTTTAAGAGCATCAGCCCAAGGTTACAGAAAGCCCCTCCCAGCCAGTCCCTCCATACGCACCATGGTGGTGAGACGCTGCGATTCCCGCACCGTGGCGGCAGAGCTCAGCAGGGCTGCAAGGATCAGGGTCATGCTGAGGCAGATCCCAAAGTAGAAAGCTGGAAGAAGTCAGACATGGGAGTTGCAGTAAGACACTAAGACTAGGGCTAACAGAGGCCTGGTCTGATGCTTTCACGCAGACACTATAAAGTGCCTTTTGAGGAGCTGGTCCAAGAGGACCAGGTTGCAAAACTGAAAGTTTTATCTAATTTATTCAATAACCCACATCTGTGTATGATTTGCTTGTTTGGCTGGGCTGTAAACCCCTGAGCAGTTCCCACAGCTCCATCAGAGCAAAGGGTGTTGTTCCACCAGACAGACCACAAGCTGTCAATTATTTCAGCAGTTCGATAAGGATTCCCCAGAACAGAGGGTGCTGATGCTCAGCAGCTGTCCCACGGCCACTATCAGGACCTCATGTGCTGCTAATCTGGTGCCACACTCACCCTCCAGTTTCCTCCTGGCTAAGGCAGGGTCACAGCCGGGCAGGGCTCAGGGACCACAGCACTGCAAAGGGCTTTGCAACTCTCACTCAGGGCTAAATGTTCAAGTGTTCACACTTGCAAGCAAAGCACGTGGCAGCATTGCTGGCAAGGGGTGGCTGGGAAGGAGGAGACTGCAAGGCTGCGTTAAGTACCAATCTATATAACCACCGGTGTGTGTAGGAAAGTGGGAGGGCTGCACCTTAGCTTTGGACTAACATAGTTTTTATACCTGTCTTGTTAAACTGAAATTGAGAACTAGGATCTAGAGAGGGTATGAGCATGTTTAAGCCCACAGTACAGCTCAGGAGAAGCAGCAGATGCTAGTAAGCAGAGGTGAGCAGAGTATTTTAGTAGCTGTGCTGTTCTCATCTCTTCTCTAGCCTTGTACCCAAGACTCAGATTGTACTTCTCCCTTGTGTAGGGAAGAACTCCCACGTTTCCTCCGAAAACAGGTGTTTCCAAGCATTTCTCCTCCCAGCCTCAATTATCTATGCTCTGCTGCAACTCCTGTAACAGCCCCTCTCACCACATTCCCAGAGCCCTTCCAGCCCCCCTGTACCCTTGGGTCTACCTATGGTCCCCTTGAGCTTCCACTGCAGCACAGGGGAAGGATGGGGAGGGGGTGAACAGAGGGACAGGAGTGAATGCAGCAGCACCTGAGCACCCTGAGGCCCCACAGCACCCTTAGTGTCAGGCATGCAGGTCTGTTATGGAAAAAAGTGTCTGTGGGACTGCATTAGCCATGGTGCATCCTTCAATAAGCCAGGCCCTGCCTCCTTCTGCTATGCTTCTGCATTTCCTTCAACTGCTTTGGGGGATTTTGCAGCTCCTGGTTCACCAAAGGTCTCAAGGGGATGCAACTGCAACATACCTGCATAGTGGATGACCCTGTAGGAGTTGTTATCCAGGGAAATGTCACTCATGACAGTGAAATGGAGCCCATAGTGGGTGACTGTGCTCAGTGTGGCAATGGACAACCCCAGGAGCTGGAAAAGAAGGTTTTTAGGAAGGGATTGACAAGGCAGCAGCTCCTGTGGAGTGTGCACAAAGTTTTGAGGTATATCTGGATACTCCTGAGTCCCACACAGATGCAGACAGCCTGATCATCCAAACACCACTGCATGTACCCAAAAATGCACATAAAAGGATAAACCCCAGACCATTAAACATACTAAAGCTCTTTTTCTCTCTTGCATAATGAGTCTATGTGACACCATACAGCCCATGGTCTCTTGACCAGTGTCTGTGGATAAAATTCTCACCACATGAAGAAAGCCCAGAGGATTGATGCTCTTGCAGCACACCCATGTCATCCCACCCCACTCTGCAGAGCATGCATGTGCAGTTAGGAGGGTTGCCAGCTTCACAAGTGATTACAGGCAGGGATTATGTTCTCTGCTTTGCTGTTTGCACTGCTAGTCCCATTGCCTGCTGTTGGCTATATTTCTTATTGTAGAGTGCAAAGAGCTGAGTCTTGTACTACTCTAAGTATCTGTGCTGGTTTCTGCCTCCACAATATGCTGCTGGGATGTCTGTGTTTCTGTCCCATGCTGGTATGCCTAAGTCATTGGGTGATTACCAGCATGTCACCCCCTGTATTGCCTAGAGCAAGTCCAGGTGATAGAGATGGAACATTTCTGATGGCACCTGGCTCTAGAGCAGGGCTCCTTCCAGCAGGACTGGTGGCAGGGCTGGTACAGAGGCACCAACAGCCAAATAGTTAAAAACAGCTCCAACTGTAGTGTAATAAACCTGGAAAAAACAAGATGGGAGGCCACTCATAGGTCCCAAAGTAAGGTTTCACCATTTTGTGTCTTTACAACATGGAAACACAAGGCAGCTATCCCTGTGTCAAGTGTGGCAGTCCAGTGTCAACATAATCCCTACGGTATGACATTTTCTTCGAGAGCAGAATATTAGCTATTGCTGGAGAATTATAGTTTTGAGACTAAACACAACCAAACCATAGCATTTTTTGCTTATAAATAACCTAACTTGTGGCACCTACTGACCCTTCCTGCTGTGTATAACTGCGTATCTTGATCCATGCCCAGCAAAGTGGTAAGTGTAACACTGGTTAGCCCAGATTTCTGAGAAACACCAGTCTAAAATATTCTCAGCAGTGATAATGTGATTCTTGCTATCCACAGCAGCTGTGGCTTAGCATCTCCTCTAAACACCTGTGGTACCAATCCTCCTTTGATTGTCTCTAAATTACATACTCTACTATTTGGAAGAGAGAACCCACAGCCACTACAGCCAGTGGTCCTGAAATGTTGAAATTTGGACAAGCTAAAACTTTCAGGTGGGGCCCAAAATAAGGCATCAGCTTTTAATTACACTCTTTCTAAGCCATCAACCTTCTTTGAATTAAATACAGATTATTATTAATTTTTAAAGCTTGCAAGTTTTGGTGAAGTGAAAAGGCGATAAGCATGTACATCTCAAAAACATCCAGCAGGAGCGTTCCCCAGTTTCCACCATTTCCCATCAGCTATAACAACAGATGTCAAGAAGCTCCCCTTGAGTTTGTTTCAGAAGCTGATAAAAAGGATCCCTAGAACTGCTTTCACTTTGCAGTGTGGACCCACAGGTGTCTCACATACACTTCCACTGAAGCCTTGTGGTTTTGTATCCTCAAGGATCTCCCCTGCAGCCGACCACCCTCCCAGCAACAAATGTGGCTGCAGCAGGTCCATCCTCCGTCTTTTGCTCTAAGAAAACAGGAGCAAATATCTTTTTTGCTGAAAACCACCCATTCTGTCAACAATAACTTTTCCTTTCTCCTTTGAGCAGCCACTGGGTTGTGAAAGAGCTGCAGCAGCTCGACAGCCCTGAGAAACCAACAGTCTATCAGCTGAGGGGCGGCGATACTGGTGGCCAGTGATAACCGCCCAGGGCGCAACCATAGCTCAGGCAGTTGGCTTTGCTTGCCTTCTACCCGTGAAAACAGAATGTGGAAAGCCTGATCCTCTCCAAGCAGGGATGGTAAAGGAAATTTTTCACCTCAATTCTGCAGAGATCTCCCCCCAAACCTGCCAGCTCACCATGACACAGAGGCTGGTCACCAGCAGCTGGCACTTGGTGGTCCTCATCCCGCACTTCGGTCCCATGGCTGCTTGTCCCCGGAGAGGGCTGGCAGTTGGTCCCTCCGGCGCTTGATAAAGCCTGGGTTTACATCAAAGGAAGGCATAGCCACAGCGGGGCCTCTCGGGAAGTGTAGTCCCACCACGTGCCCATGCACCTCCTGCTGTCCGACTGTTAAATCCTGTTTAAAGCAGCCACCTTCTGCCCATGCTCTTGGCGGGCTGCCCTCAGCTCCGACACACAGTCAGCTGGGAGAGGAGGAAAGGTACACAGAAAAACAGCCTTTCACCGAGTTCAGAGCAAAACTCCTTACAAATATTTTTTAAACTGTTCAACCAACACTTAGTATAAAAATACCCTGGTTTTCACTTTCACTGGGACACAGTTTTGCCTAATGAACATTGTAACTATTTTTTTTAAAAAATCTGCATAAATAGTATATTGGGAAAAAGTTTAGGATAATGCTATTTAGAAAATATTTAGAAATTATTTAGAAAAAAATAACCTGTTGTTTAAAGAAGAAAAAGCTCAAACAGATCTGCAAGGGAGTCTTTCCTCCCCATTTAAAAACCACCACATGACACTAACCTTTGGCTGAGACTCTATTAAAATTTTTATTTGCAGGCAAGGGAAAAAAAATCCCTTTGGTAGTATTTTATTAAGGCAAATGTCTATATGTAAATATAACCCACTGCTCAGGAGATTCTCGGCATCCATGGACATTTTTACCCTGTCCTTTCCTCTCTCCTAGAACTGAAGACCCCATGGACCCACAGCCACAGAAGACTCAGGTGACTTCTGGTCTTCAAAACGAGCTGCCTGCTGGATGCATGTGTCCTGAAAGTAAATTGCAAAGAAGCCTCAAGAACAGACTGGCCAAAGGGAGACTGAATGACTGTGTGCCTTAAGCATCCTTAGTTTCAGAACTAGACCATTGGAAAAGAAGTGAAACAGAATAATAGAAAATAGTTGCACACACCCCAGATGGCAAAAAAAAGAAAAAAAAAAAAAGAAAAAAAAAGAGGAGGAAAGGTAAATGCATCCCACACCAGTAACTATAGCTACAGGAAGATGACAAAGAAGGAGGAGGAGGGGAGTGGAAAAAGGAAGGAAGGTGCATATTGCAGAGCAAAGAGAAGCAAGAGAACAAGGACATGTGCACAGGAAAGCGTGCCATGATTTTCTGACTACATCACTGGCTTTCTTGCAAAACATCCTCATTGCAACCTCCTGAGCTGCCAACGAGAGCTGCCACGGCCATTTCTGAAACCAGTGTCCCTCATAGCTCGTTGGTCCACGCCCTGGTGGCGCTCCCTGGTGCCCAATGGGAGACACTGATGTGCCACGTGCACACAGAGACCTCCCTACTTCAGCCATCCACTAGAAAGCACCTGAGAAAGACCAACAGATGGACAGCAGGAAAGGAGAGCAGCGAGGAGAGGACTATAGAGAGAGGGCAACAGGCTGGAGAGGCAGCTGATGCCCAGCCATGCATGTTTGGGTCCACGAACTAGACACCATCTGCAACAGTGCAGACCCCTTGGGGACAGGAGTACAGCTTCAAGGTGACCATGTCCACACGATCCCCATCATGGGCCAGGTGGGGAAAGCGCCTTATAAAACACTGTGGTGGAGTTAGGACTGCATCCAAATGCTGAGCTGTTAGCACATGACATTTCTTCTGGTGCTACTGGACAGAGAGTTGTGTTGCCCCCTGCATTTTCAAGGGCAGTTACCACAAAGGGGGCATTGGTATAAAGGCAGCAGGGTTGGTCCACAGGTGGAGTTACAGGTCTTATAGGGAGAGGTTGAGGATGTTGGGGTTGTTTAGCTTGGAGAAGAGGAGACTCAGGGGGGACCTCATCACTCTCTTCAACTACCTGAAGGGAGGTTGTAGTCAGGTGGGGGCTGGGCTCTTCTCCCAGGCAACTGGTGACAGGACAAGAGGGCATAGCCTGAAGTTGCTCCAAGGGAGGTTTAGGTTGGATATTAGGAAGTACTTCCTCACGGAGAGGGTGATTAGACATTGGAATAGACTTCCCAGGGAAGTGGTGGAGGCACCGTCCCTGGATGTGTTCAAGGCAAGGCTGGATGTGGCACTTAGTGCCATGGTCTAGCTGATGTGGTGGTGTTGGTCATAGGCTGGACTTGATGATCTTAAAGGTCTTTTCCAGCCTTGGTGATTCTGTGATTCTGTGATTCTGTAAATCTGGAAGGGTTGCAAGAAGGTATGGAGCACAGGTCTGTGTGTAAAACCAGCTACAGAAGCCCAACCAAGAGCGACAGTGAGTTAGAAGTGAGGGCGCAGCCGTGGTGCACACCGTGAGCACACCTGGAGCCTGTTTCACATCAAGAGACATGAGAAAAAGCATGCAGCCCATCTTCATTTTCTGCTAGAACCCAGTTTCCTTCCCAAACCCTAAGCGAACGCTACTGGAGACCTGTGCAAAGCCAGATCTCACACTAGAGGTCCCCACAGGCCAGCAGAAACCCATCCCAAAGGCCTGGATGATTCAAGTGGGCTTTCTGAAGGAAATACATGGGCATTTCCCTTCTTAATTCCCCAAAGATCTCCTCTATCCGTGCAGGAGCTTTGCATCTGACTGCAGGATCATTTGAGAGGTCACACAATTACCATCTGTACCCCTTGGAAATGCTCCTAGGCTCTCCATAAAAGATGTTCTACCTCCTTTTGTCTCCAGCCATAAAAGCAGGCACCTCTACTGCCTCACCAGGCTCTCAAAGCAGGTCTGTACTTTTAAACAGCTGGGTATAAACAGATATTAACTCTGGTTTGGTTGCGAATGCCTATTCCAGGATAGTTGGCCCATGTCTTCTGACAGTTCAGGTACTTCTTCCGCTTCCAGTGCTTAGCACTGTGCTTTCCTGCCTGCTCCCCCGATTAACTGCTCTGGTGCTGCACTGGATTTAGAGGTGGAGGCATTTTCTGCAGTTTCTCTTCTATCCACCTTACACTTTATCCCATATAGGTATGGCTTGAAAGACTTCTCTTTGGGGCAGAACATATGAATTTCTAACATTAAAAAAAAAAAAAGCAAAATAATTACTTCCTCCCCCCAAAAGAAAATCCATAGTAGGAGCATTAGTAGACCTGGAGCATTAAGAGGCTGGGCTCTGATTGTGGGAGGCACATTTGGCACATGCAAGGGCACTACTGAAGTGAACACAGGGGGAGCACGAAGGCTCATCTTGACTGTGACCATTGAAAAGGGTTCATTAACAACACTTCACTTTCTCCAGGATTAAGTTTCCTCTGGGTGCCGTGTCACTGGCATACACTTGCCTCGGAAGCTCTCTGCTCAGGGAGCCCTGGTGAGAAGCAGGGTGTCCCCAGCCCCATCCTAGCAGGAAGAGAAGCAGGGCTGGAGGCACGCTGGGGAACCGTCCTCGCAGCCAGCACATGGGCTGGATGGCAATGGGGCTTTCCCAGCAAGACTCAGCCTCCTGTCCACCCTGCCAGGCTTTGTCAGTTGGTCCCCTTTGCAAAAGCACAACTTACCACTCCCAAATGGAGTAAAAAAACCACAGATGACCATAGCTCCTGTCTGCGGCTTCCTCCCTTATCTCTGGTTATCAGCCAGAGCATAAAAAGAGGGTAGCGAGGCTGAAAATACCCCAGGGAGTACAGGTGCCCTCTTCTGCTAGCCTTGTGACAGCTTGCAGCCTTCTGTTAGGTTGTGAAAATACATGCTGGCATCCCCAGCTGCACAGGTGTTGGATGGACGTGCCACCTTGTCCAGAAGAAAAGGACTGATTTAAAAAAGCGAACAAATGCAGGTCATATTTTTCGTGCAGCTAAAAATGTTAGATGGATGTCCTAAAAGAGCTGGTGGATTTGATGTGTTAATGCTGCATGGGGTGAACTTGGGAGACTAAACATAAATGGCAGAGAAGAGGCTGCATTCATACTAGTGCTTTCTCACTGTTCACTCTTCTGGCTCTTGCTCCATCAGTGTAGCCACCAGTGATGCAATAGCAGCATTCTGGCCCCAGCTGCTTGAACTCCAGCCAGGCAGCAGGTAAGAGAAACCTCCCCCTTGGCTCTGGGGTGCTGCTACTCGTGGTCCTGAAAATGGATGAGCTGGAGGCAGGGGAGAGGAGGTTGCTGCAGGAGGCAAAACTACACCCACCATCCAGGCAGGACACATCCATGCCAGGTCCCTGCCGCCACTTGGAAGCCTCTTCCTTTGCCAGTCCACACCACTGTTAGAGAAAATACTTCCCCTCCAGGGTAGAAAATAGCTTCAAACGTGGCATATTTACAAGTCTCACTGGCTCAGCCCATTTGGTCCCTCAGCTACTGTCCATAACACGGCTGTATTCACCCTAGAGCTTGCTCGTAAATAAAACATGCCCATATGAACGGCGGCGAAGCTCTCTGAATGACGGGAAGCCAGGGAGACCTCACAGCCCGTGCCTGCCTTCCTGAGCACATCACAAGGATGCATTGTAAAGGCTGCTTAGCATTCATATAGCACATACACACAAAGCTAAAAATTGACTTTTAAACCCGGGGCTGTATCTTTTCAAGAAGAGAAGGAGAGGAGAAAAGGGGGAGGTGCTGGGCTTTGCCAGGCTTCAGATGCACCACACAACTCTGCTGTGAATGGAAACAAGGCTGGCCAGAGGCTGCTTTGAAGAAACAAAACCAGAGAGAAATCATAAAATCTTCAAAGCACTTTTATTATTTCCAGAGTGTGTATCAGAAATCCTCCAGTGATTCCCAAGCACTTAGAATTCATTGTAGGTGAGCAAAAAAAAAAGTCAGAAGAGTTATTAAAAAGTGTTCATCAAGCCCAAGAAAGATGACATTTGAAAAGAGCATAAACTGAAGACAGGAAGTTAAAGAATAATGGAATGGTTCTCTTCAAAGAATAAACTCAAACTTTTTTCACCTCAAAAATGAAACAACTGTACTCATAGCTCTCAAGCACAGCCTCCTA
Source organism: Hemiprocne comata (assembly GCA_020745705.1). NCBI lineage: Eukaryota > Metazoa > Chordata > Aves > Apodiformes > Apodidae > Hemiprocne > Hemiprocne comata. The sequence continues at coordinate 17,027,130 of CM036590.1, forward strand.
CCTCAACTAAATTGTGTTTTTCTTTTTCACCTGATACCTAATTGCAAACCATAACTACCCAGGAGCTAGCTGTGCTGGAACAGACCTCTAGCCCTGCTCCCAGCAAAACCAGCGTAAACAGAGCCCAGCCTGGAAAACGGGGATCCACCTGCTCACCCGGGAGAATGGGGCTGCTTGACTGCCTCACACCATTTAATTCTGGCATTTGCTCTCTTGAGCCTTATCACAATGGGACCTCTGTTGCTTTCCAGTGAAGTCCAGAAAGTTTTGGCAAGAAACCTAGAAGCTCATGTCAGCTTCTGTAATGCACAGATCACGGTGTAACTGACCCAGCACCTTGTATGCTATGTTCCCACCAACACATGTCCCAGCTCAGGTGGCAGCATTTTGCCCTCACTTTTGGCAGACACAAGAAATAATATGCAGCATCAGGGGTTAGAGGCCCATCACCAAACATTTACTCTCTCTCTGACAAGTTCACCCACCTTGCACCGCGCTGGCCAAAGCCACGCAGGGCTGTGAGGCGTCCACGCCAGCCATCCGTTTATCTCCTTTGCCTGAGCTGTGCCAGGGGAGGAGAATTTTTTCTCCCCACCCTCTGGGGATGGGTAGCCCATCACTGGATGCTCTCTCTCTCCAGATTATGATCAGGAAGTTGATTATGAACACAGGCAGTGTTTAATGATGTCTTGTTCTACTGGATCTTACATAGCCATTAACTTTATAAAGAGATTTCAAACAAGATTACATTTCTCAGAGTACGAGGTGTACCTGCCTTCCTTCAGACTATCAGGAACCCAGCTGTATTGTTAAGAAAGTGTAAGCAGTTGTTTTGCTCTGCTCAGGCCCAGACTCGACAGCCACATCTGGCTGGAAACAGGCATTGCCATCAGCAGCGCTGAAGTCAGTGTGGCCAAGTCAAGTTCATCACCAAGCTGAGTGTGGAATCACTGGGGCTGAAGGTTGCACACTCTCCCTTGAGACTGGATTTACTGGTGTTTGTACAGTGCCTTATTAATGAGAAAATTCCCTGTATTCCTTTTGTATAATAAAAATCCAGTTATTACTCCTGAGTGTGGCTCTTTGATACAGAAGGTTCTCTCTTGGACAGCTTCAAAGACAGCAGCTTCCTCCTTCTCGAGAGAAAGACTTGCACCAGAAATTAAAGATAGAGCAATAAAAAAAACATTGATATTACTCCACTGCAGTAATGCCCTTTCTGCCTCAGCTACTACTGTTAGTGAGTGCAAAGTAACCCCCCCCGTGCCAGACAGCCAGCTCTGCAGACACTCAACACAAATGCTGGTGGTAAGTCGCTTGAGCTGAGGAAGGGATCCTGTGACTGCTCAGGCCCATAAGCGTTTTTACATGTGCCAGCAGCTCCTCTGTGCTTCTCAGGAACCCACCAGGCAACAGCTCCTGCCTGCACCGCATGCCACAGGCAGCTCCACTGAGGCCAAGCCCTTCAGAGGAGCTGCACGGCTGCTTACGGTTTTTTCCCCCAGGTCTACAGCATGGCCAAGAACATCTCAAAAGGCCCTGAATTTGGGTGCTAAGCCTGATGTGCTTGAAAGGCATTTCCAGACACACAAAGCACTCACAAGCTCCTTCCTGTCACTGCCAGGAATTTAAACCCCGCTGCAGCAGCATTTGCTCCTTCAACCCACTGCCATTGCAACCCATCCCCAGGAAAACATTTGGCTTTCAACGAGGTGGAACCTCTCTGCTCCCTAAATACCCCACACAGGTAGAAAAAAGCCTTCTCCATGTCACATCGAGAAATTGTGTATGGCTCTTTGTATTACTGGTTTTGGCTCATATACACCCTAGGAGCAGCACCAGAGCGGTTCAGGGTAGCCAAGGACATAGAGATCCTTACTTTTATACCTGCATCTTGCTGCAAAGCTTTGCTGGCATCTACCCACATGGTAATGGCTCTGCTGCAGGCACACACACGTCCCTGCCACCAGGTTGTTGCCAGAGACCCTGGCTTTGAGCATCTTTCTGGGAAAGGGTTACATTCCCTGCCAAAAAATGAGGCCCCATAACGGAACTACACCTCCCTGCCCACACAGTTCTGGCTGGAGGGAGGCCCTGCAGAAGGCAATTAGCACTTCTCTTACCCCAATTAACAACTGTTGCAAACCCTCGAGTGGATGAGTACACTCCATCTCTTCTGCAGATGGTCACACTGAAGAGCTGCATGAGCACCAGTGCAACAGCTGGCAGAGGGGCAGAAAGGACCTGAGCTGACCCCACCAAAGCCAATGAAAAGGTCTGTTGGATATGTTTTAGCATCACACATTTTAGGATTTTTTCAAAAGGCTGGGCACGAGCGAAGACCTGAGAACAGCACATCTTGCAAGCCATGCTGAAGCTGAGAGTGGACTGCAGCCCCTGGGCGGTGGGTGTGTGTATCACCCCTCCATCCACCCTGCTTATTTAACAAAACACTGTGCAAGTTATCTGTCACGGCAAGCTCTGGGATACCAAGAAGCAGCTCCTTTGTGCTTCTCCATTAAATTCAGGTGTTGCAAGCACCTTACACTGCTGCTCTTCCCCCTGGAGCTCGAAGCACTGTGTGCTTGATGGACAGTGGAGTGGGATGGCTTGCTACGGCAAAGGGAAGCCTGGGCACAGCCCCTGAGCCATGAAAGCTTTGCATTTTCTACTCCTCTCTGGACCTTTATCCTTGAAACTCTCCTGTGAGCCTGTAAAGCCAGCCTGCAAAGAATGGCCTCTGTAAGATGACTCACTCAACTGCTATTTTTATTTATTTTATTTTATTATTTTATTTTCATGTTACAAAGCAGAGTCCCGGTGCACCCCTTCGCTCCGCCAAACACACGCCAACCGGCAGCCAGGTGCCCGCACCGCTCCGCCCCCGGTGTTCGACGGCAGGGCTGCTTCCAGCTACCGCTCGCCGGGGGAAGGCCCGCGGGGGCAGCCGCGCTCCCGGGACAGCCTTGCCCGACACCGTCACCCGCCAGGTGCCCGGTTTTGGGGGGGTAAATAGCACATTTGAAGGGACATTTGAAAGGGGTTTTGCTGCATCCGAGACAGCCCCGGGTACTTTAGCGTGCCCGGGGGGAGGCGGGGCGCGAGGGCAGCCCCTCCTCTGAATAATAATAAAAACGAAATTACAGTAAAATACAAAAAAAATAAAAGCAGGAGCGGTGATTTCAAGGAAACCTTGAGACGTGTGGGGGGGCAGTCCCCCCGTTCCCGCGGGCGGGGCGGTGGCGAGGGGCGGGGGACTCGGGGCTCTCACTGGAGCTGCCGGCGCCACGCGCCGGGCGCGCGCGGGGGCGGGGGCGCGCGCGGGGGAGGGCGGGCGGGGGGCGCGGCGGCGGCGGGCGCGCGTGGCGCGGCGTGCGCGGCGCGTGCGGCCGGCGGGGGATCGCGAGCGGCGGCGCGTTGATAAGGGCCGTGCGGCGGCGGCGGCCGCAGAGCGGCGGCGGGAGAGGACGGGGTGGGAACCAGTCCCCCACCCTCCGCGCTGCACACCCCCTGGGTACACCCTTCCCGTGAAGTTTAGGTTTGCCTTTTTTTTAAATTATTTTTAATTCTTTTATAATTTTCTTTTTTGCGTTCCATCCGCCAGCCGTCGCCGTGGCCGCCCGGCGATGAACGGCGGGGCCTTGCCGCCGCTGCCCCCCGCCGCCCCTCGCGGCCGCCGGCGGCCCCCCTCCCCCGAGCTGCTGCGCTGCAAGCGCCGCCTGGCCTTCGCCGCCCTACCGGGCACCGGAGCGGCGGCGGCGGCCGCCGTGGCCCGTCGTAACGAGCGGGAGCGCAACCGCGTGCGGCTGGTCAACATGGGCTTCGCCGCCCTCCGCCAGCACGTCCCCCACGGCGCTGCCAGCAAGAAGATGAGCAAGGTGGAGACCCTCCGCTCCGCCGTCGAGTACATCCGCGCCTTGCAGCGGCTCCTCGACGAGCACGACGCCGCCGCCTTCCCCGACGGCCGCGGGCGGGCGGCCGTCGGGGAAGGGAGCGGCGGCGGCTACTCCTCCGCTTCGCCCTCCTTTGCCTCCTCCGTGCCCGGCTCGCCTTGCTCCTCCGAGGAGAGCGGCTACGACGCGGCACTCAGCCCCGAGGAGCGGGAGCTGCTGGATTTCACCTGCTGGCTCGGGAGCTACTGACTCTGCGGGAGGTGAGGGGGGAGCGCAGGGTAGGTGAGGGGAGTGCCGCGTCCCCCGGGCGCTCCGGGGAGCGGGGCACGTACCAATGGGGCTTTTTGCGAATCTCTCCCCAGCCGCGCTCAGCCTGCCGCACCTCAGCGCCCTCGCTCTCTGCAGCAGCCAGCATCCTCCCCAAAATACTTACACCCACCCCGGCGGGACCCCTCTGGCTGCTTTCCTTGCCGGGTTCAGCCGTCGTCCTCGGGCTGTGGCAATGGAAAGTGCAATGGTGTAAATGACTGGAGGGACTCAGCTACCTGCTGCCGGGCGGCGGCTCTGCTTGCCCACCGGCAGAGAGGAGGCCTGAGCGACCCCGGCTCCCCCGACGGCTGCTTTCTGGTGTTGCTTCGGAGTGGTGGAAGAAAAAGATTTAAAACACTTGATGCTTCCTTGTTTCTGGAGGGGGAGGGAATTTTTTATCATGTCAGATTCTATTTTATATGTAACTTGAACTGCCTACGCAAACACTGGTGTATGAAGACGTATTTTTGTACAAGAAACCTTATAGAAAGGGGGTGATGAGAGAGTTCTATTTTTAGCAAGTCCTATTCCCTTGTTCTTGAACACTGCCCACTAGAATGTTTTGCGAACATATCCGGTTTAGTAAAAAGGTGGTTTTTTTCTCTGCAAACACTTCAGTAAAAGACTGTAAAGTTATGTTGTGTCTTAACATGGTGCCTAAGTTTGCCTGGTGTGAAGGTCCACTCCTGTGAAAATTGAAGTTGTTGGTTTTTTTTAAAAAAATGTATTTGAAGGCATTTTTGTATGCACTTGCTAGGATTTCTTAAGTTGTATATATGCAGTTTTTAAAAGAGTATAATATTTTATGTAAATTGACTTTATAAATAAAAATCTATTTATAAATGGCTTTAGGGCTCTAAGATGTGTGTGTTTGCCAGAAAGGTAAATTCTGTTTGAGGGGAGAGGCTGTATTTGTGGACCAGGTTTCATGTGTAGAAGGGAATAAGGAGCAACACAGCTTAACCTTTGGCCTTGCTTTTTTTTTTTTACCCCGTTCAAATTTATGAACTCAGCACTTGGTGCAAGTACTGTAGAGATGATGTATAGGGAGATGCAGATGTGTGTAGGAGATGAGGCAGGTTCAGTGCTGACACCTCCTTTCTGGATATGCAGAAGGTGCTACAGGCTGTGCTGCTCTTGCCTCCAGTGATGGGAGAGTCATGGGAAAGTAAGGAGGGAGTGGGTATCTGAAGGTTTTTTTTCTAGAAGCTACTCTCAGGAGTTAGGTTGGGATGCCTTAGAGCAGGGGAACAACATCTCAGAGAACTGTGTTGTCCTTGAAAAACCACACATGACCAATGGTGTCCCACTCTGACCTACTTTAATTTCAGCTGCATGTACATATATTTTATCTAAAGACAATAAACATCGATTGCTCCTTAGAAACTATTGTCAGAGACTCCTAAGCTCTGTTGGTTACTTTTGGGCTCATGCAGAAGACCTGCTTCAGTGGAAGTGAGCCAGGGGTAAGACTGATTGCTGTGAAACAAAGCACAGTGATGATGGCATGACAAATTACAGTAGAGGCTGTTACGTCCCTTAAATAGCTCTAGTGAATGTTACTAGTTGGATGGAGCAACGTGGGCTGGCCTGTAGAATACGCTGAGCAAACACAAAGCAGAAAGGGTTATTAAAGTTGACCTACTTTGCAGGCACTCCGTGTATCATCTCTCTGCTGCGTTAGTACTGGGAAGGTAGAAGTTTTCAGGAGTATGATCACTTGGCAGTCCCAAATTCAGCAGTTGCAGTGGATGTTCTGTAATCCAGATCTGTAATAGTCCACATACTCCATTTGAAGAGAAAAAAAAAAACAAAACCCGTGGGAAAATGCAGGCTTTAACAGCAAGTAACATTTAGGAGCCTGCAAGCAAGAGCAATAGTTATTGTGCTTCAAATTCACTCCCTAATCACAGTTGCTCTAATAAACAGGCTCTTTCAAAGGCCTTGCAGACTGAAGTGCTTCTTAAATTGCTTGCAAAGGTTTTGTCACATTTGTCTCTTCAGCAGCCCCACAGGTACAAGTGTGAGCTGACCTGGGTGTTAAGTGGTCTGTTATACTTAGCAGCAGCAGATAGGGCTGGGAGTTGGGGGGGGGGGGGGGAGGGGGAGGTGGTTGACATGGTACCTTTCCCCTGTGGAGATTTTAAGGTCTTAATCCTTAGAGATGATCTCCAGAAATTCAGTCAGGCATAAACCCATGCAGATTCCCACATTTTTCTTCTCAGCCTAAACCAGCATGCCATATTTTCCAAGCTATTGAGAAAGCAGGACTGCTGCCTTTTATCTACACAACTGTCCCATTATGGCAGAATGCATTTGTTTAGAGTATTTTACTACTGCTTGGCAGGGTGTTTGTTTTCCTTCCTTAGCAGCACTGATCATTTTCGTATTTCCAAAAGCAATGTTTGGCTCTCGGTCAGGTAACTCCCAGCATCATTACTAGACTCATCAGATCACCCAAGATACTGTTGCAGCAACATTAAAGCAGCATCAACTGTAGCCATATTGGCAAGAAGTTAGCTGCGAACAGTTTTCACTTAAGCAATATTAATATTAGGAAAAAAAAAAAAAGAGCTCAGTCAGCATCGCAAGCTACCTTAATGCTGCCAGCCAGTGAGTAGAAACTAAATAGGGGTATACCAGGAATGTCCAATGTACTTTGAAAAAAACCCAAGGTATTCAATTATTCTGCCCTTTGAAGAAAGCATTAGGAAGAATACAAGGTAGGTTCTTTGGCAGTTGCTGAGACAGCAGGTACCTTCAATCAGCCCAGCTCACTCCTCTTCAGCTGAAGCCACCTGCCTGGACCAAGGTGGGAAGATTCCTTACCCTAAAAGTTCACCCCTAGACCTGTCTGCTCTACTTACGCAAAACACTGCCAGAGCAAAGGCTTGGGAATGAAAGTCCCCTGACCATGAGAATCATGTGTAAGCAACAAGAGTAACACCAGATCTGTCTTCTCAGCCAGATGCTTCCTCTGCTTGGAGAAGCCACCTCCATATGATGGTTGTACCTTCAGTGGCTGAGTTAGCTGGCATTAACCAAGAGCTGCAGTGGGGTCTTCTAGGAAGCCTGGATACCTGCCTCAACTGCTATCCAAAACACTTGTGGCACACAGGTGAGGAATGTCTCAGATGAGCATGTCATTTCTCTTAAGTTGTATTACTGGAAATACGGTGCCTAAAATGGAAATGCCATCTTCCTAGGAAGACAAAAACAGAGCTTGAAGGTACAGGGCTGCAGGAGAGTCAGATTCAGAGAGGAGAAATATTGAGGAGTTCTGAGAACTGAGCAAAAAAACCCCCCAAAACCAAAACAACTAACCTTGAAAAAAAACCCCAAGGCAGCAGCAAGCCGAGGGCGCAAGAAGGCACAGGCTTCTCAGTGTGCAGCTACAAAACACACTTCTGCAAACTTCTCATGTCTACATCCACCATCGAGTTCCCATTTTCCTGTGCAGCACTTCACAGGTCACAGAAGTGTCTAATGAAGCAGAAACAAGCTTCAGGATGGTATCAGGATTAGCTATCATCCTCTCTGGGCTGAAAGAACCCTTCAATTTTCAGCCACGACCCCTTCCCTTGGCATTTTCAATTGCTCAAGGTGAAGCTTTGCTTGTTACCAAAGCACATAAAGCCCAGCACATAGTAAAAATAGTTCCTTGCAATAAACCATGCATTATTGCACTGTAGTGTTTAAGTAATGCTGTCATCCCTCATGGGCAACCTCAGGCTCAGCTCCATAGCTACACTCCTTCCAAATGTCTTGATATGTTATTAAAAAAGTAATTTTGCAGGAAAGGGCCATGCAGGCTGCTTGAAGGCTGGTGCACCACAAGAAGCACTAGGAAGCAGGTAGGGTGGTACCCCACAGCATCTCCCCAGCAGCACAGCATTGCTGGTAGTTCTTGCAGGGCAGGTGGCTGCAGCAGAGCCCCAGCACTGCTGGGGTCTCCAGGAGAGCACTGCCTTGGAGCATACGAAGAGGTAAAAGTCCAAGCAAAAAGGGCTTTCTCCTGTTCCTACCACCACATGGTATCACCAGCAAATACCACCTTTACCACAGATCCTCCTGCAGACAACAGCGACAGTTAGTTTCAATATATTACAACTCACTTTTACAGTAACACCTTGTAAAGATCTTGTTACAGACCAAGTGCAGCAGGCAGTGAGTCGAGCTTCTGCGCATCAGCTCGCTTCTGCCTCCCCTCCAGTCTGTGAGGAGTAGCTGCTAGGAATATACTTGTCCTGCCAGCCGTTGGTCTGCCTACCGAGGCTTTTCGCCTGCCGTGGTTTGTGGGCAGACAGCTGTGTGCTAACACTAGTCTCGAGGTCATTTCACTCTTTTCATGCAGGTCACAGAACAGCCAGCTAAGAGTAACAATTTTCAGTCATTTCTTACCTGGATTGGATGTGGGCCAGCAGCCTGGGAGTGTGTGTAGCTAAGAGAGAAAGGCAGCCCCTTCATTGGCATGATCGATAGCAGGCAGAGCTGGCCTGGCTTTGCCCAGTTTCGGGCAACAGCCAACAAGGGTTCAGTTTTCCTTCCAGAAACTACCATCGAGGAAACATTAGCCAAAGGTATACCTGGGACTAATGGGGCTAACAATATTACAGCAGCACCAGCTGTAATGACAAGTTAATGTTACACCCTTAGGAGGCTATAAGGGAGTATAAAAATGACTTAAAATCCTGGGGGCACCAGCTCCTTTTGAGCTGTGTGCGTGCCCTGGCGCACAAGAACAGAGGAGCTCTGCCAGGTGCTTTCAGAGTATCCCTTGGGACCTTCTCAAGCTGATTGATCCTTGAGGCTTGCTCTTTGGAGAAGTGAGTTGAGTGAGGACCTGGAGAGATTTACACTTAGTAGTGGTTGGTCTTTTTATTATATCCAAGTAATTTCTTGCATCCATTATTTTCCCATAATAAAGATCTACTGAGGAAGAGGCTAAGGCTAGTATGAGAATGGGAGAAGTAGCATAGCTAGGGCACTTCCCAGTAAGAGGGGCTGCTTTGCACCTCTGCTGTCACCAGCATCACGAGGGGAAAATTGAAGGGGAACATCAGCATCCTTAGCTTAGGGAAAGCGTGGCAAAAACATCAGAGACTAGAATTTCTGCTGTATTTTAAGTGGAGATTCTCCACTGTTCTTGAGAGACTACAGTCAGCCAGAGACCATTGTTCAGATCAGGATGAATAAATCCTAATTGTCTGCAAGTGCTGCCTGCTCCCTCACTCCTGTTGTCACCTTGCTTCTGTCCCAGGACACAACAAGGGGGCAGAAGAATAATTGAAGTGACACATACAAGTCCTAGCATGGCTGTGCTATGTACAGGCGAGGCAGAAGAGAGAGCCTCAGAAAATCTCCATCCAGCATCCACACATGATGAGCAGGAAAAACCCAAGACAAGACAGACATTTATTATCTGCCCAAGTTATCAGTATTGTTTTACAATGGAGAAGAAATAAACAGTCATGTAGAGGAACAGGGAAATGAAAAGGAGAAACGTGCAAGAAAGTGGTCAGCAGTGGAAGGTATAGTGCACTAAATTAAAGCAATAATCACAGAGAGATGACTTTAAGTATTAGTCTTTGACCCCCCAGCCCTATAAACACTTCTGTTTATGGGTAGATGTTACTAAGATCAGAGATATAAAGAGCAGAAAAGGAGAAACTTCTGGTAAGAAGATTGTTTGGCTGCAGGGACCAGGGCAGTGCTCCAAGCTTTGACCTACAGGCATCCACCTTGCTGCTGCAGAAGCCTCAGTTCTCTTCCCTCTTGATCTCTTGATCTCCTTTCATCTCCTGGCCTCAGCCCCACCACTTAAAGCCTGCAGTACAACAGTTATCCAGTCACTAGGCCCAGTAAATTGTGCTTGCTTTTAAGAGTGCTTTTTTTTTTTTTTTTTTTAAGGGGAAGAAAAACCAACAGAGAGAGACATGATGGCCTCAAGGGGAGTTTTCTGTTAAAGTCACTGTCAAAAGAATGACCAGTTTGTAAATGAAATGTTGACATTTTTATAACACGGCAAATACCTTTCCTTTGAGTGAAGCACTTCAAGATTTTTTTTTTTAAGAAAAAGATGAATTTTGTCAGGATATTAAATACTAGGAGGAAGTGTTGCAATACTGTAACACATTTTCCCTTTCTCTGTGTTTCCCACTTTCGCACACACACGATTCCTTCAAGGCTCCACAAAGGAGCCACAGTCCCTTTAGCAGAACTATATGCAGGAAGAGCAGGTGAAACCCACTAGGTAAATAAAAATCTAGTTAAAAGTATTAGTAAATACCATCATCTTACCAGCACCATACCTGCAAAGCCCTCCTTGCAGGCTGCTGGCTCCCACAACCCAGCACCAGCCTGCCTTTGGTGTGGGCTTGTTCATATGGCAGGGAAGCCTTGGCCAAGCACCTGCACGCCATTCCTGGCCAAGGGGACTCTGTACCAGCTGGCAGGCCCCTATCACTGCTTCTCCTTGCCCAGGAGACACATGGCACCAGAGAAAACTGGGTAACTGAGAGGGTGAAATTGGCTTTAAGAAGCTTGAAGTTTGCAGTACACACTGTATTTGGGTCTGATTTGAACAGAGGCAAGGATGGGGGTCACATCTTGGTATGTCCTGGCATGGTTCTCCACCATGTCCTTGCCTGAGTCCCCCAAAATCCCTCTCCAGCAGCCTGGATGGCTGGCCCCTCAGGCTGCATCCCCGCATGCTGCACAGACCTGGGATGCTACTGAGATAGTTTATACCCTTTAGTCTTTGGTCTTGCTAGAGGACAGCCAGTACAGAGGGGTGAAAGCAGACAGTCTTTTGAAGTGGGGAGACCACAAAGCTCATTTAGGTTGCATACACCACCAAAAAACCCCAACCACCAGACAGTAATAACTTCAAACCAGTGCTGACTGGAGTTGAAAACAGCAATGTATTGGCATAAAAACTAGCAACTAGCACTTAAGCCAAGTTCAGACGTGGTGTAAGCTGAATTTGGTTCTGTTTACAATGCTGAAGAGAGCTGGCAGGCAAGTCTTGCCTTTAAAGAGAAGCACACAACTTGTTAAATGGATCTCTGAGCACTATTTCAGGCCCAGCAGAAATAACTAACTGCCTCCATGTAGGAAAACCTACTGGACTGGGTACTGTTCCTTGTGAATGAACCAGCCACCTGCACTGTACTGCCACCTTCCCCTCCCAACTTCTCACCACTGTCAGTCTCCACTCGATGAAGTTCCATCATCACTGTGTCAATGCACCATTGCATCACTGCATCCTTGTACAGGACATCATAACCTAGTCTTGCGGCTGCTGTCTTCAGCGCTGTGGAAAGCACTCACTACTGAGACAGCAAGGAGCAGCTTAGGCATCACTGAAGGAGCTCAGCAGAGTCTACTTCATCCCACCAGAAAGCCATGATGTGGGTTAGCCCTGGCTCTGGAGCGAGCTTCCACATACTGTGGCAGTGGGTCACCATCCACACCTGGGTGAACAGAAGCAATCTAAACAGCTGTATGGCTCTTTTCTACCAAACTGTTATAAGCAAGAAGAGTTTAGATAAGGGCAAAATAAATTGTGTTAATTTATTCATGGCCATTTAGATTTGTTTTGCTCTATTTTAATAAGAGAAATGAGTTGAGACTTCTGTTAGAGACTTAGTTCACTTCAAGCATTGTGTGTTAGCAATAGACAAAGCAAGTAATAATCTTACAACTAAGTTCTGAACTGAGCATTATGGAAGCTTTTAGTTTACAAGAACTGATCAAGCTATTTATTAAAAATAAATGAAGTGGAGAATTTGTTGCTGCTTTTTTCCCTTGATAATTCTTTGTCTGATTTGAGATTTTTTCCATATAACTTTTTTTTCTTCAGTAATGGAATGCAGTGAGTAAGAAGCATTTTAGAAGTGCAGCATTTGGGTTACAAAATTATCCATTTCAGGAGCTGTTTGATGGAACAAAATTTAATTAAAAAATATTAAACACTTTATTGAAATCTCTAAAGTTCTACGTGACCAAAATGTAGAATAGACTGTTTGCTGAAGCAAATACTCCAATTTGGGTCAAGGTATTTTAAAATTTCAGTTTTCTGGAAATTTTGAAGGACCTCTGAATTATAGTATCAAAGTACAGCAACAACATCTGGGCTCCCAGAAAAATCCTGGGCTGTGCCTCTGTCTTAAAAAAGTGCTAGCAAGTCCACATCAGAAAAAGTCAGGTGGCCAACTGAAGATTGGAAGGTTGGAAGAAATAACATGTGGTGGGGTTTGGGGTTTTTTTGCTCACTGCATGTCTTGACTTGAGGCAGCAGGACTTTGTATCTCCTTCCTTACTGATGGTCTAGAAATGTTAAGGAGATTTAAGCCAGGAATGAGCCTGGGCATGGGAGGGGCAATGTCCCAGGCTGCAGCTAGCCCCATGCCAAGAAATTGCCTCCAGTAAACCCTGTAAGGGCAGCTGGGGGCACCTGTAAGAGGTGCAGATGCATGGGACAGCTTGTCCTCAAAGTCCTTCAGCCACAAGGGTAGCCTCAATTCTCCAGGTTTATGCTCCCAAAGCACCTCAGAGAGCAGGAGTCCGTATGGTGTAACAGCGCCAAGCACCTTCTGTCTGGGATTCAGCCCTGCCTCCGCATTTGCAGCCCACAGCTTGCACTGGGGACCAAAAAAACCATGCTGAAACACAAGGATCATGGCTTGTGTGTCTCTTCATAGGCTTCCTGAGCCCGTTTTTCTCTGCTGCTGCCTTTGGTCTTCCTTTCCCCACCACTATTTAAATTAACTTTGCATCATGTATCAGTCCATTTGCTTTCTTGGTGCTTTCACCACAGGAGAAAGAGCTGGAAATGGAGGTGGAGCGGAGGAGGCAGGAAAGAAAGAGAATGGAAAAAACAGGGAAGAAAGTGAGAGGCTAGGGGGTGGGGGAGAGGGAGGAAGGGCTTGAAAGGGCTGTGGGGGGGCCAGGGGCAGACTGGCCTCAAGCCGCCCTGCATTGTGCCTGGCTCTATCCATCTAAATAAAGGGACTGCCCTGACTTGTGTCACAGCTGGGAGAGGTTTTGTTGCCGTTTGGGTTTTTATGTTGTCCCTTCCCCCTATTTGCTTCCCCTCCTCTCTTCCACCCCCTTTCATCCAGAGTGCATCTAAAGTACCTCTGGCTCCTCGGGCCTTTCCACCCCCTCCCTGGAGGCACAATATGCCCTTTTGTGGCCACCACCCAGGCAACATTTTCTGCCTCCTTATCCATGTTTATCCTCACATCGCTGGCTAATAAACCCTGGGGCAAGGGGAGGGTGAGAGCTGGGAGGGAAAGTGCCCATGGGGATGGGGGCAGTCCTGGGGCAGATGCATCCTTTTTCATGCTCACTTGCCTCAGTGAGGCAGGGATGGCATCGGGGGCACGAGCATGGGGACATTATTGGGGCTGGCTCATGCCTGGGGGTTGATAAGCCTGCCCAGCATCCCACAGAGAACCAAGGGGTGCAGAGAGCTTTTGCAGATTTGGGCCCAAAAGAGAGTGCATCCCCTCTTCCATCTTACATAAATGCCCATAGCAGCCGCCACTGTGCGAGGAGGGAGAGCCAGGTTTGGGTTGGAGTGGCTGAGGACACTCAGGCATGGGCATGTGTGTCTCTGAGGAGCAAAGACCCAGTCACAGCCTGCACCTTGGATGTTTGCTGGGGGAAAATAACCCCACATTTGTGGGTCTGGGCACAGCAAGAGCCTACCCACTGCTTGTCCTGCTGTGCCTGTAGGCTGCTCGCTTCCCTCATGGCTTTTCTCCCCCTGTATTTTTTTCCCTTTGGTTCCTGCTGGTTTATCAATCTTTATCGTCTCTGCTTGCTTTGGCAGAGCTCAGTCACCTGTTGGGGCTGTGGCCCTTCATGGAAGCTTCACCTTTGCTGGCTGCAAGTGATAGTGGTGCAATGGGGTCCCTTCAGTGAGCACCGCAAAGAGTTCCACCACTCCTCTCTTTCATTCTCAGGTCACTTGAAAAACACACCCTGTCCTACCAGCCCTTTGCTTCCCTGCAGACAGTGAGGCTGTGCAGGGCACCTTGCTTTCCTACTTCCCAGGCAGGGATGAGTCTGCCCATGGGAAGCTGAACCCACCATTGCGAGTGGTGGCAGCATTAGATGTGGTGAAGAAGGTGGTGCTGTTCACGGGTGTTTCCCACTGGGTTATTTTTCTCCTAGAACAGGGTTTAAGCATCCAACACAGTGGGCTCTCCTGGCAAAGGTGTTTGGAAATGATGCCCTGGGCCTGGTGTACCTCTGCTGGAGGAGCGAGAAGCACGTGGATCTGATCAACCAGAGGCAGGGCTATGTTAGCTGCTGCCTAGGCTGAGTGCCTAAGGCTGAAGCTCTGCATCAAAGGCAGCCAGCATTTTTCTCCAGGGTACTTAACAGGCCTCAGGATTTCCGAGAGATGGATAACCCCTGCACCCTGAAGATTTTATGACACATATTTTCTTTTAGAAAACTGTGAGCAGCTCTTAGCTTTGAACCCCACACTTCCTATACTCCCTGCCCAGTGTGTGTCCCTGAGCAATCATAAAGGCTCGATACAGTGCTCCAACTATGAAATCCCAGTAAAAACTCTTATTCTGCATGTTTGATGCTCTCAGGCCTTGATAGAGGCCATGCCTCTGCTGAGCTCTGCTCCAGCTGTGCATGCTGGCTGGCCTGAGAAGGCAGTGCTGGGGTGGGCTCATGAACACCTCTTGTCCCCAGGGCATATGAGGACATCAGAGCAGGCTTGGGTAGCTTACCGTGGCTGAGCATCTGACTCATGTTTCTTCACCATCTTTATTTGTAAAGGGAGCACTCAGATTCGCGCGGTGCCCCATGTTGTCCAAAACAGAGAACTCTCCACCCCAAAGTCCTTGTCTCCATGTGTTTCAGATCCTATTTTGGCTGCCCAAGGTGATACAGTCAGATCCTAAATTAGCGTCTTATAATCTAAATTGAATTTAGACCCAGAAAATCCCCTGCTTTCAGATGTTTCTGGTTACACAATAACCCTGGCTCTCCTTCTCAGAGGAGTGAAATGGCAGGATTTTGAAATTCCTTGTTGGTTCATGTTTGCATATAAATGCTGATTTTATCTTTTCTGTACACAAAGCTGTTTTACAATAATGTTGCCGTTGAAACATGCACCCAGGATGGCAAAACAACCCTGACTTAGAGATGTTTCCAGGCTCAAGGACCATGCCTCCCTTCACAAATAGAAGCCGCCTGCTCCGAGATACCCAGCCCACCCTCATCCCTGCTGACGCAGTTCAACAGGCAGATTTCATAAGGCGGGAGTAAGATCCAGAAGGAAAAGCAAAGCAGTGATGGTAAAAGATGTCAATTCACCCAGGCTGCCCAAGCCAATGAGCAAGCCTAAGCAGGGTACCCAAGGGAGCTGAATTTTTCCATAGGCCCTTGTGAGCCATGGAGCAGGCTGGAAGTGCCCAGACCTACTGCAACTGGGCAATGATGGCACTCACTTTAACAGGGACTTATATATTTTATCTTTTTTTTAATGCTGGTCTACACAGGGAATGTAATTCAGATTAAAATAGGGGCTTGAAGTAAGGTAGCTATTGTTAATTAACTCTCTGGGAGAAAACTCATGATAAGAGATCCTTTTTGTGAGAGGACTAAATGCAGTCTTGGACAGGAGCAAAGAGAAAGGAAGAAATGCTGCTAGGAGGAGGTAACTGACATTAAGTAAGCTAATTCAGCATAATTCCTGAGTTACAGAGCCCTACCTGGAGATGAGAGCCATCTCTACTTTAAAAATATCCATGTCCACAAGCCTGGTAGACTTAGTTACGGAACGAATACTATAAAATCAAATAAACCCACATTTTCTGATTATTTCTCCTCTGTCAGTGGTTGTTGTGGAAACTCCGTTTGAAAGTCAATAGCCTCTGGTGAAAGAGGTGCTCTTGGGTGCAATGGGAGAGGATAAAAATCCAGCCCAAATATCTTCCTTCAGCCATCTAGGAGTGTGGTGTCTACTTTAAGTTAGTCATTTGACTAGTCATCTACTTTAATAGCCCATGAAGACAGAGGCATTTTCTGAGAGCAACTCATTCTGCTTGCTGTAGGATGACTGTTTTACATGGGACTAACTGCCCCTGGGTGATGCTCATCCCTACTGACAGCTGTAGGTGGGCCTGTGGTGAGTAGATACATCAGTTGCAGCCAGCTTTAGGTGCTCATGGGTAGATGAGTTGCCTCCTGCCCTATATACCTGAGTGCTCAGGAAGGCTGAAGCACTTTGCCCCATCCAAGAAGTCATCTCTGAAATTACAGGTATTCAGCCCAAGGTTCACAGAAGTCGAGGTTGCTGTAGCTTTCACTGGCCTTTGTATTTTGTCTATAGTAACACATCTGCAGCAGTATCAGAAATGGACCGTGCTTTGTTGCTGGTGGTCACCATATCTGATCTACAGCATGGATCAGACTGAAAAAGCCCACAATCTCATCCATTGTCTATCAGGCCTTCATCTTTAAATGGTACTAAATGCATTCAGCAAAAGCTGGATAATGTGTTCTTCATGTCCGAGCAGTCATACAGGATCCAAATGCCTTTGGCATTGCAAGAACGAAGCCTAAAAACGTCACACAGCTGTCTCATGTGAAACAATTAATATGTAGGGTATTTCTGTTAGAAACCTCACTTTCCTTCTTGTTGCTTTGGACAAAAGGCTTAGGAGAAGGACTGCACACATTCTTGAGGCACTAAGTCTGGCGGCCAAGGCCATGGACTTCAGGGGGTGAGATGAAGAAGACAACTGAGAAATGTCAGATCATTTAGCAACATGAGTTTTCCTGCAGCCATGTCAGAAGCAGTTACAGTGGAACAAGCAAACCACCCCAAGCCTCCTGGCACAGCTGCTCATACCTCTGCAGTGGATCCATAATGCAGCCCGTTGCATTGCAGGCCTGCTGCAAGCCCTTGCTATCATTTGCAGCCAGGTAGTTAAAGCTAATGCAACTTTCATTACTACAGGCAGAGACTCATCTTGTCTAGAAATGTGCACATCAGTTAGGACCAGAATGAAAGAAAACTACATCAAACTGTCAGGAATTATAGAAGATTCACATGTCAGTATCCCATCTCTAAATGTAGTCACTCTCCCACACAAGCTTCTCATTTGACCTCACTTGGGTGGCTTTTACTGCCTTAGTTGTTCCTATAAAAAAACCTCCAACAGATTTCAGTCCATAAAGAAGATCAAACTCTATTAATTGACTTATGGCTCTCAGACAAGCCCACCCCTAGCTTGTCCTGAGCCCTCCTACTTGCCAGAATTCCAAATCTGATCCCTCCCCAACAGTCACAGGGAATTTTGAAGGGCTGGAGAGACCTTCACCTCTCTGCCTCCACTTCTGTCCTTTGCATCACAGGAAGGCATGTATATACCACACAGTGAGTGAAGGGACAGATACACTTCTTAGCCTTTAAAGAAGCCCTATCATATATATTTTCTGTAGGTGAGCAGATGTGGCAGCTGTCTCCCAAACCACACTGGCTGGGTGTCACTGCTCTTGTCCTGATGTCCTCTCCCTGTTCCTGCAGCCCCCTGGAGCTCCTGCCATTACCTCCAGCGTCTCTGGGGAGTGATTAATGGTGCCCATCAATCAGGCAGTGCTGCAATGAATGTGGCAGGCAGTTTGTGATTAACCTTGGGGAACCTTGTCTCCCTGCTCCCCCCATCCATCCATTCCCCTCTGGAGTCCCCTACTGAGATTATCGGGTGAAATGAGGTGGCATGCGTATACACGAGGCTCTGGAGAACAGGGTCTTTTCATATTGAAATGGTGTGGTCTCAATTGCTCCTTTGAAGTTTGTTCTGCAGGGGTAAAAAAAACCCAAACAACCCAGTGCTTTCCTTCAATAATGCAGGAGGGAACCAGGATTGGGATAGTTGAGGTTAGTGGCAGTAGCAGTGCCAAAAGAAGCCAGCTTTCTTGCCTTGTGCAGGATATGAGGTTCATTTGAAGAAGAGAACGTGTCAAATCATGGGGAAATTATCACGGGGGACAATGTTTCACTTGACCTCTCCCTGTCTTCCCTCCTGTCTCGGTAGTATCAGAAGAACCTGGCTCCGTTAGTGCTCTCCCAACAGAGAATGAAATATAGTCCTTGCTTTCAAGAAAGGAGAGCAATGACTTCTTAGTCTATTACAATGCCATTTAATGGCGTTGTTCATCCTTCTCACTGGAGAGGGGTAGAAGAGAAAGGGGTCCCATTTCTACCTATGTCAAGTGTTTATATTCGGGGCTGCTGGGCTGAACTCAGACTGATGTCCTTGCAAACACCAACATGGCTTGCCCCAGTGCAGCACAGCAGCGCCCCTCATGTGCTGTCAGGACACAGATAGCATGTCTATATGAAAATAAGTCTCTTGTGAATTTTTCAGGTTCCTGGTTAAAATGGAGCTGCCAGCTTGAGCTTGGCCCAGCCCCAGCGGTGTGCATGGGGCTCCTAGACACTGCGGCTTGGCACCCTGCAGCAGGCTGAGGAGGAAAAGCTTGACAAGACCGTTTGAACTACACCTGCACTTAACACCCGGCACTTCACTGCCGTGCTCCATATTAATACAGGGTATTTTCTACTTGAAGGTGTTCAAGGCCAAAGTTTACACCTCTGGGTGAGATGGTTTACTTGCCTGCCAGCTGGTGTGTTGGCAGCTCATTGCTGGGCTTTGCATTTCTCAGGCACACAAGGCTGTTGGTTCAGGGCGAACATCCAATGGGTCACACACTGGCTGCAGCAGCAGGGGAGTATATGAAGCAGCCACCACCTTCAGTACAGACCAACCCAGGGCTTGTAATCCCAGGAGGGAAGCTTTGCTGGGAGAGATCATGCTCTGGCAGGTGGTATGCACTTCTCTCCCTCCTCCAACAGTCCTTAGTGCTCCCTCATTTGCTTATAATCACCAAGAGGCTTTGTTGGTAGGAAATAAAGCCGCATGTTCTCCCATTAGAGACCCATGCAGCATTTTTGATCTTGTCCCTTGCTGATAAGTATGCAAATTAACAAACGAACTACAATTAATAGCCAAATCCCTTTCAAGAAAAAGCCTCATGCTTGAGCATTTCTGAACAGGGTTTTACCAAATATTTGACTCATATTTGAATGGAAACCATGAACATTTTGAATGGGGTTATTCATATATATATATATATATATATACATGCAGTCCTGTATGCATATAAATGTTTGTGCGTCCAGTTGGTGTTTTCATGCTCAGGAGAAGGATGCTTTGCTTGTGCATTTTGGGGGAGCCACTTGGGTTAGCATCAATTCAGGGAATGGCCTCCAGCATTAACTAGTTTCATATTCTACTCCATATTCCTACTCACCCCAAATTGTGGGTGCTTCAAGGGTGCCATGAACCTAGCAGGTAAGCACTGGCAGGGAGTGAGCTGACTTGCTGCCCAAGGAGCCTAGAGAAGAAGCTGGAAAAGTGAGGCCAACCTTCACCACGGCACCTGGGGAGGTGGGGCAAGGCAGAGAGAGTGCACAGCTATTAAGATCTCCCTTCAAATGTTATTAAATAATATTCTGCTGCTGCAGCACGACAGGTGTGGAGGCGCAGGCAGGTAAACACAGCCTGGAGCGGGGCAGCCCGCCAAGTCTGTTTCCTTACATAAATCTCTCCACTTCAAGGTATGCAATTAATCCCGGCTCCAGCCTCTGTTCACCACAGACCTTCTTTGTACACATGATGTATTAATCACCAGAAAGGACTTTTGCACCTCTGCTATCATTCCTGCTTTGCAGGTTGCTGCAAAAAACTTCTAGGACATGGTGGCAGAGGTGGGTTGGTGAGGGCACCTCACACCAGACAGCCAGAGGACAAGCGTGCCCGTGTGTGTGTGTGTACATGCACGTGTGGCTGTGCATACCTCTTTGCTATATTATGGTATGCTGCAGCCCATCTGATGCTGATTTTTCCAGCAGTTCTCCTGTTCCACTTTTCCTGGAGACAACGGATGTTAATAAGTAACAGCTCCCCACCCTGAGTTTTACAGGGGTGATTACAAAAACTTCTCATTAAAAAGCCAGGAGGACAGCAGATCACCATCAGGAAGCCTGAGCCTGCAAGAGCCTGCATGTACCTCTGCATCCCTGGTGTACCCAGGCGAGCTGCTGCCCTATCTCCTGCATCTCAACAGAGGAGAGGGCATGGCTGGCAGACTGGTGGAGTCTGTCCACACCACACCAATCCCCAGTACCCCTGTCCTGGCCCCGTTTTGACAAGCCCAAACCCTTTGTGCTGCCCAGGGTGAGGTCTGCCGGGAAACGCCTCTGAGGCCACTGCAATGTCCATCTTGGACTGAGAGCCTAACATGGCTAGTATCTGGAGTGTCAAGACTCCTCTATTTTCTCTTATATTCCCCATTTTGTGCTCCACGTGTATGTATGGTTTACATCCATTTTTGAACAGGCACCAACAAGACCATGGGAATTACATGCTTTTCTGGACCCCGGTGCCAGCTCTGATGGCCCCTCTAATTCATATTTCCCCAATAAGTCCTGTAGCAGAGCAGGACACTTCTTGGAGGTGCCCAGCATTAGGGGCATAGCAGGACGAGGCCAAGAAGGAGGCACCTGAGTGCCAGCCCTGCTTGTCTGTTTGTCTTGCCACCCTTTCTGTCATCCCCCTGCTCTCTTCCCCTTTGTTACCTCCTTCCCAACTGCCTTAGGAAGGAGACCAGGACCTTGAATTTACCTGTCTCTCTGTGGGCATGTACAGCCCTATAAACCTTCACAGTGATGGCAATGACTGCAGTTTGGATTGGGTCAGCAGGGAGGGATCTGGGGGAAAGCAGGCAGAGGGGAGCAGATGGCTGGTGTGGTTTAGCATGTACCCAGAGCACTCCTATCTCCAAGGCCTTGTAAAGATTCCAGATGCACTTCTTCAAAGCGGCAGAGATTGGAGCGTGGGGCAGGCGAATGCTCACCCTGCTCCTGCTGGGGCCCTGTGAGCCCACAGTGATGCCTTTCCACCCCATCTGCTTGCAAGGGGTCAAGGGCTGAGCCTTCAGCCGCCTTGATAAGTGGGGTGGGAGGGAGTCACGAGCAAGGCTGGATCTCCTCCTGTGCTTCCAGCCGTCTCAGCTTGGTGTTTAGTGCAGCCAACGCAATGTCCCTGGCCAGAAATACATTTGCATGGGGCACCTGGGTGGCAGGTCTCCTGCTCCAGAGATTTTACTCCAATGCTGCTCAGAGCCCCTCAGAAACTTGGCTGTGACCTCAGGGTGAGGACTAGACACCTAAAGCTCATGGCTCCCCAGCTTTACATGCAGGTTTTTTTGATGTCCCCAGTCAGTGCCTGGTTTGTGCTGGGGAGGCTCTGCAACCCACAGGTAACCCCCTGGCTCCTGACACTGCAGTGCCCCCCTGCAGTGCTTTGATCCTTAGGGGAAACAGGTATGGTGTACAAATGTATCCCTTGCTCCTGAGGGCTGCCAGCTTCTCACTTCAAGCAATGCATTATTTTATGAGCCTCTTTCTAACCCTGCTTGCCCAAAACCTTTCCAGTTCTTGTTTGCCTTTGGCTCTATGCTCACCCATGGATGTACTCAGCCCCTCTTCCCAGCAAAGTAAAGATAGAGACCGGGCTTCTCTTGCTGCTCTTTCTCTTGCTGTAGCCTTTCTCCAAGGTGAGAGGCAGTCTGCAAGATGCTGGTTTTAAGTCAATCAGTAGGAGCTTGAGTGAAAAAGAGACTTGCCCATTTGCACAGTGAAGACTTGCCCACCCCAGCCACAGAAGGCAAGGCACGATGTGAAGGCAGAGCACCAAAGTAGCCACTCACGCCAAGATAAAGCTGCTGAAGACTGACGTTAATTAAACAAGGCAAACGTTTTTGTTTTGGCATGCTTAATAATTATTATGGTGAATATTTGCAGCTTATATTGCAGTAATGCCTACAGGTCTGAATTAGCAGCATGGAGTCACTTTGCTGTCCATTGAACAAGCACCCAGTCGGGCAGAGTCCCTGCCCTGAAGAGCTTACCTGTGAAAACACTGCAAGTTCGACACAGCTTCTCATCCCTGATCCTGACAAACCACCCACAAATTGTTCTTTGCACCTCAAGGTGCACCCGAAATGCCCTGTTTTAAGTAGTGGGGGACAGAGGTATGGATTTTGTCCTGAGGGCCACACTGGACCACTTCTGCCATGGGGCCACGAGTAGGGACCCAGGATGGGGGAAACCTGGAAAGCTCACTGAATGGCTGGGAATGTGGTCCAGAAAGGACACTGAGTCACCACGTCACCTATATTTGCCAGAGGCATTAGTAGCAAAGGGCTCCTCTCCTCAAAGCAATGTTTTCTCTCCTCAGGCTAATTTTCACTATGTTGTGATGCAGAGGCCACAGAGATGGAGAAGCAAGAAAAAACAAAACAAACAAAAAAAAAAAAAAGGAAAAAGAAAAAAAAACCAAAGAACATGACCTTCTAGACCTAAAAGCACTACAGAGTTTGGTAGCCATTTGTTTCCCACAAAAGGAGCCTTTTCTCTTTCCAAACAAGGCTGAGACAGGAGCAGAAAGTGGGAGTGGGTGCAAGCGCACCTAGTTAGTCCAGGCACAGTCCTCTGCAGCACCCCAGCACCCCTGGTTCCTGTGCAGGATGGGGTGCAGGTGAGAGAATGGTGATGTGGCTCCCTTGGCAGGGCAGGAGGCAGACAGGGGATGAGCAAGTGAAGAAGCCCCACAGCCTGTGGCTTGTAACCCTGGGCAACAGCAATGGGTGACAACTCCTGTAGCCTCTGGGGGATGGAATAGCGATCCCAGAGCTTGGGAGATGGCAGAGGGCAGAGTTCCTGCTGCTCTCTAATTTCCTGGGCATTGCTAATTAAATTGGTGGTGGTCCCTCCAGCTGCCACCCATCACCCCTGTAAGGGAAGGCAAGTCCTTGCCTGGCACACTTGAGCAGTGATGGAGTATAGCTGTTGAATGACAAAGCTCCTGCATTTCTGACCACCTCTTCCTTTCTTCCAGCTTTCCGAGGAGTTGCTGCTATTTAAAAAGTAGGCAATGGCCTTTGTGGTGTGCCCAGGACAGTGGAGAGACCCATAGGGTGGAGGCCACTCCCAGCACTGGGGCTGTGCAGGCACCTGGAAGTCCTGCTGCTGCTGCCCTCCTTGGTGGGCTGCCTGGATGCTGCAGGCACCTTCCCTCTTCTCTCCTAGGGCAAGCCTTCCTGCCCCAGGACTTCTCTGTCCCCCAGGGTCCCACGACCCCCTTCGAATGACTTTTCAAATCAGAGCCAAGAGGAAATAGCCTGTACCTTGAGTCTCTCCAGAATAAATAACTGGCAAGCCTTGGGAAACTGTCTACTGA
Organism: Hemiprocne comata; assembly: GCA_020745705.1. NCBI lineage: Eukaryota > Metazoa > Chordata > Aves > Apodiformes > Apodidae > Hemiprocne > Hemiprocne comata. Next base: position 17,050,681 of record CM036590.1, read on the forward strand.
TGTAATTTTGAAAAGAATCCTGAAAATAGGAATTTTCCTGATTTTGATGGTTTGTATTTCATTTAAGACTAGGAAGGAAAATAGAACTGTCCTTGTGCCCTGGCTTTTGGACAATATCCTTGCAATTGGGGCACAGCTGGGGATTGAAAGGGTGTGGATGCTCTGTTAGCTGGGACCTGCGGAGGATGGAGCCAGGGAGGAGCCCCTTGGGCCCATGGGCACAGGGCTGCACAGCACTCTTTCACTGTGCATCTTTGCATCCCCAGATGGGACAGAGCTGATCTCAGCAAGGGGGGGTACCCACCAAGTCCTGGGCAATAGCTAGGGACCGCAGGAACAAGTGGAGTGGAGTAAGTATGCATGCCCTTTCTCTCCTTTGCCTCCCTTTGTCATGCTAATGAAGAATTAGGTTTTTCTTTTGAAGTTTCTAGCCCCAAATAAGCTGCCTCCTCACCTTGTCCTCCCTCTCTCACCACCTGAGCTTTCCAAGCTCTGCTTTGCACCACTGGCTGGGAGTTGGAAGATCCCTCCTGCTGCCTCCCTAGCACTGCTATCAGGTTCAACCTGTTCAATTAGTGGTGCCCCAGGCGCTGCGGGTTCCAGCTTTCTCTTTCTGCTTCATTTAATTTGAACACACGCACCTCTCCCTCCCCTCTCTCCTCCCTGCTAGCTTCGAGGCCCCGGGCTCTGTGCTGTGAAAGGTGCAAGGCAGGGCATCACTTACACACCTGGAATATGTTGCAACAAGCCCAGCAGCCTTTTACAAGGAAGTCTTGGACCCAGATGATGAGTTAGAAAGTCCTTTTGCAGAGCCACCTCTCTTGGGTAAAACAATGCACAGCTAAAACCTATCCACCAGTTTCCATTGCTCTTTGGGGGATTGGTTTTCTGCCCTGCTTTCTTCTTTTTTTGGGGGGGTTAACATTCCCCTGTGCACACATGGAGAGCTAGCAATCTGTGTATGTACTCAAGCAACATTCGCACCCAGGGAAGGATTAGCTGAAACTGCTCACTGGCTTTTTTTCTGGCTTCAAAAGGAAGGTGCTATTGAAACACTTCAGTTGCTTGCCTGTTTGTGGAGAGCCCTGTAATAGGCACCTCTCTTGCCCCGTCCCAGCACTGGCATGGAGATGCCTGAAGAAGATGCAGGATGGCTGCTCAAAAGCATGGATCTGACTTGCCCAGCTGTCCTACCCCAGGATTACCCTCCACATGCAGGGTGCCCTGTGTTCCTGCCAAGGGTGAAGGGAGCTCCCTGAAAAACCTCACAACATTGACAGCTTCTCCTCCCAGAGAACACCTATCCCTGAGACCCATGCAAATATGCAAACACACAGATGCATACACTACATACGTGTATTATGCACTTCTTCTGGTATCGTTGGGCAGAGAAGCAGACCCGTGTTGTGGTCATGGTTGAAATCCCCATTGCATTGTCATGCAGGGCTACGGAGGCAACTCAGTCTTGCTGTTTCTCTCTGTGTGTGCATGTGGGTAGCACTATCAGGGCTAGCACAGCTGCTTCTCTGCCCTGCTGTGACCAGCAGTGGAGGTGGGAGCTGTGACATGGCAGCTGTCTGCCTTGTTGTTCTCTCTTCAAGGAGTAATAGCTGCCTTCCTCAGTGAGGACGAAGAGCTTGGTCTGAATATGAACCTATCTGCTCCACAAGAAATATTTCTGCATTGCAACCAGCCTGTTTCCAAACCCAGGTCTGTGCAAAAAGAGAGAAAGGATTGCAAGAGTAAGGCTACATGAACAAAGGAGAGGCACCACTGTCTCTGGTGTGAGGAAGGATGATGGCTGGGCATAGTGTGCTGGAGCAGTGCTGCCCTTGCCAGGAAAATCTGGCGGTGGCCAGTGGAAGCACCACGTGTTTTGCATAAGCAACACAACCTGATAAGCAGCGTGCTTGCTGCTGGGGGCTTCACTCTGCAGAAAGGATGTTCAGAGGCACCAGGCTGAAGGGGGTGACTGTGAGCATCTAAGCCATGCAGTAATCCCCCGGAAATTCACACCACACCTTGCACAGGGACAGGTAAGAAATTAAGCCAAGGGCTAAAAATAAAGAAAACAATCTGAGCCCTGAAACTGCATGTTCAAGTGCTGCTCAACATCAGCAGGAAGGAACTGTGGCTCTGGGGAGCTTCTGGTGGCTCAAGAGCCATTTTCCTCCCTGGAATCCCGGCTAAGAGCTTTGACTGAGTGGATGCCACTTGCAGTTCACTGGTCAGTTCTTTGTTGGTTGCCTTAGCTGCTGACTCCCCAGTAGCTTGCAGGGCATTTGCCCTCACTGCCTGGCTGATTGGAATACTTCTGCTGTGGTAAACCTGTCAGAGATGTTGAACCCAGTTCAGTGGGGTAAATGGGACAAAGCGCTACCAAAATCAACACAGATAGATGTATTTTGCTGGCAGAAATGCTGGCTGCTGGGCTAGGACCAACGGCAGCAGCAGACAACAGTGTGACCGTAACAAAGTGACAGAAAGTCATTGGGTCTTTCATCTGGAGATTTTTCTCTTGCTAAAGACCCAGCTGGAAGTATTAGACCAGTCTGTGTAAATATCTTCTCTACTGCCACTACACCCAGCTGTCTGCTCACGTGGTGGCTATATATTGCAAAGCAGAAAAGCTTGCATGTCTCATTTTCTGCTGGGCAGTTTCTCCACATGGCTTCTTAATGCCTTGGGAGTTTATTCTGCAATGTGCCATTTTGAGTGAGAGTTGATGGACCTTTTTATGACAGATTTCAGTGCCACCAACTTCTTCTTTCCTTTAAAAAAAAAAAAAATGAGTGCACTGTTGCCTTTTGTCTCAATCTTTTGCAACCTTCAAACGCTGCCTCAAACCTGTTTTGACTGCTTTCTCTTTTGAAATGGTGAGACAATGGCCATAAAGCTCTTTATAATCTGTCTCACCTGAGTGACTCATTCTGAAATGCCATGGGCTAGTGGTGGTGGCTCTGTGGTCCCCAAGGGTCATTCATAGTAAGGACCAAGTGGGGTGGATGGGAGCTCCTGAAGTCTCACCCCCATCCACTCAGCACCTGGTGGGAGGCATGAATGGAAATGTATTTGAGTGGATTTGAAAAGCTATAAGAGCTTTAAATGTAGGAACTTGGGTGATTAGCTTTTGGTAAATCTCTCGTTTTGCTACACATACCTCTCAGGAAGATGATACAGCCAGCTATTTAATTTTTCATGTATTTTACTGTTAAAAAGGCATGCTTTTAAGAGGGTTTGAAGAAAAGAGGCCACGTTGATTCCATTGACCCTGTGCTATCTCTTTATAAACATTGCTGAAAGATTTCTATGGCTGAGATGGGTAACAAAGCCAAATGAAAGTCTCTGCAGAGCCACAGCTGGTATTTTTCATGCTCCAGGGAGAGATGAGCATTGCGCGTCCCCCCGAAGGCTTTGGTTGGAGCTGCCCCGCTTGTTCTCAATTCCTTCCCCTCTGTTTCACCCGGGACAACTCGCGCTGGTGCTCTCCGAGCTGGAGGAGGAGGGGAAGAGGAGGAGGATGCTGTTGCGAGGGGGTGGGGGTGTGTGTGGAGAAAGAGGATAGGAGAAAGGGCAGGAGGGATGATGAGGGGGCAGGTAGCCTGAGCGCACAGCCAGCGAGAGGAGGAGAGTGGAAGGGGTCCGGCGGATGAAGCGAGGGTCTGCAGCGAAGCGGAGGGGATGGGGAGCAGCCCCTTTCACATGAAAGCACCTTTTCAGATGGAAATGGCGGGGTCAGCAGCAGCCCGTGGACAATGGCACCCTTTGCTCCACTCCCCTGCCAGCCACAAAGAAATGGGGGGACGCTGCCGGAGGAGCCCCTCTCTACTCTCCTTGGGCCTGGGGCAGAGCAGGGGCCGGGCCCTGCTGGGGCTCCCTGCCGCTCCGCTTTGCAGGCAGCAGCCGGGCTTGCCGCCCAGGGCCCGCGGGGCATGAAAACTGGCTGGAAGAATGCTAACAAGATGGGGGGAGGTAAATGGGAGGGGAAAAAAAAAGGGGGAGAGAGAAAAGCCAAAAGATTTCAACACAAATAATCTTCAAGGAGTGTTCTGTAAACAAAGCGGAGGGCATTGCGCCAGGAGCACCTGCCTCTCTGCATTGACATTAATTGTTTGGGGAAGGAGAGGAAAAAAAGAATTCCTCTGCCGCGTGTGCGGCCGTGTGCCCGTACCCAAGGAGCTGGGAAGGCCAGCCGGCGGGAGCTGCGCTGCTGTGGGTGCTGCACGCCATGGTGGCAGGAGAGCACGCAATGCCAGGTGCGGGGCATGCGAGCGAGTCTGTGGGTGCTGCGGCAACCCCAGCCCTTGCACCCAAGCCCACTGGGTGCCAGCCCCGCACCCGCCCTGCCTTCCCCTGCCGCTTCATTCATGGGTGACGCATGAGGACCTGCATGCTTTCTAAAGCTCCTGATGGTTTAAACCTCTCAACATCTTGTATCACTCTCGGTTCCCGCTTTTGTTTTCTCTCCTTGTACCGTGTGTAATCTCTTGCTGGGTGCTGCCAGGCTCCTGACCTCGCGGCTCTCCTGCATTGCGGAGTTCCTCGGGCACAAGTTTGGTCCTGTTCTGGGAATGAGTGTAAAGGAGCTGGAAGGCTCTTGCACCCACACAAGCAGTGGAGAAGGATTAGACCATGCATGAACAAGTCTCTAATCATCTGGTTTGGCAATCTCCTGGCAAGCCATCTCACCCCTCCCAGGGGGGTGTTACTCTCCAGGTCTCAACTGCATGACACTGCTGGCAAGGAGCACCAGAACTTGCAGGGGCTATGGGGCAGATGATGCTGTGGCAGCTCTGGTGCCATTTACCTCCCCCCTTCCAGCCCAAAACTTGTGCCAACTTTGGCCAAAGAGCTTTCTGCCTCTCGTGACAGTGGCTCCAGGGACCTAAAGCATTGAGACACCAGCACACACATTTTAGGTTGAGACCCTAAGAGCACCAGTTCTGCACAGTATCTCAAAACAACAAAAATCTGGGAGCTGCTTCTTCCCTTTTAGCTACAAAGGACATCAAGGCAGGGTTATGTGATGGCAGCAAGGATGTGGGTGGCTGGACACATACAAATGCAGATGAAGCACAGGGCTGAATCCTTGTAGGGTGCTTGGAGTGTAGTCGAGGCTACCAGAGCTGCCCCCAGGGCACCTCTTGTCTCCCTGCTTACACAAATAACACTTGCCTGAGGCACACAGCAGGCCCAAGCAAAGCAATTGAGAAATTATCCACTGGTGCTGATGGATTTGTTAGCTGGTGTAAACAGTATACTGGCTTCATCTGAACACTGTGGGGCTAATTACAACTTACTAAAGACCCTTCCTGGCTATTACATTCAAATATCTTCCTACAGACCCAGCTAGTACATACGAAGGGCCAGCAGCTAATGCTTGTCTGCTGCTCTGCTTTGGAGCTGGACTGCATGACCAAATTTTGCAGGCATTGCTCAATTGCTGTGAAACAGCACATCAGAACTGCTGCTTTTGCTCATCTTATGCAAGGAGAAGAGTATGGGTAACCTGTGTCACTGGAGGTAAGTCATTGTCCAAAAAGTCTGGTTTGTCAACACAAGCTTAAAAATGACCAGCCAAGGCTCTGTGGTCTGGACCAGTTCCCGTGGTGTTTCCTCAGCAGACAGAAATCTGCAGCAAAATTGTATTTGTGGTGGCATCACCCCCCGTAAAGTAGGGTTATGTGGGCACAGCAGAGCACAGAGATCAATGCAGGGCTCTCTTGGCGTTACCTTATTCTGAGGTTTTTGCATTGATCTGGCCTTGGAAGCTGGATGAGAGCTCCTGGAGGAAAGTCAAACATCTTCTGTCCCTTGATTCAAAACTAGGTTTTGTTATTTTATGTCCAAGCTTTCAGTTTTATATCTCCAACTTTCTCCTCTCGATGGTCACCCATCCTTACTGGGGACACTCACTTTCTTGGCCTGCTCCTCTGACTGCCTTAACTTCCTTCTCTCCTGCCCAATGTCCTACTCTGTACATCCTAAAAGCTCTTCTCCCCACCCCATCACTCCTCATTCAGGGGTGGTCATCCTATGCCATACTCTGGCACTAAACACTCCCAAGTTAGTTTCATGTTCCTAAGCAGAGATCACTTTCAAGGCCCCCAGACAACAGTAGGGACCCATGCAGAGCTTTGAGCCCCCACAAAGGATGGAGAAACCTGCAGATTTGGTGGGCAGGGTGGGGGCAGTCAGGGAAAAAGTCTGTCTGTGGGCAATGGCTCCTTCCCCCCCATCCCGCTTGCTCCCAGTTTAACCATTAACAGGCTGGCTGGCCCCACTGAGACAATGGTCTGTTTGTTTAGCGCCAAGGGAGCTCGTATCGGGGGCCTGGCAGATTTATCAAAGCGGAGCGATTAGCTCTATTAGAGAAGGGATTTGTGTAAACAAAAAGACAGGTGCAAAGAGACGATTCCAGCTGGCAAGGGCTTCACAGAGCTTGAAGCATTTCAGTGGCAATAAAACTTCTTCCAGGAAACAAGAGTCATACTGGAGAAAGCGTGTGTGTTTTTAACTTATTTGGCTGGCCTTCCCAACTGCTGGCCCTCCTGACCGCTCGTCCTCCCTGGCCCAGGCAAGGAGGATGTGGCCTCTGGTGTCCCCACATCCCTTACTGCTCCCCCAAGTTTGTAGGTATCTCAATGCTTCATAGGTCCCCTCCATCCCAGGTGGGAGAAAGATGGGGTGCAATGCTGGTGCATGGTAGTGTAAGGTGTCCCTCAAGGATGTACCACTTGTCACCCCTAAGACAGATGATGGACTCCACTTCATAGTGGGAAGACTAAACCCCAACCTGCTGTCCCAGCCATCTTGCTTCCTTCACCTGGAGAGGTCCTCTCTGTCCTCGCCCCAGCCATGTCCTGCTGGAGTGATGCTGGACCACTATTGTCCCATTAATCATCAGCAAAGATGATTGGCATTTGCTTCACCTGTGCAATGGGGCTTGTTACAAGCCTGTGCCAACCTCTGCAAGACAGGATGAAGGTCAAACCCCAAAAATGCACAGACCTTAACCAATCTTGAGAGCTTTCTTTGGAAACAGAAATGGAAAGCCCTATTGACAGCATGAATACCATAAGCTATTTGTTCAAAATATTACCTACCATTCCACTGCATGTACTAATTTACTGTAATAACTGCTCTGAAATTATTATTCGGTTTAGACTACAGCTAGACAGCAATAAGTGTGCTTTTTACCCCCATTTCCAAAGTGAATAAAGCTTTCTAATAAAAAAAACCCTTCAAAGCAGAGCATGAAGCTTTTCCAGGCCAGTTCTTTGGAGCATTGCTGAGCAGGAGCTGAAGTTGTGATTGTGAAAGGTTGTGTGAGTGCAACAAATCAAAGCAACAGGAAGAACTTCACCACGGGCTGAGTTTCTGCTTCTCTTATTTGAGATCTCAACAAGTCTGACCCAGGAATTATTCAGAAAAGAGAAATTTGTCCCCCCAGCTGCAGTTCACTGTCACAGCAAAGGACCACTAATACAAGCCTGTAATTTTTTTTTCTTCTGCAATAATATTTTCTGTAATATCAGATACCATTTCTGCTTCCCATGCTACCTGGGTCCTTAAAGGGTCCCTTCAAAGGAGCTGTACTGATGCTATAACATTTACTGAGTGTAACATGAATGAAAAAGTCTCTTCAGACATGTTATACTGCCTGAGTATGTAATAGCAAAGCTGACTTGAGGGCTGCTTTTGCTAGCTGATTCAGGCCCGTATGGCAGCTGAGCACCTACTGAGCTTTTCAGAAGCCTACTAGATTATAATCTATGTTTTTAGGTACTGACTTGCCTGTGTCTTTAGATACCCAAAATCAACACTTCAGACCTTAAACCTCTTTTGAATGCTCCGAAGGCTTCTAAAGCTTTGTTGTGTGTGCAGGCATATATGTAAATTTTCCTGTATGACTCAGTTTTAGAATTTTAAGAAGTCCTTTAAAACAATCTCCCTCCAATTAACCCCAAACCCAGGTGATTTCCCATTGCATGTGTGTCCTGCTGAGCTAAGGAGGAGGCAGGTGCATCCCTGTGCAGGCAGGCTGAAGGGCAGCAGTGCTGCCCACCTGGGAGCAGCTCTGGTTCTGTTCCCTCATTGCACAGAGTTGTGGCACTCAGGGAAAGGCCCCAGCAGTTTAGTTAGGCTGGTGTGACTTGGTGGATGAAACCTAGCCTCCAAAACAGTGAGGCAGCTGTATTATAAATGTGCTCAAGCCCTCCTAGAGGGACAGTTTCAGAAAGATCCCTGTAGTTGCTCTGGTGCCCAGTGAAAAATCCAGCCTTACAGGGAGCTCCTGAGACCTCTTTTGCACACAGGTCACTGGTGCACCAAAAGTCTGCAAGCAAGCTGCCACAGTACATGACTGATCTATTGCATGACCTCTGGGACTTCATTACACTTTCCCCTGCCTTGGCTGTTTTTAATACCAACAGGGATGATAGGGTTGATCTCTGTTTGCAAAGTAGCTGGACATCTTTGAGAGAGCGTAGTCTATAAAAAGATTTCATGAGCTATTGCTCTGGCTACACTCGTACCTGCATTCTTCAGCTGCTTGGAGGTAGTATTTATCACCAAAGGCAGCTATAAAATAAAGCCCTGGGGCTACATTTTCAAAAACAGGTGCCTCAAATGTGGGCACAAATAATGCACATCCCAAAAGAGAGCTGTGTAGTGGGCACTGGGTCCTGCACACACACTGCCTTCATTGCTTGAGCAGGACATGTTTTGACTGCCCAAAGCATGGTGCCACTTAAAGTTACCCCTTCAGAGTCCAGCTTCTTTCTGAAACGCAGTTTCGCTGAGTGTCACTTTAATAAGAGACCCAACGGCTTTCTCACTTCTTTTGTGTCTTTGTTGCACTTGCTGTATGGATGACTTGCATTTTGGGGTCCCTGGATGATCATGATTTGTTCTGCTGCATATACCTGCCCTAATGGTGACCTGCTAACATCTTGCTCCAAGTTATTTCTTTGTTAATGGGATATGTGGGGCTAATAGTGGCACCAATGCTAAAAACAGCTCTCTAAGCCTAAACAGGTCCCAGCACGTGATTTCCCTCTACCAGGTCAGCAGTGGTGCCTGTTGCACCTTCCTTTCATGCTAATACTGTTTCACCACCCCAGCATGTGCATGTCCTCTCTCCTTCTCCCTGCCCACCTTGCTGGTTTGTGAGCATTTGCTGTTGTTCATTTCAGCTGAAAACAAAATGGAGAGTAAAGATGGCGAGGGGGAGGGAAATCAGAGATTAAGGCTGTGAGAACAGAGCTGGTGTTAAACCAAAGCATGACCTAGGAAAAGCCATGGTGTTCATGCTTTCCAGCCAGCACACAGGCCTCTCTCCTCCTTATAGCTAAAATCTTTCTTGTAGAAGTGTTTCTGGTTTACCAGTATCACATAATTCACATCGACAATGAGGAGTCTGTTCCACTTTGTTGTGGTGTTGTATAGCTGTTCAAAACAGAAAGCTCAGAGGCTCTGCTCTGCATCAGTTTTCAAGGAAGAAAGCATATTTCATTCCTGCATTCAAATGGCAAAATAGAGCCATCAGCAAGACAGAACTGTCTGAGGGATCTTCATTTATGTCTCTTCCCTAAGGGTCAAATAATGGAGATAGGCGAGAATGGAAATACAACAATGCTCATGAAAATTCACGATATTATTTCTTGGCAAGTCATTGCTACCATTTTGCTTTTGGGTGAGGAGGATGTAGAAATGCTGTTGGCTGGGCAGAGACTCTATGAGCCTGGGCTGCCAGCTGCCTTGCACACCCCACTGTGTTTTCTGAGCACAGAACACCGCAGTGGAGAAATGCCATGAATGGCAAACCCATGATTTCTCCATGTCTGCACTCTTTCTGGGCTATGCCTTGCCAAGAAGGTCTTTCCTTGCACCACCAGTCAAAATCTTAGTTTGCACAAAGGCAGGAAGTTAAAAGGAGGAGAAGGCAAATTAAATGTTCTCTCTATGGCTTCTCTTCAGAAAGGTTTGAGTCTACTCTGCCACATAATCAAATCCATGTAAATGCTGGGCATCAGCTGTCTCTATTGGTGGCTGTTTCACAGAAGGACAAGGTGCTGTTTGCTCAAATGTGCAGCAGCACCTGAATGTCACAGTCTATGGATGACCCTCAAACAACCCCAAGAATTACAATGCATGTGCAAAAGCTGCATTTTGCATTGCCTGGATGTCACAGATGAAGAGACAGTGGGAATTCTGGGTGCAGTCCTGGAGGTGAGTCATGGCTGACATTGCTCTGGGTGGACTTCGGCTAGCTGAGAAGATGCCAGTGGCCCTGTTCAGCCTGTGCTTGATACCCAGTAATGTAATGTATATCTTGGTCATGTCTTATTGTGAGTGCAACTCACACTGTTACCTCCATCTCCCTGTTCCCCCAAGAGATAATTTCTTGGCAGCCTGTAGGTGCAAGCGAGCTGGTAGCTCACACTCACACAGGACAATAAATGTGACTTGGGACCATGTTGGTCTCTCACCACAGTCAGAGAGCTTCCAGTCTGGGATGTGATTTGGTCTAGGGCAGCCCTGCTGCAGTGTGTTACTCATTTCACTCTCCCTGTGCCAGGCACCAGCAAATCTGTGATTTACACTGTCTCTAGGAATGGAGAAGTGCAGACCTGCAGATGCCTTGTTTTTGGGTGCCCTATTTGTATTTTAGCCCTCCTTAGGCAAGGGCAAACAACAAAGCAGAGACCGAACCTGACGCAGCCTCTCTTCTTGAAGGCCGTGCCGGTGCTTCCCAGCAGCACAGAAAGGCAGTGAGCCTCCTGGAGCTCGGCACAGCTCTGGTGAGGAATATGTACTTGTGTGGAGAGGTACAAGTGTTTCCTATTTGGTGGGTGCTGTTAAGAGCTGATTAGAGCTTGCAGGAACTCACAGAAATCCCTGGGAGGATGGAGAGGGAGCTGCCACCCGAACCCCTGCTACTTGGGATTAATTTGTGCTTGGTGGCATATTTCCCTGATGGAGTGACAGTGGCCCCAGGGATCCATCTTGTGCTTGCTAACCCACCGGCTGGCCTCAGCCCCACTCCTCCTGCAGGCAGGGCTGCTGCCCACAAGAAGGACCTGCCCCTGGTTGCTCCCTAGCTCCCAGTCCTAGGTTTCCATCAGAAAGGATCAGCTGTGATGTATGGGCTGCAGGCTGGTAACATAGCAAATTAATACCTTTCTCTTCACTGCCTTGGAGGGGTGAGTGTTTCCTAACATCCTAATGGTGCCATCAGGTTTGCTGTAAGAATACAGGCCTAAACAGTACGAACAGCAACAAAACCACTGCATGCTTCAGGGAGAACTGACAACATGGCTCATGTGGCACTGCTGGCTGTAAGAGCCCTTCAAGAACACTCCTAGACTCCAGCCACCCCTGGGGACATTCGTGGCCATCCTTCTGGAAGGACAGCCTGGGTTCCAAAGAGCACCAGCACTGCAGCTTTATGATAGGTGTTGGGCTGCTCTGAAACCCTCCTGCCAGGCACTCAGCACCTTTAGGGGCCACACGAATACCTGCTCAAGCCATGGTGATTAGGAGGAAAGACTTTAAAAAGAAGATTTGAGTATGCGGGAAGACACAAAAGTTATGAAGGCACAAAAGGGTTCCCTCACTATCTTTTATGTGCCGGTTTATGAGTCTGGGTTGGCTGTTCTGATGGTTTTTAGGGAGCGAGCATCAATTATTGCAACAGCCTTTGCTGATCTTGATAAAACCCTAATGTTAAGACACTGAATCTCTAGCCCTGCCTAGGCTTTCCTTTCCCATATCTTACTAATGAGGGATATTCAAGCAGCTATGCTTTACTCTTTCATATCAGCAGCCAACCGACAGAGAAAGGTGTGTGACAGAAGAGGAGAATTGCTGCCTGGAGAACCAAGCTGTGATGGAGGGGCAGTCCTCTATGCCAGAGCACAGCATCGAGCCTGCTAGTGCAGCAGAGCACAGCTTCTCTTCAGAGAGGGCATGTTTCTGAGTTCCTCTACTGTGCCATGAAAACACAATTATACTCATTGCTTGGTGCAGATATTGAACTGGATAGCCAAAGCTACCATGTGGAAGCAGCAATTCTGGGGCTGAAGGCCACAGGGAAAGAGGATGGCAGGGTCCTGCTGTGCAACAGTGATAGAGACATTGGCAACACAGCTATGCTCTTGTGGGTGTAAAGGTGTCTGGGTGAAGCAGTGGCCCTTACTGAGGCAGCAAGCAGCCTCTCCTTGCTGTAGCATGAGTGCTTGACCAGCTCCCTCATCCTCAGACAATTCAGAAACCCCTGTGTGCCCTTCCATCTCTGTCCCTCCATGAGTGGCTGTGAGCTCTTACCATATACATCTGCCGTTGGCTTACTGGCTTTTATTTTATATTTTATTTTATTTTATTTCAGGCAGCTCCCCTTATGGTTTGGCAACACCTGCAGTGAACCCTGGCCCATCCTAGGGTGGGGGGGTCCCATCTGGCAAGGGCTTTGCTGGGGACCAGCTCCATGCTGCTGGTGCAGCATTCCTGGTCCACCCTTTCCATAGAGGTGTGCATGCCTTTTGTTACCTGCCGGGGAAGCAGAGGAACAGGATTGCTCAATTAACATATATGTACCTTGGCAGGGCACCAACCCGAATTGCTGGCTCCACCCTGCCTTCCCTTCCCTGTAGCCATATTGCTTCCCCCCTCCTTCTTTGACATACCATTCCTCCTTGCTATCTAGGCTAATCTTCATCAGTCATTGCCCTGATGCTCTCCTGCTCTGACATGCTCCAAGTTTCAGTACAATTCCTGCGGCAGGTCGTGTCACGTCCTCTCATGCCGGCTGCTTTACATGAATCCTCGCCGAGGCACTGCACAGCCTTGAGCAAGACTTCTTCTGCTCATAGTAATTTAGGGCGTCTTTCTTTATTGCTGGCTGTTCAGCTCCCTGGGAGGAGGAGCCAAGGCTTTCGGTTTGCTTTGGAGAGCTGGGTAGAACGTGGTTCAGGGCAGAAACCAGCTAGCGTGTTCCAGCTTGAGCTCCTGCCTCTGTGATTTAGACAGTGAGGGATGCAGATTTGTTATTTCTGGAATGTCAGAGAGTTTCACTTGGGGTGGTTTTTTTGTTTGTTTTCTAGAAGGGCCCAACTGATACCATGCTTATGGCCAGCACATCGTGCTCTTTTGAGCAAAAGGTGTCTGCTTCCACAGTGCTCTCTGCCACATCTCTGCTGCGGCAGGAGGTACATCATCTCCCTTGCCAGCTCTATGCAGATGCACTGATCAGGGCTCTAGCAAGGGAAGGAGCTGGTCTGTGCCATTCATTCCTCCCTGCACTTCCCATCCTCTCCTGTCCTGCAATCTCTCACCCACCTCAATCTGGTCCTTCATCCCTCCAAGCCACACCAACCCTTTTCCCCATCCTTCACTTGTCCTCTCTGTTTCTGTACATCCTACCCTGTTTGCTTCATATCTTTGTGGGGTTGTGCTTTGTCATGTTAGATGACACCTTTCCTTGTCACCTTGCAACTCGGTTATGCAACCCTTAGCATAGCATATAAAAAGGTGCCACTCTTTTTTTGATAAGGTGAAGATCTCCCCCCTGTCCACTTGAGGCACATCTTCCTGGTGATGAGTTTTGCACAGCACCAAACAGTGCATAACACTGAGAGAGCAGTGGTGAGGAAGATCTTGGTGGTTTTGATTGTGTGGGTGAAGGAGAAGAAATACTTGAGCCAGTATGAAGAGAAGCTTCCCAGTCCTGGAAGGACAGAGGTGAAACATCTCCCAGTACAGGCTGCAGGAGCAAACCAGAAGGCTCACTGAAGCCAAGCCAGTGTGCCTGCATCTGTGATTGCCCTGGCTGCTCAGTTAACATGCAAAAGAGACCGTGCTGCTTTCGTGTTTACATCTGGTATCACTTCCCCGGGCAAATCGCAGGGCTGGGCAATGCTCAGTGTCATGGGCTGTAATCTGCGGTCTTTGTGCTTTGTTATATAGCAGTTATGTGAGCTGATATTGCAGGGTGCTTGGAATACTAATAACTTGTTTGCATGTTATATTTTGCCTTAAGTAATTGCAATGGACCTGATGGATGAGATGTGGTGAGAGAAGGCTGCCCTGGAGAGAGGACATACTGCATGGAGAGGGGTGCAGCCATGGAGAAGGGGACCTGTCCTTACCTTTCGTTAAGTACCCAAAGGAAGTTTGGAGCCAAGCTGAGAAATATAGTCAAACCAAGTTAAAAATATACCAAATTATAGTAATCCTGCTGTACATTTCCAGATGTTTCTTTCTTGGTGTTGTTACCAGTGCTGGGTAGTGAATGAACTCCTGTAGACATCAGAAATCCTCTTTTGTGAAGGCCTTTGAGTTTCCCAGATCTGTGCCCTATCTGACCTGGATCTGTTCTCCCTGTAATCCTTTCAGATCAGCTGAAACCTTTATGCTTTTTAGGGTTATATCTCATCAACAACATGTAGAACTGCAACCCCAAACTGCAAACTGCAAAAGACGGAGCAGATCCTGAGCTCTGTGGCCCCTTTCCATCTCCTTTGCTCCATCAGGCGTGGGAAGCAGAAGTGCAAGGAGGGAGAGAACATCCCATCCCTGATGGGCAGTCATTTTGTGCCTCCTCTCCTTATTGCACCCCCAACAACTGGCAGTTGCTACTTTTTAAATTGACAATAAATAAGGAATAAGGAAGTTTTGAATCTAAGCATATAAAAATGCTTGGCCAAAAAGTGGAAAACAGAGAGAAATGAGTTCGAGGAACTAATTTCCTTTCACAGTGACAGTTTTATCCCCTCCTGAAAAGAAAAACACAAGAGTGAAACAAGTCTAGGACAACACTAAACCGCTAAAAAAGCCAACAAAAATTGGCCGCTGAACAGCTGGTCTTGAAATAAAGGTGAAACAGAGCTGTGCTGGTTGCAGGCCCATTCCTCTATCTTTGCTCACAATGACTACAACATGCACTAACCCCAGAACAGGTTACTGCTCTGCATGAGCAACGATGACCTGAAATATAGCCTTACTCTGTCTCTTCAGGCCTGCAGTTGCAAAGCCAGCCTCATGTAGGTGCTTAGCTTAGGGTCCTTAGACCTTTTGGGACCTGCTGCAAACCTGATGACAAGTGATCCATTGAATCCTGCTCCCCTTCTGCCTGCTTGAGTTTTGGCCAAGCCTAGGTGAGTAGCAGCCTAGGTCTGCTCTCGGCCCACATGCTCCCCCTTCCTGTGCAACTGACCACTGCCTGGCCGCTGGGATGATGGGGAGAAGGAGAAGGGCATTAGGCAAATATCCCCAACTTCTTAAGATTCCTGCTTAATGAGCACATTTGCCCCATACTGTGGTTTTACCCTGTATCAGTAATCTTATCAGGCTGAGCCTGCCTCTGCCACCTGCAAGCACAGATATCGGGGTGGGGGGGGCATAACCAGTTTGTTTAAAGTTCCTAGGCGCTAAAGTCAAGAGCGAGTTTCAAAGTGAACTTATCGTTTTATTTTTGTCATAAAAAAAAAATAAAAGGGATAAAACATAATCGGCTTGCTTTATGATTTGCTGATTGCAGATGTTTCCTGTCGGGTGCCCAGCTTTCTGTTTGCCACTACAGAAAAGAGAAGGTGCTTGGCACTGTTTCGGACATGTGTCGTGCAACTGTTGAACCACCAAGCCTTGCATGCCACCTCCCCAGAAGGTGCCAAGTCCTATGGCTTCACCTCTCTACGTGTCTGCGTGCGTGCAAAAGGACTTTTGTATCTGTACTCGGGCTAAATTATGTTTCCTAAAGGAGTCGTAGGGACTAGCAGAAGAAAACAAGGTGTGGCAACATGTAACTGCCCACTGCCACTTCAAGTGGGTTTTAAAATATTTTCTGGTCAACTGCTCAGACGTCTTACTCATACCAGGGCCTGGCCAGATCCTGACCAGTGAATATGCAGAGCATATGACTTGACCTCACCTGTGGGCTCTCTGAGTCCTGCAGCCTGGGAGCTCAGACACCATTCAGGAGTCCAGTGGTGCCCCACTTCTGACTGCATCTGTCTTTTAGCCTGGCAAAGCTTTATCATATCCAAGCACAAACCAATACACTAGCACTATCTTCATCGTTTAAGAACAGAACAAAATGTGAGTCTCTTATTTCACAGAATCACAGAATCAAAGAATCACCAAGGCTGGAAAAGACCTTTAAGATCATCAAGTCCAGCCTATGACCTAACACCACCACATCAGCTAGACCATGGCACTAAGTGCCACATCCAGCCTTTCCTTGAACACATCCAGGGACGGTGCCTCCACCACTTCCCTGGGAAGTCTATTCCAATGTCTAATCACCCTCTCCGTGAGGAAGTACTTCCTAATATCCAACCTAAACCTCCCTTGGAGCAACTTCAGGCTATGCCCTCTTGTCCTGTCACCAGTTGCCTGGGAGAAGAGCCCAGCCCCTACCTGACTACAACCTCCCTTCAGGTAGTTGAAGAGAGTGATGAGGTCCCCCCTGAGTCTCCTCTTCTCCAGGCTAAAAAACCCCAACATCCTCAACCTCTCCCTATAAGACTTTCCCTCTAGTCCTTTCATCAGCCTTGTTGCTCTCCTCTGGACCTGCTCCAGCACCTCAACATCCTTCTTGAAGTGAGGGGCCCAGAACTGCACACGGTATTTGAGGTGAGGCCTCACCAGTGCTGTGTACAGGGGGAGAATTACATCCCTACTCCTGCTGGCCACACTATTCTTGATACAAGCCAGGATGCCATTGGCCTTCTGGGCCACCTGGGCACACTGCTGGCTCATGTTCAACCGGCTGTCCACCAGCACTCCCAGGTCCCTCTGTGCAGGGCCGCTCTCCAGCCACTCTTTCCCCAGCCTGTAGCACTGCCTGGGGTTATTGTGGCCAAAGTGCAGGACCCTGCACTTGGTCTTGTTGAATTTCATGCCGTTGGCCTCGGCCCATCGATCCAGCCTGTCCAGGTCCTCCTGCAGCCTCTTCCTACCCTCTGGCAGATCGACACTCCCCCCCAGCTTGGTGTCATCTGCGAATTTACTGAGGGTGGACTCAATCCCCACATCCAGGTCGTCAATAAAGATATTGAATAGGACTGGGCCCAGTACTGATCCCTGGGGGACACCGCTGGTCACCGGACGCCAGCTGGATGCAGCTCCATTCACCATCACTCTCTGGGCCCAGTCATCCAACCAGTTTTTAACTCAGCAAAGGGTGCACCTGTCGAAGCCATGGATTGCTAGCTTCTCCAGGAGGATGCCGTGGGAGACCCCAGCTGTAGCAGGAAGTTATCTTCTATACATTCCAGAAACCTCCTGGACTGGCCCCTTTCTGCTGTGTTGTACTTCCAGCAGACATCTGGTACGTTGAAGTCCCCCACAAGAACAAGGGCTAGCGAACGTGAGACATCCCCTAGTTGTTGAAAGAACATCTCATCAGTCTCTTTATCCTGGTCAGGTGACCAGGATATTTCTACACATATATTAGAAATATGGAGGACTTTGTGCATTTGAAAGTAATCTTGACCAATTCTGTCATACCTAAACAGATAAAGATTTCTGTTTTTTAAGAAAGTTTTCAAGGTGCATCCTTTTTTTTAAGTGGTAAGTTGCATCAAACATCTCAGAGGACTGGAGAAATAGAAATCCCAGAGAAGACACGTGCTGGACACAGCACTGGTGAAATGAAAAATGTGATTTATCGATCTTTCTACTGTTTATCTTGTGGATACCAACAGCCACACATCCAGGTATGGCCTATCTACTGCACGTCATGCCTGTGTCGAAGGAGTGTAGATAGCTGGTATATGGAAACAGCACGTTTCCAGGCCTATGGCTGAGCAGCAAAGCTCAGCATCCCACAGCAAAGCAGCACAGCACACACATGTGCCCAGCATGTGGCCATTGAGGGCATCGAATTATGCATGAGCACAAAAACTCAGGTGCTTTAAGCTTTTTAGTGGGGTCTGCATGAGGATGAGCAGTGGCAGGTGCATGCAAAGCTGGACAATGAAGCAAGGAAGGGATTTTTGGTATCCAGCCCTTACTGCTGGCCCACGCCTCTGCCTGGGCAGGCATGCCAACACCAACCAGCCGAGCTGCAGGTATGCTGGAGTGCTTGCAACCCCACAGCTCCGTGTGTGTGCGCAGAGGTTGCCGGCATGGGTCAGATGAGAGATGGCAGCGTGATTTTGGAGATAGGGAGCGAGCCTTTTCATCTCAGGGATTTCTGTGAGCTGCCTTCACACACAGGCTCAGGTCTGGGAGAAAATTCTTCAGATGAACATGATGCTGAACACATCACTGAGTTGCCCTCTCAGACCTGCATCCAAACATTAGCTCACTGATATATTTGAAGTGGAAAAAAACCTACCCAGAGACAGAAAACTGCGAGGCTCTGAAGGTTGTTTTTTCCCCCTCTTTCTCCTTTGCTGAGCCATGAGGACTCGGGGTAGCTGGAGGCATAGCTTACTCAGGACCTGTCAGCTCCCCAGCCCTACCCTGTGATTTAAACAGGACAAACAGGTTATGACATTAAAGTTTCAAAACCTGGGGGGGGCTTCCTTGCACGGGAGAGGTTAACGCAGGGGCACTCCAGGCCCCTGGAGAAGGGGAGGGGATGCTTTCAGGTTTGAAATGCAGACATAACTTTTCCAAAATTGGAGCTGGTTCAGAAGAAAACCAAACCCACTCTCCCCACCCACCTCTCTTCTCCAGCAGCTCTGCAAAGCACTGTTCCTTGTCAGGCAGAGGCTTGAAAACACATCGCCCCAGGCAAGGCTGTATCTCACCCTCATCGGAGCAGCTCTGGCTGGGGCAGCCATCTCCAGTCAGGGGCCAGGCTTCATGCCCCTGCTTGGGGAATGCTTGAGCATCCAGCTGTGGTGGTGAAACTGTGCTTCCTTCCTTGAGTACCACCTGAAACAGCCCAAACATACCCAAAGATGGATAGCCTTACACCCAGAGCCTGCAGAGAAGCTGCTGGTCAGGTCTCTGTGCCATTCCTATCACCACAGTAGAAGTGATGCTGGAAGTTAATGGACACAAGAGATTCTTAGTTTTATTACTCCAACCATGTATTGGTGTGGAGGGCTGTGGGCAACATGCAGGCCCGTGAGATGAGTTTTGGTGGGATCGAGGGGAAAGCACATGACCTGGGAAGCAGTGAGGAAAGCTCTTGCCCCTGAGCATAAGATCTCTTCCCTCCCATGCCCCAAGGAGCTTGCACCATCAGTGGTTTATGAAGGAGGAGAGGAAGGCAAATTTGCTTTTTGGTTGCTCCATGGCCTGGAGACTCCCTCAGCTTATGTCCTTGTATCCTCACAACTGGTCTGGAGCACAGGGGAGGGCACCTCCGAATTTAGACTGCCGCCATGTCCCCAGGGCAGTACCCACCACCATAGTACAGAGCTGTCCTGGCTGGGCCAGCAAGCAGGAGCTGGGTACCAAAGCACCTTATGCCTGTTCCAGCAACCCCAGAGCAATATGCAAAAGAAGCGTGTTCTCTCTAAAAGATGAGAAAAACCTCGAAGAACTTTGAAAAGATGCTTGTCAGATACTAACTGAATTGCAGATTGAACTGCATACCTAAGAGCTGCTGCAACAGGAAGGACCTCTTTGGGGTCCAAAACACTCTTAAGCAACTCCCCAGGAATAGCAGCATCCAAGCAGACAGCTGGTGTTAGCACACAGCCAGTGGCTTGGGAACTGCTTGAGCTGCCTGTGAACAAGGGAGAGGGGTAAAAGCAGGTTTCTGGGACAAGAGTAAGCATACACTAGGCATATGCATTTTGTAGGCTGCAAGAAATACTTGTACTTCAGTGGCACCTGGGTTGGACTTCATTTCCTTAAAACTGCTAAGGGGCCTTTGGGTGGGATTTAATACCCAGTTTTACAAGAGAACACAATGCTTCCACCAGTTTGTAGTGCAAAGGTGTATGACATTAAGAAAGCAAGTGCTGTACATGGCCCTGGTGCTGTTCAGTGCTCAGGGCACAGGCCATAGAGTGGGAAATCCCCTCCTAACAGGAGGCTGGCTGTGGACCTGGGCTCCCTCCCAGCACTGATACAACTCCAGGAGGTCCTCTCCTATGCTCAGTGGCAAAACAGCATTTCTTAGCCAAGAGATGATGTGGTGAGGAGGGAAATGCTGTGAGTGGGTGTCCCTTGGCTTGGCTAAGCCATCCCTAGGCGAAGGATGCCGTGCATGCACCTCTGAGCATCCCGAGCAGCCCCAGCTGCTCTTGGACAGCAGCAGTAGAAATGGCAAGCAGAAAGAAAGCTGCCACTCTGCTCAAGTTCACCCTGCTGCCCCTGCCCCTCCAGCTGGCAAATCCCGAGGCCCCAGGAGGGTGACACCCTGACATTTCCCCTTCTTCTATCTCCAAGTGTCACTTCTCAGCACAGTCAAGGAGTTGTCAAGCTCCCTGTGCCCCACGGTGCCTCCGAGGGCACCCACTGCAGCCCTGCATCCAGGAGGGAGTGAGAGAAATGGGAGCAGAGCACGGCAGGGGGATGGAGATGACACTGGGTGGGAACCCCCCCATTTGCAAGCAGATTAGGCTTGCACTCCCAGCCATTGTAGGAACTTCCTTAAGGATATATATATTTTAAAAAATAATTTCTTCTAGCTTCTGAAGCCCTCCAGTGCCAAGATGTCATTTTGCTCTTTTAATCGTATTTTGTGCCTGTGCTGCTCTTTAGGCGAGTGTGCAACCTGCTTCTAAGCTCTCTCAGCACTTACGCATTTACAGTCAGAAAGTTGCCCTGAGATGTTTTTCTCCTTTCTGGAGGTTGGACTCTTTTCCCCTTTTGCCGCCATTTCAGAGGCTTCTGGAGCTGGTGCTACAGTGTCAGTTTAGTTGGAGCAAGAGCCCTGTGAAGGAGTGCGGGAGAGCATTTGGAGAAGAAAGGCAGTTCTCAAGGAGTTCTCAAAGTCACTCCCTTGTGACTCCTGGTTTAGCTCAGATTTAGGGCCAAGGGAAGTAAAAATTAAATATTCTCAAATCTTTGCTGTTCTCAGCAGCTCTCAGAAGGGGGACAAAGTTGTGAAATGGTGGTCTGGAAAACAAAGCTAAAATGGATTCAGTAGCATGCATTTTCTGTTTGACAGGTAGCAATTAGCAGAAGCCTCAAGAAGAAGTAGCCAGCTCCTGGCATCCCTGTGCTCCTTCACCTGGGTTTGCTCTGGTGCAAGCTGTGTATTACCAGCAGAAATTCTTGAAGCCCAAAGGTCAGTCACATCACCTGGAAGCATAAGCCCTTCCAAACAAGTCTGGGGGCAAGGAGGCAGGATACTATTTTAACCAAGAAGATGCTTTTACACATGACATCTGCTTAAGCAATCTACAGAAGTGGCACTCAACTGCCCTGGCACATTTGCAAGTGCTGGGCACATCCCACCAAAGAGATATTTCAAGCAGAGATGATATGACTGGTGTGTGTGGAGCAGGAAAACATCTCTTGTGCTTTTTGCTGTTTGCATTGGGTCATATAGAGACCAATGTAAGTGGATACCACCTGGCAGATGGTGATATGGAGGCTGTCACAGAATCACAGAATCATTCTGGTTGGAAAAGACCTTTAAGATCATTGAGTCCAACCAGCAACATAACTTTACCAAGTCCAGTGCTTAAATCATGTTCCTAAGCACCACATCTATACATCTTCTAAACACCTCCAGGGATGGTGATTCAACCACCTACTGGGGCAGCCTATTCCAGTGTTTAATTACCCTTTCAGTAAAGAAGTTTCTTGTAATATCTAATCTAAACCTCTCCTGGTGCAACTTGAGGCCATTTCCTCTTGTCCTGTTGCTTGTTATTAGGGAGAAGAGACTGACACCCACCTCACTACAACCTCCTTTCAGGTAGCTGTAGATAGTTAGTCCAGACTAAACAACCCCAGTTCCCTCAGATGCTCCTCATAAGACTTGTTATCCAGACCCTTCACCAGCTTCATTGCACTTCTCTGGCCACATTCCAGCACCTCAATATCTTTCTGGTAGTAAAGGGCCCAAAACTGAACACAGTACTTGAGGTGGGGCCTCACCAGTGGCAAGTACAGGGGGACAATCACTTCAGTAGTCCTGCTGACCACACTATTTCTGATACAAGCCAGGATGCTGTTGGCCTTCTTGGCCTCCTGGGTACACTGCTGGCTCATATTCAGCCAGCTGTCAATGAACACCTCCAGGTCCTTTTCCACAGGGCAGCTTTCCAGCCACTTTTCCCCAAGCCTGTAGCATTGTATGGGGTCATTGTGACACAGGTGCTGGACTCAACACTTGGCCTTGTTGAACCTCATACAATTGGCCCCGGCCTATTAATCCAGCCTGTCCAAGTCCCTCTGTAGAGTCTTCCTACCCTCAAGCAGATCAATACTTCCTCCCAACTCAGTGTCATCTGCAAACTTACTGAGGGTGCACTCGATGCCCTTGTCCAGATCATTGATAAAGTTATTAAACAAAACTGGCCCCAACACTGAGTCCTGGAGAACATCACTTGTGACTGGGCACCAGCTGGATTTAACTCCATTCACCACAACTCTTTTAGCCAGGCCATCCAGCCAGTTTTTTACCCAGCAAAGAGGAGACTGGTCTAAGCCATATGTCCCTCAGAACAAGGGCTGGAAAGAATCTCAGGCATTGGAAAATAAGATGCATAGCTGATTTGGGGTACCCAAGACTCATTTTTAAATGCCTCTTTCCAGATGGAGAGCAGGTAAGGAAGTGGCCCTGCTGGCCTAGGCTTTTTTGTGCAAGCAAGCAGCTGGCAGGGCAGCAGAGCAGCCCTCCACTTTGTATATCCACAGGGTTCCTTGTCGCTGGGCAGAATAAGGGAAGTTCATCTGGAGCTGGCGGAAAGCAGAGCATTCCACAGCAGTGATGCCCTAGGTAACCCATTTATATGTTGCAGAAAGAGGGCTCCCAGGGATTTCAAGGGAGCTGCTCCAGTGCCTGGAAGAGATTTGGTGGGATCTGTACCTCCCTTATCTTCCTCTTGCTCTCACCCTTCCCTTCTTTCAGCTACAGTTCTCTGCAGAGCAGTCTCTGCAAAGCAGCACCTCTGAAACAAGAGGTCTTGCTGCATCTGCCTGTCTAGGTCATGTCCACTGTCTGTAGCAGCAGTAATATTTAATGCTCCCCAGCCTTGCAAAGATGACATCTTTGGCTTTCAACCTGTGGCATGGACAGCCAGTGGGCTTATGTTACAGTAATCAGGGGCAGATGGTGAGGAAGAGTGTGTTGCTTGGGTATAAACAGCAGCAGGAGGTGATGAGGAACATGGTGTACTGGTGCTGCGGGAGACCTGCTACAGGCAATTGCCTGTAGAAAATGCCTGTGAGATCTGGGATGAGTTTGCAGGGTCGGTAGTTAGGTTAAAAATGTCCTCCCTCACAGGAGAAGAATTTGTCCTATGGCTGATCCCAGCCTCTTGCCCTGCAAAATGCATATGTGTCCAGCTACACAAAATGCATCTGGGTTGTGTCCTTGCTCAGAGCAGCAGCAGGGCTGGGACACACACCTGGGCCCCCAAACTGCCATGCGCTTCCCCACAGTGCAGCATCATGGCAATCTTGCTGCCTTCCCACTTTAGTTAAGTCACTCATGCTTCTCTGTGGACCTGAAAACTGCCTGCCCCTCCAACACTAAAGTAAACAGGTCCTGTTTACTCTACATTATAATAATTAGTGCTATTACTTTTATTATGGGGCTGCCTTTGAGGGATGTATTAGAGTAGATGATGGCTAAACACACAGGATAGGACAGGCTCTGCCCTGCAGACTTGATAGCCAGGGGTGTACATCTTCCTTGATTTGGAAACGTGCCGGTTGTGCTTGTAATTGACTGCAGGTGCCAATTTGGTGAAACTCAGTTGTTGAACAGAGCTTTATGAACATGTTCCTCCTTTCGGATTCTGTTTCCCCCTTCCCTGAAGGAGTCATAGATAAGAAGACCTTGTCATTGCTTGCCTGAGACTTTCCAAACCTGTATATTCTGGTCATCCAAAGAAATCGCTGCAGGGAAGGAGATACTCTATGTGCAAACACATATTGGAAGAGCAGAGGGAGGGCAATGGCTATATTTGTATCTCAGCCTTTTCTACAGCAAAACAAAGCTGCTGTAGAAATTCAACACATCCAATAAGAGTATTTTTAGTGAGCCCTGAGTTGTACTAGGGCCTTCTTTGCCCCATTATTGGAGCCCAGTTGCAGCACCTGAGTTCTTTGTTCTCCCATAGAGAAGGTAAAAGAAAGGAGTGCCTGCTGAGGGCAGGGGAAGTGGGGGGTGACGGGGTGGCGGGGACCCCCAGCTGCCCCTCCCTGAGGAGCTGCACGTTCATCAGCTGGAGCCAATGCTATGGGGTGACCGGTTGTCCCCTGTCCTGTGTGTGTGACAAGGGAGATGCATGCTTCCCAGCAGGCCCTCTGCTCAGCAGAAAATACAGTGACACCATCACGTTTGTGGCAAACTTGGTGTAGTCTTCCCTTTCTTGCTTCCTTTCCTTCCCTTCTGCGTGACCTCCCTGAAAGCTGCGTCTCACAAAACAGGCTGTGATCTCCCCCCATAGTTTCAACAGAAGAAATGCAATGGGATGTGGAGAAGCAGCCTCTGGCTGCAACAGCCTGGCAAGCCTGTCTGCCTGCCAAAAATTACAGTGGGGTTTCCTACAATCCTTCAAGCACTTAGACTGAGACTGGGAAACGCTGCTACCAGCAAGGAACAGAGGTGTGTGGCATCATAGCCGGGGGTGAGAAATGCATCAGTGAGTAAGAAGGGCTCAAATCCTGCAGTGGTGACAATGGTGTGGAACAGGCTGAATGCATGGTTTGAACTAACTGCTGGGATTGAAATCCAAACCCTTAAGATGGCCTTAAAAACTCTGAAGCATCTTTAAAAAAAACAACCCAAACTGAAGCAACAGTAGCCTAGGGGCCCCTGCCAGTGTCATGGCAGAAAATGTGCCCTCTTGGGCAAGTGCATCTGTCCAGCAAGTTTACAATGCACCGGCCTGTCCCACTGTGTTGGCAGATGAGTTGCCATGGCCACATAGTCCCAAATAGAGCAGAAACCAGGATTACCCATATTTCAGGCAAAGGCTGCTTTTTCTTGGGATTCAAAGGGTTGAAGAGTGGGTTGCAAAGGTCTGGTAGCATCAAGAAAGGAGAGGTAGCACTGGGAATGGCTCATGGCCATAACTGAAGTGCCCTTTGGGGATGTGCCCACATCAGCATTGCTCTCCTGCGGCTGGCCAAGGGTAAGGTAGATGGCCTCACTGGGGCAGCACTAACCAGTGTCAAAACAGCAGGAATAGCCTTACTCAGAGGGGACTTTGATGTGACAGCCAGCAGGAACTAAGGGATGTCTGAGATGTAGACATGGGTGCCCACCTCCTAAGAGCCTGAACTATTGACTGTCATGGCTTGGTTCCTTGAAGCCACCTGACCCAAGGGAGGAGAAGGTGCCAGGCTACCACCATGGGATCCATTGAGTGCCAAAACCCCCCACTTCCCTTTCAGGGCTAATGGAGGAGTCACCAGGCAATCAGGGGACGAACTGCTGTAAATCATTGACCCAGTACCTTCTTGAACAATTTGTCATGTGTATGTCAACCATCTTTCTGCAGGTCTCCCAACAGTTGGAGCCCAGCAACGGTGTGAAGTGCCCAGGGAGGGAAGAGAGCAGGGGGAGAAGAACTGGCTGAATTTTGCAGGAATTTTGGTTAAAATGAATTTGGACCGAAATTCCTCAGAGATTTTAAGGCAGATCATCACAAACAGGAGATCACTGTCAACATCAGGAGACTGCCATAGGATTACCAATACTATATTTTATATGTATATAGTACCAATATTATATTTTAGAGGTCTGTCACTCTTGAAATGAGAAATTAATTCCTTGGGTTATTTTACCTGTGAAAATAATTCTGCAAGCGCAAGCTGTGCCCTATGGCATATGCAGCATGTAAACGGAAAGGAAAAAAGCTCTGCTTTTATATCTTCTAGTAAACCACAAAATTATTTGAGTGTAGGCTGGTGTGGGCCTGGAAGGGACTTTGCAGCTGTACCCTGCCATGCAGGTCTGTCCCTAACTGGGCATGGTGCACTGCTCTTTTAGCAGAGAGGCTCTTCTATGCCATCGGACAAACTGGGTGCACGGAAGCAGCACCGCTGCCTCTTCGGAGTGAATATGCCTGTCTTCTCCCTCCTCCTTCGGCCCACCGGCAGCTCCCTGAAGCACGGGGAAGATGCAGGAGATACGTGAGGGGGAGGATGCCCGGGCCGCCGGCGGATCCGCAGCGCCTCCCGGTGCCCTGATCCCGTACTGCAGCCCAACGGCAGCCCTACTGCAGCCCTACTGCGGCCCCACTGCGGCCCTACTGCAGCCCAGCTGCAGCCCCACTGCGGCCTTACTGTAGCCCCACTGCGGCCCTACTGCAGCCCCACTGCGGCCCTACTGCAGCCCTACTGTGGCCCTACTGCGGCCTGCTGAGGCCCTCCTGCTCTGCCTGGCCTGGTCCAGTCTGGCCTGGCCCCGGGGACACTCTCCTGGTCAGGTCCTCACTGAGCAAGGGAAGCCTCTGGGACTGCATGTCGTGTAACTCCAATGTCCACCTTCACCTTCCTCAGGGTTAAACAGCCTTCTTGGCAGCAGACGGGCAGGATCCTGTCTGCCATAGGGATGCTGGGGCACACAGGACACATCTCACCAGCTGTGAGGGATGGGACTGAGAAGTCCCAAAACTCAGTGCCATGTTGAAGCCACAAGATTGTGCCCCAGCATTTCCCTCCTGCCCGTGCCCCATCTGTCACAAATGCTCCCCTGCCTTTGTCCAGCTCCATCTGGGCAAAGTGCATGAGGTCCAGGTGCTGGCAGTGAAGCCCCAAAGCAGAGCAGACTGCTCACACAGCAACCCTGGCCTTGCAACAGGCTGGGGGTACTTGCTAAGGGAAACAGCCCCTAGGAGCAGAAGGATTTTAGCAAAGGTCTTCCTACTGCTGGGATGACACCTTCCAACCCCTGCTTGTTCACTGCACCACTCAGCCCCTCATGGTGCACCCTGCAACAGAGTCTCTCAGTCGTCAAAGCCAACTCCTTCCTGATAGTCTCAGATATGCAGAGATTGGCCCTATCCTGCAAAGATCATCTGTTAAATCCGTTTTCCAACCTAAAACACATTACACAGAAAACTACGGATCTCTGAGTATTCACTGCACCACCAGTTCATTCCCTGTCTGCAAAGCTTACCAACCGCCATAACTTTCTTTCAGACCACTGTTTATCAACGAGTGCTGGCCAGAGAGGATGCCATCCTTTTTTTTTACCAAGTGTGCTTTGCTCTGGGCTAGTTCTCCACGGTTTTTATGCTGCACAACTTTACCTCATCTGCCTAAACAGAAAAGCTTTCAGCCTGTCATTCGGGGTACCTTAAATTAAGACCACATTATTTGAAAAGGCTTTGCCAAGGGACTGCCCCAGACCAGTTGGATGTGCTGCTCCCCACAAGCTGATGGTATAATGAAGACCTGCCCTTGCACCGGGGCAGAAACCCTGTCTTTTTCCCTTAAATAAATCATATTTATCTACTTTCCTGCGCCTCCCCATTTCAGCTGTCTCTGGTGCCATTGCAAAGTGCAACCAAAAATCTATACTTCTTCAATACTCTGTGTATTGCCCAGGAAAGGGCTAATAGGAGAGGCAGACCACTTGAGAGGCCAATCGATAGACCCACCTGATTTTGATGATCGATGTCTTGCAGAGCAAAGTGCTGTCAAACCCCTCAATTACCCTCCCTTGCCTCTGCCTGCCTCTGCCTGCCTCCTGACAACTGCAGTGGTTTAAGCCCTCTTCAGCATCTGTAAGTAGACCACTGCCTAATAAAAGGCTGCAAAATACCAGCACATCCCTGAGCCACTTCAGGAGGTCACTAATGCTGGAAAGAGATGCAGTGGGGGGAAACAGCCCTATGCTTACAGTTATAAGGAAAATAGGGAGAACAGGGAAGAAAGGAAAAAGCAGTTTTTAAAAAATACATTAGAGGGACAGGGGGGTTTAGATGTTTTAGAAACAGTTTCAGGTGAAGCCTATGACCCCAGCTTTTCTGGAAATCAGGCCCGGATCAGTCACTTCAATATACGTGTCTGAACTGAAGGATTTTTGGGTGGCGTGGGTTTTGATGGTAGAGAAAGGAAGCAGAGAGGCTGCAAGTCTTGCCCTACCATGGGGCTTGCTTGGCTTTGGAGTCATTCCCTGTCCCTTGTCATGACATATCCCAGGGCTGCTGGTGGGTCTGATGAGGAGGCAGTGGCAGGCACCCATCTGCAGAGTTAATTGACAGTCACCCTGAAGCAAAGCAGGGTCTGAACAAAAGGGTAAAAACAAGGAAGAAAGAGGGCGAGAGAACATGCCGTCATGAGCAGATGAGGGACAGAAGGCTTCTGTAGGCTGGGGCTGTGTGTCCAGCTGGAGTCAGCACACCCAGCTTCCTGGACATTCAGCAGGGGAATGAGATTTCAGGCTCCCTCGTGCCCATCTCCACCAAACAAATGACTGTTTACTAAAAGGAAAAGAGCTGTTCCATGCCCCTCATTTCAGGAAACCACTTCTTCCTTATGGACACCTCCTGGTAGAAGCGCCTAGCAGTGGAGAGGAGAGGAGCAGACCTGAGAGCAGCTGAGATTTTGCAATCCTGCTTTGATGTGTTCTCTGCCAGGCAGAGTTTGCCTGCATGAGTACCCATGGGAGCAGCTCGGGTTTTCTGCCTCCCAGTTCAAACCCTGGCTTGACAACCAGCAACCTGTACTGGGGCAGAGGAAAGGCTTTGGAGGAAGGGTAAAGAGAGATTTGCAACATCAGGCATATTTACCACCAGTTCCTTGTGTGGACTGTGAGTCACAGTGGAGAAGGGAGCTGAGAGGATGGTTTAGATTTATCTTCTCTGATGCATCTCTGAGTGCAGTTCTTTGAGACTCAACAGAGTTTTGATATTACTGACCAAACAGCAGGGTGGAGATGGCTATAGGACTTTAAATCTGCTTTGCACACAAAGTAGGCAGAGGTTTCTAGGCCAGCTTCAGCTCCTATTTTAAGGCCAGTTGGCCCTCAGAAGAAGATTGCAGGTTCAGAACCATCTCCCAGACATCTCCCAGACACCACTTCTCAAGGAAACACAAGAACGCAGTTTCTTCCAGCCATGCACATAGCGAAGTTGACAGAAATCAACGCTTCTAGTGTTCTGCATAGCTGTGGGCTCTGGGAGAGGGGGATCTACTTTTCAAGTCTTGCTTGAGAGCTGGTGAGGCACCCAGTGGGAAACACAACCTGGTTTTATTACTGCATGTCAGAGGCCTGATGCAGCAACTATTATGGTAGACAGGGAGGGGAGCAGCACATGGTGGTGTAATTACAGAAGAGCTTTAGAAAGGATATGAATATGATTTTTCATGCTACTATTGAAGAGAACTGCAGCATCTTCCTGTTCTAGCACCTCCAAATCACCTTGCAGAGGTGGACAGGTATCAGCCATTTCCTGGAGAGGCTCTGGAAGTAGACAGAGATAATATCAGCCATGTCAGCCAATGTTTCTCCTGGTCCACCTGTGCCAACAATAGTTGCAGTATAGCGTGGGAGGCTCCCGGGCCATGACTCAGCATGGGGCCCAGCCTGAAGCACTGAGTCACTCTGTGCCACCACCAGTGGAGAGGACAAGCCACCAGGCACGTCACAAGCGGTAGCCAGTTACCCTTCTCCATGCTCTCTTAGCCCTGCCATCGCTCTGTCCCTACAGCTTGTGGCTGCCCTGCAGGCATCAGGGACCTGATGGCACTGAGCAAGGAGCCCTGCCATTGTTCCGGCAGCAACTCTGAAGTTTCATGGAAAGTAGAAGATGGTGGAGAGGTGTCATGGTATTGACAAGAGCACAAAGTGGTCCTTATATAAAAATTATCCCAGTAAACTGAAAAGTAAGTGCATTGACCAGTTAACAGCTGAATGGATGGAAATAATTTTTTTCTTTCTTGTTTTTGTGGTGGGTTTTTTCCTTTTCATTGTGGAGGCTTTTCAGGTGGGTTTTTCAAGAGGATATTTTTTAATAGCTACTATTTTTTTTTCTTATTCTCTCCATTAAAGATGTCAGAATGGCAGAGTGATTGAGATTGGAATGGACCTCGAGATCATCTGGTCCAGCCCTCTGCTCAGGCAGAGCAGCTGCATGAGGCTGGGTCCAGCTGGGTCTACCAGGGGGACTACTAGGGACTTCCATGCAAAGCTGCTTTCCAGCCACTTGGCCCCACAATATGTGCTGGTGTGTGGGATTATTCCCCTGCAGGGGCAGGACTTTGCATTATCACTTCTTGAGATTCCCCTCTGACCATTTCTCCAGCCTATGAAGGTCAAATTGAGGTCAATTCGAGTCTAACTTTTAAGCTCTTCCTGGGCATGACGAGTACCCCTGGTCCTTTTTGGGACTGTAAAGGTGACTAAGGCCCTAAAGGATATTTATGGGCACTACATGCAAGGTGTTTTCCATCTTGGAGCGTGGACTTCCCTGATAGAGGAGTTCAAAACACATTCTCACCTGACCAGCCCCCAACATACTGTAAGAGTTATTTGCACAGAAGGCCTTTCAAATAGATCTGGACCAGGGGGGAGATGTTAATTTGGAAAACGAAGAAACTACAAAAGATGCTCTAAGGGTAACGGATCTCACCCTGGGACTCCAGCTACTGTTACCACTCTTTGCCTAAGCTGCATTGCTTAGACTGTGCTTAGTGGCTGCCTGCTGCTCTGTAGGAGACAGAACAGTGTCAGGAAAGGGGGTCTTGTGCACAGCCACACCCCATTGCCAGCTCCCCAGGTTGTGCTGGAAGAGATGAGCATGCTCTTTCTCTGGAGCTTTATTCTCAAGGAGCAAAATGGTGACCAGTGTTGGATTTCAGCCTCTGGTCTCTGCTGCCTGGCAGCTGCAATTGCCATGGGGACATCCCAGAAGTGGAAACAGCTGCCCTGAGTTGGGGAGGACCATGAGATTGAGACCAGGTTTTCTGCCCATCCAATGTCTGGCATTACCCCTGCTCTGGATGATGTCCCTGAGACCATGGACTGCCATGCAAGGAAGGTCTGGCACTGGGACAGCAGATGATGAGGGTGGCATAGTGACCTAAAACAGACAGTGGGGTGACACCAGCTCTGCACCATTTGCTCATTTCAGGTGCCCAAAAGCATCGGCCTCCCTCAGCACAAATGCAGTCCAAATAGCACTGGATCTGATGAAACAGAGGCTTAAGGGAGACCTTCTCCAGGCACTGCCAGGGCTGAAAAGCAGCCCGGTGGTATGGGGCATGGGAACAACAGGCAGCTGTCTCTGCACCCCCCCTGTGCTGCTTATCGGCAGGCCGGCAGGAGCATCTCCATTTAGGGATGTGTTTGCTTTGTCCGACTGTGGCACTGTGATAGGGGCTGCAGCGAGACATGGGAGCCCCTGCTGCCCCCCTGCTGCCAGTGTTAGTGCTACAGATGCCTGTGTGCTCAGGCAGACCCCCACTCCTGTCCCAAACCTCCACTGGTTCCAGCCTATAGCCATGTGTCCACCTTCTCTGTGCTTTCAAATACGTCTGCGCTGCTTGTATTTGTTCAGTTCACACCACCCTAACCTCTGCCATGGGGCTCCGGAAAGCCCCCTTAGCACCTCCTAACCCCTCCATCTCTTTGAAAAGCAGAGAGACATGCTCAGATTTTGCTCAGTCATTGCCAAAATCCCTGCACCAGGGCGAGAAGCTGGTCCTTCATGCAGTCCTAGGACTGCATCCCAGTCTTGGCCCCTGCAGCTCACCCCCCAGCAATTCCTTGGCCAATTTCAGGAATAAACTGCTAGCTAACGGCAGCGTGCTGGAAGAGCTGATCTGGCTCAGCGAGCCATAATGACAGGTTATCAGGCACATTGATCTTGCTCCCACTTCTGAGTGCTGTTGAGAAGGCTGCAGCATCCAGCAGCCCCAGAGACAGAGCCCCATGGCAGCCTCCCAGAGCCTGTGGGGCAGGGAGGCCTTGCTTAGGATGATCCAAGCTTGGGGCTGCATGCCTGTTTTGTGTTGTTATGAGGGGGACTGATTTTCTGCATTTTGGATGCCCTTTTGAAGCACTGAAATGAGGGATCTGATGGGGTATTACTTACTTGTAGTGCTGCCCCTCAACTGCCAGGTGGTTTCTGAACTGATGGAGAGCATTAGTGCAAGTTCTCCCCCAGTGCTGCCATATTTGTCCCTCTCAGGGATCAAAAAGTTTCCTGAGCTTTCTTTAAGCTTCCTTTGTGGAGATGCTACTCAGCATCCCTACAAAATAAAATCTATTTATTATGCAGAAAAGTACTGTAAGATGTGATGCATGGGGACCTAAAGGGTGAGTTGAGTGCAGTTGCGCTGCCTCCGATGTGATAAGACCGTTTACACCAAAAGTAGTAAATTTCCCCGTATGCTAAAGTTCATGCTGAAGAAAAATTTGGAAAATATAACGAACCAGGGAAAGATCTTTGGGTTTTAATCATGGGAGCCTTTGTTCATCCCAGTCATGCTAAAAGACTGACTTGGGAAGAAGAGATTTGATTGCAGTCCTGGAGAGTGCTAGATCTGCAACAGCCAAACAAACCTTAGGAAAGTGTTAAACTAACCTCTTGCCATCCTATTATCAAAAAAGAAAAGAATAAAAAAGGAGATAATCCTTGTTTAAATATCACAAGCAGCAGCTGAGTCAGTGGGAGCTTTAGACTGGAAATGTCAGGGAGGAATTTAGATTTTCAGAGCAGTTGCTGCTCTGCAATTATCATAAGTCACTTACAAGGACCCCTGTCTCTTTGTTGCTCTCAACCACGCGTCTGCAGGGAGGGGAGCAGAGACAAAACACATGGCCCTACAGGGGACAGATAAGGAAAGTGAACGCCATCCCACTAAAGGCACAAGACAAATCCCTTCAGGCAATGGCCGGGCTGCTGCCACTGTGCAGGTCAGACTAGGTGGGGGGGAAGAGGACCTGGAGCGAGAGAAAGGCAAACCCATGGGAGAGACAGGGAAGCAATATGAGAAAGAAGCTTGCTGGAGAAAAACACATGCTAGTTCCTGCATTTATTTGCTTCTGGTGATATTTTGGGGGTAGGAATGACAAGGGAGGGAGAACAATTAAGATCTGGGGTTTTTTGGCCTCGTCTTCTTCTGTGGTGCTTTTCCTCCTCTACCAATATGCCTCGTTGCCATCTGGCACGTCCCTGATGTAAATTAAATATGTGAAAGTACTATTAACTCTCCTGAGGCAGACACTGCCTGCACCAACAGGGGAAGGGGGAAGGATGAGCACTCAAAACACATAATTGCCAGTACATTAAGTGATGCAGAGGTACACATTTTTCCAGCAGGTACAGAAGGCTTCCTCTGCAGGGCTGGTTTTACTACCTGTCTTTTCTCACTAAAAATGGGAGGTTTCCAAGACCAGTCTTGGCCGGGTGCAAGGTAGAAGGACCTCAGCCATACTGTGCTGGTGAGAGTTGGTAGGGGCCTGCCCAGCCTTTCTGGCTAGGGACAGTCAGTTCTCCTGCTCCAGCTTTCTGCTTTGTGAGGTGGGTCATCACAGCCATGTCTCCTCCTGCACAGCACCTGGGCTCTGCCAACCTTGTTAGTCTTACCCTGTCTTGTCTTCGTGTCTGATGGATGCAATCTTCAAGTGATGTTACCCTTTCTGGTTAGGACACTTCAAGCAAAGGGGAACATGATTTCCCCCATGCCCATTGGACTGTATCACTATTACTATTAAAATATATATGTCCTACTGCTGACTTGAACTTTTCTTCTTTGCTTAACTTTCAGCTTTTTATTCTCTTCTCCACTATATTAAAGGATCTGTAAGTGTAGAGGACAGTCCTGTCATTGGGAGGATTAGAAATGTAAGCTCATAGACCCTGCTTTTCCATTGCTTAACAGCAGAATTACTGAAGCCAGGCATATTGTACCAGTATAGATCTCAGACTCTTTTCTTTCTTTACTTTCCATGACTGTGGATCAATAAAACATTGTTGATACACCTTGAAGATCAGAAGAGAAGCACAGGGCTTTGATGAGTCATCCTCTTAAGCCTGCTGGGTGAAATGAACCTTGCCATGGGTGATACATTTACATTTATCCTCTAAAAAGGAGAGGAAAATATTTTCTCATGCTCTTTCCCATAAATTTACTTGACAACTGCCTCTTAGGAATAACAGATGAGAACCTGAGCAGATACGAATCAACAGGAAAGCACTGACCTCACAGTGAAATGCTGGTGACAATTTCCAATTCAGAACTGTTTGTGTCTCCATAAGAGATCTCATCCATTCGATGCTGAATGCAAAACACTGTTCTGCCTATAAAGAGAACAATGAATAAACTTTTGTATGAAGTCAATATTGTGACATTTTCATAGGCCTGAGACTCTTTGTGTGACTCCTAATGTTAAAAACACATCAGACCTTTTGTTTGACAAGCATGGTTTTTATCCTTCAGTGCCTGAGGAGAGAAAGAACCAAGTGGGTAAGAAGTTGATGATTTTTTTCATGTGGAAGTAGCACTGAGTTGCATTTTGCTGCTCCACCTTGCTGACCTGGAGCTGCTGTTATGGAAGATGAGAAAGGCAGTAAAAGGAGGCGGAAGGAGATGTATCTCTGTCAAAGGAGTGACATGTTCATGAAAAAGAAGAGTGTTGGGAAAACACTGACGAAGCACTGACAGAAAAAATGTTACTTCTTCTAACATGATTTCTTCCACAGCTACAGCAGCAAGGGGTGGGTGACCAGGAAACCAAGGAGAAAACAACACTCAGAGGAACAGCACAAGAGCAGATGTGGGGTCCAGACCCATCCCAGCCACACTGTGGAGCCTTGCAGTGTAGGTCCTAACAGTCACAGGGGACTGGTGGCAATGGGTCAAGGGCACATCTGGTCCCTCTCTATCAGCTTGGGCTATGCTAAGACCACATCAACACAGTGATGTGTATCCCATACTCCTGGAAGGGTAATGGGAACTTGCTTTGGATCCTTCACCTCAGCTTGTCTTTCTCTGTTCTGATGCTGCCATGAGTTAGATAAATTACTCCGTAGTGTGGGTGGATGAGCAAGAAGGTTAAACACATCAGGCCAGACACCATGGTTACTAGCCATGAAGAGACTAAATGCCCCAAAGGCCACTTACAAGAATGACTTAATACAGTAGGAGTGGGACTTAATGAACTTGGCAATAAAATGGGGACATGCCCTCAACTTTCTTTTTTCATCTGGTGAAGAGTTGTAGGATCCAAGTCACTGCAAACCTTTGAGTGCTGGGACTTGCAAGGGTCTGGAGAAAAAATAGGCAGAAGCTTTTCCACATGTCATGCAAAGGCCTCAGGGGCAGTCAGACTACAGGCAAGAGAGCTGAAAGGAGTTCTTGCCCTGCACAACCTTTTTTTTTCTTTTTTTTCTTCCAGAAAAGCAAATTCACTGTCAAACTCAATGTTCAAAACTCCTGTGCCAAATCTCCATATGGTAATTACCATTTCTGGAGGGTTTTTCCACCTCTTTGGGAGCTCCTAGAATCCTCTTCAGTCTTTCTCCCCTTCTTATGAGGTCTGCATTTATTTTATATTATTTTTTAAAGAAAGGCAACTGCAGGAGCTGGGAGTAAAATATTTGGTATCAAAGCCATAAATTAAAATTACAAGAACTGGTAATGCCAGAGGAGACCTGTTGCAATACATGTAGGCTACCTTTCTGCATGAAGGCAACATTCCCTCATGACCTTGTTAAAGAAGTTGTCTACAAGTTGAAATACAGTGTGCCAGTGGTGTCAGCAATTCATTTTGCAACCCCACAAGATGGCATGCTCCAAGAGATGTGGCATTCTATTCCACCACCTGCTCCTGTCTGCTTGCTGCCCACATTTCCAAAGAGAAAATTGCTCCTAAATGCTTCCCCATTGATCCAAGACAAGATGATTGTTTTGGATTCTGCTATGGCAGGTGAATCATCAATACATTATTACTGAATTTTTACTTGCATGTTCCATGTCCGTTTCCTGAAAGAGGCAGGGGTAGCTGCTGCATTTGTTTCTGAAAACTCAGAGCTAAATTCTCAGTTCCTTGTGAGAGGCTGATTTTTTTTTTCTCCATCCAAGCAGCCTCTCTTCCCTCTGAAAACCCTTTCCCCAAATAATTCACTATTTTGCTGGAAATCAGGTTATTTTCCTCTGAAAAGATGATTGCTGTAAAAACTTTCCAGAACTGCATTTTCTTTGTTGACTAACAAGAGGAGATTTGATGGGTTTTGAGGCAAAATATGAGCAGCATGAGTACAAAATTTTGAAGCTGAATGTGGAGATGAAAACAGAGTTGTGAGACCAGCCAGCTCCATGCTTCAAAATGGGGAGCGGGAGGTTATTTTTTGTGGTTCATAGAAATATTCTCAGATTTAGCTAAAAGCCTGACCTGGCCTTCTGAAATGTGAAATCTCAGACACAGAGGTTTGCATTTAGCTGCTGAGGGTATTGGCCTTGATCCTTAAGTCATTGGTTTGCGTCTGTGGAGCAGATCTATCCTGTAAGCTACACTGTGAAAATGTGCTGACACAGATCAAGGCAAAAAGGCACTAGAAAGGGTCGCACAGCTCTGCTCCATCTTCTCTAGGAAATCGTATCTTCTACCACTTTTGTTTTTAACATAACTGGCTTTTTTGATTTTGCCTTGGGATTTACCCACTGGCTAGAAGAACAACCGCTGCATAGGGGCTTTTCATGTCCCAGTGGTCCCCTCTGCAATGGAGGGAATGAAGGGCCAGGACCCCACATCTGTCCTGTCCACTGGACCAGGTCTGAAGCTGCTGACCTCATCTGATCTGGCAGAGTTTTTCTCCCAGAGCTGGAAGAAACATCTCACTGGCCTTACTGAAGTGCTAGCACATCTTTGCTGCTTACAGCCCTGCTTCCTCTGGGCTCACCAGCTGTGAGAGAGTGTGAGCACAGAAGTCAGTGTTTTCTAGATAATAGGAAACTGCAAAGTTAAGAGGGAGATGAGGATTTTAATTATCTTTTTTTTAATCCCCTCTCCTGCCACTGCCATAGCCCTACAGAGGCTGCAATGACATGGAATCCTGAGGTGTCATTAAGGGTTATTAAACTCCTTTGTGTCACTCAGGGATTTTGAATGGAGCTGTGAAAGGAGAAAAAAAACACACCACTCTTTGATGGAGCTGGCTAACCCCCCCATGTAATTGCTTCATGTGGCAGACTGTAATTATTCAGGCTGTGGAGGGGAAGAGGGAGAGAGAGTGGGTGAGTGGGAGAAAGGGCAACAAGGGGACCTCAGCACCCTACAAGGTCATCAGGGTTGTGATGGGAGGTGGCAGCTCACCCTCACATCAGTGTACACTGTCCCTGTCTTTGGCCCTTGGTGGGGCACTGTCACAACACAAACCCTGTCCCTGCAGCTCCCTGGGCCATGGTAGAGACCCCCACCCATGCCAGGCTATGCCAGTACCCGTGCCACTGATTCGCTTTGGGACTTGCATCAAGACCACAGGCTGTTGCATGGAGATCTCTTCAACTCCCATGATCAAGGACAGCAATTTGGCAGATGGGGTTTCTGCTTGATTGCCATACCTGAGGTGCTCAGGAATGGTGATTATTGCAAACAATGCTTGAGGATGCACAAAATGACTACATGGATCCAGCCAAAGAAGGTAATATCTTGCTCTTCTCTCTGCACCACCAATCCTGCATTCAGTGGCAGGTGAAATGAGCCTCCTGAGAACCAGCAACACTCTGCATCTTATGGCCATTCCTGGTTCCTTGTTGGGTCTGCTTTACCCTTGAGGGAGGCACAGTCAGAGCTGCCCAGTTTATGGGCTTTTCTGACTGGGGACTAGTGCAGTGAAGTTCAACAGTGTTTGCTCTTTCTGCTTTATGTCAGATTAATCCCTTAAAACACACAGCTGGATACACATGGCACCTACACACGTTCAGTGGTGGTTGTGTGGTTGGAGAATGGGAAACAAAGCAGAGATGAAGACCCATCCATCTCTTGTATTTCCTTCATAAAGCTTCCTAAAGGCTCATCTTCCTCATTAGGAAATCTGGTAGCTAGTCAAGCATGACAAAAGCTGAGACAAGCCTGGCTTTGTTTACCAAACAGGCTCACACCCCCCAGAAATCACGTCCGATAGCAGCAGGATTTAAACCTGCACCCAAACAGGTGGTTTATAGAGATGTAGACACATGAAAAGATGGAAACATCCAAGCTGTGAGTAGTCCCCAAAAAGTGACTTTGCCTGGGAAATGTGTTAAGGAGCTTTGTGCTGGACCAGCTGGGAAAAATCAATGGCTGTCTTCTTGCAGCCATGCTGTTAATACTGCTCTGAAGGATGCCCACCTGCTGCCCACCTTCCTGCCCCAAAGGAGAACCTGCTGCCAAGTGGTTTCTTCCAGCTTGCCTCCTCTGTCAGCTCCTCCAGGACAGGAGAACCAATCTGATTTTTCCACTCTTACCAGAGGGGACGAGTCTTACCATCACTCATAGCAATGTGCAAGTTCTGCCCTTGGTTGCATGGAAAGCAGGACTTAACTTTGGCTATGTGACTCCTCTGTGCTGGAGAGTGTTTCTGTACAATGCAGGACTCTCGTCACCAGACAGGGATGCGGGGTGACAGATTAGCAGGTCTTAAAGAAGAAAAGAGTTGTATGCCTAATTTGTCATCCATATAAAAAAGAGGGATTAAAACTGACTGACTCGTTTCTGTTCCCATATTTACTCTTCAGCAGTTTCTCAATTCTTTACATGAATTGACATTTTAAGGCTATCCTTTCAGCAAATTGATTACAAATTTGGATAACTGTAACACTTGGTTTGATGGTTTATTATCCCTGGCAAATGCAGTTCTAAAGAGACCTTTAAACTAAATCAGCTATCAAAAATAAAAGGTCTAGCAAAATGGTTTCTCTTTCTGATTTCAAGGTAGGAAAACAGTATGAAGGAAAAGAAATAAAACTCATTGAATAATTTGAAATTTGTCTTTGTCCCACAATTGAACTGAAAAACTAAAATAAAAGCTGAAATTCTATAGTCTACAGGCTGTTTTAAAAGTAGTGCAATCCAGAAGTTAATCCAGAATTAAAACTTTCTTTGATAAAATTATTCAAATTCTATTCTTGTAACTCTCCTTCTATGCAAGTCCCTTCCTAAATGAAATCCCAGTGAAACTGGCTGGATCGTGGCAAAGACTTTCATTGGCAAAGCTCACATTGTAACAGTGTATCACGTGAGCAAAGTCTCCAAATAGTTTTAATTAAATATTTCCTGAGTATTTAGCATAACTATGGCTTTCTGCCCTTTACACCTTTGCAGCTTCATTCTGGACTAATATCACCATGGCATGAAATGGCCTCATGTGGCTGTGAAGCTGCACAGGACAACTTCAGCAAAGCAAACAGGCAATGGCTGCAAGACAGGCAATGGCTTACTTGACTGGCATTAATGGAGTTACAAAATCCCCAGTGAGGGCTGTCCAGGAGGTGCACATCCAGGCTGTCCGAGGAGGTGGTTGAGCCATCATCCCTGAAGATATCTACAAAGACAGATATGGTGCCAGGGGACAGGGTTTAGTGGTAGACGCAGCAGAGCTAGGGTAGTGGTTGGACTTGATGATCTTGAGGGTCTTTTACAACCAGAATGATATTGTGATACTGTGATACTGGCTCTTCATTGATGTATAACATGAAAAATATGCAAATTGTATTTTTGTGGCCTCTTTTGGAGTTGACTCTTCTTCCTGCCAGTCTTCATAGATTATCTTCAGATGACCAAGATGGTCTTAGCTTGTTTTTAACTCATGTATTTCCATGTGAGTTCTACTTCCTACATTCTAGGAAGCACTAACAACAAAGACAATTCAAAGAAGTCTTCCTAAGTCTAGATACTGGTGCAACCAGTAACCTGCTTGTTAGAAGGAGTTGTTTCTGAGAGTCTAGTGACTTACTGCTTATCTTTAATCTCCTGTTATCAGAAAGGGTACTGAAGGTAAACTTAAAACCCCACAAAATACAATAATTTCCCCCTTTGGTCTCTAGAGAGGATCAGCTCTCTTGCAGGGTGAAAATCAGGATGCATTGCTGTGATTGACTTCTGAGGGATTGATTGTCTGGGGTGGACACCTGTCTTTGCACTCAGTGGCTGTGATTGGGATAAAATGGAAATGTTCCAACATGGAAATTAACGTCATACTACTTGACAGTCCTGTTTAAGAGATCTCTGAGAAAAGTCTTGCTTCAAAAAAGTCAGGACAGAATGTGGAAACATGAGACAACATGGGTGGCAATTTGCATGAGATCCTAATCTTCTTAAGTTTCATGGACTGTGTTTTAAATTAATGCTGTTCAACTATCATCCCCAAAGCCTTCTTGTTCCCTTAGCCAGGAGGCAATAAATTCCTGAGCATGTCAGTGAGCCTGGCCATCAATGACAGCTGTCACTCCTTAGGTGACAGCAGTCTCTCAGTGGCAGCGTGAAGCTATTCTGAAGATCATCTGTTCCGTGCACCTGATGGAAAAAATAGGCTCAAAATGGTTGTGAAAAGGTATCGCCGGCAGTGAGCACAGCTGGGATGCCTGGCTAAGGCAGTGGCGTGGGAGTGAGTGCCAGTATCTCAGAGAGACATTCCCTGCACCCCAGCTTGCCAGCTACCATGGTCCACCTCAGCCAGTGGCACCAAAACAAATCCACCATAGGATTGTGCATTCGTGTCCCCCAGGTAGGGGGGCCCAAGGCCACCCCAGCAGCCAGGAGGTGACGGAATCTGCAATGCTGCTCCTTGACCAGCTGCTGGGCAGTAGGGATCACTTGCGACCCACCCCTAAAGTGTCTTCTGAGAAGATTCTACAACATCAGGTAGCATTCCCCTCCATCAGTTTGGAGGATTTTATTCTTGTGTTCCAAGCATCCAGGGTTTAGCAGAGGCCAAACAGAAGGTTTAGGAGACTCAGAGGAGATTAGGAATAAAATGGAAGCAAAAGCAAGGGCTGCTCTCATGCAAGGTGGTACCACATGGGAGGATGCAGGGGCTGGGGAGAGAGGAGCCTTTATGGCTACTAAATCCTTCCTCTGGTTTACACTGTACTGAACAGCAGCGTGTGCTCAGCACCCACAATAAGAGAAGCTACTCCACTTGAATTAAAATTATTTTTGGCTCACTGCTGGACCAAGTCTTCAGCTGTTGCCAGCTGCTCTCTTCAGCTTCTACCAACCTCTACCAAACTGGGGCTTCCCAAGCTGCCTTGGTGGGGCTGGCAGCATTGATCATGCTGTCTTTTGCAGGAGATGGCCAACATCCAAGGCTTTGCAGTGTCAAGGAAGTCCGTGGGATGTTGATCCTCCAGGGCTTTTGGCACCACAAAAATCATCAGCACTCTGGCATGAACTCAGCTGCTCTGCCACTGAATTGACAAGCCACCAGCGCTAACCAGGTGTCTTCAGCAGATGCTTCCGAAGCTGTGCCACGGTCAGCAAGGTTGTGGGTGAGCTCTCCAGCAGTCAGGCAGTGAAATGTCACCAGCTTCCCCACTGCAGGGATTTGTGCCAGCCGGTGGCCTGTCCCCAGCACAGCGGTGGCTCATACAAAGCAGGACCGTGGTTTCCCACA